>OV816029.1:35883525-37216627 GCA_929113105.1 Agrypnus murinus
TTTGAATAATTGTTTTAAACGTGCATTATGTTAACAAAAATCCTTCTTGAGGTAAAAGAGACATTCTAATAGTTGACAGAGGGGGGAGGTGCAATGTTAACACAAACTCCCATCTGATTAATATTAATTTCGGTATCATTCGTTTCGTGTTTTCACGCCACTCTTTAACTGCTTCTTTAATCTGGTAAGCCTTGTAGGCCTTGATTTTCATGTAAATGTAAAAATCCAAAGTGACTTGAAATGTCAACACAGGCATTTTTGCACCTACTTAGTTCACTAATAGTGTTATCAATGATAACATAAACAATATTTTGGTAGGCAACAAAAAGGCCTATAGGCTATAGGCTACTGTGCGCGACGACTGTGCCTAATGGATAATCCACATCTGCCTATATCTACACTGCCAAAAATAATGTTTTTTCTATGCTGCTAAAGATGTAGCATCATCCTCTAATGCTGGATTGAGGCATCTTTATTACCACCACAGACAAATGACTCAGCAAAGATTACTATGGCTACATTCACACCAAATTTGGTAATCACAAACTCTTCTTTATCAAGACCAACATCCGTTCCTACTTAAATATCTAAGTGAGCTTATGCTTATTTCAGTTGATGCTTATTTCAAAATCTACCATCACTTGTCACTGATTCACTGTGTAAACCTCCACTTAGATTTATTAGGACTTCTCCCATAAGTTCTTCACAGTGTTAATAGGTCAATACCTATAGCAGTATCTGTTATAGCTTCATCAACATCAGTGGCGTGCGGTCCATGGAAGCAATGCTTTCCTTGAGAATTTATTAAAAATAAAAACCAATGCTAACAAAAATATTTTTATAAAATTATGGTTATCGTTTATTTAAATTTGTAATATTTAATCAACTTAAAGCTCAATATCAATTTCGTACAGCAAAAAATATAATTATTTAGAGTACTATTTTAAATTAGGCTCATTAAACTTGCACGGAAAGGTAATACCGATTCAAATGTGTTACATACACTGCATGTAAGCACAGATTTCGTTGCTTATTATTGCTCTTCTCTTAACCTTGGCGTGGATCAGCGGGCGTGGTGATAGAGACGATGCTGTTGAAAAATAACTGCATTCATTGGCTGTTATTTTTAGTGTGATTCATTTCCAAATTATTTATTATAATTTGGTTATTTGTTCGATTTAGTGTTTGTTAAATTTAATGTTACTTAAGTAATGTAAATCTGCAAATGAGACTATTTCGTCACATTTTATTATTTCAATTTATATAAGTTGGATTTTTTTAAATTTTTTTTCCATCGTTTGATATTGTTGGAAGTAGATGTATTATCAATTCGCTCACTTTCTATATTTTCACTATTTATATTCCACGTACTCCTACAGTCGAATGTCTTGAGATTTTGTTAGATTACTTTGTTGAACTTTATTCGCTTACCAAACATTTATTAATTATTGGGGATTTCAACATACCTCACTATAATGATTTGTCAATTAATAATATACTCTAAGCAACTTATTAGAGAATTTCTTTGCTCTAATGAACATTACACAATATAATTTTACTTACAATGTTAACGGAAGACTGTTGGATTTAGTTATGTCTAATATTGTGTGTAACGTAACACGGGATAATGCCCCATTAGTTATAGAAGATGTATTCCATCCGGCTCTAAGGATTTCTGTAGATTTTAAAACATTTCCTAGAACCAGCTTTCTTCCAAATCTTCAAAATAAATCGTATAATTTTCGTAGAGCAAACTACCATAGTCTCTATAGCGACCTGCTTTTGGTGGACTGGTCAGTTCTAAACAATTATAATAATGTGGATGACGTTTGTAACAAATTTTACTCTATATTATATGAGTTATTCGATTTGTATAAATATCCGAAATGGTACACAAATGATATTATTCGTACTATCAAACTAAAAAATAAGTATTATAATTTATATAAAATGACACACTCTAATGTTTACTATAATGAGTTTAGTCGACTTCAAACTTTGACTAAGACAAAAATTAAAAATGCTTATAGTGAATATGTGCATACGGTTGAACAATCTATTTTTACCGATTCAAAAACCTTCTGGTCCTTTATACAAACTAAGAGGAACAGCAGTAGGATCCCTAGCATAATGCGTAAAGATGATGCATCATTTAATACACCTCAAGGAATAGTTAATGCATTTGGTGAATATTTTTATTCTGTGTACAATATCCCAGAAGTATCATCAAACAATAATGGTCATTATGATAATGATAATTTACACATAAACTTTCCTTCCATAAGTGTAGATCATGTGACCGAGAATGAAATAATTGCCGCAACTAAAAGTTTAAAGAACAAACCTACAGCTGGTAATGATCAAATTCCTAGCTTTTTTGTCAAAGATTGTGCAGGTATTTTAGCTCGGCCGCTCTCTATCATTTTTAATTTAATCCTGAAAACCTCCACTTTTCCGAAGCAATGGAAGGTTGCTAAAATTGTTCCTGTGTTTAAAAGTGGCGACATTTCTGACATAACCAATTATAGACAGATTGCTATTTTGTCAAATTTTTCCAAAATTTTAGAAATAGTTTTATTTCAACATATTTATCACAATATAAAAAATAATATATCAATATACCAGGAAGTATTGGACAATCATGGTCAGATTGATGCTATTTACACAGACTTTTCTAAAGCGTTTGATAGGATTGACCATGACATTCTACTTCAAAAACTTTGCAATTTTGGCTTTAGTGCAGCACTTACCTCCTTATTTAGATCATATCTACAAAATAGAAGGCAATATGTCACTTATAATGGGTATACATCAAATGAATATATGGTCCCTTCTGGAGTACCACAAGGCTCCAATTTAGGCCCACTCCTTTTCATAATGTTCATTAATGATATATGTAATAATATTAAATCTAAGATATTATTGTTCGCAGATGACGTTAAGATTTTTACCCGTGACCTCTGAATTGGATTGTATTGCTCTTCAATCAGACTTGGATTCTATTGCCAATTGGTGCTCCTTAAATAAGCTTCATCTAAACATTAATAAGTGTAAAGTGGTATCATTTACTCGAAAGACTATTCCAATACTGTTTACCTATTCCATTAATCAAGTACCTTTGTCGCGATCAGACCAAATTAAGGATTTAGGTATAATTTTTGATAACAAACTCACCTTTGTAGCACACGTAAATCAAGTGGTTTCTTCAGGTTACAAGATGTTGGGATTTATTATGCGAAACTGCCAACCATTTACTAATATTGATGCCTTAAAAGTATTATTCTTTGCTTTAATTCGCTCCAAACTTGAATATTTTGCATTTATCTGGAGTCCATTTTATGAGTGTTACAAAAATGATATTGAAGGTCTTCAAAGGAAATTTTTGAAGTATTTATGGTACAAGAGTTATGAGGAGTATCCCACTAGAGGATTTGACCACCAAATTCTATTAAATACATTTGGGTTCAATTCCTGTGAATGTAGAAGGATTTGTCAGGGGATAACTTTTCTGTACAAGCTAATACACTATAAAATTGATTGCTCATACATTTTAGAATTAATCAATTTTCATGTGCCGAGACTTAATAGTAGGAGAAATGTTACATTTTATTTAGCGGCTGGTAGAACTAACCTAAGCTTGAAGTCACCTGTAAACTCAATATGTAGGCATTACAATAGTATAAGTAATAGTACTGACATAAATGTTGACTCTTTAAAAACTATTGTGGAAATAGCATCTAATTACTTTTAGGTGTTACAATATTTACAAGTGTTTATTTCATTCAACTTTACACTATATATGCAGATACTGTATTTATTTATTTTTTTTGTGTAATTCATTAAAATTGTTGTATTAAATATGATTTGGTAATATGTACACTTACTTCGCATGCAATTGATTTTTCTATTTATTGTATTCCCTGTAATTGGCTTATGCTGTTGGGTAATAAAGCTTATTATTATTATTATTAAAGACAAATAATTCTATTTAGTTTGGTCTGTATGCAAATTTAAAACTGCATTATCGTCACGACTGCAAATTCAGCTGCTTCGGTGGAAGGTTCGAGTACTTTTGATACATCCGAATCGGAACGATTTTTTTGTTAAGTTTTGTAAATTATTGATAAAGAATTTTCTGCATACACTTTTGGAGAGAAATTACAAATTGTTAAGAAAGGCAGATCAAAACCAGAACTTTCAAACTTAACAACAAAAATTAAAACCTGCATCGGTATTTTGCTAAGACCGGAAAATTGAGTTACAGTATAAATACATAGTAGTAGTTTTTTTAAAATAAAGACTAATAGTATGCTAATAGTCAACAAATTCCATATAAAGTGTAAAAGTTCTTCTTTGAAAAACTTTTAAACTTAATAATGTTATAACACTGGTTTTTATTGTACCTAGCAAGGGCGGATCCAGAGAATTATTTTGAGGGGGAAATTTTTGGAAAAATAATTGTTTTAATAAATAATATTAATTAAACAAACCTTATTTGTTTCTATTCTATGTATACCTATTTTTAGATTTGGGGGGAATTCCCCTCAGGTATAATAAAATTAAAATCGTGGTTGCTTCCCTAGCCTAAATTCTCACCGCACGCCACTGATCAACATCCACTAATACTTCAGTCGACTTCAGTATCAAAATTATTTAATCCTGTTTTTCTATTAAGAGTAGTTGTCAAAAATGGTACATTAAAACCAACTTAAAATTATGAAATAAATAAAGATTAGTAAAAAGTTTCACAGTATTTATTAAAATATAACTCGACAGTATTGTTTCGACAGCTATGCTGTCATTATCAAAGGTAATATTACCTTTAATAATGACAGCGTAGCTGTCGAAACAATATTGTCAGGTTATATTTTAATAAATACTGTGAAACTTTTTACTACTCTTTATTTATTTCATGATTATGGAGTTCCACAAAGTAAGGCTGGAAACAATAAACAAAAACTTAAAATTATATCACTTTAAAAGATGGGGAAAAATAAAATGTTTCCAAAGTAAATCTCCCGTAACACTATAGACCTGCAAGTAGTAAAGTAGATGAATTATCTGCAAAAAACATATAATCATTAACAAATCAGATAGAGATAGAAGAGACTAAAAATAATTAATAGCTATCTTTAACTTAATATAAATGAAGGGTACCATGAAGACAGATAAATTAAGTTAAATATAACTCAGTTGCACAATGACATAAATAATTATAATACAGCCATCAGCATTGGTGGATTAGTGGTTTGTATGTTAGCTTGATAATCCAAAAGTCGCAGGTTCGATTCCTGGCCGAGCTGGTGATTTTTCATAGTGGAGAAATACTAAAACAGGCCTTCTTCTTGGACAGAAAACAAAACTTTAGGTTCTATGTCAATGCGATGTTTGGCACGATAAAAATCCCCCAGATGAGGGGGGAGAACTTCCCCAGATTTGGCTAAATTCTAGTAGGGTCGGCCAAATGATGATAGTTATCGGAGCTATGAGGTACGAGGAATGTTCAGCTACCAGAAATAAATAAATTATAATACTGGCTCTATGTTTTTAGTATTTATTTTTGTATATAATGAATAAATTATAATTGCATTTTTACTGTATTATACTAAATATAACTATAAGAAATATATGATACATTTAAACCTGCAAAATATAAACATATTGAAAAAAAGTACTGGGGTGGAATTCTCCCAGATTTTACTAAATTCTAGTAAGGTAGGCCAAATGATCATAGTAATCAGTGCCATGTGGTAAAAAATAAATAAATAAATGCATACTACAGTTCCCTGCAATATACAGGGTGTAACTACTTAATATAATTAGAAACCTCATAATGGGGGGGGGATTATGATTTAAAACTATAACCTATAATGATTTAGAACATCTGTTTCTTACCGACATGTGGTCGCTTCCTGGTTGTTTTCGAGAAAATTGCATTTTAAACTTCAAATAGGTCGATTGTACTCGCTTTAAAAAAACTTTCTTTATTTGAATTAAATTGAATTTGTAAATTCTAAAAACTTGTTTGTTTAGTTAAAAGCTTGTTTAGTATTTTAATGTAATGTGAGTACAATGGGCGTACTTAAAATGCACCAAAATATGATTTTCTCGAAAACTAGCAAAAACAATATGTTGATAAGGAAAATATGTTTGAAATCATTGCACTGATCCTCCATTACGAGGTTTCTAGTTATATTAGTTACACCCTGTATTTTATGCTTAATAAAATATGCAGAATAGGACATTCTGCTGTCTAGAATAAGTGTATATCCAATATACGAGGAAAGATCGGAATGTTTCTAGAATGAACCACAAGATGCCGTTATGCGCGTGTGCTGATCACTTGTTTTGAAAGCGGCATTGTTTGTAAGTAAACAATTTGTGCATTTTCTTAATCATGAATAAAAATGCGTTCCGTGCAGTGATAAAACATTCCTTTTTTAAATGCTTAAATGCTAAACAAATAAAAACGGAGTTAGATGAAGTTCATGGTGAGTCTTCGTCTTCGTATGCAACAGTTGCTAACTGGGTTGCTGAATTTAAACGCGGTAGAACAAGCATGGAGGATGTTTCACGTTCTGGCAGGCCAAAAACAGCTACCGATGAAGAAACAATTGAAAAGTCCATGAAATCGTGATGAAGGATCGCAGAATAAAGTTGAGAAAGATAACAGAGAAACTAAGCATTTCATACGACCGTGTACATTGCATCTGCCGCGTCTACTGACATGTTTAAACGTAATGAAAAAGATTTTTTGCGACGTTTTATAATTGTTGATGAAACGTGAATTCACCACTACACTCCGGAGACCAAGGAGCAGTCAAAACAATGGACAAAACATGGTGAGCCAACTCCAAAAAAGGTAAAGGCGATTCCGTCTGCTGGGAAAGTCATGGCTACCATATTTTGGGATTCCCGAGGAATAATTTTGATTGATTACTTGCAACACGGGAGGACAATAACGGCCGAGTATTATGCGTCGTTGTTGGACAAACTGAACAAAGAAATCAAAGCTAAAAGGTCTCATTTGGCAAAGAAAAAGGTCTTGTACCACCAGGATAACGCCTCATCCCACAAGTTGGCAATTGCGATGGCGAAACTGCACGAACTACCATTCCAGTTAATTAAACATGCACCCTATTCGCCAGACTTGGCTCCGTCGGATTTCTTCTTGTTCTCAAATCTCAAGAAATGGTTGGCTGGAAAGAAATTTTCATCGAAGCTGTGTAAATGGATATTTTGAAAGTTTGGATAGTTCTTATTTTCGTGAAGGGTTGAAGGGTCTTGAAAAGAGTTGGACTAAATGTGTAGAGCTGGAAGAGGACCATGTAGCAAAATAGATACGGTTTTTCCCAAAAAGTTGTTTTTTCCATCGAAATCTTTCGATCTATCCTCGTACTATTGTGTCGTAACCAGATTATAAAATCTGCTATTATATAAAATGGCTAGCCATTTCATAAAACACGACCAGATTCTAAGATTGTCTTTTGTTCCTTCATTATTTTAGAATCTGGCTGGTGTTTCTAGTCGTTTTATAAATTAGCATACCCTCTAATGTCGACATTATCAAATAGCAATAACGGTATGAATTATTTTGTATATTGGCTACTAATTATATTAGCCATATAGCAAAGTTGATTAGATTATGATCAACAATACAAGCATTACTTTTGAAGTTTGATCTTAAAGCAGAACTTGAAACTGGAGATGTATGTGTAAAAGACCAATTCTCTCTTAGAAAACTGTCACTTCGAAACAGAGAAGTGAGCTCCTACATACAAAATATTTTTCTGGTTTTTATGTACCACGTGTAAAAGCAAGTTGTACACTAAGTAGAATAAGGCCACAGCACAATATTGCTTGCATATACTATATTTGGCATTGTTCTTTTCATATGTGGACAAATCTAATGGATGAAATTTAATGTCAGACATTCCTCAGGTAGTTTCTTTGTCACTTGGTATCTTCCTTAACGCAGGAGGAGGTTTTGAAATCACCTACTTTACTCACTTTGAATTTAAATTTATAAATGAAATAAATAAAGATTAGTAAAAAGTTTCACAGTATTTATTAAAATATAACCTGACAATATTGTTTCAACAGCTAAGCTGTCATTATCAAAGGTAATATAAATATAAACAAACACGTCGCTAAGGTAGATACAAAAATAGGTAACCAGATAAAAGGATAATAATCAGAATTAAATATCTAACACTTCCAGTAACGGAGAATTACTGAGCTCAAGTTGTTCATTTATTAAAGGTACCCTGAGTTTTTGTTTGTATCTCAAAGGCTTCTAAAATGTCTAATTTGCGTTTGTTATTACAAAAATGTAGGAATTTAATATTATTTTGAGGAGTCATTGTGTGATTTTGTTCTAAAAGGTGTTTGGCATAATTAGATTTTTCAGGATGTTTATTTTTGTAATGACGTACGTGTTCTTTATATCTTATGTCAAAATCTCGAAGTGTTTGTCCAATATATACCGAACTACAAAAAGAACAATTTAAACGAAAATAAAATAAAAATGATAGAAAAATTGCACATATACTAAGAAAAAGCAACAATTATAAAATAACATTTAAAACCAACACTAACACTTTTTCATTTTTATTTAATGCTAAAGACAGAACACATGTAATATCACGAAATTGGGCATTTACCGTTTAAATTGTTCTTTTTGTAGTTCGGTATATATTGGACAAACACTTCGAACTTTTGACATCGAATTATGCCAAACACCTTTTAGAACAAAATCACACAATGACTCCTCAAAATAATATTAAATTCCTACATTTTTTTAATAAAAATCGCAAATTAGACATTTTAGAAGCCTTTGAGATATACAAACACAAACTCAGGGTACCTTTAATGAATGAACAACTTGAGCTCAGTAATTCTCCGTTGCTGGAAGCATTAGATATTTAATTCTGATTATTCTTTTATCTGGTTACCTATTTTTGTATCCTACCTTAGCGACGTGTTTGTTTATATTCATATTACCTTTGATAATGACAGCTTAGCTGTCGAAACAATATTCTCAGGTTATATTTTAATAAATACTGTGAAACTTTTTACTAATCTTTATTTCATGATTATGGAGTTCCACAAAGTAAGGCTAGAAACAATAAACAATAAATCTTTAACATTCATTCTTAATTTGGTTCTATTTGATAACCACTCTAGTTACGAATATAGTATGCTTAAAGAATTGTTCAGCTTTTTATCGCTTTTTTTCTATTTTGCTCTCCGCTTGGCGCCCCCTCCCGAGCTGAGCGCCCTTGTTAAGCTAGCCATGTACAATTCCAAACTTAACTACTTTACATAATAACTACATAAACATAAATTAATGTTTGGTTTTTGTACAATCTTTTTTCCTGTTGACTTTCTGCAGTTACAAAAGTCTAAAATTTAAAAGTCCCTAAATAAAAAATGTTGAATCTAATGATAAATATAGACTTTCTTGCTTTTGTTTTCTTTAACAATTTCCATTAAAATGTTTTTTTGCTAGAACTAGGGACACTTATCTTCTTTGCGTTATATGTAATGTAGGTGGCAGAATTTTCATTAGAAGTTGATGCCATAAAGCTTTGAGAAGTTGGTACATTCTTCTCGCGAGCTTTTCTTTGTCTACTATTCATAAATTACTTAACATGTTCCGTTTTTAATTTATTTGATTTCTTAGGTTCTTCAACAAGTATCTTTCTTTTTTCTGCAAGTGTTTTAGGTTTATATACCTTTTTGTCACTTACAAGAGGTTCTTGTGGTAAAACATTCTTTTGTTTGGGAAGTTTAATATTAGTGTAAGTTTGTTTATAACTTTCTTCTGCATTCAATCTTGGAACTTCAAAACTTATATTCAGTTTACTATTTTCTGCCAGATATTGATCTAATTTTTCACTAACAAATATAGCTTGAGTCCCAGTATCTATTTCATTGTCTGGCAAATCCATCCAAGGTTTTAAATGATGCAGCAATTTTCTATTTAAAACTCGAGGTTTTATGTGATTAGTGGCGGTATCTGATGAAATCAATGAAGAGTTTTGATCAATTGGTGTTTTCATCGCTTTTTTGTTTGCAAACCTCTTATTTCTCCATCCTTTAATTTTCTTCGTATCATATGTTTTGGTAAGTGCAGTAACATGATTTAATAGATCATATTTTGCTTCGCTGCCTGCATCATTACCCTTGGTTTCATCAATTCCTCGCCTTGGTAATGTATACCCACCAGTTACATTGGTAACCATGAAATCACTTTCAGCAGATTGTGATACACCACCAACAAATTTATTAGTGTACCTTTCTGTACCTACATCAACACTGATATCAGGTAATTCTTTCATACAATTAGATTCTTTCAGTTCTAAATCTATTTTATTTGCTTTCTTAACATATGCATCATCAATACTGATACTTAATCTTTTTTCTAAAAGGTTAGTTATAGTGTTTACATTAGTATTTCTTTGATGCAGTAACATAGAATTTGCAGAATTTAACCTCTTATAAATTTCTTCAGTTTCAATAGGTTTTGGTATCTTAGCAGATGTATAGGTTTTGGTATCAGGTTTGGGTAGCTTATCAAATTTCTGCAATCTATATCTGTCATTAGAAATATTTTTTGCACCATTTAAACTTTTAATATGATTATACATTTCATCAATTTGTACTTCAGTTATTTCTGAAGTTTCATCAGAAAAAGAAGTGTTTTTTAATTTCTTTAACAAACTTACGTTTTCAACATCGATTTCTTCTTTATCGTTCTTCGATTTTGTTCCAATTTCTTTATGACTTTTTTTATTATGTTCTGCATTAATTTTTAAATCTTTCTCATTTGTTGATTTTGTTTGTGAGTCTGTTTCAATACTCTCTTCTTCACTTGGTTTGTTACATTCAAACACAACTAAGTCACCATTAATATTAATTTCAATACAGTATTTTTCAGGTAACCCATTTGGTTTATACTTGAAATTATTTCCAGGATTTGCATTCTCAATTTGTTTATTTTCCTTTTCTGTTAAACTATGTGAATTTATAGCAAGAGATTCTAATAGTTTCTCAGTACAAATAAATTTATTCCAATTTTCATCTTTTTCTCCGGTTAATAGGTGTTTCTGTTGTTGTTGGTCAGATGTAGTTTGTTGATCACATGTTTCTTCTATTTTGCTAGTTTGATGTTCTAAAGTCTCATCAGAGGACTTAAAGTGTTTATAAGCTTCCAATTTCTTCAACGCATCAGCGTATGACCATCTTTTTTTTAGAAGTAATTTCTGTAGTAGTGGATCTTGCTCCATTTTGAAACTTCTAAAAGAAAAAAATGATTTAATTACTAAGGTTCGTAGGGAAACATAATACAGGACGGGATTTTTTGAGCAAACATATTTTAAATTAAACAATGCAAATACGGCATCTGGCCATATTATTAGGGACATCCGATAATTTTGGTATGTTAAAAGTTATGTAGTATTGCTAATACTAGGAATAAAAGATTTTGAGAAATGTTTCACGTATGTTTATTAATGCTTGTTGTACGAGGGTAAATCAAATATAAACGGTAATTCTTTTTTCATCATTTATTGAATAACGTTATACACAAATTATTGTTTTAACATTTTTCAATATAGTTTCCTGCGTGATCTACACACTTTTGCCACCGATTTGGAAGTTTCAGTATTCCCTGGTTATAGAAAGTTTGAGGGCGAGTTGTAAGCCAATTGCTCACGTGCTTTTCGACTTCTTCATTGCTTCAAAATCGTTTTCCTCCCAGTGATTCCTTCATAGGCGCGAACAAAAAATAGTCACAGGGGGACAAGTCAGGGCTATAAGGAGAGTGCTCGGGGGTTTCCCAGCCCATTTCTTCCAGTGTATTCCTTGTCAAGACCGCGGTGTGAGGCCTGGCGTTGTCATGGAGGAGAATGACATCTCTGATGGGCATGTCTCGTCTTTTGTTTCGATAGGCGGCTTTTGCCGACCGTAACAACTGGCAGTAGTAAGCCGCATTCACTATATGTTGATCGTGTAGAAAAGCGATCAGTAAAATTCCCCTAGAGTCAAAGAAAATCGTTGCAAGGACTTTTCCAGCTGAGTGCCGAGTTTTGGCCTTCACTGGGCAACCTTCATTCTTTCTTCGCCACTCCTTACTTGCCATTTTAGATTCGGGGGTGTAGTGATGGACCCACGTCTCATCACATGTCACGATGCGCTGCAAAAGGCCTCCCCTTCTCGCTGATATCGATTCAGAAGCCTTTCAGCGATCTCCGACCTAACCTTTTTTTGGTTTCCAGTCAACAACCTCGGAACCCATCGAGCACTAATTTTTCGAAAACCAAGTTGATCAGTTATAATGGATTGAACACTTCCATAGCTGATACCCACTTCTGATGAAATTTTTTCCACGGTTAACCGGCGATCACGTTCAATAAGCTCTCGAACGGTACGGGTATTGTCATCTGTAAGGCTTGTCCTTGGGCGTCGATCATGACTTTCGTTTTCAACACGTTCTCGTCCGCCCTTAAATTCTCTCGCCCACGTATACACACGATTCTGAGACAGTGTACTGTCCCCAAACTGTGCCTTCAAACGAGTTAAAATTTCTGATGGTTAAAAGCTTTATGATAATCCGTTGCGCAACAGACGAATGTACCTCTTGCTCGGTCATGGCTGTACTGACGACAAAGCCAAGAATGTGCGCGAACCCGGCCGGCTCCCCACTCTTCATAAACCAAAGATCTACTCCACACAACATCAGCTACATCGGAACTGCATTCTAAGCGGAATAGCAAAATTACCGTTTATATTTGATTTACCCTCGTATTAAGAAACAATTCAATAAAATAACTATAAATAATAAACTGGTATAAACGGCGAATTTGCTGAATTTGTGTAATATTTCCCAAAATCTTTTATTCCTAGTATTAACAATACATAACTTTTAACATCAAAATTATTGGATGTCCCTAATAATAATATGACCAGATACTATAAGCGTTATGTTTATACTATAAAGATAAACTCCACAAGAGTTGCGAGGCCATTGAAACCACCATTAATTCACCTTCTATTATAGTTTTCCAGCTTATATATTTTTATGTATACCAACTGTTGTTTGGTGTACTTACAGGCTTTGATCAGAGTAAGATTAAGAATTATAACCACGTTTATCTGTGCCCAGAGGCTTTTGAAACACTACATTTTTTTTACCGGAACAAAAACAACAGAGCCCCTATTTTCTTACTCTAAATTATTCTGAATACTTGCAATACAGCGCATAAATTTCTTACTGAACACAAAATACGATACATACTGTATATAAAATGCTCCGATTTTCTTTAAGACATCTTTTCACAAATTATAGCTCAGGATGTAGGTATTGATTTCCATAACACAGATTATAAGGAAAAGTAAAGTTTTTTAAGAGTCACAAAAAAGAATGGGAGCCAGTTATTTGAAATTATTCTAACACACCCCCAAATAACAAAGGGGTAGATTAAACTGATTAAAGATTAAAAAAAAGTACTAATTAAAATTAGTTTGATTGACGTTAACACAAATTAAATTATTAAATAATTTCAATTAATGCTAGGTCCATTATCAATATGGTAAAATTTAATTTATAAATTCATTTATTCAAAAATAAAAATATCCGATTATCTCCAACGACAATAATGAAGTTTTGATGATAATAATCTTAATAATAAAATAAAAAAACCTTGATAAGAATTTTTATTCAAAGGACCAAAATACGTAAAATTACAAAAACATTCGATGAAACAAAAAACAATACAAATAAATTTCACAGTTACATAAACTTACTCTTATCAAACAAAAATCCTTAATATCTTTGATGCGGAAGTAGAATTTTACAATTCTTCAAAATGTCACAAAACAGCTCACAATAAAAGGTCTTATTTACCAAACATTAAAACTTTGAATGTTGGTAAAGATGCTGCAACGATGAACTGAAATCTCTTGAATGCAGATACTAAATTATGTCTATAATAATTCGGCACTAAACCACCATAATAAAATTCTTAAAAAATGATAAGTAATTCCAGTAATTTAATTATTAATTTCAAATTTTATCAATAACTGAAATTCGTTATTAGAAGGCTCTACTTTCAAATACTTTAAATTCTCTTCTTAAATTATTAACTAATAATCTTCTGAATTATTCTTTAATGTGTTAACCGAGAAACAAACTTTAAAATTCAATAATAAATTGAATTTTCACTAGAACTTTTAACGAACGGGAACGGGATTTGGTTAATTTTATTAACACAAAACTAAAACGGTAGGTTGAAGCCAATAAGCTTCCTGTATTAAGCGAAGAAACGCAAAACACTGCAATTTTTGTTAAAATTGTAGTATCTACTAGACAAAGTAGGTATATTTCGTGTTGTAGTAAACACTTCGATGGTTTTTACAAGAATGCTATACACTGTAATAACTTCCGGAAAATAGAAGTTTTAACAAAGAATGAATTATTAAATGAACGAAGCAAGTGTCATGTAGCTATTTTAAACAATCTCAAATGTACAGCAGTTATTGTTACATTTTTATTATAAAATCTAACAGATGTATTTTTTTGTTTACAAGTTTACACCTTTAATGACATCTGTGCATACAGAATGTATTTTGATGAAAACCAGTATTTTGGCGCTTTAAAATATTATAAAGTTCTTTTTAAACTAATAACAAAATTTTGTTTATTGTTTCCAGCCTTTCATTAGAATTAGTAGATAAGCTGCAAAACATACATCTTCCACCACATTCAAAACTTGTTAGTTTTGATATTTGCAACATGTTCTCCAGAATACCCCCACAAGAATGTATTCCTTTATTAGATAGTTTCTTGATCAATAGTAATATAGAATTAGTTAAAAGGTTAGAGTTAATTCAATTATTTGACCTTTGTATAAGTCAAAATTATTTCACTTTTAATAACATAATTTATTTACAAAAGGATGGTTTACCTATGGGTAATTCTCACTTATAATATACCAAGTGCATTGATTATTGCCGGAAATTTTTTGAGTGACATTTCTGCAATGTCATAATTGCACGACACGAAGTGGAGTGCAATTAGTTGCAGAAATGCACGAAAGTAAAATTTCCAGGCATAATCAATGCACGAGGATATATTCGGAAAGAAAATCGTGACGACACAAACCATTTCTACCTATTTTAAATTTTGATTATCACTGTCAAGTTGTAACATAACATAGTTAGCCGTGGTATCCAAAATTAAAATTGACAGGAAACGTTTATTACAATAGTTGTGTATTTAATTTCAATTGATTTGTTCTAGTTTTTTGTAATTTGTTCAGTTGTATAGTTTAAACAAATTTGACATTTTTGACAGAAAAATTTCCACTTATTAATTTCAGTTAGGTTGGTCTACCTACAAAAAATTTCCAAAAAAATTTTTAGTTGCGATGGTAACGGCTCCTGAGCTAGTTTTTTTATTGGTCACTACTGAGTGTCGTACGATTTTCTAAGTAATTCTCAAATTGTGTTTCTCTGTCATTGAATGTTATATTCGACAAGTTTATGAAACGAGGATAAAAGTTTGTAGTGTTCTGACAATTAAGGTTATTTTGTAGTGTACGTTTTTGTTGTACAAGTCGATGAAGTTTATTTTTCTGTGTGGTGTATTTTTTGAATTTAATGTGACTGACGGTTTCTCTAATGTCAAAATCTAATATGTCAAATTGGATATTGTGTAATTTATGAGTAAGTTCTGTATGGAGTACCTTTATATAAACGTGCATATTGTCTCTTATACTAAACCATTTCTTCGATTCTTCTTTGAGCCATCTTCTTTTGGCATTCCTAATCACTTTTTCAGTAATCGAATTCTTGGTTCTGGTAGTGATGTTTATGTAGTTAGGAATAACCTGACGTTTCAGACATTCTTGGTTAAACCAAACATTCTGACTTGCGATTCCGTGTTTGATCATAAGTTTCTTGTATAACTTGGCTTGTTCTTCTAACGAAGACGAAATAATCTTGTTTATTGTTTCCAGCCTTATTTTGTAGAACTCCATAATCATGAAATAAAGATTATTAAAAGTTTCACAGTTTTATTAAAATACAACCTGACAATATTGTTTCGACAGCTATGCTGTCATTATCAAAGGTAATATAATTATAAACAAACACGTCGCTAAGGTAGATACAAAATAGGTAACTAGATAAAATAATAATAATAATCATAATTAAATATCTAAAACTTCCAGTAACGGAGAATTACTGAGCTCAAGTTGTTCATTCATTAAAGGTACCCTGAGTTTGTGTTTGTATATCTCAAAGGCTTCTAAAATGTCTAATTTGCGTTTGTTATTACAAAAATGTAGGAATTTAATATTATTTTGAGGAGTCATTGTGTGATTTTGTTCTAAAAGGTGTTTGGCGTAATTCGATTTTTCAGGATGTTTATTTTTGTAATGAGGTACGTGTTCTTTATATCTTATGTCAAAATTTCGAAGTGTTTGTCCAATATATACCGAACTACAAAAAGAACAATTTAAACGGTAAATGCCCGATTTCATGATATCATGTGTTCTGTCTTTAGCATTAAATAAAAATGAAAAAGTGTTAGTGTTGGTTTTAAATGTTATTTTATAATTGTTGGTTTTTCTTAGTATATGAGCAATTTTTTCTGATATTTTGCCAAAATATGGTATAGATATGTAATTTGTGTCTTCTGTTTGATTGTCAATGGCATATATTCTTTTGATAGCTAACCTATAATCTTTTTTGGTCATTTTGTATTTGGTAAGTAGCTCGGTCCTCAAATCCCATAACGCCCTCCACAGGTTCGCGTAACTGGGCTTCTGGTAGTAAGCCTGTTTTGTTACTAGGTAGTAAATAGAGCGTCCATGATCCGGCAAGTGTAAGGTCTTGCCAACAGAGGCATTCTGATCTCGAAGTTGATCCAGCCGTCCAAATTTGTTTCTAAACACTCTGGACATGCGGAGATCCTCGGAGACACAGTGGGCAATGGAATAATCAACAGGGACCCGGAAGAGATCTTGTTGCATCTCGGCCGTGACTCCGAATCGTGCTTTTCTAGTTCCGGAAAACGCAGCCATAAATTCTCCAAAAGCTAGCTGATCATCTTCAGGCCTTACGGTATTGACAGCCATGCAGCCCGATCCGGGACTGCGTTATTATTTCCCTCATAGGGCGCCAGACGATTGGAGTGTACCACCTTTGGTTTCCCTCTTGGCAACTTCTGGATGCGATAGATCAGATCATTTATTCGTTTCTTCACCTGGTATGGGCCCTCGCAGTTTCGCTGTAACTTTGGAGAATAGCCCCGACGTTTCTGTGGGTTGTATAACCAAACAAGCTGTCCAGGTTGAAACCCTCCTTCTTGGGCTCTCACATCGTACAAAGTCTTCATTCGGTCACTGGCGATTCGGCTATTGTTTCGAGTTCGGTCGTGAATCTCCGCCAACTTCTTCTTTAAGTTGATGACATAAGCATTCCCGGCTACCTCCTGCTCTGCAGGTGGAGATCCAAATTCCAGATCACACGGTAACCGTAACTCATGTCCAAACATCACAGATGCTGATGTCTGGCCGGTTGTTTCGTGGACCGATGCACGATAAGCCATCAGGAACAGATGCAGGTATTGATCCCAGTCTCGTTGATGATCGGAGACAACCTTGGCCAAATATTTGCCCATTGTCCGATTCATGCGTTCTACCATTCCATCGGACTGCGGATGTAACGGAGTGGTTCGAGTCTTGCGAATGCCCAATAATCGACAGACTTCTCCAAAGAGTACAGACTCAAAATTGCGGCCTTGATCCGAATGCAGCTCCATGGGCACTCCGAAACGACTGAAAAACTTTTTGACTATAATTATAGTATTCAGTATAGTACGTCAGCAACAGTCGCGGCTTCCTGGTTTGGTAGGGCATATGTTTCAGGCCATTTGGTAAAATAGTCCATTGCCACTAAGATGTATTTATTCCCATCGTCGGTTTCGGGAAATGGTCCAGCAATATCTATAGCTATTCTTTCCAGAGGACTACCCACATTGTACTGCCTCATAGGTGCTCTTCGTTTCCCCAAGGGTCCGTTACCAGTGGCACATAGTTCGCATTTCCGGCACCACTTCTTCACGTCTTCTTTACAGTTGACCCAATAAAAACGCTCCCTAACTTTCTCCAGAGTCTTCTTCACACCGAAGTGTCCTCCTGAGGCACCTTCATGTAGATGTCGCAATACTGTAGTCACTCGGCTCCTTGGAACCACGAACTGAGACCTCATGGTGGTGCCATCTTCACTCTCTAGCACTCGCTTCAGGAGATCGTTTTCCACCTTCAAGGACTCCCATTGGGCCCAATATGCTTTTAGGGTTCTGTTGAGAGGGCTGACTACTTCCCAGACAGGCCTTTCTCCTACACGCTTCCATTCCAGTACCATTTTTAATTCGGGGTCAGACTCCTGTTGTCGTTGCAATTCTTCCGGCAACCAATTGTCGTTGACGATGGTAGTTCTCAGTACTTGGCAAACTTTCTCTTCCAAACGAGAGCAATGACGGCAATCCGTTGAACAGGGTCTTCTTGAAAGAGCATCGGCATTTCGATGACTAGTGCCCGCTCGATGTTCCATGTCAAAGTCGTATCCTTGTAATCGTTCGATCCACCTTGCGACCTGGCCTTCAGGATTACAAAATTGTAGAAGCCATTTCAACGCTGCATGGTCCGTCCTCAATAAAAACTTCCATCCATACAAGTATTTGTAGAAGTGCTCAACGGACTTCACGACAGCCAATAATTCTTTTCTGGTCACACGATAATTCCTCTCGGCTTTCGACAAAACCTTACTAAAATAGCCGATGACCTTTTCTTGTCCATCCTGTATCTGAGAAAGTATACCCCCAATGGCCAGATTACTTGCATTTGTGTTCAGTATGAATTTTCCTTCGGTCCGTGGATAGCTCAATATTGGTGCTGTTGTCAAGGCACGCTTTAACTGTTGGAAAGCGGTTTCGCACTCTCCGCTCCAAACATACTCGTGCCCATCTTCAGTTAACCTTGTCAGAGGCTTTGCTATATTGGCAAACCCAGGAACAAAACGCCTGTAGTAGGTACACAATCCAAGAAAACTACGAACTTGGTGTTTATCTCTCGGTGTTGGCCACTCTTGGACTACACGGATTTTATCGGGGTCGGCTGCCACTCCATTTTGTGATACGTAATGCCCCAGGTGTTTTACTTCCTTTCGGAATATGTGATACTTTTTCGGACTCAATTTCAGGTTGGCTGCACGCAGTCTCCGGAACACTTCCTCCAAATTTTTTAGATGTTCCTTGAATGATTTTCCAACCACGATCACGTCATCTAGGTATACCAGGCAACTCTTCCACGACAGCCCCCTCAGGATGGTCTCCATTAGACACTCAAAGGTGGCCCGGAGCGTTACATAGACCGAAAGGCATAACCGTAAACTGCCATAGTCCAGAACCAATAGTGAACGCGGTCTTCTCCCGGTCTTCCGGTTCCATTTCAACTTGCCAATAACCACTCTTTAAGTCCAAAGTCGAAAACCATCGCGGACCAGACAGGGTATCTAACGTGTCGTCGATGCTTGGTAAGGGATAGCTGTCGTTCCTGGTCACGTTATTGAGCTGCCGATAGTCCACACAAAATCTCGTTGACCCGTCCTTCTTACTGACCAGGACCAAGGTGATGCCCATGGACTGCTGGATGGCTCGATGACCCCTTGTTCCTCCATATCGGTAATGATTTTCTCGGCTTCTGCTCGCCTTGCTAGAGGTAGACGCCTCGGTTGCTGTCGGACTGGCCCAGAGTTCCCTGTATTGATTTTAGGTCGCACAATATTGGTTCGTCCATTCTGGGTATCGTCAAGAGCGAAAATATCTTGATATCGGTGAATCAAACCCTGTACCTCTTTCACTTGCATTTTGTTAAGGTCTTCGCATGAACTAGTAACCATACCCACTAGTTTTTCACCATGGTCTTTGGGCACTGGTTTTGGGACATCAGCCATACACCTGGCTACTCGGAATACTGGAACACACTGTCCCATAAGGGTGCTCTTCTTTAATGTCACCGGATCCACATTAAAGTTCATAAGCCTCACCGGTACTGTCTTTCCAACCTTGATCAGCGCTTTTCCCACCAGTATGCCACTATGGATCTTCTTATCACAGACAGGTTCCATCATTCGCACACATCCTACCCGAAGATCTCCATCCAAACCTGCCTCGACAATTATCTCGCTCCGACCTGGTAATATCACATCTTCTGTCAGCAACACCCTTACGACAGGGTCTTCTCGTGGGTATAAAGGGAGTTCTTCGTTACCAACCTTCAAAACACCCTCCTTCAAGTCCAATGTAAAACCAAATTTACTCAGGAGGTCCATTCCCAAGATAAAATCGTCAGTGATGTCGGCTACCAGCACCTCATGATCACGTTCTTCACTTCCAATGCCAATCTTCATCTTCACCACTCCGCGTGTTGGAATTACTTCACCTGTCGCTGTACGGAGTTGAGTAGTTGTCTGTAACAGCTTCATACTTGTTCGTAGAACGCTAGGGCGTATGATGGACTTTGTCGCCCCCGTATCAATGAGTAGTGGAACAATTCTGCTAGCAATCTTCCCATCTACGAACAAACTGCTGGTACTATTCTTTGATGTTACAGCATAGATGGTGATCTCCGGGGCTTCTTCACTCATGGTCACTGTTCGCCCTCTCTTGCCAACCCCATTTAACTTTTCCGTCGGATGTACTTGCTTTGATTTTAGACAACGACGTCGTATGTGCCCTTGTTCGCCGCAATTCCAACAACGGGGACCTCGAACTTCTTGAAGATTCTCCTTACGGCTTTCTTCCTTCCGAAGAACTCTCAGTACTAACTCTAGGTGATCTTTAGAACCTTCTTCTTCTTCTTACACAACGGCCCGAACACGCCCGTGACCTCGGGACGCTTGTTTTGCGGCTTCAAATTCTAAAGCGTGAGCAAGCGCATCATCAGTTGTTCTTGGTCGTGCCAGCCTCAATGATTGCTGTGTTTCCCCGTCTCTTAGTCTATCAATGAAGGTCTGCACAGCGAGTTGTTCCAGAAATGATTCAGGTGCCGTAGGGTACGCCAAACGGACAAGCCGCGCAACATCGGCATCAAACTCCTGAAGGCTTTCTCCATTCTTCTGGACACGATTCTTCACTTGCGCGTGATACACTTGTTGAAGATGCGCGTCTCCATATCTCATCTCCAATCTAGACACTAATAACTGGTAATCATTTTCTTGTCCTGCTGGGATTGTTTGCAGGACGTTCAACGCGTCTCCACGAAAAGCCACAGTTAAAGAAACGGCCGTTTCCTTGCCTGTCCATCCGTTGGCCCCAGCGGCCGCCTCAAGTTGTTTGTAGGTGGACCAAGGTATCTTTCCATCGAACGTGGGTGGTTTTACTTTTATACCTACGGCAGGAGCCTTTTCTTCTTTAAATTGTTTCTGCACTTCATTAAACGGCCACTCAGCAATTGAGGGAAACCGTAGTTGACTCATTCTATCTTCCAACATTTTAGTTACGCTATCTTTCTCAGTTGTTGGTGGTAATTGCATTTGGGCTATTTTCTTTTCTACCATCTTTATTACCCTATCCTGTTTCTCCAATTTAATTTCCAATAGTCCTAACGCGCTGGAATTTTCGAACAATTCTTCGGAAACTTTGTCTTCTAACGCTTTGACATTGTCCAGCAATTCTCCTTTAAGCCTTCTAGAACTTTCTTCAGACTTTTCTAGTAATTCTTTCTTGAGTAATCTTGCGTTTTCTAGTAAATCTTCTTTAAGTATTCTAGAATTTTCTTCTGATTTCCTGGATGTTTCTAGTAATTCTTCCTTTAATATTCTAACATTTTCTTCGGACTTTCTAGAATTTTCCAAAACTTTTTCTTCCAGTGCTTTAGTATTTTCCATTAGCTTTCTAGAATTCTCTTCGGACTTTCTAGAACTTTCCAGTAACTCTTCCTTTATTTTACTTAGCAACAAATTAGTGTCAATTACGGGTCCAGGTATTTCGAAGAGGAAACTTTCGGGGTCGTCCTTCTGTTCCAAAAGCCATTCTCTTAACCGATTTATTAACACGCTTTTAAGGCCCGTTGTTTCCAAGTCCCGTTCTTCCAGTTCGCGTTTTAAGTCTATTACCTTCAGATCTTTTAACAATTTCATCGCCATTTTTATTATTAGTTATAATTGTTTTTAACACTAATAGTTTATTCTCACAGCACTTTGTTTATTACACGATTTTATTTATTTTAAAACCCGACACCTGACACCACTGTAAAGTTCTTTTTAAACTAATAACAAAATGCTGTTTAAATCATCTATTAATAAAGAGAAAACATTCACACTTAACACACACTAATTCAATCTTAACTAATTTACAAAACACAATTATAAACTAACTTTGTTTATTGTTTCCAGCCTTACTTTGTGTAACTCCATAATCATGAAGTAAATAAAGATTAGTAAAACTTTCACAGTTTTATTAAAATATAACCTGACAATATTGTTTCGACAGCTATGCTGTCATTATCAAAGGTAATATAAGCGACGTGTTTGTTTATATTACCTTTGATAATGACAGCATAGCTGTCGAAACAATATTGTCAGGTTATATTTTAATAAAACTGTGAAACTTTTACTAATCTTTATTTATTTCATGATTATAAACTAACTATTAACTATTATTTATATTTAATCACAATATTTATTTCACACTATTCACACATATAAATTCTAACTTAGATATTTATTTATTACTACTGGCGTCTACTAACACGTCTAATTGCTCGCGGTTAACTAATTTATTCCCTTCCGTGTAAGCCGGCGTTTATATACCGCATAATCTTCTAGAACATGCACTAGATTCTTCTAGAAGGTCTATTGATTTTTCGCGCCATCTATGACTCACGCTGATAAATCACACATGCGACGCCGGCGAACCACACCGGCAGATGTTGATGAGTCACGCATTCTCGAACATTCGACGGAGAAGTTCAGAGGGCTGACCGCGCTCATTACAATATGCAAATACTGCTCGTTGGCGAATTTCTCTTTAAGAAACCGGACAACCTCGGTCGCGCCATTTTCGTTTAAATAAATACCATTTTCGACAAAAGTTTTTGTCGATTAAAGTAAACAATATCAAAGAAGACTACACATACGTGTTACTTGCAAATTAATTTAATAAATAATTAAAAAAATAAACAGAAATATTGCATTGGGGGCGGCCAAACACAAGTGCTATAGTATAGTAACTACCGTTCAAGACAACGATCTAAAATTAAGAAGTGTAGTGGAAAAATAAGTAGAATTCATTTGTACGAGGGTGGTTCAAATATAAACCGGAATTTTGCTGTAAAAAATTTTATTATTAAGTTACAGAGCTGAAATGTTTTACAGTTTTTCTAGATAGTCTCCGTCACACTCTACACACTTTTGCCATCTCTCCGGAAGCTTTAGGATGCCTTTTTCGTAAAAATCTTTCGGCTTGTCACGTAACCATTCGCGCACGAAAGATTCTACCTCCGCATTGCTTTTGAATCGCTGTCCGCCAAGTGCCTCTTTCAATGGACCGAATAAATAATAGTCGCATGGCGACAAATCGGGACTATAAGGAGGGTGTTCCAGTGTTTCCCAACCCAATTCGTGCAATGTTTCCATCGTAAGCCGAGCTGTATGCGGTCTGGCGTTGTCTTGCAGCAATATCGCAGTTCGGATTGGAATCTCGCGTCGTTTCGATCTGTAGGCAGGTTTCACCGTGTGTTTTAGAAGGTTACTATAATACTGCGCGTTCACAGTTCGTTGTTCAGTGAGAAAATCGACCGCAATTACTCCTCTCATGTCCCAAAACACGGTACACAACACCTTTCCCGCTGAAAGTGTAACCTTCGCTTTAACTGGCGCGCCTTCCTCTTGCTTCCTCCACTCCATAGACGCGCGTTTACTCTCAGGAGTATAGTAGTGCACCCAAGTCTCGTCTGTGGTGAATATGCGCTGCAATAAATTGTCTCCTTCGTCTGCATGTCGCTGCAGGAGACGCGTGCAAACTTCCCAGCGTGTGAATTTCTGGTCAAAATTCAAAAGTGTTGGCACCCATCTGGCTGATATTTTGCGGTAACCGAGCCGTTCATGAATTATTTGCTCAATACTGCCTATGCTGATGCCCACTTGTGCAGCCATATCGCGTACAGTAATGCGTCGGTCTCCCAAAATGAGTTTTTCTACAGCGCGGACGTTCTCATCGGTAACGCTTGTTTTGGGGCGCCGCGCATGTGGCAAGTTTGCCACCACTTCTCGGCCATTTCGAAAAGCGGAACACCAATCATACACTTGAGTCTTGGAGAGGCACTCATTCCCGAACTGCTCGAGCAATTTCCGATAAATTTCCGCGGTTTTTACATTATCTTTGACCAAAAAACGAATAATAATGCGTTGCGCAACAGACACTGGTACGTCCTTCTCACTCATGGCTACAACTACACTGACAAGCGAAATTACGCGGTCCCAGCTGTTCTCTACGCTTTGTAACAGACCAATCTAACTTCCAGTACAGCCACTTTAACGACACTAACTTCTTCGCGCGTTTATTCAAAAATTCCGGTTTATATTTGAACCACCCTCGTACATGGGTTCAATGCCTGTACAGTAGCGACATTTACTTTTTTACAATATCTACGTCCTGAAAACAAAATATCTCAACCACACCTACCTCTCCAGAATGAAACTTTTCTTTTCTTATCATAGAATAAAATAAAAAAATCTAAATTCACGTAGTATGAGTCTCTTAGATTTACTATACAAGATGGTGTTTCCTGCAACTATTTCATATGGCGACGGTTAAAATGTTAAAGATAAATCATGCCTTTTTCTTGCCTACTGTTACTTGCACAGAAAAGTATTCCATGAATGCCCTTTTTTTGACAGCAGATAGATCTTTCCACTTCAACGTGCGATTTTGGCACAAAATCGTTAATGTTCATATCGAACAGGTGCAAAAAGCCTGTTTTGCCACTCAATGTAAATTATCAAACGAAGTCAATAAATAATTAAGACGGACTTATAACATATTAGATCATACTATGATCTCCCTTCTAACATGCAACACAATTACACATTCTGTCGTCCTAGTGAAACTTGAACCCACGACCCTTGGAACACGAGTGGTGCAATGACACCATTTGTGTACCGCCGGCCCTATGAGATATTTATTTTTCTGATGTTTAGTTTTTACTTTTATTAAATTACTTGGCAGGTAAAAAATATATATCTAGTTATCTCAGATCAGTGTTGCTAAAATTCTTAAAGAGCAATGCGCTAAAATACTGGTTTTCGTGAAAATGCATTCTGTATGGATATATTGTCATTAAAGATGTAAGCAATAAAATACAACTGTTAAGTTTTACAATAAACATTATTCATGAAGACAGCGTACAGTATGAGCTTTTAATAGCAATATCTACATAAACACAAATGACATTTAGATACTAAGATTAAAAAATGCAAATTAAGGTCTAATCAACTACTATCATTAGTAATATTTTTTAATTGGTATATATCTGGCAACCTTCTGATTCCCTAATTTATAAAACTGCAATGCAATGTAATTTACTAAAACTTACCAATAGAACAAGTTCAAAAAATTTCATCAATCATTTAGGTATTCCAAAAGCATCAGACTGGATATAAAAGTATTAAAAATAAAAACCAGTAACAAGACTATGGTAAAAAAACCCATTTCGATTTTAGTAAATTATATCCAGCAGTAAGCTGCGCGTACAGCAGTGCTGGATTCCAAAAATTTAACTTCATGTAAATATACAAAGTGAAAACGGACCATCAGCAATTTTATACTGCTTCGGAATAAACATTAAATACGAGAAAGATCACTGGTGACATCTCTTGGGAAATCTCAAAACTAAGCTACGGGAAAACAGAATGATTTAATTGTAAGTTTGTAACTTTAATTTTATAACGTGTCGTCGATGCGTGGTAAGGGATAGCTGTCTTTCTTGGTCACGTTATTGAGCTGCCGATAGTCCACACAAAATCTCGTTGACCCGTCCTTCTTACTGACCAGGACCACCGGTGATGCCCATGGACTGTTGGATGGCTCGATGACCCCTTGTTCTTCCATATCGGTAATAATCTTTTCGGCTTCTGCTCGCCTTGCTAGAGGTAGACGCCTCGGCTGCTGACGGACAGGCATAGAGTTGCCTGTATTGATTTTATGTTTTACTATATTTGTTCGTCCCTTCTGGCTATCGTCAAGAGCGAAGATGTCTTAGTATCGGTGAACCAAACCCTGTACCTCTTTCACTTCCGTTCTGTTAAGGTCTTCGCACGAACTAGTGACCATACCCACTAATTTTCCACCATGGTCTTTGGGCGCTGGTTTTGGAACATCGGCCATACACCTGGCTACTCGGAATACTGGCACACACTGTCCCACAAGGGTACTCTTCTTCAATGTCACCGGATCCACATTAACTTTCATAAGCCTCACCGGTATTGTCTTTCCAACCTTGATCAGCGCTTTTCCCACCAGTATGCCACTATGGATCTTCTTATCACAAACAGGCTCCATCATTCGCACACATCTTACCCGAAGATCTCCATCCAAACCTGCCTCGACAACCATCTCGCTTTGACCCGGCAATAGCACATCTTCAGTCAGCAAAACCCTTACAACCGGATCTTCTCGTGGGTGCAACGGAAGTTCTTCGTTACCAACTTTCAAATCCAACGTAAAACCAAATTTTCTCAGGAAGTCCATTCCCAAGATGAAGTCATCAGTGATATCGGCTACCAGCACCTCATGATCACGTTCTTCACTTCCAATGCCAATCTTCATCTTCACCACTCCGCGTGTTGGTATCACTTCACCTGTTGCTGTACGGAGTTGAGTAGTTGTTGGTACCAGCTTCATACTTGTTCGTAAAACATTAGGGCGTATGATGGATTTTGTCGCCCCCGTATCAATAAGTAGTGGAACAGTTCGATTAGCAATTTTTCCATCTACGAACAAACTACTGGTACTATTCTTTGATGTTACGGCATGAATGATCTTCGGGGCATCTCTACTCAAGGTCAACGTTCGCCCCCTCTCGTCGACCTTCTTTTCTTCCTTTCTTTTCTTTTCCGACTGCTGAACCTGTTTTGGTTTAGGGCAACGACGTCGTATGTGACCTTGTTCGCCGCAATTCCAACAACGAGGCGCTCGAACTTCTTGATTCTTCTTACGGTTCTCTTCCTTCTGAAGAACTCTCATTAATAATTCTTCTAGGCGATCTTTGGAACTGGAACCTTCCTCTTCTTCCGCAACGGTTCGAACACGCCCATGACCTCGGGACGCTTGTTTTGCAGCTTCAAATTCTAAGGCGTGAGCAAGCGCATCATCAGTTGTTCTTGGTCGTGCCAGCCTCAATTATTGTTGTGTTTTCCCGTCTCTTAACCCATCAATGAAGGTCTGCACAGCGAGCTGTCCCAGAAATGAATCGGGTGCCGTAGGGTACGCCAATCGGACAAGCCGCGCAACATCGACTTCAAACTCCTGCAGGCTTTCTCCATTCTTCTGGATACGATTCTTCACTTGCGCGTGATACACTTGTTGAAGATGCGCGTCTCCATATCTCATCTCCAATCTAGACACTAACAATTGATAATCATTTTCCTGTCCTGCTGGGATTGTTTGCAGGACGTTCAACGCGTCTCCACGCAAAGCCACAGTTAAAGAAACGGCCTTTTCCTTGCCTGTCCATCCGTTGGCCCCAGCAGCCGCCTCAAACTGTTTGTAGTAAGTGGACCAAGGTATCTTTCCATCGAACGTGGGTGGTTTTACTTTTATCCCTACGGCAGGACCCTTTTCTTCTTTAAACGGCCACTCAGAAGTTGAGGAAAACCGTAGTTGACTCATTCTCTCTTCCAACAGTTTAGTTACGCTATCTTTCTGAGCTGTTGGTGGTAATTGCATTTGGGCCATTTTCTCTTCTACCATCTTTATTACCCTATCCTGTTTTTCCAATTTCATTTCTAATAGTCCTAACGCACTGGAGTTTTCCAACAATTCTTCGAAAACTTTATCTTCCAACGCTTTGAGATTTTCCAGCAATTCTCCTTTAAGCCTTCTAGAACTTTCTTCAGACTTTTCTAATAATTCTGCAAACCTTCTAGAATTCTCTTCGTGTTTTTCCAGTAATTCTTCTTTAAGCATTCTAGTATTTTCAAAAACTTTTTCTTCCAGTGCTTTAGTATTTTTAAGTAATTCTTCTTTAAGCATTTTAGAATTTTCTTCGGACTTTCTAGAATTCTCTTCCATTTTACTTAATAACAAATTAGTATCAATTGCGGGTCCAGGTATTTCGAAGAGGAAACTTTCAGGGTCTTCTTGCTGTTCCAAAAGCCATTCTCTTAGCCGATTTATTAACACGTTTTTAAGGCCCGTTGTGTCTAAATCTCGTTCTTCAAGTTCGTGTTTTAAGTCTATTACTTTAAGATCTTTTAACAATTTCATCGCCATTTTAATTGTTTGTTGAAATTATTTTTAACACTAAAAATTTAATCTCACAGCACTTTAATTATTACGCGATTTTATTTATTTTAAAACACCACACCTGACAACACTGTAACGTTCTTTTTAAAATAATAACAAAAGTGCTGTTTAAATCGTCTATTACGATTATTAACCACTAAAACTATTATGAATTTCTAATACAACATTTATCTTTACATTTACTATTTATTTCGTGATACCCATTTAACTACTCGCTGTTGACTGCCCCTCTTTTATCCGCGAAGTCGATTTTATACCCTCATATAATCGTACCAGAAGCAGCTGGAACCTACTATGTATTTCTGGAAGGCGCTAGATAAACGGCGTCTGGTTTACATGCTTGGAGCGATGCGTCATTCTCTCGAATGCTGTAGAATATTCCATTTGTTGTGTGAAGAAGAGGTTCTTTCTTTTTCTCTCTTGTTACAATATTTTGTTTAGTAGGAGTAGCCGCCTTAGTGAGTAGTAACAGCATAGATGATCATTTAATGTTTCTGTTTTTATAATCACTACTCTTGACTTTCCTTAAGCACAGAAAACCTTTATACATTTCAATAACTTTAGTTATAAAATGTTTAGAATAATAACGTGAATCAGATATCTTGATTATTATTAGTTTATTTACCAACTCGATTAAAAAGATCTGTAAATGAATTTTAAAACCAATAACCTCTTTCTAAACTAATATAAACTGTAATGTAACCAACAATTCGTTAGGTAGCTTTTCTTGACAGTTTCCCCGCCGTTTTGTTCTAAATGGGGAAACTGCGCGGCAAAACATCGTGTGGAATACCCACTTAAAACGTGTATTAATACGTTATCGAAACTCAAGTTCACGACCACCTTAACACAAAGAAAGTTGACAACAAACTGCATACTGCAAATTACAAGCTTCAAAGATCTGAGTCATCAACAGTTATTTACAGATGGTCAAAATGACTTGTTTATTATTTAGCTAAAACGTTTTAAAAGCACTTCCTAATCCTTTGTTTTGCTTGCAATTTCGAAGAATTCATTTATCCGGCTTGGGTTTATTATGATTATTTTTTTGATGACTTTTAAAAGTATGTACTATTTAATAGGCATAATTTTCAAACAATTTTATCTACTATGTTGCAGTGGCGTGCCTATTATTTTTATAAGGGGAGTTGTCATTTCAAAGGGGCATTTCAGAAAATTGTTAGTAAGATGTTACTCTACACATGTTTCTCTAATGCCCTTTAACGGGAAAGGCATCTTTTCCAAAACACCCTGTATAATATTTGAATTTAGGGTTGTTTGCACTACCAAATCCCGTTATTCATTAAGTAATTAGTCATTAGTTATTATCCGGGTGTAGTTTGTGTTATAAAGAAACAAACGAAGTAAAGAAACCGATTAATAAAATAGTTATATATTTAATTTCAGTTTTATTAATTTTCATTTATTCCTTCAACTATTAATTATTTCGTATCCTTATAGCCATCGTAGCCCTAGAGATGTAATATGTGACCGCGGACGAAAAAAGGGACCTATTATAGGGGTCATATATTAGAAAGTCCGCTCTTTTCACTGATATTATCCCCAGACATCTAGCATGGTTACTGGTGTCATAATTTGCAGTTTAGTTATTGTACCCTAAAAAGTGACCACCTTCCAAACCGACTATGGTGCTCTTTTCTTCGCATGAATAGAATCTTAGGTCATTATCAAATTTCTTCCAGTTTTGAATAGGATGTAGCAACCTAGCAACATGTGTTTCTTAAAGGATCTGGTAATTCACTTTCAGGTACAATTCCGGATAGTTAGGGATCAAATAAATTAACAGGTAGCAAATACATGATTTCGGTATTATTCAGAGGATTATAAGATCTTGAAAGTAGTTACTGGAATATTTAATTTCTAAAGGGAAAGGACTTAACATTTGTGTACAAGCAGTATTTGTAAGAGATAGATAGATTGGTAATAAACAGCGTTTGTGTATTGTTTTACACTACAGTATTACAGCAAGTACACAATCAAAGATTATTTTAGAGATTTTTAGTAATTGCTAGTTACTATACCCGGGCCGCTGAACAGATATAGTTAAAAAAAATCAAGGCAGCACAAATTGTTCTGATTGGTTTTATGTGAAAGTTAAATTTACAATAGAACATTTTTAGAAATGAATTGTTAATTCATTATAAATAATGGCACTTCGAGAAATGCTAGTATAAATAATAACCATACATTTTAAAAATTTCAGAAATTTTATTAATTTGATAAAATTGCCATTAAAAGTTCGTGAGTGCGATGTTTGTAAACGCATTTATTTTGCCTGTAAATTATTAATAAAATAATGAATTTACATACAGACATGCTTTAAGTATATACATCTTTGGCACAAAATGTTTTATACAAAATAGAAATGCAGATTATAGAGCAATATAAATATAGAGCAGAAACTGCAACTACTAAACGAATACAGGATACAAATGAAAACTATAAAATATGTACACACGATGAATTACATAATAAATATTAATCAGAATCCAAGCTCGTTGATGAATCAGATTAATTTTCCAAATTGATAATCAATGGATCGATCACAATATCCGCTGCTAAATCAGCTTCCCACATGCCCTGTTCTACCAGCGTGGTATGTGATATCGCTTTCTTCCAATTTTCGGAAGAAACATTAGCAACTGCAGTAAGTAGTAGGTTTCGTACATCTTGGATTTTAAAGATGGTATTATTTCTTGCTACTTCTCCTTTTATTTGGGCCCATATTAATTCTATAGGATTAAGTTCGCAGTGATATGGTGACAATCGTAGAATTTTACTACCAACTGCTGTAGCTAATTCGTCAATAGCATATTTATTTTTCGCCGGTGTGTGTTGTTGCACCAGCGTTAATAATTCAGCTCTAACCATATCGGATTCATATGTAACAGAGTTCTTACTTAACCAAGCTTGAATCTCTGCCTTTTTTGCTGAAGAAGAAGGAACTTTTTCTACTTTTCTGCTGTGATATGAGGCATTATCCATAATTATCACTGCTCCTTCCTCCAAAGCCGGCAATATTGCTTGGAACCACTTTTCAAAGACTTCCGCGTTCATTTCTTCATGATAGTCGCCAGTCTTCTTGGATTCAAACAAAAGTAGGCCATTTTCTACAAATCCTTCTTGTGACCCAATGTGCAACACAATAAGACGTTTTCCTTTGCCAGATGGATTCTTCAGTCCTGTAGATAACCCTTGTAGGAAAGTTTGCCTTGCTGTAGTTATGGTTGTGTCTTGCCAAATTCTTTGCACTGTATGACCTGCATTTACCCACGTTTCATCTAAGTAATAAATTTGTTTTCCTTCTGCCCTCAATTTCCGCACTTCCCGGAGATAATGTCGTCGCCAAGTCACAATTTCATTTTTTTCCTTTAAGATTCCATTTCTTTTTCTTTTGCTATACCTTCAACAATAATAAATTTAGATAATGACATAACATTACTTATTGTATATTTACCGAAATCCAATTTCCTTCAGCAATGCCCTCAAAGTAGTTTTTTTGAAATTTGGCAGTTCTTCGTTATCATTAATAGCAAGCATTATTTTTGCTATTGTTGGTGGTTCGTTTCGTAGATAAAATTGGTGAATTATTCGTCTGACTCCACTTTTTATGCCCTCATCAATGTTGTCCAAAATGGGTTTACTTCGATGATATGACTTTGGCGGCTTGAATTTATGGTCAGCCTTATATTCTCGAAGAACGTTATAAACACTTGCAACACCCACGCCTGTCATAAAATGAATATTTACAACATTGATATTGAAGAAATAACACAATACGTAATAAGCAAAATAAAATTACAATTGCCTACCTGCCGCTTTTGCAGTAAATTCGACGTTTTCAATTTTCGAATTAGTTGGATGTTTTTCTTGACACGCTTTAAAAATGTTTAGGATGGATGCTTTATCAGACACAAAATGCATTCGCGGCCGTTTTTTTGGAGGAGAAAGGGCCATATCTCTTGGATTTTAAAACAACAACAGTAAAGAACGAAATAATAACAAAACACAAAAAAATGAAAACAGGAACACTTAAAACAGAAAAGAACGGAAAACTAAACAAACAAACAAATACAGAATATCGAAAATAAATGAACAAAAATTTTAGTTATACAAGCGTCACGCACAACTAACAAGTGATTGCTGGATATTTGACAGTAAACGAATTGATATCTTTTTGGTACAATTAAACATGCCTTTCAATTTGAGCGGTATATTTAAATGCTACCAATAGAAAGGTTTTGTTACAAAGAGGGGGTAATTGTAGCCGTTTTTTATTACTATATCTGTTCAGCGGCCCAAGTATAATAGTTGATTCTTAATAATTATTTATTAATTACTAGTAGTTGGCTTTCTTATTAATTTGTGTTTTTACAACTTTTTATTACGAGAATGCAACTAATTCTCTGTTACCAAAAATTCGAACCAACGAATATATTTTTCCCGCCTCCCTTGAGTAGCTTATTAGTGGCAGCAACCCCTCTAACACAATGGCTAAACTAAAGCAATGGCAATGCTTTGGTAACCCAGCTAAAAATCTTTTATTTTTGTTTCAAGCATAAAATATGAAATATACAATTATTTTTTAAAAATCGCTTTACATCGTGTTTAGAATGATTATCTCTACCATACTAAACAAAATATGCAAAATATGTTTTTTTTTTAATTGTATTTGATCAAACTTGAATCATTTATAATTCATTCGGTTCTATAATATTTATTCTTTAAATTAACTTTGTTAAATTGATTTAAAAACATCCAAGAAAAAGATTATGCTGGAAATACGAATTTACAGTAAACTAGGCAACCAATATTACTTCAGTTCTAGTCTTTAACAAAAAAATAGCTTTCTTAGATTGTACCACAATAACTACGATCGTAAACTTATGAAAAATTAACGCTTTCCCATTTTATGCAAATTTTGTGCAAACTTGGTACAAATGTTGCATAAAGGAATAAATCTTGCATTGCGTCCTTGTTATTAGGGTATTCAAGTAATTTGTTAACTTGGCAGGAGTGACAAAACATATAAAGAAATTGTATTAAGATGATAAGAACAGATAGAGGTTATAAAAAGACGACCCAGAATTATGGAATTAAACATGAGAAGACGGCGAGTTATACGAACAAATTGTTGTTATTGAAAGACAAAATAAAACACTAGTAGTCCGGTCAAAATAGACAATTCAATTTACAATAATTCGCATAGAGCTGAAAATTGGTACAGGTCTTAGGTACACGATTACAAATAAAATCTTAAAAATCCCACCGATCCTACGTCTGCTAAAAGAATTATTCAAGGTCAAAGGTCAAAAGTATCGGTTTTTGCATTTTTCTCGTAAACGGTAAGTGTTATTATGAAAATAGGTCAAACAAAAGTTGTAGATCATGCAATTATCTACAAAAATTGTTCTTATACTTTTTGTCCTACGAATCACCATTCCTGAGATATCACCATTTGAAACATCGAAAATAATAATATGCACGTCTACGCCCCCTTGAAATACTTTTATGGCCGGTTTCACAAAGCTCGATTAAACTCCGATTAACTTTAATTATTTGAATCTGAATTTGAAATCTAGAAATATAATTGGATAAAATTGTGGCTGTAAAAAAATCGGATTATTTTGTTCACCAGTATGTACCAATTGTCAAGGCCAGTCTTGCTCCAATGTTGAATCAAATGCAACAGATGAGGATTTTTATGATATCAATGAGGAGGCAACTGATGCATCTTTCTTAGAAAAATTAACAGATATATAGCAAGACGAAGAAAGCGAAGAAGACATTGCTGTTGAAGTAGCATTTGAAGATTATCAGTCAGACTAAAATTTTCCCGAAATCAACAATAATTCGTGCCACTTTAATCATTTCCAATAGTACCATTTTTTAGTTACATAATAGAATATTTTTGAATATTATTTAATAAAACTGAATCACAATAGATCGTGGAGTATGCCTACCGGGGAAACCAGGTTAAAAAAATGCGCCAAGTACACTATCTCACAGGTGGTGCGGAAATGAGTGCATATTATGTAGAATACGACTTCTTCAACTTTTAGAATCGCGATATCTCAGGAATGGTGATTTGTACGACAAAAAGTATAACAATAATCTTTGTAGATAATTGCATGATCTACAACTTTTGTTTGACCTATTTTTATAATAACACTTACCGTTTACGAGAAAAATGCAAAAAACCGACACTTTTGACCTTGAATAAATTTTTTAGCAGACGTAGGATCGGTGGGGATTTTTAAAATTTTATTTGTAATAGTGTACCTAAGACCTGTATCAATTTTCAGCTGTATGCGAATTAATGTAAACTTACCACTACTTTTTCGTCTATTTTGACCAGACTATAGTTGCCCGAACGATTTTGTATTCCAGTGTGTTAGCAGTGAAATTACGGGCTGAAGCAGTGAATATTGCAATTTATGCGCTAAAAACACAGGAAAAAGTAGTATATAGTACATTACATACCGAGGCCGAAAGTACTCCATTCCTGTCGAGAGAACAATATAGTTTACCGAGAGGCGATAGCCTCGAGGTGAACTAGTTCTCGAGACACAGGAATGGTACTTTTGCCGAGGTTTGTATACTATTTTATTCGCAATCGTCCTTTAAATACCGAATTATCTAAAATTCTTGTCAGATGCAAAATGTCATCGGTTGGGATTGGCATAACGTATGTCGCCACTTACATCATCAAATTCGATCGCATATTTCGAGGATTTTATTGAATAGGAGTATTTATAAATTAATAATAATACCTGGGTACTCGTTCTTTAGCAGCCAAGGTCCGCAACATTACCAAACATGATTTTTAACAGCCATTTATACACCGCATTTGGCGATGTAATTTTCTGCGCGCCACCTAGTAGCTGAATTTTAAGCAACAGGTTTATTTAAATTACAATCGTAAAACATTTTGTATAAAAGATTTCTTAAAAAATAATTTTCATAAGTTCCTATATCAGAATTATCAGTTGAAACAAAATAAGTAGTAAAAGAAATTATAAAACATAAATGTAATGAACTAGATATTATTACAACATTTATTACATAAAATTATTATCCAGTACGTTTCTCTGCGTAGCACAGTACTGGAGTCCAAAAATTAAATAAAACATAATTGCTAAAGTAATTTCAAATTGTAACATTTAAGTGCGATCTCTCCAATCTTATACAACTCCGGAATAAACATTAAATACGACAAAGATCAGTGCTGACATCTCTTGAGAAAGAATAACTAATTGTGAGTTTGGCACTTTATTTCAGTCACGTTACGAATTCTTTTTTTCATTATATTACTATACAAGTATTATAAGACGATCTATTATTACACATTTGTTCTCTGTTGTATTCTCAAGTTGTTTATTGTAACACGAGTCGAGAGGCACGACGAACTAAGCGTGGAATGCTTCAACGGAACAATACGGCTAATAAAACAAGTATACGAGGTCTGGTTATTAAATAACGAGACTGCTTATGAAAAAGAGTTGTATTTTAAAAATTATTCTACAATCAAATGCTCCCCTTCAATGTACTCCCCTCCCCTCGCCACACACCGGCCCATTCGTTTTTTCCATTGCTCAAAGCAATGCTGAAAGTCTTCTTTTGTAAGAGCATTTAGGAGCTCCGCTGTTTTTCGCTTCACCACTTCGATCGGCTCAAACCGGGTTCCTTTTAAGGCAGACTTGATTTTTGGAAACAGGAAAAAATCACAGGGTGCTAAATCAGGCGAATACGGCGCGTGTTCGAGCACTGGAGTGCCTCTAGCGGCTAAATAACGCTTCACAGACAGCGCGTTATGAGCAGGTGCGTTGTCCTGGTGCAAGATCCACGACTTGTTTTTCCACAACTCCGGCCGTTTTTTACGAACTCGCTCTCGCAGTGTTGAGAAAACTTTCAAATAGTAAGTTTGGTTTACAGTTTGACCCTGTGGCACCCATTCAGTCATCACGATGCCGTTGATGTCGAAAAAAAACGATTAGCATGGCTTTAAATTTTGATTTTGCTTTTTTCATTCTTGGCGATGCAGGAGTTTTCCAATGCATGCCGCTTAGTTTCAACATCGTATTGGAATATCCATGTTTCATCGCAAGTGATGATGTTTTCCATCAAGTCAGGCTCTTCATCTAACCTCTCAAGAAAATCTGAGCAGATCTGTTGACGGACGAGCTTTTGTTCAGAGGTCAAATTTTTTGGGACCAACTTCGCACAAACTTTCTTCATGTTCAACTACGACGATCTCCGCGCACAATTTCATTGATTTTGGTCACTGTTTGCGGAGTTGAAACAAAGACAGGTCGATCTGGACGTTTGTCATCTGCGGTGCTCTCTCGGCTTTCAGAAAACCGTTTATACCATTCGAAAACACGCGCACGAGATAGAGAATTCTCACCATAGGCCTCTTTCAACAACTTATAACACTCAGTCGGAGTTTTTTTTAATTTAACGAGAAATTTCACATTGATCCGTTGCTCGTGTTTTTCGTCACACATTTTTATCGGCACGAGAAAAAAACACTTCGTTTCTAACCTCTATAGAAAAAATACTACTATAGCGACAAAAAAAACGTGTTTTCGTACTGGCATAGTAGATACTTCCAGCTATCCAACGCTGCATTCGTTTCCCCCCCTTCCCCTCTAGGACGTCTTCTATGCGCGCAGTCTCGTTATTTAATAGCCAGACCTCGTAAGATACTATTTTTCTAGTTTGCGTCATTGGTTTTATAGAAATTTGCAATTTCTAAATTCTAAATAAAAATGTGGTATTGCCATTTATCCATTTTTGTTTGTGATATGCAGTAACGTTCTCTGATGACATTTTACGTTTTGTGATGTTCAGATTTCGGAGATTAAATAGGTCTACACGAGGTAGACAACAAAAATCCAATCTTACAAAACGAATAGTTTCCAAAAACAATTTAATAGTAGGATATTGTTCTGTTACTTATTGTGTGAACTATTACATTGTTCTCAGCACCACAATGAGCGTAGTGGATTATTACATTGTTTTCAGCATCACAATGCAATCACAAAAACAATCAACGATTATTTAAAAGCACAGGTTAATCTCTAGATTCAATTTGAGTATTTTCATTTTTTACGTTGTATTGTTATTGTATGTAAAAATTTAATTGATAATTCCTTTGGATATACTTAGATAAGCAGACTGTGTTTAGTACGGTTGGTAAAAAATCTTGAAAAATCTATGCTGACTGCAATCAACTTTACCGCGAAGCGCGTAGTTGGCGCGGCGACTATTAACCCGCATACATTCCTACGTATCGCTGATGCTCAAACCACCCGCACTCCACGACAATTCGCATTAAACTATTCGGAGTGATTAAACATAATTTAAACTTACTTCAAAACACGTTATAATAATGTTATAAAACCAAAAAAAGTAAAGTTACAAACCCACAATTAATTATTCTCTTTTTGCACAAGTTAATTTCTAAGTATTCCAAGAGATGTCAGCAGTGCTATCTCTCGTCCTTAATGTTTATTCCGAAGCAGTATAAGGTGGCTGGCTTTGCATTGGCAGGTTAGGTTACTACAGATTAGAAAAAATAGTTGACTAAAATTTTTGGAATCCAGCACTGCTCTACGGGCAGGTAATTGCTGGATATAATCTACTAAGGTGAAATAGTACATTACATACCGAGGCCGAAAGTACTCCATTCCTGTCGAGAGAACAATATAGTTTACCGAGAGGCGATAGCCTCGAGGTGAACTAGTTCTCGAGACACAGGAATGGTACTTTTGCCGAGGTTTGTATACTATTTTATTCGCAATCGTCCTTTAAATACCGAATTATCTAAAATTTTTGACAGATGCAAAATGTCATCGGTTGGGATTGGCATAACGTATGTCGCCAGTTACATCATCAAATTCGATCGCATAATATTTCGAGGATTTTATTGAATAGGAACATTTATAAATTAATAGTAATACCTGGGTACTCGTTCTTTAGTAGCCAAGGTCCGCAACATTACCAAACATGATTTATACAGCCATTTATACACCGCATTTGGTGATGTAATTTTCTGCGCGCCACCTAGTAGCTAAATTTAAAGACACGTAGAGGTGCGAAAATAGGTCGTTTCGGACCATGAGAATGTCAAAGTTACAAACAATGATGCATTTTCGGACCTCTAAATGGTCAGGAATGGACTCATTACCAATACGATTGCGAATAAATAATATTGTAATTTCTTAGTAACTCTCTTATCGAAATTCCGGTTTATTTTTGTTTACTTTCGAGATACATTTGGGATTTTTGAAAAAATAAACTCCTACAATTTTTGTTTTTTTTATTAATAACTTTTAGAAAATTGCAAATTAGGGAAATACAAACTTTTCATGCAGCACTCTCCATTTGTTTAAATTGTTATATAACACATTGAAATGGATGATTAAGCTCATATCAGCCATATATAGATCTCTGATATCAGATGACAACATTCAATTACAATACCAAACGATGGCAAACTAATAGAGTAGTGTTTATACCTAAACCTGGTAAAGGCTTTTAGATTGGATTAGTATTACGTCGTTTGTACTTATTTAAGATATTAAAGAAGCTGATATTCAACTGGTAATACTTTTGTACTCACAGGTACCCCATCACTCATCCACTACACTAAAAACAATGTATGCCTTTAAGACAGAGGTAGTATTTCACATACTAGCTTAGAAAGTGGTAAACATGCAAGAAAAAAAAAAAAAATATATATATATATATATATATATATATATATATATATATATATATATATATATATATATAAAGGGAGCTTTAAAAAACCTTGGCTAATGATTCCGCTCCTCGATCAAGCTATGGTATTAAGGAAACCTGTACTAAGTGAACTAAATGCATGTTAGAGAGACAAATGATAATACTTCTTGATAAAGCTTTGGTAGTTTGAGTTATGGAAATGTCTGTAAGAAAGGGTTCTTCATCTTTACAGTGGAACCGTGTAATAGAACTCTTCTATTACACGGTTAACGGTCCTAACCAGTTAAGGCCACTTACAACTCGATATGCTGATGGAATAGGCTAAATACCCTTTATTTTCGGTTAGAGATAAAATACAGGAGCGACGCAAAACTATCAAATGAATAGCTAATCTCTAGGTCTAAAAAGAAATCTATAGAATTCAGAGATCGGCAACCGGGTGCCCGCGGGCACCATAGGTTAGCCATTGAGAAAGGTGCTAGTAAAAAGGTTACCGACCACTGCTACAGATTACACTGGCCAACAAGCCGCGAGGCGGCGAGTTAAGCAATATACGAGTATTACAAAAAGGAATTGTAACACGTGTTTTACATACTACTTTGTCTATTTCGCCATAATTTACAATTTACTTTAAAGAAATGGGAAAATGTACACGCGGGTATTTTCGATATGGTAATGTTGGTGATAACTGATAACGCATACAATGACATCCACTGTTATTTTGAAAAAATCACGTAGGCAGGAAAAAATTCAAGTTTAGAAAAAGGTGACAGCTTAGTTGTTTCTTCTGATATAAGATAAAAAATGTTTATTGTAATAGAAACAGTAAAACCTTGATTGAGTACATGATTGTCTTATCAAAATAATTATTTATAATAAAAATAAGTATGTTTCATTATTCTCGCTGTTATTTCTGAGCATCATAACATTCAAATTTTCAAAACGGCGCCAGTTAATGAATACTTATTAGTACCTATCACAAACAGACTGACAGAGTAGGCTGGCAGCAAAATTTACTTACTGCCAGCCTTACAAATAAAAAATCACTACTTCCAGTTGCACAAAGTAACATTTTGTGTAATTGTTTTACGCAAAAACAGTGTCACAAAGTAACCTTTGTACACGCGAAATAGACAAAAAAAAATTTCTGGTGACTTTGATCTGACACTTGATTTTAACTAAAATTGGTACGCTAATGCCAAATATAAATCCCGTTTTTCCCTATCACGTCAGGTTTTTTTTTTCTACGGCGTTTCTTGTTTGCCGAATCCAAAATTCTTGAAAATCGTTAACTAAATGCAGCAAATTCTTAATTGTTTACGGAATTCTTAGACATTCCAAATACATTTAGTCATTAGCATAATATACACTTGTACCTCATAATATTTAAGTACTTAATTAGATAATTAAGTAATAAACAATTGTGAAGTAATCAAGTCTACTAAGCTAGTCCTCATCGTTAACCTATTAGGGTTTAATGAGATTTTATTAGAAAGTATTGATCACTTAGAACTATTTAAAAGTAAGCAAGGATGATAAGAAAATGCTAGTTACATGTTAGTTGTTAGTGAAGAAACTACATCATGTCTACTACTCGAAGATGTGTAAATAGTACCGATTCTTTCTACTACATTTATGGTAGCTTCACCGTTCCCAGTCAAAGGGCAAATATTAGTGTTTTCGGTAAGAAAATGTATTTGGCTTATTTTGATGTAAAACTTGCTGATCAAGACAAGTCATGGGCTCCACATAAAGTGTGTAAATCATGTGTGGAAAATTTGCGGCAGTGGAGCAAAGGAAAACGTCAGAAATTAGCTTTTGGCGTTCCAATGATATGGCGTGAACCGAAAAACCACGTAGATAATTGTTGCTTTTGTTTAACTCAGACCTCCGGTTATAATACCAAGAATAGGAATAAAATTGTATATCCGAATATTGACTCCGCGATTCGACCAGTACCTCATTCCGATGAATACCTGTGCCAGTTTATAAAGAGCTTCCTTCACTTGAGCACTCGGATGGAATACATGTCAGATGTTATTGAAGAGCAAGATGATTCAGATGTAGATTCTGCCAATGAAGATATATTTTCTAATTATGGACCACAACGCTTTACTCAAGCAGAATTAAATGATTTAGTAAGGGATTTGGGCCTATCAAAGGAATCATCGGAACTGCTAGCTTCAAGATTAAATGAAAAGAACTTACTCAAGCAAGGTACGAAGATAACTTTTTATCGCAAAAGGGAAAGTGATCTTGTGCAATATTTTAAACAACAGTGTGAATTTGTTTATTGTAACAATGTGCCAGATTTGCTAACTCAAATGGGCGTTGTACAATATGACCCAAGTGAGTGGCGTTTGTTTATCGACAGTTCCAGCAGAAGCCTCAAGTGTGTCCTACTACACAACGGGAATGTTTTCGGTTCAATTCCTATTGGATATTCCGTTCAATTAAAGGAAACATATGACGACATTGATAAGGTGATAGATTTACTAAAATATACAGACCATAACTGGGTTATCTGTGTGGATCTCAAAATGGTAAACTTTTTACTTGGTTTTCAAAGAGGATATACAAAATTTCCTTGCTTTTTGTGCCTCTGGGATAGTCGAGATAGAAACCAACACTGGATTCAGAAACATTGGCCTCCTAGAACATCCTTAGTTGTTGGACAGAAGAATATTATAAGTCAACCTTTAGTCGACAGAGAAAAAGTAGTTTTTCCACCTCTTCACATCAAACTGGGTCTTATGAAGCAATATGTTAAAGCACTAGATTTGCAAAGTGACTGTTTCCAGTACATATGTGAAAAGTTTCCACGACTAAGTTACCAAAAAATCAAAGCTGGGGTATTTGATGGACCTCAAATTAGAACTTTAATGAGAGATCCTTTCATCAACTCTATGAACGAAGCAGAAAAAGAAGCCTGGACTTCATTCACGATGGTCGCGAACAATTTTCTTGGAAACAAAAAAGCATCCAATTATAAAGAGCTAGTTCAATCAATGCTTGAAAAATTTCACCGCCTAGGTTGTAACATGAGCATAAAGCTTCATTTCCTTCATAGCCATCTTGATAGGTTTCCCGAAAATTTAGGTGCTGTAAGCGATGAGCAAGGCGAGAGATTTCATCAAGATTTAAAAACCATGGAAACTCGGTACCAAGGAAGATGGGATTCTGATATAATGGCCGACTACTGTTGGAGTGTTCAAAGGGACTGCCAAACCAAAATGCACAGCAGAAAGTGCTACAAACGAAAATTTATTCCCTGACTGTTGTTTCTTTATTACTAACACTTTTGTAGTTTTTTGAATGATCATTGTGTAAATATTGTACCTAAATAAATAAATTAATTATTATAATTTTATACTTTGTTTATATCGTATAAGTTCTTAAGTTACAACTTGGCCGCATTTGCAATTCTTCAAAGAGCATAAAATGATATAGAATTAAATTTTGAAGTGATACGCAAAAACCAATATGATTTTCGGATTCAGCACACCCAAATTAGTAAAGAACAAGTCTCATATACAAGTCAGCAAAAAATGTGTTGGCCAGTGTTATCATAAGAAGACTAGAGGAACTCGAACCTCCCCTACTTTAAAGTGTACACCTAGACACTTCAACGGATACAAGGAGTTACCAAGGAAGCGGTAACAACAAATCACGATAATCAGATGCACTCTCATGGAAAGGAATGAGAGTTAAAAACAGGGTGGGTTCTAAAGGCGGGCACCCGTGCCAAGCGACAAATTGTTAGGGGCGGCAATATATACAGTGTATCGCATTTAAGATGAATACACTTCCATAGTTTCGTTATTTTAAGGAGTACGAATTTGAACGTTGGCATAATGATACATATTCACGAGTTGCATTTTTTTAGGCACTCAACTTAAATGTGCCTACCACGACCCTTCAAACAGGGCCAATTCTCGATATTTCGCTTCGCGTTGGAGATATCAATATAAGTTATTAGAAAAAGTTGTTTAGAATTCAATTTTTATCCATAGTAGCAAGTTTCATAACAAAACTCGCATTTTTAATTTTTCAGTATGTTAGCGTATGTGTAGCGTTAAGTCTGCACACTGTATATCAAAATTAATGAATATATAATATAGAAAATCTCATTGTAGTTAATAGATAAATTAAATTACAATAACAAAACACAAATTCTTTTATGATTAAATGCACCTAATAAGAGTCACCTACATGCAAGGGCGGTAATCTAGGTTTGCCCAAAGCGGCCAAAACCTAGCGCCTGCCTTGGCTAAAACATATTTTTTCTGAAAGCGGAGCTATAGTTACGTTTCCATGACACATTTGGCGCAGGAAATTTCAATTTCCCTGCCAAGGCAGGTAAAGTAGTTACAGATACAGATAATACCAATTGTCATATTTATTTAAATTTTTAATTAATATTAATATTTATAGTAGTGTTTTGTACATTACATATGTTAATACCAGACAAAGCACTCTTATTTTTCAGAAAAACATTATTTTCATTGTTAACTACCATTGCACAATTATCACTCTCAGACGTACTGCTACCAGTTTTTTCATCACCAACTCCTTTCACGGAAGTGAAGGCACAATTATTGTTTTCTTTTCCATACATTATTCGTTTAGCAGTCTGAATTTTATTTTCTAATGACTCTTCTATATATCCTTCTGCGACGCTAGAGGATTTCCATCCGCCATGCCTTTTAAGAGTTGTAACGTCAGCGCCAGCAACTAACAACGTAGCAGAACTGCGACGTAGACAATGTCCAGTATATTCTGCGGGATTCTCTAAGCCAAGATAAGTTGCTATTTTGCTGGGTATTTTGCCAAAAGTATGTACGCCCACTGGTTGTCTTGAGCATTTTCCGTTTTTGTAATTCAAAAAGAGACGTCTGTGTGGTGTTTGAGGTGGTCTTAAGCTAGTATACTTCCTATATAGTGTGAGATTCAGCTCATTTCCATCATCTCCAAGAACTATAAATCGCCTTGGCTTATGTGTCTTAGAATCAGGTATGCGGATCATCAACAAAGAATTTTTATCTTCAACGTCATCAATCGACATTTTTCCCAGCTCATCACACCGACAACCTCCTGCTATACCGATGATTAATGCAACCTGAATTTTTTAAAATTATTGAAAATGAAGTAGAAGACTATAATTTCCTACCTTTGACATTAAAAATTCTTTGTCCGGAGCCTCTTGAAGAAATCTGTTCACCTCAATCCGTGACAAAATTCTTGATTTTTTGGCTTGGTATTCATCATTTTGCCTTTTTAAATACGCAATGAGCTTGCTGAATTTGCCAATATCCACATTCTTCTTTATTAATAATGTCGATTTAACCATGGAATAGTGACTCCAAAGGGATGAAGCTTTATAATTTTGTTTCGTTTTCTCAGCAAAGTAAGCCAAAAGGACGTCTTCGGTGATAACATTTACATTTTTGGCCTTACACCAAATGTCGAAACCTTCATAAGCGGCGTTGTACCTACTCTTGGACTTTTTAGGTAGGAGGTCCCCTACGGCTGCAGCGGCCGCTTCTTGTATTTCTAACGGCGTTTGGTCACAAGTATCTACCATAATTAGGCGCACACAAAAATTAACGCTGACAGTACTTTTCTATTTATTTCTGTCACCATAGAAACGAGAGAAATGCACCACTTGATAAATTCCGAGAATTGTTTAGAAAATTAAATTAATAAATTACTTTTATCGTAATTTTCGCTTTCAGAAAAAATTCTATACACTACTCGTCAGTAAAATGCCATTACTTGGCTCAGAGCCTTTAAAATACTCGGAGCAAAGCTCCTCGTATTTCAATAGGGCTCCTCGCCAGTAATGAAGCATTTTCCTGACTTTTGTGTAAATATCTATTACTGGTTATCTACAACTACGCCAGCTCTGGAGATCTGCATATTTGGAGGAATGAGTTTCATTCCTAATGGAAACAATCCAGACTCTTTTGGATCTTCCACTGCTCGCTTATAAGAGCAGAACGGGATTACATAATTACCTAGTTTAGCCATAAATACTGTTTCAACATTAAATACATCTATCCGCAGTAGTAGAATTGAACGCTCCTTGACTTTGACACACCATTTTACAGCCAACCCTTATATTGCTTGTCTATAAAAACAATTCCGCTTTGTGCTTGTTTTCTCTATGGAATGGTCTAATAAAGAAAGGAGACATTTTCAGAACGCTCCATCCACTCGAGATTTGACGCATGCTGTGTATCAGTGTTTTAAATTGTTTTAGGAGACTGGAGACACTAAAGACCTCATACACGGTACGGACACCGCAAGCCATCAAAACCAGAACATGTGGGAACTCGATGCAGAAGAAGATAATCATGGCCCATGAGATGAATATATGACGAAAAATATATATCAACAAAGACTTTAACTATCGGACATTCAAACATTGTAGAGGACAATTGCTGACCATACCTCTAAAAAATATAGGATCCAAAATCGAAACCGCTATTGGTGAAGCACGCTGATGATCGGCACAATATCTATCTATCACAAATCTTATTTACTGACGAAAAATCTTCACCGTTCAGGAAAAATTCAATAAGCAGAATGATAGGGTTTATGCATGATCATCTAGTGAAGCCTCCGAACTGGTCTCACAGGTCCAAGAAAAGTCACAATGCAGCATCAGTCATGGTTTGATGAGGTATCTCCTGTGATGAGGTCACTGACCTGCATTTCTGCAAAAAGGAGTCGAAACATCGACCAAAGTCTATCAAAACTCCGTCATGAAGAAACTCAAACACACCATTTTCCAAAGCCAACCGTGGACTTTCAGCAACATTTTGCAACGGCACATTTAGCCAGAACTACCCAGATCAGGCTCCAAAACAGTTTACTCAGTTTTATAAGAAAACCGAAAACTGGCCATTTGGCAGCCTGTATCTAAACCCTTTGGATTACAAATTGTAGTCTGTTTTGGAAGACATCATATGCCATAAAAAGATAGTCCAACATTGAATCCTTACAGCAGACCCTGACCCGAGTTGTAGCCAACTATCTAATGCACGAGATACGTATTTGGTAAATACGTATCTACGGTATATACGTATACCAATTTGGTAAACACAAGGATACCTTAGTTTTACTTGCAACAGCAGAGCTCGACTTAGAGAGCACGAGCTGAAACATACTGTTTTCACTAATTGCGAGCCATAATAGAATTTCTTTCTATTTGAGGAAACCCAGCGAATTCAGCTATTACCAAAGACTCAGTTTTATAGTAATCCTGAGGTTGTCACGTAACGCAATCTCCTTCTAACAACCTTAACAGAGGCCGCGGTCGGTGCATACGAGAACGCGAGGGTGCTCACTATCATGTTCGTACTCATACGTTGGAGTAACATTACACCATGTATTGCATTGCGATCCCACGTTTTCGTATGCACCGATCGCGGCTGCTGTTAAGGTTTTTAGAAGTAGATTGCGTGGATACCTTATCCGGACCTTACAATCGTAAAATGACCTCAGATTAAGTTTAGTTTAGTTTAGAGTGACTGATGATAGGAGGAGAGTTTCGTGGTTCTTATTAGGTTTAAGAGCCTCTTCGCCAGATTTTCTCTTATGAGTGTATCTCGAGAGAAGGGTCCTCCAAGGAGAGAGTGCCTCCATCGGGAGAGGGCTTCACATTAGAATATGACGTGGGGGACTGTTTCCTCCTCCTCATTGCAAAGTCTGCATGTGGGTTCCTCATTTATAATCCCCATTGTATGCAAGTGTTCTTTTAGGCTGCAGTGACCAGTTATTAGACCTGTTACTGGGCCAATTTGTTGTCTGCTTAGTCGCAGGATATCATCACTTAGTTTATTAGATGGATTTTTAGTAGCATGAGTTTACTATGTCTTTGTCCCTCGACACTGTTCCAGCGGTTTTGATGCTGTCTCTTGGTTCAGCCTTTTAACCAGCTGCGGACGGTGGTGTTGGTGATTTCAAAAACAGGTTTAGGGCCCATAAAGGTGTCTCTGTTCCTTTCTCCTCAGGTTACTCCTGTTGAAACTTCATAAGGATCTTACGAGGCTTTCCTATGTAGTTTAATGATTTAATCTTGAAAAGGACTAAAGCTGTCCCGATCCGTTTGTGATGGAGTAGCATACTTATAAAATTTGGAATTTATTTGAAAAACACATTATTATAACATGTGCATAATTGTTACAATCCAATACACCTTGCGACCTTGCTTGAGTAGCATACCGTCGGTCTAATTCTAATACCTCGTAACCCCCAAATCTCAATTTTTCAGGAGAACAAGAAAATGTCACCAATGTAAAACAAAACTTCTTTAAATGATTTGAATTCCTGAAATTTTGTTAATTAAATTAAACAGACAAATGTATTAATTTATGGCGCGATTAAGCATGCATACATTATTAAAAAGTGGGTTAACCATATCCCATAAACTGTACCAGGTTGGGATACGAGGTATTTTTTAAATCGCTATAGAATGAAACTGGAAGCCTGTGGTTTACGAGGAGTTTACTAATCGACTCAGCGCAGTTTTTACCATGGGAATAGCTCATAACCCCAAAATCGCAAAAAAGTGGGTTATGAGGCATTAGAATTAGACCGACGATATTTCATAAGTAGCAGGTAAGACGTTTTTTGATAAGTCATTAAATTAGAGAATACTAGAAATGTAGTTGACTTGAAGAATTGTAATCGAATACTAGAACCCAAAAGTTGGAAGATTATTAAATTAATAAGAAAATGCAAGGATTGGCGTTTCCTTTCTAATAATATAAAAACTTAAATTTACAGAGGCTAATAAATTTATAAACTGAATTGATTAATGTTAATCATTACAAGTTCTTCAGGCTTTCATAAAGTAACTTAAGTAGTAAAACTATAAGAGAACTGCACCATTTTCTGATGGAATTTTACATGGATACCAAAAAAAAACTATCTCACTTTCGGTTTATCGCACGGTCGATGACGTCATCAGCTGAACTCCTGTACAGCTTCAAACATCTGTACAGCTTTAAACGCTCCTGGACAACTTTTGAACAGTTCCTGTACAGCTTTAAACAGCTCCTGTAAAGTTTTTGAAAATCTTGAAACAGCGCCTGTACAGCTTTTGGATATCTTCAAACAGCTCTGTACCGCTTTTGAGCAGCTTCAAGCAGCTCCTGAGCAGTTTTAAACGCTCCTATACAACTTTTGAACAACTTCAAACATCTCCTGTACAGCTTTAAACGCTCCTGTACACCTTTTGAACAGCTTCTGTACAGCTTTAAATAGCGCCTGTAACTGTACATGAGCTGTTTAAACAGCTCATATACAGTTTGAAACAGCTCCTGTACAGCTTTAAACATCTCCTCTACAGCTTTTGAAAAGTTTCTGTACAGCTTTAAACATCGCTTATGCATCTTTGAACAGCTCTTGTACAATTTTAAACAGCTCCTGTGCAGTTTTTGAACAGCTCCTGTACAGCTTTTGAACAGCTCATGTACAGCTTTAAACTGCTCCTGTAGGGCTTTTGAACAGGTTCAAACAGCTCTTGTACAGTTTTGAACAGCTCCTGTGAAGCTTTCTAACAGCTTCAAACGGCTGTTCAAAGGGTGTGCAGGAGCTGTTTAAAGCTTTACGGGAGATGTTGAAAAAAAGTACAGGAGCTCAGCTGCTGACGTCATCATGATAGATCATAAATGAGATACTTTTTGAGCTCCTTGTATAATCCCATTAAAAAAAAGGTTTCGTTCTCCTATAGTTTAACTACTAACTTATTTTTGTATAAATTAGGCCTGCCCTAATCAGGTACTCATAGGAACCTGAACGGGTTTTTATTATAAGGGCTATCCTCAATTACACCTTATGAGGTCCACAGATCAGGTCGGGTATATTTCCAATTGGATTGTGCAATATCATAGCGGTACGCTTTATTTAAGCTCTTACTACAGGGAAAGATTCTTAGAAGAAGAAACCACAGTAAATAAAGTCCAAACCGCCATGGTGATCCCTAATTGCCGAAATAGATAGGAACTCTGAGAAAAATGAGCAAAATTACACAAAATTGCGCAACTGCGGCGTTAAGCCGACCCTGAATTTAATTAGCCATTGTTTAAGTAGCAAATATTTTAATTGTTATGGTACAATAGAACCAAGTTTTATTTATTTTATTCATTTGTTTTCAAATACTAGGTACATTAAAAAATATTTACATTTCTTGTCGGTTAATATCCAATCGATAATAGAGATTAAAAAGTATTGCATTAAAAGGCATCGAATCGCAATTAATCATAATATGGCGACTATGTGCGTATTGAATTGCCTTTGTCTAAGCCTAAGCCAACGCTAATTGCACCATTTTTAAAGGTATTTCTTTCGCCATCATTTACAATCACTGTTACAATTGCAAAAAATAAGTAATAAATATAATAAATAGCTAATTAAATGCGTAAATACGTACTTACAACAGTTGTATAAATATTACTTCTACGTTGTACCCTGCACCATTATGCACAGCAAAAAATAAAACAAGTTGATAAGAACAAGGACGTTACTTGCTACCTACCAACTCGTACTTTTCGCAGGTCACTAAAAACTGAAAAGCTAAAATCGATCGAAATCAAATTCCCGATCTTGGAATAATGAGATCAGCGCAGTAGCAGTGCGCAATAGGCAGACTGGATACCTTAGTATAAAGCGCGAAACTAACATTCATAAGAAAATCATCGAGTTAGAGAATAATAAAATTTAAATTTGTGTACCCTGAATTTGTATCGTGTATTGTAAACCATAGAACACATCAGCAAGATAAGGCTTGCTGCTGCTCTGTTATTACCTATAAAAAGTTTTTTGTTATACAATCCAACATTGCATTTCTTTCTTAGTTTTAATTGCACTTGACGTAACACAGTCGAAAACATATTATGAAATAGATATTCTGGTGGGACTGACTAGGTATAAGTTACCAAAACATTCTTGGATAATAGAAACAATGACAAGCAGATGTCACAACATGCAAAACTTATATACCATTTTAATTGTTGAAAGTTTCGTTTTAATCTAGTAAGCCCTAAATGCGTGCTTGGGTCTTTTTTCTAGCAAAACTAAATAAAATGAAAGTTGTGTGTAACGGTCCCAGCGGGTGTTCGTGTGCAAGCCGGCAAAGCTCAGTTAGTATTTTTTTTATTCACAGACCTGCTTGTATTACACATAATAGGGGTTAACGTACCTATTAAAAGAATATGAAATTGTCTTGCAAAGTAGAAATCACAAAACAAAAATACTGTTTTTGAAACATAGTATCAAGCGAGAGTATGTTTCTTATTTATTTATCTGTTCTTATTCCACGAAACACTTGGCCAAAATAAAGAAGAGTTATTAATTTATTATGCTAGCTTGTACATTCTAGACAACAAGTGGTATTGTTTATCACCTTGAACTTTAAAATATGTGTCATGTGCATTCATACTATGAAATTTGAAAACATTAGATTGAACTTCGATTCTGTTTTTCTTCAAAAGTATAGAAGTACGAGAAAAATGGTATATAGGAATTTTCTTTCTTTAATGGTTATCTAACCACTGGCAAAGTCTGAATATGTCTTAATGGGACACAGTGTATGCTATTATAGTGAAGCAAGAAACGTGGTGAAGCAAATCAAATAATCCAGAGGCCGGCGTTATACAAACGTTGAAAAAGACCTCGAATAAATTGGAGAAATCTCCGCAAGGTATTTATAAACATAACTATCGCACAATGAGGGGACTCGACAAATAGAAACAGCGTAACACGAAATAAATAATAAACACCTATGCGTTTAAAATAAATAATCTCGTAATGTTAAATAAATTAGACTTCAGGATTAAGATGTATCTAAGCAAATCTTAAGAAACTGTAAAAAAAGTTGTAATTTGTTATTTTCCTTTTTGACTGACCTGACCTGGACCTTGACTGAGGTTTTAAAAGTACCTCCCCTGTATAAGTCTTAAAATACTGTTCGCTGTTAATGGTATTTTAATTACCTTTTTCAGTTTTTCTTACAAATTAGATTAAAATGAAATTAATTCATACTAAAAATAAATTTAAATCAGGTTATTAATTTTATTGTTTTTATTTTTTATAAACAAAATGGCACTTGAGAAATTATTTTGAATTTGAAGAAAAAAAAATTAAAAATAGTATTTTTCTCCAACAGAATTAAAAAAGCTTTGTTTTAATACTATTATTGGTTATTAAAGTAGACATTTCTGTTACTAATACAAAAATGTACTGTTGCTATTCTACACCTTTTTTTGCATGTGTTATACGGCTTAAATGTAAGTATTTTTAATCCTAGGAGAAAAAATAGCATGTGTTATATTAGATTAAAGGTGACTTTGTTGGACTCGCTATTTTTCCCAGCCAGAACACTGACATCATATTGTCGCCGTTTTCTCTACAGTAACGACGTCAAATGACGTATTAACATGATGTTAAATTGTCGTAAAACTGGCAGCATTATGTCACAGCCCAAGGACGTCAATATAAGACGTCATTAAAACGTTGTTGAATGGCGCCATTAAAACGTTCATGTACTAGGACTAGGACACGAATTATAAATAAATAGTTGAATATTGGAAATAACATTTATTATATAATATTTCATACATAATTATTAAACAAAAGTAAACCTTTAGTAACAGAAATATTAATTAACAATACTAATTTCACAAAATTAAAGATGGTTTTGTAAATATTTAAGGAATGAATGAATGGGAAAAGGTACTTTCTTTTTTGGTCTGTATAACATTTCCTTCATATATGTAAGATTAGTAATAAAACCTGGACAACATATCTTTTTCATTCATTCGTTTTTACCAAGGAAGTTTAAGTAGGGGGAAGTGTGCACAACTTGTCAACCTTTAAAGTTGGTTGTCAAAAGCGATAAAGGTTTTCATTCTTAAAAAGTAACAGTGTTTTCAGTTGGAGCCCGGATTGCTCAGTTGCAGATTGCTCTGTGGTTGCTCGCAAAAAGGGTATGACGTCATTGCTCTTATGTAGATAGACCTTAGATTGATCAAAGAGTGAGTCACAATATACAACCGAATAAAATCATTTCGATCGCCGTATGTTTGTGTGACCATTATTATAACTAATAACAATAAACCACCTGGCAATACTAACTCTTTTTAAACATGGGAATTTGTTTATTAAGCGTGGGTCACAAAAATGAGCAAAAACGATTAATAAAATATTGTATTGGGTACCTATTATTATAGCAAACCTACTGATTAATCAGAAAATGAATTTATCGTCTCCAGAAAATTACGAACTTTGCATAATGGCTGTTTCTCATTTAAATATTCAATAATAGATTCGATTTCCTTATTTTTAGACGAATCTGATGATAAAGATTTCTAATAAAGCCAAACGACACCTTTCAGCATCCCTAATAATACTTTGAATGCCTTTTTCCAGTTAAAGTAACACAGATACGAATGAATTGGAGGTTAGGTTTTTGTTTTAATCTGAATTGATGTCTCGTGGGACAGATCAATCAAGAGCACCCCAGGTGAACCAATCAAATACGGAATTTGCTCTCAAAGCAATCTAAGAGCACTCCAGAGCAGTCAATTGAAAACGCTATAAGTTATACGCTATACAAATACTAGGTTGTTTGATTCGGTGTGGAATCAATATCAATATTTTGGGGTAATAATGCATCGTTAAGTAGTTTTTCATTAATTTGAGTAATTAATAACTTTTTAGTCGCACCTCAGGTCCGTAGTACTTAATTTGTATAATTATGTTAATATGATCGTGATATTGGGAGTGTTATCACATACGTAACATATTATATATTGTATAAAAATGCTCTTTATTTAATTAAATAACCTATCCTATCCTAACCTAATCTAACGCCGTATTAAATATTTTTCTATGAAAATAAAGGAATTTTTTGAAAATCAAAATATTTATTAAAATCAATTAGGGACACGCCCATAAAAGGGCGGTTTAGGAGCTGAGCGTCAGATTAAACTCGCAAAAAACATTGATTTCGAAAATCAATGTACTATTGATTTTCAATGAAAAAAGGTCTCTCCCATAGATTTAACATAGGTAGCAGAATGGGCCGTAATTTTTGAATGGTATTTTCGCACATCGAGGCTAGCGTCATTCGACTCAGCTCGCCAAGCTGCATCGAAAGAGTAGGGCGTGTTGAAGCTCCGTTCTGCCCGCTCAAGTAAATCTGAGCCAGTAAGGTAAAGCCTAATATTTCTTTGCTTTGAAATGTCTTAATTAATAAAGAATACATAAGTAGCCAGCCTCGCTGGATTAGTGGTTTGCATGTTTGCTTCATAATCCAAGGGTCGCAGGTTCGATCCCCGGCCGAGCTGGTAATTTTTCATAGCGGTGAAAAATGAAAAAACATGCCTTCTTCTCGGATAGGAAGTTAAACTGTAGGACCCGTGCCAATGCGATGTTTGGCACGATAAAAATACTGGAGGTGGAATTCCCTCAGATTCGGCTAAATTCTAGTAGGGTCGGCCAAATGATCATAGCAATCGGTGCCATGAGGTACGAAGGATGCTCCGCCATCCTGATTACTCGCCCACAAATAAATAAATACATAAGTAAAAAAAGAGAAAAATAAGAAGTATTAAAAATGTAATAGATTTAGACTCTGACCTTACAGATGAAGCGTTAGCTAACACGCGATTACTAACGCGCAGTGATGTTATGGAGCGGCAGCTTTTCGTACTAGTTTTAAGGTTAAAAATGTAACAGATTGCTTTAAAGTGTAATAGATTCTGTAATATTAAGATTAGGTGAAAATGTCAGAACAAATCTTTATTTAAAAAAGGAAAAATAAAATAAATTATATTGAAAATCTAAAAAGATTTAGTAATTATTGTTATTAATTAACTTTTTTATACAAAAAGAATTATTATTTAAAATGCAATATAATAAAATAATAGAAAAAATCGAATGCTATGTAAAAAAACAACATAAATTTTAAATGAAATAAATGAAGATAGGTAAAAAGCTTCACAGTATTTATTAAAATATAACCTAACAATATTGTTTTGACAGCTAAGCTGTCATTATCAAAGGTAATGTAAATATAAACACGTCGCTAAGGTAGATACAAAAATAGGTAACTAGATAAAAAGATAAAAATAATAATAAACAGAATTAATAAATACTGTGAAACTTTTTACAAATCTTTATTTATTTCATGATTTTGGAGTTCCACAAAGTAAGGCTGGAAACAATAAACAAAAATAAATTTTAAATGTTAAAAGATCCAAACATTCCTTTAATTCCTATTAGTAAATGATTATCAAGATATCATGATGCCTGCATTGGTGAAATCTGCTGAATCTCTTTTTTATGGTATTAATTTCAGTCGCCTAATATTTTTTGCTTTGAAACGTTTTAATAAAGAATAAATAAGTAAAAAAGAGAACAAAAATAAGAATTATTAAAAATGTAATAGATTTAGATGTAATTGTAATAGAGTAATAGATGCTTTGCTAATGTAATAGATCTGTTACAATTGTAATAGCCATAACATCTCTGCTAACGCGTGTTAGTGACTACATAGCATTGATACTTGATAGCAGTACACACTAAACGATTAGCGCAATCCAGGTTTTTTCCCGGCTGTGCAAATTCCCGGTTTTCCAGGTTCGCTGGACAACCTATTTAAGAAACACTTTATTTGGTAATAAAGGTCTCGTAAAACAAAACAATATCAATAGAAAATCTTGAAGAAATCAACAGAAATTCTTTGTTCATACGTGCAATGGCCGCAACGTCATGTGTTCAGTAGTTTATGAAATAGAGTTTAAAAATATGTAGTACTGTGAAAAATATGTAGTTTTTCATAAAATATGTAGCGAATACGGACCCTGAAATTATGTCATTGTACAAATAATTTTCAGTAGTATTTTTGAAATCACATACATTTTGTTAGTACCTTAAAGACCTGGTGGTCACAAATATGTGTTGTTTTAGTTTTTAGAAAACGAAGATTTTTGAAGAGTTTTTAAAATTTCTATATTTATAAAAGAAAAGAATAAAACTGATCTCAAAAAGAAGACCTAAATTCAATGATCCAAAAGGATTAAATTTCTAATAAAATGGCAAATAATTTAGTAATTAACCTCGTGTAATTTCGAAATAATAAAATTACTTATGTAAACATTATTGTATTACGAACAAAACTTGTTAATAACATTTCTATTACTAAAATCAGTTAAGAATGTGTAAGCTGTATTACCAGAAGAAGCTTAGACTTAATCATTTTACATAACTTAAACCATTTTAAATTCGTTCTGAATTTGAACAGTCTCGATAGTAGAGTAATTCTGCGGCTTGGTGTAAGAAGGGCCAATGTCAATACCAAAAACAGCTGACACTGGCCCTTCTTGCACCAACCCACAAAACTTATTAATTTTTTCACTTTGTCAGCCTTAAGGGTTATTCCCCTTAAAAGATAGAAAGTTGTTGTCTACATCTTTTTCTACATTTTTATGCTCTATCCAATTCTGAAAACAAAATTTCGAAAATTAAAAAAAAAATCACGGACAGACAAGACACTTTTTTCACTTTGACTGCCATTTTAATATGTTCGCACCTGATCCTTTCGACCCTTGCATCATATAGGAGCTGAAATCATATTTATGTAAAATCTTGAAGTTAGTGTTCTATAATTACTTAATATACGAGGGTGGTTTGATAAGTCAGTGACTTTTTGAATAAAAGATATTTATTTCGGCAAATAAGCGTTTTATTTCTCAACATAGTCCCCTTTTAGCTCGATACATTTAGTCCAGCGTTTTTTCAATTTTTATTCCTTCCAAATAATAGGTATTCTTAAGGCCCTCAAAATAGGCGTTTGTTTCAGTGATGACTTCTTCGTTCGACCCAAATCTCTTACCGCCCAGCCATTTCTTCAGGTTTGGAAACAGGAAATAGTCACAGGGGGCTAAATCTGGAGAATATGCTGGATGGGGTAGCCGTTCGTAGCCCAATTTATAGATTTTTGCCATGGTGACTCCGCAAAAACTCGTTCGGATTGCGGCTGAACATCTCCAAACACTCCTTTGAAGTGGTCAAACGGTTGTGCTTATGGTCGAGTGTGAGCAATCGCGGCACCCATCGCTTGGATAGCTTTTTCATGTCCAGATATTCATGTAAAATGTGATGTACCCGCTAAGTTGAGATGCCTACAGCCTCAGCCACCTCACGCACTTTCATTCTCCGATCGTCCAATATCATTCCATGGATTTTATCGACGATTTGGCGTGACGACCTCTTTTGGGCGACATGAACGTTCGGCGTCACTTGTGCTGGTACGACCACAACGGAACTCAGTAAACCACTTCTTAACCATTGAAATTGATGGTGTAGAGTCCCCATAGTATTTATCAAGCCTTTCCTTGGTTTCGGCGATGGTTTTTTTACGCAAAAAATAATGTTTAATCAGCACACGAAATTCACTTTTTTCAGTTTTTAACTCTGTTCGCCAACTAAATGGCGCAACCTTCTCAAAATTTTACAGTAGTCTATTCATAGATGGCAGTTGACGGGAGCAGTGTTTAGAGTCACTGCATCTAGTCACCTAGGAGCTGGCCTAGGTAACTAGATGCAGTGACTCTAGCAATGTTGCATGTAAAGTTACTGCGCGGGAAATTCAAAAAGTCACTGACTTGTCAAACTACCCTCGTATAAATATGATTAGGTGATAAGTGTCTACATTCTGACTGATGCATATAAGCGTCATATGTATTTTAATGTCAACTTTATTATTTATTTGAACAAAAACGCTTCTGTTTAAATATCTTTATTGACAATACAAAGAAAATATAGTGAAAATAAAAAAAATAAAACAGCAACATTGGCAAAAATAAATATACAAAATATAAAAGAATATACAACATTTACAAATAATATAAGTAAAGTAAAAAGCTATAACATCATCGAAGATATTTGGAAAACTATTTAGCAACAAATGACCAGAATTATTCATAACACAAAAAAGGGTTGCAACTGAGAGATACTAATCGTGGGTAATAGTAAAACTCTGCAAACAGAATCCGGGACTATTTAGACATTTTGTGAACATTCACATGTTTTACATCTCTTCCTCCTGATCTGCTTTTTTCCCTCCATTGGTTCCCGTTTTTGTACAATGTGTATTTCTTCTCAAGGTCCGTTTCTTGTACCCCTTGGAATCTACATTTGCAGGAAGCAGTACCTTGATTATTATTATCATGTATTCATACAAACCCACTTCACTTCCAGAATATTTATTATATATAAATAATGAGAATTGAAGAATTCAATTTCATCAAAGAATAGTGCTTTAGGCCAAATAATATCATATCATCGGGTACTGTCTATCAGATCCAGACATAAACATATTGTATTTTACTAACGGCAGTGGTTTTGAAATAAATTGCTGGTGTTTATTCTGTACTCGTACCATTGTATTAAAAAATTTCATAGAGATATAACTAACCTCTCTTCTGTCCTATTTTCCTCACTAAACTCGTTAAAAGTGGCGAGAGCACAATTACAACAGAAAACAAGGTAAGACTAGTAATTTAATTGATAAATAATAAAAATGACCAAGAGAAAGCTAAGACACTGATAGAAGGAACGACCTTCAACGGGTGGACCGCGGTCGCCTCTTTAAGCAGTGATCGTGAGGGAAGAATATATAAGAAATGTGAGAGGAAGGCGTACCATCTATGAGATAACCTCAAATGAATATGACGATAGCTAGCACAGTGTTTCAGCATAAGAAAGAACAAAAAATTACATGCCAGGAAGGACCGAAGAAAATCAAACTGATCATAACGCAATTAGAAAGAAGAAATGTACGGTCCGTCCTATAGAGGAACTAGTGTGAATACGGATCACCCATACCTTCTGATTCTGCAATATCATGAGACAGTCGTGGCTAGAGCATACGAAAAACTGGGGCTGTCACAATGCAACATATTGCTATATGCTATGTAAATGAGCATGAAGCAGTATACGTTCCATTGCCGCAGCCCCGGGTTTGACGTATGCAGCAATCGCCATTGTCATGAGATATTTTTCTAATATTTCCTTCCACATTAGAGTTACTATCCAAGGCGATTGGATTCATAGGATACTAGCTATCATCCTCCAATTCAATATCACTAAATTCGTACTCAATATTTCCTACTACTCTCAACAACTCAGCATGAGAGTTAATTTTTTAACTATTTTCATTCATTCTTCTCTTTTTCATATTAGAAGGTCCCAGTGTTGTTTGCTGCTTAACACCAAAGAAATCTGAACACTCTCGACAGTAGAGTAATTCTGCGGCTTAGTGCAAGAAGGGCCAATGTCAATACCAAAAACAGCTGACATTGGCCCTTATTGCACCAACCCAGAGAATTTATCAATTTTTTCACCTTGTCCGCCTTAAAAGTGTTCCTTAAAAGATAGAAAGTTGGTGTATACAACTTTTTCGACATTTTTATGCTCTATCCAAATCTGAAATCAAAATTTTAAAATTACAAAAAAAAATCATGAACAAACCAATCCTTTTTCCACTTTGACTGCCATTTAAACACGTTCGCTGCTGGTCCTTTCGACCCTTGCATTAATGCTCATAATTTCAGATTCTGTAATATCAAGAGATTGTATTTCTAATATTTACTTCCACACTATAGTCACTATCCAAGGCGTCTGGATTCACAGGATACCAGCTATCATCCTCCCATTTAATATCACTAACACGTACTCAATCATTTCTACTGCTCTCAACAACTCAGCAGAAGTTAATTTTGTAATCTTTTTTAATTCATTCTTCTCTTTTTTATATTCGAAGGTCTCGGTGTTGGTTCCTTCGCTGCCATTTTAAAGAATACATACCAGAAACAAACCAAAACTGTAAACAGTGAAACAATCCCTAAAGGTACGTGCATTACGGAGCTGCGATGCTAGATGATAGCTGGTCTTTAACAGTGTTTATAGAATTGTATCATACATTTAAATAAAAGCGTGAACAACAAAGCCATGAGTGCATCGTGTATGCGCACTGTTATACTGACTTGTGATTTTAATAATAAAGTTTACTATTTTTCTGCTAGCTGTAAGTAGAGCTGTTTGTTCGTTCATTCTTTCAATATTTAATCCTAAAAAAAAATTAATTCAGTTGAATTAATTTCGGAAATTTTAAAAGAAGAATCTTTGTCATTAAAATCAAGCAGATCCTGATCATCACAATAGATTTCTACTGCAGAAGAAACGTCATTTTTTATTTATAGGTTGGGCATATTCCCTGGCTGGATATTTATCACATATTGTATTTAAAATAAACCATTTTGTGGGGTAGAGAAGCGAAGTATTGTTTTAGAAAACATATTCTTTATCCCAGTAAGTATGTAAGTTTCAATATGCACACCCACTAGCAAGTATACTTTACTCTTGCATCACTGCTCCATAGTGAACGTAGTGCTGTGATTCCAGCACTCATAATTGAATATGTCATTTGGGTTGCCTATATATTTAGGGGTTTGGATTCAACTTGTTCAAATATTAAATAAATTAATTTGTTATTTAATAGGTAAAGAATACACTACATCACTTGATAATAATAAGAAGTAGATCTTAAAAAGATTTTTTACTTAAAATTGAAAAATTATTTTGACAAGTTACGATTTGCATATCGTTAGGTCATTGGACTTGGTTTTTCATAATTAAGCCATTGTAAGGTGTAGTTTCACCTCAAAACTATAAAAGGCATAGATGGAAAGGTGTATGCAAGCAATCACCACTATACTAACAGTTTTTTTTGTTTAATTTCAAGTAAGTCCCATGCTGGTTTAACTATTCATCAAATTTCATGATAAATGTATAATTTTCATTAATCTATGCACTTGCAGCCAAAATGTTTTGCTGCAATATTCTTAATTAGGTTCTAGTGCACCTTTAGCAATATAATTTTCAAGTGGGCAGCTCTATATAGAGAAGGTTTAGCCTGTTGAAGCTTTGTATCATTTTAACCTGATCTGTTAATATGGTAAAATTTTGTTAATATTTAAAGTTTTGGTGCCATAATTGATGTAAATATTGTGTGATAGGGTATTAGGATTCATTTAATAATTAAAAAAGGAAGTAATAAGGTGCGAAAATGTTATTATCTTAATTTTGTAAAAACCATGTTCGTCAGGAAATTCAAGATGGTTGCCATTGAATCCTGGAGTTAAATTTGCTTTTTGTTAGACATGCAATATACCAAAATATAGGGAAAAAATTATCCTCTTTCCGATTATGTAATTTGTTTAAACTTTTCTGTTAAATTTTTCAACCATATTTTGGTTATGTAAATTTTGTTAGGTTAGATGTTCAATTGGTTTTAGTTACTTACCAAATTTTGTTAGTGGAAAAATAACATTTGTCGTCTGTTTTTGAAAAAAATATAAAAGCAGATCGAAAATCTGGTTACTTGCTTGTTGATTTTCATATAAAGAAGAAGCCATGCCAGATCACGCAATAATAAAATTTTGAGGTTATGTGTGACAGATTTTACGTCAATGAAATGTATTGATTCTTATTTTGTTAAATCCAATTGGCACCAATCATTAATTGAATCCATTTTATGTAATAAGAATTTTTTTTTTGTTTTCGTTTCTCTTTTCATTCTTTTTATGTGTTTATTAATAAAATATTTTAAATGTTAAAAAGGAGATTTATTTGTGTATTTTTCTTGTTTTGTGTCCATTAACAGAATTTCACATGTATAAGTTGAACAATATTTTATTATTTTGTCAAAGAGCGACCCTCCTGAAATTTTCTTATGCAATTTTCCTGAGCTTGTCTTTGGATTTTAAAATCATAGGCGGAGCAAATTTTCTTTTCATCACAAAGGTAAGTGGTGTTTGTTTTTGTATAACTTTTCAGTTTGCCTTACTACTATTAAACATAAGTGATAGTGGTCTTTAAATTTAAATAAATTTATGATCAAGTGTTGTAAAGTGTATACTAGTACAGCGCTTATCACGATAAAATTTTATTGTCACACGAATGCGATGCTTATTAACCAATTATAATATATCATAGCAGTACCTTAAGGCTTTGCTCAAGTGTATGTACAAACACGCAGACTAACTGCCAAGCTAAACTGAAAAATATGCATTTGACAAGAAATTGTTGAGCACACTTATAAGTGTCAGCCCCATGTGTGCTAAGTAAGCATCACTGCATTGAACGTGTTTAAGGATGTTCCTTAAAAGATAGGAAGGTAGTATCTCTACATTTTTATATGCTCTATACGAATCTGAATCAAAATTCTGAAATTCCAAAAAATATTTTTGGAATTTTTTGGAATAGAAATCAATTTAAAAAAATCTATTAAATTGATCGGTCGATTATTTAAAAACAGAATCGAAGATCTGATTAATCACTTGTTTTGAGAATTCGTGTTTTCTATATGATGGTATAGTCTTTCCTGAATTAACATAAATAGTACCGTCTTCTGCAATTTTGCTAAAGTATATTTTTATATAAATTATATTTTTAAAAATTCACTTCAATTTGTGTGCATATATGTAGTGTTTGGTTTCGGTCTGGTGCTCTGGTCATACCTTGTCTTATAGTCTGATACGACATCACACATCATCAATTTTCTACTTTAGTAGAGTGATGTGATTAGTAGATGTGCAATTCGTGGTCGTTGTTAATGCTACTTCAACCAAAGTTTGAGAAGCAACAAGGGTTGTGCTGCGATTAAGAACATCAATAATAAAAAATCGATTAAAAAAGCAATCGATTAAATTGACTGATTAATAAATTGATTAATTATTATGCACAGTCCTACAGACACTTTTTTACTTTAACTGCCATTTTAAGCGTGTTCCTTAACAAACAAGAAATTGGTGCCTGTACATGTCTCTACATTTTTGATGCTCTATCCGAATCTCAAATCAAAATTTTGAAATCCCAAAAAACTTCATGGTTGGATGGATGAATAGACACCTTTTTTAATTTGAATTCTTTTCTAATTGACTAATATTTTACATTACTTGTATGTCTATGGCAAAACCGCAACAGAAAATAATGTAAACAAATTTTGATAAATTATGTTCTATTTAAATAATTTATTTCATTACAAGCTACATTATGTCACATTATTGCCTTGTATAAAATTTTAAATCGTCGCAATTCTAACAATAAATTGATCTGTTATGATCTTTCTACAACGAAAAGAATATTACCATTCGATTCATTAAATCAAAACAAGTTTCATTATTTTAGAATTTCAAAAAAATATAATAAACGAATTATAATAATTTACACAATTAAACTTAAAGGCTGATACTTAAAACACCTCAAATGTTGCTTATTAACATGGCAATCAGATTTACAATATTTACATTAGTGTCTACCGTCGTATGTACAAAAATAAATAAAAAAAGATATTTACAATGAGAATGATACAAAAAGTAAGAGCATAGTGCAAATGATTTATGAATTATATTTAACTTAATTTATCAGTCTTCATAATATTTTTTATTTTTCAGTCTTTTCTGTCTGGTTTGTTAATAACAAAGAAGATGCTACTTTTTTTGCAGATACTTCGTCTGCTACACTACTTGCGGGACGTTTAATTGCTTGTAGTCTACTAGACGATTGAACTGTCGCACTAGTTACAGGACCTTTAACTTGGAAACATTTTATTTTCTCACCATCTTTTACAGTTACATAACTCGGAGTTGTTTTTAATGTACCATTTCTGACAACCAGTTTTGATATAGCGACAGGTTTCGATAATGTTGTTGCAGAGGAAGAAGTGATAATGGGTAATGCAACGGGAGTAAGTCTAGGGATAGATTTAGCTATCGATGCAAAAGTTGGTACTGTTGAAGGCGGAATGGCAGATACTGTTGCAGGTACTGATGTTGTTGGAGAACTTATAGAAGAAACCCTAACAAATCTGGGGGCAGGTTTACCTAGTGAATCAGTATTCATGATGGAGTTTGAAGGCATTGGCTTAGGCAACAGTCTCGAAACAGGTTTAGATAATGAAACAGGTGTAAGTATTGCCATTGTAGGCTTGACTGAGTCACTCGTCTGTGGTGCTAATGAAGATGAAGAAAGACGCCTCAACACTGCATTAGAAGATGATAATACACCTCCACCACTTCCCGTTGAAACAACATGTTTTGGTAGTATAGATACAGGCGTTGAAGTTAACAAAGAATTATTCTTTTTAACAATGGTAAACACTGATGGCGAATTATTTGAAATTCCCTTTATAGGATTATTATTAATACTGGTGTTCGTTCCTGTCATTTTCACAATATGACCAACAGTATTATTTGCAATTTGTTTTAATTTAACTTTTTCAAACACTTCTTTAGGTACTTTCAAAGAAAAATCTTTTATTAGTAATTTCTCTTCTGAGTTATTAGAATTTTTATGAAAAGACTGTTTATTCATATCATTTGCACTAGCTAAACATTTTATAATATTTTGTTTTGTATCTAACACTACATTTCTGTTTATACCAGGAATATTCTTGATTTGTCCAGTCAAAAGACTTTTCATTCGTTCATTTACAGATATCAGTTTAGGACTTGTAACCAATTTCAGTGCAGAACTTGTATCAGTTGAGGATTCAGAATTATTATTTTTAATTTTATTCCTTTGTTTAACAGGCGAGTTTTTTTTATTTTTGTCCTCAACAGATTCCCAAGTACTTAAAGAATTTAATCTGATATTAATATTACCAGTATCAGAGTTTAAGTTCGATTTATTGCTAAATTGTATAATCTGGTCCAATTGTTTTTGAGACTTTTCTTGCTGACTTGTAGATAAGCTAGACTGCAATTTTGCACATTTCTCAGCTAAACCAACTTTTTGTGATTCCAATTCAATTTTCTCCTTGATATAAGTGTCATTTTTTACTTCAAGATTTTTAATTTCTAGTAGCGCCTAAAAAATTAATAAATTAATAGGCAAATTCCAAATATTAACCTTCATTATACATATTAATCATTCCTGTTGATTTCTTACCTTTATTTTTTACATTCACTGAAATATAATTTTAAGTTTGTCCGGTTCTCTTTTACAGAATAAAAACGGAATAAGATAAAGAAATAAATGATGAACTGAATATTAGAATAAGAAACCTGAACATATACGAGGATAGATCGGAATGTTTCTAGAATGAACCACAAGATGGCGTTATGAGCGCGTGCTGATCACTTGTTTTGAAAGCGCCATTGTTTGTACAACAGTTGTCAAATTCTCAGACGGATTAGATATAAACACACGCCGTTACTATCGATTCAAATAAACAATTTGTGCATTTTCCTAATCATGAATAAAAATGAGTTCCGTGCAGTGATAAAACATTTGTTTTTTAAAGGCTTAAATACTAAACAAATAAAAACAGAGTTAGATGAAGTTCATGGTGAGTCTTTGCCTTCGTATGCAACAGTTGCAAAACTGGGTTGCTGAATTTAAAGAAATCGTGATGAAGGATCGCCGAATGAAGTTGAGAGAGATAGCAGAGCAACTAAGCATTTCATACGACCGTGTACATTGCATCTTAAATCAACATTTGGACATGAGAAAGCTTAGTGCTAGATGGGTGCCGCGTCTGCTGACCATCGATCAGAAGTGAGTTCGAATGACCATTTCTCAGCAATGTCTAGACATGTTCAAACGTAATGAAAAAGATTTTTGCGCCGTTTTATAACTGTTGACGAAACGTGGATTCATCACTACACTCTGGAGAGGCGGAGACCAAGGAGCAGTCAAAGCAATGGACAAAACGTGGTGAGCCAACTTCAAAGAAGGTAAAGACGATTCCATCTGCTGTGAAAGTCATGGCTACCGTATTTTGGGTTTTCCGAGGAATAATTTTTATTGATTACTTGCAACACGGGAGGACAATAACGGGTGAGTATTATGCGTCGTTATTAGACAGACTGAACAAAGAAATCAAAGCTGAAAGACTTCGTTTGGCAAAGAAAAAGGTCTTGTACCACCAGTATAACGTACCATCCCACAAGTCGGCAAATGCGATGGCGAAACTGCATGAACTACGATTCCAGTTAATTGAACATGTACGTACGTACCCTATTCGCCAGACTTGGCTCCTTCGAATTTCTTCTTATTCCCAAATATCAAGAAATGGTTGGCTGGAAAGAAATTTTCATTGAATACTGAAATCATCGAAGCTATAAATAAATATTTTGAAGATTTGGATAGTTCTTATTTTTGTGAAGGGTTGAAGGGTCTTGAAAAGCGTTGGACTAAATGTGTAGAGCTGAAAGGAGACCATGCAGAAAAATAAATAGGATTTTCCCCAAAAAGTTGTTTTTTTCAATCTTGTTCTAGAAATTTTTTGATCTATCCTCGTATTTCATGGAAAGAAGCTGTTATTAAACTAAACCAAATATGGCTGATATGAAGACGTGAAACACAGTTGTTACTGAAAGTAGTAGAAGGTTAAAAAAAGATTCTTACCCTATCAAGAACCATTTCTAGTGAAGCTTCCCGCCCTATCTCATTTATAGGTATGTTAAATAGTTTTGCTAATAAATAGACAGGATTCCAGAAAAATTTATTATCACGTTCATTGAAAATGTAAGTAATTTCAGCATCCTTAAACCCCATGTGTTTTAAGTATTCTTGTGAAGCATATTGAATGTTTATAGTTCCAAATGTTCCCACAATCTAAAATCATAAGATTTATTACGTTAAACCTTTAAAACACATATCATCTTCTTTATTATGAAAGTTATTATTATTGAGTTATGAAATCTTCATTTTGAAACTATACTACTATACTAGATTCTTATATGTACAGTCTGTTTTAGTGCACTAAGAACATTTAAAAATTAAAGAATGGATGAAATTAACTGTGATCATACTGATTTTTATTGACTAATAGTACCCTGAATCACATGTATATTGTACAGTAGAATAGTTACAATGGATGTGTAGTAATACGCCATTAAATTAACACTTACATGAAACCCGTTAAGAAGTACACGTTGCAGTGGAAAATCATTTACTGCTTCTAGTTTATCCACCAACTTGACTTCCAACTTGAATGATGAGGGTACCAAAATAAATCGCTTTGATAATACCCTGCAATCAAAACAATAATTATTGCAGCATTCTTCAACTAGGATGCTAGTGATCACATTAAGTCGTTCCACTCCAAAGACATATGAACTATTTCAAGACTACCAGGAGTTCTAATATGTATCCCTAAGGCTTTTTGCAGCAATTTATTCTATTGAATCTACTATCCTAATAACACATTTAATTTATTAAAATCATGTTGGTACCACAGAATTAAAACAATCCTTATGTTGGAATGATGTGCATAGACACCATTATACAGAATATATGCAGAGATCAGCACTTACTAGCTTTCCCGTTGATGTAGAGATGGCTAACAATAATCAGTGTAATGCTATCTATGAAGCTGCTACCTTCACAAATCTAGTTGGGCAAGTTGCCATTAAACCCAAATCCACTGTCAATAAAAAAGCTTGGTTTGGTAAAATGGTAAAATTAACACTTAAATGTGCTAAAGAAAACAATTTCACTTAAGAAAGCAAATCTGATTACATTAACTCTAAAAAGATATATAAAAAACTCATCGAAAATAAAAAGAAATCATACAATAATGTTTCTAATTGTAGGATCAAAAGCTTTTTTGAGGTACTATAAAATAATTTCGACATAATAACAGTAAAGTTAAATATACCGAAACAAATATGGGAAGAATATTACTCCTCCGTATATAAACAAAAGGTCGAATTGCAACTTGCCTTAACCCCCAGGTACTGATGGGATGCCTTATGAGTTTTTTAAAGCCCTACTGCAAAACTGGATTTTATATACCTGGCGGGGCAATAGTCTGGGGAAGTCCGATAGCTCCTAAACGGTAACAGCTAGAAAAATCGTTCTAATACGGATGTAAACAGTGAATAGAGGCGCATCTAGAGAAATTATTTTCAAATATACAGGGTGTTGCAGAAAAGTGTGGCACGCTTAAGGTAGTTTTTTTTTAAATAGAATGCCCCAAATATTTTTGCATATTTAACACCTCTCTTGGCAGGTTTAATCATATCTAAAATTTTAGCGACATCTAATGACCGGCTTAGAAGTTATACATTTTTTTTTCAAAACAATTGAGTTTTATATTATCCCACTTAACAGTTTACCGCTTTCACGGCCGCATCTGTGAAGACGAATTTAAGTAGGGATTTAGTTGCAGGGGCTTGTAAGGTGCTCTTCTTTAAAAGAAAATGGACCCACCATGTACAGGGTGTTCAAAATTAATTTTTAAATTTAGAGAACTTCAAAGAATTTAATTTAATTCACAACTTTTTCAAATGGAACACCCTGTATATTTTGTACCTTTGCGATGCAGAATTAAATAACGAACATTTTTTGTATGTACGTCCCTATAGCTATCTGTAACCACTTTTGATTTATTGAGAAAAAACTGCAAGAAGTAGACAATTAAAAATAATTATTTATTTAGTTGTCAAGTGTGTTGGTTGTTTTTGTTCAACAAAACATTAAAGCATCTAGCAATTGTTGTGCACGTATGCAAAACGGTAGGTGTTTTAGTTTTTCAAAATGAATTTTAGTAATGAAGAACTTGTAGACCTGACTTTTGTTTTGGGCGAGTCGGAAAGAAATTGTTTGCTTGCCCGCAGAATTTACCACCAATGGTATCCTGAACGGAGGCTCCCTAAAGTTCACAGCTTTCAAAACCTCGATAATTTGTGAAGACCGGCAATGTACAGTATGAAAAAAGTGAACGAATTAACAATGTTGTGAACGAAGAAAATGAGTTATCTGTTGTGCTGGCAACGATTGAGAATCCCCATGTCAGTCAGAGAGAAGTGAGTTCATCTGTAGGAATAAGTAGACGTTCTGTTGGTCGAATCTTAAAGAAAAATAAGTTTCACGCATATTTATCACATTCAAATGCATCAGGAATTAACTGATGACGATTTTCTAAAACGTTTACAGTTTTGTAATTGGGCCATAGGTAAAATGCAAGACGATGCTACATTCTTCAACAATGTTTTGTTCACTGATGAGGTAATGTTTCATAAAAATGGATTTGTTAACAGGCACAATTTCCATTACTATGCTACAGAAAATCCCCACTTTTTCAGACAACTTGATAACCAGCACAGATGGTCCATAAACGTTTGAGGGGGAATTATTGGAGAACATGTAATAGGGCCACATTTTTTTGATGGTACATTAACTGGAGCTATTTATCTTCATTTTTTGGAGAACTATCTGCCATAATTTTTGGTGAACCTTCTTCAAAGGATCCGAAATGGGATGTGGCTTCAGCAAGACGGTGCTCCACCGCATTATTTACATGCAGTAAGAGATCACCTAAATAATATCTACCCACATCAATGGATTGGAAGGAATGGACCCACTAAATGACCTGCGAGATCTCCTGATCTTACAAAAATGGATTTCTTTTTGTAACGAAGTTACTTAATGTTGGTTGTTTGTTTTGGGTATATGAATTAAAATCCGTATATTCCCGTGCAATCTTATTCCGTTCGGATAAGAGACCGACTCGAGCGAGTGCATGCGTCCCTTCCCTAACCGATATTTGGCGTGCGCCGCTCTGTTCCACTCCTGCCATTTCCCCCACGTTCCGAGAGCGCCTATATAAACAGGCGCAGAGCGACGATTTATTGAGTCCGCGTCCAGGACTCCGAGCAGGACCAGCCAGCCAGCCAGAGCCGACCATACCGATCCTGGGGAAATATAAGAGTAAGATCATTGTATTCCTTACCCCTACCCCCTTTTCCGAGACCTCACTGTGTGTGTGCCTGGGGGTCTCATCCTGCTTCCACCCTCTTTACACCTTTTCAGAGACCTCACTGTGCGTGTGCCTGGGGGTCTCATCCTGCTTCCACCCGTTACCATAAATTAGGAGCCTCTCCTGTTGTCCGTTATTTTACCCTACGCAACCCGCACGTTTGCTTGATACCGCACGCTGTATTGCACCCCGCTTGCTGTGGCTAACGCTGGTAACCATATGTTTTTTCTAGGTTTAGAGATTGAGACTTGTTGGAGGGTTAGAGCTTTAGTGGTAATAAATATTATTTGGTTTAATAATTACCGTATTTACTCGAAAATAAGACCCTCTTTTTTTCCTAGATTTTTGCTCTACAATCTGGGAGGGTCTTATATTCGAGTCGGGTCTTATAATCGAGTATAAAAAGATATATTCAATAAAATGTGAAAACAATGAGTGTAACTGAGTAATGTTTACTAGTATTTATAATAAAAATTGTATTACAATAGAATAACATCTAAAATAGCGTTCTGTTGTTTAATAATATAACATCTCGCCAAGTTGTCTGCATTTTAGCCGATATTGATGCATGTAAACCTATGACGCCATTGTGAAACCCATGATAAGCAAAGTTTATTGACTGCAACAACTACAGTAATTACGAAAATTATGAAATCATATACAATTATTGTTAGCTTAGCACCTGGTCAGAATCGCCGTTGTCGTCATCACCCTCTGTAAGATCGTTATTAACCTTTATAATATATTTTTTTATAACAATGGTTTTACAAATTAAGCTTGACAACTGACAGAGTCGATATTAGTGAAAAACCCAGTGATGGTGAAAACATTTCTAAGAAATTCAATTAAGCCTTTCATAGTACCGTCTGAAGAATTGTAGTCTCTTAAGTACCTACCTAACTATTAACAATAATAGCACCTTAATCTTTGCAGTAAGTGTGCAAAATCTTATTATCTATTGGAGTGACATCTGACCACTTTTTGAATAAACTTTCTACAATTTTAGAAGTTTTCCTGGAATTCAGGTAAACTGCTTCCACAAAGGCTTTGTTTTCGCAAAGAGATAAAGGGTAGAATTTTTTCCATGAACATAACTAATGGAATTTATTAACAAAATAAAACTGAAAAATGTTCATTATCTTATATTACTTATATTTTTAGGGGTCCAATATTCGCATACAAAAGCTTTTTTTTTAAATTCGCTCCAAAATATAGGGGGGTCTTATAATCGAGGGGGTCTTATTTTCGAGTAAATACGGTATATGTGTTTTATTTGATAGCATTAATACACTCTTGTTTCCTAAGAGCTTTAGTGATAGGAGTGATCCAGACTGGGCCGGCCTCAGCAACCCCAGCAGTGACCTGGATTATCTTTTCTCCACTTGTAGGTACCCGGAACTGTGGAGCATACCACGTAAAAATAACTGGCGCCCGAGAATTACCGCCGATACTGAGATCACCGAAAGCACACAAGCGCCACTACGTAATCGGACCCCGAACCGCCCCTTACATTTTTATGGGGATATGTGAAAGAAATTGTTTATACAGAGACACCAACCACAATCCAAAATATGAAGGATAGAATAATACATGCTTTTAGAAGTATCACGCCGGATGTGTTAAGAAACGTACAAAGATCGATCCAAAGGCACATCGAAATGTGTCCATGCAAATGGGCAACATATGGAGCATTTGTTATAGTTTTCTTCTTTTGTTTTATTTGAAAAACCTTGATTTTTTAAATAAATAATTTTTTAATTGTGTACTTCTTGCAGTTTTTTCTCAATAAATCAAAAGTGGTTACAGATAACTATAGGGACGTACATACAAAAAATGTTCGTTATTTAATTCTGCATCACAAAAGTACAAAATATACAGGGTGTTCCATTTGAAAAAGTTGTGAATTCTAGCTTTGAAGTTCTCTAAATTTAAAAATTAATTTTGAACACCCTGTACATGGTGGGTCCATTTTCTTTTAAAGAAGATCACCCTACAAGCCCCTACAACAAAATCCCTACTTAAATTCGTCTACACAGTTGCGGCCGTGAAAGCGGTAAACTGTTAAGTGGGATAATGTAAAACTCAATTTTTTGAAAAAAATTTATAACTTCTAAACAGGTCATTAGATGGCGCTAAAACTTTAGATATGAATAAACCTGCCAAGAGAGGTGTTAAATATGCAAAAATATTTGGGGAATTCTATTTAGAAAAATACCTTAAAAATACTTTTCTACAACACCCTGTATATTTGAAAATAACACCCTGTACATGGTGGGTCCATTTTCTTTTAAAGAAGAGCACCCTACAAGCCCCTGCAATAAAATCCCTACTTATATTCGCCTTCACAGTTGCGGCCGTGAAAGCGGTAAACTGTTAAGTGGGATAATGTAAAACTAAATTTTTTTGAAAAAAAAATTATAACTTCTAAACCGGTCATTAGATGGCGCTAAAATGTTAGATATGAATAAACCTGCCAAGAGAGGTGTTAAATATGCAAAAATATTTGGGGCATTCTATTTAAAAAAAATTACCTTAAGTGTGCCACAATTCTCTGAAACACCCTGTATATTTGAAAATAATTTCTCTAGATGCGCCTCTATCCACTGTTTACATCCGTATTAGAACGATCTTTCTAGCTGTTATCGTTTAGGAGCTATCGGACTTCCCCACACTATTGCCCCACCCAGTGCAAGATTTACGTATAAGCTACACAAGCTATAGCTTGGGGTTCCAACTTTCTTGGGGGCCCCCAAAAAAAATTGTCCGAGTGAGCAATGATTAAATAAAAATGATTTTAAGTTAAAGATTAATTATTTCATTATCTATATACTTCTTAATTGTATTTCAGTTTAACCCTCTAAGTATCCGAAAATCATATTTGGCACTGATATATAATATCTGGACTTATAAAGGGCCCCATATCTCAAATAGCTTAGGGCCTTATCAAGTCTAAATCCGGCCCTGGCTCCACCCGGTATAACTTACCTTTTTAATAAAATATTAGAAAAAGAGATAGTTCCATCTAAATGGAGCAAAATAATTCTAACTATGTCACCTAAAAAGGGGTTGTTAGATGACCCAGCAAATCACAGAGGGATTGCTTTAATCAATTCTATTACTAAAATTTTCAATTTTTTTTTATTACAAGGTGCAACCAGCACAATGTTCTGCCAGAAAACTAATCAGGTTTTACAGCCAATAGAGGCTGCATGGATAACATTTTTACATTAAATGCGTTTATACAAATTCATCTTACATTAAAAGGTAGAAAGGTATATGCAGCCTTTATTGACTTTAAACGAGCCTTCGATTCTCATCGTCAGTGGAAAAATAATACGCATTTTAATTAACCTTTATAATAATGCAACAGTACAAATAAAAGCAGATAACACCCTCACCAAAAAGTTCAAAATTACTGAAGGAGTTTTACAGGGGGAAGTGTTAAGCTCCCTACTTTTCTCTCTGTTTGTCTGTGATATAGAAACCTTTTTCAGAGATAATGTTGCACAGGGCTTGAATATTGATAATAGACATGAAATACTAATGCTGCTATATGCTGACGACTTGATTATTCTAAGCGATTCGCCAACAGATTTAAACAAAAAAATTACAAATTTTGGGAAAATATTGCAAAACTAATAATCTGAAGGTCAATACAGAAAAAACAAAAGTTATCTGTTTTAGCAAAGGAGTTGCAAAAACAAAAGCATCTCAAGGTATGTCATTCTACTATGATAACCAAAAAATAGACACAGTCAATAAATACACATATTTAGGTGTAGTCTTCTCTTCCTCAGGAACATTTGAAACAAATGGCTAATAATGCTGTAACCATAGCTAAATCCGCAATTGGCCCTGTTATTGCACTTTTATCCCGGGCAAAATCAGATTCGTGGAATACACAAATTAAGTTGTTTGAATCCATTATTTTAAATACACTTTTATATGGAGGTTCCAGTTTGGGGACTTAGGTATGCAGATATTTATCTTAGAAAGAGTACAAGTTTATTATTTTAAGAAACTACTAGCATTATCAAAAACTACACCTAATTTCATGATTAGAATTGAAACAAACCACGTCAAAGTATCACTTATAATGTTTAAACTCACCATTAACTGGGTAATTAAAATTTTAAATATACCTGCATGTCGCTATCCTAAGATCTGTTTTAATCGCCTTTCCAGTTTATCCAATATTGGAAATGATAAATATAATTGGTGTTTGCAGATAGAAAACCTACTTAAGTCTTTAGAAATTGGTACTGATGTCTTACGCAATAGCAATACTCTTAAATCTAGCAAAAAAGCTATTCTCGAAAAGTACGAATCTGTACTCATTAATGAGGACAGGATTTGCCTATCAAGGTCAACCTTTTCAGATATTTACCCAAAACTTTCAATTTCAAATGTATCATCAGCACTATCTAATTTTCAAACAGCCCATATACATAACTAGGCTAATTTCGCAAATACAGTTATCTAGTAAAAGACTTCTAAAATTAACAAACAACGGCTGCTGTTACCAGATCCAACCACAATATATTTGTACCATGGGCAATCTAAACCAGTTGGAATCGATAGAGCACATGATCCTGGAGTGCCCTATTTATAAAGAAATAAAACCAAAATTTATATCGGATATTACTAACCTCAATGTTGTAAATCAAGTTACTCCACCCGTTGCAACTAAATTTGCAAAATTCATTATTATGAAGGTTAGATCATTTATATTAAATGAATAACTAATTAATTATATTCACCATTATTTAAATTTTATATGTAAATGTTTTTTTTCTCTCTTTTTTAGCTGCATCTCCTTCCTACTTAATATATGTATGTGTGTTCATATATGTATGTATTTTTAGACGCAATAAAGTTTTATTATTATTATTATTATTCTATTGAATCAAAACAAATTTAAACATTATGGCTTTTTTACTCATAATAGCAATAAGGCAAGTGATTATAACTTCATAAATTAAATAAATAAATAAATAAATTAACATTTTTTTCGAGTTGTTTTAATAGTTAATAATAAAATTAGAGAATATCATGTAATATTATGGCCATTCTATGGCTATTATAAGATATTTGAACGGATTTTACCTTGGCCAAAAAGTACAGGACATTACAAAAATTACTAAGACCTATACGAGAATAATTGAGAAAATTTTAACTAAAGCTTTGCTGAAGATTTTTGATAAAATTATTGAAATAAATTTGCAAATAATATTTTCGTGTCCACTTTCATCACATTTTACACAGCAGTAAAAGATACTAAAATTATTCTAATATTTATCCTAATAGGCAAGCACAGTTGCAAATTTCGGGACCATCATTGTAAATATATAGACTGACATCTAAGATTTTTAAATAAAAACTTTTCGTTTTATACTTTATGAAATTTGCGATAGCAGATTATAATCTTTATTAAAAAAAGTATTTATAATGCACCTCAAATATGTGGATAAATTGGAAAATTCAGTTTTTAATTTTGCAGGCTTCTCTTTAAAAATAAATTACTCTGTCATTTCTAAGCCAATTTTAAAAAACTTTAAGCCACTGAACAGCTCTTTCAGGATTCCAAAAAATATACTGGGTGTTCCGTTAAAAAAAGCCAACAAAGAAATTGTCAAAAAACCGCCATTTTTGTTGTGACGTAATCGAAAGTGACAGAAAAAATTGAATGCATCCACACAAAACTTGTGCTAATTTGAAACATTTCAGTGAAAACGGAACATTTCTATATTGAGCTGTTTAGAAGTTATAAGCAGTTAAAATAGGAAAAAATATAATGGGACACCCGGTATATAGTACATGTCAGTTACCAATTTGTTTTCTGTCAAGACTAGATATCAAATTTATAAACTCATTTTTTTGCGATAATGACCCAATTTTAGCAGTCGCATATAAAGCTTTCTATTCAACTTGTACATAATCGGACTTTATAGACTAGCCCTTTTTAGGCCTCTAAACTGGGCTCATCCATGAAGTCGTACAATATGTACCTGTTATATAAATAGCTAATATTTGTGGCATTTTTTAGAATGACTTTACTAGTACGGTTTTTTACCTATACCCTTTACCTACTTTGCTATATCATGTAATTTTTCTAAACAACTTCCTAAATTCTGTAACACTACAATAAGTCCTAATTTAAATCATTTACTAATCCTCAACAATATATTAACAAAAGATACAGTTTACCTACCTTTCTAAAGAATTGACAGCAGCTTCTGTATTAGCAAATCGTTTAATCTTCTTTGTAACCGGACAAGTAACATCAATGAGGCTGTTGCTGTCATGTTTATAAGCCAGAATGTATCCTACATGTAAAACATTGGTAACTAGATATCGAAGACAATTCACATTTTTAACATAATTTTTTACTTTAGAAAACACTTCAAGCAAAAGATCTTTATTAGCTGTACTGTTATTAGCTATGATCCTCTCAGTACTACTACTGGTTGATAATAAAGAATTTCTATCATCTGTTTCTTCATCAATAATTAATTTATCGTCATTGTCAGTAGTATCATCTTTTTCAACTATATCTTCATCATTATCCAGATCTCGTTTGTCATTTCTATTAAAAACAGTTTTTGGTTTCATTGTTGATTCTTTTGTATTCTGAATTACTGTTGGTGTATTCTGATCATTTATACAGATTAATGTTTTATTTACATTTAATTGTCCTTTCTTAAGCAGCATATCTAGGGTTTTTTCTGCCTCTTCAGTCTCTTTTTCTAGGTGTTCTGTTCTAGGTGAGAGCTTTAGAAATGAAGTACTATTATCTTTACTGTTCTTCTCATCACTACTCTCCATGAATTGCATGGATAGTCTTGAAGTAAAAACATCATTTTTATTATCATTGTTTTCTTCTTCACTATCTCCTGTAAATGGTTGGAATGGTAATGAAGCTAAAACACTATCAACTTTGCTTTTACCTTTTTCTTCATCGCTATCCTCTATAGTAAGATCCACAACGGTAGGTTTATCTTGAACAAGTACAACATCATCATCAGTAGATTGCTGCAAATCATCGGTAATTTCAACTGGACGATACCAATACCCACTATCTGGTGCACTTTTACCTTGAATTTGATAAAATATAGTTGTGTTAACCATAACATTATTCATGGGTGTATAAGTATCAATATCATGATGTTCATCTAATGCATATGGTCCAATAAATATTTTATCAGAATAATTATGCACACAATAGATTCCGAAATTACGATGTTTGTAAAATTTCAACAATTCATAAGATTTCAGCACAATTGTTAATTTATTTATAGATGCCACTTTGATAGTCTTTACAATGTCATCATATCTAATAGTATAATTACAACGAGTTAATGAAAAATAGGAAAAACTTGGATTTAAATTAATAACACGCCACTGACAATCTCCAGAAATAGTGGGTAATGGAGCCCACACAACTTTTAAAGTATCATCTTTATTTTCTTCACACATCAATTTCTTTATTTGAAATTGTTTTTTATTTATATACAACATCTTTTCTCGTTTACTGTCTGTTGCTTTCTTTACAGTGTCTTTTTTAGTTTTTTTAGGAATTTCTAATATGTTATCTTTGTCATCATTGTCTTCTTCAAGACTAATTATAGGTACATCATTTTCGCTAGGTGTTTGTGATGGTTCTTCTGTAGGTTTCCAACTTTGAATTAAATTAAAAGAAAGATCATGCTTTCCTGTACCAAGTGTCTTCTCACCTAAACCATGGATTTCCCAATTTCCAAATTTATTCATGGCTAGGACTAATCCTATGTCTTCTGGAAGCTTTCCTAAAGGAACTTTTTTACTTATTAAACATTGAATTATATCTGAAGGCATTGTTGAATCTTGAGGTATCCATTCGAAGCTCTTAATGTTGTAGTGATGAGTGGTGGGACGTCTGTAATTCTCAGTAACTATTATAGGACAAGGCTTTGCACTATTTGAATACCAAAGCTGAAGTGTTTCCTGTTCAAAGCGAGTTGATAATTCAGGCCAATATAACAAACGAAAATTTGTATCCTTTTTACCCAATAATGAAATTAACTGTGAATTTTTTTGTTTGTTTACGTGTCCCAAATGTAGCGTTGGTAAACAATTGCTATTGGAGCTTGCAACTGATTTTCGTCTTCGTCTTTGTAATTTTAATTCTCTACCAGCATTATTTTTAGTCTGTTCTAAAGTTTCTACAGGTATAAATAACGGTTTAGGTGGTTGATTATCAGATGTAATAGCTGAATCTTCAAGTACAACCGAAGATTGTTTTTGTTGCTCATCTTTTGGTGGACTTATTTCTGTGAGTTCAGATTCTGGTGTTTTATCTCCGAATACTGCTGCAATATCTAAAGAAATATTTGATTGAGCTTCCTTCAATATGTCAATTGCATTAGCACGCAAATATTTTTCTAATTGTTTCTGGAATCTTTTTGAGCCCCTTAAAATGTTACGTCTATGTGAAACTGATTTATTTCTAATAAGATAATAGGATGTGGGAAGACCTCTAGTACGAGAACAAAATATTTCTTTGTTAAAACCTTTGCCTGTTATAGATTTTAATCTATTTTTCCTTTCAGTTATTGCAGGATTTACATATCTACAAGCTATTATATTATTACTGTTGTTCTTGCTGCTGTTATTGCTGTTGATATCATCAATAGATTTATTTTTACAATGACATTTATACAAATTATGCACCATGCAGTATGGTATGATTTCGTTGAAATTATATCCTATTAATGAGACCCAGCAAGATTTAATATTATTATCACAATTATCTCCATGAGCATTATCAATATCTTTCACTTTCACTTCATTTTCTTGGTTTGTTTTGATAACAACTGGTTCTTTAACTTCCCGTTCCAACTCAGGTCTGGTGGTTGTTAATATACCTTCAAGATCATCCACAAAATCACTGAATTTCTTTGGAGCCTTAATAATTCTACGTTTTCTTTCTTTTGTATCACCAACCATAATAATTTGATTGTTTGTTTTAATGACTGTTTGTGTAAACTCCTTTTCAACCTGTAAAAAGAAAAAAATTACAACTATTTTTTTACTAGAAAATACTCAAAGATTTTAATAAAAAGTTATATCCAAAATAAAGTTGTCTAATATTTAAAACACAAGGCTTATTTTTGTTCCAGTTCGTTTGAGAGTTCCACTGGGCCGATCTAAGTGATTCTTTTTTTATATTAAAGCTTTCGCTGTGTAGATTAGTCAACACTGCTTAATTTTCATATTTTTAATTTGAAAAACTCTAAAATGTTTAATTTGAGATGGACGAATCGGACATTCACTTGAGGTGCCCTCTCACTTTCTTCGGTAGTGAGTTTCGTAACTACTTCCGCTTATAAATATAAAAGGGTGATGCAGTCTTCCACTTCCATCATTAATAAGCGGTTAATGTTTAAAAAATTGTTAGGTTGCGTAGACAAAACCCGCATAGTTCAAAATTGTGGAAAATAAACGAATTATACAAATAATAGCTGATGGCAATTGCTTATTCAGAGCACTTTCATATTATTTGTATAAAATGCAGAAAATTTGCAACACTATGTTTATGTCATGTTTTTGAATTATGTACTAATAACAAGATCGATTTTTATTTTATTCTTATCATTTCGTAAGGTAGAATTTCCGTATGTATGTATGTAGAATAAACCGGTGGGGACCGGTAAGCAAGAGAGGACTATATGTCGGAAGAGAGGAGGGTAAACTGGAGAGAGTAGTGTTAGGCTTAGAATGTTCAACTGGTTATGTTTGGTTGTATTTATTTAAATAATCACTCACGAAAATCTGAAGGATTGTAATCACATATAGTATACAGGGAAATCCTTTAATGCTTTTGACCGTCATGTCTTGACGAGGTTTCCATAGTTAAAATATAAAAAATTCAGAAAATACTGGAACAACCAACAGAAATGTTGAACAAATTTGCATTTCCAACAAAACAAGAATTTGATAAATTAACTGAAGAATATTGCTAGTAACGTCAGCTTTTCAGTAGGCAATCAATATTGCGCAAAGGTTCAGTTTGCAATAAAAAGATAGAGGCAGTTAATATTTCTTCGATACGTTCATAAATTTTTACGTAGCGTCTTTTTTCAACCTAAACAAGTAAAGAGATACGAAGTATGATAATAAAATTTCGTGCAGTCATGCAATTTTTTCCAGTTCTCTTGGAAATCTTGATTTGAGTGTAGAGCTGTTTTTGTACACTTGTGTTTTGATATTGTGACGATGGAAATCAATCGTGATTTTGAGGAGCAGCGAATTGTGATGAAATTCCTTGTGAAAGAGGGGAAAAAACTGGGAAATTTTTGAAATCATGAGACCTATTTACAGCGAGCGTCTTATGAAAAGAAGTTCGTTTTTCAAGTGGTTGTTGAGGTTCAGAGAGGGGAGAACTTCAACGAAGGACGATGAGCGTTCGAGGCGACCCTCCACTTCTCGAAATGACTTTTCTGTACAGAAAGTTGAAGAAGCTATCAACGCAAATAGTCGCCTCACGGTCAGGGAGGTTGCAGCGATTACCGGAATCAATCGAGAGACTGTGCGCCTCATCCTCACGCAAGATTTGGGGATGTCAAAACTTTGTGCAAAAATTGTCCCAGAAAATTTGACAATTGAACAAAAGGAAAATCGTTTGCGTGTTTGTCAAGAGTGGTTAGGGAATATGGACATCTTTGAAAACGTGATTACGGGAGACGAAACTGGATTTATGAGTACGATCCTGAGACAAAGAAGCAGAGCATGGAATGGAAAAAGCCAGATGAGCCACGAACAAAAAAAAAGCCAGGAAGTCAAAATCAAGGCCAAACTGCTGGTTTCTTTTGATTCACGTGAAATTGTGCACCAAGAATGGGTTCCTGAGGGTCAGGCAGTTAACTCTGCTTACTACTTGGGTGTAATCTTACGCCTGCGTGAGAGAGTTCGCAAAAAAAGAACCTGATTTGTGGAAAAACCAGTCCAGGGTGCTTCATCATGACAATGCGCCCTCTCACACAGCCTTCATTATCAAGCAGATTTTAACCAAATCGGCCACCATGGTTCTTGAACACCCCCCCTACTCACCTGATTTGGACCCCTGCGATTTTTTTATTTCCCAAAATTAAAGAAAAATTGAAAGGGCACTATTTTCAAACTCTGGAGTCCATTAAAAAGTTAATGTCAGGGGTAACAAAAGATCAATTTCGCGAGTGCTTGGAAGGCTGGAAAAGGCGAATGAAGAAGTGCATAACAGCTCAGGGGGAGTACTTTGAAGGGCGCAATATGTAATATTATATTGGCTTTTCAATAAATCTTTTTTATAGCAAAAGTCCGCGAATTTTATTGTCATACCTCGTACTTCACTACGTGTTTTAGTCAGCTAAAATATTCATGGTTTTTCATTAGCCTAGTATAATAGCTATCCTTCTTATATGTCCTGCCCGTAACTTTTCTATTTTAGGCAAGACGCTGAAGCACAAAGTACTGGGGGTTTTAAGCACAAAGCCTTGAGCTTTTTCCACCCATAAAGTCCTGAGAGTTTCAGGCATGATGTCCTGAGGGATTTAGGATAAAGCTTTGAGCTTTTTCCATCCATGAAGTCCTGAGGGTTTCAGGCATACTAACCGTTTCTTTGTTTCAGGTCTGAATTCATCGTGAAGCACGAAGACGGTTCTGTGAGGTATCAACCCTTTCTTTATTATTTAATTTTAAACTATATGTACTTTCCTTTCATTACTAACCTCACTTGAGCCACGTTCAGTATTTCAGATCTATTTCCTCAAAGAGCACGGATTCCATAGTATCCATTGTTTAAATAATTGTAGCTATAGCAGTAGAGCTTTTTGAGCAAACAGAGTTGGAAAACCAAACGCAGCTTTGACTACTATCTTGAGTATTGATAATGATTTACTGAGGTTGCCAAATGACAAAGTGTAACAATACAAAAAGTTTTAACAATAAATTATTTTTTTATTAATAGTTAGTAATACAAAGATTTTGTATTATAATTATGTATTTTTAGAATAAAAGATGTTGATATAAAATGGATACCTAGCATGCCGTCTGATTTTTTAAATACGATTTTTGGAGTGCTTGTCCCACTACATCGTAATTGATTCTATACATCGTTTTGCTGCTTCTTGCTTTATTAGCAGCCTAGTATGTGACCACAGAATATAGGAGATCGATTACTCATGCTCTGTCTCTTTCAGAACTTGCGTATTTTATTACCTCCTAACTGATAAGAATTTACATTAGCCTCTTAATGGAAAATCAGTTTTCATAGATTCCGTAAGTGGAGTAGAATCCTAATGGAAAAAAAAACTTTCTTATTTAGTACCCACAGTAGCATTCAGGCACAATTTATGTCATTATATAAGACAGAGGTGGGTTGAATTTCGTTCCATAATACCAATATCTTATCAAAAGAAATACTCCTTTATTGAATGATGAAAACCGCATGCCAAAAAGTACATCTGTCACTGAGAGGATTGGTTAGAAAAGACTACCTAACATTTAATGTAGCTGTCGTGGATTTAGGGATTTTGATCACTCCTAAGGTCCATGCAGCATTCTTTCATGTTCCCGATTTTTGTAGAAAAGACAATCAAGTCTTGGGTTCTATAGTGAACAAGCTAGGGAATCTGTATATGCTAATTTCATGAAAATCTGGAACAATCACAAAGTCCCAAAGAAGCATCCAGAATATGCAAATAGACTGCTTCGAGCAGTACAGGAATATAATGGTAAACCATATGTAAGGTAATGAATAGAGCTTTCTACATTTTATGTAATTCTTCATTTCTTCAATGTTTCATAATTTCATACTGATCCTAAAATTAAAAATAAGTTTGGGCATTTTATTTTCATATATAATTTAACAAGTGGTCTAATTTTTTCCGACAAAATTTGTCATTTCAGATATGAGTAGCTTTCGCAACGAAAACTACACGAGTCGACGGAGGAGACGAATGTAATTTTCAAAAAGCAAAAGTTACGAATGTCTTAAACGATAAATTTTGCAAGAAAAGATTAGACCACGAGTTGAATTCGGCTTGACAATCCATCGAGCAAATTTTTATTTAGCGTGTGTAGTTAATATTAATTTAATTAAATTTGACATAAATTTTTTCACTATAAAACTAATTTCATTGGTCCCAATTTGAAAAATTCTGTAATTTGATTGGTTAAAAATTTTCGAGTTGGATTGTCATTTATACATCACTATAAAGTTATATTTCATTTAGTTTTTCATAGAGAAATGCATGTTTCCATGACAATAATGATTAAATAAATTAATATAGATAGATATATACATGATTATACTTAAATTGATGTTGAATTCTTGAAAAATAAACATATTCATACAGAACCTGCAATCTTCGTGCAGAAAAGCCCATTAAAATGAGTAAAAACTACGTCTGAAATTTCGCTATTGATTTTTTTTAATTTTCCATGTTAAAATTGAAATTTCTCAAAAAAGGCTCAGGGAAAAAATGCTGAAATTATGGATTTCAGCTTATTTCAATACACCGATTCAAAATCTGCAAGAGGATTTTTGGTGCAAATTCTCATTAGAAATCTACCACTGGAGATCTCATAAAAAAACAACTGCTACTATTGCGGATATAGTTTATTTTTAAAAAAACTTTAAATCAACTTTATTAACATTAAAACAAATCAAAACACCACAAATTATTCAACAATTTTATAAAACTTTCGAATTTTTTTATTAATAAGTTTCATTAAGTTTTGTACGCCCTAGTCAGTTATATAATTTGTCGCTGTATTCCACTTCTGTTTGAAAACATTGATATTGAGAGTTCTCTCAATTGTACTTCAAAAAAAGTTATTAAATTATTTGTATTTAAAATTTAAATTTAACTAACTGTAAATAAATGTTATTATTCTCAACGCATATTCTTCAGTTTCCTTTTAAAATACTCCCAATAAGTCTCAACGAGTCTTAATTCTGGACAATTTGAGGGATTGTGGTTACTGGGTACAACATTGACTCAATTTTCATTGTAAAATGCTTTTGCCGATTTATCATGGTGGCATGTGTCCAAATCTGGCCAAAATAGCACAGGAAAGCTTGTGTGCTTTTATCAATGGCAAAAGCCTTGCTTTGAGGCATTCTTGGACATATTATATCTCGCTGTTTATTGAACCTTGATCGACGTACAGTTTTAATTCATTGGTACCCGTACAGATGGCCTTGCCATGAGATATTTTTTGGAAGTTTGCACTTTTTTCGTACTTTATTTTGTCTATGTTCCCTCTCTTCGTTGCTACATAATACTCTGGCCCCAGAATTTGTTTGAAGTCTACAATAACGTAAGCTTTGCCATCCAAATTTCGAAGAAGCCTACCTGATCTTTTTTTTTGACACTCCTCCTTGGACTTCAGACCATCCAGCCACCTTCTTAAACCTTATAAGATTTAAGCCCGGTTCGTTGTTTCGCAAGACGCATTAATTTTTGAAACCTATTCACCTTTTGAGCCATACATCTTTCTGAGAATTTGGAGTTTTTCACTAACAGTTGAACAATTCTTCCATCTTTAATTGGATCTATTGCAATGGGTCTCCCTTCACTGCCACATTTTTTGTCGATAATTAAAGAGTCTTCTTGTAACGTTTCACAATATCCCGCACTAGACAACTTTAACAATTTTGCTAAAGCTAAAATGGAGATCTTAGGATTGTCTGTGTATTTTTCTATGATCAACTTGCGCTTATGTTGGTCCTTAATTAATTAAAAATTCCAAACTTGTCCGAAAGATTTGACTATAATTCTTAGAGTAAAATAATAGCAGGGCTCCCACTCTCATATTTTTTTAGGAATTTAGGATTTTTTAAGGCAAAAATTTAGGTATTTTTTAGTACGCTATGATACAATGAAGGTAAGACATATACATTTCATGTAAGTCGTATTTTACATGGTGATAAACAAAAGTCTGTATTACAACACAGCCGTGTAGAACAAGTAGTAGTACAATCGGTGCTAAAAGAATGGAAACGCCAACGCTTTTTAAGTAATTGAAAAGGCGATTAAGAAGTGCTTAGTAAACTTTATTATAGAAATTTCTATGACATTTAAATAATTCGTAAGACGCAACCGAAACTTACAGTAGGTAAAATTATAGAAAAGCGACAACCATATTGGCGTTTCCATTTTTTTTTGGCTGCGATTGTATATACAATAAACAAAAATTAAATTCCATTTTATATAAAAATAACGAATAAATAAACAAAGTTGCAACTCTCTCATAATTGTTTATACAGTGTTAGTAAAATGTGGTTTTGGGTTTGAATTTTGAAGTGTGAGCAAAGGAAACATAGCAAATACGAATAGCAAACGATCTGAGAGAGAGAGAGAGAGAGAGAGAGAGAGTGTGTGTGAGAGAGAGAGAGAGAGAGCAGCAAACGTATGAAATAAAAGTCATCAATTTTTAGGTATTTTCGAAAATTTCTTCAGTTTTTAGGTTTATTTTAGAATTTTTTTAGTTAGTCATTATTTTAGGTATTTTAGGACAAGTGGGAGCCCTGTAATAGATAACAAAACAAACTGTCAACGGTTAAGCCTAAGTATGCATGCCTATACGATAATCTTAACTAGCGGATTGCTAAGGCTCAAGCTTTATTTTCTTAATCTTACTGTGACAAAAAGATATGGGAACAAGAAATAAGAAGATTTAGGTTACACAAAAAAAGATTTATTGTTATTTTAGTAGTGTGTAACTCTTTTTTTGAATTTCAATTACTTCAAAAAACCTATCAGGTAATTGGTCAAACAAGTGTTTTACATAATTTTGTAAAATATTCCCCCAAGCTTGAATAATTGCTTCTCTTAACTTCCCAAACTCTTTCTATTATATTCAAGTCCGGTGATCTTGCCGGCCACAGTAGTAATAAAATATAATATACAAGTAAATTAAATCTAATTGCAAGCAATAACGTTCTAATTACCTTTGCTAAATTCTTCTTAGCTTCATCTTCAAGTCTGTTAATAACTCTTTCAGAGAAAAGATCTGCACCAGCTGGTAATGAGATACGTTGTCCAGCACCTTTATTGTTATTGTTGCAGCTACATTTAAACATGCAGTCTGGTAAACCACAATGTCCAGTTAATAAATTGACAGGATTGCATTCAATACTTTTACACACACAACCTAACTGACAAGAATCTTTCTGACAAGATTCGTCTGCATTGTCATCTTCATCTAAAGAGATGGAAACGATTTTACAATTCAACCTTTTCATTTCTAGTGTTGTCTTTCTAACACTTTTTACGTCAGAATCAGATATTAATCCTTTACGTTTTTTCTGATCAGATTTATTTAGTTGCGGTGAAACACTACTACATTTAGTAATTTCAGGATCTGTAAGAATATCTGCAGTAGCTTCTTTTATTTCTACATAAGTTATGATTTTATCAACAATATTGCTTACTGCTTTAGAAATATCACACTCATCTTCTATAACTTTTGATTCCATTGTTAATTGAGGAATGGCATTGCGCTCTTTTATAACTTCAATATCTGTCTGATTATTTTTATAAGTAAGAGGAAAAGAGAAAATTTGTTTGTTTAATGTACAACCATTTGTTTTTAAGACACTAAGTGCAAACTCTACTCTTTCTACATCCAAGATTGTATCGTCACTTCTTTCAATTAAATGTTTAATTTTTGGATTAATAGATCTTCCAATCATAGGTTTAATCTGTAATATCACTTTGGGAAGTTTTAATTTTACTGTTTCAAATATATCTGGATCATATAATAACTTTCTTCTATTCTTCTTTAGTTGGTTAAGAAGGGAAGGTTTTCTCTGCCGAGGTATATTCCTGATTTTATTTTCAGGATATTTATATTTTGACGATCTTTCAACGGTCTTGGATTTTCTTCTTTCATTAATTTCCATTAAAATTCGTTTACTACTAGGACTAGAAACTTTTATCTTCCTTCCATTATAGATAACATAGACAACAGTGTTTGTAATAGCAGTTGAAGCCATAAAGCATCTTCGAGTAAACGGTACATTTTTCTTAATAAGGTGCTGCCGCATATCTGAAACGCTCTTCTCACAAGCTTTTCTTTGTTTAGTGTTCATATGTTCCATAAAACCTTCCACCTCTGATTTAGTATTTGATTTAATACTGACCTTTTCAGCAAGCATCTTTCTTTTTTCTGCTAGTGTCTTAGGTTTATACACATTTTTATTTTCTACGAGCGGCTGCTTTACTTTCTGCTCTTCAGAAACTGTAGGAAACTTAATATCAATATATGTTTGTTTACAACTTTGTTCTGCCTTCAATTTTGGGATTTCATAACTGATATTTAATTGACTATTTTCTGTCAGATACTGATCCAACTGATCACTAATAAATGCAGATTGAGCTCCACCATTCGCTTCTTTAATCTCTCGAACACCCAGAGAAGCGTCTGCATCATCACCAAGTAATTCGTTATCCAAGATTCGAGATTTTCTTTGGTTGCTGGTTTCAGAATCCAATGAAATCTTTGAAACACTTTTATCACTTGATGTTTCCATCTCTTTTTTGTTTGCAAACCTCTTCTTTTTCCATCCTTTAATTTTTGTTACATCAGAAGTTTTTGTCGGTACTATACGGTTTGATATATCTTCATGTACATGTTTTACTGAATCATTTTCTTTTACAACATTAATTCCTTTATCACCACTCTTTCTTTCAGGAACTTCTGGACTTGGAGATCGATAACCGCCAATTACATTGCTTATCATGAAACCACTTTCAGTAGATAGTGATATGTCGCCATCTGATTCATTATTGTTTCTTTCTGTATCTATATCAACATTAGTGTCATTTATTTTTTCCCCAGAATTGGATTCCTTCAATTCCACATCTGCCTCTTGTTTTTTCTCGTTTGATGTATCATCAATACAAATACTTAATTTTCTTTTTAAATGGCTAGTTATAAAGTTTAAACGAGTAGTATTTCGTTGAGGTAATATAGAACTTACAGAATTAGTTGACGTCAAGTTCGAATTAGAGCTTTTTCGCTTTGTTCGAAGTAGTTCTAATTGTTCTTTTAACTTTGCATGAATATCTTCAGGCTCAACGGCAGTAGGGCTGATCACATTATTATCACATTTTTGTAATTTACGCTTACTATTAGCGATATTTTTATATTTTCGCATTATACGCCTTCTAGTACTATTTAAATGTTTGCTAGGACTAATTTCATCATATGATCTAGTTTGTACTTCTACAATCACTTCTTCTGCATTGTTGTTATTTACCATTTGGGAATAATAATTTTTCTTTATGTTAAATTCTGAGATATCATCCAAAGAAGAATCATTTTCTAATGTTTTCAACAAACTTTCTTCATCTTCATCACTGATCTCTTTATCTTTTTCAGAATTTCTTTCAACTTCTTCTGGTAAACATTTCACCTCATTATGTTCTATGTTAATTTTTAAATTTTCATTCCCCTTTACAGATTTATTTTCTGTATCATCTTGATTACATGCACCATGTTCAACAGTAGATTTATTATTATCTGCATGCTTATTTTGCAGTTTGGTTTGATTAATTACTTTTTCATTTTCTTTGTTATATTCGAAGACTACTATGTCACCATTAATATTCAATTCGATACAATCCTTTTCAGTGGACTCATTCATGCCATCTTTTAAAACATTCTCTTGTTCGGCAATTTGACAGACTTGTTGATTATCTGATACTGCTGTATCATCATCTAATAATTTTTCATTACAAAGTAAGTCTGTACAGTTTTCTTCCGTATCTTGTGGTTTATGTATTTTGGTTTGTTTATCTGGTGAATTACTTAATTGTGATTCTGGCAATTTGTTTTCTGTATTAACTAAACAGCTTTGGTCATTTTGATCGACCATATTTGCTTTATTGATTTCTTTGTTAGGTTGTATACTATCTACCTTTGGTATATCACATAATTCTACTATATGTTCGTCTTGCCTGGGTGGTTGTGTTTTAATATCATTTTTTGAACTACCTTCTTGTTGTTGGTAAGAAGCAGTTTTTTGAAAATCTTTTTCCTCTTCTTCGGCATCTTTATGTTCTACTGTTTCTGCAGATGGCAGAAGGTCTTTATAAGATTTCAATTTCTTTAAAACATCTGTGTATGACAATCCTGTTTCTAATAAAAACTTCTTGAATGGATCGTGATCCATTCTGCTACAGCTGAAACAAAAAAAAAATTGGTTACTAAATTTACCAAAGCCATTAATATACTAAATATCTATCTTATTAATACTATTAACAATAAGCCATTCGGGTTATTTTTAGATCAGATTTAGGTGTGACTTGTTTTTTTGGCGGCGTAATTATGTTTAAGTGAAGGCAAATGTCATACAATCAAATAATAAGGTTTACATATGACAGCTTATTTGTTGCGTCTCACATACTATGTGTTTAGCTGTTTTGTTGGAGTGCAAGAGTCATAGTCGTCCACATAGAAGTTATTGTAATTGTAACAATTTTGTCTGTATTACAGATAGCAATACAATTTTTTCACCAAAAATTTAATGCACAAATATAATATAGTATAACAACATGGTAATTTTCTCAAATTTCAAAGTATTTCATGTAGTACGCAGCAATTTACTACTCTGAGGGAATTTTTTGAAACAAAAATTAACTTTCTAGCTCCAACCAGGACAAAGTTATGTCAATGCAAAATGAAAAGTAGCACGTTTTTGATTTTTCAAAATTCAAAAACGGGCACCCTCTGGATTCGAATTTAGCAGGAAAATCGATATAAAAAGCAGTGTTTTCAAAACACGTTGGTATCAAGTTCAAACTACCATGTTGAATTTAGGCGCGGGTTTTATTAAATTAGTGAAAAACAATAATCAATCTATTAATAAATTACCAAAATAAAGCTGGATCTAATTTTAAAGCAAACAAAAAGTATAAATTCAATAGTACTTATAAAATACACTTTTTCTGCAGAAGAGGTAGCATTAAATTAAATCGTGCAAGAACCTTAATATTCTATTTAAGCTTGACGCATGCTTGACAGCATGATTGAGCAAAACGCAAAAACACTTTCTAGCACGATACAGTAAAGGAGGAGGGTAGCTAAGGCCGGTTTGTGGCCTAATTTATTTTTAAACAAAACTAATAAAAAATTATTTTTTCATTATCTACCATCAATATTTAATCGATTTCTGCCAAAACCTTCCCCCACTTCCCCATACCTCTTGTACCTCTCTAAACTACTAGATAACCAGACCTTCCCCCCACTACGCATACCTACCCATCCCGTACTCTAATAACTTGAGTCTATAAACAAGCAGGTATATAATGAAATAACAAGAATTCTTTATTTCCATCACGTGTTTCTGCACCTAGCCTTAATGCTAAACCAAAGTTTGTTTATTACTCACACAAACTAAAAAAGTGAGACGAAAAGATTTACAAATTTTATAGTACGATATGAAGCAAAAGTTAATAATAATGAGAAGGAAAAGGTGTTGTCTATCCTTCTCCTGGTGTTAGCTTAAATCAGTAAAAAGGTTTGTCGTTTAAGATGTTCCGTTTCATTGTTTACAAAAAAATTGAAACAATCTGCATATAATAAAAAGTAGAGGACTTAGTGAACCTCCATGTTTCAAGTAAATTTTCATCTTAAACAGTTCTGATCTTACTCTGTCCACCTGCACTATTCCTGTAATCTCTTCCTGTATATGCTCTTTCTAGTTTCTCTTCAGCCTGACTTTGATATTCTTCTCTTGTGCTTTCTTTTAACCTTCCAATTTTTGCTTTTCAAATTTCTTTTGTTCTCTATTTGACATGGGTTTATTCTCTACTGTTGTTATTAGCTTACAACTTGTATTTAGTTCTGCAGTTCTGTGTACTTGGAATATCTTAAACTAGACTTTCCATTTGTTTTGTGTATGTATTCGTGTACAATCTATTAAGCTTCTTGCATTTCTTTCAGGAACTTCAAATGTATACCTACTTGATTTTTGTACTGTATTATTTTCACTCCATTCACATCCTTTCTACATCTTCATGTTTTGCCCGTACAGTCTAACCCTTTTGCTGTTCTTCTGTGTTACTTTTGTGTTCATTGTGTAGCTTTATAGACCTCAAACTCTTGTTTGCTTAACACCTTCAATGAAAAATTATGATAATATTAAAAATATAAATGCGGCATTGCAGGTATAAGATTCCGTACTACACATAACACCACAACATTAAGTTTGTATCATCTCGTTTTGTGGTTCTAATAAAAAAGGATCATTTATTAAAGTAAAATTATGATTTCTGAGAAGTAAGAAAAAAATGTATACTTAAGATTCTTATTTCACAAAGGGGTTTCTACTTTGAAAACCAGAAGCATGGAAAGATCTTATTTTGATTTGTGAAACTTGGGTCAGCTAATCACGATGCTCAGTCAGAAAGAACACCAAGTTCTTGCGTATGCAGATGACTTAGTTGTCTTGACCCAACATAAATTCAACAATGTAATCAGAGAACGAACAGAGGCTCTGAACATAATACAAATATGGACGAACAAGGAGGTTTTATCACCCAAAAACGACCATAGTACCATTTACCCAAAGAAGCAAATTAGAGGTACTAAAAGCCCACTAAGACGTCTAGCTGTAGAACTAAAAATGTTAACATGAAACTGAAGTTTCGCTTAATTTGGCCCACCTGCGTTAAGCTTCATGGCCACGGCTCCCTTAGGGCTCAACGAATTGTGTTACCTACGCTCAATTAGTCACTTACTTTTGGAAGCGCTACCAATACGCACTGGTAGCAGTAAAGTTTTCTATCCACCCACTACTCTACTTCAGGCTAGAGTTCCTAAATGAAAACTTCAACTGTGTTATTTTAGAGTTAGGAAACGGATGTCAAAATCTATCTCTTTCTAGGCCAAAACTAAGCTGTCTGAAACAGAGATACTTTTTGCTCTCTTTTTACTTTAGTGACAACATTCAGCAGCTGTCAGGTATAAATTTTAGGTTATGCTGTCATGTTTATTTTTATGCATGTAAAATAATGTGCACATTATCATTTATTTATTGTTTGTAGAGAATTTTTAAAACTACTATAGTATATACATCAATTTTACGACAGTTTTTAATAAAGTATTAATTGTACCAAATTTCAGATTTATATAAATGTCATACTGACAGTTTAATTTATTAAACCAATTTTCATGATTGCCAACCTTCTGATAAATATCTTCAAAATATGAAATGTCACTAGGAAAACTTGACAAGCGTGACTTAACTCTATACAACCTCCCTCTATACAACCTTAATATGAATTAAGGTTGTATAGAGGGAGGTTGGGACATCCTAGCCCCACCCATGATGCATTGCAGCAATTGTCATAAGGTGACAACTGTCAGGCAAAATTTCAAATATTTGAAATTGAAGATGCCGACTTGTTGCGTCAAGAATTGCTGTAATTCTGCTGCAAAGGGCTTCCGATTGTTTCGATTTCCCATACGTGAGCGTGAAAGACGAAATTTATGGCTTCGGAACAGTGGACTCGAGCATATTATTTCAAAATTTGAAAACACCGAGCAATTGAAATGGGAAGATTTTAATTTAAAAATATGCGAAGTAAATCCTTTTCTCAGAAATCTAAGACAACAAGAAAGTTGTAACCTTTTAAATCTTTTTATTATAAATATTTGAAATTGAAGATGCCGACTTGTTGCGTCAAGAATTGCTGTAATTCTGCTGCAAAGGGCTTCCGATTGTTTCGATTTCCCATACGTGAGCGTGAAAGACGAAATTTATGGCTTCGGAACAGTGGACTCGAGCATATTATTTCAAAATTTGAAAACACCGAGCAATTGAAATGGGAAGATTTTAATTTAAAAATATGCGAAGTAAATCCTTTTCTCAGAAATCTAAGACAACAAGAAAGTTGTAACCTTTTAAATCTTTTTATTATAGGGTCATTTTACTTCCGATCAGTATGAAATGGCCTACAAAAATGGGTACCACCAATTGAAAAAAAATGCTGTTCCTACTATTTTTTCACAAAATCCGTCAAGAATCCTAGATCCCGATTTAAAACGTCCTTTATCCTCAAGTGAGTCTCCTTTAAGCTTATTAGATATATTTAATAAATAAGAGACTACTACTAAGAAATTTATAACACTGCATTCAATGACTGTATTTATTTAAACAGATTTCTCCAACATTCAGCAAAACTTAAACGCGGAAAAATCTCAAGAAAATGAATTAAATTTATTGGTGATACCCAAAGTAGTAAGTTTTCTTCAAATTTTGCGTTGTTCATAAATAAATTCGTTTGTCTAGACCCAGGTACCTGTTAACACTAAAAATTGCAACCAAAATGAATTGGAAAAATTACGACAGCAAGTTAAAGATCTTTTGAAGGAAAATAAAAAACTCAGAGATGAGGTTTGTTTAGTCTATATGGTCTATATACAATAAAACAAAAAATATTTACTTCATCCTGTGAATAGTTAGTTTAAGAAACAAAATATTTATATTATTAAATTATCTTTACAGATTGCTGATTTAAAAAAGAAGTCATTAAAAGCAAACGAGAATTTAAAGAAAATATTTTCAGACAATCAGGTAGACCTAATAGAACGAAATCCTAAGACAAACTCAAAACAATGGGATGCTAATGATATTAGAAAGGGTTTGATTTGGCGATGTAAGATGAATGTAAGACCATATGAATATATTCGGACAAACGAGCAGTATGGCCTAATACCATTGCCCAGCAATCGTACCCTAAATCGGCATATAGAACATTTAACTTTTGTCCCCGGTGTTTGCACAGAAATTATTCAATGGCTAGGCTCTAAAATTCATGCTGATGAAGACTCTAGTGCTGCATTTTGTGTGTTAAGTTTGGACGAAATGTCTTTGCAGCCTCGTGTAGAATTTGATAAAGCATTAGGCATGTACCTCGGTTTAGTTAGCCCTGAAATAAGTCGTAATGAAGCTGAGAGTGAACTGCAAGCAGATCATGTTCTAGCTGTGATTGCTCGAGGCCTTACCTCTCATTGGAAACAAACTGTTAGTTATGTGTTTACCGGAAAATCAACAGAACGGCATAAATTGTGGGAATATATTTTGAGTGTTATAAGAGCTTTACACTCTGTTAAATTACACGTTGTTGCCATTACTTCAGATATGGGTCCTTCAAATGTGGCTCTGTGGGCTATGAATGGCATCCATGCAGTTAAGGCTCAAGTCACGGCCAGTTGTCCGCATCCTATAGATGAAAATAATGTTTTATATTGGACTCCAGATGTACCACATATTTTAAAAAATATCTGGTGTCAATTGCTTCGAACTGATTTTATTCTACCTTCGTTTATTGTTTTGGAACACAATCTTCCCAGTGCAGTTGTTTCCATCAAACATGTACAACAACTTTTAGAGGCACAAGAACAAGCTGGAGGTGCAAAAATTGTTCCTAAACTTCAGCCAGTACATATTGATCCCTCACAGTTTGAAAAAATGAGAGTCGGTTTGGCAACAGATTTTTTTTCTGAACAGTTAGGTCGAGGTCTACAATTTGCAGCACAATCCGTTTCAGAAATAGACAAAGAGGCTGCAACAACAGGATGGTTTATTCTGCAAGTTAGTGAGTGGTACAAAATAATGATGGCAAGGCATAAAAGTGAGGCTTTGAGCAATAGTGATAAGCATAAATCAAAAATTGAATTTTTAAAAAAGTATATTGTTTGGTTTAAAGAACTGCAATTTGCCCATCGGAATAGTTGGAAACCTATACAAACAGGAACTCTTTTGGTTACAACCACGGTTTTACGATTATGTGATACTTTTTTGGATCAAAACAATATTGAGTATATTTTAACCAGTCGCCTGAGTACAAGTTGTGGAGAGAATTTGTTTTCACAAGTTCGAGGAGGTGGTAACATTTATCCTGGTCCTGTTCGATTACGACAGATGCTTCGAATTTTATCTGTAGCTCAGTTCATGGCGGTGCCAACGTCAGCTTCATATCCTGATGATGAAGAAGGTTACTACATAGACTTCCTTAATGAAAAACGAGCAAAACCTTTTAAAAATGATGAAGTCGATGAATTTCTGCTAATACCTGATCATGAATTGTCTGTAATTCAAGCAAATGGGCTGTATTTCATGGCAGGATGGGCTGTTTCTAAAATTCAAACTGCTTGTGAGCAGTGTACAAATAGTTTGAAATCACCTAGGCCTGTGGAAGAACTACCTTGTAGATTTACCATGACAATAGACCGTGGAAAGTTAACACATCCTACTACTTCAGCATATGAAGTTGCTGAAATAGTGGAGGGAGTTTTCTTAAGACAGAAAACAGACATTATCAAAATGGGAAACGTGAAAAATGTACTACTGCAAGGAGTTTTGCGTTTATTACCTTTAGAAATTAGGAAAAAATTTCCTGAGTGTCACACCATTTTGCAAGATTTCGTATGTAAATTATTATCTCTTCGTCTCCACATTTTGTCCAGTGACATTTCCAAAGAAAACCAAACCACTACTGTGCTGGATTCTAAAAGTTCATTCATGCAAACAGTATCAGAAGTGGCAAAGAAAAGAAAAAAACCTTAACAATTAGCTACATTTTTCTGTTTACTTTATATGTACCTACCTATTAAAACGGAGTTATTTTTGCCAAAACGATTCTGATTTGCTTTAAGTATGTAACTTATGAATAATAATTACAATTATCTATCCTTTTTATTGGAAGCACGGAAGAATTAGGTCAAACATACCTTCATAACGTACCTAAACATTAAATATTTTTCAGTTGCCTATTACAGAAAATTATGGGAATGTGAGTCGTTTTTGGTATATAACATAAATAATATACATTCACTTATTTAATTTTATAAATTGAACAACATTCAACTGACATGACTAACAAACTGACATTAATGTCATTTTTGACATCGGCGGCCATATTTGGGGCTATGACCTTGAACATGATGTCCCAACCTCCCTATATACAACCTTAATATGAATAAACCTGCCAAGAGAGGTTAAATATGCAAAAATATTTGGGGCATTCTATTTAACAAAAAATTACCTTAAGCGTGCCACACTTTTCTGCAACACCCTGTATATTTGAAAATAATTTCTCTAGATGCGCCTTTATCGACTGTTTACATCCGTATTAGAACGATTTTTCTAGCTGTTACCGTTTAGGGAGCTATCGGACTTCCCCACACTATTGCCCTACACGGTATTTGTAATAAGAGAGATCAATTTAGTACTTATTATAGTATTCTTCACATTTGTTACATATTGAGATTATTGTAATTATTATTGAAGAAATATCCTGATTCCCATTGCCTACAACACCGGTTATAATGACACAAAAGATAACCTCAAACCTCTTAACATTATTTATGTGTTTATGATTTGTTGTTAACATTTTTGTTAACATGTAACTTAAAATATCCCTGCAAAAACTTATTATTGACCAAACTATTTATGCAGGTATTTTAATGATTTGCAGTTGGTAGTACTATTTTCGTGTAGAAAAACCTTTTAATTAAAAATTGAATCCAAAATTAAACAACTTGAATTATTTTAAAATAATGTCTATATATAGAATATTTGCAGTAAACATTCTAGTTTATTAAAAGCATATTAAAAGATTCGAATTTATAAAAAATAAATAAATATCAAATAAATGCATACATTTAATTTGAATTAAACTCCCAATAACTAGACAATTCGTTTTTTATTGTGTCACGTTGATAAAAATATGATTTTTTATCATTTTACCAGTTATTATTTATTAATTAATTATAATACAATATTATAACAATAAGCTGTACAATACTTTATAAAAATTAATGTTTTATACTTACGAATTAATTTATCGTAGATATCAAAAAGATTAAAAATACCAAACTTCCGACATTAATACCTAATAGATCGGCAGATGATTTCTTAAATGAGTGCGCGCGCCGACTTTGCAATGGTCACGCCATCACACGTTCTAGAGATACCGTGAAAACTAAAAACTATTAATACAAACTGATACGGGGTTTTCAGCAGATAATATTATTAACTTGAATTATATTTACGAAAATGCAAAATTTTTATAACAGAAATAATACTTCGCAACGATCGGCGATTTCAATGCCACTACAAAGTGCACTCGCTCGCGCGCCGTGTGTTCGGTCGCCCGTCATTATAACAAGTTCTTAACCTTTGAGGCCTATCAAATCTCTTTCAGCTTTTAGGGCCGAATGATCTTTCATAAAATTACTGTAAACACACTATTTTGTTGAAATTACACCACTACTTGTTAAATCTTATGAAATATTATGATAAATTTACAAACTTGATAACAATAACACTAGCATAACAGTTTACGATTGCACTTCCGCGGCCATATTGTCCAACATGGAAGAATGCTTATTCAAAATCAAAATGGCGATTGTGTACAAAATATTCGTCTTATCAATCCTCAACAAACCTTTGGTAAAATTAATTGTATGCTTTTGTGAAATTAATTGAAAAATCAGTTCATATATCCATTATTTATACGATAACATTAATCTGTAAAATATAATACTGTTTTAAAATCGTTGCCATCTTGGAAAATCCAACAGAAACAAATTAAAAGTTCCTAGATTAATTTTTATTGCAAATTGGTACGCGTCTCTCGTAAAATTATTTTGTTATTTGCAATAATAGAAAATAAGTCTATTTTTATAATTTAATAATAGTATTTCAATTAAGATACTCGTGTTATTTACCAAACCGCAAAATTAGACAGATATCGTGTACACTTTTATAATTAAAATTAACCACGTTTACGCTTGCATAGTAGGGCACTTTTCATATCTTATAAGCTTAATTTTCGACATCAATAGTGTAGAGTGGTTAAATTCAGTCTGGTATTATGGAAAAAAGGACCGAAGGAAAAAATTACCGAGTTTGAGGTAGTAAATTGTTAACGCTTGTAACTAATAGCATCAACTATGGATTCAAAATTTATACAGATTATCCGAAAATCAGTCTAAACATACCAATATTAATAAGTGCAACAAGGAAGACATAAACAATATGGGTAGCACAACAAAGATAGAATGCAATCATGACTAGGTAAAATTTACTACTAAAGATCCCTCTCCAATAACAAGCAATAACAGATAAAATATTTATGAGATGTTTTTGCTTGCTTGCTTGTTATTGGAGTGAAATCTTTAGTTTAGAAATTTACCTAGCCATGATTACATTCTATCTTTGTTGTGCTACCCATATTGCTTATGTCTTCCTTGTTCCCTCATTCGTTTTTGGATGTTTAGATTGGTTTTCGGATAATCTGTATAGTTACGTGTGTCCAGACTCCAGAGGAAGGCGTGACCTTGCTAAGTTGATGTTCAGTTTTGTGCGGTCGCACGTATACAGTCTCGAAGAGCGACCTTCACTTTTTATAATTTTATAGACACGACCGCACGGGATAGCATACATAACTACCCATTTAGCAAGGTCTGACTCGCTCTGCGTCTACAGTCTATATATGTTTTTTGTTTTTGTCTCTTGCTCTTTCTTCAAATAGCGATTGATTTCGATCCTTATAGTATATTATTTATTGAATAAAATCTTGCAGTAGAATATTAAATCTTTGCGTTTCTGTTAGTTGAACTAAGCAAGGACCAGACGGGTGCAATGGTAGACATGGTTTAGACATGGTTTAATGTTAATGAGTGTGGTAAACAAACTTTTTACCATAAATTTTTATGGGGGTAGATAATAAAAGGAAAGAAAATTCTAGTAACTTGTCATATACTTTTTTACATTTGGTTAGTGGATTGGTTTTTGATGCCAATCATCCTATAATTAAATACTAAATAAACATTCTTTTAAATAAGTGATTAACTATAGTCAGTACAGAACTAAAAGTTGGATATTGAGAGAGTAGTTAATGTTATGTTACAAAGATTATTTACTATTTTGCAAATTCTCAGTCATACATTCTAGAATTTTTAAGCAAGGACAAAAGAGGTGCGTCTGGTGGGCGTGGCTTTTGTCGATATGTTTGTTGCTTTATAGAAACTACATATACAGGATGAGGCAGTTATCTGTACATTTTAAATAACTTCCTTATCAACAGATATAGAGAAAAAGGTTATATAGAAATACTATTATTTGGTACATAAAAAATTTCAAATTTTAAATTATAGATGGCGTTGCGTAGCTTGTATATTTCTGCGTATTTTTTTAATTACACTCGACGGTCTAAACGCATTACGTCCCCTTTAAAATGCATTTGTCCGTAAAGTAAGAACATACTGCATTTTGTGTGTCTAGCAGCTCAGTTTACGTATTTCACAGTGTAAGCAGTGCAGGATTTACGTATAAGCTACACAAGCTATAGCTTAGGGCCCCCCCTTTCTTGGGAGCCTCCCAAAAAAATTGTCCGAGTGAGCAATTGTCATATATACTTAAATATACTGCAGCATTATTTGTCCCAATATAATATCTGAACTGGGAAAGGGCCCCATATCTCAAATAGCTTAGGGTCTTATCAAGTCTAAATCAGGCCCTGAGTGTAAGTTAACAGGTAAAATAGTAATTTACGTTACAAGTCCGGTAAACCAATGTTTACAGTAACAAGTTTTGCTTCCGGACGAGGCGACGCGACGTAGGAGCCGAGTCTGGAATTTAAAACGGGTTATTGTAAAAAGATTACCGGACGTATGACGTAATGCGTTTTATTTCATACTGGAATTATTGGATTTTGGTTTAAATTGAAAAAAAAGCATATCAAATAAATTTCCTAATTCAAAATATGGACAGAAAAACGAGTATATGTGGCAAGTATTAGTCGAATTCAAAATATGGACATCTATGAAGAACGAGTGTCCGTGGTAGCTGAATAATAAATATTTGTTGTTATTTCATACTGTATTGTATTTATTATCCATGTTTACGTTAGCGAATGTAGTCCGGAAAATGCGGTTTTACATTCGAGTATGACTGTTAAAAAATTTCCCGGACTTAAATAAAATAAATCAACTGAACAATGATTTGGTATTCAGTTACCATGGACACTCGCTCTTCATAGATGCCCATATTTTGAATTCGACTAGTAGTTGCCATAGATACTCGTTTTTCATAGATGTCCATATTTTGAACGCGGAAATTTATTTTATATTATTTTTTTTAAATGGAAAAGGAATTTTAAATACGGTGGTGTAAGATGTTAAGCCAAGACGACGAAGGAGTTCTTACAGTCTCGTTTTGATGTTCCAGACATCTTATAACATCCTACTCGACTGTAAAACTCCATTTCCAGAACTTATAACGTAAATAACGATTACAGTGATACTCAATTGTAAAACCGCAATTTCCGGGCTGAAAAGTTTGACGTAAAGTTTTACGTCAAATGTGACAGTATAAAATAAATGTTTTCAAACAAAAACACTTTAATCAACCTTGGTCAAACAAAATGACTTATGTCCTTTTAAGTTTTAGAGTTTTGAGCTAGATTTGAAACTGCTGATATTTGAGAATAAGGCTAATAGATTGTTTATTTTTTTATAAATTATAAGTCTTAAATCTCGGTTCCGCGATTGTCGTAATTAATTGACAGTTTTTTTAATTCTTGAAAATTGCATAAATTGGACAAACGCATTTTGGAAGCTTGCTCCTCATTTATAGAAGGAAATTAAACACCCTGTATAAAAATCAGCGGTTTCATGTTGTATATGTAGTTAGTTATTGCCCTAAATTGTCTAATAAATCTAATTTCCAATATTGTATTTATTAAAATAAAAGAACCCATATAGATGTATGCTTTCACGTTATTAAAACAGTTTTGTTTTTCTCGAATTTTTCATTATCTAATATGACAGACTCTTTATTCTAAAAAATAAGAGAAAAAAGTAATATGTATATAATAACACCAAAACAGAGTGCTATTTAAAACATATTAAGTGGGCGTGGCTTCTCTCAAATTTGCTCTTCTGCAGCGTCTATTGGCACAAGATTGTGTTTTTTGACCTACCACGCAATATTTCTCTATAGCATTTTTCCCTATCTCTAATAATAAAGAAGTTATTTAAAATATGCAGATAACTGCCTTACATTGTATATGGTTGAACTAACCAAAGACTACAGAGGTGCCGAGGAAGTGAGAGGTCTTATAGAGAAACTAATATACCGACAAACTATGAAGTGAGCGTCTAAACTATATGTGGCAAATGTTTGAAATTCTGAAAGGTAGCTTGCGGTTGCAGAAAAGTTGGTCTCGAATGTTCTACGTTCTGCATTAATTATCGAGGACAATCGTGCCTGAATATCAAGGACATAGAAGAAACTGCAAAAATACACTGAAAACATCAAGATTTTAGTGGAAGATGTAATGTATTTAGAAATTCAGAAAGAAAAAGTTTCAGGCGTGGAAAGTGAAGAAATTGACGTTGAAAAAAGCGTCAACCAAGCTTCAACATCGAAGCGAAAAAAATGCATTGGAGGGGATAAGTGGAATATGCCTACACCATGTACAAAATAAAGTTACCGAGTGGTACCCCAATTCAATTGAAAAATAGGTTAACACTATAGTAAATTGTTTAAACTAAATTACTATTGGTTTAACTAATTTATTCGACATTCTGTTATGTAGGCATTTTGGTTCATTGTTCCTGTGATAAAAGTTCATTTTTAAAACCACAAGAACAAATTGAAAGCCACACCAGAATTATTTTACAAAATTCCTGACACGTTTTATCTTTACGTCTTTGGAAAGATCTAAACAGTTTTTGGCAACATAATATTTTGCTCCTGTTATTGATAATTAGCTAAAACATAATTGTGTATATCTTGTACAAATCGTAAATACATTATTAAATACTCCTAAAAACTTCTCAATATCTTTTTACAGAGGCTTCGAACAAGCATCTTGACTGTTTTTTCTGTTTATCATTGTTTGGAAATTTAAAATGCATGAGAGCTGATTTAAGTGGGTAAGCGGTGAATACTTTGACCTAACTATGACCTAGGGTATATGAAGCAAGATTTCCATTACAAAGTAACGAAAGCTGTAGCTGAGTAACCTGAAAAACTACTAAGTGTGCACCTTTACCCCCTGTTACCTTATTACAGCTCATTCAGAGATGCCATATTCATCAACAGATGTAAATTTTACCTTAGAATATTTTATTTCAGACAACCTTAAGAAAAATCAGTTATTGAACTTAGGGGGCCAAAGTCCTTAAATTTCTGTGTGGGAGACTGATTCTATGAAAGTATCAAACATAATAATAGCCAGTTCCGATGTCCACCGAAAAATATCTCGAAAACTAGAAGTTAGTGAACTGGAATTTACAGGTAGGTGGGCTTTTAATCCTAAAATGCTTCAGATGTTCACAGATTATACTTGAAGTAATTCTAAAGGCAAAGAAATAGATAAATTACCGGCATTTCATCCAGGAGCGGAGTGAGACTTCAATCCAGGAGGTAGAGTTTTCCAAAAAAATAATTATTAGAAAAATGTTGATTGTGAATAATCTGTAAGAGATGCATACATGCCATCAGCGACTTTTTTGTAAAGCTTTTTGAGACCTACAATTCACTGGTGTGAATTGCTTTGTGAAAAATCGTTGTCATGTCAAATGTTTGAATTCAACAGAACCTGATTGTATAGATTTATACGCTGATTGAACAAACTTTTACAGTGGTGCAAAAGAAACGCAATGGCACTTAGTGGCAAAAAGTGTCAATTATGATCTTTGATACAGAGGCAAATTCTATAAATTCTGAATTGAAAGAATTTGTGATCTGGATGTAATACTAAACAGTACGTGCAGTTTTGCACCTATCATACTATACAGTGAACATAATGTTTATCTCATCAATTGCAGTGAAACCAATGACAAAGAAAGGAGTACACTTTGATCACAATTTAGCATTACATTTGTTTAAATGCAACTCCATTTGTTCAACATTTATTTTGGCATCAATTTAATGTATGTGATGTTCCTGCAAATTGTCACTAACGTCTGCGTTCCAAAATGGCAAACATAACTGCTACTGCATGTAAGGCGAAATACAGTAGCATTCAATTTCAAAATTCATTATATCAGGCCAATATATCACCGGATTTTTAAAAATCGCTTCTCCCTCGGAAGGCAATGACAAACCACCGAGGTAATACTTTGCCCAGGAAATTTCCCTGAAATTAATAAAAAATCCGAGTACTATGTAGTACATGCACAACACAAGTATAGGAGGGAAATGCCAACGCTCTGCAACAGAGCACGGCACGTAAAGAAGAAGAATAAAAATAGATAGTCACAGTTTACTTGTAAACAACACTTGTATTTAGCATTCCAGTAGAAATTTTGCAAGAGTGATGTAAAAATCCGAATGTTGAGTTTTATTGCTAACAAGGTGAAAACATTATCAATAGTAAAATAAACCATTAACAAATGAAAACAATACCAGATGGTTGACGAAACAAAAAAACATGTACACCAAAAGATGCTTAAATGACAAGAAATTAGAAGAAAGTCTTGCAGGTGTTCAAAGGTAAACCATCAATGTTCGTAAGAGATTTTACAAAAATACAAAACTTCAGCTTCTTACAAAGTAAAAAACAGAAATAAGAGAAATAGTTTACAATATTACAAAAAATGTAAAATTGGTTGTTATAGTATTATACCACTAAGGCAAATATAGAGGTAGACGACTTCAAAAGAGTAGGTTGGAGAAATTTGACAAAAAGATCAGTGTTGGTTACAAAACCAAGAATTTTTCTATAAAGAAACAATTAAGGGTCTACAGTACGTAGGAATTTATGATAGCTAAAATGTTTTTTGCTCTATACTTCTCATTCAGTTATTTCTTAAAATTTTCACACCCTACTTGAACTAAAATAAAGAAGAAAGTCCATTCGACACAAGTGCTTTTTTGGATTTAACAAAAAACTGTTTTTTTGTGGAAAAAGTTTACAAGAAAAACAGAAAAATTGATTGATGTTTAAAAAAATCCTAAAATATTAACCAAGGGTAATTCTGAAAAATCAAAAGCACTTGAGTAGCATATTAATCGTACTTCACTTTGCTTTTTGTTTCATTTTAATAGATGAATTAATAAGATAAGAGACGAATAATTGCAAATTAGTTTTCTTTTGGATTTTTCTTTGGATTATTGGTGTCAAAATAGGCCACTACATTTGCTAAATACTGTAAATACTAAACCTAATTCCGCCTACTTTAGAAACATGCATGCTATGCGATAATAGACCATATGAATTAAATGTAGTAAATGCTTTTATTACATAGATAATCTTTTTTACTAATTAAATATCGTATCTGTCATCTTTTATTAATAGAAGTACCGTGAGATCATTTAAATTTAAAATTAAAGTAGGCGGGAATTTTTTTATACGTTTGGCGATCCTGCCAATTGACTCGCTGTGTAAATTAGAGGTTATGCAATTTTATGTGCTAGATTAAACATTTTGGAGCGTCACTTTGACAATTCAAATCAAACTGTGAAGTGAACAGTTAGTGTTGCCAATCTAATTTAAAAATCACAGCCAACTTTAATTATAAATTCAAATGATCTCGTGGTAAAAGTGTTTGCTGCATTTGGTCGTATGCATCAAATGTACTATAAGTCGATCTCACTCTTGCTAATTAAAAAATCATATATTTTTCCTTTCACTAATAAAAGTAATAGCTATTTATGTAACAAGTACATAATGTAGGACTTTATAGACAAGCCCAGTTTATGGCCGAGCGAGCGAAGTGAGCAAGGCCTATAAAAAGGGCGAGTCTATAAGGTCCGATTATGTAAGAGTTGCATACAAAGCTTTATGTTCGATTCCTAAAATTAGGTAATTATCAAAAAAAAATCAGTTTATAAATTTGACATCTATTCTTGACGAAAGAAAATTTGACATGTAATATACAGTTGTCATACTTTATTTTACTACTATATACTTTATTTTACTACTACCACTTTATTTTACGAGTACGATAATAAGCCAGTTCACTGCCGCAAAACAATATAATAAACAGTACTTTATAATGCAATCAGACATAAAAGCATTTACTTCACTTTATGCATACAGTTGATACGGTCCATTGTATTCATATCCCATTGTTTCGCACGTAGATGTAACGAAGTTCGGGTCATTTTTTTCAAATATAATATTTATAAAAAGGAATAATTACATAAAGGTATCCCTTACTTTTATAGTCATTGGGTGATATGAATAAAATGTAGTAAATGCGTTTACTTTTATAAATAAAGAATGGAAGACGTGATTTTTAATTATTAAAAATGAGACAGATGAGTCATGGTAAAAGCATACTACATTTTATTCATATCACCCCATTGTTTAAATTAAACTATGTATATTTATGTTAATTGAAAATAAAACTAAATGATTAAACATACTATGATATATTTAATTGTAAAGCATAAATAAAATCTAACATCAGCTCTACTGGTACTATAGAATGCGCGTGTAGCTCTTCAGTATCTTGATGTCAAAGGTGCTTGCTTTGCAATTCGTGTATCCGGTGTATTGCAGGATCAATCCCAGCTCGGGTAGTTTGTTTTTTAATTTGAACTAGTTAGTTCTTAAAAAGAATAATTATTTACTTAATTATTTGAATTATATTTTTTAATGTTATTTGCTTTTTATTATTATTGTTATTATAAAACAGGACAATTCAAAAATTTCTTTTTTAAATTGAAGTAAATTCAAAATAAGGGAATATGTGTTTTTGCATTTAATCTAATGCGACACAAATTAGCATATACAAGATGCACCGTATTAACTTGGTACCTATAAAAGAATTCGCCTATGGGAAAGGCACGGTGGCTGAAAAGCACAGTAACCACCTTCTAACAGATATCCACGAGTTCTATTCCTGCCAGCTGCGTAACTTCTTTTTTTTAGATTATTTTTAATAAAACTACATCCTGTTTACAATTGGATTATTTTGTAAATTTAATTCAATAAAACTTTTGAATCGGATATTGAAATCGACGTCACGTCAGCTCCCCTTGTTGAACAATGACTAAAAAGGGATAATTTTATGCATTTTATGTAGTTATCTTTTTGTAAATGTTATAGTATTTACAAAAAAAAAGTTTATTTATAAAATATATTAAATAATAATTATAAAAAGATTTTTGCATTAGCTGGGATTTGAACTCTGGTTTGTTTATTTCGAAACTAGTACACATAATCCAATGCAGCATTCAACTACGGAGCTGTTGTCATACATTTCTTCTTTAATGAATGGTCATTTATTATACCTTTTTGGTTGGTTCTTTTTTATTATTACTTGTTTTGCTTTGCTTTTTTTACAATATTACTAATTACCGAACATTTACTTATTAACTGATTAACATTAACTAATCAACAATTAATGTTAATTCATCTACGCATGTAAGATTTATGCTTCCTAAATCTAAATTTAGTTGAAATTCTATAACAAAGAGGGGAAATGAGTAGGAGAGAGATGCATGATTTTCACTACTCAATATGGGCGTGTAATTTTAGCAAACGAAGGATTATTTTGAGGAAAACGATAAATGCTCCTGCATGGTATAGGTCCTTAACATAGGAATTTACCAAGGGTTTCTTGAAAAAAGGCTCCTTCCGCTTATTAAAAATGTGATCAATTGGTAACAAAAAAAAAAAAAGTTAAAATAGTGTAGTTAAGGTATTTAATCCTCCAAATATGTCAGAAATTTGATCAATAGGAGGATACTGGGCTCTGATTAAAGCAAAACTCCAACAAAGTGGAAAAGTGCCACAAACCATAGCCAACTTTAAAAAATGTTGGATAAAAGAAAACAATTGGGATGCACCAAAGATACACCTGCATTCAACTAGAACTTTATTAAGTAAATTTAGTTGTGGTAGTCTGGAAGGTTATGTTATAACTAAAGCATTCATCTCATTGTTTGCATGCATGATCAGCTTACTGCACAACAATAATGTTATTTTGTTTAATTTTGTCACGGCCTACTAGATTCGTATGGCCGTCTCACTTCCATTTTGTCATTGTTGAAATTAGGATTCAAACATTACAGATCGGTACGTTAAGTGGCGCCCATTGACGGTAATTTTGCAACAAAGATGGTTTGTAGTCAGACTGCAGTCGTTAATTTTTAGGTTATATGTAATGCCAATAATTGTCATTTCCTATTGTGTAATATTAATTTATTGCTATTTGCACATAAATATTTGGATAAAATGTAGGTAAATATGACAAAAATATGTTACAGTAGGGATTAAGAAACCAAAATATTCTACATGTAAGAAATTATACTGAGTTTACGTAATATTTACTCATGCCCCAATTCTTAAACTAGAAACACCTTAATAACTATACAATAGCCACAGCATTTAAGTAAGTGCAGTTTCATTTTTCGCAAATTACAAATGTTCTTTTAGGTTTTGTTGACACCTAATGTTAATGCACGATCTATGAACTGAAACTATATGATTGGAAGTAGAAGTATTCATGGAATGAAGAAATCTCACTGTGACAGTCATTACTAAAAATAAACATTTTTTAGGCATAAAAGCTAGCAGTTTTTCCTAAACTAGCAGTTGAACATCTTCAACAGCATCTTGACTTACTACAAAACTGGTTCCATAAGTGGAGAATTACAGTCAACACCGATAAATCAGCACAAGTCACTTTTACCACGAGACCTGCTGAATGTGCGCACTTTGACCAAAAGCTTACTTGGAGCTCGCACATCAAAATCCATAGGAAACAGTTAGACCTAAAAATCAAACAAATGACATGGTTACTCAGAAGAAACTCACATCTCTCTTTATCAAACCAGATCTTACTGTATAAAGCCATTCTGAAATCAATATGGTCCTCCGTGACTCAGCTCTGGGGATGCGCCAAAGCACCACATACAAAAATCATTCAGAGATTTCAATCCAAGACCCTCCGCATGCTAACCAATGCTCCATCATGGTACATTAGGAACGACACCCTTCATAATGACCTAGGAGTCCCCTATATAGACAACGAAATCAAGAGACTTTCGACCAAGTACAGCAATAACTTGGCAAGACATCCTAATCAGCTCATAGAACAACTCACTAACCAATCAGGCATTACAAAAAGGCTCAAAAGACAATGGCCACTGGACCTCATGCCACAACCCAACCAAAACTGAAATAATCTTTAGGGAGACTAGCGCTGGCTAGAGTCCCCGCACGCCAATTATATTATAAAATTTACTTAATACTAATACTAAAAGTAGATTGTAAATATGCTGACTCGTAAATATGAGTCTTAAGACCAATCATTTCAGTAAAAGAAATATAAAACTGGCAAAATTTGTCTCATAAGGCATTACCTTTATATAGAATTTGGTTTATGTGATATAAATCAAATGCGATGTCGGAGAAAGTATTTAGAAATTTTGTAGGGAGGTTAGGAATCTAGGATAACGATAATTAATTAACGATTTTGGTATCATGTCTTGAATGAGGAAGTGTTCCAGGAAGAAGATGGAGTCGGGAACTTTTCTGAACTAACTGAATGCATGATAATCTATACAAAGGTATAGAATCAAGTCAATACTATTAAACTTTTACACACATTCACATGGAGTCTGCTATACAGGTCTGAAACACAACTGGACAATAGCAAAGAATGAAAAAAAAACGTCTACAGGCTTTTGAGTTATGGTGCTATAGGATGATGCTAAAGGAAAATGGATTGACCGAATATCGAACAATGAGATACTAGAAAAAGTACAAGAAGTAAAAAGGGTAATGAACAAGACCACGAGAAGCAGATAGAATAATAGGACATACTTTATGGCATTCAAGTATTATATAAAAATGATAATATAAAGCATGATCGGAGGAAGGAACACGCTAGCTAGACCTAGAATTCAATTTATACCCCAAATAATAATAGAAGACTTAGGCTGTTACAGCTGTAGATAATTGAAAAGGACGATACCGAAAAGAATGGTGATACAGTGCTGAGACAAACCAATCCATAAGATTGATTATTTAGAGAGTATAAAGATCAGTGTATTTGTAACGTGATTGTTAAAGTATGCTTTTTTAGTTTTAATGTAGATAATATTTTAATATACTGTTTTGTAATGTAATATAATGTACCTATTGTTTTTTAGTGCATAATCTAATAATATTTCACCGTTGTTAAAAAATTTCTTATTATTGATTACTGTAAATATTGGAGTAAATAAATTTATTAATTATGCCGAAAGTGAAGTACTGAAGTAATAGCGGTCTCTTTAATCGGAGGCAGTTCGACACAACTGACACAAAGTATAACCTAAAAATTAACTACTGAGCTTTGACTTCAAATATACTTGTTGAGAATTGCCATCAGAGGGTACTGCTTAACATACGAATCTGTAATAACTTTCAACAATGAAAAAACTGGAAAAAGTGAGATGGCCGTATATAAACAAAGCTTATATGAATCTAGTAGGCTGTGATTTTGTTGCTGTATAACGCCATCTGTATTTATTGTGGCGTTCCAATACCATATCTGATGAAGATGAGGAGTACTTAATAAAGAGGACAGAATCTAAAATTAGTTCTTTTTCTATAGATTTATTTTAGTCGTAATTTACAAACATTAAGTTTACAAACAAAACAAGATATAAAGTTGAAAAGTTTAATGTTATTATAGTATTGTTGGTACCTACTTCCGGAGGTCAATTGCTTCACACACAATCCTTAATTGTATAATTTTATCTTTTATTTTCTGTTTAAGCTGAATATCTAAAATTTATAATTTTCAATGGTACAATCTTAATGAAATGTTACTTATCTCTAGGTATTGTTATTTTTGTTTTAATTAAACTAAAAATATTTGTTTTGTTTTTGAATTTCTAAATTATATAATTTGCAATGGAATAATTCTATTGCAATATTAGTTGGTAACTTTATTGTTATTTCTGTTCAAATTCGAAATGTATTTTTGCTGTTTGATAATGTACTTTCTATTATTGTAATACTACAATTGTGTTTCTTCCCATTAATAAATAAATTATTAACTACAAAGATTAACATAAATATGTATTAATGCTAATTCTTTCAATAGTCGATATTGAAGATTAAATAATAGGTATATTGTAGGTACATATTTTAATTGATTCAGATTATTTCAAAATTAATTATTTTATATCTATGATATCTATTTTAAATTATTTTACTTTTTTATTGTCAATGGATATTTTTAACGTTGTTAAATTTCCCATCCTAAAATAGAAAAACAAAATCTGTGCAAAATTGTCACACGCCCTCATGTATAACCTCAACGAACAGTACGCATTATTAATAACAGAAAGTGATAAAAATTAAAAAACTACCTACTAGTAAATTCTTTTAAAATGTACAATTACGCAATTATGTTTTTTTTTTCTGTAAAAATAAATAAATAATGCAGTATTAAAGCGTACTTCGTCCTAATTATTTTTATTATTGACCAAACTATTTGCAGGTATTTTTATGAAGTCCGGTTGGTAGTAGGTTAACCTACTAAAATTTTTTGTTTTATTAATAATATGTACAGATTTTTATTGTAGATCCAAAATTTGTAATGTAATTGTAAAATAGGTATACTTCCAGATATATATCGTATTTGTGCATTGATAAATTCCCATTTTATTTATATATAACATTAATGTATCCACTAAAATCGGAAATCTAGTGAAAAAATTCTAAAATCCATAAATTGACAGATCAACTTGAAATTAGCTTTAAAACAAGTATTTTAGGTTTACTAGTTTACTTATAAAGTTCTTTTGTTTTATCAGTTTATCTAATGTTATTGTAATACGAGTAATTGTACTTGTTATCAGCTTAACATATTGAAAGTTCATTAAAGAAATAATAAATACAGAATATTGTACTTACTCATTCCTTATCATAATAATAATAAATATAAATGTGTTGCATAAATTAAATCATTACGGAATCCTTAAGTCTGATAAATAGTACAACGAAACGGCAACTGTTTTATAAAAAAGTTGCGCGCGTGCCTCTTTGCTAGTTTTACACGTGCTACAAATATTATGAAAAATCAAAACAAATAAAAATTGATCTTTTCATGGCAATAAAAAGGTTCATTCAATTATATTTTAAAGACATAGCAAGAACAAATACAATACATACTCGTAATTAACACTGTTGAGCGATTTAAATGACACACTGCACGGTGCACATTCCGTTGTCGTCGTTAAAGTATGGCGATGACCGGACCGAATTAGGATCCACTATACGGGCGCTATCAAGTATTTTTCACCTTTAACACACGCTTGTCGTTAGAAAACAAAATCTTCGAAATAAACTAATTTATGTTATACTTCTATTAAGACTTGGAATTCTGTTAAATATTTACGATAAGTTGAAAACTTTAAAGCGATAACTAACAATGTCGTCTCAGAGTTATTACGCCGCGGCCATATTGTAAAGCATGGAGAATCTGCTTATATCAAATCAAAATGGCGGCTGATGTTCATTATTGTTAAATGAATCATGTATTATTGTAATCTTGAATTTAAACAAATAAATTTCACAACAATTCATCCGAATGTGAATAATGCAGAAAATAACTGAGATATTAAACACCTAAAGCTAATATAATATACATAAAATATCTTGAAATATTTCTAAAAATGCAGCCATCTTGGAAATTCTAATATGAATCAAATTGAAAGTTCACAAATAAAATTATCAAAACGTAATTTTGTTTACTGTCTCCAGCCTTACCCTGTGGAACTCCATTAGCATGAAATAAATAAAGATTAATTAAGTTTCACAATATTTATTAAATTATAACCTGACAATATTGTTTCGACAGTTAAACTGTCATTATCAAAGGTAATATAAATATAAACAAACACGTCGCTAATAGAGTTACTCCATCTAGTCACTAAGGCCACGCTGGTTGATCAGAGTACCGCAAAACGCCGCCATATTAGGACAAAAGAAGCACGAAATTGTTTATTATTTGTATCTGTATTGCATTTAATCAAATCCACGTTTACTTTAAAAGGTTTTTCTTATTCTGAAAGATCAAACCTCTAATACATCAAATACGTAAAACGTGGTTTTAATTTGTCCATCATTAAAAATCGCCCTTCTCTGCCCAAATATGGCGGCGTTTCGCGGACTCTGATCGACCACCGAGGCCTAGGTAACTAGATGTAGTAACTCTAGTCGCTAATAGAGCATATATTTTTGAATTAATATTTTGATTTTTAAATTCTAATTTTAATGTGATTTTATTGCTAAATAATGTTTTATATACACAACCCACTATTTCGTGTTTTTAATTGAGTAAATACCGTTCACATGCTTGCCAATATTTGGCAGTGTAACAATTTCTGTACTTTTCAAATTTGTGTTGTGATAAAATGGCTGCCTTGGCCAGACTCTAATTAAAAGTCTCTAGTCGCTAATCGAGTCACTGCATCTAGTTACCTAGGCCAGCTGGTCGACGAGAGTACCGCAAACCTCCGCCATATTGGGGCAAACGAAGCACGAAATTGTCCATTATTTGTTCTGTATTGAATTTAATCAAATCCACGTTTACTTTAAAAGGTTTTTCTTATTCTGAAACATCAAACCTGTAATATGTCAAACACGTAACACGTGGTTTTAATTTGTCCGTTATTAAAAATCACCCTTCTCTAACCCAATATGGCAACGGTTTGCGTTACTCTGATCGACCAGCTGGCCTAGGTGACTAGATGCAGTGACTCTAGTCGCTAAGTTGTAGTAATGCCCTCTCTAAGTGAAAGTGATTAAGCTAGGAGAACGTTGGATGACACCAAACTTTGCATTTGTTTGCAAGTATGTAGTACAATTGTACATAATACTATTGTCTATAAAATTTAAGATTGTATGCCACAACGTTACGTCACAAACGAAAGTTGTATGAAATAATCTAAAAACACACAAGTCAAATCAAATACATATGGTCATGCATATTTACAGTTTTATCAAATTACTAAAATACAAGAACACAAAATAAATTGTAAAGGAAATTTAATATTTACCGAATTATACCACCAAATTCATTTTTAAATTTTTGCGTTTGAGATAACATAATGATTGAAGAACATAACCTTAAAAAATATATCTGGCATGACTTTTGGTTTATATTTATTAATCTATCTTCAATATTTTCTCCCTATAATATTTATTCGATGGCTTATTCTTCCTACATTTTGTACAGATAAAAATATTATTTTACACATCTTTGCTTCACGCTGATTTTTGGTTAGGTTGTCAAAACTTAAACACGCCAAATCAAGTTTGTACGCTGATTCGTTAGTCAACTCTAGTGCACACATACTTGACGTTATTTATCTCCGTCAGTGTTTACCAACCGTCTTAACAGGCGTTGCCTAACTAGAACGGTGTAGATAACACACGTTGATAAATGTTATCATTTGCTTATAAATTGTTTTAGAGTGAAAGAGATGTACCCACTTGTCTTTTAGTAACTGATACACATGCAACTTAAATTTTATAGACAATTGCGACGCGCCAATAAATGTAAGTGGCGTTTTACAGCAACAAAATGACATCGATATGCGGTAAGCTATCGTGCATGCAACCAATGAGAAGCATGCTTTACTTGTAACATAACCTTGAAACCTTGCGACAATTGCGACGCGCCTATAAATGTAGGTGGCGTTGTACAGCAACAAAATTAGACAAAATGACATCGATATGCGGTAAGTTATCGTGCACGCAACCAATGAGATGCATGCTTTAGTTGTAGCATAACCTTGAAACCTTCCAATGACAATCATCTTACCACATACTAATTAGATTTAATAAAATTCCGCTAGAATACAGGTCAATATTTGGCGCGTTCAAGGTCCGTAAATGTCTAAGCAAGCTTAGAAAGATAGGTTATCTCATACACTTCCGTTATGCAGCTAGCACGAAAATGGCGGAACATGTTGATTAACAGGAAACAGAAATACTTCTTGGTACTAAGCGTTGATTCAACGTTTTAGAACGCCACCCGCCTCTTATGACGATCGTGTTCGGCTTCGATAGCAGCCGTATTGCGACTGATACTAAGCGTGAAAAGTGAAAATGGCGCCATTGTGATGATCTATATTTCTAAGTTTGCTCATACATTTACAGACCTTGTGGCGCGTCCCAATACCTATAATCCATGTGCATTAGTTTAAATCGGCATCATTTAAACAAATGATGCTACACATAAAATGTAACAAATAGGCTTTTAATATCATTAGGATCTGTCTTTTATACTAGGCTAGAAAAAGTTCTTTTCGAAGGTGGGTTTGGAAGTCACGAATCTAAAAATAAGGTAATGGGTGTATTCGAAGGTACTTTAGCGAAAAAGCGCTGCAGAATAAATATGCTTTGTTTCGGACGTTTCAATTGATAGTTCTGTGCTTACTCGCCAACTCGAATTTAACCTAACTTTTTTATGACTTTTATTCTTCGAAATCTTTTAAAATGGACGAATCTTTGTTGCATCCAGCATAATTTTTCACGCATTCAACAAACTCATATCTGTATTTTAGGTTATAATTTATAGTAAATCATAAAACTTAACGTGGCGTTAAGTTTGTTTACAAACAAACCTCAAAATTCCTGCTTTATGTAGCGGTTCAAATTCAGCCTAAGATAAAACGCGGAATTAAATATAAAGTCCGAAGCAATCGCTGCGCAATTTTCTCAAGCAGGCTGTATCGGTTTACGGGTTTCGAACACGCCCAAAGTTAAAGCGGTATGGTAAACTCCGTTACCTTAGAGATTGGTACACCTGGTCATCATGCGCACAAACGAATTTGTAAATGTGTACTTTCGTTGCCTAGTAACATATTTCTGAACAGCTGAAATAAATTCAGATGCGTCGTTTTGTTTGTTGGAGTCATATTATTATACCTGCGTTCGGTATGGTTTATGGTTTATCATTATTAGTATTTGCTAAATTCTTTTTCTTTGCACCGTTTTGTAATTAATAAGTATAGTATGACCAAAAAGTAACTCCATCAAAGGTGTCTTTGGAATGTTTAACTCATGTGTATTATAACATCAGAAAATTATACAAAATAATCAGTCCTTTGCCAGTGACAATTATTGTCATTAATTTGATTTGATTTTCTGGTGTTATAATACACGAGTACAAAATTCCAAAGGCACCTTTGATGGACTTACTTTTTGCTCATACTATAGTTTTAGCGTATTTAGACGCTTATTATTCAGACACGAACATACTAAATTGATACGCTACTGGCAACAGCTGAACTCTGTCTGCCATAATCGCACAGAATTGATGACGTGCCTGTCACTTTTTCTAAGGTAATGGAGTTTACATCTAGCTGCAGCCAGTGACGTCATATTGTATTTCGTTTTGATTTCAACAGCGGGTAATCCCCAAATGATGTAGATTCACGATCATGTTATTATTAATTTCCACATCATTACTAGATTCTTTTAAGGGGGCGTTATTGGCGCAAAATATTAGCGTCAAAATATAGCTCACGTTTTTCATTCAGTTTTCTTTTAATAATCGTTTTTTTAAGAAGATAACGTTTGATGTCGATTGCTAAACTGTTAAGGTAATGTGGATCATAGTTTGTAAGGAGTAGATATCTAAAATAAATTTTATAATCGTAGTCGAACATCGCCAATTTTGTAGAATTAAAGTTTTCTAAAAAATAATCAAACTAAATATAATACAGTCATTATAACACTGTTTAATAGCAAAATCTATGACAATGGATAAATGTCTTTGCTTACTTATTGAGTATTGATTGAAATAAAATAGATGTACACGGCACGGAAATTTAAATATGGCAGCACAAAAACCAGTCATTTTTAGTTGAACGCTTTCTGCACCAGGAAGCGTTGAATGGTAATATTCGCTAGAGTCTCTACATCTAGTCACCTAGGCCAGCTGGTCGATCAGAGTAACGCAAACGGCCGCCATATTGGGGCAGAGAAGCGTGATTTTTAATAATGGACACATTAAAACCACATTTTACGTGTTTGACATATTAGAGGTTTGATCTTTCAGAATAAGAAAAACTTTTAAAGTAAACGTGGATTTGATTAAATTCAATACAAAACAAATAATGAACAATTTCGTGCTTCGTTTGCCCCAATATGGCGGAGGTTTGCGGTACTCCGGTCGACCAGCTGGCCTAGGTAACTAGATGCAGTGACTCTAATTTTCGCGGGACATTTAAAAGTAATTTAACTTTCCTAATCTTTTAACTATTATTTAATAAATTCCCGAAGTAAATGTTGTTTTTCTTTACTTAAGAGCATGTGATGGTTAATTTTTGAATAAACTATTTCAGTCTTAGTTAGTCCTGATTAATTTCTTAAAACGAATATATATTTTCAATATTTTAATAGAGTAATACTTTTCTTTTTCTTAAAACCAGTAAGAACAACTGATATTTTTAAAGATATTTAGCAGTTTAATATTCCCCTTTTTGATTTCAACTACCTTAAATTATTCCTTGACATTTAAAAATTAAAAAAAAGTTCAACTTAAAATATTTTAAAGAAATTAATTCCGTTTTGCGGACCGTAGCGCCATCTTTAGGTGTTTATAGTTTCTGAATTTTCCTATTATTAACACTGGCGGCGATAAGGCGCCCTTAAAATGGAGTCATTCATTTCATTGTATTATATCGTATGATCAAAAAGTCTTTGGATCGCAATAGCCATGTAATATAAAAACCATCTATAGATTTTTTTACTTCTACTGTCCGTAGTTTTTGTGAACTGTACAGAGTAGCGCCAATGTATCTTGAGTAGCGCTAATAGAGACACAGCCACCTGTGTCAAGAAAATACTACGCGCTGACACCGCTAAACAAAGCGACATCGTGCACAGAAAATGTTAGGTTCGCGTACGCTATTATTATTTCTTGTGCTTGGAGTTATTTTAAGTATTACTTAAAAACATTTATAAAAAGAAGACAGAATGGAATTTATTCGAACTATTATCTATTGACATGACAGTTGTGAAGTAAATGTCAAAAATAATAGAAATAAATAATTTCATAGATAGCTTGTTAATTTCACGGCAACCCTGATCCAAAGACTTTTTGATCATACTGTAGTAATAGAATATTTTTCGTGGTCCGCTTTTCTAATTATTTATTTGATAAAAATAAATGTGCTCTGTGCTTTACTAATTCTTATTTTGCAAGTGCAACTGACCACGAATATTTGGCATATCATGGTTTCCGAAAATTTGTTGCTCAGAGGTTTTTCTTTTCTTGAATGAAAATCTTGAAAAGTACAGGTTTCTATAACGCTCTAACTTTGACTTCCTAAATATTTGCAACTTTGAAGCCTAAAAACTGCTATATTTAAAGCAATTAATTTATTTAAAGCTTTAGAACCTCGAATAGCCAAAACGATCAAAATCGAAATGCTGAGGCTCCGTCTTTGAAAATTTGGAATGCTGAAATTTTAAATGTTTGTTAGCTACTCTGAGTTTGTGAAATTGATGCTACATATAAAGATCTAGACTCTCGAGTATTAAAAATCTTTTAAACATCGATAGCGGAACGTGTGGAGACAACCTCTGAAAGTTTGGATATTTCAATATCTAAAGTTCAGAATTTTAAAACTTCGAACAGCACTTTTAAATTTCTAATCTAGCCATTGGAACTAAGGCTCTAGTCTGGCATTTGATGGGATATTAATTTATTAGGCTATTGAGTATCTGAGACTCCAATATTTTGAAAATTTATGAAACTTTGAAACCCTGAATATTGACTACGAAAACCATCTAATCTCGAACTTAAAAACATAAATTTTTATAGTTCCCTGTAAAAGCTTTAACATTCGAAAGCATTAAGACCATAAATCTTGGAACCTAGAACTTTTTAATTTTTGAAACTAAAAGTTTAACTTGAGTTGGAACTTGTAAACTCCTGATGTCTAGTGCCAGAGGGCTACCGGTACATCGGGCGATTGCCTAATGGGAATCGGTGTAAAGAAGATTGCGCAAATATATTTTAGAAGAAAGATTTCTCAAATCTTAATTTTTGTCTAGAATACGTATACCTATGTAGTACATGATGGTTTCGAATATAATAAGAGTCGTTCCAGTGCAGGCTGTCAAACTGTCTCAATTTTCGCGACAATAGTTATTTGTATCATTAGACCAGAAACTGGATTTTTGCGAGTGTGAGGAAGGTTTGCGGGCCGAGGCCGTAGGCCAAGGCCCGCAATTCCGAATACTCGCAAAACAGTTTCTGGGCGTATGATACACACTATTTTTTGGGCCGACAAATACTTATTTACATTTATTATAAATTAATTATTCATGCTAGGGAATTTTTGTCGCCTTGGGTTGACAACACAGAAATTTTGAATTCAAAATCAAGTAGGTTCCAAACTTTTGACATTAGTCGTGAACGTCGTGAAATTTGTAAATTTCTTTAAATTAATACAATGGATACACCAGCTCATATTACTGAAGCAGCCGACAGAGTTATAAACAATTTACTACCATCAAAATCTTCCAGTAGATATTGGAAGGAGTACGACTCGTTCGTAAAGTGGAAATGGAATGCGGTAATGCCAACCTTTAGTAACTTTTTTGCCGGTCTAGACCTGAAATAGCCTTGTTTCATAGCCGGTGTAGACGCATACAATGTCATTAAAAATGGACGGAGGACCAAAAAGTAATCTTACCAATATGTATGTATACAAATGAAAATAATTTAAAAATCCGATTTTTGATCTAGAAACCGAAAATATGACACAGCACAAATGCTTTGACTTGAAAAGGAGGAAAGTCCCTAAAGCCTATTTTCGCCCCCCTCCAAATTAAAAAAAATCATCCGAATTAACTTTTTATTGGTTTTTAGAAAATATTTGGTCAATTCCAAGCTAAACGAAGGCGACTCGAACCATATAGAATCACATCGATGAACTTAATATCTAAATATGCTTTCAGCAATAAACTGCCAATGTATTGGTAAGCATTAGATTTAGCTCCACCTCACCCCCCCGTCACACCTTGCCACATTTTTTCGAAAACCTCCCTCTTTCGTAAGTAAGTGCACTATCATAATAGTTATTTTTGTACGACCATGCTATTTCGGATTGTTTACCATAGTTGGTTTTAGAACAGTAGGTTATATTTACTGGTTGCTAAGCAAAAACGCGTAGGTAAGTAATTACTTACCGTTCAGTTCTGTCAAAAACAAAACGGTAAGTAAATTATATGTAATTTATAAAATAAATGCATAATCTTTATATGTCTCTTTCGTGAAAAATCATCTATTTTATAAATAATTGGACTATTTAAAAAAATGTATGTTGTTTATTTAAATTTACTGTTACAAAATACCCAATAAATAATAGTAATTACAAACGTATCCATGGTAACGATAAAAATATCGTGACATTCAAAAATAAAATTACAAACGTATCCATGGTAACGAGAAAACCTACTTAATGTTTGGTAGATATACAGGGCAAAAATAAATTATCTTAAATCTGTTTTTTTACCATCTCCGGGATATTTCCTTAGTTAATACCTTTGTACTCATAATGGTCGTACAAAAAATAGTATAAGCATCTCAAACAGTAAGGTGTTTACCGATCTCCTCCAATATTGGCGACTGAGCGAAGCGAACATTGTCGTCGATCGGTAAACTGTCCTTACTGTTCTTCATACTTAATATACTATTAAGTATTAAGGGCGGTAGGTACGCTTTACCAGTCGAGGCTAAGGCGGCAGTCTCACTGTAGCCACTACTACCGACCACCAGCAATTAAAATAACTCCATGCAGTCCCACTGAAGCAAGTAGTGACCATCAGTTTCATGTAAAATTTTAAATTTCGCGCTTGTTTTATGTTCATTTCCTTTTGAAGTACACATATTGCCAACTTAGCAAGCTTACTGTTGTTATTATTTCCTATTTAATGAGGTTAGGTGCATTGGTTTGTTTACTATTGTCGCGTTGCGTTTAATAAAATATAATAAACCAAATTAGAAAAATATTAGAAATTGGTCGCTTATGTGACGCCAAAGCATGTCCGAGGTATTTAAATTCGAATAACCAGACGAACTCTGATCATATAACTCGATTATCGATTTCGACGGGAGACCACGACTTGTCCGGTTGTCAAAGAAAGAGTCAAACATCACACGTTGATAATACCAATCACTAAACACGAAATACATGTGGACAGGAAATGCAAATTTTTAGTTATCATCCTCAGTGGCGCGTGCGCATTTCAACCACCGCTGACCACCAACCACCAAAATTCGAACAAGTTCGAAATTTCAAACTGGTGGTCACCGTTTGATGGTAGTAGGTGGCTAACAGTGGTTTAGTGGGACCAGCGGCATTGATTAATGCATTTTTAAATTTTAGTTGATGGCAGTGGGTGGTTGATGGTGGCTCAGTGAGACTGCGGCCTAATAGTGTGGAGACCGACGCGTAGCGGAGGTCTCCATATTAGCGTAGACCTTTTGGTTTTTGGAGTCGCTGAACACGAATTCGGTGTCAAAAATTACTTCTAACAGATGATAGCTGTCATTAGAGTTGTCAAATTCGTTAAAAATAGCTATTTAGGGTAAGTTCGGCATTGTAACTCTTTTTGCTCCAAAAGCTCTATTGTCATAGTTACAATTATTTGCAATAATGGATACTATGGAAACCGAGCTCTTCGAGTTAAATAGATCTGAATGCCGAACTGACCCTTAGACGCAATTCTCATCTGTCAAAACCTATTTTTGACACCAAATTAGTGTTCAGCGACCCCGAAAACCATAAAGCACAAGTTTTCAGGTCAAAACACTGAAAATTTAAAAAATTTTGCTTATGTCCTTTAAAAACGATAAAATCCCATTTAAAATGCATTTAAAAATTTTAAATTCAAATTCAACAATTTTGGTCTTATTTCTGCTCGTTTTTTTTGTCAATAAATTTCAACATGAAGGACCCCGCACATTCCTTCTGGGGAAATAGCTCCCGATCAAATTGTTTCATATTTTGATATTTTATAACTGATATCATGCTGATCAAAACTTCTCCTGGGCAAAAAGTCCAAAAGTTGATATTTTTCAAGTTACAGAGCAAAACCTGACGAAAAAATGAATTTCGTGTTTATCTGGGAGAATTTCAATATATCTCTATTTGAGTGTTCTTACGCGCGCTTTTGCTTACTGAAATATATTTTTTTGGGCACGAAGTCCAAAAGTTGATATTTTTCAAGTTACAGAGCAAAAACTGACGAAAAAAAGAATTTCGTGTTTAACTGGGAGAATTTTAAGATCTCTCTTTTCGTGTGTTCTTATGCGCACTTTTGCTTACAGAATCATATAGTATTTTTTGAGCGCAAAGTCCAAACGTTGGTATTTTCCGAGTTACAGAGCAAAAACTGAAGAAAAAATGAATTTCGTGTTTACCTGGGAGTATCTCAATATCTCTCTATTTGTGTATTCTTATGAGCATTTTTGCTTACGGAGACATATATTTTTTAGGCAAAGTCAAAAAGTTGGTATTTTCGGAGTTACAAAACAAAAACCGACGAAAAGATAAATTTCGTGTTTACCTGGGAGAATTTCAATATCTCTCTATTTGTGTGTTTTTATGCGCACTTTTACATACGGCAATATATTTTTTTGGGTGCAAAGTCCAAAAGTTGGTATTTTCCGAGTTATACAGCAAAAACTGACGAAAAGATAAATTTCGTGTTTACCTGGAAGAATTTCAATATCTCTCTTTTTGTGTGTTTTTATGCGCACTTTTGCTTATAGAAACATATAGTATTTTTTGAGCACAAAGTCCAAAGGTTGGTATTTTTTAAAAGTTACAGAGCAAAAACTGACGAAAAAGAGAATTTCGTGTTTAACTGGGAGAATTTCAATAGCTGTCGATTTATGTGTTCTTATGCTCAGTTTTGCTTACGGAAATAGTTATTTGTATATCTATGAACTAAAGTTGTACTTTTTTTATGACGAATATAGAGATAATTTCCCGGGGCATTAACCAAGGAAAATTACCATAATGAGTAATAAAAAATCAACTTTAGTGCCGAGATGTACATTACGTTTTTCTGAAATCGTGAAATTAAAAATTTAAAATACAAAATGTGTTTTTAATAGCAGTAGAGTAGGCAACCAAGTCAACGTGGTTGTGTGCGATATATGTCAAATACAGGGTGATCCAAATTGAATAAGGACCGTTTGAATTTACCGCCATGTCAAATTATTGTCACATTGGCAACATGAATACTTTTCTGCTTCTTTTATTTTACAGCGGTGTCTCAAAAATAATATAGCTTATAAACTTCGTTAATTTTAAATAATAAGCTTACTTGATAATAAAATCGTGTAGCAAACCGTAGTTTTGAAAAAAACTGTTTTGTAAAATAAGAAAACAAGCGAAATCAAGTAAAAATTCAATGAAAACCCAAACAACGTAGTAAAGTACAACGATGTAAACGAAAAAGTGACGAGTTGACTCTGTAATTTGACACAACACATTTCGATAGTGCTACACTAACAACGTGAAATACACTAAAACCTAAGGCGCGAAATTCAAGCCGTCTTCACTCAATTTGGATCTCACTGTACATGTGAAACAATGCAAATAAAACTGATAAATGAGTCCGTAAAAGTTTACTTTACGGAGTCATTTGAGTCCGTAAAGTAAAACTTTACGAACTATTTCAGAAAATATACTATTTTGGGCACAAAGTCTAAAAGTTGATATTTCTCGAGTTACACAGCAAAAACTGACGAAAGAATGAATTTTGTATTTACCTGGGAGAATCTCAATATCTCTCCATATGTGTGTTCTTAAGCGCACTTTTGCATACGGAAACATATTTTTCGTCAGTTTCTGCTCTGTAACTCGAAAAATATCAATTTTTGGATTTTGTGCCATCAGAACTTTTGATCAGCATGATATCAGATTTAAATATCAAAATTTGAAACAATCTGACCGGGAGCCATTTCCCATAAGAAATCTACGAGGTGTTTTATTGGGGCCAAATAAATCTCTTAAGAAATGGTGCATGGTAAATAAATGAAACGTCATTTTCGTTGAAATCTTGTTTTCTGAACTCTTCGTGACGTTTAAGAGTAATGAAAGCTTTGCTTTACATGACTGATAGCCAAGAAATTATTTTATCCACTATCATACAGCAATAATCAAATTACCTTACATATCATAAGATGAAAAGTGTAAAATTTCAATTTCATTTGACAATTAAAATGAAATACGACAGTTCAGGTTAGAAAGTAATATCTTTCTTATCAGTTTTTGGGTTGGAAGTTAGCCATTTTCCAACCTATGTTTGTTAGTTTATTGGCTTTCTGTTATTTTAGGAGGATGATTGTATATAAATAAAATAGTATACAAACCTTAGTGGTCGTTGCTTCATAGTACCTCAGCTTATTGCTGACTGCAGTGCTATGCGCCTTGGTCATCAAGCACCTCCCACCTCGGTACGTAATCTACTATTATTTCATACTGTCCTCTATAACCTACATTATCTCATTAATTTGAGTCTGGGAAATAGCACATTACAGTCCAAGGCTGGGGAGTGTTGCAACCCTTCCCAAACTGGTTCAAGAAGAATTCAAAATTAATGTTTTTAACTGATTTTATAACTTAGACTTGATGATAATAATAAATAAGTAAAAAACAAAACCACACCCATTTATAACTAAGTAACAAATATAAAGTAGATGCCAATGGATGCTATGATTTAAAATAGAACACCTATTTGACATAATTTAAATTTCATAAATGATATTTTATAAAAGTAAAACAAATTTAAATAGAACATAAATTGTTTTGATAGTATGAAATAAAACATCCGTGTAGTTATTATTAAAGTACTCACTTAGAAATTCCGAACTCGGCTACTTTGTTGCCTCATCCATAAACATCTAAACTCGTACTTTAATAAGCCACTTATCGGACTAAAACTATCCCTGCCTAGTCAGAAAAAATACAATAACAAAACTGACAGATTTGTTTGTAATTATTTTTAGCACCATAATATCAACACCTATGGCTGCTAAACCTAATGTTCACTTGATGTTTGCCTCAAATATCCTAATAAAATAATTGTATTAATTTTTTTACGACTTTCAGAATAGTATACTAATTGCACTAAAACGTCTTATGAAACGAATATTTTATACTATTGTTTCTATTTGCGTTATTTCATTATTAAGTAAATTAAAGAATTACATAGTTTTAAATAAAATTTGTTAGGAATATTTCGGTAAGTAGCATGACAGTTGGCAACACTAGAAATTATGCGATATTTTGGTAAGTAGCATGACAGTTGGCAAAACTAGAAATTATGCAATTGTTTTTCACATAACCTCGCTAACTTTAGAGGTAATCCGCGCGCAATAGAAATTCCCATCCTTGTCTGATACACACAAACCCCGCTAAGCAGCAGGACCTCGTTCAGATTTGCCAGATTATTATATGTACTGTTAAAAATTATTATAAATTCAAAGTAGAATTCATGCCAATATAGTTGTGACATAAATGATAATTGCTACTTAAAGAATTAATTAAAAAATATGATGAAACAAGAATAATTATATTTCATTTCATAGAATAAATAGTTTATTTGTTAAAGAAATTAATGAGGTATAAATGCAATAGTATTTTCAGCAACGAATGATTTTTGTTAACAAGAATAATTATTCATTGGATCTTTTGGATATTATAACTTATAACATAAAGATATATAATTTTATGAAACTGAATTTTATTACGTTAAGTTTATCGTGAGCATATTGCACATATACAACACTATGCATCCGATGATGACAGTATCAACATTTACAATTTCGTTAATAATAAAGTAAAAACTTATTATTCTGCATAGCCTTGATTGCAGAGTTGTTTAGCGACAGTGAGAGATTTTGGAACCATTCTAGATAGATACATTGAGTACATAATCACTGCATCAAAAATCATCTCTGATGGTTACTCTCAAAATGTGGCAAAAAAGTACCAAAGCTGCTGAACTCGTAGACTAAAATTCTTTTCTAGAGAGATCATATTTGATGAAACCATGCTTGCAACAATAAGTCAAAGCATGCGTTTTTCAAATGACAGGAACAATTCAAGTGCCAGATCATCACAATGCTGAAAGTTAGATTATTCAAAGGTTTCAGCAAAAAACAAGCTAATGAAAATGTAGACACATTATCATTATCAACTCTGTTATCGAAGCATTTTCTGAGAGCGAGTCTACTTCCTTAGAGTGACAGTAATTTACCTATATGCATACAATGGGGCTAATACCACTCAGTATATTCCAACCGGAGAATCTGAAGTTCCTTAAATTATTTGAAAAAAGTGGAGTACTACAAGAAGTCGCTCCTGGTTGTAAAAATGCTGCTGTTGAACCTGTGAAGATTGCTGAAGATGGAAGACAATTTGTTTTTCAACTGTATGAAAGTAGTATAAGAAATAATCTGTTCAAGAGTTGAGTTACCAGCCTTTTGCCAAATCACTGAGCAAAAGTAAATTCAATCTGATTTCTTTGCACCCCGCCCCCACACATAAGCTTCTCTTTAATATCATTATTGATGAATATATCAGGAAGTTGGAAACTGAGCACAAATGGCTGGCCAAGGGCAGTCCAAAGACAAAGTAAGGATGTAATTTCACCCCCCCCCCCCACAAGCTCAACTAAAGAAAAAACATTTTATTCCAACTTATATTGACCAAAAGTTCCAATACAATATTTTATGTACCCAGCGGCGTTGCTTACTGACCTGCCTTATTAAGTAATTAATTTTAGTTTTCATGAAACTTTTTTGGTGAGTTATAGATTATAAATTTGAAGGTTCATATGCTGTTTGGAAAATAAGTATAAATAATGAGTTAGGCAGAAGACAAATAACCTTAATTTTAAATTCGTATACTGTGACATGTCATACAAGATGGCTGACAATCAACCAATCATGATAGGAATACCAGTCCTAATGTAATATCTTGTCATTAGTTTAAGAACTTTTGGTACCTATGTTACTCAGAATGATCTCAGTACTACCTTGCACAGTATATTGTTTTTGTAATTTAAAAATCTTAAATGACAAGGCTACTGGGATGTCTCCTCATATCGATAAAAAGAAGAGTTGTTTGATTTTTCTTCATTTTAAATATTTACAGCAGAAACCTGGAAAAATGAGGAAAATAGAATGGCTTTGAAGACATCTTACATCCCTTTTATTGTTAATTAACTAGCAATAAACATAGAAAGATATTAAGACTGTTTTATTTGTAATGGCATCAGTCTCTCTATTTAGTAATTTTTTTTTCTAAAAATTGCAACCGGTTGGTAATTCTGTTAATACATATATCTTTTATTCTACTTATACTAACATTTCTATCTTTTGTTTTAAGAATATTATTTCTATATTATACAGTTATTTATTTACTAGATCATTTTGTAAAATTTAATAAAATTTGTTTTGCAAAATTCTAAAACCATTAAAAGATAAAAACTTCAATATGAACATTTTCAGGACCCTATTCTCAAGATGGCAACTAGAAAATCTCAAAAAGTTCGTATTCCCTTTTCAATATGGCTAACATATAATAATGGAGATAACATACATTTTATATCATGAAAGCCTCATTAAGGAATAATTTATAAACCTATTTTACTTACCATCAATTTTAGTAACAGGTGCAGTAACGGGTCCCGAGTATAATTTTAATTCTTAATAATATTTAAGTAACAATTTTCATAAAACACAACAGAATAGTTTATACTTTAACTAAAAAAACACTTTTATAAATATGATGATTGCAGCCTGCAGGAGAGTAAAATTTTCTACAACACATGTGGTTAATTTGTTATACCAACATTTTAAAAATTATAATGAGGGTTACTAATATACTACAAGTCCTATTGAAAAGCTGCTATAAGTCGATTCTGCAGCGAGAGTTGAATTGAATATTTTTATACTAAAAAGTATAAGTAGTATATTAAAAATATTAATATTAAAAATTAAAATAAATAAAATATGTTTATAAATTTCTGTATTTAAAGAATCAATTAATTAGAACTGTTAGACATGGTTGTCAGATTGTGCGATTAATCATAAAATAAACGATTAACAATAGGTGACCTCATATTGAATTATAAACTGGGGATATTTAAAGCAAAAGATGCTTTACAAAAACTTTTATCATAAATAATATAGTTTTTACTTCTTATGACTTCACATTTATATTGTAAAAAAATAAAGATATTAAATGATTTAAAGGCACTTCAACAATCGAATAAGTATCTATAGCATTTTTAATTTTGTCAGATGATTGCTCACATGATGATATTACATTAAATCCTTAATTACATGTCGATTACTGTAATAATAATTATTAGTATAATAAGCCTATTTACTATTTATTATTATAATTAATTTGACTAAAACAGTTCCATAATTACATACTGGTTGAAAAGAAAGCTCTTCACCGGAATAACGTATTATAATTTTAAAGATATTTAATATTAAAACTTATTATATAGTTTTAAAAATATATATTTTATATAATCTCAACACTGATTTAAGTAGTTTAGTGCTTGTTTTTTCTAATTGAATTATCCGGCAACCTCGCTCGCCGTCAAACGGATGTTCCGTTCCGTCTTACAATAAGATGGCTGACGTTTACCAATAATGTTTTAATCAAAACAAAAATGAAATATTGTATTTTTATTATTTCATAACCCACCAGGAGAAAACAGACCAACCGAATGATTAGTTTTTGAATTGCTGCTAGCTTGAAAAGAAAGCCGAATCCATGTTGGGTTTTTAAACATTCTAACCTATACATACACACATACAATACACTTAATAAAATGCATAATGGTAGGTTTATTGAATAAAAATAGCACTTCAACATTAAAAAATGTTTTAAAATTACTGTTTTAGAACTTACATGTGGGGAATGTAACACATCCTTTCCATCTGCAGCTTCTTTATTAAAGCATTTTGCGCAACATGCAATTTCTTGTAATAACACTAAGAAAACAACAATACCAGATTTATATCCAATTTCTTCCTGGAAGACTGCTGCATTCAAGCCAAATAGGTCCACTACTGATGAAATGTTAGTGATGTCAGATGAAATAGAAGACAATGTTGATTCTGGAGTGGAAGACGTTAATCCTTTACGATATTGTTCTGTAGATTTAAAATTTCCCGATAACAACGAATATATAGATAATAATGAAAAGCCAAAGACACGTAAATATAAATGTTCATATTGCCTAAAGAGTTTTGGCTGGTCTACAGATTTAAAAAGGCATACATTAACTCATACTGGTGAAAGGCCATTCAAATGCACCAAATGCGATTCAACATTTACACGAAAATTCTTATTACAAAAGCATTACGCTAAACAGCATACTGATGTAAGTTATGATATTGTTCATTCGGGTATGTTGGAAGGTAAAATGAAACTGCCAGCTCTGAAACCGATCAGTTTTATATTGAAGAGAAAATCTCGAAAGCAAGATAAACAAAAGATTAGACGAAAAATATTTAATACCAAAAATTTATACCAAAGCATAAGTAATAATTTAGAAATCGAAGAGGATTTAATGTGTTCAAAATAAGTGTAAGGTTTGTTTGCCAAAGTAGTGTTGAATAGAGTGCTTTGACATAACTTTTAGAACAAAAGAAATTCAGTACTGAAGGAAAAACAAATGACTCGGGAGTTTTTTCTTTAATTTTAGATTAAGGGCGGGTTGTATAAACACAGATTAGTTTTAAACTAGGATCAATATCCTAGGCAATTATTGTTTTGACAATCGTTACTGTGGCAACTGAGCCAAGTTGGAAGTTAAACCACATTTATACAACTCGCCCTAACAAAGTCGAGTAACTTCAGGATTATTATTGTAGACAAAGTTTAGCATAGAGGACTGGATTTTAAAAAGACAGATAAGTAAGGTGACTAGATTAAAAAAAAGTGAAATAAAGATTAGTAAAAAAGTTTCACACTCGGTTTCACAGTATTTATTAAAATATAACTTGACAATATTGTTTCGACAGCTAAGCTGTCATTATCAAAGGTAATATAAATATAAACAAGCACGTCGCTAAGTTTATATTTTGTTTATATTCATATTACCTTTGATAATGACAGCTTAGCTGTCGAAACAATATTGTCAGGTTATATTTTAATAAATACTATGAAACTTTTTACTAATCTTTATTTATTTCATGATTATGGAGTTCCACAAAGTAAGGCTGGAACAATAAACAAAAAAAAAATTGATAGGTCCTTTCTACATGACTCCTATATGAATAATAATCCTATTGTAGGGGAAATCAGGTTCTTCCAACCATCTTCATGCTTTCATGATTGGGGAACACTTTGTATAGCACTTGAGGTGTATTGATGCTGGTCGTCAAGTGTAGGGACTAATTATATTTCTTTTAAACAAAGAATAATGAAACATTAATAAATACCAGAGATATGGCTTGAAAGTTGGAAACATCTGATTTCTTTTTTTTGAATCTGGCCACCTAAAGTAAATTTTGCCTAAGATACTACTGGCGTTACTTAATTATGTATAAAAATATTTTAATATTGAAGTCTTAATCTTTCGTTTCAAATGATTTTTTTAGCCCGTGAAGCTTTGAGCATTCATTTGTTTTTCTTTTGTGTATTTTTATAATGTTCAGTCATTTTGAAACAGGATGTACATATAATCAACTGTTATATAAGATATCTGATTAAACTATGTCAAAGTGCCTTTGGAAGAAATTTCTTTATTGAGGTTTCGGCAGATCAGTAAGAAATGAAATTATTATTCCTTGTTCATTGACAAATTATATTTACTAGGGTTATCTAATTTTTACCATATTTGAAGTGCATTTTACTAATTAATCTTCTAATTTAATGTGGTCAAATTATGTGATTAAATATTCTCATCACACTAGGAGGCTTGTTTTTGACAACTTAGTTAACGTTTTTAAAATTTTAATATTGGGTCACGCCAATAAATATAGATGACAGTTACAAAATTAAAGAAAATGACGAGTACATGATCGTGTATGCAACCAATGAGATGCATTATTTAGTTGTAACATAACCTTCTAGTTTAACAATTATCCAACCGCTTAATTGGGTTTAATAAAATTCTGCTAGAATACAGGTCAATCTTTGGAGCGTCCCAATAAAAAAAAAAATAATTTCCCTCATAGCCCAACAGTTTCCATGACTTACTAGGGTGACAGGACTATTTGATTGCATGATATACATACTGTGTGATCATTTAAATTTCAGATTAGAGTAGGCGTATAGAGTATAAATGTAAACAATCATTTGGTATTTTCTGATTAATAAAAGACATGACTAAAATTTCCATGAGTTACTAGATGGGAAATTTAAATGATCACACAGTATACGGGGTGTTCAAATTGAAGTCGGCACTATTGCCAACTTTGTTACTACTAAAGATACAATGTTGGTTAAATTACCAAAGTAGTAGCGTTTTTTCTTCCGATTACGATGGTGAAATTTTAAAAACAATTGAACTTCCCGTTTTCGAGATATTAAAAAACAACATTTTTTAAATGGAATACCCTGTATATTTTTTCACATCTCACAACATCTCGAAAACGCGAAGTTCAATTGTTTTTAAAATTTTACCATCGTAATCGGAAGAAAAAACGCTACTACTTTGGTAATTTAATCAACATCGTATCTTTAGTAGTAACAAAGTTGGCAATAGTGCCAACTTCAATTTGAACACCCTGTATAAGCTACCAACTTATCAATATAATTCCTAAAGCCCGACTAGGGAAATTCCTGGTATAATTTCTAACCTTTGCTTCTTGTGGTCTTTATTTGTAATAGTAAGCTGAACCAAAGCAGTATAAGTGGACGGAGGAAAGACTGATCTTTACACTGGCTATATTTTGATGATTGAATATGCTATTAAAATGCTGCTACCTGAACGTAATCATAAGTCGTAGCTTGGTCTGATATCTTATTATAAATTGTTACGCCAGCAAACAAAAGCTGTCAGAAGTTGCTATAGCAAACAATGCAGTTAGAAACAAAAATAGTTCTTAAGGTTGTTTGTAACTTTATAGATTAAAGGGGCAGAAGCTTTGATTGGGTTATCTGATTTTAATAAAATTTGCAGCAATTTCTAAGAAAATCGGTTCTCACAAAATTCACCACGTTTTGGACGTATGACAGATGTTGTCTGCTGGCATGGCAATTGATTATATACACGTTTATGTTGACAGAATATTGTGGTATTGTACTGATAAAGCATAATTTGCGTTTGCATAAGAAGGAGTAATAATTATATTGTTTTTAACTTCTCTAGACTTAATTCAAGACATTTAATCAATGATCTAATTGAAAATCCATTTTCAACTAGATAACAACTTTAAATATCTGTCAAGATTATTCCTTTCCCTTTACAGTATGGAATCTTGGATTTGATCATTTCCGAGGGTGAAACCACTTTCTAATCTAGTTACAGTTTACTTGAAAATCACTGGCAGGCTTAACAATTTTGGACAATCAATAGGAAATCAATCTGTCAATCAATTGACTCAAACTTCTTTTGATATTTTCTGAATTAAGAAATAAATCAGCTGAATATAGTATAAAAATTACTGTGATATTATCATACTTAAATGAAACTTGAAAACTGAAACATGTGCAATTTGACCATACTTAAAAGTTAACATGAGTGTTAAAACATCCTCAATTTCAAAAATGTGTTTCTCTAACTTTGTTCTGATCTTGTTTCATAGTCGGAGACAGATTGATATCCCCAATTACTTGAGTAACTGTACTATACTTAAGGAAAGAAAATTAATTACACCACTATGGATTAAAGTGATTTTGATAAAATTAGTTGATGGTGGCTAAGTTCTACTTAATAAACTCTCTGAGCATCATTTTGAATTCGTTCAAAATGATGATGATGTACTATGAAATGATCTTTATCAACTTTGATATTACCTCTCTTTGAACTTCACTCAAAAGTCTGGAATATGCCAATATTTTAAAAACAGTTGATTTTTTGCCTGCTAATTTTCTAAAAAGTTCTTTCCATATTCAGGAAATATTTTTAAATGGAACACCCTGTATGTTTTTAGATATTTCAATTCTGCTCAAAATTCTAAACATATAAAGAATTTTTAACTGTTCTTCTGTTCTGATTGGCATCTGAATTTTGACATTTCTTGCACTTTCACTAGTTGCAGAATCGAATGGGATTAACCCAAAGCAAGGCAGTTCATTTTCTTATCTTATTTCTTTCATCTCTATTGTTTGACATCAACTTTCAGTATATTTTTACAATGGTAATGCTAGAAGTTGTTGTCAAATGATAGACTATGAAAAAATAAGATAGCAAAGTGCAAAATGTTTCGCTCGTTAAGTTAATTCGTTTGAATTCTGCAGCTAGTAAGTGTGAAGAATGTCAAAACTTCATATTTGAGTATAGGATATATGCTTTATAATATATGTCTGGAATTGTCAACGGCATTCAGAATGTCAAGGTCATTTCCTATAATTAATAAAATTCTAATATAGTACATGTAATAACAGGTTATCATAAAGTAAGGGATATATTTCAACTTATTATATATTGTTAACGAATCAAATTAATAACAAAAAGTAAATGGAATCTAGTTGCTTACATAATGGAATTTCTGATGTCAAACACTGGTTACCGCAATTGCTCGATATGACCTCCATTTTGTTGTTGTAAAATTACCAAACGCTACTCGAAATTGTATACAGCTCTATTCAACATTTCTGGTTGAATTGCACGAATTTGCTCCCTGATACTGTCCTTTAATTCCTCCAGCATTGTTGGACGTATTCTAAACACCAAATTTTTTAAATAACCCCACAGCCAGTAACCCGTTGGGTTAAGATCAGGCAATCTTGGTGGCCATGAATTTGCAAAATGTCTGCTTATAATACGATCTTGAAAAACCGCAGTTAACAATTCTTTAACTGGTCGGTAAATGTGCGGAGGTGCTCCATCCTGCATAAAAATCATGTTTTCAATTCCTTCGTGCTCGTTTTGCAACTGTGGAATTGCATAATCCCTTAACATTTGCAGGTATCGTTCACCAGTAACAGTTACAGATACGGCCTCCCCATTCTGTATTTCCTTGAAAAAGTATGGACCAATGATGAAATTAGCTGTGAAACCGCACCAAAGGGTGACTTTTTTGTCATGAAGACCTTGTTGAACGATTTCATGTGGATTTTCTGTTGACCATATTCGACAGTTTTGAGTATTAACTCTACCGTTAAGAGAGAAATGGGCCTCATCTCTCCATAAAATACGGATATCCATTTCGGTTCAATTTCTATCTGAGCCAATATTTGTAATGAAAAATCGTACCTGAGAGCAAAATCTGCATCCTTTAATTCAAACAGCAGTTGCAGTTTATAGGGATACATTTTTAGGATTTTCCGTAAAATTTTCCAAACCATGGTGTATGGAATTTGCAATCGTTTTGATATCGCATTCACACTACTGATTGTTAGTGGATTAGTATTGGCTACGTTTTGATTTTCCTGAAGAACTTCTGCAACTTGGACATCACTAATCCTTGGTCTTCCTGATCTCAGAAGGTCAGTTACAGACCCTGTTCTTTCAAATTTGCTAATCAAATTACGGTACGCCTTCATTTGGCAAGGCCCTGCTCTCAAACCCATATTCATACGAAATCTTCGTAATCCAGCAGTGTAATTTTTACCACATTCATAATAACATTGTATTAAACCAATTCTTGTTGGCAGATCCATGTTCAAATTGTTACAATTTACGTTTACGCGAGTTTTATTTTGAGAACAATTATCTAAATTACGATATTTCGTTTGACACTTGTATCAATAGTTGTCACGACAATTCTTTTGTTTTCCATAGATACACTAAAATCCCATTATGTAAGCAACTAGATTCCATTTACTTTTTGTTATTAATTTGATTTGTGAAAAATATATAATAAGTTGAAATATATCACTTACTTTATGATAACCCGTTATATCAAACTTTAAGGCTATATCAATAAGTCAACATCAGCAGTCTGTATAGGGTGATTCAAAATTTGTGGCAATTTTGACCCTTTTGCACGCCATTCTACCACCAGCTCTACACATATAGTTCAATCTAAACTATAGAATTCAGAGAAGGCTATTATTTTACATTTTTACAATAGTCAGTGGCGGTATTTCAGGTCTGTTATTCGGGGGTGGGGGAGGGGCAAGTTGTTCTCTTGAGGAATTTGAATATAGTGTCTGTAATCAGTTACATATTTTGTACATACTTTTTTGTATGAATAAATTGATACATATTGATGCATTAATCTTAAATAAATAATGCAAACATTTTTCTTGGTTGTCCCAATCTTGGGGGGCAATTGCCCGACTTACACCCCCCCCCCAATCCTGCCACTGATTAATAGTGTATTATCCTTGCTAGAAATTAGTAAAGGTTATATATACTAAGAGGTTAAGAACCTGTCACTTATGTGATGGCGATATAACTTGAAAAATATTAGAGATGAAACAGTTTTTTAATAAAGTTGTTTTTGCTTAACATCTTCTGTTTATATGTAGTTATTAGCTTTCTATTATCAATTTCATTAAGCAAGTAAATCATGAAATTGTTTGGGAATTTAGTAATTTTTGTTAGCAAGTTTGCCAATCTGAATTTATTACACTCTAAAACTGAAGCGAAATCATGGCTTAGTCTAAATTCAATAATTTTAAAATACAGTATATTAATTATGTTTTGATGTTGCAAAAGTCACTAATTTTACTTCCACCCAAAAATAATACTTGAATGACCTGGAATCTATATATTTAAAACTCGAGGCTTAGTTTTGTTCCAGTTTGAGAGTTCCACTGGACCAATTTACATTATTCTCTTTGTATACTGAAGCTTTCGCTGTGTAGATTAGTCAACTAATCTTAAACTAAACTTAATTTTATGTTTTTAATTTCTATATTTTTAAATTGAATAAATTTAAAATGTTTAATTTGAGACGCTCGAAATCAGCCATCCACTTGGAGCACCTACCTAGTTCCCAGCGTGATAACTTTTGGATTTATCCATCCTCTCATATAGACAGACCTGAGACCACTTCCATCACTAGCATCTATGGGTTGAAGCTGTTGATATATGCTGTGGTTATTTTTAACAGTAATTTTATATTGCTGTGGTAATAATACTGAAAAAAATATATAAGAATCTTAAAATAGGCGACAAAAATCAATTCAAACTAGGGAAAAAAAGTTATTTCTATATAGGGCCAATAAAGTTCGATTTTTTATCACGAATGTGGATATAATGTAACATTTAAATAAAGATTACCACATGAATGATAAGAAGAAAATTAATTTTTTTCTGAAATTGTGAAGTTATTGTTATAGAAAATTTAAAACAACAGTATTTAATTTTTAGATTAGTGCATATTTGACTGCCGATTTAAAAAAAAAGTTGTTTTGTGAAATATTGTTCAGGGCCGGCGGTGGACGACTGGTGTCAGTGCATCACTCGCGTTGCAAGGTTCGTGGGTTCGACTCCCACTTGGGGCGACGGGATTTTTCTAATTGGAAAATTCCGTCACCTCAACTATGGATGTATGTATTCATGTTGCATGTTAGATGGGGGACAGATGAATGAGAAATAAAAAAAATAGACATGTTCAAGAATATTTTTAAACAAGATCGATTCTAGATTTTATTCTCATCATTTTTTAATTTATACATGTGCATTATTTAAAAGTGGTACAATAAATAAAGTAATTAATTCCAAATGTTAGAAATAGCCATAGCACATGTCAGCAGCTGCACCCCTACAGTCTAGCCTTCTATCATTTATCATTGATATGTTTAATATTCTAATTCTTCTGGTGTATAGACAAACCCTTGTATATTCCCATAGTTCCCTCTGAGTTTTTGTTGAAATTTCCTGTTTGCTTTATGTTACCTTGAAATAGAATTCTTAGATATGTTCTTTTAAGAGTTTTATATTATCCTGCAATATTTGATTTTTTCATCTTTTTCTATAATAATTCTATAATAATAAATAATTGCTGTAGAAGTTTAACTTTATTTTCAAGTTCTTTAATTAATACAACTTTAAAGTCGTTTTGATACAAGTTGTTTTCTTCACAGCATGTCACTCTGCTATCGCATATTTTAATATGTTTAATTTTCTTTTTTAGAAAACATGAATTATGGTACACATTTCATACATATTATAACTTTACACTGCTTCTATGGGCAGCATTTAAAATTTTTTAAACTTTTTATTTTTGATTTTTCTTATTGCAGCGGTCGTATTCGGTCACTATTTTACATAAAAGTACATATTTTTTACCCTAGTGCATAATAGTACATATTTTTAGCATTTAGTCACTAAAAGTACGTATTTTGTTAGCAAGTTTTAAATTCCACTATTTTACAACCGCGATTGTAAAACGCAAGCCATTTTGGACGAAACTTAGTAAGAAAATAAATAAAAATTGCGCCTTGTCGTGCAGGTAATAAGAACCATTATTGTTTAGCGTAGTGCGCTATTAGCAATTTAGAATGTACTGTTGAGAAGGGTATATTATATTGCCTGATAAACTTCAACCGTGAATACAAAAATGCATTATCTTCGTAACCACGGGATTTGAACTCAAGTCTTCTGCGTCACAAACTCAATTGCTAACCCACTGAGCTACAAAGGCTTTTAAACAGTTCGTAAACATATATGGAATAAAAAAATAGAATTAAAATTGAATGGAACAGTTGTGGACAAAGTATAGTCTTCAACTCGCATAGAATGGCGAGTATTCGCTCAGCCGATTCTAATAAGCTACATACATATTTGGTAAATATTTAAAAAAAAGTCGCTAAAAAGTACATATTTTAAAAAGATTTAGTCACTATTTACATATTTTTTTCAATTAACTCTGCTACGACCGCTGTTATTGTTAAAAGGAGTAAATTCATTTTTCTCCTCACTTGACACCATCTTGAATGGACTCGTATGATAGATGCAGAGTCAGTGTTATAAGTCTAGTAGGATTAAATGCAAACTCTTTAGAAATTGACACCATCAGTACAAAACGAAACATCTGTTGAATGAACATAACAAGGATTGTGACCTAATGCAGATGGCGCACTTTCTATTTTGGATGTTGTTGAAACAACTTAAACTTTCTAGGAGTAGTGTAGTCAAAACAAAGTCCCACAATACAGGGGGCTCCCCTGTGTTCTAGTAGGGAACGTTTTTATTGGAAATCTAAATACAGCAGTACAAAGTTACTTTAATAAAACATTTATTCTTTTTTGTTTTGATAGAACGACCCTGATGGATGGTAATTTGTTTACATATTTTCTAATTGATTAATATATGTGGTGTATGTTGGTGACCATACCACTGAGATATATTGTCTATACTATGTCAGATTGTTTCGGTTTTCTTATTATAATGCATCTGTGCCCAATTATTAGTCACAATTCTTAATATGAATACTTAGCAGTAGGTAGCGTAGCAGCTGTATTGTGTTCATTGAAATAATAACAACAAAACAGTTTCATAAATTATTTATTGCTGATTTATCTTTTATTATATGCTACCATGCACACTTTATAGGAACCAAACAGATTGTATATCTCCTTGAACTTCAAAATATGTCATGTACATTCTTACTATTCAATTTAAATACATTGGGCTGAACTTTGATGCTGTTTTTCTCCAAAAGTATAGAAGTACAATGAAAATGGTATACTATAGGAATTTTCTTTCTTCAATGATTATTTAACCAGTGGCAAACTCCAACTATTCCTTAATCAGTCACCGTTTAGCAGTAGCGGTGGGTGCATACGTCAAACCCGGGGCACTCACAGTGCAACACATGATGATATACTGCTTTAATGTGTGCGTACGAGCATGATAGCAATATACTAGTTTGTCGTGTGCTTTGAGTTTGACGTATGCCACTACCGTTCAGTCTTGTTTCCTGGCTGTTTATAATGGTAATAAACTGTATTATTTCATAAATGAAATTTTAAAGTTAACGCCAACAAGTGTCAATATATTTGCCAAAGCTAAACCTCAGATATATGATTGAATAGTTTAATCTTAGAACTTACCGAATAAGAAGTATTATATACCATTTCCAATCTGAACTTTATTAGCATGAATTATTTATTTACAAATAATTATCAGATTATCACGAAATTTTTTTTGTTATTCTGTTGTGCAATAGAAGCACACTTTTTAGAAAGTGGCACCTTAGTGCTTATCTTCCGAATGGATTATTGAAATTATTTACCCAGAAAATGTATTTACAACCTTGAGCTCGAACAGCTTGGTCCTGGAGAGACAAGGGAATTAAATCTTTGTTGATCTCATGGCTCCAAACAACTTTAGAAAACAAAATGTATATGCTAGATTTATTTTAAGTTATTCCTCAACATGAAGAAGAAGGGTTTAAAATATTATTACTTTATATTTTATAGTACACTTTTGTTTTCCATCGTTAAAGGAATTCAATAATCTTTAGGGAATTAAAATTTGCTTCAACTCTATGGAATTAAAAGAAAGTATTTTTCACATCAATCATTCTTCACTGTATATGGCAATCTGATAAATCGTAAAGATTTTTAAAGGCGTGTAAAAAATAAAATATTCTATATAACACGGGATTAAACTGAGCTTTATTCGCTTGGGAAAACCCTGCTCCCTTATGAATTAAGCTCCATTTTAATCCCTTGATATATAAATGTCAATTATTATAATGTAACCACCTACTAGTTTTGATTTTGACTTGAGTTATTGCCAAGATAAGTTAAAAACATTATAATGCGTTTTGTTAAATCAATTCCTTCACTAAATGCTGGATAGAAAATCATATGTTGTATTTTTCAAAAATAAGTATTATAAAGGATAAATTTTTCAAAAGTATTTGCTTACACCAAATAAATCAAAAAGGAACATAAAGATATAATTCACTAATCAAAGGGCTGTAATAATAGTACCTTAAACAACTTTAGCTTAGCGTTAATAACTTAAAACTTCAATCACTTGTACACTTAACAAATAAATTATTACTGATGGATAAACAAAGATTTACAATTAATGTTTATTTAAAATTGCACACATATCACAAGATTAATAGAGCTGATACATTTAATAAAATATACATAGACGTCATATAACCTCCGTGTGTATATTTAACACGATTGCTAACCTTTAAGGTGGAAATGATAGTAACTTCGAATGACTTTTACTCAAATTTAGATATAATTCTTAAAAGTTCATTTGAAAGTGTTTAAAATGTACAATTATTTGCTGCACCTACTACACTGTTTCTTAAACTGTAGTATATTTATTAAACAGGGTGTTTTTAAATAATGGTTTTTGGCTTAATGGTAACATATGAATATAGGAAGAAGGCAAAAATGCATAAAATTCCGCACTATCTCAAAAATAAATTTTCACTAAAAATTGTTGGGCACCCAGGAAATTAAGCAAACTGAAGATGGTCCTGGTGTCTGGAGGAGCTATTATTTCTATGCTGAACATTCATTTAACTTATTTCAAACAAAAAGATGTTCACTATTTAAACTGTTTATAGGTAGTAATAAATACATAAATGTATCAGCAAGTAGACTGTACAATGACAGCACCTAAATAAATAGGGTTTTTTTTTGTTATTATTACAACTATTGCATTTCCGTATTAGGTTGCAACTCGTTATTCTTATTAATGATAATGAATTTTAATTGTATTTAATCTCGGACATAGTTAGAAATAATAAGTAAACAAAATATTAAAAACATGACATGTCCTTATCCCGAAATTATTCATTTGCATAGCTGCAATGAAACTACTAAAAACGTACAAGAGCGTTCATTTTAAAAATAACATTGGTATGGTAATGGTATAATACGATCATTTCTATCGATTAAAACAGCGTAATAATTAATGACATGACGTAATAATTAATTCGTTCAGAAGATACTTAGATGTAAAAAAAAACACTCCAGGTTTCACTAAATGCATAAATCTTTATTTTATTTTCTTAACAATAAATAGTAAGTGACAAACCCAAATTGGTTGCAATATAATTTTTCTGAAAGTCGACCGCATTGAAAAGAACTTATTAAGAACTCGCAGAAGGGAAAGTACCGCATCCCTTTCAAATGTACCGTGATCTGTTTATCGAATTACGTTTTCAGAAATTATTGCCATCTGGATTTGTATAAAAGTTCCTTAAATGTGTTCTTACATTTCTAATCTACCTTCAAATTGTTGAAAATATGACACCACTCCAGTAAGAATTAATTACACCCAATTGAAAACCAACATAACAATGTGTTATCACTAATTACCATTAGGTGTAAAAAAATAAATGCCATGTTTTTTTGCAACATCTGTTTTTATAAACACAAATGCATAGTTAAGGTTTTTAGATCGGGTCATATTTCTAAAAAGTATGTATTTACTCAGTAATAACTTTTGACCACATTATTTACGTTAAACCATGCAGACAGCCATAAATTAGCTTTTTTATGTGAAACAATTTTTAAAAGGCAGGTACATCTAAAAGGGTATCGCATTTTTAAATTAAATTTGTATAACTTAAGGCAGGTTAGTGTTGCAAGCCCAGACTCGAAATTTAATAAAACTTTAAAATTAATTTTCTCGAAAACTATTCGTTTGAAGAACAAACTTTATAGGGAAAATTTGCTCTACTATATTCCACCTATCTACCATTCAACCAAAAACCTTCAATTAAATACACCCTGTATAGCTTTTATGATTGCACCTAGTTAGGTGCAATCAGTACATGCAGCCACACCTGTGTATATAACATAAAATTTCTTACCTGTTCTTAATTAATTTGTGACTTCTGATGCTCAAACATGTCTTCTAACTTCACTGCCTGATAGCTCTCCATCCATGCTAATAGAGATTTGACCTACCTTCATTCAGACAAGATGAAAATGAACTCTAGGGAGATGTTTTTCTATTTAGGGTTTATGCTAAAGCATTTTCATTTTATCATGAATACATTTATTTATAAATTTCATTTAGATTTTTATTCATATGTACTGAGCCGTCACTTTAAACACTCTTGAAGGTATAATTTCTTTACATATCACTACATCTACTATTTAATATAGCATGTCAAAATTTTATGAAAATATTGGTGTTTCATAATTTTTAAAATAGTAAATTGACATCAAAGAAAGGCCTGCTAGCTTTTCAGTTATTAGAGAAAACTACCTTTTCACAAAGGGTAATACTTGCCCAACAAATAGTGATACTGTAAATAAAATAAATGTTTTATCAAAAAATAATGGTAGAGAATGAAGTCGACTGTGTTGGTGGAGAAGCGGGGATTGGAAGAGTTAAGCTTGCGAACTGTGTTATCTATGTATAAAGTATTCAAAGGTGTGCATTTTTAAATAAACAGTTGTAAACTCTTCTATTATCAGTTCGAATGTAGAATTTTGAAATCTAAATATTTTTGTGTAAGCGTATTCTTATGCACTTTCTGATAAACTAAAAAGCTTTTTTTTAAGCCAGCATCTTCAGCCACTATAAGGATGTATTAATAATTGTATTATAACTTTGTATTTTTCTTAGATAATAGTATATACTGTGCATGTACCCTACAGTGCGTACATATTATGATCGAAACGAGCGGGATGATAGGCTGGTCATTCGCTGTATGTACGTACTTTGCACTTCATGCATGGTATGTTGTTTTATTAGAAGTAAAAGCATCACTTAAGGAGTAAAAATTGCTTTTACTCCGAATAAATCATGCCATTTCGTTCTTCAAACATTACAAATATTAAAACGTAAAAAGTATTTATATTTTTTAATTACTAAAAGAGCTAGAACACAATGAATGAAATCTTTAACTTGGTATATAATGTTTGAAGAAAAAATATTTTATGTAGATTTTATTGTTTTTTTAATTGTGAAAGAAAAGTATTGGCAATATGTACTTAGTGCTTGTGATGTTTGTGCAAATTTATATGTAATTTATGAAATGACTTTATTAATTATTAGACTAAATTTTTATATTATTGACATCTTAGTAATGTCGTAACGCAAGGTGTTCTATATTACAGGGTATACTGTAATACTTTTTAATGATTGATATGATATTTCATAACAGAAAAGCTACCGTTAAGTTATACACTAGTTGATTTTACAATCCAGGCTTGTAAAGTATAGAACACCTTGTTTAATGTGCCTAAACCTAGTCAGATAATGCAAACGAGGCCAAAATTTCTAAACAGAATATTTTCTAAATAAAATATATTTATTAATCATAGTCATTTATTATCAACTATTTTTAAAGCCATAATAAAAATTTACCTTGGAACTATTTTTATACACTTCTATGAAATTCGTATAATTTGGTCGGTAAAGACGATAATGTAGATAGAGATGATATATAAATAAAACGACTTAAAAAGTTTTTTTTTTGTGTATTTTTTATGATTCCTTTTTTTAACATTAAAAAGTAATACAAAAATCACTTTTATGAGGATTTATTCTTATAATTAATTTAAAAGTATTACAACTAAAAACTTTTTCATATTTCTTTTTTTACATTCTTATTATGATAATGCAAACATTTAAAAACATTACCAAACTATAGTTAACTATTATACAACTAAAAAAATAGCACATTGAAAAGGTAATTCATCTTTTACATATTGTTTCTAATTAAAAACAATTGAAATTACTAATTTATGGTCAAATCTCAAAAAAGGAAAATAATAAATCTTTTTTTTTGTTTATGATCATCTTCTTTTGTTTTCTGTGGAACGTCTGGTACAGTGCATTAAGGAATTTATCACACGTGTAAATGTTGTAAATTGCACCAAAAATAGTGTTTAGAAATATAAACAAAATAAATTTACCAATACCAGTGAAAAAGCTATATGATGTTTTTACATGCGATGGAAATGTTAACAAGTGTTTGTTTAGGAAAAAAAAAGAGGATAATGAAAAGTGAAAGTGCATGTTGTGCAATGGATTGAATAGAAGCTGTACAAAAACCAAGCTATTAACTAAAACTGGATTAGCACTTGTCATGTAGTTTATTTTATTTATTGTTAATTACAATACTTTTAATTGTTATTGTGAGTCGACTATTATCTAACACGCCATTTAACACCTAGTCAAAATAGGATCACAATATGGGGAATTGGAATTTTTTCTAGTTCTCATACTTTTGTATAAGTTTCTGAAAATATGTTTCAAAATTCCAACAAATATTTACTATACTTACTACTCAGTGTACACAGCGTTACATTCTCAAAATATCTGGCAATAGACATATACAGTCTGTTTGATTTAAAGCGCCCCGCTTTGTAGCAACTTTATTTTTTGTCAGAAGTGGTATAAACCATATATATTATTAAATGGCATAAAATTGTATATGTTCTGGTTCAGAAAGTTTTGTTGTAGTGGCCTTTTTTTTAAATTACGTGGTAGCTACTTTTTTAGCTTAGATAAATAACAAAATTTTAGTTGTTCCAGTTGCGTATTACACATTTTTCTCGAGGGGGGGGGTGTACTTTATAAAAATTCCAAATCAAAATACTTAGACTTTGACATATTAAATGACCTGGACTATTAAAAAAAATCGGAGGTGGCTCCATCCTGTTAGCCCCCCCCCCAAAATATGCCACTAAGGTTTTCTGATGGTCTTTAATCTTAACAAAACACTACAAAAATAAATAATAGAATAAATTGAAAAACTTATTTTAGAATTCCGCTAATAGATAGAGAGCCGCAATAGGAAATTATTGATATGTATTGATGCATTGCATTAATGAAAGGATCACGTGACATACTTTTTATAACTAGATTTTTTTTTCTAATAATTTCTTGCATCATAAGGGATACCAAACCATGATTGCCAGAAACATTGGAAAGTTGCGCGTGGGTAGTAGACTTTAAACGAGCGTCCTCGACTGAAATACAAATTTCTTATGGTCATATTCTTGTTCCTCGTTTTCGATATGATAAGATAAACCAGTGAAATAAAACTTTATCATCTCATGTATCATGGATATCACATTTAAGCTTTGCTTTGGCCACGAGAGCTACTGTGTAAGTGCTGCTATTTATTTTTGAAGTGTATTATTTAATATACATGAATAAAAAATATCAAGGATAGCAAAGAATACCAAACCATAATTGCGCGTGGTGCCTGACCGCCTGAAAGATTTTAAACGAACGCCGTCTGCAGAGCGACTGAGATGCAAATTTTTTTACTGTTTTGTTCTACATTTTCCCTAATTGAAAATTAAAGACCATCAGAATTATTCAGCGGCTTGTTTTTTAGGGGGGGGGCTAACGGAATGGAGCCACCTCCGATTTTTTTTTAATAGTCCGGGTTATTTATGTCAAAATCTATGTTATGTGAAAATCTAAGTATATTGAATCAGGATTTTTAATGAAGTACCCCCCCCCCCCCCGAGAGAAATTTGCAAATACGCTACTAGAACAACTAAAGTTTCGTTATTTATCTAAGCTTGCTAGATAATTCTGTTTTATTAATTGAAGAACCATAGATCAAAGCCTACTAGTCGTAAATCATTTTTCGCGTTTTTCTTGAAACTTTTCTTATATAAGAGTATGAATATTTATGATGGTTAAAAAGAGAACAGAATACTCCATCCATTGCAATAAAAAATACCTATCACGTAATTTAAAAAAAAGCCGATGACGTCATCGCAACTTTCTGAACCAGAACATAGAGAATTTTATGCCATTTAATAATATATATGGTTTATACCACTTCTGACTGAAAATAAAGTTGCTACAAAGCGGGGCGCTTTAAATCAAATAGACTGTATATAGATATTTATGTTTTGCAAGTCAAGTGCACACATAAATCTAGTACAAACTAATCTAGTCTTGTCCATGTCAAAAATTAGATCATACTACACTCCGTAGATGAAATAACACAGTGTTCATACATAATCTCGGACCATTATCACAGTTATGCTTTTTACATATAGTAGGTAAAAGAAATTTTATGTAAAAATTCATGTGCTGCTCTCTATCAGTGTATTATACCATCTTGGAACAAGGTGCAAAATAACAAAGACATTCCGAGTACAGCACATTTGCCACTATCGTTAATTACGCTACGCTACAAATGAATTTCGGTCTGTTAGTTCGGCTATGGAGTATAGATTTATGGAAGCATTACTGTATAAATCGTCAAATCTAAAACTATTTGCAGAGAGAGTGTAGTTTTTTGTATAACCGATTTTTATCATATTTTACTTTTCATGAAAAAGTTATTAGCAGTAAAGAAATTACATTTATGTCAATTATTACTATAAGAAGTGTACAGTTATAAAATATCCAAGTGGCCCATGGAAATTGAGAATCCTTAGAAACGGAACAGAGTTTTGTCCGCTGCTTCGGTGGAAGGTTCGAGTACTTCCGAGCATCCGAATCAAGACGATTTTTTTGTTCAGTTTGTAAATTATTAATAAAGAATTTTCTGATACAGTTTTGGAAAGAAATTACAAATTATTGAGCAAGGCAGATTAAAACCAGAACTTTCAAATTTAACAACAAAGCTTAAAACCTGCACCATATTTTGCTAAAAAGACTGGAAAATCGAGTTGCATTATAAATACATAGTGGTACTTTTTTTTTAATAAAAATAATAGTCAACAAATTCCATAAGTATAAAGTGTAAAAGTTATTCTTTGAAAAACTTTTAAGCTTAATAATTATAACACTGTTTTTTATTGTACCTAGCAGGGGCGGATCCAGAGAGTTATTTTGAGGGGGGAATTTTTCGAAAAATAGTTGTTTTAATAAATAATAATTAAACAAACATTATTTGTTTCTATTCTATGTATACTTATTTCCAAATTTGGGGGGATTTCTTCCCCCATGAATCCTCGCCTGTACCTAGGTATATTAAAATTAAAATCGTGGTTGCTTCCCTAGCCTAAATTCTCACCGCACGCCACTGGCAAATATGATGTAAGTGTATTAACAAAACTGTACAGTTTGCAAAATTTTCCTGATCTTGTATCCCCTTAAAATTACTATGTTGTGGTTGAATATACCGGGTGTCCAAAAAGTGTGGAAACGCTTGAATTTCTCGAGAACGACACATCCGATTACAAAAAGAAAAAACACATGTTCCTTTATTTTTTGAAACCTATTCAGTCATGATATGCAAACATCACCCCTACCCCCCCCCTAGGGGTTGTGGCGGGAGTAAGTTGTGAAAACTTAAATGAGAACACCTATTTTTTATTGCACTTTTGCATTTTCCATAAAAAACTGTTCTCAAATTGCAAATTTCGCCCCCCCCCCCGCTCCTCTTGGGGGTGGAAAGAGGGAAAATTGCACATATCAGCAGAAAAACGATCTTTTTTTAGTTTTTTTACCTCCAAAATTTTGTTTGTGATTTACATCCGGATAATTTTTGCAGGTTTCTGAAATCGCAAGTCTTATGGGTCACTTGGATATCTAAATATTGTGGACAGATTATTTATATAATACATTTTCAGTTTCCTTTTCGAATTTCTTAAACTACGTATTCTTTTTCTAATTCCATTTTTGTCTTAAAATACCAAAGCAAAAATCTCTGAATGAGTTTCACAAAAGCACCAATTTTTAATTGACATCACTTAACTCAGCCACCTAAACTACATAGTCTACCTTTTCAAGGTCATTAAAAGTGGGTACATTAATATCAAAGTTCAAGTTCATAATTGTTATCGTTATACATTGACAAAACAATAAAATTGATTGTTTAGTTTAATATTTATTCTGCAACATTTCATTAAAAAAAAAACACTGTACAGTTTTGGTGTAAGGAATGACAACATACCTTCCATATATTCCATCGTTAAAAACAAACACAACAGACTCATGCTCGTCATAAATAGGAAAATAACTACAGCTCACTCTCATGCTCATTTTAGATGTTGTTTAGAATCATTTCGGGTTAATCTGGCAATCTTGATAGGGTTTGTGCTGAATCTCTCTTGAGCAGACGGCCTCAGTTTCCAATATTTTGTCCGCTCAAGAGAGATGTCTGTTATGAGAGATTTCACTGTATATGCTATCCCCAAAGGATTTTTAAGAAATGTTATGGTAGTTTCATTTAACGAGTAGGGACAATGTAATCGACATATTGTCCAATTTCTTCAAATAATCATTTTTTACTTACAGCTGCACCAAGTTCAAAATATATAGTAAATACTTTTTTAAGTACAAATATTTTTGTTGCGTAATAAATACATCGATTCATTTACTCTTTTCATTTGTTATATTTTGTTTAATCCAGTTTCAGTTTAAAAAAAAGTTTGCAAAACATTTACAATGTTCTGAACATGTTAACAAGCACAAATTTTATATTGAATCAAGAATTTAAAAAAACTTAAAAAATTTTAATAAACATTTTCCAATTTTGCTAAGAATACAATTCTATGATTCTATGTGATCATTAATGCAAGTAAGCATGTCACTTATACCAAACAGTTTTTTTTAAATTATGGCATCAGAATGTTTTAAAAAATTGATGATTGCCTCGTAATTAATCACTATTAAATGAATTTTAATAAAAATATAACTTTCTGATGCCATTGAACAGCATTCCCTTCCACCTTGTTTAATAAATAACACATAAATGCATAGTAAATATTCCAAATTTCATCATTTTTATTCTAATAGTTAAAAGAAAGTTAATAAAATAAAAAAAATGGCTGAAACACTCCAAGCCATGCTTTTACTAAACGCTACAATTTATGTACATACATAACTATAATTAATTTAATTACTTATCGAGATTACCAATATTCCCAAAACCAATTACAAATAAGCATACACAACTTTTGATGTTAAAAACGAACAAAAATAACACAAGCATGAGATCGAGGATAAATTATGTATTAGCTAAAACTTAATAATGAACATAAAAACTATTATTATTATGAATATTTGTGTCTAGTAAAAGGATATTGTTTTTCTCTTAATTCCACTCTGTCGTGTGATCGTTCCCTTTCTCGTAAGTATGGTGATTTTTCCTAAAATTAAAAATAATTATTAGTGATTTTATTATACAAGAATAAGTTATGTAAGCAAAAAAATTGTTACAAATAAATAAAGCCACTTTTTCGTTAACAAAGACCAGCTTTTATTTATAATCTAGTTACCATGTCAATACTTGAAGATTACAAAAACAAAAAATAATTGGGACAGTTGTGCACTACGTATGGTATCAGCAGAATTAAAAAGGGCCAGTTGTAGAAATGACACATATTTCAGGTCACCGTAACAACATTCAAACTCTTGTGCAAACTCTTTTGTAAATACAAACTCAGTAAAAATTAACCCAAAAGGGATTTTTTATTTTAATTGTATTATTTCCTAATGAATAATATAAAATCCATGGCCAACTTCTGAGAACATTGTTTTTAAATTCACTGGACTTTTATTTTTAATTTTTTTAATGTTTTCGTTTTTAATTAAATCTTGAATTTAAGCCTTTCGGTCATTCCGCACAACTTTTGTTAGTAAGATTTTCCAATAAAAAAATGCCTAATATAATTTTTTTATTTTTTCCATTTATTTTGGTATCTCAGGTGGCTTTTGAAAGGGGTGAATGGTGTTTCGGCTACAAGTAGCCATGAATGTGTTCCATCTTTGAGAAGAATTTGTTTGAAATTGGAGAAGAAACAATAAAGATGCCACCCAATTTGCAGCACGCTGTATAATGAACAGTTTCTGAGTTATAGGTTGTTAAAGTTGCCGTGCTGATGCACTACGAATATTGTTTAGAACATATTGTTATACAGTGGAATTTCTCTGCAATTAACAACGATATTGATTACTAATAAATTTTATTATTTGTTAGTTATTGAGGACTGGCAGCCTTTAATAAAACATTTATAAAATTATTTTAACGTTTCTCTGATCAATGGAAGCTTTTTCAAAAAGTTTTTATTTATTGTTGTTGCGTTATATGTATAAAAATATGAAAAAATATAAAAAAAAAATAATAATCAATATCATAATCAACTTATCATCAAACTGTACTGGTCAATTGTGAAAGGGATTTTGAAGAAAACAGATGAAGTTGTTCAAAATGATGATGATTCTCGACGTAAATAGAGATGGGCTTCAAATAAAATATCCAAGAAATTCGTGCAAAAACTTATGAGTCCTAAGTAATGTAAGATATCTTGCAATTGCAAGAATAAATAATACCTCATCCTGAAATAAATTAACTTTTTATACCTTCTTGGTTTATAATTATGGGAAGTTTTGGGTGTCCTGATTTTGGTGTGTTCACCCTCTTATCAGCTGGAAATAATGTGAAAACTGAGATTTTATAAACTGTATTCTCCTATTCATTCGTTACGCTTTCTATGAATTAGTATACAGTGTGTTGATAAAATAAGGAACAAAATTAATAATTGAGTTTATTTAATGTTTTCAAGCAAAATGCTCGACAGGTCAATTTTATTTTTTAATTAGCCACCTTATGACATAAAAATTTTACTTTTTACGTCATGTATTTTTGCACAATGATGTCATCATTGGTTTTTTTAAATGACAACCCCAATTTCTTTTTTGCAGGTTTTTTTTTAGATGGTTCAACTACTTTAAATGAAGGTGTAAAAAAAATTGGTACCTTAGATAACTATTTTTTGAGAAAATAACACACTTAAAAATTCAAACAAATTATTGTTATCACGTCTGTATCACTTTTGACGGATGAAACAAAAACTAATACTCATAAATTTGACGTTTTAAAAACAGCACTTGAGTATTTTAGTAAGAGTGACATTACTCCTGAAATCCCTGAATGAAGTGTACAAAGTGTTTACACTCGTATCGGTCAGTGCCAAATGGTTGACGGAGAGCAATCTGAACACTTGCGCTAAAATTTGTGTGTTTTTGGGGTTTAATTAAGATTTCCTTCAATTAAAGTTACATTTTTATTTCTTACGGTAAGTGTGTTATTTTCTCAAAAAAATAGTTATCTGAAGTACCAATTTTTTTACACCATCATTTAAGTAGTTGGACCATCTATAAAAACCAGAAAAGAAATTGGGGTAGTCATTTAAAAAACCAATGATGACGTCATTGTGCAAAAATACATGACGTCATAAGTAAAATTTTTGTCATAAGGTGGCTAATTAAAAAATAAAATTGACCTGCCAGAGCGTTTTGCTTGAAAACATTAAATAATGCAATTATGAATTTTGTTCCTTACTTTATCACCACACAGTATAGTGTGTTTGATTTGAAGCAGGACATGCTGTAGCAATCTTTCTTATGGAGAATTTTGAAAAATGTTAAAAATCCTAACTTATACAAGGTGATATAAAAAGGCTCAACAAGAGGAGACCAAGTTAATTTGCGACTATTTAAATACTCAGTATGTAATAACACAGGCCCACAAAATAAAAAAAGGTCTTGTAGTTGTAACAGTGTGCTGAAAATGAATCCGAGGCCAGAATTGACCCATCACCCAAGGATGTCGACATAACCTCAAAAAATTTATAAAAATACATTTAAAAACAATCCTTGGGTGATGGGTCAATTCTGACCCTCGATTCGTTTTCAGCACACCAAAAAGCATACAGTATGGACCTCACTTTTCAACTACAAGACTTTTTTATTTTGTGGGCCTGTGTAATCAATCACATACTTGAGAAATATACACTGTTCAAAAATCTTGTCAATAATTAGTCTCTTTTTTTAAAACACCCTATATATACGTTCTACGACATAGAATTTGCTTGTGGACTGGTAAGGTAAAAAATTAAAGAAAACAGTTCGCAAATTAAACCTTATAGTAATACATTTTCTTTTACACTGTACAAGAACAATCTAAAATAAATAAATATGGGTCATTCTTTCTGAACTCAACCACTGGCTAGGTTCCAAAATTGGCGCAACTTAGAAAGGCCAGCAGGGGCTCATTTTAAAGCTTGAAACCTCTAGTTTCGAATGTATCATGTTTTAGGGGTCAAATATAAATTTTTTCATATAGTAGACATGTGACATTTGAAAGTAGAGATTTCAAGCTTTAAAATGAGCCCCTGGTGGCCTTTCTAAGTTGTCAATTTTTGGACCTAGCAGGTGGAGTTCAGAAATAATGACCCATATCATTCTTTATAATAACAAAAGTCTGTTTTCGTACCTCATCCGCTTCCCGCAATCCAAACCTCAAATGACCAAAACTGGAACCGGCCTAAAATCGGCGAGTACCGAGAGGCTGGAATTTTTCTCTTTTCGCCAAACGAACGTCGAAAAACGATCGCAGGGCGGATGCGGCACCAAAGACCATAACCGGGTTTTAGATACATAAGACTTTCCATTATTCAAAAACCAGAACAAGACATCTCGACAGGGAGCAGATACGCTGGCGAGTGGGTTTCGAAACCGGCGGTCAAAAACGGAAATAGGCTCAAACGACCCAGAAGGCAATCATATAAGACCTCCAGAAATGGTTTTCACTTAAGAATGAGCGGCGATACTACTTTGGCTCAATCTCGGGCGAAAAACAAATGAAACATTTCGAGTTTCTCGGCTATAACTCTTTTTCTTATGGTTTTGCACGGAATTTGCAGGGAAACATTTTAAGATTACCCCGTCGTTTTGGCTCCTGTGGTTTCCAAGGTGCATATATTTCCAATATATGCATCTATCGTAGCAGGACGTGTGACATTGAATGCCAGCAACACATGTTTGATCGCTCCCAAAAACTCCATGTCACCCCTAGCCCTCACCCCCAAAAGTGTTGGCAAAAGACTTTTCCGGTGTGTACTTCTTGTTAATGTATACTTTTCATTCACATTGACACAGTCAAGGTACTTAATTTTAGTTTTTATTTCATTTATCAGTGCCATCATATGAATTACAGTTATAATTTTTACTTACCCTAGGATGATGATGTTTTTCACGAGCATGTGGTGATTCCATTAATTCACCATTCTGATGGGACATCATTTTGGCAACTGCTCCATTAATCAGAAAGAAAATCATTACTTATTACTGATTGATTACAATTACTCAATTAATGCGTACCTTTTTCCTCATCTCGAATGCGCTTTCTTTCTGCTTGTAGAAAGGCTTCTTCTGCACGGTCCTGGAATTTTTTGTCTTTACTAATTACCTGGTTGAAATAGAAATTGTGTTTGATCTAATTGTCATTTTTATTCACTAAATAAGATGACCTACTACTACATTTTATATTATTCTCAATATAAAACAAAATAATTGAGAATACTCAGTAATTTTGACAAGAATCGATACAAACATTGTTATATTACACAAAAAATGTTCTACAATATGATGTTTACTTTCACTTGCATGAAGTTTTTTATCAGGCAGGTTGGGAAATAATTAAAAAATAATAGTTAATTTTTTATCATTTACTTCTAGTTAAATAGAGCTTAAATTATGGTCATTTTAGATATTTATGCTTCTAAACAGCAAATATGTTTTTTGTAACGGATGTTAGATTCCTTGGAATATTTATTATATACCGGGTGTACCATTCGATAGGTAAAACTCTACAACATAGGATTCTAGAATGAAAAATAAGTTAAAAAGTCTAATAACATTTACTTCTCTGAGAACTTCTTCAATAAATGAGTCACCTAAGATTTGCTGTACAAATGCTTTACTTTAATATTTGTTTTTTGATTCAGTTAATAATAGTAGGATGCTTATAATCATTTCCAGTAATTTAAAAAGCCTACACTACGTTAAAATACAACCTTGGCATGTGGAAGTATCCAGTCTATGCACTTTTCAAGATATGACAACTGTGTAATAAATTATGTTCTATGAAGTTAGTGAGTGTTTGAAAAACGTTTCAATTTGTTTATGTTTATTATAAGTTGAACAAAATATTGGTTTAATTAAGCATTTTAAATCATTTAAGAAAATAATAACAAACTTTGTCAAATGATATGTCTGTCTAATAAAATACAAAAAGTTTTTAGCTAAATGCAGTTATCTTTGATAAACATGGCATTAATATTTGCGTACAAACTAACCACTGTTTTTTGTTGTTGTTTAAAAGGATTACAATGAAAAATCCTGCTATTTAGTCTTTTTGATTTAACAATTTTCCATGTAAAATGCAATGTGCACTGTAGAAAACTCTACTTAATGAATTTTACCCTGCATACAGCATCGCATAATTGCTCGCTTTAATTTGTACATCTCATATTTTATTTTCTATCTATTTTATTGTGAGACATAATGTAAAGTAGTGATGCTTGTAATAATATTTTTGAGTAATAAAAGGCGTTTGGATTAATGAAATCTTTATTTAATTACTGCGTGTTATTATTGTTGCTATGGCAATCCCTATGATTCAATGCCTTCCTGATGGAAGTTATGTATGTAATGATTATTGTGGTGATAATTGATAATCATGTAGATAGGTAGATCATTACACTACTATGCATTTTGCGTACGATGTCAAAACTTAATTAAAAAACGCTTACTAAAAAACTATAACGTAATATAATAGCATTAAAAAACATTTCAGTATTTTAAATTTAATTTAGAAAGATTGTGGTGGATAAAAAGTAGGTTTTTGGCATTTTCCAGGAGAAATCTATTAAGAATATTAATTAATTCCTTAATAAGGATACCTAAATCTTTAAAGCAAATGAACACAACATATAATCACATTGCGATAAAGCCTGTTAACTGAAATAAAACTTGATTCATATATTTCATTTAAATTTTAAAGTTCTTAAAGAAATACCTACTGTATCGTTTTTTAATTCATTATTGTTATGGCTATTATCGCGTATACTAGCCCGACCAATATCTGTAGATTTTGATTGCTAAATGCTTGATGATTACACTAGTTTACAAATTGAAAAAAAAAATCTGCACTGGGTGCCACTAAATTTTTCTTATGTACTTTGGCCCACTAAACTCAAAAATCGCATTAAAATGTTTTTTTATAGATACGTTTTTGAGATATGAATTTTTTAGTTTTTTGTTTTTTTCGGAGGTAGTTTGACTATTTGGACCATATCTCCAGTTAGGAACCACCAATTTCGTCGTTCGGCACATCAAATTAAAGATAATCAAATCTCCGATGAATGTTACTAACATTGTTTTCCAGTCGCTTCAGTAGTTTCAGTGCAATGGGACAAAATATGAAAAAAAAAAAGGTATTTTTTGGCCCAAATGAAAATCGAAAATTCACTCTATCGCTGGGGAAAAGTAGAAATCATAGAAATATACACAGTTTCTTATTTTTACGTAGAGTTTGAACTTTTATGAAGAGAAAAAGGTATTTACGATGAAAATCTATGTAGAAATACCAAAGTTATGATTAATTATATGTGAAGGTACCAAAACTCAACTTTTTCTGTATTTTTGTATTTTTTCCTTATTTATAGCGTATAATGCAGTTTTATTCATTCCATTTATTTTTATTCTACTATTTCAATATAATATGAGATTATTAGAAATAATTTTGGCTTCTGCTTTGTCTTCTCTTTGTTTTGGAAGGCATTTCTCTTATGAGGAACCAGATATTATCTCCCGTCATTCTCTCATCCCAAAATCTCTGGTAGCACCGCTGAATGGTCTTCATTTCTTGGTGGAACCAAGAACCTTGGTGGAAGAAGAAGTGGAGCAAATCTTCAACAATTATCTCATAGTTTGGGCTTCTATTATTTCCGAGAAAATCAAAAACAACTAACTGAAACGAATTCCAGGCTGCAGCCTCATCGGATGACAAATATGTTTAGAATTCTTCATCTTTCAACAGTTTCATTATTTGTGGACTGTCAAAAACTCCTTCCTTGATTTTTGCAAAAGACTTTTATATAAGGTTCTCAAATAAGCGAACGCTTGGCCTTCTTTATTCAATGCTTTGATTAAGTTTTTGAGGAGTCCAAGTTTAATGTGTAATGGTGGAAGAATGATGTTTTTTTTTTTGATGAGAGGCACATATTTAATGTTGTCTTCGCCCACTGTGGGGGTTTGTCTATCTGGCCATTGCCTTCTCTTACATTGATGTTCTCGGGAGCGACTGCCCCATAGGCATAGGAAACAACAATATTTCATGTATCCACCTTGCATTCCACATAACATGCCCACCACTTTCAAATCAGCACAAACTTTCAAGTCGTGCTCTTCATGCTTGATGCATTTCAACAATTTAACCATTATCTCCTAGGATTCTTTAGGCAGGCACAAAATGTAATATTCTAGCGTAGGAGCAACCCAGTAATTATGAAGAAATTATGTGTAAATTGCCTGGCACCTGCCAACCTTTTTTTTACAAATGGCTAGTTGCTTCTACCATAATCAAGCAAGCTCACCGCTTACTCTTAACTATAACTATTGATAACTCAAGGTTATTTTTCCAATAAAAACATTGATATACTTTCTTAATAATTTTCTGAAAATATCGAAAGCATAATTTGTGAAACTAAACTATGAGCCAAAACATTTACCTAAAAACTAAAAACTCCCGAAAATTACTTTCACATGTAATTGATCATAACTTCGGCGTTTCTACGTAGATTTTCATCGTAAAAGTACAAACTACGTAAAAGATAAGAAACTGTGTATATTTCTATGATTTCTACTTTTCCCGAGCGATAGAGTGAATTTTTTAATTTCATTTGGACCAAAAAAAAACATTTTTGTTTCGTATTATGGCCCATTGCACTGAAACTACTGAAGCGACTAGAAAACAATGCTAGTAACATTTATCGGTGATTTAATTATCTTTAATTTGATGTGCCGAACGACGAAATTGGTCGTTTCTAACTCGAGATATGCTCCAAATAGTCAAACTACCTCCTAAAAGAACAAAAGAAAATTAAAAAATTCATATCTCGAAAACGTATCCATAAAAAATTTTTTAATACGATTTTCGAGTTTAACAGGCCAAAGTACATAAGAAAAATATAATGGGACCCAGTGCACAAAATGGCTGTAAACTAGTGTTATCTAATAAAAAAATTATGATAGAAAAAGTACTGCTCCCATTGCGTCATCGTCTAGACAGGACTTGAAAATATTTATCTATTGCGATTGTAAAAATTAAATAAATGTTGACACATTTTTTAAAACTTAAAATTTATTTTGCTTAAACGTTAAATAAAGAGTTTTTTCGGTCAAAATGCATTCAAATAAGTCAGATTGCAGCAGTAAAAATTAAAGAAATCCGCTTTGGCCGGCCCAATACTGAATCTTTCGCACTGCTTCGGCCAAAAATAAATCTGTTAAAAATTGGCCGAAACAGCCGAATACAACAATGACATCAAAAACTTAATATATACTGTATATACTTAACTTAAAAATCAAAAACAACAAAACAAAAATAAATTTTATAAAGCTTAGGAATTATTAGTATGTATTAGATATTACTTAACCATGTGCCTTAGTATCAAATATTATCTATGTGAGAGGTACTATGCCTTTCTGAAAATTTATAAATTTGTCTCGCAATATTCACCTATAGAAAAAAAAATCTAATATTAATTAGTTTTTGCATGGCAGACTTTAGTGTACCAGGCAGGAGTTGTAAAAAGGCAACGCTGTAATTTTACCCATATTTCCAAGGAGTATTAGATTACATTTCTTTAAAAAAAATGCAAAACAAAATTGTCATCCAATTCTTGGTTAGAATAATGTCAACATCTGTCACTATTAATTTTTTCAAGGAATATTTTAGATCATAGATACCTGTGCAAATCTTACTGAACCAATATTCTACTGACTATTTCATTCATAACATTATGAACCAATAAGAATATGCACTATTCCTTAGATACCACGTATTCCAACGGTTACATTGTAACTATGTACAAGTAACCATGACGAATCGAATATACGAACCTTTGTATAATCGCTGTAATACAAACCTTTGTATATTCACCCGCATAAGACTCAATTCTTCAATTTCAAGATATCCATGAAAACTCCATAACAGTCAAATAATTTATTAGTAAACAACGCAATTTTTTTCTAATTGTGCGTTTTAGACTGTGGTTTTCGTTTTAGTTGCAACATGAATCATTTTAGAACAAACTCTACAGAAAATATCGATGAACTAAATTCATTAAGTAGTCTACCTGTATACAACTCGACGATCTAAAATACTCGAAACTCGACATATTACCTAAAAAAACACCACCCGACCATCGGTCTCGTGGTGTTTCAGGCAATATGTCTCGTATAATCGAGTATTTTCGTTCGTCTTGTTGTATAATCTGTGAATATAATTTTTTTTTGCTGAAAGGGTTATTAATTATTTTCTAATTTATCCGTATCTAACGTGTTAGAATTTCATAAATGAAACATTTTGAACATAACAAATTTATATTTTTAATTTAATTAACAATTATTAAATAACAATGAAAATACATAACAAAGCCAACTAATTTAAAGACAACTGTTACAATTTACTTACTTAAAATGGGATTTTTGTTTCATTTAACAAGAAGGTAGGTACCTGTAATTTATAATTCTTTATTTATAAGAAAATGAGTTGCTAAACTGATAATATGCCTTTACGGGTGTTATTTTTTTCAATATTACATATGCAGAAACACACACTTGACATTCTAACTAAGATTTGGAAAGACAATTTTTGTTTTATATATTCTGAAATAAGTAAACATGATCTAGTACTCCTTGAAAATATGGGTTAAATTACAATGCTGCTTTTTCACAGCTACTGCCTGGTGCACTCACTAAAGTCTGCCATGCTTTTTGTATTTGTTTAGTCAGATACATAACCCATAAAGTAGTAAATATATAAATATGTATTACGGTTTATGTATCTAGACTAGACAGTTGGACAGCTGCAAGTCAGTCATGGTGCAATGAGTATTTATCTGCTTTTAATGTAAAGTTTTACATAATGGGGACAGGGAACTTTGAATCAATTTTTGTATATGGTTGATACTTATGATAAATACTGATTCACATTTCATTGAAAAGATTCTGTGGAGTGATGAATCTACGTTTCCTGAAATAGGTAGCATAAATACTCATAACCTGCATGAATGGAGAGCAGAAAACCCTCATTTAATACGCAAAAGGCTTTATCAAAGACGATGGTCAATAAACAAAGTGGGCTGGATTATTAAATAATAATGTAATTGGTCTACACTAAGTATTGAGTATTAAATGACACACTATTACAAAAAAATGGTTTGCGAATACATGTAAAACCCCCTTAAGTTACTTGATTATTATATGTTTTTAGTAAAGGACATGCTTGTACGACCAAATTATTTGTATAATATTCACCTCAATAAATAACTTTCAAATTAAACAAATAAAAAAATAAAAATTATATAAATCTTGTTACTGACTAAAAAAAAATAAGCAATGATTTCATAAGCGATAATATAAATAAACTACAGAGGTAAGGACTAAAAGAGTAAAGTAGACTGGATTAGCTGCAATAGATTCATTTAGGTTAATGACAATTCAACAGAAAGTATAATGGGTGGGGCAATAGTGTGGGGAAGTCCGATAGCTCCTAAACGGCAACAGCTAGAAAAATCGTTCTAATACGGATGTAAACAGTGGATAGAGGCGCATCTAGAGAAATTATTTTCAAATATACAGGGTGTTGCAGAAAAGTGTGGCAAGCTTAAGGTAGTTTTTTTTTAAATAGAATGCCCAATAGTTTTGCATATTTAACACTCTCTTGGCAGGTTTATTCATATCTAAAATTTTAGCGTCTTCTAATGACCGGTTTAGAAGTTATAAATTTTTTTTCAAAAAAATTGAGTCTTACATTATCCCACTTCACCGCTTTCACGGCCGCAACTGTGAAGACGAATTTAAGTAGAGATTTTGTTACAGGGGCTTGTAGGGTGGTCTCTTTAAAAGAAAATGGACCCACCATGTACAGGCTGTTCAAAATTAATTTTTAAATTTAGAGAACTTCAAAGCTAAAATTCACAACTTTTTCAAATGGAACACCCTGTATATTTTGTACCTTTGTGATGCAGAATTAAATAACTAACATTTTTTGTATGTACGTTCCTATAGCTATCTGTAACCACTTTTGATTTATTGAGAAAAAACTGCAAGAAGTACACAATTAAAAAATTATTTATTTAAAAAATCAAGGTTTTTCCAATAAAACAAAAGAAAAAAACTATAACAAATGCTCCATATGTTGCCCATTTGCATGGGCACACATTTTGATGCCCCTTTGGAACGATCTTTGTACGTTTCTTAACATTGCCGGCGTGATACTTCTAAAAGCATTTATTATTCTATCCATATTTTGGATTGTGGTTGGTGTCTCTGTATAAACAATTTCTTTCACATACCCATAACAACATAAAAAGAAATCCATTTTTGTGGGATCAGGAGATCTCGCAGGCCATTTAGTGGGTCCATTCCTTCCAATCCATTGATGTGGGTAGATATTATTTAGGTGGTCTCTTACTGCATGTAAATAATGCGGTGGAGCACCGTTTTGCTGAAGCCACATCCCTTTTCGGATCCTTTGAGGAAGGTTCGCCAATAATTGTGGTAGATAGTTCTCCAAAAAATGAAGATAAATAGTTCCAGTTAATGTACCATCAAAAAAATGTGGCCCTATTACATGTTCTCCAATAATTCCCCCCCAAACGTTTATGGACCATCTGTGCTGGTTATCAAGTTGTCTGAAAAAGTGGGGATGTAGCATAATAATGGAAATTGTGCCTGTTAACAAATCCATTTTTATGCCTCATGAAACGTTGCCTCATCAGTGAACAAAACATTGTTGAAGAATGTAGCATCGTCTTGCATTTTACCTATGGCCCAATTACAAAATTGTAAACGTTTTAGAAAATCGTCATCATGCATTTGAATGTGATAAATATGCGTGAAACTTATTTTTCTTTAAGATTCGACCAACAGAACGTCTACTTATTCCTACAGATGAACTGACTTCTCTCTGACTAACATGGGGATTCTCAATCATTGCCAGCAGAACAGATAACTCATTTTCTTCCTTCACAACATTGTTAATTCGTTCACTTTTTTCATACTGTACATTGCCGGTCCTCACAAATCTATCGAGTAGGTTTTGAAAGCTGTGAACTTTAGGGAGCCTCCATTCAGGATACCGTTAATTGTAAACTCTTGCGGGCAAGCAAACAATTTCTTTCCGACTCGCCCAAAACAAAAGTCATGTCTACAAGTTCTTCATTACTAAAATTCATTTTGAAAAACTAAAACATCTACTAGAACTAAACACTGATGGTCGATAACTGCGAGAAATGTACGTTTTGCATACGTGCACAATAGGGTGGTTCTTATTTGGGTCATGTTATAATTTCGGTTTTGCCGGGTGCCCATTTGATTCTAAAAAAAAAAACTGAAAATTTTAAGACCAACACGAACTTCCTATCTCTATTCTAATCATTCGCTGTAACAAAGAGAAATTTCCCATTTAAAATGCACGCTTTTTTTCACTTCTTATGTATATATTTGTCCACTGGGACAAATTGTTGAGAAAAAAATTGAAAATTGATTTTTTTGGAATTAACAGGGTTCAATACTACTTTTAGGCACAAAAAAAAATTATATGGCGCATTCGATTTTTTCCAACGATTTACAAATAAATTCAAAATAATGCACCGTTCAATTAGGGTTGAAGTGATGTAGAATGTCCCATATAATTTTTTTTCTCACCTAAAAGTAGCATCGATGGTCGTTAATTCTATAAAATCAATTTTCAAATTTTTTCCAAAAATTTGTCCCAGAGGTCAAATATACGCTTAAGAATTGAAAAAACCCATGTATTTTAAATGGGAAACTTCTCATCGTTACAGCGAATGATAAGAATAGAGATAGGAAGTTCGTATTGGTCTTAAAATTTTCAGTTCTTTTTTTGGAATCAAATGGGCACCCGGCAAAACCGAAATTCGAACATGACCCAAATAAGAACCACCCTAGTGCACAACAATTGCTAGATGCTTTAATGTTTTGTTGAACAAAACAACCAACACACTTGACAACTAAATAAATAATTGTTTTTAATTGCGTACTTCTTGCAGTTTTTCTCAATAAAGTGGTTACAGATAGCTATAGGGACGTACCTACAAAAAATGTTTGTTATTTAATTCTGCATCACAAAGGTACAAAATATACAGGGTGTTCCATTTGAAAAAGTTATGAATTTTAGCTTTGAAGTTCTCTAAATTTAAAAATTAATTTTGAACACCCTGTACATGGTGGGTCGATTTTCTTTTAAAGAAGAGCACCCTACAAGCCCCTGCAACAAAATCTCTACTTAAATTCGTCTTCACAGTTGCGGCCATGAAAGCGGTAAACTGTTAAGTGGGATAATGTAAGACTTAATTTTTTTGAAAAAAAATTTATAACTTCTAAACCGGTCATTAGATGACGCTAAAATTTTAGATATGAATAAACCTGCCAAGAGAGGTGTTAAATATGCAAAAATATTTAGGGCATTCTATTTAAAAAAAATTACCTTAAGCGTGTCACACTTTTCTACAACATTTGAAAATAATTTCTCTAGATGTGCCTCTATCCACTGTTTACATCCGTATTAGAACGATTTTTCTAGCTGTTACCGTTTAGGAGCTATCGGACTTCCCCACACTATTGCCCCACCCGGTATTATTGAACTTTGTATTAGAATTTTATAGAGGAATTGTTCTTTTGTTTGTTTTACATATTATTTAAAAATTCATATTTCTAACAAATCAGGTTTATGTGCCACAATAGCATTCAGGACTGCATTCATATTTGGTGATAACATTTTGATAATGTCTGCCTCTAGAGATGGAGAATGAATAGCCTTCTTAAGAATGATAAAAGTTGAAAAATAATTAGGCTTATACTTGATTTCATGTATCCATGTTTTTCTGATGATTTTCTTCACAATTTAACATGGACGATAATAAATGTGTAAACCTCTCTTCTGACACCAGTCTCTTCTTTCCATTTATTCAAAAGATAAGCAGAGGGACAGCAATGAGAGACGAAGATCTTAAGTTATGTAATCATACTTTTTATGGAAAGGCAAAAACATTTGTTGATACATATTGATATAGGTACATATATTGGATCCAGGTATCCAGATAAGTCTTGGTATCCATTCAGATGCAGCCAGGATCAAAAATCACTACTTAGTTACACAGTTAGGATATTGAAATGTATATAATTAAATTATTGAATTAATGCTAATACTGTGATAGCTTGGTTTACGAGCATAATTCGTTCCGGACATGTGCTCGCAATTCAATGCACTCTTACATCAAAGCGAATCTCTCCATAAGAAAGAATGGAAACTCAGATGATTCGTTCCACAACTATTTAGTATTCATATAAAAATGATACAAAATACAGTATTGTTTCAGCTCAGTTAGACCCTGCACGGATGAAGTGTTAGTGACTACATAGCATTGCATAACTCGCATACACATTCAAACGTGCAATTTTGGTGAAGCGTGTTGCAAGGTGCGATTCAAGATTCCCCATACTAATAACTGGTGATGCCGCAATAAAACGCTTGCATGTGTATAATCGAGTGTTTTTGGTAAAGCACATTCAACGCGGCAGTGTTAATCGCTTCATGTCTACTGGGTCTTAGTACTAAAAAGCAGTCGCTACACTTGGACACAAAATTTTAAAAATGCTTTATGCACACACATGTGCTCAAAATGCTATAGAAAACAGTATACATTCACACGGATCTCGTGACACTCGGCAACAAAGTGTATACCTACTCATATTGCAAGATCTCGCTCATTTATCAAGTTAGAAATTTATAAAAAAAACCTTGCTCATCTTGCAAAACCCTCACAGACCAAGTTACTCGCAATCCAAGGTTTTATTGTCTTTCACTCCAATTTTGAGTTTTATGAATCATTTTTTCATAGTAGCAATTACTCTTAGGTGAACAGCGTGATTATAATTAAATATGCTTAATGTAAGTACTATAAAACAAAAACTCAATGCGCCGTATTCTCATGCTGTCAGTAAAGATGCGTTTAACTAAAGTTTTGATTAAGATCAACAAGAAAAGAGATAGCTTTACCTAATTCTTAGTTTACTTTAGTAAACTAAGTGAAACAAAAAAGAATTATAGAAAAGGTAGTGGAATTATTATTTTAAAAATTAGTTCTGTCAATGTTAAAAAATACATATCTGTCTTTGTCATATTCTGAATATGTACTTCGAATTCTTGATGATCATTTCGTTTACTATTCTCAATAATAACACTCAACAGCAGCCGTCTGGGTATGAGGAGATTTCAAGTCTTTTCGAATATTTGGGTCGTTAATAGAAAAGTAATTTCTTAGTTTCTGTAGGTTAGCGATTTTAAGGGAGATTTTTGATTTTGAAGTTTGTATTGCCACATATGGTAAGAGAAGCGCTATAAAAAATTAAATTTTGTTTAAATTCAAATATTTTTACTGGGAAAAGGTCTCCCTGGGGTTTTTGGGTTCGAGGAATCCGAATCTTTATTTTTGCCTAATATGAACACTAGGGGCGCTGTCGAACAAATGTTCCTAAATTTCGTGTATTTTCACTAATATCTACTTCTGATTATTTTTAAAACCGTTTTTAATGCTGATAAATTAATCTTAATAATTTATTTTGGTGTAAATCATAATTTTGAAGAACTTAATTTTTCATTTTTACGGACTTCCGCACCACTAAGTCAAAAAAAGACACAATTCTTTTTTCCATTAGTTGCCTTTTTACATTCATGTATGTATTCATGTTACATTTTGAATGTGTAACGCATAAAACATTTGGAAATGTACTACCGCCACACTACAACAAATGACGCACCTAAAACATACATGATAGAGACCCTGTATATATATTTATATAAGAGTTGACCAGGGACCGTATTCTTGAGCTCAGCATGCAAGTTTCGCATACGAGATGACGTAATTCTCTATTACCTTCTAACATTTGATTGGCTAAGTTGCATCTTATGACGTAAAAATTACGTCATCTCGTATGCAAAACTTGTTCGTATGAGTTCAAGAATACGGGCCCGTATTCTTAAGTTTCGCTTAACAAGTGACTTATACGAAATGACGTAATTTTCACGTCATGAGATGCAACTTAACCAATTAAATGTTAGAAGGTAATAGAGAATTACGTCATCTCGTATGCGAAACTCAAGAATACGGGCCCAGACATAAATGTCATCCGTGACATTAGCTCCAAAACAAATTAATTCTCATGGCAGAGTCAGTAATTAATTACTGACTCTGCCATGAGAATTCATTTGTTTTGGATCCAATGTCGCGGATGACATTTGTGTCAGGTCACCTCTTATATAAATATATATACAGGGTCTCTAATAGATGATGTCATAAACCTTTATTAAAACGTACATCTGCTACGCATACACATCTATGCATGCAGAATGTTTTGACATTTCTTTAAGAGCTGTACGTATACAATACAATGTTAAAAATTAAGTTTAATGCTAAAAAATTAAATGCTATGATAGCTGAGATTTGCTGGTGGTTGAAGGTTGCAAAAGAAGATTTGGATGAATACGACGAAGATGAGATGAGAACTTAATGGAAAAAAATCGAGTCTTTTTTGACTTAATGGTATGGAAGTACGTATAAATGAAAAATTATGTTCTTCAAAATTATGATTTACACCTGAATAAATTATAAAGATTAAATTATCAGCATTAAAAACGTTTTTGTACGACCATGCTATTTTGGATTATTTACCATAGTTGGTTTTAAAACAGTAGGTTATATTTACTGGTTACTAAGCAACAACGAGTCGGTAAGTAATTACTTACCGTTCAGTTCTGTCAAAAACAGAACGGTAAGTAAATTATATGTAATTTATAAAATAAATGCATGATTTTTAGATGTCTCTTTCGTGAAAAATCATTATTTTTTTAAATAATTGGACTATTTATGTCTAAAAAATGCATGTTTTTTATTTAAATTTACTGTGAAAAATACCCAATAAATAATAGTAATTACAAACGTATCCATGGTAACGACAAAACCTACTTAATGTTTGGTGGATATACATTATACAGGGCCAAAATAAATTATCTTAAATCTATTTTTTTACCAACTTCGAGATATTTCCTTAGTTAATACCTTTGTATCCATAATGGTCATACAAAAAATAGTATAAGCATCTCAAACAGTAAGGAGTTTACCGATCTCCTCCAATATTGGGCACTTCGCTTTGCTCATTCGCCAAACATTATCGTCGATCGGTAAACTGTCCTTACTGTTCTTGATACTTAATATACTATTTTAAAAATAATCAGAAAGATATTAGTGAAAATACACGAAAATTAGGAACATTTGTTCGACAACGCCCCTAGTGTTCATATTAGCCAAAAAGAAACCTCAGATTCGGATTCCTCGTACCCAAAAACCCTCAGGTAGACCTTTTCCCAGTAAAAATATCTGAATTTAAACAAAATTTAATTTTTTACAGCGCTTCTCTCACCATACGTGGCAATACAAACTTCAAAATCAAAAATCTCCCTTAAAATCGCTAAAGCAAAATCAGAAAATTACTTTTCTATTTATGATCCAAATAATCAAATAAAAGTGGAATCTCACCATATCCTTTCAAGAACCCTCAAAATGCTCTTGAGTGTAATCGTTGTTTTTCGTGTTTTATGTTATTGTGTTTTATTATTTATTATTTACGGTTATATTGTTTTTAGTGTAAATTTCGGGTTGTTTGTTTTGTTTTCCATTGAATACCTACATTTTTATAGTTGCTAGTTTAAATTTCGTATTAGGTGTTTTCAAGTTCATTTCTAAAATGTCGAGATACATCGAACAGTCTGAACAATTGATGTTTGTGTCTTGCAGGTTTTTGTAAAGGAATGCGAAAGATTACAAATTCTACCTGCAAAATGCCATTTATCATGCTTCGTTAGCTTTAAATGCGTCAATTAGTACAACATACTACCCAAGAAGAATGGTTAAATCGATGTTGATGAACCCCATAAGATATGAGAGTACAGTATATATCGCCGGGTTACTGCAAAAATAAGATAACTCCACTTTTTTTGCGTTTTTGAGTTATGTGCAGTTCTATGCATAAAAATTATTTTAAGAATATACTGTTAAAACAAGAAAAATCTTTTGTAAGTGTAAAATGTAGATAAGCATGTGCTAAAAGTAGTTTAAGTCCACTGTGATCATACTGAAATCAGCTCAAACAAGACAAATGAATTTGTGTTTTACAGAAAATTATTGTATTGTGTATTTAGAACATGGAGGAAGCCTATACACATGACATTTAAAACAAAAGAAAACAATTGATCCCGATGATGAAGAAGCAAGAAGTGAGAACAAATTCCTTCTGAAAATTTTAACCTCTACTATTTCAAACTTATAAATATGTGACTTATCTGGTTTTTGCTGTAACCCGAGAATATGTTCTGCCAAGGAACACTGTAACAATTAGCTTCAAATAGAAGAAGTCGAGTAATAGATTTACCTAATAAAAGAATTAAATATACAACTTACAAATAGACTTTCTTAGAAAATGTGTGAAAAATCAAACATGGGCAGCACGAACTTGGATTTTAGGCAAAGAATTACAGAAATTAGTTGACAAGATGACACTTTGGCAACAGCATTCAAGAAAGATGAATACGAATATAGTAGATAATGAGAATGGCCTTTATTAGTACATAAACATAAATTTACATTTACAGAAAACATGTTCCTGGGCGAAGTTCAGCTTTTGCTGCTTTACCACTTAACCCGACTTATTTCTTAAATAATTTAAAGTTAAATAATAATGAGTTTCAGTGGCGTATTTAGAAATATTTTTCGGAGAAGGGGGCTACTTTATAAAAATTCCGAATCACAATACTTAGATTTTTACATAACATAGAGTTTGACACTATTTAGAAAATTTCGAGGGGCTTCAGTCCGATGCCACCCCTAAATACACCACCGATGAGTTTTATGTAGTTGTTGTAGATACAAATGTTGTTCTTAACACAGGAGAATAATCATTAACAAGGCAGTTCAAACATTAAACACTAAATTAAAAATATAATTTCTCATTGCTATGTTGCCTTCTCCATGTAGTATATCATTGTCTATTGCCTCTAGATATGCATAGGGCTCTTCTGTTCCCAACATGTCAGCCCATGCCAATAGAAATATTATGCAACACAACACAAGTAACAATGACTGCAACAGATGTTAAAAGTTTTGTCCTCAACACAGAAGCAAGGCAAGGAAAATGTTGTTTGAGGACACCAAAACACCTCTCGATGGTGTTTCTCGTAGCTACATGAGCACGATTAAAGATCTCTTCAGCAGGAGTTCAGTCAAGTCAGACATTTCAACTTAGGTTTTTAAATGCTCATAGCTTCCTTATTTTGCACGATACAAAAGTATAGTTTTCACTAACGTTCTCACAAAGAGACTAACTATATCATATTTTAATTATACTCGGGCCAGTCAACACAGATAGTAATAAAAACGTCCACAAAAGAGCGGGCGATTTAAAAGCTACTTTGCTATTGGGCGAATTGAAACAGCGCGCGAAACTGTGGAGTCCGTTTCACAGGGCAAAGTGACAGATAGCGTCACTTTGATGCAGATCAGCATCATCAAATAATTATTTGGTTAGTTTTTAAACATTTCATGTACTATTAAATATTTTAAAATTGATAATACATAATTTAATTGAAATAATATCAAGAATATTCATTAGAAGTAGTTTATTATTAAAATCTTATGTCTTTTGAGGTTATGTTCATGTAGAATACAAAAATATTTCAGATGTCAGTTGGGTCTTTAGCAGTAGCCAATCTGATGAAGTGGCTACGCCCTCTTACTTTTATTACTATCTCGGTTGAGCGGCCAGAGTATAGTTGTTTCATTTAAGAGCAGTATATTATAGAAAAGGAAAGACTGCTAAAAGCAATACGTAAGATAAAAAAGAAATTAATCTTTATTCAGAGTCATTGAGTAACTCAACTAAGCGATTTAGATATATCTCTCATGAAATTATTCTTTGATAACTTTTTTTTTTGATACAAAACAATTAAATATAATGTTGACCCGATTAAATCAATTTAAATGTTTATACAATCAAAGACTTTTATAAACAATTGTTTGTGTTTTGTGTTACCTGTTATTTTTAGTAGTGCTTCCTTCTCTGCAATATTTGAACCCAGTAGGGGCCGGCCGATTACAGTACACTATTGTTTTCCCTTTTTCTCCATAACAGCTGCATTGTTTATCAAAATTCAAAAACCATCAGAAATGTAAAAGCATATACTACAACTTTTGTATCATGCACATATTTGATAAAATGCTTACTTTTCAAAATATAACGAGTTAAATGAATTAACGCTACCAACCGAAAAACAATTAATTCATCTTAATTCCATGAATTGCGCCATGAATTCATATAACTCTTATATTTTGAAAAGTAAGCATTTTATCAAAAAAGTGCATGGTATAAAAGCTGTATATTTTTGGTTTTTGAATTTTGATTAACAATGCTGTTGTTACGGCAAAAAAGGGGAAAACAAACTACAACTTTTTCATTGCATTCTATTTTACTAATAAATTAAATTTTTCACAAATGAAAGAAAAGTAAAATGTGTTGCCTATCCACAGGATTTTAGGCAGACACATAAAATGGGCACCCATATGTTGTAATGGTGAAATTAATTCTGCATTTTATAAGCGGTTTTCCAATAGATTTATGGTGCAATGTATTCATTAAAGTACACAAAGAAAAGTATCGTGTAGCTAACCATTATTATTTATTTCTTATTCAATATTTATTGTTGAGTAAAAGGTTGTCCACATTAAGGTTACTTAGAGATGTAACATGATGCAACTTCTAGATCTTTCCACAACTAACAATTTTATCTTTAGGGAAAGTTGACAATCATGCCCTCAAGAATTTAATGAATTTAGGAAACTGCTTTTCAATAAGGAATATTGATAGGTTTGTGGATTCATTCATGTTCATTCAGTCAATAGTTGTTAGAAGTTGTCTGTTGGTGGTAACCAATTAAACATTGATGAAATTGACAGGAATGTCAATACTATTAGCAATGGCAGCATTCATTCTATTGTTCTCTTTGTTGTCAAAGTAAGTGATGCTGATTTTGGTGTGGTTATTTGATGCTGAATACTAATTGAGGTGTATATAAGTTGAAATGCAGATTCATGATGTCATTGAGATTAATTGTTTTAAGATTGCATAGAGATCAAATGGAATAAGATAGCAGGGAGGCAGTGCAATAGTGGCCTTAAGTATTGAACTTCAAAATGTACTTCTTCTCTGTCAATATTCCACAATGACTATAGAGCAATACTGGATTGGACCAGTGGAATATGGAGTGGTCTAAGACTTGCCCTTAAATTGGAGACAAAATTGAGTTGTTTTGAGTGCTTTTATAAACCATTTTAAATTCATATCAGAAAATTGAGTTACTTACATAAACATTAGTTTTCATGACCAATTTCATGAGAAGTCTTATTTTTTCATCCTGTGAATGTTGTTAAGTGCTGCAAAATTATCAGTAAAGTTTGAATTTTAACCTCAAGTGACACCTATCTCCGAAGTTAAATTATTTTCTATATATTACTCATTAACACTAAAAATTAAAATAATAATCGCCATTGAAGAATCCTGCTTTTGGACAAAGGCCTTCTTAGAGACTTCCTTACATGCCTGTCTTCTGCCTTCTTCATCCATCTTTTCCCAATTATGTCTTCAATTTCATCTTTGATCATCCTTTTTGTGTTGCTAGTATAAGTGTTCATTTAGTGGTACTTTTCGACCTTCGATTGCTCATTCTTGCCACATCTCCGGCCCACTTCCAGTTTAGTTGTTCGCAATATTTTATTGTGTTAAGTTTTGATTTCTTTTATTGATACCTGGTCTTTCAATTTTTAAAATTATTCTTAGCATATTATTTTGTTACCTCAAGGTTGTTGAAAGAGCACCTTATGTTAATGTTCGAACTATACATTTGGTGAATGCTTTACTTTTAATATTTGTTGATAATAATTCACCTTTGAACACATTGTTTTAATGCCCAGAATCTTTTCCAATCTTGGTTTATCCTTCTTCTGGCTTCTTTCTCTAGTTTGTTCTGAAATAACACTAATAACTGTCCTAGGTATACTGCTTCTAATACTGTTTCAATTTCTTTTCCTTCTATTCGAATTTTACTGTCTTCTATCCGGTTTGTGAGCAGGTGTCTTTTTAAAATCTTTAGCCCTACTTCTTCACTTCTGACTTTTAATTCCTGTAACATTTTTTCCATTTTTTTTTTGATGATGTGAATGATATTACATCATCGACGTATCTCAAGTTTGATAACCATGATCCATTTAAATTTATCTATATTTTTAATTTATTAATATGGCCTATAATACGATGCCCTATAATTCCCTCCCAAATATTTACTTTCTGTGGGTGCTAGCTGTGTGCTTCTTCCACCCAGTATGGATGTTCTTGCAACCAATATCTGCAGTTGACAACAACAAACGTAAACCATGTAAACAAATGCAGCTTCATCGGAGAAAAATCACATTTTGTAAAAATCTGGAATATCATCGCAGCTTAACACTAGTTTTTTTTACTTTGAAGACCTTAACAACAGTCAAGTGATTGATATAATTACCCAAGCCAATTTGCCGGTTGGTAGCATAAGAGTTTTCTTCAATTTGCAGCACGACATTTAGTCTGGTCCCTTAATTTACCTTAGGACAGCCTTGACAAAATAGATCACGTTTCTTCAAAATTGGTACAATCCTACTTACTGGTGATTGTGAAATTGGCGTTCTGTTGGGATTTTGTTCATTAAATAATAATTGACAAGTTCGTAATCTGTCACCGTAACCCACCATCATTAATCAGTTAAGTGAACTATTTTAAATCTTATTTTAAAAAGATTGTATGGGACTCCTGCCTTAATTTAAACGATCTCGATAACAGAACTACTCGCACAGACACTTAAGCTACGGAGTTATTGCAGAATTGAACATTTGCGAAGTAGTGGGATGTTTATCACAAGCACAGCTGTTCTAAGATAAGACATTTGCATTATTTTGTTTAAATCTTATTGTGTTCCTTCTACTTTTTGTGGACTTGTAAATGAATTTTGTTTTTTTGGTTTAAAATTGTCTTTAAGATTGCTTTTACACAAGGATACTGTATGACGGATACTGTATGTGAGATACAATCTTTTGCAAGAATTCAGGCCAGATACCCCTCAAAGACTGTTGGAATAATTATTCTGGACTTGCACGATTGAGGTAATTTTGCGGTGAGTAAATTCAGTACAGAAGTGTCCCATAAACAAGCCGATGCTTCTATTAAGGAAATAAACTTATTGTTATCAAATGCACGTTCCACGATTTTTAAATAATATTAAGATTTTCTCTGGATCCTCATACGTAGTACTTCACGAACAACACTGACAAGTTGCTGCTTTAAAAAGTATCATTGTATAAATGCTTCCATTTAAAACAATAGCCAAATGGTATCCCGAAGTTGTCAAAATCGTCCAGCGACTGGGATTAACAAGATGCTGACGTTTAGAATACTGCTACTGACTGCAAGAAGTCACCCGTCTAAAAGGCTCCTATAGGAAGCAACGTAAAAGGCGTAGGTGAGATACCAGTATCTGGCATACAGTATCCTTATGTAAAAGTAGCCTAAGACAAGAAAAAGGAGACACCATTTAAAATGTGATACAATTTAATGTTTACAACAATCAAATTACAGTATTGTTTTTAATTTCGAATATAAGTTGATACTTTTACCATTTTAATAGTGAATTTACTTGATTTAATTTTTTCATTTAAATCCGTTTTTACCTTACAAAGATGACGAGATGCAGTGAGTGGTGTAATAAGCTGCATAAAAGGCCTATAAAGCCATTTGTAGTTTTTTATAAAATGTGATATATTTTAATAACTATACAGTAAAGACTGATTGATCCAAATCTACGTTAATCCGGACCAGCAATTTATTTACATTGATTTCATTGTAATGTAAGTTTGTTTATAGTAACAAATGCAATGAGTATATAGATGCGTAATTTGATATAAAACCACCATTGGAGATAAGATAAATAAGTTTTATTATTAAGATATTATTATTATATTTGGCCTCGTCTTGTGAATAAGAACACATTGTAGTTCCCCCATTTCTATACCAACCGCCACAATTTTTAAGGTAACCTACAAAAAAAGCGCCTAGTCCTACCAATCATCTAGTCGCCTGCAATCAGTTGTGATGGGACAAAAGAAGAAGCAGAGGGACAGTAGTAGTTCATCTGATGATGAATACATACTCCAAAAGAAATTAAAACGCATGAAATAACAAATGGAAAAATTGACAAGCGTACAGAAAGATGTTATTCCTCGAAGTTGCGAAGGCGTTCCTTGTTTCCGAAAACTCTTTCTGTGACGCAGGATGGATAATGCTCCGCAAGATAGTTGTTGTATCAGCAGAGATCGTTTTGATAACAATACCCTTGCTGACTTACTGGAATTTGATATTCCAGGAAACGAGATGACCATAAAAACTATCCGCTTTTTCCTTTTGTGGCGTGAGCATGGAGTTTTTTATTGGAAGAAGTTGTTTTGATAACAGTTATTGAATTAAATCCATTTTTTCTATTGTTTAAAATAGATGTTCCTTACATTGTACTGATATAATTTTTAGGTTGTTTTGACAGCAACATAAATTATTTTGTTTCAATCCTTCTGTAAAAAACGTCGGTTGTTTCGATAACAACCTCTTCTACATGTGAACACTTTTGATGTTTGTGTTCTGTTTATCCTTGTGTATCCTTTTATTATTTTTTTAGACGAGACAGTCAAACCTTTGGCGGATGTTGGCAACGAAAATACTTACCCTGCAGCATCTGAACTAGACCAGGCAGTGCTTTCCTTATAGGGTTATGACCTAGTACCTGTTAAGAATTTAGTTCTGCCGTTTCAAAAGGAAGTGGCTACATCGTGGACTAATCTTTTGCAAAACGGGTTAAATGCAGATGAGCTGAGTCTATTACTTAATAAATATTCCCCACCTGAGAACTGCGCTCCTTTAGAGGCACCTAAAATAAATCTTGAAGTTGTTTCTGTCCTTAGCGATGTCGTAGCCTGAAGGGAAAAAATTGCTGATCTTCAAAATCAAATTGGAAGTGCTCTTTCAGCATTAGGACAATTATTAACTGTTCTTCAAAAGGTGGTGGAGTTGGGGAATAATATGGCCCTCGTACAGTTGACAAGTGACGCATGCAGTCTCCTATTGGATTTTCACTATCAACAGTCTAAATCACGGTGGAAATTGATTTCTCTAGATCTTAAAAAAGATATAAAAGCGACACTTTCTAATGTCCAAGTAGCTGGTTGGCTCTTTGGAGAGAAATTAGGTGAACGATTGAAGGCCTCCAAGGAAGTGAAGCGCACTGGTTTGGATCTCGAGCCATATAAATCAAAACCAATTAAGAAGAATGTTTTGCCCTTGTCTACTTTTCAAGCTCAGCGTAATTTAATCTTCAGACGTCCACCCCGTCAGCAGGATGATTATCAAGGGGGACGAAGACTATATCTTCAGAACAATCCCAGTGCCAGTCAGCAACCAAAATCTTACCAAAGCCAGGAGAGGGGGCGAGGGTGAAGGGACTCGTTCAAGTCACAGAACCTCAGGGGAAAATTTTATTAGGAAATAAGCAGGCAAGCCCCACTGTATCTGCTGGCAGATTAAAAAAGATTAGATTCTCTCTTGGGTATCTGGTTTCCAGATCCCTTTCTTGGCTTTACCATTCAAAAGCTTGTGCCTACGGAACCTAGGTGGTTAATAAAGGAAAAAATGTATTAGCTAACTGTGTTTTTAAGCTAATTATATCTGGCGCTTAAGCCCCGTTAAGCCTCAAAAAGGTCAGTTTTTGTCCAATAATTTTTTCTGTGCCGAAGTCAGATGGTACATATAGATTAGTGTTAAATCTAAAGTTTCTAAATAAATTTGTTAAAGCTGATCATTTTGAATTGGAAGAGCAAAAGACAGTTGCACGCATGCTTTCATTTTATTACATATTGATAATACAGCAATAGTCTACATAAATAAGATGAGGGGGGATTTGTTTTCGACATCAAAAGACGTTATGTCATGCTATGTGGCAATGGTGTGAAGAGAGGAACTTATATATTTTTGCTGCTTATATTAGCTCAGCTGATAATACAACAGCTGACTCTGTTTCGCGAAAAAATGGGTTTAAAACAGAATGGGAGCTTAACGATACCTATTTTAAGCAAATTATTACTATTTTTTAAGATTTTTTTGCTAGTCGTATCAATTGTAAGTGATGATGATGATGATTTTCCCATTATTCCCCAGTGGGACATAGGGTCGTGATAAAGTCTCTCCATTTTTGCCTGTCTTTTGCTAAACTGCCCAGCTGTGCCATTGACATTTGTGTCTCTGCATGAATTGCTCTTCTCCACGTATATTTTGGCTGCCCTCTAGTTTCCTTGCGGATTCCATTTTAATGATTGTTTGCAAATTTCTTCTTCACCTTTACGTAACGTGTGTCCAAGCCACCCAAATTTACGTTTTGCAATTTCTTTACATAATTCCATCTGGTCCGTTCGTTGCCATAACTCTTCGTTTGTAATACATTCAGGCCACCATATTCCCACTATGTTCCGCAAACAACGGTTGATGAACACCTGTAGTTATTCTTTAACACTTTAGTCAATGCCCAGGACTCTGAGCCATATAGTAACGTTGATTTAACCATTGCATTAAACACATTTATTTTATTCTTTAATGTTAAACTTGTCGCTCTCCACACCTTATTTAGTCTTATAAACACTCCCCTTGCCTTTCTTATTCTTTTGTTGATATCCTTCTGCACTCCTTTATCCACAGATATAACACTGCCCAGATAAGTAAAATCCTCCACTATTTCCATTACTTCATCCCCTACTTTTATCTCTTTTGGGTCTTTAATATTCACACACATAATCTTCGTCTTCTTCTTGTTATTTGTAATCCTACTTTAAGTGATTCCTCTTGTAGTTTTTTTAGCTTGGATTGCATATTCCCGTGAGTATGAGCCAGCAGACACAAGTCATCTGCGAAGTCTAGATCTTCCAGCGTATTATTTAGCATTATTCCTTCACGTCTGTTTGCTGTAAAAGTTGTCAAGATTTCATCCAGTACTATAATAAATAGGAGTGGGGACATTATACAACCTTGCCTCACTCCCATTCTTGTTTCAAATTTGTCCGATGTTCTACCATTATGTAATACTTTACAATTGTAATTTTTATACCCTTCCTTTATTAAGCTTATAATTTTTTCAGGTATGCCTTTGTTCCTTAATGAAATCCATATACTTTCTCTATGTAGCGTGTCAAAGGCCTTTTGGTAATCGACAAAAGCCACATAGAGCGGGGATTTATATTCTATTGACTGTTCAGTTATTATACGCAGAGATATGATTTTATCTATACATGATTTGTTCTTTCTGAACCCACTTTGTTCTTTCCTTAACTCCTTATCTATTGCTTATTATTCTATTTAAAATAATCTTGTAAAACACTTTGTTATCCCCCTCCAATTATCACAGTTCTTCAAATCACCTTTTTTTGGTATTTTTATTATGAGCCCTTCGTTCCAATCTCGTGAGAAGCTTTCCTTTATCCAGATTTTTTCTAGTAGTGGTTTTTCATCTGCTTAATTGCTGTTGCGATTTCTTCTTCAGATGGGGGTTCAGTGTTCATTGGTAGTTATTTCTGCTGCTTTTGCCGTAATCTTTGTTTATTCAAATCCTCATGATTTAGTACCTCCTGAAAGTACTCGCGCCATCTCTGCATCTGTTGTTCTTCTGTGCACAGTATATCTCCATTCTTACTTCTGATGATGTCACTTGACCTTTTACGGTTGCATAACTTCTTTATATTTATATAGAGTTCTCTTTTATTACCTTTTTCTGCCGCGTTTTGTGCTTCTTTTGCTATATTATCTATATAATCTCTTTTATCCCTCTTTATTGATTTTCTGATTTCTTTGTTGACCCTATTATATTCTTCTTGTAGGGCTGCTTCTTTGGTTCTATTATTTACAGCTAATTTTTTTGTTTTATTTTTTTTCTCTCTCCAATTTTGTTCCAAGTATCATTACTCATTCATTCTGCTTTAGTAGGTTTTATGAAACCGCATGCTTTCCTGCATGTCTGTAGTAGCAATTCTTTGCATTTCTCCCATATTTCTTCAATTTCTCCTTTGTAGTCTATGCTCTGGATGCCTGTCTTTAGACTGCTAACATACTTTGTTTTCACCTTTTCATCCCTCACTCTTGACATATTAAATTTCTTTCTATTAGGTTTCTTTTCCACTTTCTTTTTTTGCTGGCATCACCGTTTTCACTTTTGCCATTACCAAGTAATGATCACTATTTATCTCCGCGCCCCTTTTACTTCTGACATCTAACAGTAATTTTTTCCATTTGAGATTAATGCAGATATGATCTATCTGATTTTCCATATTTTGTCCTGGTGCTTTCCAAGTAACTTTATGGATTTTTTTGTGATCGAAAATCGTGCCTCCCGTTACTAATCCATAAGCACCACAAAGTTCAACAAGCAGCTCACCATTCTCATTCATTTAGCCTACCCCCATGTCTACCTATTACATCTTCTAGTCCCCTATTGTCACTCCCTATCTGCGCATTCATATCTCCCATTAGTATTAGCGGATGTTCTCTTTTTGTAGTGTGAAGTATTCCTTCTAGTGTACTGTAAAACTTTTCTTTCTCTTGTATGTACTTATGTTTGTTGGGAAATAACATTGTAGGATTGTTATTTTATACCGCCCGAACTCCAAAGTGGCTTTCATTAGTCTTTCATTAATTGGTTCCCATTCTAATAATAATTTACGAGCTTCCCTATTAAAAATAATCCCTACACCATATTCGTGATCGCTACCATTGGTTTACCGGAATATATAAAAGAGTACTGACCTGTATTAACTTCGCCAAACCCAGTCCGCCTACATTCACTTATTACCAGTATATCAATTTTGTATTCTTCCATTTCTTTTATGATCTGCGCCAACTTGCCCTCCTGATACAATGTACGCACATTCCATTGGCCTATTTTCAAAGTTTTACCTTCCTTTTCTTTATCCAACACTACTTTCATTTCGTATTCCCTATTCTTTATTCGTTTCATTGTTTTGGTCATCCTTCTGTTATCCATCCTCATCACCGTTTCCTTATCTAGTTTTTGCTTTTACCAGACCATCTTCTTCGTCATTCCAGATCCAGCACTGTTCATTTATAATAAACTTTCTAAAGCCTACTTTAACGGTTTTCCCATTTTGCTTCTCGGTTTTAGCGATACTACGGATTGTAGCTTGTATTTTCCTGTCTTTTGGTGTTAGATCATCATCAATGTAAATTGGCTTGCCTTTTAGTTTCGTTTTATTTTTCATGATTTGCATTTCTGGTTCCACTCTTCTACTTTTGCAATTACTATTAGGTGTGGTGCGTATTTCGTTTTTATAATCTTTGCTGAAATGATATTGGTTGACACACCTAATTCTCTCTTCAAGAATTCAACTGTTCCTTCTTTTACCATATCCTCCCGTATGTTAATTCCTTTAATAACAATATTATTCTTTCTTTCAGTAAGTTCGAGTATCTCAATTTTGCTCTCAAGAGTAGTCACTCTTTTAATTAACTTTTTGTTGTCTTCTTTTAACGTTTTAATTTCTTCTATAAATTTTTCTTGCCCCTCTACTAGTGTTCTTAGCATACTTTTAATTTCGGCCATATCATCCACTTCCTTTGCCTGCTCTTTTTTAGCGTTATCATCTGTTTCGCTTTTGTCATTAAATTTCTTTGCTGTAGTTGGCGGTGTTCTGTATGTTTTCTTACTTTTCACAATTTTATCTCTATCATCTTCTTCTGGTTGCCTTTTTCGTTTGCTTTCTTCCGTGGTGGAACTATCGCTATCGTAATTATTGGGTTCCATTTTATTCATCATTAAAAATTTACTCGCTATATATTTATATCTGCCCGTACGATGCACTCACGTTTTATCGCAGTTGGTCTGCTGACCTCTATCACTCGACCTTGTTGCAATTCCTACGTTAGCTATTTATTTTATGCACGCAGAATGCTTTTAATATTAATTCTTAATTTGTTATTATATTAGACACTCTTTTTTAACTCTCCTTATTTAGTTAACACTCACTTAAAACATTTACCTTTAATTTGCTTCAGCTTATTTTATAATAAATGCTCGGTACGATCCGTTTAGGATTTATTATACCGGAGCGTTTAAAAACCGCGTCCGCTCAACTAGAACACCGAACTTTATCCATCAATTGTAAGTGGGATAAGTTTATTTCTTGACATAGGTATCCAGAAGCCTTTGAGGTAGATGCCTTACGATAAGCTGGAGTAGTATAAAATTGTATGCATTTCCACCCCTTTCAATGATTTGTAATGATATATGTAATACAAAACGACATCAATCTAGAATACCCTGGTGTAATTCATGAACCGAACGGGATGCAATTCGATACTCCAAATGCTATTTCCAATGCATTTAGAAGCCAATTCACCAATGTTTGCATTCAATCTGAGTTTAGTTTCGTTTATGACATTCCGTCAGCAAACAACTTACCTTTACATCTGCTATATTTTGGAAGATGACTAAAGATCTTAAATGCTATTAAAAAGTTGAAAAGCAAGTTTACAGCTGGAGTTGATATGATCCCCAGCTTCTTTATCCAAGACTTCTCAGTCCCAATAGAAATAGGTGTCCCACAGGGCAGTGTTACAGGTCCCTTGCTTTTTACATTATACCTAAATGATCTGAGTAATACTGTTATGAATTTGTTAATCTGTATGCAGATGATACACTGCTAGCAGTGAGTGCCATGTGTATTGAGGATGCAGTAGCAAAAATAAATAGTGAACTGAGTAAACTTGAAAATTATCTTAAGATAATAATAAATTAAAATATATCCAAAACCAAAGCTATGGTTATATCATCACCATTTAAATTAAAGAATATAAATTTTGAAAATATTAATTTATTATTTGAAGAATTTAAATTGTGAAGAACATAAAATATCTAGGAGTGTATATTAGGGTGACCGTTAAAAACTTTTTTTTCACGCACCCCCTAAAACGTTAGAAAATAATGCAAAAATAATTGGAAAAATATTTTTTTTGAATTTAAACCGTGCCTAAAACTGTTAGAAGTTTTTAAAAAATAGGTATTTTTATTTAATTTTCGATTCCATTAAAACGTCAGATTTTTAACTCGGCGGCCTGAAAACCCTTATAATAAAATAATTTTCCTGAATCTATTTCTTTTTCATGAAATTGACAGCTGTAAACTGTCCAAATTTTATCTTGACATCAAATTTAAACTCAGCTCTTAGACTCAAAAAACTCTTATAGTGCTATAAATTTCCTCGAAAATGCTCATTGTAGTTTGAAGACAACTGTCACAAATCTTTTGGTATTAAGATTCGTATTCAGCGACCTCAAAAACATAAAGATAAGCATTTTGAAGCAAAAACATTGAAAAACAATAAAGTTATGCTGAGAAAACTGGAAAGACACCAAACAATAAAATTAAATAAAAATACCTATTTTTTTTTAACTTCTAACAGTTTTAGGCACGTATAGGCACGGTTTAAATTCAAAAAAAATATTTTTGCATCATTTTCTAATGTCTTAGGGGGTGCGCGAAAAAAATTTTTAACAGTCACCCTAGTGTATATAGATAAACATTTTCTAATGGTTAATTAATTAATTATTTCAAAACAGTTGTTCTTTTTTTCATAGCTTTATCACTGTCAATGAAAGCTCGAATTACAGTTTATAATATAATCATTTTGCCCCATTTTGATTATTGTTCCACAATTCTCTATTTTTTTAAATAATGAAAATTCTTCAAAAGCTTCAGAATCGAGAGATAAAAGTTATACTTACGAATGCCCACTCAAGAAATGTCGAATGTAAAATGTCAATCAAAGATTAAAAATAGCTAACATGGTGTTTACGAGCCAGCCCTGGTCACTGAAGTTCGCACACTCTAGTTTTGTTATTTAAAGCACACCCCGCATTTTTTCTTTGATATACGTATGAGCTGTTTCTTGTTGTTAGAGTGAAGTACTGTCTTTCCACTTATGCGATGTTAAGTTTCATGAAATTCTATCGAATGGTTTCTTCATGATGCAAAGAGGTGGTAAGAGGGATCACCGCCTAAGTAAAAATTTATAAAACGTGCCATAAACTAGGTGCAGAAGCAATACCTTATTCTAGCAATAAGGAACTATCACCTTGAAGACCAAAGGAAATTTTGAGAAAAAGATTCTGGAATGTACCTTGTTTTAATATATAAAAGATAAATACACAATGAAATCTAACAATAAAACAACATCACTTATAATATAGGAGGTCAGTACTTTGCTGTAGCAACAAGAAATAACTATTTCGAAAAACCAAAAAATCTAGAGTGAAAATTGCAGGACTGTTTAACAGAAATAGAAGTGTGCAAACTTCACTGAGACAAGGCTCGTATATTTAAAATACTTAAAGGGTTGATGCCAAGATATTTTGATCAATTTATTACATTTAACAGATGATATTAATTCATTATATTAGTATTATGACTATGAATAGTCATAATACTAGAACAAACTAATTTCACTCTAAGAGAATTAATTCTATAAAAGGTATGAATACCTGTTTAGCAAAGGACTAAATGAATATAACCAACCACTTATTGACATAAAAAACTGCAACAATATTAGGTCTTTAAAAAAAAAATGCTTACTGACTATGTCAAACTACACTAAACTCTGATGGTATTTTATGTAGTATATATATTTTTCTATTTTGCGTCTATAATAAAGCTGTTAAAGCACTCAAAACTGTGCGTTAATAGCTCATTTGAGTGCTTTAATAGCCCAACTTTTTCGAAGTTGGTAGCATTGAGAAAATAATTGAAAAAACAGAAAATTGACAAAAACTTCACTCAATTTTCTGTGTCAATCAATGAATTTTCAAATGTCACATCAGTGTTGTCAACTACCACAAAAATCCCTAAATTCTGAAATTGCGATTTTTTTTTATTTAAAAAGGGAATAAAAGACGCAAAATAGAAAAAAATGGCATAAAAAATTCGTTTCATAAGTCATTATTGCACTTGTCCTTTGGACTCGTGTAATAAATCTTGCCTTATGAAACTCGTTCTTTAATATACTATTATTATATAAAATGTCATCTAAAAAAATGCTTCTTACACTAGATATTTCTTTATTTTTATTAATTCTTTCAAATATAACCAAAATAGAGTTATGTAATTAAACAATTGTTCTTACATTAAACAAAAATTTTCTGTTGTCAACAAACTATAAAATATTATTTTATGTTAAATAAAAATAATAATAGTTTTTTTTTTAGTAATGTATCTTTAGGGTTAGCAATGTACTTACACAGCATTGTACTTTTTTTTGTAGTTACTAGAGATGCACCAAAGTTTCGGTTTTGCTTCAGTATTCGGCCAATATTTAACAGATTTGGTTTTGGCCATAACTGCATGAGATTCGGTATGTAGCCGGCCGAAGCGCATTTTTTAAATTTTTCTGTCGCAATCTGACTCATTTGAGTGCATTTTAAATGAAGAACTCATTTTTTGGTGTTTAACCAAAAAAATTCTAAATTTTTAAAATATGCTTCAGCATTTATTTAATTTTTAGCATTTCAAGTATTTATTTTCATGTCTAGACCAGCGGTTCCCAACCTTTTTTCTCCGCTGACCGCCAAACCACAGTATATATAACAATCAGTAGGTTACTTGTGTGCGGCACCTTTGATGTTGTTAATCCACCTTCGAATATCACGCCCATAAGTTTATCGGTCAACATCGCCTACAGATAATATCCAGTAACGTATTCAATAAAATACGAAATAGAATTGTTTGAATCAACAAAATTAATTGACACCGTTGAACAATTAGTTTGTTATTATTCACTGAACTTAAATTAACGTACATAATTGAAATATTCATTTACAAAACGAAAGCTTTATTGTTAATTATGTTTCAATATAATTATCTTTTTACTAGTTTTGGATGATTTAAAATTTCTGTTAACGTCTTTTAAAGTGTAATACATTCGCAGTCAAGTGTGTAAATGATATACTATATTATTATTATATTTAAAATTATTGCACGAATGTAGAAATGTTAATGATTTGAAGATGGATAAAACGCGTTTGACCACATTTTCATTTACACAAATATCTTGAAAGTGTTGAAAAAGTATTTCCATAGATAAAATAAATTAAATAAAACTCATGTTTCGCATGTATGTACCGATAAACATTTTATATAACATTTAATAAATAATTTTATAAACATTTTTATATAAGTTATCAAATAACTGCATATATATCGAATAAAGTTTTTTCTAATTTATCAGAAGTTTGGTAATCTTTGTCAATTAAAACAATCTCTGCATTGTTTCCTGATTCTGTGTTTATTCATTTCGTAAAAGGGGACACTCGCATTGCACAATTAGAGTTATACGGGACTGGCTAATTTGATGTGCTCGGCCGCGTGTATGAAGTATAACTGCTCTCTAAGGCAAGAAATTAAAGAAAACATTTCGCAAAATAAATATTATAAAAATAAATTTACTTTTATACTGTACAAGAACAATCTAAAATAAATAAATATCCATTCTTTATAATAACAAAAGTCGGTTTTTGTACGTCATTCGCTTCCCGGATACCAAACCTCGAATGATCAAAACGGAGATCGATCCGAAATCGACGGGTACTAAGAGGCCGGGGTTTTCTCTTGTCGCCAAATGAACGTCGAGAAACAATGGCAGGGTGGGGCACGACGCCGAAGACCATAACCGGGTCCGTCACACATAGGGCGGTCCATCGTTCAAAATCAGAACGAGATATCTAGATAGGGAGCGAAGATATAACCGAAAACGCTGGCAAGTGGGTTTCGGGAGCGGCGGTCAAAAAACGGGAAGGGTGGTCGAGAATAGGCTCAAACCAAAGAATAGAGAGGATAAGAATGGAAGGCTAACGACCTTAAAAACAGTAACGCTATCTAGCGTGTTGGATATTAACCGATGGGAAGATGATAATATTTTGACGTAAGTTTGCATGCTGTTCAGGGACGTCGGAAGTATGGGTCAGAGGGGGCGGACAGCCCCCACTATCTTAGAACAGGGGGGGCGTCGCCCCCCTAGAAACAAGGGTGAAAGTATAAAATATATTTATTTATTTTAATTAAATATTATGCCATTAGTTTACTTTTACTAATATAATTAATATTATTCAATTGAATTTATTATTGTTTAATTATTTTCTCTTAGATACTTATTCTTAATGATTTAAAAATTACGATTTTAATTTCCCGCTCAGTCATTTGACTCATGACTGATGATGTAAAAATGGTTTCAACTTCTAGTATAATAGAGCGGTCAATACTCGAGATTAAATTATTTGTTTGAGTTTGATAGATGCTAAATCTGTCTGCAGATATTCGTTAGTTCGCCCATAGTTTAGTGGAGTGATTCTTAATCTGTAGTTAATGAGGTCCGTAATGGCCTCAAAGGTGGTTCGCGAAGACTACAATTATTATTATAGTGTTATATTATTAAAAGAATAAATAACAAGAAAATATTGCAACACACGTTCTGTCTTTATGTTGTCATAAACTACAAACAGTGCCAAGATGTTCAAAGTCGGTGTTATAAATTAGCAAAAAAAGGATTGGAATGCATCACACGCTTGATGATTTGCCTAAATCGCACCGCAGAAGAGACCTGGTAGAAGCAAGAGCCGAGAAGAATGTTGTGAAGCTGTTAAAGTCAGAAAAATGTTTACTTGTACGTAAAATAGATAAAAAGGAAGACGTTAGCGTAGGTGCTGTACAAAATAAGAGATGTAACATACGGAGTTACAGAAGCAGAAAATGTCGAAAAGAAGTGAGGAGCAACAAATACGTTTGAAGAAACTATGTGGAAGGTTGTACAGCGTTTTGATTTAGAACAAAACTTGTTGCGTTCTTATGGATAACGAAACGTACGTCCAAATGGCCAGCAGTACGTTACCAGAGTGTCAATTTTACAATGCAGTTGTGCGAGATGTACACGATAGTGTATAAAAACAATTAAAATAGATGTATTCGGGAAGATCTGCTATGGCAGGCCATGCACTCTTGTGGCCTTAAAAGTTTAACATGTTTTACAACTGGTACAATCCTCCAATTCAACTCGTACAATGGTCGAGGCGACAAGTACAGGAAAGAATGCTTACAAATACATTTACTACTCCTACTTTATTTTTACTTTTATTTTGGGCAGATTTTACATTATCCCAGTAGTTTGGTATGACCCTTTGGTACCTATGAGAATTCTAAAAATGTCAATTTTGTGAAGAAAAAGACTACCAAACTGTCCTTAGACCATTAGCGCTCTATGGAATGAAACTATTATAAAAATAAATTTTTGAAGTGCTGGCCGAGCTGTTAAAACTATCAAAGAATCTTATGGCTAGTATTTGAGCAAAAGTTACAGAGCATATGTACAGTGTGATCCAAAATGAGTGAAGACGACTTGAATCTCGATCTTAAGGAAAGTAAAGCATTCATAAACATACATGAACCGTGATAGAAAATAGTCTCTTTCTTTTCAATTATTTACTTATAAGCAAATTGATTTGTTATCACGTAAGTTCTACTATTCCTTTGTCTTAGGAAAGCAGGAAGATGCACGTGCACCATATCTAATCTGAACTTTCCAAATAGAAAATTTCCGAAATAAAAGTTCGCCCTCCCTAAATAAAAATACTTCCGACGTCCCTGATGCTGTTGACACATGTTGAATCAAATAGGTTAAGAAAAGTAAGCATTTCGCGGTTAATAACAATTGTTAGATAGATCTTTTTATGGAAAGTATTATATATTGTTTTTTGATGTAATATTAAAATTTTGAAAATATTTAGCGATTATTACGCCATCTTTACGCGTCAGATGTTAACTATTACTGTAAAATAAGGTCAGATTTTTACATATAGTTCTTATGGAGCCTTCCATTCTTATACTCTCTATTCTTTGGCTCAAACGACCAATAAGGCTGGTGGCGGCACTATTACTTGGTGGTCTGTCTTGAAAAAGACTTTTATGTATAGAAATAATTAAACAACGAAAAGAATAAAGAAATAAACGGAATTAACAACGCACGGCAATGAGTTAACAACAAAAACAATTTTGACAGATTGACATCTAGGGACATCTAATAAATTCCCCAGAATTCTTTATATCACTAGTTTTATTTATAAATTGGATGTAAATATTGATATCAAGGTGATGGAAAGTAGTGTAGGATCAGGACAATCAATCTTGATCTCGCTGTATTACTACCCACCACATAGGTACGGACACGCGTTATATATCACGTATGTATGGATAACACGAATTAAAAAAATTCTTTTAGTAAAATTTTGAAAAACACTGGTATTTCTCTGTGGACCGGCAAAAATTTCTGACGAACCGGCGGTTGGGAAACGCAGGTCTAGACGATGACACAAAGGGATCGTGCATATATACTATTCCAACTAGAAGTTCAAAAATAAATTGAAGAATTTGGGTCAAAGAAATCACGAGAGTGATAATGCAAAAGGAAGTATCTGCGAAACCATATGTGTGTATGATAAGGATCGCGATAGTAAAATAAAGAAGGGTTTATATCGGGCCCCGCCTTTGCTCTTCTTGTTTAGTTTGTGTTAGTGGGGTTGGGGAACTACACCAACGCTCGGTTTGTGGTTTACTAAACAACTTTAATGCTCGAATTTAATGCGTGACCCAATATAAACCCTTCTTTATTTTATTAGTTCCTTATCATACATATGGTCTCGTACGTACTTCCTACCTGTTTTTCTATATCTGTATACAACATTCGATGTGTGATTACAATCCTTCCGATTTTCAGGAGTCAGGCGCGGTCCTAGAGGGGGAGTCAGGCGCAGTCCTAGAGGGTGAGTCACAGGGCTCACATCCTTGAAAACGTCTATTAGTAGGTACATATTTCAAAAACATGACATTAACATAGTGTTGGCAAATTACCTGCGTTTTATACAAACAATATGAAACTGCTCTGAATAAGCAATTGCCATCAGCTATTATTTTAATTCGTCTGTTAAACATTAACTGCTTATTAATGATGGAAGTGGACGGCTGCATCAACCATTTATATTTATAAGCGGGAGTACTTACGAAACTCACCACCGGAGAAAGTGAGAGGGCGTCCCAAGTGAATGTCCGACTCGTTAGTCTCAAATTAAGCATTTTAGAGTTTTTCAAATTAAAAATATAAACATTAAAAAATTTTAAAAATTAAGTAGTGTTGATTAATCTACACAGCAAAAACTATAATATAAAAAAAGAATCGCTCAGATTGGTCCGGTGGAAGTCTCAAACGAACTGGAACAAAAATAAGCCTTGTGTTTTAAATATATAGAATCTAATTACAGAAATTTTATTTAAGGCTATTATATTGCGTTGTAGTTTTTAATTAAGTTTTTGACATTCTGTTTTTTACAATTCGATACTGTTTATTTGTATTAATTTTGTTTAGTTATATTTTGTATTATTTTATTATAGCAAAATGCGTAGTATGAAACGCATTTTTCGGACACCAATGTGTACTTTTTTTGACATAATTTTGTATTCAATAAAACTAATCAAAACTCAAAGTTTTATTTGCTTCGGCCGAATATTTGGCGCTACGGCAAATTTTAATGGCCAAATATTCGGTATTCGATGATTCCGCCAAAAGCCGCTTCGGTGCATCACTAATAGTTATTATACTTTGGGTAGCTATTAGGTTCAGTCGATTAATTACTATACTCCGGCCGGTCAACACAGATAGTAATAAAAACGCCCACAAAAGAGCGGGCGACTTAACAGCTACTTTGCTATTGGACGAATTGAAACAGTGCGCGAAACTGTGGAGTCCGTTTCACACGGCAAAGTGACAGATAGCGTCACTTTGATGCAGATCAGCATCAGCAGATCAAGTAATTATTTGATTAGTTTTTGAACATTTCATGTACTATTAAATATTTTAAAATTGATAATACATAATTTAAAGTGTATTCAAATTCAAGATAGAGTAAAATATGCAACCCAAATAACAGATTTCTTTAGTAACTGGATAAATAAAATTAAATAAAATTGAAGTGAAATCAAAGAGGCATTTGCTTCTTATGTTTTATGTTTGACATTTAGTTATTAAATCATAAAATCTGACAAGATAGAAATTCTGCATCTATATAATAATGGCGAGTAGTAGTACAATAAATCTTAGTCCTCCACGAAAAAGAAGCAAAAAAGGTCATTTAAGCATACAAGAAAAAAGCATGATTTTAAACGTATATAAAAACTGTAAAAACAACATCAAGTTGGACAAATTTCCTTAACCACAAACAATTTTATAACATAAGAGTCAAAAACCCATCACTCTTTGATCTATATTTCTTTAATTTTGTTTTATTTATCCAGTTACTAAAGAAATTTGTTATTTGGGTTGCATATTTTACTCTAGCTTGAAATTGAATACACTATAGAAGTTGTGAGCACCCGGCTGTCTCAAAACCAATTTATTTCTATTTGAGATCAGTACCGTGAAATCTCTAACAAAATTCGATAAGAAAAGCGGACTGTATTTAATTTTAATAATTTTCGTTTAACTTACCACAAATCTTCGTTTTTTTGTAACTGAAGGATAGGTGAGAAGGAAAAAGGGAAGTCGATGAACGAAGTTTTATATCACTTTCATACTTTCACAATTCAATTATTAATTTTAAATATTTTATTTTATTCCTGCTGTCATTTTATGACCGGCCTTTTCCAACATTTGGTTTACAACTAACTACTAAAATTTGAACTAAGAATAAACTCCGCATACGCACAATCTGAATTTGCATGGCGGGAAATTTAAAATACCGATTCCCCAAATTAAATGACTAATGAAAACCCAACATTCCGCCCACCAAAACAAAAGTTTTCATTCAAAATAACTATAACTAAATATACTTGCCGCACACAGTTCCAATCTTGGTAAAGTAATGCGTTTTAAAGGAGCTACCTAGGACTTAGCACAAATCAAATAGACATTAATATTATTTGCATTTTCCAATTTTCTACCATACACCACCGCAGCATACCCACGCTCCGAAGCATCACAAAAGCCATGAAGATCATAGTTTTTCAAATTCAAACCCTATATATCTACTAATTTTAATTTCTTTGAGGAGATCTAATTCAAATTTAAATTTTCTCCAACATTTCTTAATTGAATCAGGCGGTTCTTCGTCCCAATTCAATCCCAAAGACCACAGTTGCTGTAAAAGAAACTTTAGAAAAAATGTTAATGGAGTCATGAAACCTAACGGATCAAATATTTTCGCCACATTTGAAAAAATGCTTCTTTTGGTACAAAGCTCTTCTGATAATTCCACATTATATTGAAAAACATCAACGGGTTGCCATTTCAAACCTAATATTTTCACAACTGTTGGCGAATGATCATCAAACTCTAAATAGCAAGAACCATCTGTAGAACTCAACAATGGAATGTTCGAGGTCCACTTCCTCAACTCGAATCCACCTGCTAGACACATATCATTTAATTCCTTTTTCAAAAAATTGGCATCTTTATAGGTTGCACAACTAGTAACCACATCATCCATGTAAATATTGGATGTAAGGGTTTTTGCAGCGAGAGGCCATTTTTCTTTTTCTCTCTCTGCCAATTCTCTCAATGTTCTTATCGCTAAAAAAGGTGCTGAAGCTATTCCGAACGTGACAGTTTTCAATTGATAGTCCTGAACAGGTTCCTCTTGTGAAAATCTCCACAAAACTCGTTGATAATGTTGATGGGAAGGGTGCACTAATATTTGGCAATACATTTGGCGTATGTCTGCTGTTAGAGCAATTGAGTGTAGTCTAAAATTCAAAAGTACACCGAATATATCCGATTGTAATTTTTTCCCAATCAACAATACCTCATTGAGTGAATTTCCATGCAAGTCTTTCATGGAAGCATCGAACACGACACGTAATTTAGTCGTAGTACATTCCGGTTTTAACAAACCATGATGTGGAAAATAATAAAATTTGCCACAATCCCTTGTGGGAGTAGGTATTTTTTCCATATATGACAACAACAAATAATTTTCCATAAAGTTCTTGTATAAAGATTCAAAAACTGAATCCTTTGTAAAACGTCGTTCCAAAGAATAAAGTCTATGCAAAGATTGTTTTCGAGTTCCTTCAAAATAAGGATCTTCTTTAGTGAACGGAAGTTTAACCATAAATCTTCCATCAACCATTCTTTGATGTGAAGATACAAATATGTCTTCACACACTATCTTCTGGAGACATACAAACCACATTCCTTACTCCCTCAACTTACCAAAATCGTTTTAATGTTTCGTCAAGTGAAACATGAAATGATTCAATATTTTCTTCCACTGAAGTGTCTATTGGACCCATTAATATCCAACCAAACACTGTGTTTAGAGCCACTGGTTGATCATGGTTACCCAATAGTTGTCCCGTTTCCAAAAGATATGGAAATACATCTGCACCAAGTAGCATTTCAATTTCCCCAGAGACATTAAAACTAGGATCAGCCAGTTTCAAATTAGCGATATATTTCCACTTTCCAATATCAATAGTATTACAAGGCATTTTAGCAGAAATTTTATTAATCACTAATGCTTTAATGTTTAAATGAAACCCACTTTTTTCATTTCCTTTAATAACACACTCCACAAAACCACTAGATGCTACTGGGGCTTGATCTAAACCAAAAACTTTAGTATTGGATTTTATTTTTCTAAGACCTAATCTAGCGCAACAAAGTTCTGAAATAAAACTTGTTTGGCTTGCACTATCCAACAAAACGCGCACAACTTGTTCCTTGCCATTACAATCAAGCACACCAATTTTTGCAAGTCCATTATACGCAATTTCATAATTTGCAGCATTTAATGGTAAACCTTTCACATGTGTTAAAGGTTCTTTTGAAAGCGATGTCACTAAATATTGAAATTTCTCAACACTGGATAAAGCACTATTTTTATGCACTAACATATTAAATAAATCAAAATAGGTTGGCCATGTTTTTAAATCACCATCAAAATTCGGTAGCACAATTTTTGGTAACTTAACATTACTTGCATTATTTGTTATAGCGCCTTTTCCAACACCTAAATCTAGTGCAATAGATTTGATTTCATAATAAATCTCATCAACACTCACTAAAACTTTATCTTCAGCATCTGTTAATTCCTCGGTACAATCCTTTTGATTTAATAAAGCTTTAAGTATTTCATTATGAATCTCTTCAATATTTTTATATAAATTGTCAACGAATTCCAAACGTACAATAAACTGAGACAATTGTTTATCATCTTGCATTGCTAATTTACCCATAGCCAATTTCTTTAAGACGAGAAAAATCACGACTTCTCTTTAATTTCATAGTAGCTAGTGACATGATTTTACAACTCAATTATCAAAGTAAACAACAAAGAATCCTATAAGTTAAATACCCCGTCACCCCAATCTAATTATTAATATTCAAACTTTAATAAAATATTTCAATTAATCAATTCAAATAAATCCACTAAAAAAATGATTTTCCCATTAATTCACTATTCAAATATTATCTTTATTTTCGCACCTGTTCCAAAAAAAACCAAACGCGATAAGAGCAGCTTGCCTGCGAATACAATACAAATTTTCATCCAATATGCAATTTTAAACTCGTGTATAAACCGTTGCGTTGCAAAATGCGGGAATTAATCAGTTTCACTTGAGTTTTTAACCATGAATACCAATTATTATTGCGTCTTTATATTTTTATAAATACGCCGTAAATTACTACTTTCGACAAATCGCCTTTTAAACTTCCCACATGCCCAATTAACAAATTAATAACCCAATCACTTATTAAACTACTAAATGCGGTTTTTTAAACGCCAAATGTCTCAAAACCAATTTATTTCTATTTGAGATCAGTACCGTGAAATCTCTAACAAAATTCGATAAGAAAAGCGGACTGTATTTAATTTTAATCATTTTCGTTTAACTTACCACAAATCTTCGTTTTTCGTAACTGAAGGATAGGTGAGAAGGAAAAAGGGAAGTCGATGAACGAAGTTTTATATCACTTTCATACTTTCACAATTCAATTATTAATTTTAAATATTTTATTTTATTCCTGCTGTCATTTTATGACCGGCCTTTTCCAACATTTGGTTTACAACTAACTACTAAAATTTGAACTAAAAATAAACTCCGCATACGCGCAATCTGAATTTGCATGGCGGGAAATTTAAAATACCAAATCCCCAAATTAAATGACTAACGAAAACCCAACAGAAGTAGTTTATTATTAAAATCTTATGTCTTTTGAGGTTATATTGTAGAATATAAAGATGTTTCAGTGACAGTTGGGTTTTTAGCAGTAGCCAATCTGATGAAGTGGCTACGCACCCTTACTTTTATTACTATCTCTGTTGAGCGGCCAGAGTATAGTTACTAATTTAGCATTATACCTTCTGTTGATTTGCCTGCTCATTATTAAAAATTATAATTTTGGAATTGTTATTATTAGGATGTAACCTATTTCAATAAACCACTTTACTTTAATTCTAATTAAACCGTTACATTTAATATTTAATCTTGTACTTCGTACTCGAAATCTCATATGGAAGCAAATACGCATACGAGGTGTGACAATTTAATTCCCGGAATGGCCGCGTAGTGTCGCCCATGGGGTTATTTGGTAAAAATTACAAGAGTAGATATGTTTTAACTAATGCGTACGTAAATCTCAAGCCGATGGAGCCATTTGTTAGTTGACTATTGCGAAAACAAAAATGATCTACATATCACCTTTGCAGTAAAAATGACTGATCGAAATTTGGAGCAGCGTGTTAACATTAAATTTTGTGTGAAAATAGGCAAAACTGCTGCTGAAATCTTGGAGCTGTTGAAAATGGCATATGGTGTGGATGCCCTAAAAGAGTCAAGTGCCTTTGAGTAGCATAAAAGATTCAAGGATGGGTGAGGTGATGTGATGTGTGAGATTCGCTAAGATCTGACAGATGATTAAGTGTGAGATTAATAGCCAACAGTGCTGTTTAGAGTTGCTGGCAAGATTATTAAATTCTGTTTGGAGGAAAAGACCTGAATTGTGACCTGACAAATGGATCATCCATCACGATGATATCCCTATGATTTTTAGCTGTTCCACAAACTAAAGACTTCGCTAAAAGGACGAAGATTTTCTGACATAGCCGATATCCAGCAAAATGCGATTTATGGAACTGAAGAGTATTCCGGAAAAAGAGTTCCAGGTCCGTTTTCAGAAATGGGAGCACCGCCTAAACCAGTGTAAAGTTGCACAAGGGGAGTACTTTGAAGGTGACAATAGCCACTATAGTGTACAGCTTTCAACATATGTTTGTTACAACTGCATTCCGGGAATTAAATTGTAACACCTATAACATGTAACATTCTATATGTCCTGTTCTTAAAAAAAGGAATCCTATTCTTGCCATCAATTAAAGACCTATATCAATTCATCAACTTCGTCTACATCAAGATTTATTGCTTTGCAAAATGCCTATTATGGAAGTGAAAAAACCAATTTTGGTCTTGATCTTTTGTAGCCAACCTTTGACCTAACGCAGAAGACTTTTTGGAACATTGGCAACATTATACAATGGATCTCATGTTATACAAGGTTTTTCAAAAATGTTCCAATTTAGAAAAAGCGGTAGAAGGGATAGATCACAGACACAAAGTGCCAATATATATTTTTCATTTCATCCTAGCATCATCGGTTTCTACAGGGCGATCCAAAATATGCTTAATTTCGAGTTCTTTTGCACACCAATGGATCTAGGAACTAATTGTGTCATTATTTTGTATTTAAGATACTTTGAGAGCATGAACTTTTTTTTGCAAGTCTGTCGAATTTCAGTTGCACAGAAGAATAAGAAGAGTCGATGTAAATTTTTAAAGTTGCCTCTACACCAACCATTTATCTTTATTATTTTATTTAGCATTTAGGGCATCCAAAAGCCCTTATCTGTACTACTCCCCAGTGCTTATCAGAATTTCTTGTTTAAGTTATTGCTATTGGTGGCAAATATGGCTAGGTAGATGTAGGCTAGGTAGATTCATTGGTCCAATAATGACAACACCAGGGACGAATGATCTGGGCAAGTCTAAAAGCCAAGCGCATTAAATGCCACTGTAGATCAGGTAATAGATGTGGTTTGTGAATCTTCCAAAACCATGGCTTGAATAGATTCAATTTCTAGCCTGGACAATTCTGCGTAAACTTCAAAACACTTAGAAAACAGTGTAGAGGTTTTCTAAGTATTAAATAAGTTAATTAACATTTCTAAGAATTAAAATATGAGTGAGTCAATATCAAGAAACTCATGCACTATAATATAACTAGTTGAGAATGCAGCCATTATCATAAAGAACTGTAATTTAACATAGATTCGTAAAACTAGCACCGTTGGACTATTAATATACAGACATTGAAGGCAGTCTAAAGTATTCAACAAAATTCAATCAAACTCAGTATGATCTAAAGCACAATTCTAGAGAAGTGCAGAGCAGAATTTTGCGAAAGTTAAAGTTTTTTAGGTTGCGGGAGAAAACAATGTGAAAGTAGTTCGAGTAGTTTTTTGATTATTTCATTCTACTTCGTTTTTGACCAATCGCAAGGCTTTATTTTTTGGATTACAGCGATAATTCGATAATTTTTTATTGTCCTTTTCGACTGTTTTTATCTTCGTGACAACGCTGAAAACTAGTTTCACATGTGTCCCATTTTTTACTTTCATGTCAAATACTAATCTTTATGTTAATAAGTAGATGCTTAAATAAACAACTGTATCATGAAATAATCTTACCGAATTACATGCTCGTGCTTCTGAAATTATCTGTTGTAATACTCAAGTTGATTAAAACGCAACACTCGTGTCATTTTTTGACAAATTTCCCTCCGTTGCACGTCGGGAAATTAAAACGTCAAAAAATGACACTCGTAATTGCTAATCAACGTTCGTATTACAAATCGATAATTTCGAAGCACTCGTGTAATTACAAGTGATAATTTGAAATGTTTCGATAAAATAAATAAACAAATAAGTTTTGGGTTGTTCGAAAACTCAATTTTCGACGATAAGAATTGATTATTAATCACCATCTGCGTGTTTTGTGTTGTTTGTGAATTGTAAAAAGATTTCGAATTGAGTGAAGGCGTCGAATAAGAGGGGTCAGCAGGAAAGAGCACTAGATTTTGAACCATCGTCGGAATCCCAACTTTAGAAATTGGGCGTTTAGACGAGAAGAAACCTTTTAAAAAAAGCTACAGCTCAATTAAGGTAAGGTCCGATTTAGGGTGTTAAATTAATTCAATTTTGAATCCTTTTATGAATTATTGATTTGTTATTTCGAATACAATCCGCTAATTTTTATAATCGTTACACTATAAATTGTTAAGATGTAAAACAGTGAGCAGTGATAATATGATATTATTTTTGTAATAACAAACACAAATTAGACATTTTAGAAGCATATGAGATATAAAAACACAAACTCAGGGTACCTTTAATGAATGAACAGATTGAGCTCAGTAATTCTCCGTTAGTGGAAGTGTTAGATATTTAATTCTGATTATTTTTATCTTTATCTATATTGTTTATATTTATATTAGGAATGCAAGTTAATTCCGGATTTCCAGAAATCCGGATTCGTGGATAATATGACATTTCAAGTTCGGATATCCGGATTCTAAATGGAATCCGGATTCCAAGTGGAATCTGGGTACAATGCATATCTAATAGTGAAAAATGTATTTCAAGTTCAGATATACATTAAGGTGATGTCGAACCGATAGCCGATGTTGGATAATCAAAAACTATTCTATATATACAGGGTGCCCCGTGACTCGATGGCCATAGCTTAAGAGCGTATTCTTTGGACAATTTTAAGTCGAAAGTGCCTGACACACTTTTGTCCAAAACTTAATCGTTAAGGAGTTATGGACAATGTAACATTGAACAGGAAATCAATCTGGTAGGCCATGTACTTGTCATATTGTGTCATATTGTTATAGTAACATTGTTTATTCTTTGACGTTGTAATTTTCAGAAATAAAAAACCGTCACTAATCTAGACTTAAACTAATCGATTTTTAAAAACGTTTATGCAACATAAGGCTCTTTAAGATTTTATTGGAACAACTATGTTTCTTTTGATTTTTGGCTTTTGGTAGGACTTAGTCAATTGCAATGACTATTTGTCAATTATTTATTGTTACCATAAATGGTAACTAATTTCACTAGAGACAAACTATTTTAATTTAAAAATGAAAACTGTTATTGTATATACCAAGTTCAAATCCGGTTTTCAAATCCGGACTTCAAATCCGGATTTCAAATCCGAAGTATTCGGATATCCGACTTGAGATGTCGGATTTGTTAAATCCGGATTAACCGGATTTTTAAAATAGCCGGATGTTTACAGCCCTAATTTATATTACCTTTGATAATGACAACTTAGCTGTCGAAACAATATTGTCGGGTTGTAATTTAATAAAAACTGTGAAACTCTTTATTAATCTTTTTTTATTTCAAGATATTATTAAGCTAAAATATTTAAAAAAAGGCTAAAAATCAGGCCTCATCAACATTCATCCAAAATTCTAAATGGTTTGATGCAACTTCTAGTGTTCCCGGGGATTTGGGGAACTCTTATCTGGGATCAATCTTTTTTTACTATCTTTTAAGGACACAAGTTACATAATACATATGATACATCATGCTATGAAAAACAGTAAATTTTTACTTTGTGCAAGCAGTTTTTCTCAGTAAAAGTATTTCTCTGTTAATGGTGGTTTTGTTGATTAGATCCTCTGCCGATATATATCTTTCCTTCTCCCGTTTACGTAAGTCCAGTTTACTATTTTGACAAAACAACTGCAACTGAAAGTGAAACATGCAAGGTTCTCGTTGCTAGGTACAAAAGTAGTGCTTACGTGGCCAGGACAAAAAAATGAATTATATCTAATTTTTGAACATTTTGACGAGTCGCTAGGTTGTTACCAAGGTTCTCACAACCAGCCATTTCATAATTTTCAGCGATTGGGGGGGGGGGAGAAAGGAGAAATTTAATACAATGCACCATGTGTAAGCTTTTTTCTTCACCTCGGAGACCTTTACGGACATCGGCTGCACGTCTCGATCCTTAAAGTGTCTCCAAGGCAGAAAAATTTAAATTTATCAGCAACAAGAAAATTCTACTTTTTTTGAATGGGTTTAAGTCTGTTTAGAAAGTCAAGTTTTATACATAATAAAATCAGTAATGTAAAAGTACACCAATAACTAATTCTTTATAATTAAAATTACAATTAATTCCAATCAATAACAATAATTACTATTAATATAAATTAACTGAGTGATACAGTTACAATGTTAATTGATATAATTACATACAATAAATTATAAAATATAACAAAATGTTTTGAGTATAAAAGATTGAGATTGAGGAATCCATTAAGTTGTTCCAGTGAACTCTCGAGGTCGCCAAAGATTTAAAAGTTCAGCTTCAACATAAATAATGAAGTGCAGTGTCATTCGAAAGCTATTGAAAAATCTAGGAAATGAGATATAAAAGATTTCAGTGACTTTCAGAGGCCACTAAAGATCAAAATTCAACTTTAAAGTAAATCATAATTAGTGCAGTGTCATTCGATAGTCATAGACCCTGTCATCATTTCACTGGTCACTTCCCTTTGATTCTCTTATTGTTCTCTAATTGCTATGCATATGACAACGCCATTGTTTTCATGTTTTGCCATTCATCTGTCAAGTTTTGAACATCACACCTTTTATTTTGCGAAACTTGCATCATTAAACGAATGGCAACATAGTGCAGTACAATTAATTATCTACCATTGAACCCTGTCTATCAGACTTAAGATTTCTGCCAAATTACTTTCCATTCACAAGTTATCGTCCTGTAGATTTTTAAGTGAGATCCTGCATTTATTGTTGGAATTCACATTCAGTTTTGTTAAGGTTTCTGATTGTAGGTTTTAAGAAGAATTCTCAATGCTGTTTTTGAATAATTATGATAGAAAGCTTCTACAGTGCCGGGTGTCCCATCATATTTTTTCCTATAATAACTGCTTAATAACTTCTAAACGGTTCAAGATAGAAATGTGGGGTTTTCACTGAAATGCTTCAAATCAGCACAAGTTTTGTTTGGATGCATTCAATTTTTTCTGTCACTTTCGATTACGTCACAACAAGAATGGTGGTTTTTTGACAATTTTTTTTGTTGTTTTTTTTTAATGGAAAGTACCCAGTATATTCTTTGAAATCCTGAAAGAACCGTCCTTCGGCTGTCCTATGGCTTGAAAGTTTAAGGTAGAAAGTCACCCAAACCTTACAACTCAAGAATTACATGATTTAAGTATATTTGGTAAATTCAATGTTGCTCTTTCGATTGATACCCGAAAAACGGCATTTCACCACGTATATACCGAGAAAACGATTAACAAAGTTGCAGTCAAATACATTGATGTATATGGGTTTACACAGTATGCCCAAGAACAACTTGAAAGTTTTATATTTAAACAACTCACCATGTATATGAAAAACTATGTAACAATAGTTTAGAAATTGTATTTTAGATTGACGTTAAGAAAACTGCAGTTTACCTCTTAGTTATTGAGATATTTCGATTATAAACTTGTATTCCAGCTGTAACCGGAAACTGATGACTGAAGTCCCTGCACATGCAAAACCCTATTATATGATCTGGCAACGTTGCTTCGCGCGGAAATTCAAATTTGATATGTTAGATGAATTTATGTTGGTATTTTTTATATTACTTGAAAATAATGATATACGTAAATAAATTAAATAGATGAAATCAAATATAATAAATAAAATTGAATAAAATAAAATGAAAATTGTATTAACATTGATTTTTCACATTACTTGTACGTGATCCCAGACGTGGTTCGGCGATGTGGTCGCGGACTACTGAGTGCGTGCTCTATATTAAAGAGACACTTTGAGTGGACAAATCAGTCTAATTTTTGATTAATAAGTGAGTAAATACGAAGTTCATTAGTAACCGTTTATATGTGTATAAAAAGGATCGAAGTTCTGTACTGCAATATTGAAAAACAGTGATAAACTTACAACGGCCTTTTTATTGTTAGTTCCCGCTCTTGAAGAAAAGCTTTCTCGCAACTTCTTCTCGCTACTTGACTTCCCTATAATATCCCCTGCTTGCTTCAACGTTGTTTTGCTCACAGCAGACATGTCAAGTGATGTGAGAATCGCGTTGACTTGCCCCAATACCGGCATCGATCATCGTTGAAGATCAATTTTTGATTAATTAATGTTATACGCAAAAAATGATAATGATAATAGGAAATAGTATTAAGAATCTTCTACCTGCTGCAAGTTTTATATTCAAAACATGACGTTTTGTAGAAGCATCATTGGGGAGTATGTTTCTGATCTGTGAACGTATTTGACAACTTGGCAAGAAGGGCAGCGAATCGACCAAATTGAAGCTATACCACACACTTGTTTTTTTATGATGTCATCAAAAACTAATTTTTGGTCACAATCATATTCATAACACCGCATAAAACTATTTAACGTACAGCAGTCAATAATTTTTACCAAACTCTAACCTCACTTTGGTTTTACGTCAAATACTGATCGTACATTGCGTTGCCAAATCTTACTCATCAATGTATACTACGTTAGTAAAGCGAACAACGATGTTATCATTATTAATTTGTTTTCTGATTTAAAATGACAATTTTTGTGTGCTAAACAACAAATAAATAATTTTTTAATTTTCTATAATGTTCATATGTGAATTAAAATTTGTTGATTTTATTCATATACAGCAGCTAGCTTGACTTTAGATTTGGGTGACTTTCTACCTTAATCTAAGCATTTCAGTGAAATTTTGAGGTTATGTGTGACAGATTTTACGTCAATTAAATGTCAAAAAAATGAGGTTATGACAAATGTCATCCAAATTTAATTTTTTTAAAAAAGTGTTTGATAATGATATTAACAACGAACAATTACAGTGATTTAAATAAAAAGGAAAGTGGAAGTGTTAATTTGGTTTTTTGGACTATTTAAGAAAATTTTTTGGAAAACGTATTGTAACTTTATTTCTGGATGGAAGGAAATTAAAACTGGATGTAATAAGAATTTTTGGAAAATAGACAATTTATTGATTTATGTACTCACATATTGGAGGTAAATTGTTCAATATTTAATAGTTGTAATAAATTACAAAAGAAGATCCACAAGAACAATTATATGGAAATGCGTGTTCACCAACGCAACAAATAAGCAGGTAAATTTGCTGACTATTACAGAGAACTGCCAAATAATATAGTGTGTGCAAAAATTTTCAAGTGGCGCAAAATCTTTGACTTGAAAAAATGTATTTTCAAACTTCAACTTTTTTTTTTTGTTTTGTTTCGTTTCTTTCTTCAATTATAATTTAAGATCGTGGGATTGATAAAATAAAAATGAATTAAGACAAAGAGAATTAGACTGTCTCCAATTGGCACCAATAATTAATTGAATCCATTTTAGGTAGTAAGAATTTTTTTGTTTTCGTTTCTCTTTTATAAAGTTTGTTTTCATTTTTTTTTTGTTTATTAATAAAATAATATTTTAAATGTTCAAAAGGAGCTTAATTTGTGTTTTTTTTTTGTTTTGTGTCCATTAACAGAATTTAAGAGGTATAAGTTGAACAATACTTTATTATTTTGTCAAAGAGCGGACCCGCCTTAAATTTCCTCATGCAATTTTCCTGAGCTTGTCTTTGCATTTTAAAATCATAGCCGGAGCAAATTTTCTTTTCATTACAAAGGTAAGTGGCGTTAGTCTTTGTACAACTTTTCAGTTTACCTTGCTACACTAAACATAAGTGATAGTGGTCTTTAATATTAAATAAAATTATGATCACGTGTTGTGAAGTGTATACTAATACAGCGCTTAATCAAGATAAAATTTTATTGTCGCACAAATGCGATGCTTATTGACAATTAGAATATCATATCAATATATAAAATATAACCTACCTGTTTTTAAAAATAGTTGACTTCTACATTTTAAAACAATTCGAAGAGCAGATTTTATTACGACCATCATATTGTAGAACAAAAGTTATCTTTCTTTGTCATTCATAAACTACTACCATTACTTAATTTAGTTAATCTTCACAAATTAAAAATTAATTTTGTAATAACATTGAAAACTATATATACACGCTAACTACTAACAAACATGTTTTGATTGATTTTCCTCAAACTCACACAATACAAAAAAAAGTGCATTAATTACACACCCTCTTCCGTCCAATTTTCCTTTCTTTCCGAAGCTCTTTCTCTTCATCAGAAATTTTTTCCCTTTTATCTTTAGATTTGGACGAACGCTCTTTCTTCTCTGTCTTCTCGATGAAGTATTCCATTTGCTGCTGCATTTTACGTTCTTCATGTTTGGAACTCTGCAGACAACCAGGGGTTCAGCATTAGGGAACGTAGTTGAAGAGATGCGCAGTTGCAGTCTCCAGTTGCGCTTCTTAGCTGCCAACCTGTGACTTGCCTTACGCTTTACACCTAACACCGCTCTACTTTAACTAAATCAGATTTTTCTTTTAAAGGACATGCATTATAGTAGTGTAATTTTGAAAGTTATTTATTGTGAAGAAGTAAAATCTGTATTTACTGAATCTTTTTTTTTAATTAAAGATAAAACGCTTTTGAGAACTGCTAAATTTTTTAATACAAGTTTTGCCAAATGTATTGGTGTACTTTTTATGCACAAAAAAAGTATAGAAGATTTGTATAATGTGATACAGACCCATATTGTTTATTTAAATTACATTGTACGTACTTACCGCAGACGTATCCCATCCCCAAAACTCATTCACAGAAAAAACCAGATGTATGGAAGATTGGGCTGATAAAACAAGACCGTCTTCAAATTCACCAAAACTGTTTCTAAAACACGATACTACCAGTAAGAGGGAGAATTTTGTTTAAAAAAAAACTTCGTTTCTTCACACTGATGGACGATGATAAAATCCAAAGTATATCTTCTTATCTTCTTATTGGGCTGTAGAATCAATCCATTTTGACTTCATCTTCGCTCCTTTTTCCTTATTCAAATGATTTCGGATAATTCTTCATATTATATTGAATTTATTGAATGGTTTGATTTTTGTATATCTCATGAGTTTTTTTAATCGTAATCAACTTCTTAATTGTTATGCAGGACATCGGTTTTAGATTCAGATTCATTGAAGTAATGCTTGTTGATAGTGATAATTTTAGAATAATGTTGACGATAACTGTGGCAGAATATATAACAAATAAAATAGGTGTACTTGTTCTACTTCCTCTCTTTAAAAAACGACGCAGGCAATATTATTTTATTTCATTGACAGTAAAAGTTGATATTATTTCTCTTTTATTTCTTCTAATGAGTTTTCTTCTTGTATGCAACATGAACATAAATGTAGGTACTTTTCTGCAGCAGAGATTAGTTTTGGGAATATGAGGTAACTGATATTTGTATGATCAAAATAATATGTATTGGATCAATTGTGAGTAATCAAAAGAAGTGGGTCGATTTAATTACTGAAGAGCAGCTTATTAAATGCGTATCCTTCTCAATGTGCTATGATTATGAACGAGGACTAGGAATATCTTTTCAGTGAACAAACTTAAAACTTCTTCCATAAAATGACCAAACAGAACATGAATAAACTCAAAAATACTTCTCCAAGCTCCATAATATAATTAAAGTAAAAAATCTTCTTTAACTAAACGATACTTCTTCTTCTTTGATTCTCCATTTCAAAAAGGGCTGTAGTATCACAGTAGCACTTAAAATTAATAGTTCTATGGGAGAGACACAAACAAGGTCCACTAACACTCATTTTTAAAATGAACCAAACACACATTTATAACAAAACGCAGGTTGACATTTCAGCCCAATCTCCCAAGATGAACATCTGACAGGTGGACGGTATATGGCGACGTATTGTGGGGAAAGCCCTGAAACTATCTCACTCCGATGTTATCTGACCCCAATACTAACCTTCGAGGATGAACCCTCCATCTTTCTTCTTTTTACATCTACACATAAAACATAGTTGTTAATGTCAACATAAATTCTTAAAAAATACTTTTACCTCTATCGGGTTCGGGTGGTTCCTGACTGCGTCGTAAGTTTGATCCATTATTTCCCATACCTAAATCCCGTTCATCACGAACTTCACGGTAATAATGACCTGCTCTATCGTCATAATATCGATCTCTCTCACTTGAATAACGCAAGTCATCTTTTGGACTAACCATTTCAATATAACGTTCATCCTGTAATTAAATTGACAATATTAATGAAAAATATCAATATTATTAAAAAGTCATGAAAAACTATGAATTATACTTACTCTATAAGACCTTTCTTCCTTAGTTGCTAATTTTTCTTCTTTTCTATCTCTACGTTTATCTCGATCTCTATCTCGTTCCCTATCTAATTCTTCCCTTTTATCCTCCTTCTTACTATGCTTTTCTAATCTTTCTTCCTTTGGTTGTTTGTCTTTTTCTAATGGTTTATCTTTGGAACTAAACATAAAAACATTTACAAAAATAATCAATGATAAAAAAAATAGCAGAAACTTACATAGAACTACTATCTGAAGAACCTTGAGAAATTTGCATTTTTAAGGTGCTCTTCATTTCATCTGATGTTAGACGACCCTTTTTACTGTCCTGTTTTGCTTCTTTCAATGTGTCTTTGGTATTGTTATCTGCTACATCTGAAATTAAAATTTATTTTTAAACTATAATTCTCTATTTAGTTAAATATGAACGCACATTTGGTAACATGAATTTGCAAGTCATAAACTTGCCCATCAGTTAGTATTATTATGAACTAACAAATTACAAATTTAATTATATTCTAACTCAGACCTACGCAAATATTTTTAGTTAAAATTCACTAGGTCAATATTAAAAACTCAATAGTCCGGCTGTTACAATGCAACTTTAAATTTAAAAATTGTGAATTTCTAACAACACAAACAACATTATAATAATAATAATAATAATAATTGATACAACCCATAGCCTGGAAACCAGGCCCCAGAAGCTATAAGCTTGTGCGGGAGGGAGGGGGCGATTATTATTATTACGTAGGCCCTAAGTGCGTCTGCATATAAAGCTGCAAGTACGAGGTAAGCGCCATAAATTCTCGGCCTGGCAGGCTTCTACGGGTGCCAACATGTTCAAACTCCATTGCGTTATAGTTGAACATGTAAGAAGCCTACACTAGATATATATTAAGGCTAGAAGCGTAATAGATTTTAGTAGCCACTCAAGCATCGTGACGAGTGCATGAAAAGGTTGCAGTTAACGAAAATTGAGTAGCACGATCATTAAATTTTTAACAAAAGAAGGACACATGCCTAATACAATCAAACAACGTTTAGACGGCATTTATGGTGATTTATCTCCTTCATATTCCACTGTAAAAAAGTGTTTCAAAATGTTTCCGTTTGGGGCAAGATTCTCTTGAAGATGATGAGTGCACCGGTCGGCCAATTGAAACGGTAATGCCTCAAAAGTTGCAATCATTGAAGAAATGGTATTAGAAGATCGCCGTTTGAAAGTTAAGGAGTTAGCAGTGATGTCCGATATTTCGGAAACAAGTGTTTGCCGAATTCTTCATGACCATTTGGGTACGAATAAAATTAGTGCAAGATGGGTACCGCGTCTTCTTTCTGCTGTTCAATGTCAATGTCAAAGCCAGCCAACCCGGGCCCCAGAACGGGATAGCCGGGCTCTGCCTATCACAAGCCAGGACAAATGGGGAGTGATAGGAGTAACCAGTAACTCTTAAAAAAACCAGGGCTCAGTTGACCCGACTGATAGCACCCTGTAGAGGTTCCTACTCAGGATTACGAGGCTAGAAGACTGCTTGGAAAAAGACATGATTGGATGCAAAAGGCTTTGACAATTAGAGCTGGCGCCACGGAGTGCAACTCGGAACCGGAGCCAAGCTTCCGTGGGCTCCTGTCCTGGCAAGCACCTTGGTGGGTGCCCGCGCTGTCGGAGGCGCGGGAGCCCGGAAAGAATTCGAGTAAGGGACTGGAGCCCCAGGGGGTTGAAGATATCCCCCCAAGGGGGCATATCCGGATGCAGCGGGGCATCCCGCTGGCTGTAGAGGCAATCCCCCTATAGCGGGTACACCCCACCTGGGCAGCCCACCAAGGCAAGGGAGAAAAGGAAAAGAAATGAATAACCAAGAAATTGAGAAGGAAGAGGAAGTGTCAAGGGAAATAATGCGGGAAATGCAGGAAGCTATGGAGAAAGAAATGCTGGAAGAACATAAGAAAAGAATAAGTATAAGCAGAACACCTCTCCCAACAAAAAGAAGAAAAGGGAGGAAGCTCCCACATTCAGAACAATCTGATGAAACATAAGGAGGACAATAAGGAAAACACAGAAATGGCTGAAAATCTAAACATGGAAGACATAGACATTATAGAAAAGCATGCTGAATCAGAATATAATGAAGTCTTCGGGGACAGCAAGGAAGAAACGGAAAAAGGAAAAATAGGAGAAAATATAAGTAATAGTGAACGAAGAGGGGGTGCACACAAGGAGGACTCTGCAGTGCCCAGCATGAGTTATAGTATGCCCCAAAGGGAGGAGAAAGCAACAAATATAAATAAAAATAAAGAAAAAATAGGAAAAACCAAGGAAAACCAAACTAAAGAACAAAAAGAAGACAAAAACGATACTAATAGTACACCAGAAGAACAAGAAAGGAAAAAAAGGAAAAGGAATAAAAAAAGAGAAAACCATACAGAAGAAGATGATAGGAAAAAACTAAAAAAAGAGATAAACAAGATGGGATTAGAAATACAGAACCTAACTAGATTAATTAGAGAAAACGTTAACACTAAAACAGAAATAAAAGAGTGTGTGTCTAGAATGTCATACCTACAAGACAGGATACAAGACATCAACATTAGAGACACTGATTCAAGCAAGGAAAGTAGAGACATGTATGCACAAATAGAATTACAAGAAGAAAAAATGGAAATAGAGACAAGCAACAGAAAAGATCAAGCAACCCAAACGGAGTACAATGAAGTAGTAAAACAATTAAAAAAGAGAAACATAGAAAATGAAGTTAAAGAACTTCTAAGTATGAAGGAAAACTTTGAATCCTTCCTAAAAGCAAGTGAAGAAAAATGGCCCGAGAAAGTGTTCAGCACGGAAAGGGTAGAAGGCCTCGTCCTAAATAACAAAGACGAGGAGCTAGTCATAATAATGAGTACTGAGATAAAAGAAAGGGACACGCTGATAAAAAAACTAAACGGCCTTAACCCACAAATAAAAGAAGTCCTATGTGAAAGCCCGATAATAGGGGGAGAAATGGTAACCTTTAAAAAACAAATACACGTATAAAACAGATGGCAACAAAGTAAACCAGCAGAGCGAAGAACAAGAAAGAAACATATATATAATAGGTTGTAAAGAGAATAGTAATAACCAAGGGCAACCACATGGTTGCTGAATGGGTAGTTAAGCGCACAATTTCGTGTAGTCGCATGTATACCTAACCGTACCGTAACCTACCGTAATTTTATACCTATACATTCGACTACACGAAATTGTGCAATTAACTACCCATTCAGCACCCAGTTGGTTGGGCTTGGTAATAACAAAGACATACTAAAAATGATATATAGTAAACTAAAGAAAATAAAGAGTAACATGGAAACGCAGGGAAGAAAAAAGCTAACATGTGCGACGAATACACAAGAATGGGAACCACAGATAAGAAAGATAATGAAATATGCACTAAGAGGGTACGACAAGAAAATGTGTGTTAAACCCGGAAAGATTTAAGATATTGACAACAAAGAGAAATAGCAAGAAGTGAAGAAGAAAGGGAAAAAGAAAGATACTGAAATAATGATAATAAATCCGAATACTCCAGATGGATCCTACGCCAATATAGTGAAAACAATGAAAGAAAAAATAATACCCGAAAACTTGGGAATAACCATCAGAAATGTAACAAAAACCAAAAAAGGAGGAGTTAAACTAGTGGTGCAAAGTAAAACGGGCATGACAGAACTTAAAAAGAAAATTGTACAATGCATAGAGCAAAACATCAAGGTGAACACACATAGAGCAAGTAAAACTAAAACAATAATTATGAGCAAGTTGGATAAAACAAGCACGAAAGAAGAAATCTGTAAAGCATTAGAGACACACAATGTAAAAACGAAAGATATAAATATCCACGACATAAAGAAAAATAGTATAGGAAATTACAGTACAAGGGTAATCCTGCCAGAGGAGGAGGCAAATACCTTATTGAAGAAGGACAGCATTATGATTGGATGGACAAAATGTAAAATATGGGAAATGATAACACCACAAAGATGCCATAAATGCCAGATTAGGACACATAGCCAGGTCATGCAATGAAATGGAAAAACAAGAAATTAAAAAATGTTATAAATGCAGGAGCGATAAACATATTGTGAAGGAGTGCGAGGAGGAACCCTACTGCGTAGAATGTAAGGAAGAGGGGCACAGAGATGACTCAATGACTTGCCCGAAGTACAGAGAATTGATTTAGAAAATAAGGGGGGATAGGAAAACAACAGAGGACGGGCATCCAAAAGGCCAGGAGCCCCAAAACACAAAACATGAAGGGGTAGGGAACGAAATTAACATTCCCACCCAAAATTAAATTCATCCAGATAAACGTGGGTAGGTGCATTGCTGCACATGACATAATGGAAGTTACTGCAAAAGAGCTAAAGATAGATCTATTAATCGTAAGCGAACTAAACTTGAGAACTATTGCGAAAGGTGGACTATGGATAGCAGACGAAAAGAAAGATGCGGCAATCATAATGCTCAATAGGCAGATGAAAATTGAAGCCAGTAAAAAAGGGGATGGGTACACATGGATAGAAATTGGTAACTTAAGACTAATCTCGTTCTACTTCTCACCCAACCGGACAATAGAAGCCTTTGATGACTTTCTACAAAGACTTGATACAGAAATCAAGATGGAGCAAAAAAATATAATACTAGCGGGAAATTTCAACCCTAAGTCCCCTGAGTGGGGATCAGCAGTAGAAGATAGAAGAGGGCGAATTCTATCAGATTGGATAGCTGCAAATGGACTAATAGCACAAAATATAGGTAATGCCCCCACATTCATAAAAGGCGAACAAGAATCAATTATCGATGTGACCTTTAGCACAGAAAATATCTCATCCAAAATTCAAAACTGGATGGTGTTAAATAAAGAGACTATGACCCTCCATCAGTATATATACTTTGAGATAGATGACATATGTAAGATGAAAAAGAACAAGGAAATAAAACAACAGGGATGGAACCTGCGAAAACTAAATAGAATAGCCTTCCTAGAGAAGATGAGAGAAGAACTAGAAGCGGATGATGAACCCACATATATGAAGGCAAAAGACATGATCATAAAAGCTTGTAATGCTTCGATGCCAAAGAGGGCTCAGTTTGGCAGTAATAAGCCAAAATACTGGAGGACAAACGAAATTGCAGAAGCGAGAAGAACTGTCCATAAACTTAGAAGGAAGTGGATGAGAGCAAGAAAACAACAGACTACACTAGCAGCTACTGATAGGAAGCAGAGAGAATATAAAGAAGCCCAAAAAAACCTAACAAACTTAATTAAAAAAGGTAAAGATAGAGCCTGGGAGAAACTGGAGAAGAGGTAGAGAACGATATATGGGGAGATGGATATAAGATAGTTATGAAAAAAATAAATCCAAGACCCTTGAACATTACTACTGAAATACGTGAGGCAGCAATAAATGAACTCTTCCCCAAAAGAAGAGCAATAAACTGGATAGATGAAGAAATAGGAATCAACGGGGTAGAAGAAGTGTCTCTAGAAGAACTACAAGTAGCCTGCAGGAAAATGAAAAATGGTAAAGCACCTGGACCTGATGGAATCCCAGCTGAAATAATAAAAATTGTAATGGAAGAATTCCCGCACTACCTCAGACAGGTTATAGATGAACTAATAAGAAAAGGAATATTCCCCATGGAATGGAAAAGGGCGAGGTTAGATCATATAGACCATTATGTCTACTAGATACAAAGGGGAAATTATTAGAGAGAGTGATTGCAGGAAGGCTTAACAAGAAGCTAAGAAACGGAGAAGACCTGGCGGAAACCCAGTACGGGTTCAGGGAAGGGAAATCGACAGTCCAAGCGATATTAAGAACAACCAAAAAAGCTGCAGCCGAGCTGGTAAAGACAAGTAAAACAAGAAAGCTATGTGCCTTGATTACACTAGATGTGAAGAATGCATTTAATACAGCATCCTGGAGAAAAATACTAAAAGAATTAAGTAGAAGAGAAATATCATCTGGAATGAAAAAGATAATAAAAAGCTATCTTACAGACAGAAAGATAATAGATGAAGAAGGCGACATCACCTCTATCACTGGAGGAGTTCCACACGGCTCCATACTAGGACTGATACTGTGGAATATACTGTATGACGGGGTGTTAAGGATAAAAATACCAACAGGGGTTGAGCTAGTAGCGTATGCAGATGATCTCGCAGTAGTTGTGGTGCAGAACATGAAAGAAGAACTAACGATGGCCACAAATGCAGCCTTGGAAAAAATAGGAAAGTGGATGAAGGAAAATGAGCTAGAACTCGCCACACAGAAAACTGAGGCAATCTTAATGACAGGGAGAAAGAGAGGACTGGAGAACATAACTTTTAAGATAAGAGACACAGAAATCACCCCAAAGACAGAACTAAAATACCTTGGGGTAACTATAGACAGAAGTCTCAAATACGGATCCAATATACAACAAATAGCTACCAGAAGCCTTGAAGTAGTAAGCTCTCTTACACGAATAATGCCCCGGCATGGAGGAGCGGGAGAAAACAAAAGAAGATTACTAGCTACAGTAGTAGAGAGCATATTATTATACGCTGTCCCAGTCTGGGTAAATGGAATTACAATTAAAAAGTATGCGAATAAACTGAAGGCAGTCCAGCGGAGAATAGCAATCAGAATAATAAGAGGGTACAGATCAATTTCCTATGAGAGTAGCACAGTGCTAGCCAGAGTAATACCCATAACACTGCTTGTAAAAGAAAGAGCACAGACAATAGGTTAAAATAAACAAGAGAAACAAGAACTTCGGGTAGGAACGATAGAAAGGTGGCAACAGGAATGGACAGGTAGTGAAGGTAGCATATGGCTGCACAAACTTATACCAGAACTTACCCCATGGATAAGACAGGACCATGGACAAATGGGATACAGACTAACACAGGCCATAACTGGGCATGGATGTTTCCAGCAATATCTACATAGAATAGGGAAAGTAGACACACCAGTATGTGTTTATTGCAATCATGAAATTGACACAGCAGAACACACCATATTTGTGTGCAACCAATGGAGAGAGGTGAGAATAGAAACAGAAAACCAACTTCAAATTCGACTTACGGTGGAAAACCTAATTCCAACTATGCTGGAAAATGAACAAAACTGGAATATAATTGAAAACTTGATAGACAAAATTATGGAGACCAAAGAAATGGATGGAAGAGACAGATAGAGAGACAAAGAGTAGTTCTCCCCACCTTGATGAAATGCTAACGTGGTACCGGGGTGGTTGGTAGCTTTGAGGAGGGGTTTTAGTGGGTATGCCCATTCTAGAGAGTGGGAGAGTCCCACACTCCCCTTGCGAAGACAGGGGTGCCTCTAAAAGTTTTCCCCTCCTCATATTTAAAAAAAAATGTCAATGTCAAATCGAATGTGCGCGCTCGTTTTTAAACTTGTGTGGAGACGACCCAAAGCCGATTTTGGAGTCCATTGTCACAGGAGATGAAACAATGGTTCTGTATTATGATCCTCTATCCAAAAGGGAATCGATGGTATGGCAGTGACCCAATGAACCTGGTCCCAAAAAGGCAAAAGTCATTCAATCGACAAAGAAAGTTAGGCAACAATATTCTGACATTGTATGGACGGTATTTTACTGTTGAGGAAAATGACAAGAGGTGTTCAATTATTACACGACAATGCACCCGTTCATACTGCTGCAATTTCATAAGCTGCCATTCGCGAATACGGCTTTGAAGCATTGGATCATCCATCGTACAGTCCGGATATGGCTCCTAGTGACTATTATTTATTTTCCAATTTAAAGAAAGACCTTAGGTGACATCGTTTCAAGGACAAGAACGAGTTGCAAGCAGCTATTGCAAGCATATTATTAAACATTTTGAAGGAAAAACTTCAGATTATTTTTACAAGGGCATTGAATTATTAATTCCACGTTGTAATGAGTGTATTGATATTAGAGGAGATTATATTGAAAAATAAAAATTATTATACCAGGTGGGGCAATAGTGTGGGGAAGTCCGATAGCTCCTAAACGGTAACAGCTAGAAAAATCGTTCTAATACGGATGTAAACAGAAGATAGAGGCGCATCTAGAGAAATTATTTTCAAATATACAGGGTGTTGCAGAAAAGTATGGCACGCTTAAGGTAATTTTTAAAAAATAGAATGCCCCAAATATTTTCTGCATATTTAACACCTCTCTTGGCAAGTTTTATTCATATCTAAAATTTTAGCGCCATCTAATGACCGATTTAGAAGTTATAGAGTTTTACATTATCCCACTAAAAAGTTTACTGCTTTCACGGCCGCAACTGTGAAGACGAATTTAAGTAGGGATTTTATTGCAGGAGATTGTAGGGTGCTTTTCTTTAAAAGAAAATGGACCCACCATGTACAGGCTGTTCAAAATTAATTTTTAAATTTAGAGAACTTCAAAGCTAAAATTCACAACTTTTTCAAATGGAACACCCTGTATATTTTGTACCTTTGTGATGCAGAATTAAATAACGAACATTTTTTGTATGTACGTCCCTATAGCTATCTGTAACCACTTTTGATTTATTCAGAAAAGACTGCAGGAAGTACACAATTAAAAAATTATTTATTTAAAAAATCAAGGTTTTTCAAATAAAACAAAAGAAAAAAACTATAACAAATGCTCCATATGTTGCCCATTTGCATGGACACACATTTCAATGTGCCTTTGGAACGATCTTTGTATGTTTCTTAACATTGCTGGCGTGATACTTCTAAAAGCATGTATTATTATATATTTCATATTTTGGATTGTGGTTGGTGTCTCTGTATAAACAATTTATTTCACATATCCCCATAAAAAGAAATCCATTTTTGTAAGATCAGGAGAGATCTTGCAGGCCATTTAGTGGGTCCATTCCTTCCAATCCATTGATGTGGGTAGATATTATTTAGGTGGTCTCTTACTGCATGTAAATAATGCGGTGGAGCACCGTCTTGCTGAAGCCACATCCCTTTTCAGATCCTTTGAGGAAGGTTCACCAATAATTGTGGCAGATAGTTCTCCAAAAAATGAAGATAAATAGCTCCAGTTAATGTACCATCAAAAAAATGTGGCCCTATTACATGTTCTCCAATAATTCCCCCCCCCCAAACGTTTATGGACCATCTGTGCTTGTTATAAAGTTGTCTGAAAAAGTGGGGATTTTTAATAAATCAAAAGTGGTTACAGATAGCTATAGGGACGTACATACAAAAAATGTTCGATATTTAATTCTGCATCACAAAGGTACAAAATATACAGAGTGTTCCATTTGAAAAAGTTGTGAATTTTAGCTTTGAATATATTTTGAACACCCTGTACATGGAGGGTGTTAATTGGGATAATGTAAAACTCATTTTTTTTTGAAAAAAGATTTATAACTTCTAAACCGGTCATTAGATGGCGCTAGAATTATAGATATGAATAAACCTGCCAAGAGAAGTGTTAAATTAACTGCTTTAAACGACACGTACGTGAATATTTATATATTAATCAAGTATCTGGTATTTAAATTTAAATCTTTTTCATGTTGATATCATGATATCTCTTACCTAAACTATGTTTCAGTGGATGGCAGCTGCCTGCTTTACTCTATTTTATTTTTAATTGTATATTTGTAATTTTACACTTTATACAGTTAAAAAATGCTGAACTGTATTGCACCTATTTGCAGAATATTATATTTAAATCTAGATTAATTATAAGTTTCTTTTTAGTATAGGCGTCAACATACCTAACAATGTATTAAAACTTTTATTTCAAGGTATGATGTAAGATCAGCAGTGCTGAATTATATCCTTGTGGTTTCCATTTCTTTACTTTATTTTATGCATTTGATACTGTGTTCTCTTTTATGATATAATGCTGTGAATGAACATGTTTTTTTTTAATTTTGTTTCTTATTTTTGTATCTTGGATTTTTTTTTTGTATTTTGAGAATTTTTGGAAATTCTTTATTTGGAAATAAACATTATTATTATATTATATATATTATATTAAAATATGCAAAAATATTTGGGACATTCTATTTAAAAAAATTACCTTAAGCGTGCCACACTTTTCTGCAACACCCTGTATATTTGAAAATAATTTCTCTAGATGCGCCTCTATCCACTGTTTACATCCGTATTAGAACGATTTTCTAGCTGTTACCGATTAGGAGCTATCCGACTTCCCCACACTATTGCCCCACCCGGTATAAAATTGTTATATTTATTGGTGAATTAACTGACAAAAGGTTAAAATATTTCTAGAATTCTAATATTTAGCATTCTTTTTCTTACCTTTTACTTCTCCATTGTGTTTTGAGGATGGAGATATTTCACTTTTTATTGATTCGTGTTTTATTAGCTGAAAAAAAACATATGTAAAGAAAACACAAACAAACATGCCACTAATTCTAAATACCTTCTCTTTCTCTACAACTTGATGAAATTCACTTTCCTTCATCATGTGTCCTCCAGTAATCCTCTGTTTTAATTGACCAAGATAACTTATAGCTAACGTATACAAATCTTGCCGTTTATTTTTCTCCTCATCCCTAACTTTTTCAATTTTTTTCTCAATTATTTGACTCAATTTAAAAAGGACGGGAAAATGTGGAATGATTTTAATAAGTATTATTAGAGCATTTCTTATTTGTACAAAATCTTTCGAATCTAAACAAATGATCATGGCTTTTGCCAATTTGAAATGCCACTTATGACAAACATGACGGTAATTTTCGTAACCAACATGATCTAAATTATCACAATATTGATTGCTAACTCTGTATTTGGTCACGAAGCCTGGATAATTTGCGCATTCCTTCTCAAATGTTTCTCTAGATTTTTGCCAACGCATAACTGTATCTAACATTGCACATAAAAATCTTCCATAACGCATTGCTTCGTTCTCTGTGCATGATGTAATAGAATAAGTAACATCACAAAATAACTAAAAAAAATAATTGTATAAATGCATAAAAAGGAAGATGTACTCTTCTTACCCTATCATAACATAAAAGTGTAGAAAAATTGGCAGTCTTTAACATATGTATTGTATGAACAAATTTTGCACAATATACAGCATCAGTCTGTGTGAAAGTACATCTGGGAAATAAGCAATGTTGTAAAAATCTTGTTATTGTTTCATTTTTGGCAGCTTTTGCCGATCTCATTAAAAACCATGAATCTTTTTCCTGATTTAATCTATACAATACTTTATCAACATGTTCATGCTGTTTCTTCTTCTCATCTTGTAGTTTCTCCATTAAAGTCATATATCTCTCTAATTCTTTTTTACCTTTACTTGTAGTTGTATCCACAATCAGTAGTGATTGTTGCTTTACTTTATTAATTACTTGCTGATAAGTTTCATCAGGTACATATAGATCGAACATTGTTAATGACCAGAATGTGGTAAGAAATTGTGGTGATATGTCTTCCCACACCTTTGGTGGATGAAGAGGAATTACTGATTTATGTATTGGTTCCATTACTTCAGAAACAGCTTCATAATATTTTTGATGCTTGGAGTGTGTTGATAACTTTTTATAATTCGGATCAGCTTTTCGTAACTGGTCATATTTCAACTGTAAAAATAAATCTTCAAAATTACTTCTGAATTGTATTTTAATGTTCGTATACTTACATTAATTGAATGATTAAACATCGGCCTAGCAAGAAAGAATGCCACCTCATTAGGAATGTGATAATCAAGCAACATACTTTGTATTGAAGGCAATCTGTTTATGTATTCGTCTACTGACAAAGTAGATCCTAGAAAAGTTCCAAACTGCACCAATGTATCCTGACATTGATCGGACAAATTCCCAACTAGTTTTAAGTGACTCTTTTGTGTTTCTTTATAAACAACACAGTATTTTTGTTGTGCCATGAGTAAACAGAGCGCAACTGCCAAATTCTGTTCAGCCATTGCCTCTTTGAGACGTAGGGAGGATTTCTTTGTGTTTCTCACTTGACTGAAGTAACCAGCCTGTAAAATAGTAAAATAGTCGTAATTGTTGAATGCTACCAATACTAATCGTATTTAAATAGATAAGGTAGATAGAATCTACAATACACTGTGATCAAGTTAAATTTGTACTCTTTTTTTAAATACCTACATGATGTACCACTGAACACACGTTTGTAAATAAATTTGGTGGTTCTCAGTTCTGTAAGCATTTTTGCTTATTTATAGAAATTTTATTCAAGTTCATTACCTTAAAGGCCCCCTAAGTCATTGGTCACAGGTTTATTTAACATATTATTATTGGGTTTATTTATTTTAATAGTCGAGAATAAAAGAAATTCATTTGCCGTAACGGTTTGTTTATAATACATACATATTGTTCCTGAGAGAAACCCTTGTAAAGTGTGAAACCTGTGGAGTGATGACGTAGGTACTACTAGTTAGCATCAAAACCCACTTGCATTATAATGCGTAGTTGTCGGTTTGTATGTCTTGGATTGATGCTGTTTTTAATTTAATACCAAAATACACATATCAGTATGAATTTGTGTTGTGTGGTTCAATATAAAACACACAGTGATGACAAAAAATCGAATCCTAACATAAGTTTCTGTACGTTCCCTAATCGCGATAGGTCGCCAAAGCATTACGTGGCTTGGATGAAAAGAATAAATTCTGCACTTGGATTTTAGGAATAATTGATATTTGGTATACTGTATGTACACAACTGTGTACATAACTGCGTACAACAACAACTGTGTTTTTCAATGTAAGAGGTGTGACAATTTAATTCCTGATATGCACTTGTAACAAACATGTGCAAAGCTGTATACTAGTGGTTACTGACGCCTTTGAAGTACTACCCCCCTTGTGCAACTTTACACTGGCTTAGGCAGTGCTCCCATTTCTGGAAGCAGGCCTTCAGTTTCTTTATCGCATTTGGTTGGATATCGGTGATATCAGAAAATCTTAGTCCTTTTAGCGCAGGTTTAGTTGTTTAGTTTAGGGAACAGCCAAAAATCACAGGGGGCTAAGTCGGGTGAATAAGCAGGATGATCTAATTGAGTAATCGAGTTTTTGGATACACTCAAGTATTGTGATAGATATTTATCCAACAATTAATACCCTGTTGCGGATTTTCTGTACATTTCCCGTAACGAATGCGAGTGCTGAACGTTCATTCTCTTCTCTTCGCCTCATCAAAACATGGTTTCAAACAACGAAATTTTATCTGAAAATATCATCGAAAGATTCGCTAAACTGGGTCAACATCACATGGTGCTGTAAAAATGTGATGCTCATATTCATGCAATATATTAAATTATCCATATTTACTATACTGTAAAACCAAATATAGTATTTTACATTATTAGCAAGGTAAACCTGTTTTTACTGGCGATAGAAGGAGCCAACAGGCGAGCCTGTCATCTTCTTGAGCCAGTTTTTGTGACCTTGAAGGATATATAAGTAACATTCGTTTTTCTAACAGACGTAGAACGTAGTTGATGTATTTTATTTTTTTTAATCTAATAACTTAGGCTGTTCGCTAACCGGGACGATGCGATTGCGATTCAATTATAAAAACATTTTCTACAGTAGGAGTAAACTGAAACTGTTACCAGAACATCGACATGAGTAATTCTTTTGTGATTCTTTGTGCTCTTTTTAAAATAGATTACGGTTCGTGATACAAGTTGCAGGTAGGGCAGTCCTACGATTAATTGACACATTTAGTAAATTGTTTTGTTGCTTTGATTAAACATGCATGACAAACGCTACCTTCACTTATTTTTATTGCGTACTTACCTGCCCCATAATCCATAGTTAGCAAAATAATAAAAATATATAAATAATTGGTAAAAAAATTAAATTATATAAAGCAAAAATAAAAGAAGTTATAAAAACTAATTTACCTCTGCTTTTAGTAGTTCACCACCAGCCATGGCATTAAGTTGATCCATGGTTAAATCTTCAGCAGCTTCAACTCCAGCCATCTTTTGTACTATCTCTTTCAAAATCAACAAGTCCAAACTGCAATAATGGAAATTATTAACTAATTATTAAACAATTACCTTAAAAATTACCTTTTTTGTGCTTTTAATTGATTAGCAACATACTGTAATAATCCAGTGAGTTCAATATTATATTTCTTAAATATAGCTCCACAAAAACTCGACAAACTTTGCAGCCAATGAGAAATCGAAGTGCTATCATGTTTTACCCGTTTTTTATCTGCATTGGACAAAGCTTCTACTAAGCAAAAACCCAATACATCATATGATAAACTTGTTAAATACTTTAATGAATCTACTACTGGATGTATTAAATTATCAAAAACCTGTATTTGGACAAGAATATAATCAAATAGAAATCCAGGTGAACTATGAGTCAATTTTCCAATTAACCGGCCGACAGGCTTAACATTTTCTTTACTGACTCTTTTCATTATATTTTTTATCTGTTTCTCAGCATCACCTCGTTTACGGAGTAGATCGGGATAAAGTGAATAGGTCTCATTTTTCCATCTAGCATACAAACAATACCTAATTTGATATGGATACAATTTTAATATATTCCAAATCTCTTCCGCTATACAGCAATTGCAATCCATGTACGAAAGTGCAGGAAGAATTGTTGAATCTAATAATGTTAAAATATCATAATATAATGTTGTATCACCCTCTGGCGGAGGAGCTCTTGAAGATTCTACACCATAAAAAGCTAATGCTGCTTTCGTCAACCTTATTATTTTATACATAAGAACAGCATCAAAACGTAATGAGGGTCCCAGTATTATTAGCATTGATATTGCAGTATCACGTAATTCTAGAAAAGTATTAGCTGGTTTTGGTGCTAGTGGATTTTCATGCATTGGTATTGGCGATCCTTTGATTTTTGTTCCTAATTTGCAATTGCTGAAGAAATGTACAAATTAATAAGGTTCGTTTCTGTGTTGCATCAAAATTACCTACCTTCTATACACTGGTTCAACAATATAATGTAGCAACCGACACAAAGCTAGGGCGACAGGATGATGATCAAGAGCAAAATGCTCAGGTAACCTTTTAATAATTAATTGTGCATTATTCCAATCACCAATATCTAATAAAGCTTCACAGACTCCTAATTTTTGGTTACAATTATATTTTTCAGGAGAGTTATCTTTCTCTTCTGGGGCATCTTCTTTATTAGCGCTATTCAAATTAATTATTTGTAATTTACGTACATATTCTTTTGCATTTTTCATATCAATCTCCCAATCTTTTTGCATAACTTTATCTTCTGGAGTTAACTAGAATGTATGCAGCTTTTAATAAAAGTGAAATTTCAATATTATTTTTTAACATACCCATACATAAATGTCATCTAAAGAAATAAGATCATGTTGAAGTAATTGTGCTGTTAATAAATAAAGTGAATTAGGAACAGTTGCTTCTGAACTATTTCTTTGGAATATATATTTTGAACCTAAAACCTCAGCGATGATTTTTTTATCATTCATGTAGGAACGTATTAGTGGAACGAATAATTTGGCATCATTAGGTTTATTTTCAAAACTTTCAAGGATAACATCGAGAACTCTATTAGGATCTAAATTAAAGCAACCTGAAAATTTAATTTACAATTGTTTAACCCAAGAATTAAGTTAAACAGAATTTATTTTACCTATAAGAGACTGTACTATGTCTAATAATGATTTATCTGTGACACTTTTACTAAATTCTTGATTTAACTCCGTTATAAGTTTAGCATAGCCTTCACTTTCTTCACGAAATAGATTAAATTTACGTTGTTTGTAGCTGAAATTAAAATATAAAATATTATATAGTTCATCAGATAAATAATAATTATTATTACTATATCACCATGTCAACCAAAAATCCTGCCACCAAAATATCGATGTAAGCACACTGAACTCTTATTTACTAGAAGAGGCATTATGTATGAAGCAGATGTCGCCGACATAACCTCTAAATTTGACTTATGTTTGTTTACATCTCCCACAGCACCAGTGGCGCCTCATCAATCAAGGCTACATTTATAATTTATAAGTGTGAAGAAATTAGCTTAAATTAATAAGTAGCAATCTATACCGGGTGAGGCAATAGTGTGGGGAAGTCCGATAGCTCCTAAACGGTAACAGCTAGAGAAATCGTTCTAATACAGTTGTAAACAGTGGATGAAGGAGCATCTAGAGAAATTATTTTCAAATATACAGGGTGTTGAAGAAAAGTGTGGCATGCTTAAGTTAATTTTTTTTTTAAATAGAATGTCCCAAATATTTTTGCATATTTAACACCTCTCTTGGCAGGTTTATTTATATCTAAAATTTTAGCGCCATTTAATGACCGGTTTAGAAGTTATAAATTTTTTTTTTAAATTTGGTTTTACATTATCCCACTTAACAGTTTACCGCTTTCACTGCCGCAACTGTGAAGACTAATTTAAATAGGGGTTTTGTTGCAGGGCTTTGTAGGGTGCTCTTCTTTAAAATGAACCCACCATGTACAGGGTGTTCAAAATTAATTTTTAAATTTAGAGAACTTCAAAGCTAAAATTCACAACTTTTTCAAATGGAACACCCTGTATATTGTGTATCTTTGTGATGCAGAATTAAATAACGAACATTTCTTGTATGTACGCCCCTATAGCTATCTGTAATCACTTTTGATTTAGTGAGAAAAAACTGCAAGTACACAATTAAAAAATTATTTATTTAGTTGTCAAGTGTGGGTTGTTTTTGTTCAACAAAACATTAAAGCATCTAGCAATTGTTGTGCACGTATGCAAAACGTACATTTCTCGCAGTTATCGACCATCAGTGTTTAGTTCTAGTAGGCGTTTTAGTTTTTCAAAATGAATTTTAGTAATGAAGAACTTGTAGGCATGACTTTTGTTTTGGGCGAGTCGGAAAGAAATTGTTTGCTTGCCCGCAAAATTTACCACCAACGGTATCCTGAACAGAGGCTCCCTAAAGTTCAGAGCTTTCAAAACCTGCTCGATAGATTTGTGAGGACCGGCAATGTACAGTATGAAAAAAGTGAACGAATTAACAATGTTGTGACCGAAGAAAATGAGTTATCTGTTGTGCTGGCAAACGATTGAGAATCCCCATGTTAGCCAGAGAGAAGTGAGTTCATCTGTAGGAATAAGTAGACGTTCTGTTGGTCGAATCTTAAAAGAAAAATAAGTTTCATGCGTATCACATTCAAATGCACCAGGAATTAACTGATGACGATTTTCTAAAACGTTTACAGTTTTGTAATTGGGCCATAGGTAAAATGCAAGACGATGCTACATTCTTCAACAATGTTTTGTTCACTGATGAGGCAATGTTTCATAAAAATGGATTTGTTAACAGGCACAATTTCCATTATTATGCTACAGAAAATCCCCACTTTATCAGACAACTTGATAACCAGCACAGATGGTCCATAAACGTTTGGGGGGAATTATTGGAGAACATGTAATAGGGCCACATTTTTTTGATGGTACATTAACTGGAGCTATTTATCTTCATTTTTTGGAGAATCATCTGCCAAAATTATTGGCGAACCTTCCTCAAAGGATCCGAAATGGGATGTGGCTTCAGCAAGACGGTGCTCCACCGCATTATTTACATGCAGTAAGAGACCACCTAAATAATATCTACCCACATCAATGGATTGGAAGGAATGGACCCACTAAATGGCGTGCGAGATCTCCTGATCTTACAAAATGGATTTCTTTTTATGGGGATATGTGAAAGAAATTGTTTATACAGAGACACCAACCACAATCCAAAATATGAAGGATAGAATAATACATGCTTTTAGAAGTATCATGCCGGCAATGTTAAGAAAAGTATAAAGATCGTTCCAAAGGCGCATCGATATGTGTGTCCATGCAAATGGGCAACATATGGAGCATTTGTTATAGTTTTTTCTTTTGTTTTATTTGAAAAACCTTGATTTTTTAAATAAATGATTTTTTAATTGTGTACTTCTTGCAGTTTTTTCTCAATAAATCAAGAGTGGTTACAGATAGTTATAGGGAGGTACATACAAAAAATGTTCGTTATTTAATTCTGCATCAGAAAGGTACAAAATATACAGGGTTCAGGTTTTGAAAGCTGTGAACTTTAGGGAACCTCCGTTCAGGATACCGTTGGTGGTAAATTTTGCGGGCAAGCAAACAATTTCTTTCCGACTCGCCCAAAACAAAAGTCATGTCTACAAGTTCTTCATTACTAAAATTCATTTTGAAAAACTAAAACGTCTACTAGAACTAAACACTGATGGTCGATAACTGCGAGAAATGTACGTTTTGCATACGTGCACAACAATTGCTAGATGCTTTAATGTTTTGTTGAACAAAAACAACCAACACACTTGACAACTAAATAAATAATTTTTTATATTTGCGTGTCCTAATGGCTTCATTAGGACACGCATTTTAAGTGTCCTAATGAAATTTTTTAAAATACTGTAAACAATAACATTTTATTTTAAGTTGATATCACTGTTAGACAGCTGTTCTTAGAATGTCAAACTTATGTTATTTACGCAGTGAACTCTTATAACTGGAATGCAATGCTTGCAAAACTAGTATTGCAGGCTACATAAATGCGCCGAATAATAATTAGTCTTAATAAGGGCGTAACAGTTTTTACTTTATTATTAACCAAATTGTAAATTTTGATACTGACATCGTAAGGATGCATTGTGTTGTGTATTAATAGCTCACGATAAACTTAAAATAATAAAATTAAATTTTATAAAATTATACATAATATCTTTACCTTATAAGTTATAATATCCAAAAGATCCAATGAATAATTATTTTAGTTAACAAAAATCATTCTTTGCTGAAAATACTATTGTATTTATACCTCATTAATTTCTTTAACAAACAAGGTATTTATTCTATGAAATGAAATTCATTAAGTAGCACTTATTTATGTCACAAATATATTGGCATACATTCTACTTTGAATTTATAATAATTTTCAACAGTACCTATAATACACCTGGCAAATTTGAACGAGGTCCTGCTGCTTAGCGGGTGTTGTGTGTATGAGATAAGAATGGGAATTTCTACGTCGCGCAGATTACCTAAAGTTAAGCAAGGTTATGTAAAAAACAAAATTGCATAATTTCTAGTGTTGCCAACTGCTATGCTACTTACCAAAATATCCCTAACAAATTTTATTTAAAACTAAGTAATTTTTTTAATTATTTAATACCGAACTAACGCAAATAGAAAAAATAGTATAAAGTATTCATTTCATAACACGCTTTAGCGTACTTGTCCTAATCAGAAAACTCCCCGCTACGCGGGTCGTTTTCTAAACTCGGACGCGTGCGCTAAAAACGTGTCTTATGAAACTAATACTTTAATATACTATTTTAATTATTTATTTATATTTATTTAAGTATTTTATTTTATTTTATTTATTTATTTAAGTATTTCTTGCAGTTTTTTCAATAAATCAAAAGTGGTTAGATAGCTATAGGGACGTACATACAAAAAATGTTTGTTATTTAATTCTGCATCACAAAGGTACAAAATATACAGGATGATCCATTTGAAAAAGTTGTGAATTTTAGCTTTGAAGTTCTCTAAATTTAAAAATTAATTTTAAACACCCTGTACATGGTGGGTTCATTTTAAAGAAGAGCACCCACAAGCCCCTGCAACAAAATCCCTATTTAAATTCGTCTTCACAGTTGCGGCGGTGAAGGCGGTAAACTGTTAAGTGGGATAATGTAAAACTCAATTTTTTTGAAAAAAAATTTATAACTTCTAAACCGGTCATTAGATGGCGCTAAAATTTTAGATATAGATAAACCTGCCAAGAGAGGTGTTAAATATGCAAAAATATTTGGGGCATTATATTTAAAAAAAAAATTTCCTTAAGCGTGCCACACTTTTCTGCAATATCCTGTATATTTGAAAATAATTTCTCTAGATGCGCCTCTATCCACTGTTTACATCTGTATTAGAACGATTTTTCTAGCTGTTACCGTTTAGAAGCTGACTTCCCCACACTATTACCCCACCCTGTATATTTAAAACACAAGGCTTATTTTTGTTCCAGTTCGTTTGAGAGATTTACGCGTTTCTTTTTTTAAATTAAAGCTTTCGCTGTGTAGATTAGTCAACACTATTTAATTTTTATATATTTTTAATGTTTATATTTGTAATTTGAAAAACTCTAAAATGTTTTAATTTGTTTAAATACTATGTTTATGTCATGTTTTTGAAATATGTACTAATAGATGGTTTCAAGAATGTTTTAAACAAGGTTGATATTTGATTTTATTCTTATCATTTCGTAAGGTAAAATTTCCATATGTATGTATTTATGTAGAATAAACCGGCAGGGAGGGGTAAGCCAGAGAGGAATATATGTCAGAAGAGAGGAAGGTAAGCTGGGAGAGAGAAGTGCTAAGCTTAGAATTTTCAACTGGTTATGTTTGGTTGCGTTTATTGAAATAATCACTCATGAAAATCCAAAAGATTGTAATCACACATCGAATGTTGTATATAGAGAAATTCTTCAATGCTTCTGATCGTCATGTCTTGACGAGGTTTCCCTAGTTTAGTTAATTTTTCACTGTTATAATTACACTACTATTAGTAACTATGTAAACAGAAATGTAAGTTGTTGAAATAAAACATATGAATTGTATTCTTCTCATTATGCAATGCATTTGTAAAGATATAATTATATCGATTTAGGTAAAATCCTCATGTAACGCCTATGGCAATTGTGTCAATCTACATAAAAGAACTGAAAATACTTATTATCCATCCAGGGAAAGATGAGATTTGCGTCATCTTTACACAAAGTTATCACAGAAAGATTTTTGTTATGCTTTACTCTCGTTATTTACGTGTATGACAAAGATAGCATTATATTAGCACTTCTCTGGGTGGTTGAAAGTTGATTTGACTAGTTCTGTAGAATACAGTGTGGCCAACCTTATACAAATAAATTCCTAGATCAAATTAAGATATTGCCAGATTGCCACAAAATAGTAAAAATAACTACATATATTGGCAAAATTATTGTGGAAGAATTTAATGTCGTCACTACAGATAAAGTAGGTCAATTTTAGGGATTCTGTAAAGTATTTCACAGAATTCTTTAAGAAAACGCCAAAATTATAGAACATCTGAATTTGACTTTTTGTAAAACATGTCACAGGTATCCTGATACCTGTAGATTTGACTGACGCAGGTGACATTTGCTAAAGTTATTTCTTATTTAAACGCTTTTCGAGAATGATTTAGTATTTCAATAATAACAAACAATAGTTCTTAGAACTTCTAAAAAATCGCGATTTTATCTACATAATATTATGAAGTCAGTACAATGGAAGACACTGCATTCGCAGTCTCAGCAATTATTGCTGAATGTATTAAACTACTTCGAGAGGGAAAAATAACACAGTGGACATTTACTTCCTTTATCTGATGTTTTAGGAATTAGTGTTTGAACTGTTGGAAGGGTCCAAGGCCCGTAGTAGAAACCAACCAGCTTTGTCTAGCCCTGGTTAAAAAGATTATTCTAAAATGGTCGTCAGAGAAACTGTATATAAGATGTACATATAGTGAAAGTAAGGTGTAGTATGATATTTTTTGATTTTATAAAGTCTATGTTTTGTATTGTTTCAGAAAAACATGTTACTCTCAATTTTCTAAATAATGAACTTCAAGAGTACCATATTTTAATAGCCAGAAGTAGTTTAAACACTGTTCTATATGACATTGGGTTTAAATTTATCAAAGACAACAATCGTAGAGCATTAGTCGAAAAGTGAAATATTGCCAGTATGCGTAGTCAGTTTTTAAAACGTTATATGGCAAACCTAAACTTATCGTCACCAATGCAAGTAGTTTATATGGATGAAACTTGGATCTATTCCAAAGGTAATCCAGCTAAATCATGGCAAGACCCAAACATACGAAATGTTAAACCTGAAGGTACTAGTAATGTTACTAGTAATATATGTGTATATAATAAATAAACAAGAGAAGAGATAGATAAGCACCATTAACATTAATTCTATTTTAATTAAGTACTTGATAGCATTTAAGTTGATTAAAATACTAAATAGTTTTATTATTTTGAATGTAAAAATGTATTTGAAAAGTAAGAATATATATAATACTTCTCTATATTGAAGGTACTACTATTACAACGGTTAGTAATAAGTTAATTTCTGAATTATAAGTAAAAGTGATTTCTTGTTTTACAGTATTTGATAATAATTCTATAGAACTAGAGAACGTACAGAATTAGACATTCGCGAAAATATAATTCTTAGTTTCCTACTGAAAATGTTTTAAAAATTTCAAAAATAACAAGTAGCAATGTTAAAATCTAAAAGAAGGCTTCAAACGTTCAACATTACTTATTCCTAACCCCAAAAAATCACCTGCTATGACATTTTCGTAAACATCAATAATTGTCAAACTATGGATGCTGATTTGACTAGGAATTTTTTAATCTTATACCACACTGAGAGCATCGATGACCAGAGCTCATCTTTAGTTGGACGGATAGTATGAAAAGAGACTGATGTTCCTTTTTTGTACAAAGTTCCACAAACACTACATGAATTCACCATTTTATTAATAAACTGTTCACAGTTTACTAGATTTCTTAAAATTCTGTTGCTGATTGGTCGTAATACGTCACCTTACCGAACAAACCAATCGAAAGCTGTGTCCGCAGTAAACAAATAAAGAGGTTATACGTGCTACAAATATTCCTATCATATGCTGTTTCTAGTAAATAAGAGTTCAGTGTGTAAGCACCAGGCAACACTGGCAATAATACTTAACCTGAAACGTTGCATCAAGCAACGTCAAAATTGTTGCCAATTAAAACTGATAAGAACCACCATTAGTCCTAACCCACACAAATACAAACAGGTGACAGCATTTCTGGCTTACATCCTATAAGTAATGTAAGTCACTCCTCAAATTACCATTTTTAACTTACAAAATGATAAAGTTTGTAAGTGCATAAATATTATTGCACAAATCATAAACTTATTATGTTCTTTACTCTCAGATAATAGTCACGGATTTGTGCAAAACCATAATTTATACAAGAATGATACTTACTACAATTTAGTTTTTATTTTAATGAATTTTGTGTAAAAGTTTCTGTTCTTCAGCACTCCTACTTCTTGTAATGTATCAATTTCTAAGCGTTCTTTAAGTAATTTATCAGACAGAAACTAAAAATAAACAATTTAAAATCAATAAACAAGAAAAATAAAAAGTTATATAGTTACCTTTTCACATTCTCTTACAATGTAGGAGAAAACATGACGTTCTTTCGACTCTTCATGATTTTCGAAGACTGAAGTTTCAGCATCGGCTATGTTTAAAACATCACAAATTAATGGTGGGATGTCATTATGTAATGCCTAAAAAGAGAAATTATTAAAAATCATTAGTATAATCACTATAATCATAATAGTGTACTAAGTTATAGTATAATAATAATATATCTTTAAATCTATCCCTAAAATTGCTCATCAACCATTAATTTAAGTTTTAATAAAAGATATAAATCATGGCACACTCTGAAAAGTTCATCTATCAGATGATCAACGGCAAATAAAAGGAATTAAATTGAAATGAAATGTAAAACTCATCATTTTTCAACACACTATTATCCATTCACTTAACACAGAAGCAACATAAAAATAATTTTCACATTGTATGATTGGTACAACTTTTTGCTCGCTTTTAATTGTTTTTCTTATTTTAACAATTAAGAAGTTTTTAGTTTTGCTTTTTCTAATAAAGCAAGAAATGACAAATAGTCTAAAAAGGTAACACTTATCCTAAACCACTCTTTGTTTACTTTTCTTTTTTAAGAATAATCTTCTTTCTATTAATACTAAATAATTATTAGAACATTGTTATAACCAGTGGTGGCTTGTGATATCTCATGAGGGAGGGCTTCGTAAAACAGAAAATCTGTTCGCAGACATAACACAAGTATGACAAATTAGAAACATACCTATTTCATGGTCTTTATAAAACATGCTGCTCACATTTGAATATCGCACATTCACTGTGTTTTTTGTAAGCGATAATATAAGTAATCCAATGGAATTTTACCATTTTCCTCAGAAATTTGTACCCAGCCATGCAAATGTAAGTAGAAATTTTAGTATCAATTAAAAGAAGAATTTATTTTATGTTAAAAACATGTTAAATTTTATGAAGAAATAAAAAACTAGAAAAAAATAAATAAAATAAAAAGAAAAACAGGGTGCCAGCAAGAGCATACTTTTAAATTCAAGGTTTTTCCCGGTTTTCCAGTTCGTAAAATATCATTTTTCCTGGTTTCTCCTTCAATAACTTACGCATAGGTACCCACATTGATGATCAAATTATTTGTTTAGAATTAATAATAACGAAACATAGAACTTCACTTGAAGCCTTTTTTTATTGCTGGAACAGCCTAAATAACCCAGTAACACTCAAAAATGGAGCAGTTTCACTGAACTCTGTAAAATAGCATATTAAAGAATTAATTTCATAAGACACGTTTTCAGCGCACGCGTCCAAGTTTAGAAAACGACCCGATTTCTGTCTAGTTTTCTAAAAGACAAGTGTGCTAAAACGTCATATGAAACGAACACTTTATATTATTTTTTCTATTTGTCCTTTAGAAAACTCCCCTCTACACGGGTCGTTTCCTATAGTTGGACGCGTGTGCTAAAAACATGCCTTATTGTGAAACGAATACTTTATACTAATTTTTCTACTTGCGTGTCCAAACAAAGCAATTTGGACAAGCATTTTGCGTGTCCAAAAGAGATTTATTTAAATATTGGAAACAGTAATATTTTATTTTTTAAAGTTATCACCGTTGAACAGCTGTTCTTAAAATGTCAAACTTATTTATGATTTATGATAAATTTGAAAAACAAATGCACAATTAGAATTTTCAGTATTGGCAACTGCCAACTTAACTTAAGGGGGCTAGGGACTGCTCGTGAATCTCGGTTTATTTGACTTATAAATTATTTGCAAAGGTTTTTTTCTTAAATCTAACTATGCACAAGCGATTGTATATCAACCAATATTATAATAAAATAGCGAACATGCTCTCAAATTAGTTTTTGTAAATGCTATCTTGGACAATAGGACTTTACTATTATTTAAAAGGGAAAATTTTATATAATTATTTTATTAAATTATAATTCAATTGTAAATAAGTTGGTGGGTGGAAAAAGAATTAATTTTTCTAAACGAGGTTCATATGTAGCTAGATGTAAAGCGGCTGCCATTTCTTACAACAATCATGGTGCATTTCTAGATATTGTTCAAGGACGCTTTGGTGGCGAAGTTGGTATAGATACCAAACTTTATGTAGAATCCGTAAGAAATAGAATTCACAGCCAGAAAAGAAAATCAAAAATTATTTATAACGAAGACTAGGATTATGGGGCAGTAGAAGAGGTACGCGATAAAAATGAGTACGGACTGGCTACAGCTAAAAATAAGTTTTTGATACAATTAGCAAAAGTTGACCGCAAGGAAGTTTTTCAAAATACTATCGGGCAAAATACAAATCCTATATGGCAGCAAGAAAGGATAAATCGAATTACTGCTAGTAATTTTGGTGCCGTATGCAAAATTTAGTAAAGAATTCATTGAACAATTCAAAAAGTGTGAAATCTAAATCCTTGGAATATGGCATTTTAAAAGAGCAAGAAGCGAAGCAAGCTTTCATGAAAAAAATGAATTTAAAAGTAAAAGAATGTGGACTTTTTATTAATAAACATTATGCATTTATTTGAGCTTCTCCCGACGGATTAGTAGGAGACAACGTCATTCTGGAAGTAAAATGTCCGTACGCGTCTAGAGATTATAGTATACAAGAAGCCGTGGAAAAAAACAATAACTTATTTAGAAACCTCACCAGTGGAAGGAAATGTTACCTTCAAATTAAAAAATAACCATAATTATGTACCAGATTCAGGGTCAGCTACACGTATCGAACAAAAGTATCTGCTATTTTGTGGTGTATACTTCCAAAGACTTATTTATTGAGAAGATTTTATACAACCACGATTTCTGGGTACAAAATATGAAAAATCATTTAATTACATTTTATTTATTTGCTTTGCTGTCGGAGATTGTAGACTCCAGGCAAAGCAGAAATATGCCAGTTCGAAAAATAATAAAAAACGATTTGTGGAATTAAATTATATTGAAAGTTATTTATTGTTTTTATCTGTCTAGTTACTTTTATTAATAATAGTTGTACTAACTATTTTAATATTTAAGTATGTTAATGTGTACATATGTATATTAATTATAATTAATACCTTATATACGTGTATTACTGACTTTGAATCTTTGAGTAAATTTTTTAAATTTCAAATTATAGGTTTCATTTATTACTTTGATTTTTACAAAATAGCTATACCGCCATAATACGCAATATGAAGTAAGTATGTGTTTGAAATAGGGTCGTTTCACAATTTTGAAATCTAACGTTTGTATATTCTACAGAACTAGTAATAATTTTTTAACTAATAATAATAACTACGTAATTTTTTCAAAATTTTTAGCGCAGCCGTTAACGAGATATTCAATTAACAATTTTAAATTTTTCTGTCCTTTTCTAGTACAACAACGTCATCGTTCTTGCATGCATTGTATTTAATCGCGTTGCATCTTGAATAGTATGATGACGTCAGCGGTGTAGAAAAGAACGGAAAATCTATAAACTTCCTATTATTAAGTTATCGTAATGCATTTGTCGATTATATGTGGATCTGTTCATTAGATAACAATACTATACTAACAAAATCTACAAATTATGTCAAAATCTAAATTCCATGCAACGACCCTATTGACTTGATTTCAACGATCATTCGTTTCTAATCTACAAACTGTAGATCTGCCGTGACTGGTACCCCAGTTTGTGTTGGATGCATTCTTATTTCTTCACTTTCTGTTTGATATCTGCAGCTATTTGTGTTACCTTATTTTCTAGAAAAAGTATAGTATAATATCAGCTGACAAGTTTGTTCGTAGCTGTACCAAAAAATTATATTTCGGATACTACTAATTCTTCGGCCAAATTCATTGAGTAGTATTTACATTTCCTTATTGTAAAAACCACAAACTGAAATGACAAATAGGGATTATCTTGTTATTGTCCGAAAAGTTAAGTAAAGGTAAACCGACTACCTGCTACTTCTATTGTTCCCTATCCTATTCACTGTTCGTATTTCCTACTTTCAAATAACAGTATGATGAAGTGTTGGTTGCCTATACTTTAATTAATAAATCTCATTTACTCGAGAAGCTATTGATGAGGAAAAAATTTCAAAACGATACAGTGTTAGAGCATTAAATTGTCTAACAGTTGCATAATACTTTTTGTTTTTAAACATAAAAGCAACAATATAATATGGCATAAACGTTTGAAGGTTTTTATTTAATTAGAGCAAATTCCTTCGTATTTTAGTTATTTGAACATGATTCCGAACTAAAGAATATTATCGAGAACCGTTTTATCTATCGACATTTGTTTTAAAGCGAAGCCTAATCCTTAAATAATGTTTTTAAAAATCAGCATTTTTAATGGACTGTAGAAACGGGGACTGTAAAGCCTTAAACGCCTTTGTAGCTCAGTGGGTTAGCAATCGAGTTTGTGACACAGAAGACTTGAGTTAAAATCCCGTGGTTACGAAGATGATGCATTTTTGTGTTCACGGTTGAAGTTTATCAGGCAATATAATATACCCTTCTCAATAGTACATTCTAAATTGCTAATAGCGTGCTACACTAAACAATAATGGTTCTTATTACCTGCACGACAAGGCGCAATTTGCATTTATTTTCTTACTAAGTTTAGTCCAAAATGGTTTGCGTTTTACAATCGCGGTTGTAAAATAGTGGAATTTAAAACTTGCTAACAAAATACGTACTTTTAGTGACTAAATGCTAAAAATATGTACTTTTATGCACTAGGGTAAAAAATATGTACTTTTATGTAAAATAGTGACCGAATACGACCGCTGGAATTGGAACGAGAAAAATTGCTGTATGATTGTATTAGCATCAATTAAACACATACGTTAATTGAAAACATAAAACTTTTATTCAAACAAAAATAAAATTCAGAAAAGAAAAGTCAATGGGAAATAAAATATGTATTTACAAATGTAATTAGGAATAAATCCTGTAGTTTGCTTAAACGTAAAGGAAAATCGTATTTAACTGACATAAGTTTAATACAGTTATCCGTTTAAACAAACTAAAAATATGATTATTTATAAGTAACTAAAAATATTCAAAATTAATAAACTTTATTAAAAACAAATACGACTTGTTTATTTATATTGAAAAATCAAAACAAATTCTTACAAAGAATTTAAAAGAAATTTAATCAATTAGATCTTTAATTCACTAAGATGAACTTTACAATTTAGTATTTATCTTTCTTTTTATTTACAAGAACAATTATTTTCGAAACCAACCTTGTATTTTCCGTACAGTTTCCTTTATTCAAAATATCCATCCAATTGGTAAGCCTGCTATATAACCAAACAGCTGATTGTTATTTATAAAAATATAATCGATGCGTAGATCGATGAACACAAAATAAATTCACTTTTATTTAATTTCTATTTAACGAAGAAATGCATTCACTTTTATTTTTATATAACGAAGCACAATAATAAAAACTTTATTAATCCTCGAAGATACTACAGGTAAACACCTTTTTCAATTAAATTCAACTTTTGTTTATTTCAATAATCTTTGACAGTTGTCAACAACATATGATTGGTACTTATAACCTCAAATTTTACAGTTTTGGAAACTGGAGCTGACGTGCTTTCTGCTTTAAATATTTTACGACTGATTTCGATTGAAAATGCAGCGGCTTATATACGAAATGCCATAACAAAAGAACTCTATGACAGATTTCTCAAAACAAACGACCATCGCCGCTTCCATGACGTCATAATCCGGAAAACATATGATTTTTATCTTCTCTAATCCCAGATCTGATGCTATAGGATTGTAGCTTTTAAAACACTGATTAAAAAACTATAATACATATATGGTCCCCAAATGAGTAATAAAGGAGATATGATCGAAAAACACTTAACGATGACGATTCTCGTTACAGCATAATTTACATACATAATTCAACAAATTATGAGTTCATCTTTACAGATTAGCTAAATGGGTATGCAAAGTAAGTGGTACAATTATTACATACATAAAAATCTTTTTACAATTTCATACAAACATGGTTTTATTACAGTACAAACAACAATATATACAAAAGATGCTTTCACAAACCACAGCTTGAATATAACTTCTACGTTAACCAAATTGTGCATAAAATGTACAGTGTACATTGCTTAAGGCACACATATAAAAACAATGACGATAAAAACCAGGATAAAGGCTATAAGAGTGCGTTTTCCCGAACTAAGCGGATCTCAAAACCTCCATAACTTTTAATGACCAGGATCTTATTATATGAATTCAAATTTTAATTGTGTTATATCAATCATAACAAGATTAATCTACTTAAACTATTTACAGGAAAATAACCGTGCAAACTTGAGCTGGCCTCAAGGAATGTCAAAGAATATGCTTAACGCTGAATGATCGTAACTTGAAATTTTAAATATGAAGATAACTTTCCCTGACAAGTGGGAAAGCTGGCCTAAAATGTAACTTAGGTTGCCTATACATGATTATGATAAAACAGTCTAGCTAAATTATATCCTTTTTATTTATAAAAGTAATTTATTTATGTGCATGTGATTATTAGAAAAGTAAGGTTATAATTGCATGAAATCTTTAATCATAAGTTATTATTTTAAACCTTGATGAATCTAACTAAGCTCCTAACTATAGTGTTTAATAATTATGTGCCCAAGACATAACATGCCCCTCTATTAATTTACGAGCCGATACTAAATATTCATTTTAACGTTACCGAACTTTTATTCTATGAAATTTTCAAAAACGGTGAAACGACATCACCTCAATATACTTACTTTTAGTTTCTAGCAAAGAAATAAGGGGATTCCGTTTTAAAAAACAGTTGATGACGTACCACAGTAGTAAGCTAAAAAAATTAAAATTGACATCCATAAAGTCAGTAGAAAAAAAAATAAAATTGACGTGTCCGAGCTTTTCTTCCAAACAATGATAACACAAAAAATGTGAATTTTATTCCTTACTTTATTTACACACTGTATATTGTTTGTAAGTACTTAAATATTTTTTGTTATTTTATTGAAAAACTTCATAATATTGTGACCTTGAAATTTCTGTGTTATGTGAACAGAAAATAATACTTTATCTATATATATATTACATAAAAGCAAGCAGAGTGGTGATTATTATAATTAATATTGTTTATTGTAATTTTTATTTATGAGATTTTTTGTCACTAACATTTTTAATAAGACAAAGATACAAGACAAGGAATTTTCTGATAATCTTATTAACTACCGTTATATTTTTAATAAACAAGACCGTTATATTTTACTTACTGCAAGTTCCTGTAAAGCTGCTACAACAGCTTCCTTCTTTATTACACTATGTATACCTTTGTTAATTAAAAGTGCTATATTTGTAGTAATATTAGCATTTTTTCCAGGTTTATCCAGTATTGGACTTTTTGTTCCATCTTTTAATAAGGGAATGCAAGTCTTCATACTAAAAAATAAATACAGACATTATTATAACAACCATAACCACAACTTTTATAGAATACAATATACATATAGTAATTTTGTTTTATTGTTTCTAGCCTTACTTTGTGGAACTCCATCTTAATCATGAAATAAGTAAAGATTAATAAAAAGTTTCACATTAAAATATAACCTTTTATTAATCTTTATTTATTTCATATAGTAAATTATGCATTTAATTTTGCTGTTATAGATACTGAGAAGTATTTGGTCATGTAATAATTTTTAGTAAAAAATGTGCAAAATATAGTAAATATAAATTTAATCTATAAAATATAGAAAAAACTTGAAATAATGGTATCGTTGGTATCTTTTGACTATAAATCTCAAACAACGATACCAATTATATAAAATATATGCGAAGAATAGTGGTATACACGTATACAGTGGTACCTTCCACAACTATTTATTATTCATATAAAAATGATACAAAAATACTATATGTATAAGTAAAAATAAAACAAAACAATCATGCGCTCGCCTCTGTAATTTAACTGATAAGATAAACAGCAGACGAGTTTGAAAGGTTCAGTAGTCACAAATTGATTTTATTTAAGAAGAGCTAACATGATGCTTAATGTGTACATATTCGATTAAATTGATTTAATTTTCCCTATTTTGTACTTCTAATGGGTTATAACTAAAAATTTGCATAATTACTTTTGTTTAAATGATGTCATTACACTATGACACTTAAAACAATCAAATTTTTAATTATAACCCTTTATTAGGGTGTATGTATTCATCCATGACAAATAAAATGTAAAATCTGCTGACATTTTTAACAGTCGAGGTAACATTAGATGATGTTTACACTCTTATCTTATCGTATATGTTTACATAGATGTTGATGATACGTTGACCCAAATTCTTCAATTGTTAAGGATAATATGTAGTTGTGATGACGTGACGGTCGGCAGACAAAGCGTATACGTATTAAAGATTTTACTCGTAATGCAAGACATTGCTCGTTAATCAAGATAAAATTCATTAAAGATTTTTGCTGGTTCTGCAAAACACAAACCAAGTCACTGGTAATCCAAGGTTTTACTGTAATATTATATATTACACGTTTATCGTAAACCATCGTATCACAGCATTTTTACACTTCTTGCAGAATTCCAAAGTATTTTGAAATCAACAAAGCTGAATGACGAGCTTTAAAATGATGTACAACACATGCCAAGTAAGTGTAATAGTAGAAATAACAACAGTATGCCCTTATTTTAAAGACCTCAAGAAAATGTAATGAAAATGTGCATCTTGAGGTTTCACCTAGGGTTTCTGGGTATCGACAATTTTGCTATTTTTTCCCGGGAATCCCAGATAGTAATTTACATAAGCACCTAACACAAAAATCCAAATATTTGTTTTTAAAATTGCTTCAATTAATCCTCTAATCACTTTCTCCCAGACGTTCCCATTGGAAAATAACTGCAATTATTTAATGAAAAGCACAGCATTTTTCTTTTTTTTATGCCAAAACCTTTCCTGTTTAGTGTTGTATTGTTTGCCGGTAAGTTTTAAGTTACGCATAGCTTTTATAAAACATTTTTCCTAAATATGATCATAATAAATATTATTAGCAATAGTTCGAATTGATATTCCATCTTCTACGACCTATTGAGATACATACATTTCACTGAAATTCCTTGTTTTGCAAAATTTTAAAATTGATTGATAATTTTTAATTTCTTTTTAAGGGCACAAGGTACGATATCTTCTTCAATATTTTTTAAATGCGACCCGTGCATGCATTTTAAATGTTACATAAGCCCGCTAGAATTCGAACCTTACACAAAATTTGTTTGGCATAATAATTATATTAGACCGTTTCTACATTTTTAAAAAGATTTCAAACTATGATTTGGTTTTATTTCCATCTTGAAGCTAAACAGGAAACATTCTATTTATAAAGTTAATAGGTACAGCAGTGGTCAATGAAATGTACTCACTTAATAAAAAATTAAATGTCTTCATGTTGCTTTAATACAGATGTGTGCAAGTTTGAGCTATTTTTTGTGTTTGTGGCTATTGTTCTTTAGTAAGGTATACAGGCATTAAATAGAATTTTTATGAGTTGTAATTTAAATTTCCTTGTTGAAAAACGTATAAAATTGCAAATATGGTAAACAGAAAAATTATAAAAAATATACAAGGGCCTATTAAAAATTAAGTAAATTGATTTTGATTGCCTACACTCATTTCTTGTTTAAGTGTTTTCTGTAATAATTTCTGTTTTTTGTTGTAATTTTATAATAATATATTGACCTCAAATTTTTTTGTGTTCTGACTAATTTCCCCAATTTATAAATAAATTAGTTTCTGAAGAACATTATTATCAAATTTTATTTAAAAATCCATTTCAAGAGGATAAAAAAATAAGTTCATTAAAAATTTACCATGAGAAGAAAATTGGTGAAATATGACATTTATTACATGAGCACATTTTTATCTCCACTACTGTAAATAAAAGCCAGGTGAAACAAATTCAGAAATCTAGTAAATACACACAACTATAAGCAATTAATTATACTATTGTCATTATAAAAACTATCAACATCTTCTGTGGAACCCTTTACTATTGAAAACGACCAGTTGTTAAAGAGATTAAGACCATACTTCAATATGAATTCTTAAGTAAAAACATTCTGTTTAGGTCTTTAAGAAGACTACCTTACCTGTTTATAAATAAGAGAGGAAATTCCAAATGGAGACCCTTTTTGAATATTATTGAATAGAAACTGCAAGTTTATTTATAAAGAATGCTGTGGCGAGGCACCATACCTCCTTATAGATTGTTTATAGACAGGTTGTAAATAATTTGTATGTGTTTGCAAAGACTACAGTCTTAAAAAAAATTGGTTAAGAAAACCATCTGTGCAACACACAAATAAAACCTTAATTCTAAAGTAAGAATTTTAATTAAATACCTTCTAAACAAAAGTGTCTCGAGTTGTTTCCCACAACTCGAGATAACAAAAATAGGGTAATTCCTGGGACTTAGGATTTTATTCAAATTTCGCACAACTGTTATGCTACTAAATACAAGTAGAAATCTGAAATATTATATTTTTTACACAAGTGGTTCTTGCATTACCACCTTCTAAAGTATGGAAAAAATTAGTGATATTGACCATGTAGGAGTTTACATTTTCCTTTATAACCTTTGATATAAATAAGATAAAGGAATGAAACAAAAACTGTTTTAAACTGGATCTTTTGGGCTTAAAGTGATGGATTACATGGTATTCTTTAAGATGAAAAAGCTTTTTATTTTAGTCCCTGAAGTTTGTGACTTGAATTTCTCAAAAACATGATTAAGAATTTTGAAAAAAAATTATACATAGAGTTGCATATCTTTTATGTATGTGTGCCTTTGGAATCTCAATGGTGTCATTACTAATACATTTTTTAAACATTTTAAGGATGTGACTACCAATACAATTCAATTCTGAATTCAAAAAGATTTATTAAATTATATTTAGTTATGTTGTTAATTCTATTGTTAATTATTTAGAACTTAGAAAAAAAACAATAAGATCAATCAATAGTTTTAAAAGAATAAAATGAATAAAAAGATCCTATTTAACTTTTATTGCATAAATTTTCAAATAGTGGATTGTGCAAATTATAATTTTGCTTTGTTTTGCAAAATTATACAAGTCTTGATAAAATTGTTTTTAAAACTCTGCAAAAAAAATAAAATAGTAAGAATATGCATGTAATTCTATATTATACAATTTATCACAACGCAATAGCAATACAAGTTTCAAGGTTAAAATTGAATCTGAAATTATTTTCAATAAATTGAATGAATACTGACAATAACTTTAAAAGAAAATACAAAAAAAGTGTATTCAATGTTGTTTGAATTAAATCCTTGTAGTTGTAGAACGATGCTGTACAACATTTCAGTGAAATTAATCATATTTGAATAATGCCATATGTATTTCAATTACCAGGTAATTTTTTTAAATTACCGGCTTTGCTATCTTAAAACAAATATAACAGCACCCACTCACGAAAACAGGATATTAATAGTCTTGAAACAAACTATTTAATATAGAACAATATTATTATTGTATTATTTTGTTTGAAATTCCGGTTTCTGCTAGCTTTAAAAGAAGTTAGCAGCACCCCATCACGAAAACATAGTGTTTAAGATCCTTGAAACGCAATATTTAATACAGAACAATTGGAAACTCTTTAAAGGCTGTAAATACCGAAAGATTAATAATTCTTTTAGGCTATTTATTTTTTTAAATTATGGGGTCTGCTAGCCTTAAAAAAAGTTAGCAAGACCCACTAAAAAAACAGAACTTAACAACCTTGAAACGAAAAGCTTATTACAGAATAATTAAAGGCTATATAAATACACAAGGATAAATTCCTGGTTTGTATTATTTTGTTTGAAATTTCGGGTTCTGCTAGCTTTAAAAGAAGTTAGCAGCGTCCCATCACGAAAACTTAGTTTAACATCCTTGAAAGGAAATATTTATTACAGAACAATTGAAAGCTCTTTATAGAGCTGTATAAATACCCAAAGACTAATAATTTATTTTATTTATTTTTGGGCGAGGAATCAGGATGGCGGAGCATCCTTCGTACCTCATGGCACTGATTACTATGATCATTTGGCCGACCCTACTAGAATTTAGCCGAAACTAATAATTCATAACTATTTATTATTTTTTTAAATTATGGGTTCTGCTAGCCTTAAAAAAGTTAGCAGCACCCATTAAAAAGCAGAACTTAACAAACTTGAAAAGAAAAGTTTATTACACAATAATTAAAGGCTATATAAATACACAAGAATAAATTCCTAGACCAGTGGTGGCGAACCTATGACCCGCGGGTCAGACACTGACCCACGAAGGCATTTAAATGACTCACGCGATGATTTTTATAAACTTATTTTTTATATCATAAAAAAGGGAACAATCGAAAATATTAAAAAATTAAAAAATATAAATATCTAATGTCGAATTTATAAAAAAATATTTCCAAGACTGATTTTCTATTATTTCTAATATTAAGAAACTATCTGAAAATAAGTAACAACAGATTGCACTTAGAAGACTTTAACTTAGAAAGGCAAGCGAGGGCTCATTTTAAAGCTTGAAACCTATATTTTCGAATATCACATGTCTCCTATATGAAAAAAAATTATATTTGACCCCTAAAATAGGGTAAACACTTACCCAGTTAAAAAAAAATTTAAAGTTGAAAAAATTAGAAAAAAAAAAATTTTTTTATTTTTTTTAACGGCATTGCATTCTTCGTCAAAGAATACATAAATTTTGTCCACTGCGTTTTCTTTTTCTAGAGTGCTTCAATTTCGAGTAAAATTGAGAACAATTTGCCATTTTATGAAAATTGATCAGTTTTTTCATCGAAAATGGTGTCAGATAGAAAAAAAATGATAAAATAAAAAACGTATATTTTTACTCAATGAATACGAAAACATTACAAGAATGAATTACAGACCGATTTAAAGTGATTTTGAAATGATTTGAATTTTTTTTAACGGCATTGCATTCTTCGTCAAAGAATACATAAATTTTGTCCACTGCGTTTTCTTTTTCTAGAGTGCTTCAATTTCGAGTAAAATTGAGAACAATTTGCCATTTTATGAAAATTGATCAGTTTTTTCATCGAAAATGGTGTCAGATAGAAAAAAAATGATAAAATAAAAAACGTATATTTTTACTCAATGAATACGAAAACATTACAAGAATGAATTACAGACCGATTTAAAGTGATTTTGAAAATTACGGTTTTAGGTGTTGCCTATCTATGGGCTTGAATAATATAACGGTATAACCTTCTAAAATGATGAAAATTTTCAAAATCGCTTTAAATCGGTCTGTATTTTTTACTCTTATCAATCTTTTTCTATCTGACGCCATTTTGATGAGAAAATGATAAACTTTCAAAAATGACAAATTGTTGTTCTCAATTTTACTCGAAATTGAAACACTATAGAAAAAAAACGCAGTGGACAAAATTTATGTATTCTTTGACGAAGAATGCGATGTCGTTAAAAAATTTAAAAAAATACTTCATTTTCTAATTTTTTCAACTTTTAAAATTTTTTTTGGAACTGGATACGTGTTTACCCTGTTCTAGGGTCAAATATAATTTTTTTCATATAGGAGACATGTGACAATTGAAAGTAGAGGTTTCAAGCTTTAAAAGGACCTCGCGCTGGTCTTTCTAAGTTGTGTTAATTTTTGGATTCAGCTGGTGGTTGAGTTCGGAAAGAATGACCCATATATGTGTTTTTCTTTATTCCTTGTTCATCCAAATACTCAGTGCAGAGGCGTAATACCATGAATTACCTGGTGCGGTAATTCATGGTATAACCCCAATGATATCAATTTTTGACGTCGCCCTTTATTTTTTGCTCTTCACTTGCAAAAGTAAAAGTTGTAAAACAAAAAGGAAACGTAAACCTTTTTAGAGGATTTTAAAAGTGAGAACCAAAAAAAAGGGTCAACTGTCAAGTTTTCTGTTAACAAATTGTCGGCGTTTCAAAATTATTGGTACCCTTTTTACACCCCCCCTTCAAGTGACGCCATTGACTTAGTGACCCATGGGCTGGTATTAAAACAAATAATGAACAAAATTTGACCCACTTCTCAAAAAGGTTCGCCATCACTGTCCTAGACTGTATTATTTTGTTTGAAATTCCGGGTGTTGCTAGCTATAAAAGAAGTTAGCAGCATCCCATCACGAAAACATAGTTTAACAGCCTTGAAAAGAAATATTTAATACAGAACAATTGAAAGTTCTTTAAAGAGATGTATAAATACCCAAAGACTAATCACTCTTAGAATATTTATTATTTTTTTAAATTATGGGTTCTGCTAGCCTTAAAAAAGTTAGCAGCACCCACTAAAAAAACAGAACTAAACAACCTTGAAACGAAAAGTTTATTACAGAATAATTAAAGACTATATAAATACACAAGAATAAATTCCTAGACTGTATTATTGTTTGAAATTCCGGGTTCTGCTAGCTATAAAAGAAGTTAGCAGCATCCCATAACGAAAACGTAGTTTAACAGCCTTGAAAAGAAATATTTAATATTACAGAACAATTGAAAGCTCTATAAAGAGCTGTATAAATACCCAAAGACTAATACTTCTTAGGCTTTTTTTTTAAATTATGGGTTCTGCTATCTTAAAAAAAGTTAGCAGCACCCATTAAAAAAAACAGAACTTAACAACCTTGAAACGAAAAGTTTATTACAGAATAATTAAAGGCTATATAAATACACGAAGATAAATTCCTAGACTGTATTATTTTGTTTGAAATTCCAGGTTCTGCTAGCTTTAAAAGAAGTTAGCAGCATTCCATCACGAAAACGTAGTTTAACAGCCTTGAAATCTAATGAACATCTAGATGTGAATATTAGCAACTAAAGCCGATTACATACTTACGTACTATAATAAAAATATAGATAACCAATAATTGTCCATCCCGTAATTAAAAACATCAATAAATCCTAAGATTTATTTTTTGAGTATTTAAATAGCCTTCAAAGAGTCTTTAATTATTCTGTAATAAACATTTGATTTACGACTAAGGTTAAGTTCCACTTTCTTTAGTGGGTGCTGCTAACTTTTTTAAAGTTAATAAACAGTAGCTTTCAAGCAGCTCTATGAAGATGATGAACAACCAAAACACATGTAAAGCATTCTACATAATACCTATATGGAAATATTAACATACAACAGTTTTCTTAAAACTATTTTTCACAAGTAGCCTACTACGACTCAATTTCATTATTTATTTATACTTTACTTAAGATAATACGGTTTTTATGCTATTATTACTACATTTATACAAAAATTTCAGTTATTCTGATAAAGTCTTCAAACATCAAGAATGCTGATTTTTCGTTTGCAATGTGTTATTGATCATTATTAAAAATATGAAAAATCATTAAACTGCAAAAGTAAATAAAATTATTCCTTTTTCTGGTTTTTCTAAACACAAACTATTACCAAACATTAGCATTTTCAATATCTAGTGAGCTGGATCAATTCTTAAACAAACAAAGACTTGCTTCCAAATACGTAATTCAATTTTCCATCTTTGAAATCGTAACTTGTGCAGTTTTCGAATTCCAACACAAAGAATGCACATCTAGGAGCCTAATACACAACATTTAATATATAATCAGAATGAACTAAAAGCAATACTTATATAAACATCTCCAATAGTTATATTTCACTAAAAGATAGAAGTCATATAAAACACACAAACTTCAATTCTATCTTATTACAGTGAATGTTATTTAACAACATCAATTATTGATAACAATTCTTCGGTAATTAGAATACTCACAATTCTGTTTTTCCAGTTTTATCCCAATTTTTCCAAATATCAGGATTCAATAAACTTCCAGCCATTTTTCTTTCTGTATTTAACCTCTTGCTTGCTGAAGCTTCGTTCTTTACTGCGCAACGATCAAATACACGTCACTGGAGAGGTTAGTTTTATATAGACCGTCTATTTTTCAGTGGCTCCTATAAATATAATTTAAATGGAAAACGTAAATTCAATAAAGGATACGAGGAAATTAAACAGAAAAGTGAAGAAATCTCAACATATTGTCGAAAGACAAACTGGTATTCGGTGCATTATAAATGTTACAAAGGTAAGACACCGACATAAACGAGTTTTCATTACGATTATGCCAATATTGAAACTTAAAAATAACTAGCGCGAATTCTAGTCTAGGCGGGAAGTTTAATTTTAGAATTTAAATGATGCGTAGCTTGCAATTATTATAATAACAGACTGATTAAATAAATTATAATAAGCATGTCTCTTATCTTCTGTTTACTAATAATAGTAATAAATAATCAATTAATGATCCATAAGTGAAATTGGGTAAAGAAGTCATAGGCGTCGATTGTTTAAAAACAATGATAATAGTTATTTGTATATCTAGTGCGCGAAATACTATTCAAGGAAACTTTTGTTGCTGCGGAAACGAAATAGCTCAAATATGCATATATCGACATTTTTCATTAAAACTAATATGATGGCCGATTTCACAATGCTTGATTAAATTCTGATTAATTTAATTGTGGTTAAATTTGAAATCTAGAAATATGATTGGATAAACTCTCAGATCTCTTAAATCTCAGCCAATGAAATTTCTGAATTTCGAATTTAATGACAAGTTAATCTGAGTTTAATCAAGCTTTGTGAAACCGGCCATGAAATGATAAATAACAATAATTATGAAATTTTTTTCATTAATATCCGTATTCCGTATGCAAAATGTTATATTGGTTTTGTTTACTTGACAACGTACACTAAATATTTTTTGCTCTAAAGCGAAATAGTATTTTATTTCATACTGTCCGGTAAAAGGGTATTTACCGGACTCATTTGAGTCCGGTAAATGAATTATTACGTTACAAGGCCGGTAAAAAATTTTACCGGACTGAAAATCCAATTTGAGTCCGGTAAAAAATTTTACCGGACTGAAAATCTAATTTGAGTCCGGTAAAAAATTTTACCGGACTGAAAATTTTAAATGCATTTTTTAAAAAAATGAACAATGTGAGGCAGTATGAAATAAAACGCCTTACGTCATACTTCCGGTAAACCATTACAGTAGCTCGTTTCAACATTCGAGACTCGGCTCCTTCGTCGCCTCGTCCCGAAACGTTTTCAACTCGCTACTGTAAACTTGGGATTACCGGACTTATAACGTAATATACTATTACATTATTAACAAGGTAAACCTGTTTTTACTGGCGATAGAAGGAAATCGAAAAAATAGAAGGAAAACCTTCTTGAGCCAGTAATAGTAGATTACATACCGAGGCGGGAAGTGTTTCATTCCTGTCGAGAGCTAAGATAGCTCACCGAGGGCCCAGGCCCGAGGTGAGCTAATGCTCGAGACAGGAGGAAACGTCCCGCCGAGGTTTGTATACTATTTTATTCGGAATCATCATATTTTTTAACAAATAATAATTATTTACAACTGACAACTGAAGTGACAAACTTGACCTAATAATGCACCCGCCCTCTACCGAGCAAACTACGAACTTAGAACAGGTCGGGAATGATCACATTCCTGACCAAGAGAGGGATAACAGGTAGGGAATGATTACATTCCTGACCAAGAGAGGGAATTAAAAGTAAGTTAGGAATGGTTAATTTCCCACCCTCTGAGGCGGTTAGGAATGCACATATTACCATATGATTCCGAATAAAAACAGTTACCTTATTACTTATAATGTATAATATTTTATTTGTTATTTATTCGTAAATAACACATAACATTGTTTATTGTTTCTAGCCTGAGTTTGTGGAACTCCATAATTATTATGAAATAAATAATATATATTATGTAATTAGGAGATCAAGCGATACTTTAAATCCAAGAAGATGTATAACGCCAAGGCGCCAGCCGAGGCTTTATAACATCTTCGAGGATTTAAAGAAGCTTGATCTCCGTATTGCATAAGTTGTTTTATTTTATTTCGTATTTCAATCCTAATTTCTCCCTTTTAAAATCCATCCGAATTTATTGTATAAAGAAGCAAGTTGCCTTGTCTGTGTCATCATACGCGTAACTAAGGAGATAAAAAGCAGCATGCATGCATGCATGTGGCTATAATGCAACATCAAATTATTTACGTTACCAACAACAACGGAGATCAATAACGTCTTGAACTCCGGTATTATTGACAACGGAGATCAAGATATACTTTATATTACTAATTGTGGTATATAAAGAATTGTTTGAAATACGAAATGAAATAAATAAATTTTTGTATTTACCTTAGCGACATGTTTGTTTATATTTGTATAGTATATTACCTTTGATAATGACAGCTTAGCAGTTTTTTTTTATACAGCTTTGAAATAAATAAATAAAATATATTATAAATTCATGATATATCTCAAATTTCAAATCAATCAAATCAAATTTTAATTTCAAAATATAGTACAACAAATAAGAAAAGTTATTACAGCCAGACCCAAAAGGAAATCCAGGGTATGGGTCTTCATCTAATATATGTAACATATTAATACTTATATAATAACGTACAATCAATATATTTGTAACTTTATAAATCAATACGCTATAACTTGATACATCAATATAACTTTGTGTATCAAGATAATAGTATAAACAATAAGTAGAATGCAAACAATACTCAATAGACTCACAACTAGGCTATTCGATTGCTGGTCGCTATACAATTATTATGAATAGATTGTCAACGTTTGTACTCATGAAATATTTTTTTATTTTTAGTTTAAATAAGTAGGAAGAACAATGTTTAATGTTTTTAGGTATCGAATTATATAGTTTAGGAGCCAAGAACAGAAAGGACTTTTGTGTATGTGTTCTCTTAACTTGGGGTACTCGTAATATAACTTCGTCTTTAAATGTTCTTTTGTTATTAAAATACGAAGCATTGTGTTTCTAAATAAACTTACAAACTGTAATACTATACAGTTGGAGAGTCGGAATAGACAACTTTGCAAATAACTCCTTCGAGGAAGTGTGCTTGGGAACTTTACTGATTAATCTTATTAATGTCTTTTGAAGTATATTTATGGGACTCAATGTAGTTTTGTAAATACTACCCCAAACCGTTATCCCATAGTTTAATACTGATTGAGCTAAAGCATAATAAACATTTGTTAATAAACAAGCTGACAGTATATCTTTTAAGATGTAGAATTCGAGAACAATTTTTCGTAGGCTGTTTCTTATTTTATCTATGTGAAGTTTCCAAGTTAGATTTTCATCAAAGATTAGTCCTAAATATTTAATATTAGAAGTTTTACAGATTTGCTTACAATGACATTTTAGATTATTGTGGTTTCCTGAATAGCATTTATTGGAGTGAAATGTTGGTTCCTTATCGAACGTAAAACTACTCCTAAAGGAGAAATGCATATACTTTGTTTTATTGATATTCATTGACATCTTGTTATAACTAAGCCATTTACTTAGTGTGCATAAATCATCCGACATTTTTTCAAAATTTATTTGCTTACTATGAGATGAGTATAATAAAGCTGTGTCGTCAGCAAATGTAAAAATAGCACCGTTCATTTTCATACAACATAGATCATTAATATAAATAAAAAAAAGTATTGGTCCCAACAGACTACCTTGTGGCACACCCGCTAATATTTTTTTCTCAGAGCTACTGACATTGCTGATTTTCACTACCTGAGTGCATCCCTGTAGGTAACTCTCAAACCATTTCAACAACAGTCCTCTGATACAATATAGTTAAAACAATATTGTCAGCAGGGGCCCAGCCAGCACACTGACGTCATAATGTCGCTGTTTTCTCGGCAGTAACGACGTCAAATTGTCGTAAAACTGACATCATTATGTCACAGCCCAAAGACGTCAATATAATACGTAATTAAAACGTCCTATACTAGGACTAAGATAGGAATTATAAATAAATAGATGAATATTGGAAATAACATTTATTATAATATACTACAGTCAAAACATCTCTATATTGTGACCACCTGCTTAATATGACCAGTATTCCTTTGCCCCTGCTAAAATAATATCTTTTTAATGAAACTTGTACGTATTGTATTGTACGTCCAAAAGACATCGTTTTGAAGAGGTCTACGTACGTCCTATTATATGACGTCTTATGGACATCATTTATTAGTCATATGACGTCGTCGATCAATAATGACTTAAAAATAACGTCATTATAACCTCAGTGTGCTGGGTGGGGGTGGCTTAAAGCCCGGGCGACTGCCCAGGACGCCTCGCCTGGATGGGGCGCCAAATCGGCGGTGAAAAAATTGAAAGTTCAAACATGAAAAAATAATTTTCTCATTACAATGATTATTACGTATTAAGTTAAGTTACGTATAATTATTAAGTATTAAGTACTGTTACAGTGTGATATTTTTGGATTCATGTATGAGGACATAAGATCTGAAGATAAAAATACCTTGTTAAAAAACTGTTCCGATTTACAATTGCCACTAACGGACAGAGACCACTCTGATATCGAAGGTTACCAACTGTATCAAGAACTATTGGTGCTCCTTTCTTTATTGCCTGAGTCCAGTAGGCATCAACCAAGAGACATATTATCCTACATTACAACGAGAAATCTGAATGATAACTTTCCCAATGTTTTCATTGCTCGATGAATAGCTTTCACACTTCCAGTTAGCATTGCGCCAGCAGAGAGAACATTTTCAAAGCTAAAATTGATCAAGAACTACCTGAGATCAAAGATTTCACAAGAACGAATGATCAGATTAGCCATGATGTCAATTGAACTATTACAAAAAATAGACCTTGACACATTTATTAAAGATTTTGCCAATAAAAAAGCTCGCAAATCTTTTTTGTAGATAACAATTTTCTGATATATTTTTTTTTGTTTTTATACATAATAATAAAATGTTATGATTTCGTTGTTATTCTTTTCTAATCTATTCTCCATCGTGGTGAGTTTTGGTTTTAAGGGTGGGGGGGCGCCAAATTACCCTCTCGAACAGATGAAAATGTTACCTTGAGCTGGCCCTGATTGTCAGGTTATAATTTAATAAATATTGTGAAACTTTTTATTAATCTTTATTTATTTCATAACACACAACATTTATTGTATTTATAAAACCTGATCCTAGTCCTAACAATGACAACAAAATATAACACTTTTTTAATAATTTTATGAGCCGTGGAAGTGTGTATAGACGTAGATGTTATTACGACAATAAATTTAATTAATTTTCAAATGCCATATTCTACTAACTTGTAAAACTTTTACAGGCCAGCTGTAAGTTTTAAAAGTCAGTAGCTCGTAAAAGCAACTTTTTGTTGTTTGTGTTCTGTTACATTGAATGACGTTGAGTAACAAATACAATCATTATGCGATTTATGCATATTTGAGTAATTTCGTTTCCGTCGCAACAACGAAATTGTCTTCCTTGTGTTATTTTTTGATTTTTTTCCAACTTTTTCGATTATTTCAATAACGCCGTAGAAAAAACGTTGTGTGCAATTCGTGCTCGAAATGACTTTGGTGGTCTCGAATGAGTTTTTGACTCGACTACGCCTCGTCAAAAGTAACACTTCGCGTACTAGATACACAAATAACTATTCTGTTTTATTTTTTAATGACTACGTTACCAAACTCATTTCTTTTCAAAGAATTCGCAATTTTATTTTTTAGGTTGATAACAACATATACAGTTTTACATTTGCAAATTTTAGATTCTTATGTTTAATCAATGTCACCAACAACCACATAACAAAAACGAAATGTTTCTATTTAACCGACAATGTGTTTTAAATTAAAAAATAAAATAATGCAAATTTTGAGATTTTTTGACATATAATAATCATATTCATAATGATTTGGCTAGTGGTAACACCAATCCATACCATTTAATAGTTAATTTAATTAATTTCAACAAATGGGCAACCAGTCTCATAAAAAAATAAAAAAAGGTTACTGTCACAAGTTACTACTCCTTAAAATAGAGGGGTATCTTGAGATTCTCGTCTATTTCTGTTACATTAGCGAAGCATCCATGTATCCACTGTTACCATTGGTAACAGTAAAACACACAAACTGTGTTTTACCTTATACTTACATTTTAAAAATTAAAATAGTTTGTTGCATACAATTAGAATTTTAAACTGCTGAAGGTAATCATGTCCATGCAGAGCTGAATTAAGTGTTACTACACTTGAATATGGTTGTGTGTGCCGCTGTCATGTCTGTACACTTGTCGGCTTTGTCACAACCATTAGGCCTATAGTGCAGGTGATCTCGATACTCTTGCATGTTACTACTTTCTGTAGTGGTTACGTTGAGTTACTGACTTACGTTTTCTAATGTTTTTCTAACGTTGTCTTTAAACGTTAAATAAACAGTTTTAAATTGATGTTTAAAATTTCTGCTAAAATAGTCTAGAAATATTATCTTTTTTTACCACCCTTACCGATTTTACTGATCTTAGAAGCAATGGAAACCTTTTCGTCTATAGAAATGCAATAATTGTCAAAGTAGCATTTTTTACAGTCCTTTTATTTAATTTTTTTTTTAAAAGCTTTAACAGTTTGTAGGCGGATTTGAAATGAATTATTCTGTCGCTGATTTATTGAACTATTATTAGTTGCAGTCGGGTACTCTATCGTTCTTGCAGTTGCAAGCGAAGTTGCCAAAGAGGTGATATGTGATTGAGATGAATATTCAACTTTTATTGTAAGGGACGGGGGGACCCTACTTACAAACTACCTTTCGTAGGTGACCTACATTTTTTAGATTATAGAAATCTTATGTCTAATGATGGGGAATATGCAGGCAATGTGGAGATCGCAGCAACAGCAAAAGTTTTTCCTAATTGTCAATTTTGAATTTTTTCTGAAGATTTACTTATTTTGTAACTTTCGGTAATGGCACTCACATAATCGCATTATCTCTTACATATCTTTCTTTTTTTTTAATGGACACTAGGAGAGATTTTTTATTTTGAATTTTTCTGTTTTAGAACATTGCCATCTGTAATGCAGGTCTTGTAAATGGTCTCTCTGAAGAAGTTGTATATGAGCATTTTGCAAAGTATGGACCTCTAAAAAGATTAATAATGCTACCTGGGAAGTCATGTGCTTTTGTCTCATTTAAAACGCTAGATTCAGCTAGAAATGCATATGATAACATAAATGGAAAATTAAATATTGCTCAAGATAACAAACCTTTATATTTATCTTATGTTGAGGATTTACCAGATAATTTGCTTCAAATCTCCAATTACGATGAAACACCACCAGGATTACTTGTAATTGAAGACTTTATTACAGAAGATGAAGAAAATCTTCTTTTATCACTGTTAACATTTAAAGAAGCAGAGAATACTAATTCAGGAAATTTAAAACATCGTCAAGTTAAGCATTATGGATTTGAATTTCGTTATGATATTAATAATGTGGATAAAAATGAACCGTTAATGGATAAGATCCCAATTGAATGTGATTTTATGTGGAATCGCTTAAAAAATTATACGAAGTTTAAATCTTTTCATCCTGACCAATTAACTGTAAATCACTACAAACCTGGACAAGGTATTCCACCTCACGTGGATACCCATAGTGCCTTTGAAGATCCACTATTATCTTTATCATTGGGATCATCTGTTGTGATGGATTTTCGTCATGATAACGGCAAACATATACCAGTGTTTTTACCTCAAAGATCACTAACTGTAATGTCAGGAGAATCAAGATATGACTGGACCCATGGTATTACTCCAAGAAAAATGGATATTATACCATCAGAAAATGGATTAACAGTAGTGCAGAGAAGTACTAGAACTTCATTTACTTTTCGTAAAGTTTTAATGGGAGAATGTCATTGTAAATATACGAATAAATGTGATTCTTTCATTAAAAGACAAAAAGCCAATGAACTAAAAGAACATTTAGCAATTGAACTGGAAAAGACACATGTACATAATGTGTATGATACAATAGCTAATCATTTTAGCGATACTAGACATAAACCATGGCCTAATGTATTAGATTTTGTGCAATCTTTAGAAATTGGATCGATTCTAGTAGATGTTGGATGTGGAAATGGAAAGTACTTAGGACAAAATAAAGATATTTTTGAGGTACTAATGAATTGATCTTTTTTCAGTATACTAACGCCATTCTTTTAAATTAAAAATGCCTTTCGATAATTCTGAAGATGTCTCTTGTGTTTTAGTTCGGATGTGATTCAAGTACTTCCTTAATAAATGTGTGTGCGAAGAGAGGTTTTCAAGTGTTTACCTGTAACTGCCTGAATATACCTCTACGAGATAATATTGCAGATGGTGTAATTAGTATAGCAGTTATTCATCATTTAGCAAATATGGTAAGAATGCAAATTTTTACACGAGAAGTGTAACTGTTAGTCTTTTGACTGGAAATGTTTTCAATCATTACTTACTTAACATTTTCGGTAATTCTCTTGAAGTTGGGGTTATTGACTTGGCGTTGCTTGAGATTTTTTAGCTGTAAAACATCATTTAGACAACAAATAATACCTACTTAATTATTAAATATTTATTATTTAATATTTTATATGCATCAAAAATGGATATAGTTATTAAATGAAAACCAATATCTAAAAATGAAAATCAATGTATTTACGAGGTAAGCGCAATAAATTCTTGGCCTGATATAGAAAAAATAAACTTGGTAAAATATAATAATTTTTATTTTTCAATATGAACTCCCCTAATGTCAATACACTTATTACAATGTGGAGTTAATAATTCAATGCCTTTGTAAAAGTAATCAGAAGTTTTTCCTTCAAAATGTTCAATTACAGCTGCTTGCAACTCGTTCTCGTCCTTAAACCGACGTCCCCTAAGGTCTTTCTTTAAATTGGAAAATAAATAATAGTCACTAGGAGCCATATCTGGACTGTACGGTGGGTGATTCAATGCTTCAAAGCCGCATTCGCGAATGGCAGCTTGTGAAATTATGGCAGTATGAACGGTTCATCGGGTCGCCGCCATTCCATCGATTCCCTTTTGGATAATAAGGATCATAATACAGAACCATCGTTTCATCTCCAGTGACAATGACTCCAAAATCGGTTTTGGGTCGTCTCCGCACAAGTTTAAAAACGAGCGCGCACATTCGACGCGACGTTGACGGTGAACAGCAAAAAGAAGACGCGGTACCCATCTTGCACTAATTTTATTCATACCCAAATGGTCATGAAGAATTCCACGAACACTTGTATCCGAAATGTCAGACATCACTGCTAACTCCTTAACTTTCAAACGGCGATCTTCTAATACCATTTCTTCAATGATTGCAACTTTTTGAGGCGTTACCGCTTCAATTGGCCGTTCACCATCTTCAAGAGGTTCTTGCCCCAAACGGAAACATTTTGACCACTTTTTTAAAGTGGAGTATGAAGGAGATAAATCACCGTTGTTTGATTTGATTAGGCGTGTGCCCTTCTTTTGTTAAAAATTTAATGATTTTTACGCGGGGGTACTCAATTTTCGTTAGGTTAGGTTAGGTTAGGTTAGGTTAAAGGTGAGTGTGGCGTCCTGTTCGCCCCTCCACTGCGACCTCCTGAGTCTATTGTGGCTCACACCTAGATTAGAGTTCACCCTCCAGTCCCATTCTTTTAAGGAAGGTGAGTAGTCTGGTGGGTGTTAGGTTGGTCAGATCCTCAAGCTTCAGTTGCACTGAGCCAAACAGTGAGAATCTGGTGCGGTCCCCTGCGCGTCAGGTACATATGACGTGCTCTGCTTTTGTTTCCTCTGCCTCTAAGCATAGACGGCAGACGGTCCCGTCTGCTAAGCCTAGCTTATGCATATGATATCTAAGACGGCAGTGCCCAGTGAGAAGAGCAGTTACGCTGCGCAGTCCTAGTCTGTTCAATTCTAACAGTGAGGTATGTCTGGTTTTGGATGGGCCCTTTATTGCTGCCTTGGAATAAGCCATCCCTGGGCGGCTATGCCACAGCTCCTGTGTACTGTGCCTCATCCAGCTTGTTACAGCACTTTTGGCCTCGGCCCTTGAAATGCCAAGGACCGGCTCTGGGCCAATCAATTTTCGTTAGCTGCGACATTTTCATGCACTCGTCACGATGGCGATGCTTGAGTAGCTACTAAAATCTATTACACTTCTACCTGTAATATATATAGTGTAGGCCTCTTATATGTTCAACTATGACGCAACCGAATTTGAACCTGTTGGCACCTGCAGAAGCCTGCCGGACCGAGAATTTATAGCGCTTACCTCGTATATTCAAAGCTTTCTGCAGATTTTTGAAATCTTTATTATCTGTGTTTTTCACATTGATTTACTTATGTAATATTTTAAAATATTAGCATTGTTCGTCTGTGCAGAAATTTAGCGTAGCCCACAGAAAGAAGTTGAAAAAGTTGATGTTTGAAAGGTGTGTGCAGGAGGTTACAGCTATAAAAGTCAAAGGTTTTGGGTTTTCGACTGTTTTACTCTGAAGATAGCTTCTATCGGGGAAGATAAATTGAGAGCCGCATTCACATCTCACTATTAAGTTAACAAGTGTTTAATTACCATGGTGACCAATTCTAGTTTTTTTGCAACTATTCGAATGACATAAAACTATCTCTTTTCTTGTTGATTTTAATCAGAACTTTATTTAGACGCCTTTAACCATGGTATGTGAATATGGCACTGAGGCATTTTTATAAAGGATACACTGGGCTATCATTTGGTATAATATTTCCCAACATAGATCTGTAAATAAAGACGCTATAAATTCTCAAACTTACAAAAACATATTTTTTGGCATAAATGTACCTAAAAACATCGATGATTGTTAATGCCTCAATGTATTATGCCCTGTCCTACAAGCTATACTACACTGATGTGCACAAATAATCACTACTGATGCTGGCTCCACCTTCAAACGAGTACCACACTGCACCAGCACCAGTAATTTCCAACCACACCGAACCGGAGCAGGATGCTAAACTGGTTTTTGTCATTTACGAACATTCAAAGTTGATACAAATCACGCTGGTGTGGTGTATGTAGTGAATGATGCAGATATAAATTAATATAACGATTAATCTGTCAGGTTAGAGATTATTCACTCATGTTCAGAAATAAAGCACCTTCTTTCAACTAAAAGCTCTTAATTTTCTTATAATTTTAGATATTATTTCTGATAGCCTAATTACAAAGTAGGTGTTGGAATGATTTACTTTATAATGATTTTGCAAGTTCCGAAGTACTCTTATTAGTACTATTGCACCACAAAGTCACTAAATCTCATTGCTTTAGTTGTTCTTCTCTTAAATGGATAGACTATACATATATTATCAAATTAAAGGGAGTGTAGTGCAAAAAATAAATTTTAGAATAAAAAAATCTAAAAACTGCACATTTTTAAGATAACTAATAAGCGAGGTACAGACACTAGAAGTTTGTCAGAGTTCGTTCGTGATGTTATACCCACACAGAGTCGTGAAACCTCAATAGTATTACATGCATTTTAGATGCAATGCATTCTTTGCGTTGGTTGCATTTCTTTAACAATGGCGTGGTGTTTAGGTTTTTTTACCAAAATATACACAGTCTCAATTAAGGCAAATAAAAGAAGACAAAAAAAAAGAGAAGATGGAAATCAGTCGATTATTACAAGATTAAACAAACTAAATTGGTGCAAATCCAATAATGGTATGTTTATGTTAACTGTAAGGAAATGCATTTGCTGCTTCAAGGAAAATGCTTTTGAAAATGGAGTAAGTGGAGAAAACATGTGCACACATGCAACGAATCATTTGTAAATGTAGTTTTACACTTAGATAGTTTAAATATGGTAAGGCACAGCTTACTTTTAAAATGTAAAATGGAAGAAGAGAGACAATGGTACTACCGGGTGTCCCATTATATTTTTTCCTATTTTAACTGTTTATAACTTCTAAATGGTTCAAGATAGAAATGTGCGGTTTTCACTGAAATGTTTCAAATGAGCACAAGTTTTGTTTGGATACATTCAATTTTTTTCTACCAGTTTCAATTACGTCACAACAAAAATGGCGGTTTTTTGACATTTTTTTGTTGGCTTTTTTTAATGGAACAACCAGTATATTTTTTGGAATCCTGAGAGAACCGTCCTTCGGCTGTTCAGTGGCTTTAAGTTTTTTAAAATCGGCTTAGAAACGACAGAGTAATTGATTTTTAAAGAGAAGCTTGTAAATATAAGAACAATAATTTATTTTAAACAAAGTAGTCTCTGAAACAAAAAAGGTATATGTAGTTAATTAATTAAATGTTCAATATGTCTTCCTTCTTCATGTACGCATTTGTTCGAACGTAAATATAAATTAGTAAAGGCCTTGTCAAGCATTTCTTCAGTAACGTTGTCAAATGCCTGGCGAATGTTATTCCTCAGCTCATTCACATTGTATGTGCCGCAGGATTATAAGCTAGTGATTTTATGTATCCCCATACAAAAAAATGGGGAACTGTTAAATCAGGTGAATTGGGAGCCCACTGTACTGGGCCAACCCTGCCAATCCAGTTGTCTCCAAATTTATTGGAAACACTGTTTCTAGCTACCAAGGACTAATGAGGAGGTGCCCCATCTTGCTGATAATACGTTTCATGTCTGTTACCATTTAATTGCATGTCTTGGACTAACTGTGGATAAAAAAATAATTCTACCATGTCTGTATAGTTATTGCCATGTATTGTGTTTTCGGCGAAGAAAAATGGTCGTATATTTTGTTTTTGCTAACAGCACACCAAACATTTATCTTCGGTGAATCTCTTTTATGTTCGTGGAACGAGTGCAGATTTTCTTCCGCTCAAATTCTGCAATTATGTGTGTTGACAGCTCCATTCAGATGAAAACTGGCTTCATCGGACATTATTAAATTGCAGTCTGGTACATTTCTTATAAGATCCATTAATGTCTCAAACGTAAAAACACGTTTTTCGCAGTCTCTCTTATTCAATTTCTGATGGGTTTGAATTTTATATGGTTTTAATTTCAGCGCTTGCATAATTCTATGGACTTTTGACTTGCTCATGTTGAAGTTAAAAACAATTTTTCTAATGGATGATTTTGGAGATCTCACAACAAACTCATATACAGCTTCAGTGTCATTTAAAACATCATTATTACCTGCGTTTCTTTTCTTGCGAGATAAATATCCATAGTTTTTAAAATTATGAAACTATAATAGAATTTGCTAAGAATAAAGCGAAGGAAGGTATAGGGCAAGCTTGACCTTCCCGTTGATTGGCTAAAATACGAGGCATGTTCACACAACTTAAAAAAGTAAATTTGTGCATAAATTATGTGTAAAGCGCCGTTTCTACAATACTCGTTCTACAATAAACCTTACTGCTTATGTTCACTCCACTACGAAAATATAACTTATTGTGTGTGTAAAAAGAAACTATAATTAATGTACATTCATAATTAACGTGACAAAATGCTCATTAACTAATGTAAAAAAGTTTTAAATGAAAGGGTAAATCGGTAAATTCATACCTAAAATCCTGCATCTATGTCTAAGATATTAATACTGACAATTTTCGAGGTTATGGTTTAGTTCGAGTTTTTCTCCAGTTCTTTATAATCTTTAGTCCTTTTATTAAAACAATAGTTCTTTTAGAACTTACCGGCTCTATTCTTATTACTGTGCAGGTATGATGATTTATGTAACAATCTTAATTGCAGTTTAAATAAACGTAATAATATTTTAGTATGTACCTAATTTTAATTATGGCTGAACGACAATCCTTCAAAAATCCAAGAGGAAAAGTAAGTCCTAATGGTCAAAATTATGAAATGGTGAAAAGTGGCGGAAGAACTATATTAGGATTGCCCCATTATATTTGTAATTTAAATCCAATCGAGTTGATATGGGCACAAGTGAAGCATCATGTAGTATTACATGGCAGCTAATAATACATACAATATATTCACTTACTGGCGTGAACAAATCCTCCTAATCAAGGGATTTCTACTGTTACTGCAGAACAATGGAAAGATTGCATAGGTATACCACATAATTAATGAAGAAAAACGAAGGTGGGAATTAGACAAAGTAGTAGAGGATATTGCGGAAAAAATATTATAAATTTAGGATAGGAAAGAAAGTTCCAATCCAACGAATCAGACGAAGATGTTGATATTCGGCCAATATAAAATAATTTTTAAGGTTTTTCGAATTATAGTGACATTATAGTGTCATAATAATGTGCATTATTTATTAATTCTATTTATAAATTGTTCATAAGATACATTGACATCTTGTACAAAAGCACAGAAATAAATTTTATATATTTTTCAGAAACTATTTTGAAAACTAAACAATATTAAATTTCCCGCTGTTTTAATTTTAGGTGTGTAAATGTAACTTGGATCGAAGCGCCATCTACTTTATTCTTATTTGGTTTTTACTATAGGTTCTAATTGATGGTGAAGTTGGTGGTTGTTTATTAAAATTTCTTAAAAAACGTCTTTTAGTTAAAGTTACTGATCTTGTTTCGGCAAAATAAATCACCACATTTGCCTTTTCTATGTCTGAAAACACCATTTTCAATTACAAACATTAAATAACAATCTCGGAAATGTGCAAACGAATAAATTTGACATTTACATGAAATTTCCAAGTTTACTTTGTTTAAAATAAATTATTGTTCTAATATTGGTTTTTAATTTTGCAGGCTTCTCTTTAAAAATTAATTACTCTGTAATTTCTAAGCCGATTTTAAAAAATTTTAAGTCACTGGACAGCCTAAGGACGGTTCATTCAGGATTTTAAAAAATATACTGGTTGTTCCATTAAAAAAAGCCAAAAAAAAATTGTCAAAAAACCATCATTCTTGTTGTGCCGTAATCAAAAGTGACAGAAAAAATTTAATGCATCCAAACAAAACTTGTGCTAATTTGAAGCATTTCAGTGAAAACCACACTTATATCTTGAGCCGTTTAGAAGTTATAAGCAGTTAAAATATAATGGGACACCTGCTACAACTGTGGCAGCATTTGGCTTATCACAATTTTGTCTGTTGGAACCAAAACTTGACAAACACTTTTCTTTTGCTTCTTCTAAAGCTGTTTGTTGTGTTATAAATGTTCTTTGGTAGTTCAAAATGTAATTTTTCTAATTTGTTCACTTTTTTGTCATACTTTGAAATCTTTTCAATCATAAATCAAGTTTTCAGTTGTATGACTTATCTTTTCATATTTGTTTTTTAAATGCCATTTTTGAGACTGCATGCGATCTCCAACTATATATTTGTTTTTCAAGATTGAGATTATGATCCAATATGACAATAATTTGTTTTGCTTTGTCACTGATTATGGAGTAGAACAATATTTTGCAAAAAAATCCAGATGAATCATACTGTCAATCTACTGCAAACCATAACTCCTCTTCTATTCCGCATTCCTCCATAATGGCATAACTTCCTTTTTATGCTTAATTCAAATGTCATTTATGACCGAAGACATGTAGTGCTTTACTGCTTTATAATAGATACTACTACAAATACACAACAACAGTTTTAACGTTTTAGCAAAGCTCGCAAATGAAAAAAAAATGTATGCCATTTAATAAAGTGCAGAAGACAAGTGAGTAATGCACTTTGATGGGGAATAATTGAAGAGTATGAGAAAAAAAAACAAGCAATGTCACTTTAACTTTGGTTAGAGATATCTTGATTGTTGTTGATAACTGTATTATTTTAAAGGTAGTAAATATAACGTCGTAAAATTTTTTGCCATGGATTAGACATGTTCTGTTCGCATGGTAGTTTGTACACTAAACGTACACTGCAAAAGTATGTACATGCTTATGGTTTTGAACAATATTTGCATGATTAATTCTATCTTTCCACATTTTATAACGCTTTCGTTCTTTTACATTTCTAGAGAAATTATGAAGAGACGCTGATGAATTTTTTAAAATGTTGTTACAACAACAACACGACAGTTTAACAATAAATTATGCTAAAAACGTAAACTATTATTAAAATGCAAGGGTAAGTTCATATTAATAATGCAATGTAAAAAAAATACTTATCCACAGTGTGTATCGCTTCTTCACTTCAAGTCAAGACAGTCGTGTCGTTATGACATCACACGCTAAACTCCCTACACTTTCGGAGCTGATATCTACAAAACTACTATCACTAAATAAGTGCGGTTTTCATTTTAATTCTTAGAATTATCTTCAAATGATAATTAAATAAAAGATTTTTGCGCTACACCCCTTTTGAAGTTTATTAGTAAGTTTAAAGCTTTGTAATAGACATACTATTTTCTGTGCAGGAACGAAGATTGCAAGCAATTAGTGAATTAGTTAGGATTCTTAAAGTAAATGGAAAAGCTTTAATATATGTTTGGGCAAAAGATCAAAATAAGGATCAAGAGAAATCAAGTTATTTAAAGCAAGATAGGAAAAATAGGAAAAGTGATAGTATTGTAACTGTGGATAAAACCGAAACTGTATCTATTAATGAAGATGTTTCCTTGCCAGTACACACTAACAGAAAACAATTTCAACATCAAGATGTTTTAGTTCCATGGAAGTTGAAAAATAAAAATCATAATGATGAAAATGAAGAAAAATTATTTTTAAGATTTTATCATGTATTTCAAGAAGGTGAATTAGATGAACTGTGTAGAGAATTAATCAACATTGAAATTGTTAAAAGTTATTATGATCAAGGCAATTGGTGTGTTTTATTGAGAAAAGTTAGTGAATAAATATTTTTTATTATGGTTTGTTATTTTTATTTAGAGGTGTTTCATATATTTTTAAGGTTTAGAAATGAAAGATGTTTTACATTTTCTTTTCAACACTTATATTGCTGAGAATTAGAGTAAATACAACTTTATGAATTTATTTATATTACATTAGATATTCAATTCAGGACGGAAAAAATATAATAAACTCTCATAATTATAACTGTCCAAAATACCCAATAATTTAGGAATTTTTGATTTTCCACTTATACCTTTGAATTTGTTGTAGTCTATATACAGATCTGTTATTATACCTGAAAAAAAAATTAATATTAGTTAATGCTACAAGAAACAAGAACCTTTCTTCTACTTGAGATAATAGCACCAGGTTTTATAAGTGTAACAATGTGCCAGACACCGACACTGGAAATGCGGGGTAAAAGGGAAATGGATTATGTATGTAACAATGTACCATATTTGAAGTTGGAACTATATACAGCGTGTTTCACTTCACAGCTTGACACCCCTATATTTTTGTTATTTATCAATTTCAAATTTTTATCAGGTATAGAAGCCCTTAAAATAAATTTGAGGATAATTAAAAACCCCATTTATTATCAACTAACAGCCTACTACGATCGAAGATAAATGCAAAAAATCGAAAAAACATATTAGGCCTTGTTTAATCGGAAAAGTCGTTACGGAAATTTGTTCTGGGCCACCTGAAAACCCCAAAACCAAATTTTAGTTAAAATCCCAAAAAAAATAATTTTAATTCAATTCTAATAATTCATTTCAAATAATTACTTTTCAAGATTTTTTAACCAAAATTTTGGTTTATGGTTTTTAGGTGGTCCAGAACAAATTCGCGTAACGACTTTTATCAAGGCCTACTATGTTTTTTAGATTTTTTGCATTTATCTTTGATCATAATATGCTGTTGGTTTCTAATAAATAGGATTTTTAATTACACACAAATCTCTTTTAAGGGGTTCTATACATGATAAAAATTCGGAATTGTTTCGATTATAAATAACAGAGATACAGGGGTATCAAGCTGACATAAAAATTTTAATATAATTCTAATAATGTATTAAAATAATTATTATTGAAGATTCTTTATTCAGAATTTGGTTTTGGTGTTTTCAATTGGTCCAGAAGAAAATTTGGTAACGACTTTTACGATTCAACAAGGCCTACTATGTTTCTTCGATTATTTGCATTTATCTTCGATCATAGTAGGCTGGTGGTTTGTAATAAATGGGATTTTTAATTACACACAAATCTCTTTTAAGAAGTTTTATACCTGATACAAATTTGGAATTGATTCGTTTATAAATAAAAAAATGCAGGTCTGTAGAGTTGATTTTTTAACCAAAATTTAGTTTTGAGGTTTTCAAGTGGCCTAGAACAAATGATTTCTGTAATGACTTTTCCGAACAAATATGGCCGAATATGTTTTTTTCAATTTTTTGCATTTATTTTTGATTGTAGTAGGATGGTGGTTTATAATAAATTGGGTTTTTAATTGCCCATAAACTTATTTTATGGAATTCTATACCTGATAAAAATTTGAAATTGATTCGATTATAAATAACAAAAATACAGGGGTGTCAAGCTGTGAAGTGAAACACACTGTATATATGACAAGTTGCTCACTTCTACTTTAATCATCTATTGCTATGTATGTAGTTATTACACACTATGTATTTTACAGTTTCTATTGCTGAATAATATTTACGTTTACATTTGAACAAGTTAAACAAATGATCAATTTTATTTTATGGCATTCTTAAGATAGTTCTTTAAATCTGTTTATAACTCCGGATGAACTTTTTCATGTCTTCCTATCTCTAGTCATCACTTCTACTCTTCTCTTTTCTAGGAGGAATTCTAAATTATTCTGGGCTAGGATTTTGCTAATTTCTCCATTCCTTGTTTTTTGTGGTCTTTCTCTAGATCTCTTCTTATCTGTGCTTTCACTTGTACTATGCTGTTTTCCTGCTTGGGAATTAAATGTCCCACCATTGCAGGTAACTCTTCTCTATTATTATGATTATCACTGGCCAACAAAAAAAAAATTATTTTCTGCTGACTTTGATTTTAACTAAAATTGGTACGCTAATGCCAAATATAAATCCCGTTTTTCCCTATCACGTCCGGTTTTTTTTCTACGGCGTTTCTTGTTTGTCGAATCCAAAATTGTTGAAAATCGTTAACTAAATGCAGCACATTCTTAATTGTTTACGGAATTCTTAGACTCAGATGTAGATTCTGCCAATGAAGATATAGTTTCTAATTATGGACTACAACGCTTTACTCAAGCAGAATTAAATGATTTATTAATGGATTTGGGTCTATCAAAGGAATCATCGGAACTGCTAGCTTCAACATTAAATGAAAAGAACTTACTCAAGCAAGGTACGAAGATAACTTTTTATCGTAAAAGGGAAAGTGATCTTGTGCAATATTTTAAACAACAGTGTGAATTTGTTTATTGTAACAATGTGCCAGATTTGCTAACTCAAATGGGCGTTGTACAATATGACCCAAGTGAGTGGCGTTTGTTTATCGACAGTTCCAGCAGAAGCCTCAAGTGTGTCCTACTACACAACGGAAATGTTTTCGGTTCAATTCCTATTGGATATTCCGTTCAATTAAAGGAAACATATGACGACATTGATAAGGTGATAGATTTACTAAAATATACAGACCATAACTGGGTCATCTGTGTGGATCTCAAAATGGTAAACTTTTTACTTGGTTTTCAAAGAGGATATACAAAATTTCCTTGCTTTTTGTGCCTCTGGGATAGTCGAGATAGAAACCAACACTGGATTCAGAAACATTGGCCTCCTGGAACATCCTTAGTTGTTGGAGAGAAGAATATTGTAAGTCAACTTTTAGTCGACAGATAAAAAGTAATTTTTCCACCTCTTCACATCAAACTGGGTCTTATGAAGCAATATGTTAAAGCACTAGATTTGCAAAGTGGAAATGTTTCCAGTACATATGTGAAAAGTTTCCACGACTAAGTTACGAAAAACTCAAAGCTGGGGTATTTGATGGACCTCAAATTAGAACTTTAATGAGAGATCCAAATTTCATCAACTCTATGAACGAAGCAGAAAAAGAAGCCTGGATTTCATTCACGATGGTCGCGAACAATTTTCTTGGAAAAAGCATCCAATTATAAAGAGCTAGTGCAATCAATGCTTGAGAAATTTCACCGCCTAGGTTGTAACATGAGCATAAAGTTTCATTTCCTTCATAGCCATCTTGATAGGTTTCCCGAAAATTTAGGTGCTGTAAGCGATGAGCAAGACGAGAGATTTCATCAAGATTTAGAAACCATGGAAACTCGGTACCAAGGAAGATGGATTCTCATATGATGGCCGACTACTGTTGGAGTGTTCAAAGGGACTGCCAAACCAAAATGCACAGCAGAAAGTGCTAAAAACAAAAATTTATTCCCTGACTGTTGTTTCTTTATTACTAACACTTTTGTAGTTTTTTGAATGATCATTGTGTAAATATTGTACCTAAATAAATAAATGAATTATTATAATTTTATACTTTGTTTATATCGTATAAGTTCTTAAGTTACAACTTGGCCGCATTTGCAATTCTTCAAAGAGCATAAAATGACATAGAATTAAATTTTGACGTGATACGCAAAAACCAATATGATTTTCGGATTCAGCACACCCAAATTAGTAAAGAACAAGTCTCATATACAAGTCAGCAAAAAATGTGTTGGCCATTAAATCCACTCCCAGTACTCACTTCCCGCTTCTTTATTTTGATATAAATTTTTATTCTTTCATTCATTGGCCAACTCTCACAATAATAGTTAATAAGGATACAGATATAAACACACTTTTATAGCTTTTATTTTCTTTTTTTTTGACGCTTGCTTTTTGTATGATAACTTTATCTTCCACAAGCAAAAGTGAAACTTTTGAATGAAACTTACAGAACAGTGAAATAAAGCCAACAGTGTCAATTTTTTACATTTTCTGTCTTTTTGTACTATAACGATCTGTAGGTTTTACCAGAAGTTATATTATTTAGATTTATATATTTAGCTGGAGTAAATAAAATACGTGTAGATTGATATTTTATTACTCTTGTTTATTCTCGTTGTCATGGCAATACCCTTAGCATTCAATGCCTTCTTGATGGAATATGTATGTAATGACTGATTGTGCTTATTTTATGAATGAAGATCATTACAGTACTAAAAGCTACTTGCAGGCTTTTAGCTATTAGATGGAGTAAAAATATGTTTTAAATTAGATCTGTATGTTAAAAGGGACCTGACTGTAGTAAGTTTTGTTTGTAACTAGGATGAATGTTTGTTTGTAACTCCTCAGATTTTAATTTCAGAGTAGTTTGTCAGAACTGAATTAACTGTGGGTACATGAAAAACTAAATAAGGTGACATTAATTGCATGACATTTCAGGTAAGTAAGTCATAATTGCAAGGATTAGTAAATAAGCAAACTTTTAAGTCTCACTTTTGTCATCTTAACATTTTCCATATTATATCAGGGGGGGGGCAAAGGTAGTGTAAAAGAACTGTAGCTTTCATCTCTGTTAGTTTGGCACAATTTACATGGGTTTATCATGTATATGAGAAGTCAAAAGATGTTTTCTGTAAAATGCATAAGCAGTAGTTTGAGGAATAGCAATTTAAGTTTTCTTATAAAATAGAAATGACATTCATAGAGGCAAGTTTTCGCAACTGGAAATGAATTGGAAAGATGAAAATACATGAAACTTTGAGCCGCCATAGAGAAGCGGTGTAATGAAATTTAATACTTTCAAACAAAACCTCACTACCTTCTAGATTTCACAAGACTAAAGTCTCCTCGTCTTGCGAAATCTACAAATGAGAAATTAAAACAAATGAAAAGAAATCGTGTTTGCCTTCTGAAATTAATTTTTAAGTATATTTCATTACTTTACAATACTAGGAATTTTGGGCAAAAGTTATTTTAAACTGTTAAACAAGAACTTGAAAAATGGATCTGTGTGAATTTTTCATGACATAAAATGAATTGAATTAAACGAAACTACAAATATGCCAACCCAAGAACAATTCAGTTTTTGTTTAAAATTTGTCCTTGATTCTTTAGAAACGGATGAATATTTTTTGGGGTTTTATTTTTACAATTTATGTAGTGGAATTTCTTCTGCATACCTCCTATACTTAAATGCTTTCGTGTTTCTGTTTTAATGCCATCAGATTCTGTTACCTTACTTCTATTATCTTTATCTTTTTATGTTTGCTCTTTTGAATTTAACATCTTTTCTTCCAACATTTTTACATAACATTCTAACCATTGATTTATTACGCACTTACGCACTTGCTCTTCAGCAAGTACTGTTCCGCTTACCCTCGATATACTAAATTTTCTAACCTTTTCTCTCCATTGGTTCTGCAATTACTATGTATAACATTTTCGCATTGCCTTTACTATTCCTTTCCAGTTTTTGCTAAAATCCCCCTATTTATTCTTCTATGCTACTTTTCTCACTACATTTCCTTGTTTGTTTCTATTCATTGTAATTTTTCACTTCTGCTTTTATGTCTCAAATCTGTGTGCCTAATTTTGGCCCTTCCCCATATTATTTCTACAGAGGTCATAATTACATTCTTAAATACTGACCTGACACTTGCTTCACTACATTTAATTCTTCCATTTCTTTTTTTGCAATCTCGTTCTTTATTTTATGTACTCTTTTGTATATGCGGTTCTTGTAACTTATGCACTTTCACATTAAAATGTATTTTTAATTATGTTGTTCATTATTTGTATTTTTTTCCAGATATTTTCCATTTTAACTTCTACCAAACAGAAGTCACTGTCTATTTCATTACCTTTTCTGAGATATCTTTTATTGTTCCTTATTCCTTCTCTTTTACATAGGTACTAGTTCTAAATCTATTAATGATGTTTCTCTTTTCCTCTCAAGTAATCAGGTGTATTTTGCAAATTTACTTTCTCTAAAGTTATTATTTTGATGAGATTTTTTAATACTTACCATAGAGACGATCAAGATAAGCTGGTTGACTGGCATTATACGACCGAAGCTCTTTTTCATTCTCCAACAGACGTCTGTATTTTGGTGATAAACAATTCAAAGTGTCATCATCATTAACTCCAAGTTCATGTAGAGCATCCAAAAATGAAATCTCATCTAACAATTTGCTATGTTGACGTAATTTTGGATCAATGAGTTTCAAAATGTGAGGTATACTCTCATCATTTACAGCTATAAAAATTACGCATTTATTGTGAAAATTATAATAATCTCATTTTACTTACAAACACCAATATCTATCTTTATTTTTTTTTTGGTGGCTTCCTTAGTTAAATATTCTCTTAATACAGATATTGTGGTAACATTGTCAGATTTAAATTCACTGTCTCCTTTTCTAAAAAGTTTTAATTTTGTTATTTTTTTGTAAAACGCCATATAATTAAACTTACTTAAAAGAACACTGCAGTATTGTACCTAGAAATGTTGATTGAAAGTATAGAACTGTTTCATTTGTAAACTGAGGCTTTTCTGGTACTTCTGGCAGACATTGAAACACCCATGAATGGATTTCCGCTAAGCTGAAGGAACCCTTTATTGTTAGGATATTGAGTGGTCTAAAATAACAGAAAGATAACATAAAGCCTTTCACAGACTGAGTTTAAAGGACAAAGAACGACTTCCTGGTTTGGTTCAATTGAGCTCAACAATAGAACTCAATGTTGCACCCACAATTGTATGAGTGAAAGTAAATAATGAGCCAACCTGGAAGTCGTTCTTTACTTGCATTGCTTCCTTTTAGTTTCATTATTTCATAAACCAATTATGTAGGTATAATAAATGTTAACAACCTGTTTTCTTCAAAATTATGAATCCTGAAGTGCATCGACAATGGTTTTATTTCATATTGCCGGACTTGACAACATTTTGGTTGAATTATTGGTGTAACATATGCTTGTAAAATGCCATATTGACCTTCGATTGTTCTTATTTTTAGTTCCAGCCTATTTGTGTTTATTTGGCATCTATATGTGGCTAACAAAAAGCTGCCGCTCTGAAAATAACATTAACATTTATATTACTTGCTACATTTAATTACACTGGGGATTTTAGGGTAATTTTGTGTTACTGATTTCGAATATGGCATCAGTTTTGTTAGATTGGCTCTAGTTTTTGAGCTAGTACATACCATTAGAACAGGCAAATATGCAAAAGAGAAATATTAATGTTTACCTGAAGCATAAACCAAGATCAGTGAAATCTAAATCATGCAAAATAAACACATATAATAATATGTGTTTATTTAGTATCGTTCATACTAATAATTGTTCTGCTGATACTAATCAGCGAAACAAAATTACTGTAAAATCAATCAAAGATTCTTGGAAATAAGAAAAAAGTTAATTTCACAATCGTAACAGTTTGCTCTTCAAAGTTATGTTGCCTTTGATCTATTTATCACAGGTTCCTTGGAATAATTATATTAATTGTAAGGACTTTCAGAAGTTGGCGAAAGTGTACTTTTTGAAAGCAAAATAAATTTTACAACAAATTCTTGGTTTGGCAATCCATTGACAAAGAGAGATGAGTTTCAGAACCATATAATTATCACTAAAGGTTTGATAAATTAAAAAATATACATTGAAGATACATCAAAAAGCATCTTCTTTTTTTTTATAACATCTAATTATCAAATTAAAGACGAGTTGTTCTATACCTAAACCGTAAATACAAGAAATGAGTCATCAAAAATCACCTGTGCGACAGCAGGTTGCTTCCAAAGCATTATTGTATTCCATCTCTTTCTATTGTGTAACGAATATATGAAAAGAAAAAAGTAAGCAAGAGAGAAAGAGAGATGGAATGCACTAAAGTTTTGGGAGTCTGCCATGGTTGCCAGATGATTTGTGATGACTCATTTCTTGTATTTATGGTTTAGGTATAGCCTGACATAGACAAGTAAGTAAGTAATTAATTCAGTAAGAACTCTTCAAAATTTGAGAGAAAATATGGATCAAAATTTGTAATGCTATGTATCATCAAGAGCTGGTAAAAACCTCATAAGAGATCTGAGGAAAACACTTGGCATTACTAGGGATGAGGAACCGTTAGCATTGCTATGTAAATCTTCAATAAATCAAAAAGTTATATGGTGTAAATGTATATGCAAATTTTGTTTGTTTTTCAAATCTTAGCTTTTTTTTTCTATCACGAGTTTTCGCACATGCTTTATTACCTGAGGATCTGGTTCGCTAAAACTAACCACAGCCGAATTTTTCTCTACATCTAATAAGTTTATAGGAACATCACTTTGTAATAAGACATTGTCTATAGCTGTTGGAACTTCTAATGTCAAAATATACGAAGCATCATCTTTTGATAACATCATCTGAAAATCAACTTCTGTAAAATAATTTCAAGATTTTTCTAGATTTTTTTACAGAATCCTTAATTGATAATAGTGGAATAGCTGACATTTCATCGAGAAACGATTGCGTAGATGCTTGGTATTTCTCTCTTTCTTTTACTACTTTTAACTGTAATTCTTCTATTTCACCTCTGAAAATAGAGACTCATTGACATATAAATTCTGTATATAAAATTGAAACCCAGTGTACCTTAATCTAGATACTTTTTGATTTGTATCAGCAGAGAAAATATAATTGCCAACAACACTATCACCACCAACATTTTTTTCAAGTGTTTGCGTTGTCAGACCAAAAATTCTGCCAGTATACGTGGCTACCAAGATTTCATCATAATTCTGATTACCAACTATACCACACTGAAGTGCTGTAACGCTTTCATTGCAGTTCTGAAACAAATTACATAAAATCCAGTTGCTAGAAATAAATAAATAAATCTTACCAAAAAGTAAACCAATTTAGGAGTATCTGAATTGTCTTCAAGATTTACTACATAAACTTCGATATTTCCATCTTGTCGTCCTATAACTAAATTCTTATTTTCGTTTTCCATTAAATTGTAACTTTCAATGCAAGAAATGGAACTTGAATATTTGTCGTTGTTTAAGAGCCATTTGCTGAATGATTGCGACCTACAATAAATAATACTTCTACATCGTAGTTACTATTACAATTTCAGATTTTGGAAGAGAGTTCCCTATCAGAAAAGCTTTCTTGGGTAAAACAAAGCTCTCCGGTAGACCACGGGATTTGGGTTAGATCAAAGTTTTAAGAGCCTAGTAGAGAGCAAATGTTACCAGTCAAATCTGAGTTAAAGTTGTTAAGTTAATAATGAAGATTAACAATGAAATCGGTTAGTAAACAAAATCTGTAGATTGCTTCCTTGACTGTTTCGTAGATGGGATATATTAACGTCTAAGGCACAGTCTTTGGGGCCGAGCTTCCAACTCAAAAGGTCTCTTCCTGTTCGATTGTCTATTCAGGCTTCCTTTTTATCTTATTCCAAATGGTAACTCCACTTTTATTACCCACCTCATCTTTATTACTCAATCTATACTTTCTAATGTCGTATTCCTTCATCTGGACACTCATGTTATACTCGCTTAAGCATAACCAAAATTGCTGTTGTAGGAAGAATCTACGATAACCAAACCCTTTTATCCTTAATACGAGGGTCACGCTATATATTTTGAGATACAAGAAAACTACAAGTCTTTTTAGGAAAATGATTTTATTTATGTTCAAAGTAATCACTACCTACATCAATACACTTTTATAACCGAAGCTTCCACAACTTAAACGCTTGAAGCCAGTGATCTTTTGGAATGCTCTCAAAAAATTGACGAATTGCTTCATCTATCTCATCCTTCGTGGTGAAACGTCGACCGCGTAAATGTTTCTTTAGGTTAAAGAACAACCAGAAATCACACATGGCCTAATCCGGCGAATAGGGTGGAAGTTCAATGACTGTTACATTATTTTCACGTAAAAATTCAACTGTCTGCTGTGCAGTGTGTGTGACGATGCATTGTCGTGATGTAACATTAACCCGCGAATATTGACTGACTCAAGCACTGTAGATAAACATTTTGTGGTGTACCAGTTTGTTGTAACTGTACGTTGATCTTCAAGCTTAATTGCTTTCGCTAATCCTGTACAACGAAAGAAAACTGCGTACATAACTTTCTTGACAGACCTTTGCTTTTTCGCCATTGTTTCGCCCAACAATTTTTTTTCATATGAAGATGATCATGTAAAATGGAATTTACTGTTGCGGATCCAACACCAAGAGTTGCCTCAATCGCTTGATAGGTGCATCTTGGATCTTCTTCAATCATACGTCTCACTCTGGCAATGTTTCCAACAGTAACTGACGAACAGGGTCTACCAGCACGTTCCTCATCACCAAGCGATATCCGTCCTCTTTTAGATTCGCTATACCAGCGAAACACAGTTGCGCGTGAAGGACTTTCATCACCAAATGCGCGTTGCAACCGTTCAAGACTTTGTTGTTCACTTAAACCGACCTTGAAATCGTAGTAAATCATAGCGCGCACATGTTCTCTTGACAAATCCATGTTTCAAAACGACAAATCGTATGTACCACGTTTACTCTGTGACAGCAGCGACTCAACTGTTGTTAGAGCTTACTAATGAAGAATGGTGGTATGTAACAATGCCGTGTTGCCAGCTCTAACTTCTCTAGTTTCGTGGCATCTCACAATATACAGCGTGGCCCTCGTATCATCCAATTTATCCACCAGAATGTCATAACGTCATCCATATTCAGTATACCTCAGGGTAAGGCAAGGCATCATCACATGTAGCGACATTCTTCATCAGAGAGAGCTTTTCTTTATCTTCTTCCGCCTCCCGGATTGCGAGACTGCTACTTCTATTTTCGCTCAAGTAACTTTTCCACGGCATGAAAATTTGTTATTGGACGTACTAGGTAAGACGTATGAAGAGACTCTCGAAGGAAAACTCTGAGTATCTTAATATTCACCAACAGACCGCCAGCTACACTCCAATGTGGGTTGTACCATTAACAAAGACCGTTTGTGTCGCTGCACATTTTGCATATATTGGGCATAATTTTTATTCTGTCTGGCACGAGGGCCTTCGAAAGATCCTAAGTCCGGATTCCCGTAGATTTCATCGGGACTATAAGTAGCTTTGTTCAGGGTGTAACGTGTCATAACATCCAATCATCTGTAGTCACCACGCTGCTCCTGACCGACTCGGTTTGCCTATAGCACAGTATACCGGGTGAGTTTTTGAACTTGAGGTATCGAAATATCTCGCGAAGTACGATTCGTGCGAAAATTTTCATCTAGTAGCGCCATTTCTCACGAATCGAAAAAAAAAGTTTCAGGCAAAAATTAGTTTGTGTTTTCCGCAGAATTTGCATCTACTATTAGTATATTATACACCAAGGTGGTGAAGACTGTTATTATTGGCCGAGCACCAAGATTATATCGCGAGGGGCTTTGCCCCGAGCGGAATAAGGTGCGAGGCCTATTAATGTCTTCACCACCGTGGTGTATATACTATTTTTTCCACTACTAGCCAAATTTAAGGCAAAAATTAAAAATTAAAATTTTTCTTGTAAACATCAAGTAGCACAGGAATGCAAATTCGCCTTTCCACTAATAAAACAAAAATCAAGTAGTCTGATGCAGATTGACATTTCCACTAATAAAACTTATTTTTAAACAACGTTTGTAATTATCGTGTTTGGGTGTTTTTTTTAATATGGATATGTTAGAAATTAATTGTATACCGCCTGAAATGCGGGAAGCTGTAGGGCAGTTAAACGACGAACTACTGCCCCAAAAATCTTAAAGCGTGTATTTGAAAACTTACGAAACTTTTAAACATTGGTGTGTAAGTAAAGGCGCTGCTGGGATTAGTGAAAACGTACTTCTAGCGTATTTCAATGAATACGCGAATGATAAGAAGGCATCTACTCTATGGGCGCACTATTCCATGTTGAAAGCCACCATTAAGCTCAAAGAAAACATTGACATTTCGAAATTTTTTAAATTAATCGGTTATCTAAAAAGATAAAATAAGAATTATACTCCAAGAAAGTCCTCTGTGTTTTCAAAAGAAGACATTACAAAATTTTTAACGCATGCGGCTGACGACCTTTACATCGCGATTAACGTAAGTACACGTTTACATCATATTGTTTATTAATATTAATATATAAATATTCCTTAATTACAGGCAGTTCTTGTAGTAGGTGTTGCGGGGGCATGCCGTGGAGACGAACTCTGCAATTTGCTAATGACGGATGTTGTGGACAAAGATGATATAATTGTTATAAATATTCGTCAGAGTAAAAATGGATCTTCATGAAAATTTGTTGTCACAGACGCTCGGTGGATTGAAATTATAAAGAAATATTTAAAATGCAGATCACATGTAAACTTACCTCGATTATTTGTTGGGATTAGGAATGGAAAAGCTACAAGGCAGTATATTGGGCACAATACAATTGCACAAATGCCTAATAAAATTGCAACCTTCCTGAATCTGGCAGACCCTGGTTCCTTCACTGGTCATAGCTTTCGAAGAACTTCTGCCACTATTTTAGCGGGTAGTGGCGGTAACACACTACAACTAAAACAACATGGGGTTGGAAATCTGCAACGGTAGCAGAAGGTTACATTGAGGAGTCACTGGTACTCAAAAGGTCAATCGCAGATATGTTCCTTCTACATCTTCAACTTCTGCGGCTTTATCAGTCAAGTCACAGCGTTCACCCTCATCGGCTGCATTTCCATCAACCTCATCTTCACCGCTAAGAGTTCCACCTAATAACATCAATGAGACCAGTACTCTACATAATACGGTTATCAATTTACCAACCACAGCTCTAACAAACACATCGGGTGCAACAATCACTATGACTTTGCACAATTAATTACAACTTTGGGAAACAATAATTTGTGTTCATTGTATTAATACTTGTTTAAATAAAGTTCTGTTGTTTAGATAGTTTTCTAACATAACCAAGCTCCGGCTCCCGCATTCCGCCATGTTGTATTACGGGATGTCATCAGTCATTATTGGTTGAGCGCGAATTTTAAACTAATGGCATTTTTATTCAAATAATTTTATCGTGTTAGGTAATTTCAAGCAGCAAATACGTTAAAGACAATCTCCTGGGTATACAAAATTATGTTGCACAAGTTTTTGTTAACTATCCCTGGATTCTCAAAACATTTGAATTTATCCATTATTAACCTAAGTTAATAATAGAAAAAATTATTAACCACTACTAGAGAAATTCAACTTCTCAGTTGGCTAGGAGACGCAATAATTGTCAACTTCATAGCTAGTATTGAAAAAACGTATTTTTCGAGATATTTTGATGTCTCAAGTTAAAAAACTACATTTCATGAAATTAGTGTATCTTATCTTCATAATATTATGACAACTGGTCCCATGGAACCCCAAAATATTGTCACGGAACCGCAGGGTTTCACGGAACACTCTTTGGGAATCACTGGATTATACTCACCGTGGGATAGTAATTCTTGGATGTACACCACACCACTGGTCAGTCAAAAGCCTAAGCTAGACAGAATCCAAGTTACCTTCTTCAGGGACAGCTACTGATTCTGGATTCTTTGGAGTGCGCCCCTTCAACTATGAAAATATTGTTTTTATCGACAATGTCCTGAAGAATGCAATCCAGGCGTTGTCATGGTCCAACGACACGTGTATCTCCTCGCTAAGGTTTACGAAGATATTCCATACTGCAATCCCAAGACGTTAATTAACAACGATGTATACAATCTTATGTAAAGGTCTTATCAATTGTACTACCTGAGGTGATCAATTGTCTTCAAAAGAGAAACATATCCAGAAGGGCTTTATTTTCTAAAAGTAACTTCTCTAAAAGGGCCTGGGCATCACCTGGATCGCTTTCATATTTCGGCGGAAGGAAACGTTTCTAAAAAGATTATAAAGGAACGATATGACCCGGGTGAACCAGCAAAACAAGGAACAGTTTGTCGGTCTTTTTCACATTTTCCGACTACCAGTCAAAGTTGTCAAAGGAATTACCATACTAGTAAAACCTTGTCCGACGACGCGTTTCACAGCTTATTCTACTTTCTGATTATATTGGTCCACTTTCTATTGGTACATTGACTACTTTGTTCTCGCAATTGCACATTCTGTTCCAATTCCAAACTCTCGAATCAAAGTAAGATTTCTAAACATTCAGCTTTTGGGATCATTATATGCATCTCTAGATATCCAGGTTATTCCAGATTATTTAGGTTTATAAATCCATAAGCACAAGTTTTAACAGTTGTTAAATTTTAATCTTTTGAAAATCTTTAAACTAAGTATTGTAGATCCTTAAATCTAAAAATTAAAATTTTCTAAAATTGGAACCTCGAATCCTCGGGCAGAGCTGCTGTTGCTACTGTAGCAATCCCGCTTCCTGTGGCGATGGATTGGTTTGTGATTGGACAGCAAAACCAAGAAATGTCCATGACTTAGTTTACGCAGCCACGTTACCATTGATATCCTGTTGTGTCTCAGATGTATCTGAGAGTTGAGTTTGATTTTCAGCTTTGTATCACTTCAATAGCAGACCATTATTTCATGATGTAGCCTCACCTTACACGCTATGTTAGTGTGTTTTAAGAATTGTCCAAATTCAGTTAGTTCGGATCTGACAGATGCGTATAAGACCGCTAGAACCTCTATTTCACCATTTAGATGCGAACTATTTGTAGCTACACCACTCAAAAAGACCCGCGATAAACATCGGAGGAATGAGTATTGATATAAGTATACCGGTCCATTTTTACAGAGATTAAAACCAAGATAAGCAATTCTATTTACTCTTGCCAGTACCTGACTTCCAGACATGATTTGATTCCTTGTTTTAGTATGACGTTAGAATTTTTTTGGCCTGGCTTTGTGGCTTATCAAAAGTTGATTTCACAAAAGTTGAGTCGCCAATTTGTTGATAAATGCGATCGGGGACATAAAAGGTTACGACCTTCGAGTTAGAAAAAGTGCAGTTCGGTGAATACCTTGAAAATAAAAAGGCTTTTCACCAATAGCACTGTTTCAGAACCAAACATTATCAGGTCTAAATATACAAAGTGTATCGCTGACTAACACGCTAAACGCATGCCTCTTGCGACTACCTACATTGATGATCCAGCGTTAGACGCTAATGTAGCAATGTTGCTTTCTTGATGGTTATGGTAAAGGTACTACTAAGTTGTCGTATACATTAATAACTTTACCTTTCTACATCCAAAATTCCAATTCGACCATCAACTGTACCAAATAAAATGTGCCTGAGACCATTGTTTTCGTAAATATGCAAAACGGTAGGAGAGCTTTCTACTTCCATACTCATTGTAACTCTAGCATGTTCCAAAGCACGTATCATTCTACCTTCGCAGGCTATTAGAGATATTAATCTATGGCTCTAAAATTAAATCTTGTAAATTCAAAGATATGAAAAACCCGACAAGTTATAACTCACCTTCTCCATTGTTAAAGCGGCAACATCAACAATACAATCTCCACATAGATAGGATCCAATGTCCTTGCAGTCCTTGTAATGATTATAACTATGTTTTCCGCATAAGAATAAGTCATTACCAAGCACAAACCTAGAATTTTATACTTTAGTCATTTTTAAGAGTTTTAAAATATAAGTATTTCCAAAGTCATTATAAAAGACCTGGCATTCCAAAGGGAAGATAACTTTCTTTTTAAATTCTTCAAAACGCGAACCGAATGAAAATTTACATTGAGTCTTTCACCTTTAGTGAATTGGGTCTTTGGCGTGAAACTCCACGATTTTACCGACAGGGGACAGAAAACCATCTGAAATATAATATGGGGTATAGGTTCGTATTTTTCTGTAAGTTGGGAAACTTGATTGTCTAATAGATCTTATCGTCTCCATCAACCATTAAACAGACTTTTTGTTATATCTTAGCAACTTCGCGCGCCAATTTAGAAACCACCTTTTTAAATAAAGACCTTCAATGTTTAAATGAAGACTGTTTTAATAACTTCAATGTCTGGCCCACCAGAGGGTGAGAGTAATAGTGGCAAACCTTAGGGAACTCTTTGTGTATGGAGGTTACAAAACAGCTCGTGAAGTGCCTAGTGGTGGATATTGGGAGTAGCAGTATACATAATATAGAGTTCCATCATACATCACTCAGTAGGGTACGCAGTGTTGAATGATATACCGTAGAATGGTTGGAAGGTGGAGTTCGCCGCTATCTTTAGTATGGGACTCGCGCCTCATTTTCTTTTAGTAAAAATCTATCCTGAAATATGGTGGCAGAAGAGTGTTAGTTATCGTAGACCATCATTAGTAATTGCAGGGGATATAAATGCCAAGAAACTGGAGAGTGTCTGTGTTTGTTCTCCCGACACAACCATATTTGAGTTTTGATCATAAGCCTCGGCTAATTTAGAGGCCCACTGGTGAACAAAATATTGGAGTTATTACAGAACGAAGAGCTTTCATTAGGAGAGGTGGTTCCAATGTTTCAGAAAAATTCAACGGAAGTTAGTCTAAAACTTGCGAACGAAAATACGAACATATCCTATATTATATTTCTAATAGGTAGTTTTTTTTCTCTTGGCGGTGAAGCCATAAAGTTTCACGCTAAACATTCCATCCTCGAGTTGAAGGACACTGAATGTAAACTTTTATTTAGTACCGATTACATAGTTAGAATTTTAACAGAATTTGTTGTATCCTGTACTTGAAACTGCATCAGGACTTCATAATAGGTAAATAATATATTTTCCTTACATCGATGTTATGGGCTCCGTCATGTTGGAATCGAAACTTAAAAATAATTTTCCTTTTTTTGTGTATCCCCTAACTTCGTTTTCTGATGATATAAATATTTTATCACATAGTGTTCCTAAATACAAAAAAAAAATGAAACGAAGTCTCTAAGATATTTTCTCACATTACCATTTTCACCACCCAATTGTAGAGAAGAGATTTTTGGTCCTGGTAAAGTTTTAAATTGTAATTGAATATCTTCTTTTTTAACTGAAAACAGCTGAAGGATTCCATCTGTGTCGGCTACAGCGACCTATAATACACAGTGTAAATAACTATAACTGGAAAATTGAGTTTCAGTTCAGTATAAAATAATTTACCTTTTGTTGTTCGTTAAGTTTTGTACTTGGTAACAATTTCAGGCAAGACGTTGATGTTATACCCACTATGGTATAATCAACTCTAGATAATTCTAACTCCATCTTTACTTTTCGAATAACATTGGAATGCTTGCAGTGTTTATGAATCAATACACTGAGTTGTTGCTATAGTAATGACTATCCAAACAAAATTCAATTTTCTTCAGACTAACATGTCTGTATAGGATAGTTCAGCTACTTATAAGATAATTCAATTTATAACTTTGTAATTACGTCGTGAAAGCTTATTTTAGTCAAAAAGTGCCGATTTGAGTTATTCATACTGAGATTTTGACTTTAGATTGATACCAAAACCACAAAAATTACTTTAAACTTTACAAATATTACAAAGAATATCTAAATACCACGTTTTATGGTATATTTTCATATTTCATATCAAACATACTTGTGCTATAGCGTAAATGAAAAACAATATCTGATATACGTATATTTAAGCAATGATTCATAAAAAAATAGCAGAATAGGCCAGGAAGAAATCACTTACATATACGAATACGAAGTAAGCGCCATAAATTCTCGGCCTGATATAGAAAAAATAAACTTGGTAAAATATAAATAATTTTTATTTTTTAATATAATCTCCCCTAATGTCAATACACTTATAACAAAGTGAAATTAATAAATTCAATGTCCTTGTAAAAATAATCTGAAGTTTTTCCTTCAAAATGTTCAATTATAGCTGCTTGCAACTCGTTCTCGTCCTTAACACGACGTCCCCTAAAGTCTTTCTTTAAATTGGAAAATAAATAATAGTCACTAGGAGCCATATCCGGACTGTACGGTGGATGTTCCACCCTTCAAAGCCGCATTCGCGAATGGCAGCTTGTGAAATTGTGGCAGTATGAACGGGTGCATTGTCGTGTAATAATCGAACACCTCTTGTCAATTTTCCTCGACGTTTTTCACGAATATTGTTTCTCAATTTATGCAATAAAGATGCATAATATGTACTGTTAACAGTTGTATTGCGTTCTTTAAAAGCAATCAGTAAAATGCCGTCACAATCCCAGAATATTGTTGCCATAACATTCTTTGTCGATTGAACGACTTCTGCCTTTTTGGGACGAGGTTCATCGGGTCGCCGCCATTCCATCGATTCCCTTTTCGATAGAGGATCATAATACAGAACCATTGTTTCATCTCCAGTGACACTGGACTCTAAAATTGGCTTTGGGTCGTCTCCACGCAAGTTTAAAAACGAGCGCGCACATTCGATGCGACTTTGACGTTGAACAGCAGAAAGAAGACGCGGTATCCATCTTGCACTAATTTTATTCATACCCAAATGACCATGAAGAATTCGGCGAACACTTGTTTTCGAAATGTCAGACATCACTGCTAACTCCTTAACCTTCAAACGGCGATCTTCTAATACCATTTCTTCAATGATTGCAACTTTTTGAGGCGTTGCCGCTTCAATTGGCCGACCGGTGCGCTCATCATCTTCAAGATATTCTTGCCCCAAACGGAAACATTTTAATCACTTTTTTACAGTGGAATATGAAGGAGATAAATCGCCACAAACGGTCTAAATGTTGTTTGATTTGATTAGGTGTGTGCCCTTCTTTTGTTAAAAGTCTAATGACCGCGCGGTACCTAATTTTCGTTAGCTGCGACATTTTCATGCACTCGTCACGATGCTTGAGTGGCTACTAAAATCTGTTACACTTCTAACCGTAATATATATAGTGTAGGCCTCTTACATGTTCAACTATGACGCAGCCGAATTTGAACATGTTGGCACCTGTCGGTCCAAGAATTTATGGCGCTTACCTCGTATGTGTTTGAGAACATTTGGGACATTACAATTAACCGTATAACCCTCGAATTATAAAGTCACGGTGAATTAAATTTCTAATTGTATTTAAACAGATAGTCTTTATCATCAATAAATTAATACAAGTTTTTTACAAAATAAGAAATGGGTTATGTCGCCACTATTTGTTTTGTACACGTCCTGATTTTTTTTAAAGTCGAATTAATTACATTAGGCAACGTTATTGGTGTATCGTTGAGTTCTTCAGTGTTAATTGTAATTCTCTTCATTGCACTTGCACCCTCCACATCAACAACAGGAGTTGTAAATATTGAATTGTTTAGATATGACCAAAAAAATAAATCATTGGTAGTCAACTCACAAGCCACTAGGTGGTGATTTTACTGGTATAGTTTTTTTTTAACTTTCTACAGTTGTATAAAACAAAACAAGTAAATTCAAACTGATTATGCGACTTGGAAAGAATTCTATTCAGAAGTTCAAGTTTTCTCAATATTCGAAAACGTCAAAAGGAGTCGTAGAAGAAAGGAAATTATAGAAAAAAGGAAGAAATACACCGCAAAATGGCAGCATTCAGTGGATGGCTATATTAAGCCAAGTCAATCGATGACAGCGTGATGATTGCCGAGTGATTAGCGATAAATACCATTACTAACGATGCGCGAATTCGCTACGATATTTAGCGATGCGATATGATATTTCGCGATGACTAGGAACATTTCGCAAAGCATTGCATGTTTATGTTTCATTTTTACATTGCTATCAGCTAAGAAATATTGCAGCACAACTTTAACACCTTCGCGAATTTTTAGGAATATCGCACTGGCATCGCAAATATTGCTGTGCGACTTCCTGCGATTCGCGTGTATGGTGTGCTATTATCTAACTGTTTATAGTAACCAATAATATGAAACAAGCATAAGAATTTTATTAAAAAAGTTTATTATAATGTAAACTGAAAGACAAATTAAATGAGACCAGTATAGGTACTTAGAAAATAAGCTGCGCGCACAGGTGATTGTTGGGTTGCCTACATATATCAGGACCGAACTTAAACTTAAACTGAAATATTTTTAATGCAATTTATTTTCAAATTTCATCAAATTCGCCGGTTTTATTTGAATTAGGAACAAGAATTAGTCATACAAATATTCAAACTATAAAAAAAATTAACTATAATGACGCTAATTATTATAGAAATAATCTATACCTAATGTTATAACTTTAGATTATTTCTTTTCAAATTAAACCCGCAAAATAGCAGAAAGTTAGATTTTTCTTGTTTAGTTTGTAGATTTATAGGTGATTCTATAACAAAACATGCTTTTAATTAAATAAGATCCTAATTTTATTTATTAATATTAAAAACATATTAATATTAATATCAAAAAGAACAAGATGTAATCACAAGAAGAGGTAGATAAGACGATCATAAATGCAACACCGGTGTAGCTCAGTGACAAAACACCGTCTGTCTCTCTGTGCAACAGGTCATCGGTTCAAATCCCGAACTTTATTCTTTTGGAGCATAATTCTTTTTAAATTAATTTACGCGCAAAGAAGTCATTGAAAATTTTAAAAATTAATTCGAATAATAAAACAAAATAATGTATTTATTGAACAGGGATTTAAGAGCATTAAAAGGGGGCACACGTCTAAAACCCAACTGCTACTTGTGAAGTTTTTCTAAGAAACACTAGTATTGTACTGTTAGGACCGTTATCTGAATTTTCAAGGCAAGTTTAACTTATGATGTTATTTTATTTTTAGAGTATTTTTTAATACAACTTTTCAATAATATTTAAAATTCTGTTTTATGTATACTATTATTTGTTGTTGCTTGAACAAATCTACCTTTTGTTAGTTAAGAAAAGTTAACCTTAATGAATAAAATTTATTGAAAAAAATGTATGTAGTAGTATATAAAAACAAAACTACTGTCCAATTTATAAGTTATAGTAGTACAATGAGATCCAAATTGAGTGAGGTCGGTTTGAATTTCGCGCCTTAGGTTTTAGTGTATTTCACGTTCTTAGTGTAGCACTATTGAAATGTGTGCGTCAAATTACAGCGTCAACTCGTCACTTTCTCGTTTACATCGTTGTGCTTTGCCACGTAGTTCTGGGGTTTCATTGAATTCTTGCTTTATTTCGTTTGTTTTCTTATTTTACAAAACAGTTCTTTTCAGAACTACAGCTTGTTAGACGATTATCAACTAAGTTTATAATCTAAAATTAATGAAGTTTCTAAGCTAGATTATTTTTGAGACGCCACTGTAAAATAAAAGTAAGAAAAAATGTCTAAAAAGTATTCATGTTGCCAATGCGACAATAATTTGACGTGGCGGTAAATTCAAACTGTCTTCAGTGATTTTGGTTCACCCTGTATATTCACATCATTTATTAGAATAATATAATACGAAAACAAACAGCAATAGCAACATATAAAAAACGCATATAGAGTACTTAAAACACTGGCAAACCTAACTGTTATTATGTATAACCGTAAAGCAAGAATGTGACAAGTTACCTGTAAAAAGGTATTGTATTATTATCTTCCAAAAAATATTCTTTTTTTAAAAATATTTCAAATCCTAATTCAAAGAATCGTTATTGTATTTGAAAGCTACCTAAGTAATAAAATTTATTTTACTATTTAAAACATATTTTTCTAACACAATTTGTCTTTCAGTTTACCTGACAATATTGTTTCGACAGCTAAGCTGTCATTATCAAAGGTAATATAAATATAAACAAACATATGTCGCTAAGGTAAATACAAAATAGATAACTAGATAAAAAGATGAAAATAATCAGAATTAAATATCTAATACTTCCAGTAATGGACAGTTACTGAGCTCAATCTGTTCATTCATTAAAGGTACCCTGAGTTTGTGTTTGTATGTTCAAAAATTTCTAGAATGCTAATTTGCGTTTCTTATTACAAAAATGTAGGAATTTAATATTATTTTGAGGAGTCGTTGCGTGATTTTGTTTTAAAAGGTTTGGCATAATTAGATATTTCAGGATGTATATTTCTGTAACAACAAAGATGTTCTTTATATCAAAATTTCGAAGTGTTTGTCCAATATATAGCGAACCACAAAAAGAACAAATTAAACGGTAAATGCCCGATAGTGATGGTTTTAAAGGCTTTTTTATATAAAACCCTTTAAAACCAAGTAGTACCAAGTGTAGTTTTAATAAAATTTATTACAATAATCATTATAATCCAATTTCAATGAACAGTAAACAAAAGAAAACTGAAAAATTGACAACTTTACAATTCTATATCTACGTCCAATAATTCATTAAGGTTTTGTTTTTTAAATTGTAAAATCGGGAAGAAATATAGCGCCTTCAAAAGATATTTTCAGGTTTCGGGACAATCCTACTAAAACGGGACAATCCCAATATACCGGAACACCCGTTCATCGTACCCTTGCATCATTTATCAGTAGGTCAACAGCTTTCGAACGACACCAGTGATATCTTCAAGATATCAAGTATAGGTGATTCTGAGAAAGGTCAATCACGGACTTGTACTATTTGCTGTGCTATAACTCGTAATGTTATAATGTATATTTTCCAGATTTTTCATAACTTCAATATTCTGGACGCCAATAATTAAGTGACGAAACTTGTTTTTCTAGAAAACTTTTGTTCTTGGAAAGCCCTGAAAGTTCATATTAAGATATGTGTACGTACTATTTTGTAACCTTTTATGATAAGCGATAACCGTTCTATCAAATTAATTTAAAGAGAGATGCATCAGAGTAGGCACAGTGTACATTACTGGACTACAATTGATAGTTTATAATGAATTAAATTACGGTAATTTACGTTTAATTTTTTACTATTAAACTGGAGATAATCTGGCAACCAAGAAACGATATTGAAAACTTGAGACTCGTTACTTCTTTGATAAACCAAATATCTTTGTAAGTATATTTACAATAATAATTGTTATCAAAACTGTGAACATATTTTTTAATTTAAAACGCCAATATTGTCGCTCAAATTCAACTTTTCAAATGTTATTTGTTATGGCTCAAAATTACTTACAATGTAGGAAAAAGGCAATCAGTAATAGATATTTAAACCTAATGTTACTTACGGTGACGGTGTCTATCTTATTAAATTAAACTAAATAAGATTATTTTTGTTGATAGATTCCCGTTCTTATACACTGTTAGAAAAATATAGTTAAATTTACAAGATGGATATAGTAGAGTTTTATTAGGCTGAAATCGTTCATTCCGTTGGGCATACCGTGTAAAAAGTAACAACCTAGCTCATGTTGTAGCCTATCCCCAAGTGAAGCAGAATTTAGCTGCAGGGTGGCGGGAGAGGGGGTTTTAGTAAAAAAGGGGTGAAATTGAATTTTTATGTTATTTGTTAGAGGACAGCACTCGCTTTGTTGTGACAAAACTGTGAATGGTTAGATCGATATTTAAGTTGTCAAAAAAAAACATTTAAGATATTTATTTACATTGTTTCTTACGGGAACTTCCCAGACGTTATTTTTAAGTCAATATTGGTCGACGACGTCATATGACTAATAAATGATGTCCATAAGACGTCGTATAATGGGAGGTGCGTAGACGTCTACAAAACGACGTCTTTTGGACGTACAATACAATACGTACAAGTTTCAAAGATATTATTTTAGCGGGGGTCAAGTAATACTGGTCATATTAAGCAGGTGGTCACAATATAGAGATGTTTTGACTGTAGTATCTAATAAATGTTATTTGCAATATTTCCAATTTACTTACAATTCCTGTCTTAGTCCTAGTAGAGGACGTTTTAATGACGTCTTTGGGCTGTGACATAATGATGCCAGTTTTACAACAATTTGACGTCGTTACTGCCGAAAAAACGGCGACATTATGACGTCAGTGTGCTGGCTGGGTTCTACTTTTAAAGTCGATTTTCTCGAAACGGCACTTTTAAGGTTTAACAAAATTACATATTTTGAAGAAATTACTGAAATAAACGTTCTGCGTTGATTTTCTGTGAACACTATGGTGCTTTTATTTTTGTCATAGGTATAATGCAAGATATTTGCAAAACAACTTAAGGAGTGCCGCGTCTCGTTTTTGCTGTTGATTACCTAAGGAAAAGAGATTTTTGCACGGTAATAATGCATAGTGAAAGTTATGTCTACCCACGGTAAACAAAATATATGTTCTTATGCGTTTTACACATTGCATATCATACACAGTGGCGTATTTAATTATTATTTCTTAAATTCATACAAGCAAAGATATTCATCAATAACTAAAAGCTGTCTTAGGAAATCATCTGTGGTTTTACATACTTACAAAGCTACAACTATATTACAGCAGTAGTAATGTAATGATATTCATCATAAAACAGTCATTACATCCATATTACCTCAAGAAGGCATTGCATGCTAAGTGATTGCCATGACAACAGGAATCAACAACAAGAATATAAATAAATATCTCATAGAAGTAAACATGTCTTTTATTGTCTTCTACAAAAGATAACATATAAGTAGTGTACAAGACCACACATAAACAACCTGTATTCCCACATGGTCATCAAAACACTACATTGGTGACCTCCGACGCTACGAAAGAAGTACTTAGATAATCGACGCCATATCTTCAATATTCCATTGCTCTGGTTTTCGGTCTACCGACAAACGCAACCTGCAACCTGGAGTTCCTAGAATTGGTTATTTGATTATCTCACGCAAGCAGTCGACTTTCAGAAGTTTATAAATATCCTTTTTTTATCATTTAAATAAGATAAATAAACTATATTATATTGATTACGTTTCAATATGGCAAAGTTAGCAAATTTAGTAAAATTTCCTATTTTTGACAGTTCGCATGTACATATGTCAATAGTCTTAATCGATAGATACTTTGACTTCCTACATATTGAGAACGAGATTCAAAGATATAATGTCCTAATTCATAACTTGCCATATAACATTTTACAACTACATTCCAATCTTATCAGGTTTATTGATAACAATAAACTTTCATTCGAACCATACAGCACGTTCATCAACGAACTATTAAAATACTACTTGGGTTCTTCTTTAGATAAACCTACTTCATACAGCCCAAAATCAAATACTATCTCTTCTCCCAAAGAGATTACAGATTTCTGGTTACAGCAAAATGATTCGCTTGACATTTTTGGTCTAGTTAACCTATTTAAAAATGAAATCATTTCTCATCATAATTTCATAAACACAAACTGTAATCAAATATCGCACGATCCGTCACAAATTCAGGATTCTAACCCCCAATTAAGTGACGATACTCAAAACGTCATTTATCAATGCAATATTCTTTCAGATGCACATGCATCCACTAATACTTTCTGTGGTGATAAACCTGACCATTCAATTATTAAAAAGCACGTTTCGCAGGTTAATACTTCCATTACAGAAACTATTACAAATAATTTAATTCCAAAAGTACATTTATTCCACAATCAAACAGAATCAAAATCTCCTACAAACATTAAAAAAACATCACAGTCAGTTAGGGTACAGCTAAAATTGAATCCTAACCAATGCGTTTTAAATCAGAAAATGCAAGAGCTTCCGAAGGCCGACGGTTTGGGGATATCAACCGCCGTATTTTCTACGAAGACTTCATTGGATCCAGAAAATAATTCCTGGAATCTACAAGCTGCAACACCTCCAGTTCCTGATGGAAATCACATCAATAACGTTCCTCAAGAACTAAAAGTTACAACACCCGTAGTAACAGCTCCTGAAAAATGTCTTCAGCAATTCTCGGACACAACGATGCCGACATCTCTCATTTCGCCATTGGAACGATGCCATGAGAAGAGATTGATCTTGGATATAACAGGATTAATATCTTTTTTTCTTTATTTAATTTTGATGTTTAGGTTGTTTTCTCGGATAACCATCAACGAACTTCGCAACAACCTTAACCTTAACCAACAAAATTTTGTTATGTCAAAACGCGAAATTTTATGCAAAGGTCACGCGATTAAACAGCCTTATTACCTCGTAATTAGAACAATGCGAACATTCGACTTTTTGCTAGCCGAGAAAATTACAACAGTGCAATTGCTATTGACCGTACTCAAATTATCTTATCATAATAGCAAATTCCATTTCGCTAATAAACTTTGGCATTATGTGCAGTGTACTAACTTTCAAGTACTTTTCAAGTTATACACCATAAACACCAGTAGTGACTTATATTTTGCCACGTGAGCCTTGTCAACTTGACATTACGTGATATCATACATTGATAACATTAAACTAGTCAATCCTGAATAGCATTTGGACCTCCCAAATATATGTGCTACCGGATTAAGCTTCAAGTTTTCATTCTCCTCAAATAATAGGATGCAAGAAGATTCTTCCATTCCTACGGACAAAATGAATACAACTACGTTTATCAATGTTAACCACAAACTTACTACTTAGGCTAACGCTTTTAGATTCAATTAGCATAATTATTTTTAATTTTAAAAGTTACAACAAATAAATCGTAACGCAAGCATCACTTGTTCACGAAACACTTATTATGTTGTTCCTTGGTTTTGTTCACGTTCCTAAATTTTATTTCTTTCTTTCTAGTAAGAATTACAGAACGTCCTAACAAGTGATTTCTGTACATCAACTTTATTTTGATTAGGTTAAGTTTGCGGCAACACCTTGCAATAAGCAGCACATGTTTGGCCATAAGCAATTGATGCCTACTATTACCTACCAGCGGCAAAGGCTTTTCAATTTGATTATTAGCAATTAATTCTTAGCATAAGTTTTATTGTCTTAGCATTAAGAAACCATTGAGAAGATGCAAACGACCTCAATTTTTTTGTAGCTAGTATACATTAAACATGCCAATACATACAAATACGACATTAATGTATGCTATTTTTTTGTTGAGGAATGCATTAAATGCCCTTTTGACTCATGGCTCATTTCTTTTGGTACATGTTCAGCCTTTTCTTACCCGGGGTGTAATGTAATGATATTCATCATAAAACAGTCATTACATCCATATTACCTCAAGAAGGCATTGCATGCTAAGTGATTGCCATGACAACAGGAATCAACAACAAGAATATAAATAAATATCTCATAGAAGTAAACATGTCTTTTATTGTCTTCTACAAGAGATAACATATAAGTAGTGTACAAGACCACACATAAACAACCTGTATTCCCACATGGTCATCTAAACACTACAGTACATAACTGTGAAGTTACCCAACTTTTCTTCAGGATTTTAGCATCGTCACTAAAGTGACCATTAGGGTGACTCACCTAGATGACCCTAAAAGGATCTTGTAACTTCGATCTTGTAACTTTGTAACAACTGATGGATTTTTGAGAGGCATTATGGCATAAAGTTTTAATTTTATATATTTAATAGACATTACCAGGCGTTCCCAACAACCCATATGATGTGAGGAGGGTGAATTCAAATGCCATTCCAACTCTGTGTTAATGAATCCATCGACTATATCTTCTTTTTTTTAAATCTTCTCTTAATTCTGTTGGTTAATAATTAAATTAATAATTAAATTAATAATTAAATTGGTTCCACAGTCACCATACGGGGGGGGGCAAGGCTAGCCAGTATTATTCTACCGGGGTAATTGGAAGATCAGACAACTCTTTTAGGTCGGTCTGAATTTACAAAATTATCAAGAAGAAAATGGAACGTTCTAGATTATTTTCCAATTTCCAAGGAAATACCGTATTTATATTCGCTTGTTAAGTTGTTTAAATTATGATTACAACAATTCTTGTATTATTCAAACGTGGCTTAATAAAAAAAAAGATTCAGTGATGTAGAAGGTATCTGGATCAATGCAGGTGGTTTAAGTCTTTGAAACTTTGGTTCATAAAAGGGTGCTTGTTGTTTCGATGGCATCCCAGTGTTCATTGGTTCCATATAAGGCAACATTGGTTTAGAATGGAATTTGGAGGAAGTAATTCTTACAAAATCCTTAGGTTTTGACGATACTTTCAGTTCTTCACAAACTTTTACATTGCTTGTTGGATTCAAGTCATCATCAAAATCATTTTTTCTTGAGTCGTCATTTTCTTCATCGCTGATTTTCAATTGCTCCTCTATAGTATCTCTGTCTTGTGCAGCTAGTTTTTCCATGTCCTCAGTAAATTTTTGTACTGAATCTGTTTGGGCTCTAAACATACTTTCTTGTTTCTGTATAACTCTAGCCTTTTCTTTCATATGTTTCTTAATCATGCTAGCCCTTTCTTATAATAGTTGCAATTTAAGGAAACTCCTACTACACAAATTACTTTTATCGAAGTATACTGATCGTCCACCTGATTGCCGGGAGAACCCAGATCCAATGGATTCTGTATCGGTAACTGTCATATTGGGATGTCTGACTGATGACCCATCGACCCCATCTATTTGCTGTACGATTAAAGAAATATTTTGCTACTTTACTATCTTTGAATTTTCACACTATCATTTTGGGAGTGCTTTAGCTCCTGCTTGAGTGAGATTTACACATTCTAAATGGTGCCACATATTCCCATCACACATTACTGCACAGCCATTATCTGGACGTTTACAATTGGGCAATCATTTTTCTTATTGCGTTTAGCTGAAGCTGTACTGGTAACGTTTTTACTTCTGATTGTATCTATGTACCTTTTCGGAAAAAACTTGTTGACAACAAATCCGTTACTATATATCCGCGTACTTTTGAGAAATGCGAAAATATTTTTTAATTTAAAACGACAATTTTGTGGTTGAAACTCAACCTTTTCAAATGTTGTTTATTAAGCCTCAAAATTATCTACAATGTAGGAAGAAGGCAATCAGTAATACATATTACATATAATAGATTTCTTTGATGATTCATACATTTTTCCGGAAGAACTAAAACAAACGGTACATGAAATGTTAATATATGAATTATAGGAATTTATTTATTTATAGGAAGAAAAAAGTGTTCAAAGCAAACAAGATCACCTATGAAGGATAAACAAATCAAGAACATTAAAAGCTTTTAGGTTAAATATATCTAACCATAGGTTCAGATAACCATGACTAAGACCGGCTTCAAATATATTGGATTATGGTTAACTTTCTTACTTCCTTTTGTGCACACAGATCCAAAGTGTTATTGGAGAGAAGGTTTCTGTAAAACACTAAAATGTACAGAAATGCAAGATGGAACAATAGAATCACATATATCTTCTGTCGTGCAGGAAAACGAAGAAAGAATAACAGAAGATACATGTTTCAGTTTGGATATCAGTCATTCGAATTTAAGAAAGTTAAAGGCTTCAAGTTTATCTGTTCAACATCCCTATGAATATAAAGAGATCCGAATTGTTCAAAACGATATTGGAAACATCGAAGAAGACGCTTTTTTTCAGTTTACATCTTTAAGAAGATTATTTCTCAGTCAGAATCAACTAACCCAAATTAAACTAAGTGATGGACTGAAAGGTTTGGAGGAACTAGATTTAAGTAACAATAAATTTAGTAACTTGTACTCTGATAGTTGGCCATTAATGCACAATTTGACCATTTTGAATTTAAATTATAATGAACTGATCTATTTCGCAGAATTTCTCTGCAACTTTGAACAACTTGAGGAATTAAAAGCTAAGAGTAATAATTTGACAGATCTTGACGGATATTTTCAATGCAATAAAAAGTTGAAATATTTAAATTTATTCAACAATCAAATTAACAAGATATATACAGATAATTTTGCTAATTTAGAAGACTTAGAAACCTTAATTCTAAGTAATAACGAGATCAATATACTTCCGGGGAAGCTTTTTAAAAATCTACATAAACTACGATTTTTAGAACTAAGAAATAATAAGCTATCTCTTATTACCACTGAAACTTTTGCTGGTTTAATTAATTTAGTATATTTAAATATAGCTGGAAACAACATAACTGCTATAGAATCATACTCTTTTGCTGATCTGAACAATGTTTTGGAATTTTATATAAGTTGCAATCATTTGAATACTTTGAAGTCTAATACATTCTATGGTTTAAGCAAGCTGGAACGTTTATATTTAAGAGGACAATCATTGCTTTTTGTCGATAGAAATGCTTTCCTTGGCTTGAACGATTTAATATATTTTCGATTCAATGCAAATAATCTCCTACAGGTTCATGGTACTCCATTTAACGCTTTACAGAATTTACGTTATTTGGTAATAGAAAATTGTCGTGCTTTGTTAAAACCTGGAATGTTTGCAAAATTAAAGAAGCTCAGTGATTTAAATTTAGACAACAATGAAATAAGCTTCGTAGAGTCGGATACATTCACGGGATTAAATAATTTAAAATATTTATCTCTTAGAAACTCAGATATTCATCATATATCTGCAGGAACGTTCAATGGCCTCAGAAATCTGAGAATTCTGGATTTATCTGATAATTCGCTGTTCATGTTAACAGGTGACACATTTTTGGGCGCACCAAATCTAGAAGAGTTGTCTTTAGCCCAAACTGAGCTTATTATAATAGAACCAAACAGTTTTTATGGACTAAACAAACTTACTCTATTAAACCTTACAGGAAATAAGATTATAGACCTAAAACGGGATTATTTTCAAGGGTTGGAATCTATGAATATATTAAATCTGAATGACTTATATATCCAATCTGTGGGAACAGGTGCATTTAATGGTCTTAGTAATTTGATTGAAATAAACTTAAATGATAACAGTATTACTATTATTAAAGAAAACACATTTTCTGGTCTATCTAAATTAAAATATTTAAATTTAGCAAATAATCAAATAAAACTCTTAGAAAATAATGCCTTCTCCGGATTGAATCACCTGGAGATTTTAAATCTCTCAAAAAATACTATCAATTCTCTAAAAGCAAATTGCTTCAATGGATTGAACGACTTAAAAAATTTAAATCTCACAAATCTACAGATTTCTAAAATAGAACCCGGATCCTTCAATGGCTTAGACAATCTAAGCTATTTAAATCTAAGCAGCAATAGACTTCAAAAATTACAGAACAGCACATTTCAAGGTTTGTCAAAATTAGAAATGTTATCATTAAAAAACAACAGGATTAGAGATATTGAAGGGTATACATTTGATGGATTGGATCAAGTACAAGATTTTGATATAAGTCAGAACACGATCACTTCATTGAGAAGAAACTCATTTTTCGGATTAAGCGCTATTAGAAAATTAAATTTAAGTAACTTAAATATTCAAACCATGGAAGCCGGTGCATTCAGGGGATTGGAAAAATTAAAAGTCCTTGATTTACGTGGAAATTCCATTGCTTGTCTGGAAAGCTACATCTTTTTTGGACTTGTAAACGTAGAGAGCTTATATTTAAATGACGGCATTAATATTATCAACGAATATGCCTTTGATGGTCTTCTTAAATTGCCCGAGCTTACAATTGCTAATTCTGAAATTTCCACAATTGGTAGCTACGCTTTTAATGAAATTTCAGGATTGCATGCTTTATTTTTTGAAAATCTCCGTATATCTGTTATTAATCATAACGCATTCGAAGGATTGCCTGATTTAGGAATGCTATTCATTAGAAATTGTACGATAAAAACTTTAGAAACCAATGCTTTCACTAATATACAACATTTATCAGTTATTAAAGATCGGGCTTTTAGAGGAAATTTCGATTTTTCGAATATGTCAATTCAAAATATAAAACCGGGGGCATTTATTGGTTTTCACCTACCTAAAGTTTTTGGCTATAGGAAGCTTCGTTTCGATTTTTCATTTAACGAATTAACCACCATACATGCTCACAATTTTGACGGATTGGACACTTTGGAAGAATTGAGTCTTCAAGGTAATAAAATTGGTAATATTGATTTGCTGGCCTTTACGTCATTAAAAAAACTAGTAGATTTAGATTTGTCAAATAACAGTTTATCTGAGATTTTACCGGATGGGTTTGATGATTTAAACGCATTAAATAGGTTGGATATCAGTTCAAATGTATTAACCAACTTAAAGTCTGGTTCGTTTTCCGGTTTGAATCAACTTCGCAGTTTGTATGTAAGCAACAATAAAATCAACAGGCTTGATCCTAATCTGTTCCAAACTGTCTTAAATTTAAAGATTTTGGATCTAAGTAAAAACCAAATCACCAGTTTACACAAAAACTTGTTTTCTAATATCAAGCAATTGGTATATTTGAATATATCTTACAACAAAATCTCAAGCATTAACCCTACAGCTTTCGCATCTCAATCAGCACTGTCGCATCTTTACATAAATCACAATAAACTGTCAGATTTAGACGATTCTGGATTAGTGAGTACCTTACCCAAATTAAAGGTACTTGATTTTAATCTAAATAAGATTTCTTGTTTTAGAATCCATAAGATTCTAACCACGTTACGACATTTTAATGTGAAATACTTGACATCAACTGAATCACATAGACCAATTCATAAAGTTAATGGAGTTACCTGTTATGGTTCCAAAACATCTGGTCCTCAGAATGTAACAATTGGAACTGTATTAGATAATTTCAACAAAAGGATTGAGAAATTGATACAAGATCAAAAGGAAAGTATACTACCGCATTTGACTATTGACCATATCGATAATTTAACAGAAACTTTGACAGATATCCATTCGAAAATTGATAAATTTGTAAATGGTACAAAAGGTGGTTTCAGTTTTAACTATCAAACATTAGATAAATATTATAATAAGATTAGTACGTATAAAGTTTTGTTAATTGTTGTTTGTGTTTTCATATGTATAGGGAATGTATTAAGTTTAATTAAATATTTTTTAAATCGACAAGATAATGAGACGATTAATTTGATGCAGGAGCAGTTGACCATAGAACTAAACAATTCAATGTAATAAAAAAAAACTTTGTAAAAGTATTAAAATAAATTTTAAAAAGATTGTGTGACAATAGTTTATGTTAATTTATTCTTAACGGATGTAAGACAGTTAACAGGCATTACTGTTATTAAGATCAATCCTAGGAATATCCGCTTTGGATTGATTTCCGTTGACTGGTTAGTTGAGATATAACAGTTTTTTAATATTTTCATATTGATTGATTGCAGACTTATAATGAGGGTATATCCGCTTTGGATTGATTTCCGTTGACTGGTTAGTTGAGATATAACAGTTTTTTAATATTTTCATATTGATTGATTGCAGACTTATAATGAGGGTATATCCATAATGTTTTAATTAATTTACAACAATAAGTTTATTGAAGAGACGTTATAAACAGGAGGTACATTAGAGCAGCTAACATAAAAAAAGGTTAATACCATAAAAATTACATACTCAACTGTAAATAAGATTTGTGAGGATGCTGGTGAATGAAACATCCTGAAATACATACAATAAAATTAATAATATCCAGTATCCTTGTGGCAAACTTTATTAAATTATTACCTGTTTCTTGGTTCGGTGAGGTAACCTACTTTAATGTTGATGTTTCAAAAAAAATATTTGACACTTGACTAATAAGGTTCTCATTATGTCAAATTGTTATTGAACATAATAATCATTTTAGGTATATCCAATTCTCAATAATGCATAAAGGTAAAACGTCGCTGCTGCTCAGGTTCTATTCTAGCTGGCAGATTTCTTAAAATTTATGTGTTTTACAAAACACAATTTAAAATGCAATTTTTCTCTTCGAAAATATCCATTTTCTGTTTATTGTTAATTTCTCATGAGAGGAATTTAATTGGTTAATTTAATAAGATAAATACTCTAGTTGTGTAGTAATTGACTCAGCAGTGCAATACATACTATTTTACTGGAAACAAGTTATCAAAAATTTAGTAATTTTCGTTAAATGAGTACCTATCTATTTAGGTTGTTAATGCAAAAAGATCATCATATTTACTTTTTTAGTCGTTGCTATCTGTGGACAGAATTACAACTTTGAAATGCAATTTATTAAAATTAGTATGTGAAAAATGGATATTATTGAAAAGAAAAATTGTAATTTTAAATTTTGTTTTGTAAAAATATAAAAACAAGAGAAACTTCTCTTCTTTGCCAGCTGGAATCGATCCCGTGGCGGCAGGGACTTTGTTTTTATTATCACCCCCGCTCCAGCTAACTGAACTTTAAATATTTTAAGTTTAGCACTAATTTAAATGATTTTTTTTAAAGAGACTATGGAAACATAATCTCTAAGGTAAATATTGCAACATTAATGAAAGAAACACAAACATAAATTATTTAGTGTATTCTACACCCCTCCTCGCTAAATAATTTCTAAAATTAAGATAAACCCAGCTGCTTTCGCAATTGTTCAAAAGACAGTTTTGGAAGAGGTTTCGTTAAAATATTAGCTTCTTACCGATGTGTTGGAATATATTTCAAATTTATTTCTTAAGTCCAATCTTCTCTTTAAGAAAGTGATACTTTATACCGATATGTTTAAGCTACGGGGGACTCAACTGAGGAGACGAAACGAGTCAAATAAAGCGTCCCCGACCTTGAACGTTAATTCAAGTTTGAACGTTACTTCTAGATGGCGCTACGATTCTGGACAACGCTGACAGTGTTGACAGATTATGCGATTTATCGCAAATTTTATCGCAAATCTGGCTAATTTTTATGAAACATTGCGACCCATATGGCACTCCAGCGAACTGTCAACAATGGCCAGCGTGGTCTGAGCGTTGTCAAGGACCGAAGCGCCCTCTGACGAAAATTTTTTAAAATACAGGCCATTGGGTACGCAAATGTTTGGAACGCCCATTGCCGATTCGTCTCCTCAGTTGAGTCCCCCGTAGTTTAAGCCTTTTATTACAATCACAATTGACATATGTACGTTGCGATCATTCGCTAAGGAATGATGAGAAAATCGCGGTAGCCGGTTTTTCAGTTTCTTGTACAATGTAAATGTGGATTAAAAGACAGTTACATATGTTTAGTTATGTATTAGAGCAAACAAATAACAATAAAATAATATTTAGATTTTATAAGAAATTACTGTTATTTAATATTTAATTGCAGCACCATATGCTAAAATTACTTTTTGCAGGCGAGACCTCATTGATAATACTGTACGGATTATAACATCCTGGTCCAAATTTTCCCATTCATTGTTTATTGCTTTCCATAATGCTTCATCATTACGAGGTTCAAATCGTTTTAATCATAAACTATACACGATAATTTCCCAGACATTTTCAATCGGGTTAAGATCTGGACTTCGCGCTGGAAATGGTAACACTTCAACATCACTTGCATTGAGAAACGCTGTAATTCGACCAGCTTTATGGACTGGGCAATTGTCATGTTGAAAAATGAAATGATCACCATATACCTAATAAATTTACAGATGGTAACATGACATTTTCTAAAATTTCTTCATAAGCTTTACCCGTAAAATGTTCACCAATTTTCCAACACACTCCAGTACCTCTAGCGCTTACCCACGCCCAAACGTTTATCGAAAATCTTCCACTTCCACGATTTGGTTGAACATAATGCTCAACAAATCGGCTATTGCTTGGCCGGTATACATTACCTTTTCCATTTTTATAAGATTGAAAAACCTTTTCATCGAAAAATATTACGTTCGTTCAGAAATCATCTTCATACACTATGAACTGTTTAGCAAATTCTATTCTGCGTGCCTTATGATCGTCACTGATCTCACATTATGCAGCAGCTCGTCTGTATCTCAAGCCGCTTTCCTTAATACGTCGTCTTGCTATTGCAATGCTACCTGGAAAATTTGTTTCACCTACAGCCTTTACTGCTGAATGAAAGGATTTTGTTGAACAGAGAAGTCCTACTATTAAAGTCGATTTTCCCAAAACAGCACTTTTATGGTTTAACAAGATTACGCAGGTGGGCCACGTTAAATAAAACTTCGCAGTATGTATTTTTAACCAACTTGTAAGGTACCCGCTTGAAGAGGTCCCGAGATCTCTAGCTCTGGAGCCTCAATATAGGTGGGACCCGGGGCTGCATTCCTCTTAATCCAGGCCTGCATTTATACAGACCTTCAGTAACAACATACAAAAGGTCTCATGTCAATATCTTACATCATATGCAAGATAGGTATAGCACGAACAACCTAACTGATACAATCATTATAAAAGATTGTCCTGAGAATTTTAAAGTTTTAAGGGTGGCTGCAGCCCCATAGAACCTTTGGAGGGCCCATGCGTCAGGAGCAATTAAAATTAATAATAATTAAAAAAAGAAATGCATTGTGAGTATATGGAAATATAACAAAAAATAATTTTGTCCTCACAACCGTCACAACTTGATAAAATTCGCAGATCACCCTTAAAAGCTGTATATTTCAATGACAGGTTAATTTAATAACAAGATTTCGAACTTCAGGCTCTATTTATCATTTTCAGTACTTTCTCGGTCTTTAAATATTTTATTCTTAAGTCACAATAGAGTACTTGCACAAAAAAATTGCTAAATTGCATATAATATGATATTTATACAGCTGAAATGTGTCGGAATTTTTTGGACATAAAAGTGTACATATGTGGATTAGAAAGATGGCTGGATGGAAATATGGTGGATTAGAAGGAGTATAGGTATTAATGTAAATAAGTTTTAAGAAGTTGGGACTTTTATTAGTAGCTACCTATAGTGTAACGTCACGTTTTTTGAAACTAACAAATATTAAAGGAGTCTCAGTGCGGTCCTGGCAGTTCAGTAAAATTCAATTGTGTTGGAACTGCAAATATTACATTAAGCTAAATGGTGTTTCCTTCAAGTACAAAAGAGTCACCTCGAAACATATTCGTTAGCAATATCTTATATTTCAGCAGAATTTTTATTGATGTCAGTGTTTATTTTAAGGCGTTCCCACACGAACCAAATGCCTATTTTCCTAGAAATAGAATGTTCCAGAACAAAAATTGTTTTTAATTCCGAGCTTATAAGGGCTAAAATATAATATTAAATTTAACAAAAATTTTCTTATGGTTAAAATATATTGAACCTCGAATTTATAGTTTTAAAAAAACATACTGGGTTGAAATATTCCCTTGTAAATAAAATGCCAACAAGTAATGTACACTCGAATAAATTTGTCTAGACGGCCACCTGTAAATGACATCCTGCTTTTTAGTAAGTAAACCTTAACGGGAACCCCTCGAAAGTTTCGGTGGAATTATTCTAGAATAAATGATGTAAATATACCTTATTGGCTAATGAGAATCACTCCATATTTCTATTGGATTATTTAAAATTTTACCCTTCTCAAAACAACTTATTCTACCGCCGAAACATTTTTAGTTTAAGACAGTTTACAATAGAATCTCGTACAGTAAACAAGAGAATAGATGGACCGAGCAAAAAATAATTTCTCGCGTTGTCCTGGGGCTCTCTTTTTAGAGAAGCCCCCGGTGAAACTTACTTATATATACGGTTTACTTATAAATAAAATATTTTTAAGATGTTCTAAATACTTTTTAATATGTACGTACTCCTTACTGATCTTATAAACAATAACATTAAAAATAACGAATGTTTAAAAAGTATCTAAATATGGTAAATAGATCAAGTTAGAATCAGCTGATAAGGTAAGCTAACCTGATCCACTTATAGTTTCTTAATGCTTGTTGCATCAATTAAATTGATGCAACAAATAAGAAATGAAATTGATCATTAAATACTATACTCCAATTATTAGATGGTGATTACTAAATTATCAAATTTCATCATCTGCTTAGAGCTTTAATTTAAAATAAGCATTCATTTTGATTGTGTGATTTCATCATACTATATTTTAGCAAGTCCGTAAATCCATAACATAAAACAAAGAGCATGAATCTTAATAAATCTTGTTGTTTACGTAATCTATCCCTACAATTGTTGGTTGAAGTTGTAACTAAAGACTAAGACAAGACAAGAAATTCACTTTCAAGAATTAATAAATTGCAATTGTTTATAAAGGCCTTCATAAACAATTACACACAATATTAAAAATTTAGTACAATCACATTTGAACTGATTAAGATAAGGCATGAAAATTGTGTGAATGATAAAGTATGGAGTAGTGTACTATCAATTTTAAAAAATTTAAATTTTAATTAATTTATTTTGATAACTACGCTGATATTTTTTAATTAAATTTTAATGTTTATAAACACTCCATAAGAACCTGTATAGGTAATTTCCATCATGTCACTATGATCACAGTTAATCTTTTTCCATACTAAATTTACTATGTTCTTAGTAGGTTTAAACTGAATGAATATTTAACTCCCTTAAGGACGGTTTCATAAAACGAAGTTAAGCACGTTTTCAAATTAATCATGCAGTTACCTGATTGGACAACACTTAACAATTATCAGCTTATTATCAGCATAACTTAACAGTTATCTTGAATTCACCAATCACATGAGTTAACAACGCCTCAAAATAATCGTGTAGTTAAAAATGCTTTATGAAACCAATCCATATTCCATTTCAAAATAATGTTCGACAGAAAAATGAGATATTCAATCAAGTTGGGGGACACATTTAACACATTCATGGTTACAGCGGTTGTGATAGAACTACAGAAAAGGGTGAGTTGAGTGCAATGTCTGTCAAGGTGGGGGGCATGCCTGGTGGCAATTGGAATGTATTCTTACAAATAACAAATTCAACTATCCATTGTAAAAAAATGCATTCCACTGTTTCTTACAATAACTTTTATTAATAATAATAATAATAATATTACTTTATTCAACAAGCTCAAGAGCTCAATTACAGAATAAAGACAAAAATAATAATACAAAAACATCTATATATACTGCGGTGAATTCGCATAAAAAGAAATATTTGAACTTTTACCACATTGGCTACCAAAATATAAATATATGCGATGAATTTGGCTAATTAAAAATAAAATATTGTTTTTATATTCAATTTCATCAAATACTTTCAAATAACGAATAATTGCTGTTAGATCGTAGATAATTGATTTATAAATAAATTTATTTTTAAAAATGACTGTGAACTTTGGAAATGCTTTTCAACTTCCCTCTTTTATAAGTTCTTATATGATTAGAAAATACCTTTTAATAGTTTTAAATAATGCAATAGTTATGTAAAGATAATATTACGTGAGTTCTTGAATAACTCAAGTTTACGTAAGAGAGTTGGGCCCCAATTAAATAACATAAAATAACTGAATTAAATTAATAAGAAATCTCTTATTAATCTCAGGGCGAATGTGGATTCTTGTGGTTTTAAAAATATACAAATTGAAATTGAAATCACTTTTAAAATTGAATTCTTAATTAAATTTAACTATTACTAAATTGTTCAAATCACATAATTGCACCTCACAAACGATATAGTCTTTTCTTCAGCAGATACCAATACAGAAGGAAATAACTTCCTACCTTTATTATAAGGCTGGTCTTCTCCAATACCATTGGCAGCGTATGTCACCTTATGTTGATCCAATCCTGGATTCCAATTTTGGTTGACTTTCCTTTGCATGGAGTTCCAATATAACACCATCCACACACTTGATCTTGATAGCTTACTTTTGGTAAAACACTTTGTTTTAATTAATTGCTGGTACTATTTCCCTTGTTCGAAGAATATTTGTTTATGTGTTTAAATAAATAAAACACCAGTTTATGGTTTTAACGAAGGTTTATTGACTAGCAATAACTTTAGCTAGTAATTTAATTAGGTGGTTCTTTATAGCCTTATAAACACTTTTATAATTTTATAACAACTATACACTTTCAACGTATTCAACTTATCAACCAACTTAACTGTCTAACAAAGACTAGATTATTTAAATTTTTACAATATTACTTTTCACAATTTACTCTGTCGCTTTATTTACTGGTCTGAACTTTACATACGTTCACGTTCGTCGTCTATCAGGAACTGCCTATTCATATTTTTACTATTGTCTTTAACACGACTTTACTGCGTCGCTTTATATTCAGGAGTGTCCTAAAATTATGATTTTCTAAGCTTATATAGTACTTACTATTTACATGATCACGTTACACAATTTGACGTCACCTTACCACCTAATAGAATGACTACACTATATATAATACATAACAGCAGATTAAAACATAATTATAATAGTTGACTCAATCTATTACAGTTTATTATACAACACTTGCAATAATAATGATCTATTTACATAAACAAAAACCTTAAAAGAATCACATAACCCGTCGATATTACTCATCTGAAAATTTATCATAAATGAATTAGATAATATCAATAACTTCCACACAACTGGATGTTACGTATACTTAAGTATTTGGTGAGTAAACTGTTTGATAATAAATAAAGAAACATGGATTATTTAACCTTATTAAAAAGTACACATTGGTTGCATAATCAATGACACACCAGTAAATAACTTAAAAATGTTTTCAACTGGAAAAGTTGATAAAATATTTCTAAGTGTTAAGTTTTTAATAAAGATTTTAAAATTTTCCAAAATTTTGAGACTAAAATTCACAGCAATACATATTAGAAAAAAGAAACAACAAATTATAAAAACGAGAAATTATGAATACATTAGTGAAAACAAAAACATATGTAGACACTAGGTACTTATAAAAAAAGAAAGAAAAACTAGATGAGTTTGTATTTAGTTCGCCATATCAGAGGTGTTGCAAATTTTAACAAGATTGTTTTTAAATTGTTTTATAGTAAGGTGGAAAATGTCTAGTTCAGCATTTACTGAGTTACAAGATTTACACATAGCTACTACTGCCGATCTCATAAAGTAGTTTGTTCTTGGATTACCGTATGTGAATGATTCTGTTTTTCGTGTAAAAGCTACTGGTACATGTATATTTATTAAGAAGAGTAAGTGTGGAACAGATACTAGACCATTTACTATTTTATACAAGAACATTAATATGTGATGACATCGTCTGTTTTCAAGCGAGATATAACTCCATTGAGTTAGTAGATGATTGTAATTTAATTGGCAAACGGTTCCGTGTTCCCGATAATAACAATATCTGAGAAATCTTTTTTGAATATTTTCAAGCTCTTTCTTTTGGTAACTATAAAAAGGATTCCAAACAACTACACAATACTCCATTTTGGCTCTTATATAAGAATTAAAAAGTCGGGTTAAAACTGTAGGATTAGTGAAGTTTTGAGTATTTCTAATGATAAAGCCTAGTTTCTTGTATGAAGTTGAAATGAGTTCATCAATGTGGGTCTTTATTATACATCTTTATTATACATTTCATAAATACATCTCTTTCCCAACTATAATAAATGCACATTCTGTTATAAACTGTGAATACTTTTTATTGAAATGAAAAGACAAGCTATAATGATAATTGCAACAATGATGCAAGATTTTCTTAAAAAGCTTTCTAAGCTTTGCATTAAAACGCTTTTCATAAACTCACTAATAACTTTTTTTTCTTATTTTGTCCCTAACACACTGCAGAATGACTTTTTAAATTTGTTGATTGTTAGCAAAAGTGCATTTTCTGTAAATTTTTTTTGTTTATTTTAGTTTTGTAATATATTTACATAATAATTGTATCACAAGAATTAAAAGAGATCACATACATTTAAATGGTTTCTCATTACTATGTGTGTTTTGTAAGCATGTGTATTTTGAGATTACCTTTTTGACAGCATTTATAATCACAGAAATTACATTCAAATGGTTTCTCGCTACTATGAACAAGCATGTGTATTTTTAGACTACTCTTCACTGTACATTTATATTCACATAAATTGCACGCAAATGGTCTTTCACCACTATGACCGAGCATGTGTATTTTAAGTGAATTTCTTCTCAAACATTTATAATCACATACATTACATTCAAATGGTCTTTCACCACTATGAATGAGCATATGTCTGCTGAGATCACCTTTCTGTGAACATTTATGATCACATAAATTACATTTAAATGGTTTCTCACCACTATGCATCAGTAAATGTCTTTTGAGATTGCTTTTCTCTAAACATTTATAATCACATATGTTACAGTCAAATGGCTTCTCACCACTATGGCTGAACATGTGTTTCTTGAGTTTATCTTTCACTGCACATCTATAACCACATGTATCACATTCAAATGATCGTTCACCACTATGAGTGAGCATGTGTCTCTTGAGATTACCTTTCACGGAAAATTTATAATGACATACGGTACATGCAAACAATCTCTCAGCACTATGCGTAAGTATATTTATTTTGATTTTACTTTTTACAGGACATGTATCATAAACTGTATTACTTTCGAATGATCCCTTATTACTATGAGTGAGCCTGTGTCTTTTGAGCGTACCTTTCAGTGAACATCTATAATCACAGAGATCACATTTAAATGATTTCTCGCCACTGTGAATGAGCAAGTGTTTTTTAAGGTTACTTTTTTGAGTACATTTATAATGACATAAATCACATTTGAATGGTTTTTCACCACTATGAGTGAGCACGTGGGTTTTGAGATAAATTTTTTGCAAACATTTATAACTACACAAATTACATTGGAATGGTTTCTCACCAGTATGAGTGAGCATGTGATTTTTGAGATTACCTTTTTGTGAACATTTATAATCACACAAATCACATATAAATGGTTTTTTACTGCTATGAGTGTGCATGTGTATTTTGAGTTTACCTTTTTGAGAACATCTATAATCACATAAATTACAATGAAATGGTTTTTCGTGTTTGTGAGTAAGTATATGTTTTTGGAAAACAATTTCCTGATGAAATTTGTGTTGACATATGATACACTTGTATAGCTCATTATCAGTATTTTCTTGCTCATGCTTGTGTGAATTATTGATATTATTGTACAGTTTCCCACCAGTCTTATTGCAATTTAAAATTTCATTTTTGATTTTATGGTTTTCAACTTCGGTTTGTTCTATTCGTGGTTCTATTTTGATGTCTATTTCATTTTTTATTATGGTTGATTTGTTACCATCCATCATGTAACAAGCGTTTGTAAAATTATCACAACCTGCAATCAACAAAAGGGTGTTTGGCATCACAGTATGAAAAGTGAATGCTTTTACTTGTTTATACAATTATGGTGAAAGCTTTCCATTTGCATATGTTATTAGAGATGTTACTTTTATAAACAGGAATAAATTTTTGGGTTGTGGTAACTTAAGAATTAACTAGTTGAATTAAACAATTTACTTCAAAAGTTCACTTGCTCAGTTAGCTTATAGTCCATTAGTTTATTGATCAAAATATGTCAAATATCATAAACGTATTATTCTTTTTCCTCATTGAACTATATATAAATAACTGGAATGGATGCCTTGTGTAAATAGCTGAGACAAATGAAATTTTATGCAACCCGCCAAAATGTAGGATCCTCATCCTTTTCTAACACAATGATTCAAATTACACATTTGGTCGCACACAAAATAAAACTTAATCTACGTTAAAAATCAGCAAAAAGTTTCACCGCGTGTCCTTATAATGCAGGTAACATAAGTTAGAAAGAAACGGGAATACTACATTCTTGTCTGTTGCCCCTGACACAACGTTTTGTGATTTAGCGTGCTTGCGCGTTCCTTCCAGTTATTTATACAGGGTTATTATAAATGATGGACCCATTTTTAAAGATGAATATTTATTAAAGTACAAATCCAAAATGAACAATCTTTTTACCAATGGAAAGTGGAAGTTTCAAAGTTTTTTTGCAATACATTATAAATGTTCAATGTGTCCACCGTCTGCTGCACGGCAAACATCTATACGGTAGCCGAACTCGTCCCACACACGAGCAAGTGTATCTACTGTTACTGGGTGCACGGCAGCTGTGATACGGTTCCGCAGATCGTCCAGAGTTATTGGTAGAGGTGGGACGTGAACAGCTTCCTTAACATAACCCCATAAGAAGTAGTCACATGGGGTGAGATCAGGAGATCTCGTTGGCCAGAAGTGTAGAGCCAGGTCTGTATTTCCCCTGCGACCTATCCAGCGCTGAGGAAGGAATGCATTCATAAAGCCTCGTACATGAAGGTGCCAATGGGGCGGAGCTCCGTCCTGTTGGAAAATGAAGTCCTGTGAATCTTCCATAACTTGAGGGAACAGCCATTGTTCCAACATGTCCAGGTACGTTCTTCCAGTTACAGTTCTTTCCGCAAAGAAAAATGGTCCATAAACCTTTGTACGGGATACGGCACAGAACACGTTTACCTTCGGTGAGTCTCTTTCGTGTTGCAATGTTAAATGTGGATTTGGCAAACCCCATATGCGAACATTATGTTTGTTGACTTTTCCACTAAGGTGGAAAGTCACTTCATCGCTAAAAATGATACGCTGCAGAAACGCGTCATCCTCCATCATTCCTAGCACATAACCACAAAATTCGAGACGCATCTCTTGTCATTAGGGTTGAGAGCCTGCACAATGTGTAATCGGTAGGGCTTGTACAGCAAACGCCGTCTCAGAACTTTCCAGATAGTTGATTAGGGTATTCCAAGTTCTCTACTAGCTCTATTGGTAGACTTACTTGGATTGCGAACAAAACTTTCTTCAATACGTCTGACATCATCCTCTGACATACGCGGTCGACCTGTGCTTTTTCCTTTACACACACTTCCAGTCTGTTGAAATTGCGTAAACCAACGCTTAATGCTTTTTCTTGTTGGTGGTTCAATACCGAATTTTGCACAAAATGCCCGCTGCACTACAATTTGTGACTCACTTCTTGCGAACTCAACAACACAGAAAACCTTGTGCTCCACGGTAGCCATCTCACTCACAACTGAGAGGGAAACCAGTGTTGGGAACTCCACAATACAGCAGTTCCCTCTAGCGAACGTGAAATATCCCTAAATCGGACAAAAAATCCCTCCAACTTTTTTACGCCCAATATAAACGATGATTGAATCTTGATGAATAATTTCAAGCGACATATCTGTATGTAGTAGATTCATAAATTTAACCTTAGAGAAAAAAAGGTTATATCTTTAGACTGGTTAGATATTGATTTTTATTTTGACGTTAAACAAATTATTATTTTATTCTAATATAAAATATGTATGTACATAGGTACCTAGGTACTTTATTTCTAGAAAATAAAACAAAAAACATGATTACAAACTAAATTCCAAAATTCTCAATAATACCTACCTAATTCTATGAATACATATTTTTCTAAAATGAATAAAGAATTCTATGAATACATTTCTTTATTCATTTTAGAAAAATGATGCTCGTTTGGTTTGAAATTCGTACAATTAACATTGTCTGCAGTAAACGTTGACCTGATCACACACATTGAATTTAAAGTATTTGCCGCTAATTTATTTCGTTTTTTTGTTTTTATATCGTTTACAACGGAGAACGTTCTTTCGGCTTCTGCATTGGAATGGGGCAGACATAGAATAAAAAGCGCAATTTTTGATATATTACGAAACAAATAGCTTCCAGAAAAATCTTTTACATTCTTTAATTCTAGCCAAAATTCAGCTGGATTTAATTGCAAAAGTTTTTCCTTTTTTTCATCATCGAAATGGTAGGATAAGTTTCTCCATTCAAAACACAACGAATTAACATCAATCAAGTCCGCGTAGTTGTCACAAATACGCTGTAAATTGTTATTCTTACGCTTATCCACATCTAAAATAACAGAAGGTGCAAAATACTCAATTTCTGCAAACAAAGTATCGCCGATTGGTAGGCGATTCAATATTTCTTCGCACATTGACACATAGAATGCCAAGATATCTAACCTTATTTTTTTTTTTTTCAGGCTGCAAAGTCTCTAGTAAGTTAATACATTCAGGTCCAACAAAAATTTCATTTAACGGCAAATAATTCGTGGGATGCAATATATTGTTCTTTAAATAATCGATTTTCAAAACGTGAGGTTTTAAAAAGTTTTGTGCTATTCTTAAAAATAGAGTTTCACTTTCTTTTTTTAAAGTAAAAATGAGTGGCTGCCTGCTTTGAAATAAAGCGTTAAATTGATTCATATAATTAAGAACAAATTTTAAAAATAAAAAATAACATTTGTATTCATGATTTTGTAACTGTTCAAGAATAATTCTACTTGAATTTAAATTATCTTCGAATACAGCGATATTGAAATATGCTATTAAAGCGTCCCAGTTAAAGAGGAGTCGTTCTATACATTGATGAGTGGCTAGCCATCTAGTTCCAGAAAGTTTTAACATTTTCAAATGTTTTTCTTGAAAATAACTTTGTATTTCCCTTAATTGTTCAGATCGTTTTGAACTGCCACTTACATATGAATATACGTTTTTTATTAACTCCTCTAAAACGGGGGGTAGCTTATTACAAGCTTTACTGGCAACTAACGCTGCTGAGTGACAAATGCACTTTAAAAGAATTAAGTGTGGTACATCTTTTTTTAATCTACTATAAAAAGAATTATGTCGGCCAACCATTACAGACGCTCCATCACATGCAAGTCCTAATATATTTTTCAGGGGAATACCTTTGTCACTTAAATACTGTGTAAATGTCTCGTATAGTTTTTGAGCAGATGTATCTTTAGCATCAATACGAAGAATTTCCAACAACTGGACTCTAACTTCTTGCCTTACTGGATCAATCCACTGGACCAATAAACACAATAGTTTTTCATTGGACACATCTGTACTTTCGTCTATCAAGATAGAGAAATGTTCCTAAAATAAAAATTACAATTATTATAATTTACTGTCACACTCAACAATATTCAACTTACTGTCTTTAATATGTCAATTAATTCGTCAGTTGCAGTCTTCGCAATTACATTTTTAATAATCGCCGTACACTTCTTTCTTGACAGTTGCAAATCTTGGGCAACTTTGCAATCAGGAAAAATATTTTTTAGAACTGGTACCAGATGTTCGATATTGCTCAAAGCTGTGTTGTGTTCAGCAATATAAGAAGAAAGTACAATTTCGGCCCTAGTAACTTGTTTTTTATGTTCAGTTAGTTTTACTTTCTCTTCTGTATTTTTTTGAAATAAAGTAGTTATTTTTTGCGATGTGTTGATATGTTTTATTCGCTGTTTGTGCTTAGCGCTATTTGCATGTCTTTGCAGTTCTGTTTTGCCGCAAACTAATGTTTTGTTGCACGCCTTACATTTACATTTATTTTTGCTCTCTTTTATAGGAAGTATCCATTCCTTGAAATCTGGGTTTTCTAGCCAATTATAACTAAATACTTTAGCTTTTTTTTTGTTTGCTGTAATGTTTTCATCCTCGTCCGCTCGTTCATCCGATTCACTAGAGGACAATGTTCTTTTCATCATTTTATTTCTACAAATGTAAAAAAAATTACGTACTTACACATTATAAATAATGTAACATTAATACGAAATACATACACTTGGATACTTACGAAATTTATGAATTTTTTAAATAATCAAACAAGAAGCACAACAGCACGCTACAAATACTGTCTTTAAACTAAAATAAAATAACAGAATAAGGAACAAAGCCAATAAAGGGAAAAGAAAAGTATGCAATTATGCATACATAAACACTATGTACAATTTATTAAGTAGATTATTTAAACCTGAGGCACGTTTTGGGTCAATAAATCGGCAGCGGTCAAAGCTTTTATTCTGTGCAGGCCCTCGTAAACAACTTATTTTTACAACCACAGTCGGGCTTGGGGTAATTTAGGTCGTAGAGAAAAATACAATACCTACTTCCAGAAAATGTTATAAATAAATACATTTGTATTTTTTTTCGGTCAATTTTTTAAATATTTATAAAGGGTCTTTGATGTTTTTCTCCAACTTTCAAAAATCCCTCTTTTATGGCACTTTTCAAAAAAATATCCCTTTATCCCTTTTGACTTAAAAAATCCCTCCAAAAAGGGAATTTCCCTCCCAGTTCCCAACACTGAGGGAAACGAATGTCGGCCTATTGCCGCGCGAACTCTACCGGCCGCTTCTGGAACCATCATTGCCCACCGAAACGTTCAAACTTCCTCTTTCCATTGGTATAAAGATTGTTTATTTTGGATTTGTACTTTAATTAATATTCATCTTTAAAAATGGGTCCATCATTTATAATAACCCTGTATATAGTTCAATGTTTTTCCTAGCAGTTGTCATATTTATTGACAACCAATGTTGCCACCAAAGAGACTGCTACTTTAGGCACCCTTATTAGGATTGTCGATTGTCTTGTGTAGAATAAAAACACAAAACATGACTATTTAATGAACTACCCAGCCAGCACACTGACGTTATAATGACGTTATTTTTAAGTGATCAGTGGTCGACGACGTCATATGACTAATAATGGGACGTGCGTAGACGTCTTCAAAACGACGTCTTTTGGACGTATACTACAATACGTACAAGTTTCATTAAAAAGATATTATTTTAGCAGGGGTCAAGGAATACTGGTCATATTAAGCAGGTGGTCACAATATAGAGATGTTTTGACTGTAGTATGTAATAAATGTTATTTCCAATATTCAACTATTTATTTATACTTCCTGTCTTAGTCCTAGTAGAGGACGTTTTAATGACGTCTTATATTGACGTCTTTGGGCTGTGACATAGTGATGTCAGTTTTACAACAATTAAGGCCTCCGCTTACTAGACCTGACGACCATTATAGGACCGAGACCGAAGCAGCACATGCAGAAAAATATTCTCGGTATAGACTTAAATTAGGTAACGCTCACAAGACCGTACAGTGACCGAACCGGACCGGAACGTTGCATGCACGGCCCGTCACAGAATTCCCAGAGAGAACGTTTTGTCGGCGGTGAAACGTTTCGCGACGGGCACGTAACGTTAACAGACCGGTGAGTGCCAGCAGCGCAACGCGTATGTACAGCGTTTTTAACTCGTTGACGTGTAATTAGAAGGAAAAAGTCATAAAATGATTGTTATAAATTATTTTAAATCTGAATGTTTTACTACAAAGAAAAGATTTTATGTGTCGAAAGTTAAATAATTCAATATAAAAAGGAAGATTAAAAATAAATTTAGAGGTAATTTCAGTCCATAAGGTTAAATATGTTACTACAAATAGAGCATTATAAGACAGAGAAACTACCCCATATTAATTCTTGATAAGGCTGCAATTTTGCCGACTGCAAACCATGTTGCAACCGGGTGTTAATGGGGAAGCGACGGCGGCAATACGGTTACCCTACGGTCTCAATCCTATGTAGTGAGTGTTGACTTTAACCGGCTTGTCGGATACGAGCCTGCCACGGTTCGGTCTCGGTCCTATAACGGTCAGGTCTAGTGAGCGGAGACCTTAAGACGTCATATTATGGGACGCACGTAGACGTCTTCAAAACGGCGTCTTTTAGACGTACAATAAGGTCGTTTTTAGATTTCTAATATTAATTATGGTTTATCTAGGTAATCAAAAAATGATATATTCCGTAAAATGTATTATATAGTATTATGTATTATATATGTATTTTATTCTGTTTATTTATGTCTATTTTTACATTTGCAGACTGTAAATAACATTATTTTACTGTTTTCAATATTCAAATACACTATTTTTGTATTGTCAGGTCCACTGATATACGAGAGGCATCTGGCTATACTGTTTCACTTTATTTTTTACTGAACCGCACGTGACCACATGCCGGAATACTGTTTTGCTCTTTAATTAGTAACGTTCTTACTTATTATTCTAAGTTGTTGTCGTACCTACATTTATAGTGTATGTGTAACAACTACTGCATAATAATTGTGTGGTTTGTCACAAAGGGTGAGTATAATAAATTGCTTGCTCCGTCACAACACTACATAACCGATACAATTTTACACGTTCGATGATTTTGTGAGATTAGTATTGTTAATAAATGAATACTAATACAAGGTTGCTTAGTACTAACTAATATTACTTTTTATTTTAGTATCATCAACTATTTTTTGCATATTGTTTTAGCAGCTTTTCAGTTAATAAATGTTTACTTTTGTTTAATAATTATGTATGAAATGATATATAAGAAATGTTATTTCCAATATTCAACTATTTATTTATAATTTCTGTCCTAGTTCCTAGTTCTAGTATAAGACGTTTTAATGGCGTCATATTGAATAACGTTTTAATGACGTCTTATATTGATGTCTTTGGGCTGTTACATAATGCTGTCAGTTTTAGTACAATTTGATATCACTTTAATACGTCATTTGACGTCGTTATTGTCGAAAAACGGTGACATTATGACGTCAGTGTGGTGGCTGGGTAATAGTGAATACCCAGCTCTATAACTACAAGTAAACGCCAGTTAATACCTACATACGTAATTTTGTATGTAGGTATTAACTTAATGTAAATTAAGCATAGGTCTATAATAGTCTAAAACCAGAAAAACAAACTATTCAACAGGAAATCTCAACCTCTACAATTCAAGGAAACCAGAAATCTGCCAGAAGGATGTTTTATAATTCAAGAAAATATTATCTTAATTAATATTAATCAAAAATACAAGAAATGAGTAAACTGCGTGATAACCCATGCATATCTACCTGAATAAACAATACGACTCGAAATCATGCTCATCTAGCACCTATCGCAATATATCAGTGGCGCCTGTACAGTTGCGGCCGAAAAATTTTCAACGTCTATATATTGCGACTTTTTAAGTCTCACAAGAGACGTCACTTTTATTCATCCGAAATGTCATAAATGGCATACAAGCCAGCTTCAGTCGATGTAAATATTAGAAAAATGTGCTACCTTGAAAAATTACCGTTGAAAATGTTTCGCCTGCAACTGTACCTACTTGTCTTTTGGATAGTTACTCTCCATAAAATTGCATAAAAGGCAATCGGGGACGCAACTGAATGGTGCACTACCTTTGCATTACACGCTCGTAGCGACCCAGCCAGCACACTGAAGTTATAATGACGTTATTTTTAAGTCATTATTGGTCGACGACGTCATATGACTAATAAATGATGTCCATAAGACGTCATATAATGGGACGTACGTAGACGTCTTCAAAACGAAGTCTTTTGGACGTACAATACAATACGTACAAGTTTTATTAAAAACATATTTTAGCAGGGGTCAAGGAATACTGGTCATATTAAGTAGGTGGTCACAATGTAGAGATGTTTTGACTGTAGTAATAAATCTGTGGAAATAAATCTTATTTCCAATATTCAACTATTTATTTCTAATTCCTGTCTTAGTCCTAGTATAGGACGTTTTAATGACGTATTATATTGACGTCTTTGGGCTGTCACATAATGATGTCAGTTTTACAACAATTTGATGTCGTTACTGCCGAAAAAACGGCGACATTATGAAGTCAGTGTGCTGGCTGGGGAGTGGTATCCACATGATTCCGGATATTTTAACCCATCTTTAGCACGTGGTTTATGATGACTAGAGACGTGCATTTTAAGTAAGCATAAAACCACTATGTCGAGGAAGTGAAGTAATTTAATCTGCAATAGTATACAATGTGGCACAAAAATTGGCGCTTGAAAATGATGAGTTTGGAGTAGCTATGCTGCAAAAATACACAGTAAAATGTGATCTATGTAAAATAAACAATGCAAATTAAAAAAATTGTTAGCGGCGTAGCAATTTTTATATATAACAGCTTCCATATTTATAAACTATATGTCCTATAACTTGTAGCGACACTATGCCAGTCGCACTGTTCGTCCTTATATGACGGCTTTATCCGCCGGTTTTCTGTAGTTTTCGGGTGGCAATTAATAGAAGAGTGGAATTCTGAATATTCTAGAGTTGATAGTACTTGGCACATCACATTTCAGTTTGTTCTGCTGTGGCAATTAATTATTATACCGCACTTTCGCTTAGTCGAATAATACGTGTAATAGTAAAGTCGGCATTTTAAGGGTGTTGTCACTAGTTTTCAAGTGTCGATTAATTTAAAAAGTAGGTGTATGAGTAGGTTAGAGTCCAATCTACTTTGCAAACCACAAATAGTCTGGTTTTGCTGTGACAATTAATTATTATACCGCATTTTTGCTTAGTCGCGTAATACGAGTAATAGTAACGTCGGCATTTTAAGGGTCTTAACACTAAACCCAAACAAACAAATGAAGAATCTAGGTCACTGAAATCACGAGGGTGAAAATGCAAAAAGGGTCGCAAATCACGAGGCGAGACGCAGTTATGAAATGTTCGACTCGAGTAATAGAGCAACAGCAGGCGAGCTGGAATGACTCAGTAGCGTCACAAAATTGATAACGAGTTATAATTAAAATTTTTGCACTTTTCTTTACATGTGTCTTCATTACCCTATGACATTTAAAACGTAATGAAATTTTTAATTATTAACTCGTTACACTATATTTAACGGTGTCTCTTAACCACACATTTTATTTGACTAATTGCCAATACGTATTTCGGTAACGATGTTACCTTTTTCTCAGATAAAACCGTCTGAATATAATTCTAAAAGTTATAACCCTCTTCTGGGTGCATTTTTAAAGGGGCTAATTAAAAACTATGCAAAGCAATTTTAACACAAACATGCAACTAAGGATAAATACATCTTTTTATACAGTAAGGAAAGAGAAAAAGAAAAAGGAAGCTTAATAAATGTTCTTATGACACCCACATGTTTGAAACTGAGACCCGGCCAAGGAGTTAAGGAAAACCAAGGAATTAAGTTTTATAAAATAATTATTAGCCTTATATAATGGTTACTCTTCTAAAAACATTGACAAATTATTACAGAAAATACAAAATTTTCTGAACCATAACATAGAGAATTTTGAATTTTATGCCATTAATATATGGTTTATGCCATTTGTGACTGAAAATAAAGTTGCTACAAAGCGGGGCGTTTTAAATCTAACAGACTGTATGTTAAACGGGATTTATATAATTTTTTTAAGGAAATTTGTCGATGTCATTGAGACGTCATAACTCTACATTCGTCATACTGGTATGGCGTAATTATAACGTTATAATTGGGCATTCGTCATCAGCGACCAAACATGTCTAAAAAATCACGTAAATAAGACGGTACTCTGCTTACTGGGTAAATAAATCCGTATAAATAAATCTATTTCCAAAAAACGACGACAATATGATGTGATATGTGTCATGTCATTTACTGGACGTCATTATGCCTTCGACTTTTGGTTTACTGACGTCTTATGACGAGTTATCACCAAATATTGACTTTATTATGACGTACCTTTGCTACCTGGATTATGACGATTAATAAAATCTTCACTTTAAGCCTGGATCCCATTACTTTTATATTTGACAAACATTCGTCATTCGTGGATATTTGCCAAGTAGTGGGAACGGGTTACTCGTACAAGTGTTCGCCACTTGTCCTTTCCCGTCGGTTGTCGGTAAATATAACACAAATCAAAGTCTTTTGCGACTTGACAAATATATCGTTTAAGCCTGGATCCCATTACTTGTGTATTTGACAAACATTCGGCATTCGTGGACGTTTGGCAAGTAGTGGGAACTGGTTACTCGTACAAATGTTCGCCACTTGTCCTATCCCGTCGGTTGTCGGTAAATATAACACAAATTAAAGACTTTTATTACTTGACAAATATTCTTTAAAAATGTATATCTTCAAGTAAAAATGTTTGCCAAATATACAAGTAGTGGAAGCGGTTACAGGGTTACACAAATATTCATTTGCATATTTGTCGAATTCACAAACATTTGCGAATTTGCCAAATACACAAGTAATGGAATTCAAGCTTAAAAAATGTATATCTTCAAGTACTACAAATGTTTGCCAAATGTACAAGTAGTAGGAGCGGTTACACAAATGTTCATTTGTATAATTCGACAAATATACAAATGAACATTTGTGTAACCGCTCCCACTACATGTATATTTGGCAAACATTTGTACTTTTTTACTTTTTTGATTTGTGTTATATTTACCGACAACCGACGGGAAAGGACAAGTGGCGAACATTTGTACGAGTAACCCGTTCCCACTACTTGGCTAATATCCACGAATGACGAATGTTTGTCAAATACACGACTAATGGGATCCAGGCATAGCGGCTTCCCGTGTAGCATGCCAGAATTTTTCAAAAAGCTATTTGTACTCACTATGGCAACGAACATACTCTGTATTAAAAACGGGGCTGTTAACAAATGGCAAAGAAATATCACTTTTAGTATCATTTACAAACAAAACATTAGGCAATTATTTTGCAACAACTTTAGTTTTATTAAAATATAATGTATTTAATTAGTTTTTGAAATATATTGAATACAATTCCTGTCATGATTTTTACATGACTTCTAGGTACTTTTGATTAATAGTAGATTATACCACGAGTCAATAATGATAGCTACTATTCCCGCGGAATATTTACGACCCGAGCCGCGTCAGCGGCGAGGGAGTAACATTCCAAGGGAATAGTAGCCATTATTGCGAGTAGTATACTCTACTTTATCTACGACTAAATTATTAATTTTAAATTTTTAATGAACAACTTTATTTGCCAATAAAATTAACATTAGTAATTGTACAATTAATGAACTGAATTGCTCGTGAACTGCTATCAATAACTTTGGAAGAGTTTTCAATACAAATATTTGGAATTTCGGTTGCTGTAAAGGAAGAAGATGCTTCATTACTATTTATCTGTTTAGCAATAGTATCTGCTGTAGTTGTCTTGTTTCTCATAGAGTGATCAATATATCCTTCAGCTACCTGTGTAGATCGCCAGCCCCCATGACGCTTTAATCCAGTTATATCGCCTCCTCCATCAATGTACAGAGTGGCAGATGATCTGCGATAACAATGGCCGGTATAACTTTCAGGATTTGGCAAGTTTAAATATTTGGCAATTTGTCTACCAATGTCTGCAAATTTGTTTTTTCCTACACGTTGTATTGTACATTTGGATTTTTGATAATTTAGAAAGAATGAATTGATTTTTACATGTGACGGACGGAGATCGATGTACTTCTTTACAATGTTGTAAAACGTACTGTTTATGGTGAATGATCGTACAATTTTGGTTTTAGTCTTGGGTATTGTTATTAATAAGTGTGTTTGGAGATCCTTCACATCTTCTATATTCATTTCATAAAGCTCGATTGAGCGGCATGCGCCCATAATTCCAACAATTAATATAACCTGAAGCAAATAAGAATATGAGTTTTTGAATAGATCAGATTAAATATTATGTACATTTACCTTATGTAAAAGAAAAACTTCATCAGGAGCTTTGTCAATAAATTTCCTAATTTGTTCTGGGGTCAGAGTGGAAGACTTCTTTGGTTGAAATCCTTCAGATTTTCTTTTTAAAAACGCTCGTAGTTTGCCATATTTTTCAATATCAACGTCATGGTTTATTCTCAACATAGATTTAATTATTGAATAGAATGACCATAATGAAGATGGTTTGTATTTTGCACTTAATTCAGCGAAATAGGCTAGTAGAACATTTTCGGAAAATGAGTTTGCGTTTTTTCGAAGACGCCATTCGTTGAAGATCGCGTACGTTTTATTATAAACTGATTTCGATGTTTCCGGTATCAAGGTAGATGTTGTTGTTGCAGCCAGTTGTGCAATTTCTGGTGGTGTACAGGTAAAATACTCTTCATTTTCATCCATCTCAATACACAGTACGCGTTTGACACTGACACCAACTGACACTTTTGAGTTTTTGTATTTTGTTTCCATGGTATTGTTTAATTTGAGAAACTGTGATTGGACTGCAAGCGGGATTAACAACTATTAATCCCTCCTCATTAATCCCTAAGCGAATAATATATGGCATTATACTGCAAAAACCGCAAGTATAATACCTACGTTATGTATTAGTCGTAGATAAACACAATTACCCACTGTGTTTATTTGATACACAGGGTAAAACCTATAGTAAATTATTAAGCATTTTGCGGTTTAGGATGTAGTCCAATTAATATGCAAGTGGACTCGTAATAATGTTTCAAATTCTGTTTGTTCTGTTCTTAAAATTCTTAAAGAACAGTTATTTTTTCGTACTTTCTAAAGTAAATAATCTTAATACTCCCTGAAAATAATATAATAATAAAATTACAGTGTTGCCATTTAGCAACTCTACCTGGTACATTCAAATTTGTCCTATAATGCACAATTAATTGGCATTATACTTATGACTGTGTATTTCTTAAATAATTTCTACTCTAATAAATACAGATTAATTCAACATCCTGTATTTTATGACAATTTAAAGAAAATAGGCTGCTCCAGTCGATAAAGTAGGTCGCCCGTCGTCAAAAAGTGCAACGCGCAACGGCTGATAAATATTAATGCATCAGCAATGCTTAACTAATCCTGATTGTTTTGGGTTGAGACTAATAAATAGTTGTTTTATTAGTATTTGTGATTAGAAGTTAGAGTTATCCAGACTTGTATTATTCCGTAAGTATATTCTTATAATAATTATATACTTTTTATTTTACTTTTGAATGTCATTTTAATAAGAACATTAAAAACTAAGGTTAGAAATGAAGGATTTATAATTACAACGTTTACGATAGTGTATGTAAACAAGTGGATGCCACTTTTGTTCAAGAAAGGTAACATTTTATTTTATTAGTTTGAAGTGAAAAATTATTAATATTATTATTAACAGGATTATTAATAGATATAGATGTGTGATTTACTCTGTTATTGTTGGTTATGAAGTTTATTATTTTAGAGGGTTTTTTAATGTTGTATTTTGTGGAACCATTTTGGATAATGAAATGATTATTCATTATTGCTATAAAATATAAACAATTTGAAACCATATTACATACCGTTTAAGCCAATAACTTTTTAAATAGAACTATCTTTATGTTGTGACGTATTACAGCCGATTGTTTTATTTAAAAAACATTTCCTTCCTATATTACGCACAGCTATTGTGCCTTAAATGATGTTTTGATAAATCTAATTGGAATTATTCGAGTTCCTTGTGGCTTCATTGACGGTGTTGCAGCATAAATATGCTTGGTTCAGACGTTTCAATTTGTAGTTTTATTGTTACTCGTCAGCTTGAACTTAACCAACGTCAGTAAAGTTAGCACCCCTACTTTGTCTAATTTCAAAAATTTTAGTGCCATAATTTTGGACCAACTCAAAACATTTTGGACCATCCCCTATTCATCAGAAATGAAAATGTTAAAGTGGGGGGTGCTGACTTAAGTTCAAGCTAGCACCCCCACTAGTCCGGCCAGAAGATTTTTCATTTCAACTTTTGCTCATTTGCTGAGGTTTAAGTAAAAGTTGCAGAACAATTGAGCAGCAGGAAGCGATCTCTCACAGCTTCTTAAATTGACAAGAAATTACCAGATTTGGTAAATTTCATCTTCATCACTCATTCTTCTTAATTAAAATTTTTATAAAAACAATATGTTCACTGATATCAGTCACAAATAGTTATTTACATTACAGGCTGCGAAAGTTTACTTTTAGGTGCAAGATGTTTTTAATTGGCCGAGGCGAAGCGTAAATGTAGCCGAGGTTAGTTCAAAACACCGAGCACCTGAAAGGGCTTTCGCAGCGTGTAATGTATTAAACTTTTCATTCTCTCCTTGACATTTATTAACCACCGTAAATAAATAAATAAATAATATGATGTTTCAGTGATTATAATAAAATAATGTTTGTATATACAACAGTATTGTTACCAACGTAATGTTGACAACAGCCACCTTATAATATTATATTTTAAAAAAATTGGCAGTTTTACTTTGTTGTCCAGGAACTGAAAGTTTTTCATACCTAGCAACCACCTCTCATGTTTTACTTTCGCTTTCGGTTGCCTTATCAAGATAGAAAGTTACACTTTCGTAAAGGGGAGAATGAAAAAGTGTCTTACATTTGATACAATGTTGCAGTAAAAATGTAAGAACGATAGAAAAATATAGCAGGAAGTGATCTCCCGCAGTACCTTAAAATAAGAATAAATGTCCGGATTTGATAAATTTGTTTATTTATATAATTGACAGTATTGTTTAGTATTAATATCAGACAGTGTACCTCAACAAACAATTGAAGAATCTGGGTCAACACGTGATCAACAGCTGTGAAACACATTATGATAAGATAAGAGTGTAAGCAGCATCTTATGTTACCAGGGGTGTTAAAAAAGTCAGCAGCGTACTTTTGTATTGTACTTTTTAACATTTTGTTTGTCATCGTTGAATACATACACCCTAATAACGGGTTATAATTAAAAACTTCATTACCTTTTAAGTGTCATAGGGTAATGGGTAATTTATATATATAGTATATATAATCTGTTTCCCTTTCTGTGTAAGGGTGAAGTCTTAAGTTATCAAGTCGTTTCACTGCACTACACTTCACTTAAGTTGTTATAAACTTATTCCAATCCTTTCTATTTTTTTGCCAGTTGTTTTGCTTCTAACCACTTTATGCTTTTTTTCTTGAGGATTTTTCCTATTGTGCTGTCCCACGACTGTTTTGGCCTCTCTCTCTTCTTTTTACCTTGTGCTTTGGATTCCCACACCTTCTTAACCTGTGTTGTGCTTTTCATTCTTTGCAAATGACCCTACCAACCAATGTTTTCGTTCAATATCTTCTTCTATAGATTCTATTTTTAGTTCTTGTCTTATTTGTTCATTTCTAATTCTATCCATCTTCGTGACCCCCTTCACCCTTCTTAAGTATTTCATTTCAGCCGCTCTTATTTTACTCTTTTCTTGCTCTGATAGTATCCACGACTCGCAGCCATACGTAAAAATTGGTCTATAGACAGCTTTATAAACTTTCATCTTTGTTCCGTTACTTCTTTCTTATTTATGTTTTCCTGATTCTTCTAACGTAACTCCCAAATATTGAAAATTTTGACTTCTATCTTTTCTCCATCAGATGTGACTTCTATTTCCTTCTTTACTCCAGAAATTACCATAACTATTGTTTTAGATTTATTCATTTTCTTTCCACTCTTTGTTAACACCTCATTCCACACCTTTAGGTTTTCTTTCAGATCATCCTCGCTCACTGCTATTATTGCTGTGTCGTCTGTGAAGGCGCATTCAGAGACATGTACCCTTTCTAGATTTCTATATCCAATACATAAAGGTTTTATTCTTTGCTGTGCTTCTTGAATTAGTTCGTCCATATAAATAATAAATAACAGGGGACTTAAACTACCTCCTTGTCTTACTCTATCTTTTGTTTTAAATTCTTCTGATTTGGCATTTTTGCTTATTACTCTGTTTCTGGTTTTTTGTACAGGCATTTGATTACTCTAATTAGTTTTCTGCTTACCCTTCTTTTTTCTTAGCATTTCCGCTTTTACATTTCCGCCCTCGTGATTTCTGTTCATTTGTTTGTGGAGGTATGCGCATTGCTGCTATAAAGCTTTCAATGGTGCTCGACAACCTAATAGTGAAGCTGGTGCAGTTCATTACTATTGGTGAGTAGATCCATCTCGATCCGGAATCGATTTTCGACAAAAATTACCGATCCCGATGAATGTGTGCTTATAGAGTAAGTATCATTCCTATAAGCTTACCAAAAAAAATTTCGAAAAAAAAACGTTCCCCGGCGACGCTAGCGACATTGAAAGTTGCCATTTTGGGTATTTTGGTACACAGCCCATCCAGTCAATTGTTGATGAATTTGACTGGGAATTTTTGTATTCTACTCTTTATACCCTGGAGATGGGACTCCCATCTTACTTACCCATCTCCAGATGGATAATAAGTCCCGTGACCCTACCTATGAAACTGAGGTCACCAGAGGTCATCAACGGCCAACATTTTGAAAAAAAAACGAAAAGGTGGAAAAAAAGATGTGAAACGAGTTCTAGGACTTCAATTTCCTTAAATAACAATAATACAACAATAAATTCAATACGCGTTTCACATCTTTTTTTACACCTTTTCGTTGATGACCTCTGGTGACCTCAGTTTCATAGGTAGGGTCACGGGACTTATTATCCATCTGGAGTCCCATCTCCAGGGTATAAAGAGTAGAATACAAAAATTCCCAGTCAAATTCATCAACAATTGACTGGATGGGCTGTGTACCAAAATACCCAAAATGGCGACTTTCAATGTCGCTAGCGTCGCCGAGGAACGTTTTTTTTTTCGAAATATTTTTTGGTAAGCTTATAGGAATGATACTTATCCCGAAGATCGATTCCGGATTGAGATGGATCTACTCGGTTAGGACTTCATTGAAGTTACTTACCAAACTGGCTGCACATTTGGTACAATCATTACCTACCTTCAGTGCATGAACAAAAAATTCATCTAGGCTTAAAATACCAGAACTATTGTTAATATTATAAGGAACTCTAGAACTGTTACAATTATGCCGAAAAATGCCATCAGAACTTTTTTTTGCGAAAACGAGGGTGCTGCGTGAAGTTAGCACTGTCAAATCATTTTTTCGATTTCTGTGCTTAAGTTACTTATTGTGGTATTACTCATATGGGGTAGTTTTCTATTTAGGGGTGGATTTTGAAAATGTATTATATGCTAGTGAATAGTTCATAATTAGTCCAAAATTATGACACTAAAATTTTTGAAATTCGACAAAGTAGGGGTGCTAACTTTACTGACGTACTTAACCATACCTTTTGTCAACTTTATTCTTTGAAATGGATATTTTTCAGTGTCTTTTCCATAAGGGATACAAATTATAAGTACAGGCATTCTATTTAATTGCGTTTGACGACAAGTGGCGGATTATTGTTAAGAGATTTCTTTATTTGTTGTTTTCCAAAGGTCCTTCGAGAACAATAATTGTTGGAGTAATGTATAATAAAATTGGTAAATGTCAAATGTGTCAATCTTTATGAACCAAATCATCAAAGGGAGTCTTTAAATATAAATAGACTCAAGGTGATTCGGAGTGCCAGTTCACTCCAATATAGTTCAAGACCCGGGGAAAGAAGGAAAAAGAACACGGGGTAGACCAAGAATCTAAACGGAAGATACAATAACAGAAATGGCAAGATTATTTAGTCCTTAGATTATTTTATTTGGGGGTATATTGAGGATTAAGTGTACAATACGCCTGTTACAGCCTGTACGATATTTCTTGAGCCAAAATTCCTAAAAGACTGTTACGTCACTTTCTCGAAATTAACCGCATTCAGCATCCGAGGTTGGTAAGACACTGGCGGTGTCGTCGGCTTTCATCAGTTCACCTTAGCAACTTGCAGTTTACAAACAATCTACGTTTCAAGGAACGCCGCTGCTTGCCAGTATCGAGCCGTGGCACTGTTGGGTTCCGAGAATAGAACGTCATCGGCTTTCTCGTTTCTGGGAATTCTGGCTCAAGAAATATCTTACGGCGTGTTTAATGTTCTAGATAGTGAAACGATTTAGTGCACTACATGTATGAGCATTTTGAAAAGAACAGAAAACTGCTTGAATAGAGATGGCGATGTGTTTGAATGTGGTTGAGTGTTTCGTCAAACGTTGTTACTGTGTTTTGTTTTGTGTTACATTAGTTTTTGACTCAAAACATGTTAAACTTGGATTAAACAGTTACTTCTTTTGTTTTTATTTATTTCTGCCAATTTCCATAGCCTACTAGATTTTATAAAATAACATTTTAAGGGAAATAATAGTACATTTTCCAAAATAACTTTGAAACTACAACATTTAGTTATAAGGACACGTTTATACATATTGCCCCTAATTTTGAACGTAGAATACAATAAAACTAAAAAAGAAGGTTGTTATTTAAAAATAATGAAATTTGGGTATTCTGTGGATACAAAGTTTGGCATTCTTTTTTGGAACACCCTGTATTACTTTTTAAAGTTCCTAATAATCAGTAAAACTTTATTTAAAATAAAGAAGTTGACATCCATTTCTGGTGTAATCAGAAGTAGAAGAAATCTGAAATTATTTTAAAACATAAGCACGTAACCTGAAACGTTTCCACGCCATGACACACCCTGTATATATAATCTATATATATATAGATTATTTTAACAGTGAAAACTTCATGACTAAAACTATAGCTTTTTATTCTTTAAAAAATAGTAAAGCTACATGTAACATATAGATCGGTTCGCTATAAATAAATTTAATAACTCCTAAAACAAATGCTTAAGAAATTTATTACTTCAAATAAAAAGAATAATACATAATGCGTTTTCTTCCTCAATAATACAGTGCAAGAGACTCACTTGAAAATACAAGTTTTATTGCTCCATTGTTCTCCGGTAATGTCACGCTACATAGGTATGCACTAATATTTATTATCTTTATTACTTACTGTACCTGCCGAGCTGTTTGTAAACAATGAAAACGTAATCTGTCTTCAGAAACGTATTTTTCTCTTACTTGATTTGTTAAATGTGTTGGCTACTTGGTTTATTTAACCTAAACATTTTATCAGTCTAAAGGTAGAAAAATCTTTGTGGGAGTAATTATTGGAAATAAATTTTAATTAACTTATTAGTGCAGGTGGATTATCATAAATAAATAAAAATAAGGAAATAGATAAATGCTTAATTTAAATTTGAAAAAAAATCTTATTTTTATCAATACTGATTGATTGGTCTGATCTAGTGATCTACTTTGCTTTATTTGTTTACATTAACTCCGACACTGCAAAATGCGGTAAAAGGGAATGGATTATGTATATATGTATGTATGTTTATATTAACAATATTATTATTTATTAACCCTTTCAAACCTGCTGTCCATTAAAGTGGGCGTCGACTTTAATATTATATTTTGTAAACATATTGTATTTGTTGCCTGAATCAACCTTATGTCCTGTCTTATGGACATGTATTTGGTATAAAAACTAAAGTCACTAAATAATAAAGTACCGCAAACCATAAGGCCAATGAGTGCGAGAGAGAAAGCGCTACTTTTGCCCAAAAATGTTCTCCTAATGTCAAATCACTTGTCAAATCGTTTGAAAACGTAGTGTTAAGCGTGCGACATCATTGTATCTAAACCCACCGTTGGCAAGATAAAGTGTAATTATGCCTGGTTGTTGTATTATCAATTGCAAAAACAGTGCCGCCAAAGGTTTCCGTTTATTTGCATTTCCCAGTGGTGAAAGGAATGCAGACAGAAGAAAAAAGTGGTTATGTGACATTAATCAAGACAATGTGCCGGTAAATGCGAAGATTTGTGAGGTAAGTACATATGTAAAAGCAGATCACAACATGTTATAACACTTACTTACTTAAGGTGCATTTTTCTGAATCCCAATTTGAACAATCAAGAGCAGATCGCATTGAAAAACTAACTCCAAATGCACACCCTGATCTGGTTGTCAACCACAAAAGGCGAAAATGTGACGCTACTGACGCTCCAAGTAGTAGTGTTAATGAAGAAATAGCACATGAAGATATTCATGAAGACAATCACGAGGTTAGCTTTGATGAAATTGAGCGAGAAGTAGACAATATTCAAACTATCAAAGAACTCAGACAACGGTTGAAGGTAGCCCTTGCAAAGTGCAGGAAATATGAAAAGAAGTTGCAAGAAAAGAGTTCAACAAACTTGGAGCAGGTTTTTAATGAAGATCAGCTGGTATACCTTGAGAAACATAATAGCCGTGGATCCTCGTGGTCAGAGGATACCATCACAAGGGCACTTCGCTTATATTTGGCTTGTGGTTCCAAGGGCTATGAAGAAATTCGAAAACAAAACCTACCATATCCAAGCATCCGCACTTTACAACACCGAATAAGGAACTTGAGATTTAAAGCAGGTATACTGGACCAAGTTTTTGACATGTTAAAACTGAAAGTTAGTATTGGTGCAGGTTTAGTAAATAGAAATAAGTACTTTGGTACTATTGTTGAAGTGACTAATAAAATGTCCTTTTTTTTGAAGGTGGAGACATTTCAACCACAGGAGAAACACGCAACTCTTATGTTGGATGAGATGGCGATAACACCAGGTCTGCAATATGATAACACGCTTTGCCAGGTGGTTGGCAGGCCTACCATGAATGCATCAGGGGGTGTTGAAAACTCAAATGAACTAGCAACTCACGCTCTTGTGATAATGTTGGGAGGATTGTCGACTCGATGGAAGCAGATTGTGTGCTACGAGTTCACAGGCAATTCATTTTGTGCCTCTGAACTGTACAATAGAGTTACTCAAATACTCCAGAAATCATATGCTGTCGGTGTAACTGTAAAAGTTGTAATTTCTGATATGGGAGGACAAAATCGTAGCATGTGGAAAAAGCTAAATATTGTTGCATCAAGGTTTAGTAAGATTTCGAATTTTGTTAAACATCCATGCATTCCAAATGAGAAATTATTTTTCTTGGCCGATCCTGTGCATGTTTTTAAAAATTTGGCTTCAGCGCTCAGGAAGGGACATCAATTTATATTAGAAGATTCAATAGTCCAAAAATATAACTTGCCATCAAACATGATTTGCATTGAACCAATTAAACAACTTTTTAAGCTCGAAAGCAACGACGTGCTAAAGTTAAGCCCTCGTTTAAAGAAAAGTGTGTTAGAGCCATCGCACTTTGACACAATGAATATTGCACTCAGTGTGGCTTTGCTAAATCATGCTGTATCTGCTGCAATACTGCATTACATTTCACAAGGTAAAATTGATGCTAAACATAGGACAACTGCTTGGTTCATGTCTAAAGTGTATTACTGGTTTAAATTAATGACAGCTCGACAGCACACTTTTGCCTTGTCCACCTATAATAAGGAAAACTATGAAGACGCCATACATAGTTTGAATTCTATGCAGGAAATTGTTTACAATTTGTCAGTAAATGGAAAATGGATGCCCTTCCAAACCGGAATTGTTCTTTCCACTCAAACCGCTTTGGATGTTCATAAAATATATTTAGAAGAAGACCATTTTCAATATATCATGTTAGGACGCTTCACACAGGATGCGTTAGAAAATTGTTTCTCATCTATACGTTGTCGACAACCAATACCTGACGCACATATGTTCCAAGTATCGCTAAGATTACTGTGTTTGTCACAGTTTGAAACTAATGTTTCCAAAAGTAATTACCAAGATGCAGACTCCTCACATTTAGTTAATTACTGCAATGAGTTAAACAAAACGGAAGTACATAAAAACGATGCGGAACACTCCATTTCAGATGCAGACATTCAGAGCCTTATCAAAAATTATTCTGTTGAGGATTTAAACGAATCTTTAGAGTCAAGCCCATACTATTTACTTGGCTCAATTTTATATAAAGTGAAAAGTAATCGTCGTGTTTGCAACATATGCTACTCAAGTGTCACAACTACCGATACCACGGCTATTGGAAATATACGTGCCTTTTGCAAATTAAAGGAGTTTCAAGTTGACGTTCTTCAATTCGCAACAAATGATTTGTATCAATACATTAAAAACATTGAACTGTACTTCCGTGAATGTACGAATTCATTGCTACAAAATCATTTATCATTAAATGAGTTCAAAGAAATTATTAAGACGAAATTTGATACTCCCGACATACCAAATTGTCATAATATATTAGATAATATAATTTCTATTTTTATACGAAGTAGATTATATTTTGTTTTGGCCGATTTGGACAAAGGGGCCACCAGGTCTAATTTAAAAAGTAGTCGCAGCATTGCAATGCGTGCCTTAGTAAAACAACAATAAATACTGAACACAATGCTTGGTTGTTTTAATTAATTGCCTTACTATCTGCGGTTTAATTATTAACGCATGTTGATACAGTTGTGCTCTTTTAAGAATATAGTACAAAATTGAGTTTTTATTTAGCATCAACAATTCAAATTTGGCGCCACATTTTTGCCCACAAATGGCGGAGGTTTGCGGTACTTTATTATTTAGTGACTTTAATAAAAACAGACATTCAGCGACATCTCTTGGCTGATGGAGATATTATACAGATATATACAGTGCACCATGGCAGGGCCGTTTGGTTATGATAAATGTAAGTACATATAAACGAATTTTTGGTTGCTTATAATCAATTTACAATTATAAATATTTTTGTTTTACGTTATTAAGGTACGAGGTAAGCGCCGTAAATTCTCTGCCTAATATAGAAAAAATAAACTTGGTAAAATATAGTAATTTTTATTTTTCAATATAATCTCCTTTAATATCAATACACTTATTACAATGTGGAATTAATAATTCAATGCTCTTGTGAAAATAATCTGAAGTTTTTCCTTCAAAATGTTCAAATACAGCTGCTTGCAACTTGTTCTCGTCCTTAAAACGACGTCCCCTAAGGTCTTTCTTTAAATTGGAAAATAAATAATAGTCACTAGGAGTCATATCCGGACTGTACGGTGGATGATCCAATGCTTCAAAGCCACATTCGCGAATGACAGCTTGTGAAATTGCGGCAGTGTGAACGGGTCCATTGTCGAGTAATAATCGAACACCTCTCGTCAATTTTCCTCGACGTTTTTCACGAATATTGTTTCTCAATTTGTGCAATAAAGACGGATAATATGTACTGTTAACAGTTGTATTGCGTTCTTTAAAATCAATCAGTAAAATGCCGTCACAATCCCAGAATATTGGTGCCATAACTTTCTTTGTCGATTGAACGACTTGGGACGAGGTTCATCGGGTCGCCGCCATTCCATCGATTCCCTTTTGGATAGAGGATCATAATACAGAACCATTGTTTCATCTCCAGTGACAATGGACTCCAAAATCGGCTTTGGATCTTCCCCACACAAGTTTAAAAACGAGCGCGCATTTTCGTCGCGACGTTGACGTTGAACAGCAGAAAGAAGACTCGGTACCCATCTTGCACTAATTTTAATCATACCCAAATGGTCACGAAGAATTCGGCGAACACTTGTTTCCGAAATGTCAGATATCACTGCTAACTTCTTAACTTTCAAACGACGATCTTTTAATACCATTTCTTCAATGATTGCAACTTTTTTTTGAGGCGTTACCGCTTCAATTGGCCGACCGGGGTGCGCTCATCATCTTCAAGAGATTCTTGCCCCATATGGAAACATTTTGACCACTTTTTTACAGTGGAATATGAAGGAGATAAATCACCATAAACGCCGTCTAAACGTTTCTTGTTGTTTGATTTGATTAGGCGTGCACCCTTCTTTTGTTAAAAATTTAATGACCGCGCGGTGCTCAATTTTCTTTAGCTGCGACATTTTCATGCACTTATCACGATACTCGAGTGGCTACTAAAATCTATTACGCTTCTAGCCGTAATATATATAGTGTAGGCCTCTTACATGTTCAACTACAACGCAACCGAGTTTGAACATGTTGCCACGTGTAGAAGCCTGCCGACCCGAATTTATGGCGCTTACCTCGTATGTTTGCACAACACTAAGTCACTAATCAGACATTAGTATAAAAAAATAACTTTCAGAGTAGGTTTTAGAGTGTGTGTACATTGTGGTGGACATCAGGACTAAGATCATCTTTTGCTTTAGGATTGTACAATCCTGAAGGTGCCAAGATTTTGTTATCATTTATAGGTGACGAATGGTTAGATCAGGATTGCGAAGGGTTTTAGGTCAACTTGATCAAAGTTCAGACTTAGAGGAAGATTTTTGACTAAGAGGAAATCATGAAAATGCAAGTTATCACAGCGAATTACAGAAAGTCAAAACCAATTATACCAGAAAAAATAGAAGTTGGTCTATCAAACATATCTGCAAATATTGCTGATGAAATACAGCAATTGACAGAAAAATAAACCCACAGTAGCAAATATTTTAATATTACTACAAAATCGGAAATAAAATGGGAAAAGGGAAGTTTTTTGCAATATGAGTTTTCAAGAGCAGAAGAAACAAGTAAAGTAAATAAAATCGAATTGTTAAATTCTATTGACTATTTTCTACGTTACTTACCAGAAGAAAGCTTTGCTGAAATGGCTGAAAAGACTAATTTGTATGCTTTGCAGCAAGGCAAAACCTTCAAAAACCTGTGACTCTCAAGAGATCAAAAGCCTTATGGTTTACATCTTATGATGTCATGTCTTGGATTTTTAAGAGTCAATGTATTTGACTTGACCTGTTAGAATGGCTTTGTTTTAAGACACCATGACACGAGAGCGATTTTTCTGAGCTGCGTAGCAATTTACATATAGTAAATAATTTAGAAAATCCGAATGAATGTAACGACAAACTGTATAAAGTCAGGCCTTTTTATGAATTTATCGGGAAACAATGTATGGAGTTGGAAATAGAACAGGATTTGTGAGTGGATGAGCAGATGGTACCATTTACTGGGCATCTCCCAATACTCCAGTATGTTCAAGGAAAATCCTGTCCATGGAGCATAGAAATTTTTGTGTTATGTGGAAATGGTGGCCTAGCTTATGATTTTATAATATATCAAGGCGCTACTACTGAATTTATCAAACAAATCTTACAGAAATTAGGCTTGATTGCAACTGTTATTTTCCCTCAATCATTCCTTATATTTTGATAACTACTTCACCATATACAATTTACTGGAAATACTGCGAGAAAGAAACATACATGCAGCTGGCACCATCAGAATTAACAGATTCAATAAGCCACCATTAATATCTGACAAAGAGGGTGCAAAAGAGGCTACAGTGAGGTAGGAAGCAACACAGGAATAGTTCTGTGCAAATGGTTTGATAACTGCTCTGTAACATTCGCCTTTAATCTTGTGGGGGGATTGGGGACAAGGGTCAAGTAAAGAGGTGGAAAAAGTTAAAAAAAGGAGTATATTGCAATGCAATATACTGAATCCAATGAATGTGCATCGGTGTTTAGTGAGGGGAAGAAATTGTTCCAGATTTTTTCGTAATTAAGTTCGCTATTAATCAACACAATTTCATGTTATGTTCAAACACTTAGAATTAAGGCCTGTTGTCCATTAGAATGGGCCTCATTTTTTCAATAAAACAATCAAAATGATGCTGTTGATATTTTTGTGTTGATTGGTATCTATATTACTAGAGAACATGTGAAAATAATTTTTTAAGCTACATTAAAAAGTCAGGTCTGAAAGGGTTAAGAACACGTGTGTATAAATAATCTTAACGATGTACAGGGTGATGCAAGTATATGTTAATCTGTTATTAGTTTTCTTATTTTTAAGGTAATGGGTTTGCTCAAAAAGTAATCTTAAACAATATGTGCTTTTTTTAAACAAACTAAAAAGTTTTTGAAAATTTGTATACTATACAGGGCGATAGAAAAAGTGTGTCTTTTTTAAATGAAACACCCTGTACATTTCTCAATAATTGAAGTCCTTGCTATTTTCTGATTTCAAATATGACTTAATTTGAATCCATTCCAAATGAGATTCAGAAAGTAAAAACTTAATTCATAAGATGTTAGAAATGCATTGAAAATAATGGTGCCTATCTTGAACATCTATAGTTTTTTGTTTTTATGAAATAGTTTAGTTTCACTTTAGTTTAATTGACTTATCATTTCTTAATGATACCTCAGAAACTGCTTGGTCAAATATGCGATAACTATATACACAGGGTGGGATTAAAGTATGGAATATTAAAAAAAACAGCGAACTCAACCGGTTTTTTTAAAAACGCTGAAACACGTCGATTTTGTTTTTTAAAAATACACATTATTATGTGCGATTCACCTTCCGACTTTCATTTGTTTCTAAGTTATGACGTCATCACAAAAAAATTTAAATGACAATATAGATTTTTTATAGTGGAATCCGATAGTGATTTTCCTTCTCTTTATGATCATGCAAATAAATCATAAGGTTGCATAACAAAAATTCTGAGAAAAATCGAGTTGAACTTTGTAAATGTTTGTTAGTTGTGACGTCATCACAAAAAATTTAAATGAGAATATAGATTTTTAAGAGTGTAATCCGATAGTGATTTCTCTTCTCTTTATGATCATGCAAATAAATCATAAGGTTGCATAACAAAAATTCTGAGAAAAATCGATCTGATATATTGATATATTGATACCATAATAATAATCAATAACATTAAATGTTCTGATCGATTTTTCTTAGAATTTTTGTTATGCAACCTTATGATTTATTTACATCAGGGGTAGTCAACCTTTTCATACCTACCGCCCACTTTTTCACCTCGATTGGTAGTAAAATATTCTTACCGCCCACTTGTATTGATAATTGATAAAGTAGGAAGCTTTAAATTTAAACAATTTATAAAGTAGAGGTACAGAAAATTAAAGCATACAAATACAATATTTTAGTACAGTAGAAAAATATGTATAACAACTTACTGCATCATAACAAAGTACCTTATATACACAGTATCACACGTCCTCTACTTGAAAACTAATGATAAAACACATTTCTATATTAATTTATTAATACTTTGAAATACATAGAAATATAAATTCTATTGTAATTAAATGTAATTAACTAATTGAATTATTAATGGGATCCTTGAGGCTGATGCTGTGAAGTTAAATATTTAATATCTGGTTCTATTTTTGTAAGAAATAAGCGAAGGTCTCCTCTTTCAGAAATATTCAGGCGGTTTCTTTCTTTGGTCATAATATGGTTAACAGCACTAAAGCCTGATTCTACTAGATATGAGGTAGGAAAAGGTATCAATTAATTGAATACCTGTTTCCACATATTTGATATAAGAGAGGCATTTTTTTATTTTGCCATAAGTTTTCATATCCACCATTATCGAAATTCTGTTTACTTTCTTCATCATATTTGATTTCTAAGAGTTCTTCTTGACACTTTGCATCAGCTTCCTTAACATTTGCTGTAAATGGATTTTTATTCCAGTCGTACACCTTTAAGTTCAAAATATCTTCAAATCGTTTTTTCATGTCAGATTTAAGTTCATTAAGGTGGCTACTGAATTTTTCAATATCCTCTGGAGTTACATCATCTTTTATAGATGATAATTCAGGAAACTGATAAAATTCTCTATTTAATAGATTATGACGGAAAAGTTGAAGTTTGTCAATAAATAATGACACAATACTTTGGCAACTTATAAGAGTTTTATTAGTGCCTTGGAGTTGTAAATTAATATCATTAAATCTTTTGAAAATATCTGCCAAATAAAAGGGATCCTTTTTGACAATTGTTAATTGTTGGCAGAGAGTGGTTTCATTGCTACTTTCAAAAAATTGTATGATACTATCATATAATGCTACAAAACGATTTAAACTTGTACCCTTTGACAGTCATCGAACTTCTGTGTGCAAAAGTAATCTTATAAAATCTTCATTATTATCCTGGCACAGCTTCCGAAACATTCTATCATTTTTGGCATTAGATTTGATTTTATTTACAGCTCGAATTACTATACTTAATGATGAATGGAGACTTTCACCTAAATTTTTTCCAACAAGATGTTGTCTGTGCACCACACAATGGATACATGAAACATTTGGTACTTCAGCCTTCAAAAAAGCAACAAATCCACAATAGCGACCTACCATTGCTGGTGCTCCATCGGTAGCGCAAGCAACAATATTATGCAAAGGAATATTATTTTTTTTTTAAGTATGATTTCACAGTAGTAAATATGGATAATCCAGTTGTATCCGTAATAAGATTTATTGCGAATAGCATTTCTTCTTGTAATATATTATTTTCATCAAAATAACGTACATATGACATCAATACAGCGTTATTGTCTGCAATGGTAGACTCATCCAATTGCATAGAAAATGAACATTGTTGAAGAACACTAATCAGTTTATTTTCCACGTTAACTGCCATTTCTTCAATTCTACGCTTTACTGTAGTATCGGTTAATGGCAATGTTTTTAAAGCTTGAGGTATATCTTGATGCATAACTGTGGTGATGAATTCTTTTATTGAAGGTATTATTAATTTTTCTCCAATGTTATAACTTTTACCACTTTTTGCAATTAATTGCGATTGCGATAAGCGGCAAGTAATCCATTTTCCTTCGCTGCATTTTGTTTTTTAAATGATGCAACGATTGTTGACCGATTTAGGAATTTTTTATGTAATTCTTGAAAATATTCAATCGGCTTGTCCTTATCATTTTGATGTTTTGTAGACAGATGTTCTCGCAATCTACTTGGCTTCATTACCTCATTTGATAGTGTTTTTTACATATTAAACACATTGGGTTTTGTTTATTTATGACGCTTTCAATGAAACCCAACTTCAAATATTCCGGTGAATAGCCACGAGCGTATTTCTTTTTTTGGGACATTTTGTAAAGTTTTTTCAATGTTTCTATAAAATGAAAATATTAAATAATTTGACTTGTTGATTATTCAGAAATCTAACTATGTACTGACAAGAGATTGCAAATTACGAATATTTTCTATTTACTGGTGATTCGGTATTGAAACATTTTTAAGATAACAAATGTTGTTCCAGTATATTACTGGTAATTTTGCACTCAGTAAATAATAAAAATTCGTAATAATAATACATCTTGTTTTATTCTTGTATAAAAATGTGAAAAAAGTGAATTTGTTTTGAAAGATACTAGATTTACCACACGTATTTTTTAATCAAACTAAGACTTCAGGCAAAGTAATAAGATATACGTATGTTCTTACCTTAAAATTTAATTCACTGTTTTTGTGTATTAGCATATAAGAACCTACAGCTACACCCATCAGTCTCAGAATGCAGATACTACGTGAAGTTTAAAAATATAAATTGCTAAAATATCAAAAAACAAACGCATACGTAAACCTACACCTAAATTTTTTGCCTATTATTCCCTTAAATAACTCCTTTTGTGTGATGTTTAGTAAAAATTCCTATTTATATGAATACAAAGAAGCAATAAACACCTGCACCAACAATAAGTTGGGTGATGAATACAAGAGCAAATAATCCGCACGTATTATTCAAGCTTTTTTATAGCTTTGAATCTCTGTACATCAAAACGCAACGTATATCTGAAAAGCTGGAAATCGAATATGCCTGATAAATAAAAATGTTTTTAAATAATATTTTCAACAATATATTGTTTTTAAAAAATCAATTATATTTGAACAGGAAGTATCTTTCTATATCGGAAAAAAATCCTACCGCCCACCAAAAAATCCCTACCGCCCACCAGTGGCTACAGTGGTTACATGATCATAAAGAGAAGAGAAATCACTATCGGATTCCACTACTAAAAATCTATATTGTCATTTAAATTTTTTTGTGATGACGTCATAACTTAAAAACAAATGACAGTGTTATATAAAAGCACATATTAAGTGTAGTTTTAAAAAACAAAATCGACGTGTTTCAGCGTTTTTAAAAAAACCGGTTGAGTTCGCTGTTTTTTTTAATATTCCATACTTTAATCCCACCCTGTATATTCTTAAAAACAGAAAATGTTAAGGACTTCAATTATTGTAAAATACACAGAGCAGTTTTTCTATTACCCTTTATTATACACGAATGTTCAAAAATGTTTAGTATATTTAAAAACTGCACATAATATTGTTTAAAATTATTTTTTGAGCGAACTCATTATCTTAAAAACAAAAAACCTAATAAGGGAATAACTTATGCTTGAGTCATCTTGTACTTTATAATTTACAATGTGCAACACTACACATGATTTTAAAATCTAGGAACATAAAAACCAAACACTCAGGGTGGTGGTCGTTTTTCTAAGCAACTGTCAGATGGCACAATCAGTTTGAAATGGCAAGGACAGAATGTTACGGTACACATATCATCATTTCACAGATGGAAAACTGTCATGATTCTGTAAGTAGTAATCTGATATTTTCTTTCAACAATCTTAATTTTAGTGAAAAACGGTTCGTATAAGGGCCATGATCTTTTTCCTTGATAGAGATTATAGTTACAAGTTTCCAAGATTTACAAATCTTAATTATTTAGATACCAACTATAACTTAAGCTTGTAAGTTCTTACTTGATGAATGACAGCACTTTTCACTTGGTAAATAACATTCCTTACCTACGCTTAAACATGTCTTTTCTCCTTTATAACATTGTGGTTTCTTATTACGTTAATGTATAATAGTTGCTTATAACTGTTTCTCTTTGCATAGTAAGTAATCAATTAAAACAGTCCTTCAGCCTTGCCACCCAACAGCTGCCTCAGTTCCATACATTGTCGCTTAAGGTAGCTAACACTATTAACAGATCTAGACTTTAAAATTTGCATTAAATTTGTCCTAATTGGCTTGGAAAATTAGGTGAACACTTCTTTATTGAACTCATTCTAGGGATTCATCTTGTATAACATCTTTTTATAACCCAAAACATGAAAAATTATTTTTTTAATATACTGTAATGTTCTTTTAAATATAACTAATGATGCTGAATAACAGAGACGTATTATAGATAAATAAGGTATAAACTAACTAATTAAAACAAATTATATACTATTAAATATACTATTAATAAACTAACTTAAACTAATTTATTTAAACACTACTTACTTAATTAACTAGATTATTTGGATTACAGTTATTTACTAGCGGTATGTCTACTTTATATTGCGCTAGGCACTTCCAATTAACGTATCCCCTTATTGTCTGGTCCTCGTATTTATGACCCATGATATCTCTCTCTCGAATGAACTAGAAACTTCTAGTTATCTGTGGCTACTTTAATAGTGCTTTAGAATTTACTTTAAAGATGACAAAAATGATTCGAGGATATAGAGTGCCTTGCCTTTAAGGCTCCGTTATCGCATAGGTAAAGTACCGCTTAAACAGCTCTGAAGAATTTCATTACAATTTTTAAAAATTGCACTTAGTTTACATTTATTGTGCATGCGATCTTTTTTTAAGAGTGTTATCTAGTTTATATTATGCTTTATAGCAAATACAAAATTACAAAAGCTATTTCCTTAATGAATAAAAAAGTGTAAATTTATAAAAACAAAACTATAGCTAGAGAGCTTTTAAAAATGGTAAGGTGTACTTCCTAAATTATCGTTCAAGTGTTATTTGAGATAAAAATGCCCGAATATACAACAGTATAAAAGAACTTTATGAACTAAAAAAAGGTTTTTAGTTCAAAAATTTTATTATATAAACTCCTGCTATGATTAATAATCTATGCTGCTACTTGTGAGACTAGAGCAGCACATTCAACTCGGTCTACGGGCTCGTTGAATCTACAGCCCAGTTTCGCATAATAATCTCACCACTTGTTATATTATACTTAGCTAAAAACATGGTTGTGACTGTCTGCCGTAATATAGGAAAATCTAATTACTATATTATAAAATATTATGGATATTTAAAATAAGCCCATAAGATTTGTATGGACTTATTTTAAATATCCATAATATTTCATAACATAGAAGGTGAAACAAATAGTCACTCAATCTGTTACAAAAATACACTTATCAACAAGGCATCCTATAGTAACGGCAATTTATGAACTTCTTTAAACAAAGAAATCATACACTCTAAAAAATCCCCCTTGAAGTTGCCTCCATTTCTTGGGGTAAATTTACTTCAAAGTGTAATTTTCATAGGAAGTGGGAAATTTCAATATTATATATGCATGACATATAATACCGAATTTGTTGAACATATGCATTCTATACGCAATTAAACAATGATTCAATAATAATTACATAGAATGTACCCTATTTTTAAATATTTATATTTATTGGACTTGACCTTATAGTGAAATTGTGCTCTAGAACAAGCACAAGCTTTTATAAAGTATACTTTGTTACCTCCATTTTTTGGGGTAAATTTACTTCCAATGTAATTTTCATAGGAAGTGGAAATTTCAATATTAGGTCAATATTAGGTAAAGTTATAACTTTACGCAGGTGTTATAATGTTAAAATGAAATGTAAGATTGCATTGAGATCGTAATTTTAATCTGTAAATTTATTTAAAAAGGAAACATGACAATGCAAATTTAACCTAATATTGAAATTTCCCACTTCCTATGAAAATTACACTTTGAAGTAAATTTACCCCAAGAAATGGAGGCAACTTCAAGGGGAATTTTTTAGAGTGTACAATTGACGGAAATACAACTAGTGAACTAGCTTTAATCTTGAATAATTATGTCATGAAGTGAAAAGTAATGTGGAAACTTCATACGTTTCTGCTGAGTGATAAATATCACATTCACATTAAACTAAAACTAACCTTAGTGTATAAGAAAGTCTTAAAGTTAGGTAAAAGAAAGTCTTTTTCGTTTAATAAAATCTATAAATATCTTAAGAGTAGAAGAAAACAATCAGGCGGTTATTTATAGCTTGTTCTATTAAACAATAGTTTAATTTGTTGACTGATTAATTTCTATTTTTTAATTACACACATATATGTATGTACAAAGTTAAGATTTAACTCATTTCTAATATCAGTAGAGTGGCTGCAAATTTAAATTACATCGCATAGCACACTATCAAAATTTTTATTTTCTTATTTTAGTGGGATGACTATACATTATCGCGAGTCGTCTTATTATAAGACATAAAGCATTAAATTATATATTCAAGAATAAATGAGTGGCATTTAGGCTTGCAGAAAGACACAGTAACGGCATTATTTACACAGCCCAGAATTACCCCGTTACTGGACATTTAGTTATGGCAATTTATTGGCAAGCTACCAATTACTGCAGGGCGAAGTTTCCCAAGCAGACGTTAACTCTCAGGGACCGAGTGATTTCAGGAAAAAGCTGAGATATAATAATAATAACAATTGCTACAACCCATAACCTGGAACCCAGGCACCAGAAGTTATGAAGCTTGTGCGGGAGGGAGGGGGCGATTATTATTAATACGTAGGCCCAATGTGCGGCTGCAGCCGACTTACAGATGGAACAGCACAAATGCCACATTTGTATAAATATGTCATATGCTAACTGTAAAGGCATTGGCAATGTGATTCGACAAAATGGCAGATTCATCTTCACTGTAACGGAGCAAAAGCTGAGAAAACATATTAACAAACAAAGCATAATAACAATAATTAACATTAATAAACAAACAAAGCGTAATAACAATAATTAACATTAATAAATTATAATACTATGTTTTTCCGTGGAAACACAATGCACATCTGTAACAAAATAAATCGTAATTGTTTTACTAAATCAATCTTCATCCTCACTCTCTGACTCTATTTGGCCTGCCAATTCTAACGTTGCATCTATGATTTCATCGGAAACGTTTTTGGCATCCTTAATGGCTTCGACATTGTGTCTTGCGTACGAAAAGTACCAAATAACTGCTGCAACATGTGCACAACATCCTATGACGCAACTTCCCACTTTACACTTACAATAATATCCACTGATACCATCAATGCTGAGCTTAGTTGGGTGTAATAATATCCATAATTGATGAACCGTTTTTTTTACTAAAACGCCCTTCTACTTCTGCGCGAATGAAGTAGTCGTCTTCATGGTAAAGAAATATATGAAATGTTGTAGTCTGGTATACGAGGAAGCCATATTGATCTGATAAGAACCAACTGTCAAAATCTTTAATTCTTCTTCTGTAAGATGGGGGAATTCCAGAACATCATTCTGATCTGCAAGCTTCCATACCGTTCTTTTCAGTTCCAGGTTTTCTTCTTCAATACGCATTCGTAAAAGGTTTTCCTGCGACGCCAGTTGAATAGCGCGCTCCGCATGTCTTGACGTTCTTCTGTCTGGACAACCAATGGCTTAGAATATTTGTTCACTACAGGCAATTCGGTACCAGCTGGATAGTTTGTTGCGGTAACTTCCGTGGATGGTGTGTTGAAAAAAGGGAAAGTTTTTCTTGACTCTTCCATGACTCGACTCTATAACCCATCTAACCATGCATATCATTCGGGAGTTATTTCCATCTTGATCTCTAAACTGTGCTTGACCTTTTTCAAGAAAACATAGTGAAAGTACGACTAATCCTAGAGATTCTAAGTAAGAAATAGCGTCTGGAAAACCCCTATCCAATATAATGATGTCACCTTTTTTCAAATATTTTCGGAGGGGACTGCCGCCCTGTGTAAGCCATTTCATTAGTGTGGCATCATTGTTAGATGTGTCACAATAAAAAACGCCAAACACTTCCAGAAAGTAACCATTTGCTAGTGCAAAGGTTTGTACAGGTTACGGTATTTGTGAAGTGAATATGTCTTTAGTTGCTCTTCAAAGTCTGAAGACTTTTCTATATAAAGGTAAGTGGGGTCTGCAATTAAAATAAGTCGATCATTGCGGTCGTCTTTTGGAACATTGAGCAGATCAAATACATATTCGGGTGTCATAGCGATGCTGTTTTCCCTAGATTTATGATCCAAACCTATTGCTTCTGGAGCAAAGCATTCTGCCAAGATGTCACCCACTCTTCCAAATATTTCACTTACACTAGGTTGGTTCTCAATTCCAAGTAGGAATGCAATCAAGTTTTGACTAAGGTTTAAACGAAACTTCATTAAAAAGGCTCCAAGTGCATTCCTTGCTGAGCGGACATTGGTGTCGTGAAGTTTATGTTTAATCCTTTCAAATAAATCGTTAAAATGATCTGCACTGAGTCCGGTAAGGAGTTTGTAATGATTATTATTTAAAATATGATCGCTTTGCCTTGGTGTCAAACGAAAATCTCAGTTTGCGCTCAGGTTTCGACGATATATACCTGATGAACAATTCAATTTCGGCTAGGGTGAGATGGCACGTATCTTTGTCCTCTTTGAGGTTCTCCACTACATCATTTTTAAATGTTAAATCATTATTTAGATGAGTTGCGCAACACCGATTTCCGAACGGAATGAATATATTTCTTTTTGTCCAAACGTCAACCATTGCAACGATTGGTATACATTTTCTACTTCTTTTGGTAGTGGGTAGACACTTTTCTTCGTCAGACGACTGCAGTATAGTAGCAGAAGAATTTCCAAATGATCTCTTGGCAGAAGATGGTGTCGTGCATATGCAACATCTTTTCTCTGTCTTGAAAAGACACTTTATATTTAATTCTACTTTATCTACTGATCTACTGATGTAATGCGTCTTTGGCTTGTTGTACTTAAAATATCGGCTTGATTTTCTTCACTGGTGATTGATTGTTGTGTTGTTGTAGCAGGATCTGTTGCAGTTTCAGTTAAAGACACTTGACTTTCGGGCTCCATCGAAGATTTAGCTATTTCATCTGTAAGTAGGTCATGTTCTTTAATACTGTATAATCAATTATGATCAGTAATAATTGCTTACCACGTTGTGAGCGGCTGCTGGTCTCCGTTAGCTCCCCATCATCACATGGCATTTCATCCGCTTCCATACCCCCCCTGTGTAAATAAATAGTCACTAATAGTTTGCCCTACTTTAAAATTGTTCTTAAATGGCAATGTAAACTCACGTAATTGTTTCTGCAATCTTTACTGATGGTGGGCTGATCATTTGAAACCGCAGAGCTTTCCTAAAAAATCAAACGATATAAAGTATCATTCAACTTCCATAACGATTAGCAGGATACCTTCATAGGGCGACCTGCCAGATTTTTTACATGTCGTCCTCTTGGATCAAGATTTATTGTGCCATAGTGGTATAACCCAAGGTAGCAGCCTTCACAGATAACTGCACGGTCACGCCAAATCATACCTTTCCTCTCGCAATAGTTTAAACTTGCATCCCTAATAGAGATTGCCCCTAACGACCTACACCTGACACTTCTTATGGAACTTCTACACAAATGGCAAGATTTGAAAGGCATATTGTAAGGCACAACTGTTCGGGTTACTAAATCTTGATTGATTGGACGCTATTCTAACGGCATTCAGAAAATAATTATTTAATGAATACTTAGAACTTGATTATCAAACTTTTGGTTGACATACACATTATAATGTATTTAGAACAATTTAATAGTTTAGTTCATTTGTCAAATTGTTGCTAAGAAACAGAAAATGTTTTTCAATAATAATTAAAATATTAACAACGGGTGTCTCAAAATAGACTTCCGTATCTGGCCAGCTCATATTTAGGGTGTATTATTGGTTTTGTTACATACGCAAATAGCATGTAAAAACACAGTTTTGCAAATATTGGCTCCCTTTATTATAGAGGAAAAGCCGCTGTAGCAAAGTGGTAGATCTTATTGAAGACTGTTTAAAAGACACTACCTTAGCATTCTGTGTCAAATAGTTTGCAAGATATAAATGATTTTCTGGTGTAGGAAATTAATATTATAAATCACAAACTCGCTAATAGCAATTAGCGTTAGATTTAGACATTAGCTGTAAATGCAAGAATTATGAAGCATAGTTTCATGGAGCAGAACAACTCGTCAGAATGTTACGATTGCTATAGATGTGGAAGAAATAGATGCGAATTCTCCAAGGAATGTATTTTTATCAAATCTTATTAGCTATAACACCATTGGTCAAATTATTCTAAAGAATTGCTGCCAGATCTGTCATTTAAACTATTCAATTATTAAATTGATTAAAACATGGTAGAGTAATGTATTAAAATGAACTGCAATACCACAAAAGAAAAAAAAACTTGTTATATGGTATAAAGATTTGACAACTGGTGTCATGGATAATAAGATTTTATAAAAATAAATTCCTTGCAGAATTCTCATCTATTTCTTACACACCGTATCAATTGTAACATTCTGATAAGTGGTTCTGCTCCATGAAAATGTGCTTCATAATTCTTGCATTTACACCTAATGTCTAATTGCTATTAGCGAATTTCTGATTTACTATGTTAATTTCCTATACCAGAAAATCACTTATATCTTAGAAATTATTTGACACAGAATGCTAAAGTGGGGTCTTTTGAACAGTATTCAATAAGATATATACAATTTTGCTATAGTGACTTTTCCTCTAAAATAATTAAGTGAGCCAATATTTGCGAAATTGTGTTTTTACATGTTATTCGCGTATGTAACAAAACCGATAATACAACCTATATATCTTTATTCTGTGGGCCAGCTTATAACGCCATTAAAAATAATTATATTTCTATCTTTTGATCATCTGAAAATCTGACATGAACTGTTACACCTCCCAAAGACGAGCAGCCATACTGTTGATGTACGATATTATAGTGATTACTGTGATTAGCGAAATAACTTTCCAGAGCGTATTTAATAACAGATTCATCCAACACCATAATAATTATTTATGTGTTAAGGGCATAATGAAGCTTTTATGGCTAGAAGCGTTATTTCTAGCCCGAGGCGTCAGCCGAGGGCTAGGAAAAGGCTGTAGGGCCCTAAAAGCAAGTTATGCCCGCTATACATACACTATTTTATGCACAGATTAAGTTTTTAACGTCAAATCTATTATTGTGTAATAATATAATTAAATGAGTACGTAGGTACATCAAGCAGCTGTGCGTATACTTATGTGATTATACGAAGTTCGTTACTATAGTTACTATTCCAAAATATTTAATTTCAGTTTATTTTCATTGGTGATAAGTTTACAAATTATATTAAGAACCAATCAAGTTCTACAAAAAAACTTCTGACATTTAATTGACTTTTCGTTATTGCCCGTCTGACCATAAAGAGGCCCTTGGGCCATAAAAAGACGTTTATGTTTAGATAAGTCTTGCAATAATAGTCTAATTATAATGCATCTGTGCATAAAGCAATGTAACGTACTCCTGAAAAATGACAATGGCAATAACAAAATGATTTTCCGATCGCGTCGTTGAAGGTAAAGTTGAGAACGTTCTAAAATATTGGGTGCGTCGAGTTACGTAATAGTTATTTAGGTTACTACTGGGGTAAAGGCATCATTATGCAAATGTAAAACTTTCACAGCGATTTGTGGAATTACACGAATAATGTAATGTAAAACACTCCAGAAAGAGTAAACTGCTGTTTTGATATAACTGGACATTAACTGGGGGTTAATCGTTGTAAGACACCAAATCGAGATAATTGTACCCGCAGCTACTAATTTCCACTTAACCCTAACCAGAGGTATAGCACATATCGAAAAACCGACCTTTCAACCTTTAATCATGATACAAAACATGGAACCGATATTTATTTACCTTATATTGGTAGTACTGTATCTAAGATTCTCTATCGATACCACTTTGTTAGGTTATAGTAAGCTGTTAACCTAAGTTCAGCTTTATGACGTAAAGTTTATTCAGCTTATTCTTATTTTACCTTATTTTCATACTACAGCTAGATAGTTGCCTATACGAAAACATTCAGGTGCAGTGTGCAGACAAAAAGATACTTGCACCTTTAAAAGAAAGAAATTATGCGATTACGTCTCTGTTTTGGTAGTTATTGTTGAATATCAACAATAAACTTTATATTTTTTCTAATTTTAAATAAAAAAAAGGCGATCTAATCTTCAAACTGGGTAAATTGAAAATGGTCCATTTCTAAGGTAACTCAAATATGATCTTTTTTTAAAAAAAAAAATCTTACACAAATTTGCAAATAAGGTAATTGTAGATAATTACCAAGCGTATCATAAATGATGAACCTGACTGTTGTAACCTACTGCAAGACGTAGATACGATCGTTTCTTTAAATTTCCCTATAGCTTTCCATACTGATTAAAAAGTCTTTTTGTTAAAAACAAAAATCTTACACAAAATTGGTAAGTTGTACTAGAAAGCTTTTAGTGTTTCCTACAAGGGATCAAAAAGGTTTTCTTCAAATTGTACTGCAGTGAAGAGTTATAACCGGGCCAAGATATCATATAAAGCCGATAGATGCCTTTTAGTTTTAAAGAAATTAATTCGCTTTTGCAGATCGTAGCGCCATCTTTAGGTGTTTATACTTTTTGAAGCTTCTTATTATTAACACTGGCGGCGATAATGGGTCCTTAAAATATGTCAAATCAAATTACTCTCGAATTGATTGCTATATTATTATTATTAGCAAGAATTTTCTAATTACAAGCAAATACTTTAATATTATTAATACCAGAAACTCCATATACTTTACCATATGAAAATAGGGGACATTTTTGAAGTGCCATCTTCGCAGATGGGTGTGCAACTAACAAATGGTTTTTCGGTGAGAGGCGCTATTAAATTTTGTCTACAAGTTTCCAGTATTAATAATATTAAAGTATTTGTTACAAGTAAATCTTATATAACTATATAAACATTTTTATTTTCAATTTTGGACAGTTATAATTTAAAAAGGTTTTTAATACAAATTTTCCAATTTTATTAAAATTTTTGTTTTTAATTTTTTAATGAAAGCGTTTAGATTGCTGTTTTTTAACTCCCTATCTAATTTATTATATTCTATTATCTCTTCTCAATATGAATATGAATATTCTTAATATTCATCCAGTTCAAACGATTTAACATTAATGTGATTCTCCTGTTTTTATCACATCCTAAAATTATTCTCATGGCTCTGTTTTATAATTATAAACCAATTTTTTACTAGATGTGCTTAAAAAGTTATTTACTTACTTAAAACATCAATTTTTTTGAGACTTTGTTACAAAAATGATCAATTTGGTCTTTAAACCTTAAATTTTTGTCAATTATTACTCTTATTTATATTTTTTTTCTTATTTTATATTTTTCTACATCTCTACCTTTTCACCTATAATTTGAAATTTTGATATTTAAATTCAAACAATTGTTTATATTGTTCAATTAAAAGACTTGCAAATATTAATTTTCATTTTATTTACTTCCATCCATTTGTTGTTGTTGTTGTCTAGTTCTATATTAATTTTTGTTGTTAATGATAATAAATCTTTATCTGACGCATCATATGGGAGAGTCGGCCAGATTGAACTGCCTCCTAAATTGAACCAGTTGATTATTTTTTTAAAGACTAGAGTCACTGCATCTAGTCATCTAGGCCAGCTGGTCGATCAGAGTAACGCAAACCGCCGCCATATTGGGGCAGATAAGGGAGATGTTTAATAATGGACAAATTAAAACCACGTTTTACGTGTTTGACATATTGGAGGTTTGATCTTTCAGAATAAGAAAAACCTTTTAAAGTAAAAGTGGATTTGATTAAATTCTATACAGAACAAATATTGAACAATTTCGTGCTTCATTTGCCCCAATATGGCTATGCCATCTATCATTGAAAATGGTAACAGGAGGACTACAGAATGCTGTAGTTTCAATATGAGTACGGTGTTCCGCGAATATCGATGTAATTGCAAATTGTATGTTTATGCATTCATTTATGTAATTTTCTCCGTATGTTTTGTAAAGGTTGTGCAAAAAATTGCGGAACTGTTTGGAAGGCGGTAAATACAGTACAACCCGGATTATCCGAGTCGCGATTATCCGAGGTCCGCAATAACCGAGCAGACTAGAGATTTATATTATCCGAGGTGCCGGGATCGGCGCTCCGCATTATCCAAGTTTATACAAATTTGTCACGTAAAATTTTCGGGGAATCACACTCGTGCATCGGGAACTCCCTGTAAACTCTGTTTGCATCTCTAAATTGCTGTTCAGTCTTAATTAGTCTTCCTTTATTGGTGGTTGTTAATCTCGTTTATTCTATTTAAAATTTTTATTATGGAGAAACGAAAAAGAGTTGTAGTTACAATAGACGACAGATTAAAAGCCATTAGAAGATTAGACGCCGGTGAAACAATTAAATCCGTAGCCCGTAGTTATGGAGTAGGTGAAGTAACTGTGGGAGACTGGAATAGAAATCGGGCCAAAATTGAGGAATGGTGTATTAACCAAGCTTCTTCGTCGACAGGGAGAAAATCAATGAAACTTGGTGGATATGAACAAGTTAACGAGATATTATTTACGTGGTTCAATCAACAAAGACTGAAAGGGGTGCCACTTTCGGGACCTATGTTACAGCAAAAGGCAATATTAATTAGTAAGCAATTTCCAGACTTAGATCAGTTTACTGCTAGTTCTGGATGGCTTGAACGATGGAAAAAACGATATGGTGTACGACAATTAACGGTATGCGGGGAACAACTGTCCGCTGATACATCGTCAATTGAAAAATTTAGGCAGGATTTCAAAAAACAAATTGAAGACAGTGGTTACACACGTGATCAAATATATAACTGTGACGAGAGTGGTCTCAACTATAAGATGCTTCCTTCAAAAACTTTGGCATCTCAAGAGGAAAAATCCGCTCCGGGGCATAAACGAAGTAAGGAAAGAGTTACCATAATGGCATGTTCCAATGCATCTGGCAGACATAAAATCCCACTGATGGTAATTGGAAAGTCTAAACGTCCGAGAGCTTTAAAAGACATTTCACCTAAAGCCCTACCAGTTTACTACAAGAGTCAAAAAAGCGCGTGGATGGATGCAAACTTATTTACGATCTGGTTTACAGAAGAGTTTGTGCCATCGGTTACCAAGTTTTTAAAAAGAAAAGGTCTTCCTATTAAAGCAATTTTGTTAATGGATAATGCGCCCTCTCACCCTGGAGAAGGACTTCATGCGGGCGAAATTATTGTCAAGTTTTTCCCTCCGAACGTAACAAGTATAATGCAGCCAATAATGGATCAAGGCGTCCTCGAGAATATAAAAAAAAATTATAGGCGTTTGTTCCTTGTTCATCTCTTACAACATACAGAAAAAGAAGATTTGACAAGTGGTTTGCAGAAGATTACATTAAAGGATGTTATATATTGGGTCAGTCAAGCTTGGGATTCTGTGCGTGATTCCACTATTCAGAAATCTTGGTCAAAAGTTATTGACTTTGAAAAGTTTGATGACAGTGAGGATGATATTCCATTAGATAAATTAGCTTCTAAATTAAAAAACTGCAAAGAAATGCTTTCATGTTCTGTCAGTGAAGAAGAAGAAGAAGATGAAAAAAGTTTGTTTGAGTTAATGCAAACCTTAGAGGGTTGTGAAAACGTCACAGAAGAAGATGTTGAACAATGGGTTGCAGTAGATGATTTAGAAAAAGAATTCAGTATTGAAGAATTATCAGCGGCTTTTCAGGATACCCAAAAACCGGACTATGATAATGATGATGATGAAGATATGGATGAATGTGTGGTCGATGACCAGCGTGTTTCTCACCAAGAAGGGTTTGCTGCGTTAGATAAAGCATTGCTATATGTAGAACAGCAAGCTGAAGCAACACCAGGAGATCTGCTTTATTTTAAACGCTGGAAGGACATGGCAGCAAGGAAACGAAAATCAAATTTTAGGCAGGAGCGAATAGATAGTTACTTTCCTGTTTTGTAATACATATTTAATTGAATTTGTTAATAAATCGTTTCAAATAAATATATTTTTTTATCACTGTATACAAAAAAAATTATTACGGATTATCCGAGTTTTCAGTTTTCCGAGGAGGGGTCCCCCCACGTTACCTCGGATAATCCGGGTTGTACTGTACCATTATTTTGTTATACTATTTTAAACTGGCGCGATTTCGGCGCTAATTATAATTTGAAAAAAAAATTGAGGGAAAATTGAATAAAACAAATGAGTGTTGCCTAAATTGAACTTTTTAGTTAATTAAAAAGACGAATGGCAAACAGTTCTTCTGATGATTTGGCAAAGTCGTGTTCAGAAGATGCTTCATGTCTTTATTGTAACGATATAAATACCTGAATTCACTTGAAAATGAGTGCACAGTGCCTAAGTAGTGCATAGTGGGCCTACGAAGAATGTGCTGGGATAGAAGATGAGGATGGCCATGTTCCAGTCGCTAACCTTACAGGTTTATTGTGATTTCTAGTATAGTATTACCCTGTGTCATAATAAATAATTAAGTTTTTTTTTGTTTTATTATTTAGAAATCGGTTTATTTGAATATCTGGTAGTGGTTCAAATCAGGAAACTCTTGGTTCAATTTAGGCAACTGGTTCCCTGAGAATGTATGTTTTTTTTTCAATACATTTTTTAATTGAATATGTAATAAACATTATAAAGTATGCCTTAGTGTGAATTTTAATTTAATCTGAAATATCAATTTTTTTTTCTAAAAAAGGTTCAATTTGGTTGACTCTCCCCCATTTATCATTACACAAAAATGCGCCCGAAATTTAACTTTGTTTTGGATAATGACTTTTTGGTAAATCTTACATTTGTTTAAAACAACTATTTTTGATTTTGGTTGTGGTGAGTCTATTCATTGATGATTACACGCATAACGTATATACACTACTTTAAATCTAAATACACTAGAGCATCATTAGTATCATGAGTCATTTCAATGTCAAATGATTCACATAAAGTAAAAATGCTCTGTTTAGTTGAATGAAAATTTTGAATTGTTATAGAAATTGAAATCTTGGTACATTAACAAGTCACTCAGGGTGCTTGATTATAGCGAGTCTCCTCACATTTGGGGTGCTAGATTATAGGGAATCCCCTCGCTTCTCACATTCGGGGTGCTTGATTGGGTGTATGTTGTGACATATAAAAAAATCACAATGAAATCTAATTTTAATGAAAAAGTTCAGTTGGAAATTGTGCTTTTACATACTCAATGTAGATGATGTTTTGCACCTCCTGTGTGAAAAAATTAGAAAATTCTTTATTGGCGTTTTTGAGAAAAAAATATTTTTTGTAATAAAATATTTTGCCTCACTGACACGTTGTTTTTTTACACATCATTATCTAACATGATTCAAATGAAAGAGAAAAAGTGCTCTTTCAGACAAAAAAGCATTCAAATATCTGTAGCAGTTCTCAAGATATTCCTATTTAAATGTGAGAAAATGTTTGACTTGGAAAAAATTTGGCCCCTCATAAGTCAGAAATTAAATTTAAAAAAAAAATTAGGGGTCCTTAGTTTTTTACCGTCTATACATACTCAAATCTTATTAAATTCTGAGACATGAGTTTGTCAGATTTCTATTTGCCTGCCTGAGTTGATATGGAATCACCCTAAAATAAAATTCAAATTCAGAAAAGAATGAGACAAAGTCTAAGAGTGAATTTCTTGAATAGATTAATTAGATGCAACTTTTCTAAAACAACAAGTGAAGTAGGGAGGTTTTAGGCTGATTTGGTATATCGATAAGCATCAATAATAAAACTCATATCCAGACAGTTGATTTGACTGATTTTGCACACTATAACTTCTTGAATTTTATATTAGTTGATGTTAACTAATTATGTTAATTTCAGGAAAAGATGCCAAGGAACCCTTCTAAAATGAGTCAGATTACCTCAACATCTGAGGTATCCAAAGTGCCTGCAACTGCTGACCATCACATTCAGAGCTTGTATAATATTGAAGACAATAACACATCTGTTGTCAGAGAAGAAGTAGTTAAAACAACTAACTACCAAGATAAAAGTATGTTTGAGAATAGCAAATGTTCTCATCAGAATACAGCAAGGTCAGAACACTCTAGTCGAGACACAGGCGCAATGTTCTCCAGAAAAAGCATTTTAAGTGAATCTATTAACAGTACAGACATGCCTAAAGAAAGGTTTAGAAAGCGATCAGTTTCGGCTACACGGTTAAATAGCCATCAAAATGAATCAGATATACAAAACACATCATGTACTAATTCAATTAAACTACTTTCGACAAAATTAAAAAGTATATCTTGTGTAGATTTAGCACAAAGTAGTTCAGAGTGTAGTAATTATCCCAGTACAAGCAGTAATAGAAGTCAATCAATTGCAAATTTGACACAAAGTAATTTAATTGATTGTCAGAATTTATCAAGCACACCACCTAAGGTTCTATTAACTCCTTTGCCTTCAACGATAAGTCCAACAACAATTGTACGTGTGCTGAATGGATCTCAAGAAAACAAGTATCAATATGTAGCTGTAAAACCATTAGATAATAATAATCCATGGAGCAGAATCAAAATACAAGATAAAGTATATAATGTCAAATATTATCAGAGTGCTGCCAAAAACATTAGCTTAGCTGGTCCAAGCAATCAAACAACTTTTATAATAGGTAAAATAGATAACAATACAATTAAGGAATGGAAGCAGAAATTGTGCAACACTTTAAAAACAAACAGTGATTCTTTAATATCAAACTCGCCAAATACCACACAAATCCAAACAAAACCTTCAAATATTACCATGTTGGCATGCCAACTATTCCTTCGTAAACCAACTGTGTTGAATGCAGGACATGCTCAGCCAAATACTACTGATATGTCATGTACTGAAACATCCGAAAAGCAAAGAGAAAACCAAACATCTGCTACTAACACATCTGAAAAGCAAATAGAAAACCAAACATCTGATAATAGTGAAGTTACTCCCAATGGTGATCAAAGTATATCAGAATCCAGTGTGTCTAGCACTTTAACTAATGTTAATAATGAACTTAAAACATCGCCAGATAAAGAAAGAATTCAGCGAAAAAGAAAGCAAACTTTTAATGCTACCTGCTACAACCAGTTACAAGATTTGCCTACAGTAGTAAAGTGTGTGCGAATGAATAATGACTATAAGTGTCACAAAGAAAATATAATTAATCTGAATAATACAGATAACAGCAGTAGAGAAGCTGTACCGATAGTAATAACAAATGAAGAAAATTATCAATCTACAAGTGATAATGATTTGGGACAATCCGAAGTAGTTAAAGAAAGAGAAAAAGAAAAGATGCCTTACCAACTAACTAGTCTGGTCTCTAATCAAGAATCACATCAAGTAAAAGAGAAGAGTAATTGTACAGAAAGTATGATCAATAATGAAGAAATTAATATATCTAGTCAAAAATTAATTGATATACAAGGAACTAGCAGTGATCCAGAAAGTTTCTTATATAAACCTGCAAAAAAGCAAGAACTGACTGAGAAAAAAGAACTGAAAAGTCCAGGAGAGACAGGACTGAAAAGATCGGTGATTGAACTAACCAAAAGTAATTCAAATGAAGAATGCTTGAAACAAGACAGTAACCACGCAAAAAAGGATCCAGATAGAAAGGAAAGAGAAGAGAGAGTAACCAAACTCGCTAATATTAGCTATAATGAACATTCGTATTCGTTGCGATTACAAGATGAAACTGAAGAAGCGAAAAGTTCGGAAATGGGGGGAAACAGCATTAGTGGACAACCAAAATTGCAAGACGATCCACAAAATCCTAAGGAGCAGAAAAGAAGTATGAGGAGAAAAAGAGCGATTACACTCACTGATAATGACACCATCAAGAATCATGAATCTGTGGAACAGCTAAAAAATCCTGAAAGAAGATCGAAGAAAGCAAGAATGGCCAAACTCATAAATAACAATTCCTCAGAAACCCAAGAAAGTGTGAAAGAGCTGAAGAGTCCCAGACGAGGCAAAAAAAAAACGACTGGAGATGACTATGTTACTGATAGATTAAAGATTCAGAAGATTGAGGAGGGAATATCCAAACTCACCAACAAAACTTTAGAAACCGAAGAAAGTCTGGAAAAGCTGAAGAATCCCAGAAGAAGTGGAAGGAAGGAAAAAGTAATTGAAGCCACCAGTAATAGCTTCACTGGAGAATTATCGGTATCCCAAGATAGTAGTTTACAAATGCTGAAAAATCGAAGAAGATCAAGAAGAGGAAAGAAAGATAATGAACTCGATAAGGACAGTTCTGATCAGCAATTATTAGAACTTAAAGACAGCAGAAATGAAAATGCGGGAAACGAAAATTCAGAGTATAGTATAAATAAAGAAGAAGTTAGAATCTCTAATGATTCGATATTAATTGCAAAAAGAGATAGGAAAATGGGGAGATTTCATAATTTCAATGAAAAATCAATCGACAAAGAAGAAAATGTAATTAATTATGCTAACAGTATCTGTAAAGAGATAACGGATAATGTAGAAAGAGATTTAGACTCAAATGACAATGATCATCAAAAAAATGAAAGGAGAAAAACTGAAGAGTTATTGAATGAGGAAAGATTAATTAATAAACCACAGGGTAGAAAAAGAAAATTAGCAAATCAAGATGTTTCCTCTGTTACTAATGTTAACAAAATATTCGAAAGCAACAATTGTAATCTAGACATAATAAATAGGAACGTGGCAGATGACAATAAAAAAATTCAAACGACTGGTCCTAAGCCAAAAAAAAAGAAACGAAGTGTTTTATGTATTGATTATCCTGTACGTAGGAGATTTAAAAAAAGAAAATCACATGGTGATTTAAAGAAAGATCATAAAGAAGATTCAGTTGCTTCGATTGAGAATTGTCCAAATAAACCAGAATCTGAAATTACAGTAGAAGTTATTAGTAATGCAACAAACAACTGCGAGACTGAGACTCAAATGCAAGAAAATGAAGAATCTGGCCATACTTATGGTCAAGATTTTCCAAATAATCAGGACGCTCAAAATAAATTATTTGTTATGACACTCAATAAATTGAATTTAAACTATATTAGAAGATTTGACAGTATCGTAAAATACAATAATAAAAAATTAAGAGTTGTTAGTAAATTTAAAAAAAAAATTACCACTGTAATAAATAATAATAAGGAAAATGAGATTAATTCGCAAGAAAACATCGGGTCACCTATCTGGGAGTGGGAGACTTATCTCAAAGATTGCGCAACAGCCAAAACTTTAGAAGGCAACAACAATTTTCTATGTGAGCCTACCCCAAGACCAAATTTCATAACAAATAAAAAGTGCCATTTAAAAGATGTTAATAAAAGTATTATTAAGAAACTTCAAGACCATAGAAAGAGAGTAGAAGAAATACATAGGTTTGGCTATATCTATAGGACACACGGTTCATTGTCATACAGCTGTAACAAATATGACTGTCTAAAAGACTCGGTTTGCATGTGTGAGAAAATACCCATCAGTGATGTTACTCAGGTAATTATAAAAACAGAAAACAAACTAATGGTTTAGTTAATTGAAATGTTATTAGGAATTCATTGAGTAGTGAATATAAATAAACCTATTTTTTTATGATCAAGGTGATAAATGATGAAAAACATTAATTTTGTGTATTGAATTCCGTATAGCAGTTCAATCAACTGTTTTAACAGTAGCTTACATTTCATGTCACTTCTATGCTGCTTTGTTTATTAACATTTATAATTAAATGTTAAAACATCTATATTTAAAGAAATATTTACAGAGCCCGTAGTCGCTTCATATTTTTAACAGAACTTCCTACTTATTCATGTACAGGGTGTCCCACAATGCTGTTTACACGCAATATCTCCCTTATTTGAAAAGATAAAGAAATCAACCAAAAACTATTGTGAATGACTCAAAATGGACCTTCAGAAAACATCCTTAAACGCTGGTTGCATAGCAACGTTTAAGAGATCATGCCAACTTGATTAATTTTTCAAATTGCACCCTCTGTTTTTTTTTCACGGAAATGTATTGTTAGCTTCATTCTGCATACGGTAGTATGCCTTACTTACTTATCTAATGTGCATTTAGCGGTTGGAAAAAATATTTTTTATAAATTGAATTTATCTTAAACTTAAAGCAAATGCTCAAAATGCCCTCCTGTGTACTCTACACGGGCTTTAAGGTCCAAGTGTACCCAAAAACGTGTGTTATTTGTTTCATAAATAATATAATAATGTGATAACTTTGGTTTTAAGTTAATAGTCTAGGAATGTTAAAAACTTGCTTACCTAACTTGTTTTGGAAAACAAAATTTTATTTAAATTATTTCACATGTTATACGTGAAGAATTAATTTTAAAAAAACTGTACATTCAAAATTAACCAAAATAATACCACTTATATTTCATAGTATTTGAACTATTTTCCCAGAATTTTAAGAAAATCGTATGTCTAGCGACTAAATTATTGCCAAAAAACCAAAAAAACTGCTTTTTTTGGCAAAAAGGAGGTAATAGTTTAGTCCCTAGACATACGATTTTCTTAAAATTTTGGGAAAATAGTTCAAATACTATGAAACTTAAGTGGTATTACTTTGATTAATTTTGAATGTACAGTTTCTCCAAAATTAATTTTTCACGTATAACATGTGAAATAATTTAATTAAAAAAATTTTTTTTCCAAAACCAGTTAGGTAAGTAAGTTTTTAACATTCCTCGACTATTAACTTAAAACCAAAGTTATTACATTATTATATTATTTATTAAACAAACAACACACGTTTTTTCGGTACACTTGGACCTTAAAGTGCCTCAGTAGTTCCCTTGTAGACACGGCTCTAATCATATTTTTTGAAAAAATAATTTAGTTAGTGAATATGAAGTGTACACAAATTTATAAAAAATATTTGTTTAACCCCTAAATGCACATTAGATAACTAAGTAAGGCATACCACAGTATGCAGAATGAAGTGAAGAATACATTTCCGTGAAAAAAACAGAGGCTGCAATTTGAAAAATTAATCAAGTTGGCATGATCTCTTAAACGTTGCTATGCAATCAGCGGTTAAGGATGTTTTCTAAAGGTCCATTTTGAGTCATTCACAATAGTTTTTGGTTGATATCTTTATCTTTTCAATTAAGGTAGATATTGCATGTAAACAGCATTGTGGGGCACCCTGTGTTTTAAAAATGTATATCTCAAACTTTGCTTCAATAGATCAGATGAAGTCGCTAGATCTGGCAATAAAATCACAACGATGGTAACCCTGACTACTTCCTTGGGACGTTTGTTTAACCTTGAATTAACCAATCAACTCAAACTATCCATGTCTGCGCTTCATATGACTTCACTAAATGTTCATCATACAAACCATGAGTATCTTTTGACACTTCCTCTTCCACGCAACTATTGTTGCTGCCAATTTAAATATCTTTTTCTTGGGACCTTGGTTTTCTAGACATAGCAAGGATCATGGAAGCCATCAATTACTAGAATTATATAATCAAACGAACTTACCTTAAGTGAAGTTTGATCCTAATTATATTGGGCCTTGTCGAAGTAAATAAGAATACATTGTAGTCCTGTGGCGGTATTTTGCAGTCATTATTCATTTGGTAGTCGCATAGACGTAGAATAAACGCTTCACAATTCCTTTTGTAACACAGTAAAAAAGTGAAGAATTTTTGTTGAAAATAGTCCAAATATGCCAGGTGGGGCAATAGTGTGGGGAAGTCTGATAGCTCCTAAACGGTAACGGCTAGAGAAATTATTTTCAAATATACAGGGTGTTGCAGAAAAGTGTGGCACGCTTAAGGTAATTTTTTTAAATAATAGAATGCTCCAAATATTTTTGCATATTTAACACCTCTCTTGGCAGGTTTATTCATATCTAAAATTTTAGTGCCATCTAATGACTGGTTTAGAAGTTCTAAATTTTTTTCCAAAAAAATTGTGTTTTACATTATCCCACTTAACAGTTTACCGACGAATTTAAGTAGAAATTTTGTTGCAGGGGCTTGTAAGGTGCTCTTCTTTAAAAGAAAATGGACCCACCATGTACAGGGTGTTCAAAATTAATTTTTAAATTTAGAAAACTTCAAAGCTAAAATACACAACTTTTTCAAATGGAACACCCTGTATATTTTGTACCTTTGTGATGCAGAATTAAATAACGAACATGTTTTGTATGTAGGTCCCTATAGATATCTGTAACCACTTTTGATTTATTGAGAAAAAACTGCACGAAGTACACAATTAAAAACAATTATTTATTTAAAAAATCAAGGTTTTTCAAATAAAACAAAAGAAAATAACTATAACAAATGCTCCATATGTTGCATGGACACACATTTGGATGTGCCTTTGGAACGATCTTTGTACGTTTCTTAACATTGCCGGATACTTCTAAAAGCATGTATTATTCTATCCTTCATATTTTGGGTTGTGGTTGGTGTCTCTGTATAAACAATTTCTTTCACCTATCCCCATAAAAAGAAATCCATTTTCGTAAGATCAGGAGATCTCGCAGGCATTTAGTGGGTCCATTCCTTCCAATCCATTGATGTGGGTAGATATTATTTAGGTGGTCTCTTACTGTATGTAAATAATGCGGTGGAGCACCGTCTTGCTGAAGCCACATCCCATTTCGGATCCTTTGAGGAAGGTTCGCCAATAATTGTGGCAGATAGTTCTCCAAAAAATGAAGATAAATAGCTTTTTTCCACACTGCCAAAGAAGTAAAGGTACGTTTAGATCTGACACTTATTGCTTGATATATATGTCAGACACTAATTGTAGTTAATGTAAACGGTGGAGAATTTCTGTCGGACATATATGTTTCATGTGTCGGCAATTTATATCGACACATGTATATGGTTAGATGTAAACGCTAATTATTTTTGAGTTCCAACTTGCATGAAATAAATTGCATTAGTTGAGTATTCGTCTACTTTTATAAAAGAGTCTGGAAGATATTTCGTTTTATTAACCCATTTAAAACCACTATTAAAGAAAAACTACAAATTAATTTTTTTGTGTTTTGATATTTTTATTAACATTAACTGAAACTGTTTAATAATAAAAAAAAAATTAAATAATATATCAGAACATAAAAAATTTAACGTTGCGTAAACGCAACGCTCTAATTTGTAATCACGTTTTTTCGAAACTATATAAGTTTTTGACTTTTTATATCAACAGTAAAATTTTTTGATCTTTCCAGAGACATTCCAGATAAAAATTAAAATTTTTATTTGTAAGAGTAATTTTTTTAACGAATTCTCTGTTACCCATGTAATAGTATTCAAAATTCAATAAATTCAGGCTGTAATTTTGATAAAATAAAAGCTGAAAAAATTTCATTTGGAGTGTTGCGTTAACATTACAAATGGTCATATACGAAACATTAGAAAGAAATAGACGGAGTTTATTGTATTTTTATAAAATTGCAAATGTAGCAAAAAGAAAACGCTTATTATTATTAGAAAAAAAAAATTAAATCAATTGGATAGTAAAAGAGTTGTAGAAAGAAATGTATACGACATAAGTATAATAAATTTAGTATATACAGATGTAAACGGTTCATATATTTATTGCAAACATTCAGAACATCGAGCATTTCATACACATATTGGTGATGTAAATCTCAAGTAATTTCTATCTGAATGTAAACGATCAGAGCGATTTATGTCCCGACACTTGACACATATGTTGGACAAAAGTGTCAGATGTAAACGTACCTTAAAGGACCTCGAGAAGAGATTATCCAAATACAATAAAAGCGTGAAGGAGGAAAGAATACTGAAATACAGTCCTGAGGAAATCATACAACTATCAAACTTTAAAGTCAAATAGAAGTGAAAGAGAAAGCTGGCTAAAAATAATAGCAGAGTTTGGGATTAAAACAAAAAGAGAAAAATAAAGCACTACTCGGTTACAACTAAAAGAACGAACATTAAAAGTAAAGATAGAAACACAATAATTAATATTGGACAATGGAATGTAAGAACACTATATCAAACAGGAAAACTCAGCGAGGCAGTACAAGAAATGGAAAAATATAAAATAAGCTTACTAGGCATAAGTGAAGCAAGATTGAATGGAACTGGGGAAATAAGAGCAGTAACTGACTATACTTTTCTGTACTCAGGCATGGAGGATGAAGATACAGACCATCAATATGGAGTGGGAAAAATATTGAATAAGAATGCAACATAAAGCAATAGAAATAAATTATAATCAGGCCGTAGAAGATGTTTGGCAACAGTGCAAAAGTTCCAAGATCCCTGCCTAGAAATACTTAAACTCAAAAAGAGACAACATGCAGAATGGATAAGTCAAGACACATGGGAGAAAGTGAAAGTGAGAAAAGAATGGAAACATCGCATGTTACAGGCTCAAAGTGAAAACGTGAAAGAAGAAAATCAAATAGAATATGTAAAGGCGAGCAAAGAAGTTAAGAAAAGTTTTAAGAACGATAGGAAACAATATCTAGAGAGTTTAGCAAAGAAAGCACAAAAAGCATCAAAAACTGGTAACAGTAAAGAATTATACAAAACAATAAAGGAATTAACAGAGAAAGAAAGAAAGCCAAAAAAATTGCAAATAAGAGACAAAAAGGGACAAACTCTAACTACAATTGGACAACAATTGCAGCACTGGAAAGAACATTTTGAAGAGGTAATGAATACGCAACAAGAAGAAGTCCAGTTACCACAACCAAATCAAACCTTGGAACTAGATATCAGTACAGACATACCAACGGAAACAGAGCTATGAAAAGCGACCCAACAAATGAAAAGCGGTAAAAGCCTCAGGAATTGATGGAATAACGATAGATATGCTGAAAATTAATGAAGATTCAACAGTAGAGGTAATTTATCCATTAATAAAGAAAATCTGGGAGGATGAAACATTCCCGAAAGAATGGAAAACAGCGATGGTGATACCAAAGAAATGTCACAAGCTTTTGCATCAGAAAGTGGAGTCAATCAAGGGTGTATTTTGTCACCATTACTAATCTTAATTGTATTAGACAAAGTAATGGAAGAAGTAACGAGAGAAAATCGAAAAGGAATAGCTTGGGGCCTAATAAAGACTTTAGAAGATCTAGAATGTGTGCCCACTCTCACATACATTATTACCTAATATGCAGACAAAACTAGATAGATTGAAAACTGGATCAGAAAAAGTAGGGCTTAAAGTAAACAGAACAAAAACCAAACTTATGAAAGTTAACACAATCAGTGTAAACAATATATATATACAGATGTAGAAGAAGTAAAAGAATTTGTCTATCTAGGCACTGTGCTATCTAATGACGGCAGCTCAATAAGAGATATAAAGCAATAAAGGAAGGGGAGTTTTCTTGGCGATGAATCCAGTGTGGCGTGATAAGAAGTGTTCGAACTAAAATAAACATATTCAATAGTACAGTTAAAGTAGTGTTACTATACGGTTGTGAAATGGCTGGTTAGAACATACATTAAGGAAAACAAAAGAGTACTCATGTCGAAATGTCCTGGAATGGAAAGAAAAAGAGCCAGAGGAAGGCCACAACTAACATGAAAAAGAAACATAGCGGATACAAGAATGCCCTTTTCACAGTTGAAAACAATAACGGACGATAAACAAAAACGGAGAAACTTCACAAACGCCCTATATCCCAAAAGGGAATAATAGGAACTATTATTATTATTAATGGGATCATGTAACTACAGTAGAAATCCATAATCCGAATATCCAGTAATCTGAACAACAACATTTACAAGCTATAATCCTAACAAACCTCTTTAATCCGAACAAGAAAGTTTTATGTACATGCTAAAATTGAATACGTAGCGTTATTACACAATTTGTATTTGAGATTTTCACATCTCATTTAAAAAAATGTCAAAACATTATTAAAACTATCATAGAAAGTGGAAATTATTCAACAATTAAATGGGGTTGGGTTAGTGTTTTAATTATTGCTTTAAAATATGCTATTGGTAAATTGACGGTCAGCAGATATATAGAAACACAAAACTACTGAACTCTTATTTACTAGAAACGGCATATGATAGGAATGTTTGTAGCCCGGATAACCTCCTTATTTGTTTACTGCGGACACAGCTTTCGATTGGTTTGTTCAGTGAGGTGACGTAAGTACGATCTTCAACGACCCATCAGCAACATCTGAGTAGAAATAATTTTTATTTTCAGTTATTTTGTGTAGATTGACACAATTGTCATAGGCGTTACATGAGGATTTTACCTAAATCGATATAATTATATCTTTACAAATTCATTGCATAATGAGAAGAATACAATTCATATGTTTTATTGAAACAACTTACATTATTATTTACACAGTTACTAATACTAGTGTAATTATAACAGTGAAAAATTAATCAAATTGCTACTTATCAATTTAAGCTAATTTCTTGGCATTTATAAATTATAAATGGCAAGGGCACCACTGGTGAAGGGCACCACTGGTGCTGTGGGAGATGTAAACAAACATAAGTCAAATTTAGAGGTTATAATGGCGACATCTACTTCATACATAATGCCTCTTCTAGTAAATAAGAGTTCAGTGCACAAAACTAAAATCCTAGAATGCCTTGTCTGCTGACAAACGTACAGGAAATAGAAAAACATTGAAATTAAGATCAAGAAATGAGAGAACATCACTATAAACGGAGAAAGAGAAAACAAAGAAAAAAACTATTTTTTAATTAGAAATAAAAGTATTGTAAATAGAATAAGTAAATTACACAAGTTCAGTTCTTTATAATAAGCTACCATGACATAATGCAATGTTTTTATTCGTACATCCAGTAATCCGAATTCCTTGTTAATACAAATTAGACTTGCATAAAATAGACTTATAGGTTCAAATTAAAGCGTTTCTACTGTATATAATTATAGTGTAATACTGTCCCGCTGAGATCAAAGACGGTAACTGCAAAACATCAACTCAAAAATATACCATACTTTTTCTTAGCATACGTTGAAATTCTGTATAGTATATTTATAAATTGCAGTTTTGCAGTTACCACTTTTGATCTTAGCAAGGCAGAATATACAATCTTTCGTTAGTGTGCATGTGTTATTACAAGTTAATTTTAACTTTTAAGAAATCTAGGAAACTGTAGGTCGCCGATAATTTTAGAAAAAAAAAGTTCTCTAATGGGTAAAAAAACATTTTCACAAAGACCCTTTTTAAACTTTTGTGACTATAAACAATGCATGAAGTTTCTAAGTCGCTTAAATGAAAATTGAAACACTAGATTTTCTTTATCGGTGTGGTATTGGTTTTGCCGTCTTGATTTTTCCAATTTTGACTATTTTCTTTTAACTTCCAAGTTAGAGGCTACCAAAACCTCAAGATTCTCAACCTCTCGTCTCGTTTAGGATTGGCCAAAATGTTTCTAATGGTTACCATATTCTGCCATTTAGATTTCTCTGTTCTCTACGATTTTCCTTTAACCTTCAGGTTGGTGGTAGCTTTACAGAATGTAAGATCTCAAGTTTCTAGCTTACCGGAAAACCTAAATTCACGTGGACACACATTAAATAGCATGGAACTTATTTTTCCAAAATTCACATTTGTCATGTGGGCTATAATAAAGATTATTGAAGCACCGTACAATGGCTGGTTGTCAAATGATTCAATAAATTTTTTATCTCAGGCGGCCGTGAACTATAATTTCATGTCGTAGCTACCACATTGTCATTTAAAATTTATTTTAATTTTGTATCTTAACTCAAATAATAAACCAAAGTTAATTAATCTAATTAAATTGACGATAATAATCAGTTTAATTGGATTTTTACTTATTTTTAATTTCTAGGTTATGTTGGATTAGACATTACTATGTTTACTTTAATAAATTGCGTCATCCAAGATTTGAACTGTTTGACATTTTGTTTTGTGTCCAGCTAATTTGATCTAGAAATTTAATTACTGTCAATAGTATGTTGAGAAAATTGCGTCATTATTATGTTTAGTTTTAAACAAAATTTTTTCTTTAATTTTATGAGAACTGGCAGCCTTTAATAAAACATTTTTTCTCCAACCGCACGAATATGACACTATAATATCAAATTATTTTGTATAAAAAGTAGACCATTTAGGAACTGTTACTCGTTGCCATAGCAATTGTACAAAAAGTAATCACTTTTTGCACTGATACAAAAAGTAGTCTGAGGTTATGTATGAACTATTTTTCGCAGTCCTCTAAAAGATTTTCTTTTATAGCAATAATGCGAAGTATTAAATAGAAATCTTCATTTAAATAATAATCATTTATCTTTTCTATGGCAATATTAAATTAATTAAAGACATAAAAAACAAATTTGCCGTTTCTTTTAAAATTTTAGTTGCTGCTCGGAACGAACTCGCAAAAACAAAAATCAATTCTAACCTCTAATTATTTAACGGTAAACACATATCTTAGACAACGCCTGTCGAAACTTCTTCGAATTTTTGACGAAATGGGAGTGAGATTGTACATTTGTAAGTATTTCTTAATGATATTAATTCTTAATATTCAAATTGCCACTTTTTACACATATTAGAATTGCAGTAAATAAAAAGCAGTTCAACGTCATGTTGTTTATTCTAAACAGTCCTCTCACGGAGTTTGCTAGTTAAAAATAAGCAATTGGAGAAAAAATAGTATGTTTAATTCGTACAAAAAATGCGTTTTTAGGACTCGTACTTTTTGTACTAATTAAACAAATAACTATAACTGCCAGTCCTCATAAATTTAAAATAAAGAAAGTAAAAAAATAAAATTAAAAGTAAAATAAAATTAAAATAAACAAATTAAAACGGCCTGAAAAATAGAAATTTAGTTTTCAAGTTAATCGAGGATGAAAAACTGATTATAATAATTATATTAATTTTTTGCAGGAGGAACTGTCTGCACTGAAAAATATTTCAACCCTTTATACGGATCGTGATTTTCATAAGAGATTTTCTGAAAATCATATGAAACCCTTTATTTATGATGAAAATATTTCTAGCAAAGATCTTGAAGAAATAGGTATTATCAAAGGATTATCAATATCATTAACTAGAAATAACTTTAATAATTTAGTAAGCCTTTGTTGGGAACACTGGGGATATGATTGTTTCTGTCAAAATAAATTAAATCGTGTTTATGACGCCTATATGGAATTTGAGAAAATTAAGTACGATTTGGAACACGATGCTAAGACTGAAGATACATTTGAACAAATTGATAAATGCGAAGAGACGAGGGCTTTAAGGTGGGATGCATTTAGACTATTGTGTTGGACATTTGAAGAGTTTAGAGTTTGGAATAGGAACAATGGTACGTTATTAATTACCGTAGAAAATAAAAAACCAGTATCAGATTGCTTCGATGTAACATGCTATTTTAAAAGTGAAGATTATCAATACATTAAAGATGTGAATTGGCTTTCTAATACAAAACATTTGGCTGATATGTGGCTAATGATTAGGAAAAAGTCATTCTATTTGGAAATTGATCGAGTAGTGGAAAAGATATATAGAGCAGAGGGTAATGAAGGGGTAGCTTATGTATATGCGCCTGTAGAGGATCAACCTATTGATGAAAAACTTAATATTGAAGGTGTTAATGTATTAGATCAAGAGCTTACTCTTAATATTGATAGTGATAGTTGTGATAGCAATAAAATTATTTCATGTAGTGATGGGGAAAATATAAGAGATACTTGTTATGACACAACTGCAAATAATTCTTTAAATGTATTCGCCAATATGGGAAGTACTGCAACTGGTCAAAATACTGTGACTAATGATGATCAATATACTGTTGATAATGTATTAAACAACCAAAATTCCATAACCAATTTACCTGCTGATCTTTCAGATGAAAATGGTATAGAATGTTGTGATAATCTAGATGTACTTAATCCTAACAGTAATATTCCAGATAAACCTGATGATGATTCTTCAGATTGTATTGTGATTGAAGATACTAACGAATTTGAAGATAATTTTTATGACATTGAATGTAAACAAGAGTGTGATTCTGATGTGAGCATTGAAATATTATCGCATACAATAGAGGATGAAGGAAGAAAAAATATTAAACCTTATAAATTAAACAAAGGTTCCTTCGAAGTAAGATATTTACAGATTGACATTAATGAACACCAGCAGCGATCAACTGATGGCAATCGAACGATTGCAGCTAAACTGCCAGTAATAACAGATATTGCAAGATGGCGTGTTTTGAAAATTGCAAAACAATGTCAATGGGATTTCCTTAAACTTTGTCAGTGTAATGCAATGATAGCCAGACAACACATCCTTAATGCAGTTAGCAAAGCTAAGAAAGATCGTACGACATATTTTATTAAAGAAGAAGAATTTAAAAATTATGTACATCCTCGTTTTGGAATATATTGTGTTCCAAATAATTCAACGGAAATATTTGTTGGACCATACTTTAATATTCACAACGATGATTTAGAAGTTTATAAGGAATCTTATGGTGGTATACCGATATTGTCTACTGTGAATGCAAAGTGGTTTATCGAAATAAAAGATACTGATGATGGTGTTATAGATTTAACAACAAGTGATTAAATCCATTCTCTATTCTTATAAAGAAGTGTCAAACCTTGTGCAAAAAGAACTGAAATAATTGAAATGAAAATGACTGTGATTATATACCGTAAAGGTAATACTATATAAATTTCTTAGTTTTTTATATACTATATTGCGTTATTCAATTGTTTTTAATGATATCGTTATCTTGAAGTGAGGCAGTTTAACACTGTAGCAAATAGCTGTTTATTTTGGTTAATGTTCATGAGAGGTTCAGACAGTGGATCATCCATGTAATGAACATTTTCTCGAGTGCAGCGAGGTATTTCATGCGCTGCATATGAATCAACATCTGTAATTAGGTATATTTTGTACAGACTTTTGGCCGCTTTCAGAAAGCTTGATTAAGTTCTGATTAACTTAATTGTCATCAAAATTCAGAAATTTTATTGGCTGGGATTTAACAGACCTTGAATTTTATCCAATCATAGTTCCAGATTTCTAGTTTAATCACAATTTAATTACAATCAGAGTTTAATCAAGCTTTGTGAAATCGGCCATTTATCTTAAAAACAGTTTTTAATGGTTAATGGACTTATATAAATGTACAGAGTTATTCATTAGATTTTGACACCCCTTTATCTTTGTTGTTATTGGAGATTAAAAAGTTTTACATAAAAGTTGTATTGTTCTACCTATATTTTTTTACATGTCATCAAAAAAACATTTGCATGTATGTGTCACGTGATACGGAATATACATATATATTTTTTATGAAACACCCTAACGCATACTAACGTATACTAACGCATTTTTCAATAGTCCCTTTTTCCCTGATTCTAAATATATAATGTTGTATAAGTCTATCATTAATACTTTTTGACATATTTGATTTTAAATATGTAAGAAAACCTAGACTGGAAGAGCAGTGGATGCGCTTGCCAAAATATGATTAAAATGAGAATAACAAGGTAGGTTATGAAAACAATTAGTTTATTTTTGACATTTTCATGGCCCTCAAAATGGGTTACACTGCAGCTGAAAAAGTCATTTTAATCACTCGCATTTGAAAAGCATGGCCTAATGCTATTCTAATAATGTTTTTTTGCATTTTTAAAGTCAAATATGTCAAAAAGTAATGATAGTTATATAACATTATATATTTGGAATCAGGAAAAAAAGGGTTGTTCAAAAATGCAATAATATATATGGGTGAAAATCAAAAAATGTGCCAAACTGTGTCCGAGCTTTGTATTTTCGAAACAACTGGATGTTTTTAAATTTCTGATTTCATTTTTTAATTATTTAAATGTCATAAATAGTTTTCCATTGCATTTTCTCCAGTATGAGAAAGATTTAGTGCTGTAGATTCCACAAACTTCAGTTTTTGTCTCTTCGGTAACGCGTCCGGCATTGCAATTTTAAAGTTTCATTCAGTTTTATTTCATTAATTCATGTTTAATACGGAACATTTTTACACGTATTTGTTCAATTTATTTGGAATTTTTGTGATTCAGTGTTCTTTTCTAGTCAAACTTAAAAACTTAAGCGTAACTGCTGAAAATATATGTGTCCACCTGATGTACGTCTTGTCGGTAACATCTACTAATCGTTATATTAAAATACCGCTATAGTGCGTATTCTCTCATAATATTTTTCTGACAGGTAGCTTTGAGCAGGTTTTAAGTGAAAATAAACGGGTAAGTGATTCCCATGCAGTTAATTAATTATTAATTTTTAGTAAATCTAGGAATGTGACTGCGTGTCTTTCTAAGTCGTCTTGTTGGTACCACGTGTATATTTTGTCAAGCAGTTTTTTTAGAGGAATCTTCAGCTTTAATACATAGCTTAATACTTAATTTAACGTAACGTTTCGTATAACCTCACTTTTTTTAAATACTAGTTATATGAAATAGCTTAAAACTATTTAAGATATTCTTGTCGGTAAGAGTGTCGTCGGTAACGCAATGCTGTTTATCGAAAGCGTTACCGACAAGATCTGTTATTACCAACAAGATATATGATAATATTACATATTATAAAATAGTTATTTGTACACTAAGGCACTAAAGTTGTACTTTTTTTTTATCATGAATATGGAGATTGTAGTTGGATCAACCTTAATGAGTGGTAATGTGATGTGATGTGATAAAAAATCAACATTAGTGCCGAGGTGTACATTACGTTATTTCTGAAATCGTGAAATTAAGAATTTAAAATACAAAATATGTTTTTAATAACAGTAGAGTAGGCAACTAAGTCAAGTGGATGTGTGCTACATATTCAAATACATGTGAAACAATGCAAATAAAAGTGACAGATGAGTCCATAAGAGTGCTACTTTACAGACTCAAATTACAGACTATTTTATGAAAAGGTCAGTACGGACTCTTTCAGAAAATATTTATGGTATTCTGATTCGTAAACATCTGCTTATTCAGCTCTGTTTCCATGGGTAAAGATTCATTTTACAGGCTAGCCCGTTATTCCCGTAAAAATTATTACGAGCTCGTTATCATCAATACCATAACAACAAACATATTTATTGAAAACGTTCATATACATCATACATATTGTGCTGTACTGCTTCAGTAAATGAAAGAATTATTTATTAAAGGTTTACGAATCAGAATACCATAAAATATTGTACAATGCTCGAACGTTACATGAACCCTAGTGCTTGCACGGATAACAAGCTCACTAATCGCTCGCATGTTTGGTACCGTGCTCGCACGTAAAGTTCTAAGTAACGGTCTTGCAATGTAAATTACTATTATATTGCAAGATCGTTATTTAGAACTTTACGTGCGAGCACTGTACCTAACCTGTTATCCATGAGGGCACGTAGGGTTCGTGTAACGGTCGAGTTAGTATTGTACAATGTTTTATAGTACATGTGATGAGGAAAGCGGAACGGAAATAAGAGGTTGGGTCAAAAAATGGTGTTTTTTATTTTTTATGACTTGTGATACGATGATATCTCTTTTATCAACCCAAATTATAAAAAAAATGATTTCCGACCAGAAATAGGATAAAAACCTAATTTAACCCATTTAAAACCACTACTAAAGAAAAACTATAAATAAATTTTTTTTGTGTTTTGATATTTTTATTAACATTAACTGAAACTGTTTAATACAAAAAAAAATTAAATAATATATTAGAACATAAAAAAAATTTAACGTTGCGTAAACGCAACATTGGGAAGATACCACTTATGCCAATTCACAACGGCGATCGGGGAAACAATGCCCACCGTAGATACTACACTGACTGAGTGTATACTGCTTGCGGTCGACATAGTGTCCACCGCTTGCGGCCAGTGTAGTGTTCACGGTTGGCAAAGTGTCCACCGCTTGCGGTCAGCATAGTGCCCACGGTCGGCAAAGTGTCAACCGCTTGCTGGTGAGGTAGTGTCCACGGTCGAAAAAGCGTCCAATAGCAAAATTTATTTTAAGGGTTGGCAAAGTGTCCAAGATGGTCAGTCAGCGTAGTAACCACGGTAGACAAAGTGTCCGCTGTCGGGGTTGTGTCCAATACCAATCCAATTATCAAGCCAATGCTGCGTTTACGCAACGCTCTAATTTATAATCACATATTTTCGAAACTATATAAGTTTTTGACTTTTTATATCAACAGTAACATTTTTTGATGTTTCCAGAGCCATTCTAGATAAAAATTAAAATTTTTATTTGTAAGAGTAATTTTTTTAACGGCGTTTCTGTCACCCATGTAATAGTATTCAAAATTCAATAAATTCAGGCTGTAATTTTGATAAAATAAAAGCTGAATTTAAATAGAAAAAAATATGCTACATTTAGTTTCACACTATAAAATCACACAGAAGTTATAAAAACAGATATAAATTAAACACAACATACTTTAAAAAAATCTCGTCTGGAGCGTTGCGTTAACGCAACATTGGGTGGAAATGGGTTAATGGGGAAAGGTCGATTTTGAAAAATTTGTGCGCGTTTTCCCCACAAAAAGCACTTTTTGAAATAAAAATTCCCAACCCCTGTAAAATACGTAATTTTTGAGATACCCGCGCCATTTTTTTGTAAACTTTTTCTTTTTTTTTGTACTTTTCGAAAATGTCAATAACTCAAAATCGAATTTTCTGACTTTAGGTCCCTTTTCGCTTTCCCCATCACATATTTATTTTTTTATGTTTTATTATTATTTTTATGTTTATGTGGAATCTTTTTTTGTAAGGGATAGTTAAGGCACTGGCAATTTATATGTAGGATACATACATATAGGATATATACGTATACAACAAGGAAATGCATTTTTTGGCACTGACTGATTTTACTGTCTTGTCGGTAACTCGTTGATCTTGTTGGTAACATAGCAAAGAGCATCCGTCATTAAAGAATAATAGAACGAATTATCAAATATCTTATGTATAATTCAATAAAAGCTAATTGTTATATATTTTAATTGCAAATTCTTAAATTTAGGAACATTTTATTCCTCTAAACATGAAACTACTTGAAGTTTTATTGAAAAGAATTATTATTCACTAGATTTTGATTTTATAACTTATCTCTGGCTGATATATCAAATTTTATTTTTATTTCACAAGTATATGGTGACCTAATTTCATAATATATCCGGATTCATCCAGCAGTAATAAAATTTTGATGAGTGTGTTACCGACAAGACAAAATTCAATTCACAAAACATAATAAATATGAAAATGACACATTTTTTACAGAAAGCGATTTCATCCAATTTATTTTTCTATCAATACATGAGTAAAAACTAATGAGAAATAAAATTGACGTTAGTTTTTAAACTAATTAACATTTTCCTAAATCTACCTATGTAAATGGCACATTTTTTTATTTTTACCCATATGGTGTTTAATTTAAAAAAATATATACTCTATATTAGGGTGTCCGTTATTTTGGTAAAATTTGAATTAAATTGAATACACCCCAAAATCTTGTATAGAATGTGGAAAAACTCAATTTTCCCTAATACCAGCTATTTTGGTCAACGTTAACCCGTGCCACCGAAGGGTTGAATTTTAAATAGCATTTAACATGCAATTTACTCCTATTCCTGCATTTTTAGATGCAACTTCTTCCAGTTATTAAATTTTACTATGAAATTGTGTTTCCCTAGCCTTTTTGGATTGCTGAAAACAAATCTAATGTCAAAAAGGACCTGTGACACATTGACAGCTGTTAAAAAGCTGTCAACTACAAAAAAAGTGTATTAAAATAAGCATTTCTGGAAGATTATATATCTTTTTAATTTGTTTAGGTTCTTACCCTCGAATTCACTTTCATGAATGCATTATGACTATTGACAGCTGTCATTTAACTGTCAACATCAAAATATTGCATTTCGTGACAAGCAATATATAATAATAATAATTGCTACAACCCATAGCCTGGAAACCAGGCCCCAGAAGCTATAAGCTTGTGCGGGAGGGAGGAGGCGATTATTATTATTACGTAGGCCCTAAGTGTGGCTGCAGCCGACTTACAGATTAGCAATACCTTATAGCATTTTTGATTTATATGCACCGATCTTGCACGGTCTAGAACTGCTGCCGTTCGATTTATGCTTTTCGGATCGCATTAACTTGGTGCCGAGTGTTCGATTTAGCGACAGCTGATGCACAAAATATGCACTCGTGCAAGTTTTTAGCACGAGCTCGAAGAACTAAATATAATGTAATAGGGCAATACAATGTGTCAAATATTTATGCTACAATAAAAACAGCTCGGAGCACGTGCTGTTTCATAATAGTTGAGGTTAGGTTGTTTGGTTTATTGAAGCGGGCACGTTCGATTTATAGCTCGCTTTTATATGTTTGGTGTTCGTGCTAATTTGCATTATTTCAGAACTTGTTCGGTGCCAGGGCAATATTAGTGCGTATAAATCGAACCCGCTATTAATTAAAGAATTCTATGGCCGTTAAACACAAATTAATTCAAAAATGCATCACAATCTTTGATAGATGTCAATGTGTCATAGGTTCTTTTTTACATTAGATTTGTTTTCAGCGATCCCAAAAGGATAGGAAAACACAATCTCAGAGTAAAATATAGTAACTAGAAGAAGTTGCATCTAAGAATGCAGGAAAAGGAGTAAATGCCATTTAAAATTCATTCCTTCGGTGGCACGGGTTAACGTTGACCAAAATAGCTGGTATTTGGGAAAATTGAGTTTTTACAAACATTCTATACAAGATTTTGGGGTGTACTCAACGTAATTCAAACTCTGCCAAAATAGCATTCACCCTAATGTATAATTTGTAACACGTGATCTATACATGCAATTGTTGTTTGATGACATTTAGAAACAGACATAGGCAATTTTTTATCTTAAATAATAACCAAAAGGGTGTGGTCAAAATATGTATAACCCTGTACACAATTGGCCTTGTTGGTGGAAAAGAAATCCAACTGTATGGTTAGTAACTATAAAAAATTTATCACAATATTAAAATTTGACACATTTTTTTTGTAATTGCTTAATATCACAATGTGCACGGTGATTAGAGATGCCACCCTAGTGGATCAAATATTATGGTTACTGTGATGTTAAAAAAATTTAAAAATACTTAACATTAGGGCTTATTAAATTAAATCTTAACAAGGAAGCAATGATGAATGTGGTCTTTGATGCCAGTTACATCGCGGTTTTGTTTCACAGGATTTTTATAACTTTTTCAATTGTGTCAAAGTTATTAAATTTTCCATAACGCTGCACTTGGGAAAGTGTTTAAATTTTAAGCTGAACACTACTAGTAACTGATAGATAAATATTTTATTTTGTTTATAAATATTTTAATTTGGTCGAATTTATTATGATTATTTTATAATACCAAAATACATATTTATAGTTATTTTATTTAATCAAAATGTTTATTATAGTTAATGTTAGGTGTTCAAGAAGTAGCTGAATCAGATTATGTTGGAAATATTTTTTTGTCTGGACTATGAATGTTCCTTTACTGATTTGATCTTTACACTTTGTTACCTCTTTGTCAGTCCAATAATTATCTTCTCTGGTTGACATAGATGTGTACTATTTGTAGGTAAAAAACCAAAGGCAATGACTTCCTTGCATAATTATACAATAATATATGATAATTGGCATTCCAAATGTCTTCAATTATCACTCGCTTATCAACTTTTATCGTTATTTAATCACCCGTGCAGTTATGTTAAACTAAACAAAACCATCTAATTTGTATCGGAAGCATAAATTTAGTAAACAAATCTGAAACTGTATGCTCTATACACAAAGACAAACTGTGTACGCCTAAAATGTCTGAAAAATAGATAAGTTTGGATTATTGGTGTGGCCTGACTAAAGACTAAGAACCATTGAATTTGTGCTGTACTATAGCTCATTTAAAATACACTGCCGGTCAATGAGCAGGGTACCTCACCAACTGATTAGTAATCTTATCTTAGCTACAGTAGAAGATTTTATAATTCTATAAAATTTTAATATTCTTAATAAAATACATGATCATGACTCGCAGCAGATTATTTCTTCTGGCAGGAAAAAGATAAAATTCTGCCTTTCTTAAATTACTCTAATTCACCTACTTTTTGGACACAGTTTGTATCAACATTTTTTATTTTCGTTCATCTTTCCTAATAAAATTGTATGAAATGATTTTTTTTTATTCTTTCACCCTTTTACACTCCATCAAGTATTGATCCAAATAAGGAAACAGCTACTCAGTGTGCCGATAAGAGAACTTAGCTTTCAAAATAAGAAATGGAGAATTATATGGAGAAATCATGGTCTTGGTAAGTAGTGTCTTTTATTCATATGATGAAAACCAGTATCGGTATTAACTTATGAGATTATGTGTAAAATTTAGAATTCTATGAGCAAAACCAGCAAGAACTTTGTATACATTAAGATGCTTTCTCTACAAGGACCATAAACAGAAACACAATAATTAAACTAGGATAAAACAAGGAATTCACACAATAAGATTTTCGATTTGCTGCTTGTTTTCTAATTCTCAATGTTTTTCAAATGTTAATTCTAAATCTTAATGGTTTTCAATTAACTCCAGCTAGTAATTTAGGTACAGTCAGTTGAGCCGAAGGAAAATTGGCCAAAGCATGTTGCAATTACCTACATAATAATTTAAGTTTCATTGGTGTAAGTTTCAAAAGATCTGTATTCAGTTAGAGAGGTGCAGGTAATATAATGGTGAAATAAATGCTTTAATAGACATACATGTGTAGTATAAACATGTTTTGCTGTTGATATTTTCTGTAAACGATTGAATAGATTAACAGTAATTAGGGAGTGTATTTGGGCCATTATCCTGAAACCGTGCATTTCTGGTATCCAGACACAGCCAAACTGTTTGCTAAAATATATAAATTTTGTTATATTTTGATAGTTCCGATAATTGTCGATGAAGTTCAAGTAAAAAAACTAGCCAAAACTATTGTTTGTATTTTTATATTGATTTAAAGTAACCCCCACGAGTTGACAACTTTAATTAATTACTCTGACTAAACGAAGTGTAAACGACATTATTTAGAAAAGCAAAACTAAAGAAAAACTCAAACGAATTTAGGATACAACAGATTTAAAGGCTACTTTATGTCTACTCTTTTATAAAATGCATAGTTATAGTTGTAACCACGTCATGACTCGGAACCGTCACATAGTAAAATCTGGTTTAAAAAAGCACACCATTTCTTCAAGGTATTATAATTCTTCATTTCATAATAATAAATTTCTTCAAAGCCACTGGTGTGTTGCATGTGATAAAAACATGTAGCTTTTCGTAAAACAAATAGTGAAGTTTTACAGACATTTTAAAAAGTAATTTTTTTGTTTCATATACTTACTTTTTTCTAGTCCGTCACTATAGTTATATATAATAATATGTTTATTAATAAATAGGCAATGCCTAATATACAGAAATCACTAAATACATCTTAATTTTCACTATAATATAATCATTATATACTCCACGAAAATAATAATAATATGTACATTCAAAATGGTTAATAATAGAATATTACAAAATAATTAATAATAGAATTTTACAAAATAACACCACAAAAAAATTACAGGATACCTTTCTCTTGAATGTATAGTAATAATTTTGTTTTAAAAATTTTACTTGATTTGCTAGCTTTAATTTCAAGTGGTAAATTATTGTACATATCGACCCCTTTACAAAATAATGTGTTCATTGTAGAACGATAATTATATTGAGGAATATAAATGTTAGCTGAACCTCTAGTATAATGGTTATGAATATTATGATGAAATGATATAAAATTATTAAAGTATAATGGAGTCTGATTATTCAATATTTTATAGAGAAAAGTCATGGTTAATAAATATATCCTCCTAGACACTGATATCCAGTGTAAAGTATCTAACATAATCACCACTGGAGTTAATCGGTTACATAATAAAATAATTCTCATGCCACGATTTTGTAATTGTGACATTTTATTTAAATTAAATTGATGCAACAGCGATCCACAATAATCAAAGTGAGGTAATATAATGGACTTGTAGACTGTAATTTTAGTGTTCATTGATAAATTTTTTGCAACTCTAGAGAAAAAATATAGCTTTTTTGATATTTTCTTAACAAGATAATTAAAATGATGTTCAAACTGTATCAAATTATCTAACATAAAACCAAGGTATTTGACCGATATTACAATTTCAATCTGCTCAGTATCTATTGATAAATTTATATTATTTATATTTAAACAGTTATATTTATACCTTGTCGTAAAAATCATTCCCTTTGTTTTAGCAACATTCAATTTTGATTTATTAATTTTTAAATATTTAGAAACACTTTCTAGAACTGTATTCATTTTTTGGACAGCTGTGTTAATATCGCTGTCAGTGCATACTAACATAGTATCATCAGCAAATAGATTTATAAACTCACAATTAACAAATAAATTAATGTCATTTAAGTAACATAAAAACAACAGCGGGCCTAACACACTTCCCTGGGGGACCCCTAGATTAACATCTAGTTCTCCAGAAATTACCTTTCTAATCCTTACTTTTTGTTTCCTGTTAAGTAATTTTTAAGCCATTTATAAACCTTACCTCTAATGCCATAATGATGTAATTTTGCTAATAGAATATTTCTATCTATGGTTTCGAAAGCTCTTTTAAGGTCCAGAAACACTGCTACAACATATTTAGTTTTATCAATAGCTGTATTTAAAGTACTGACTGTAAGTTGCAGTGCTGTTTCACAGGAATGTTTTTTACGAAAGCCAGGCTGATTACATATTAATATTTCATTTAGTTCAATATATTCCAATAATTGATTATATACAACAATTTCCTATATTTTTTCCAAAGGAGGTAGTGTATTAATGGGTCTATGATCACTAGCTTTAATCGAATTGTTAACCTTTTGGATCGGAATAATTGTACTTACTTGCAATACTGTAGGAATGACAGACTTGTCAAGTGAAGTAAGTTATTGAGTCTTTTGTTAATGTTAGAAAGATTGCTCTTGAAGTATTGTTTTATCTTTAAGTAGGGGCTGCTAATTCTAACTAAAAAACACCAAACACACCTGTACTTAATTTTTAGCGGGAGATTTATTCATTAAGTTTCACACTCAGGATAGTCACATAACCGTCACACTACGACAATAAAGTATGCTGGCTAGGTGCAGGAATAAGAATTATTGTCGATTTTCTACAGCGCCAGCCTTCTGGGAATTTTATATAGGCATCGCCAAAAGATGTTCAAAAACCCGAAGTTGAAGGATATGTTTTACGCCAGATTTGTTGAAAGAAGTTCTTTAGTAATAACTATAATTAACATGTCATTAAATAACATGTTAACATGTCATAAAATTTACATGGGTTGAAAGGAAAATCGACCATGGAAGAAAATACATGGAAAAAGCACCCCTATTATAGTAATAACTTTAGTTATCACTGCAAGAACTTTTATCAATAGCATATAACTATATAATAATAGTAATGTAATAATAATTTTACTTTTCCAAACCAATGTTAGCACCAGAATAAAGTACATTTACTCAGTAATACTAATGGAGATGGTTTACATTTACAGTTTTCAACTGGGCATAATTCTGTCCTCACGGTAATATCAAAGTTAAAGTTTTTACCACAGTTTGCGATGACATACTGCTTCATATGCACATGATATAACAAAATTTCATCAGCGCCCATCAGAGATATTGAGGTTCAAAGTTGGCCAAAAATGAAGAAAAATCACATAGTTTTTATCTCAGAACCTGTTGAAACTACTCAGATTTGAATGATTTTTTTAAATGCTATACATATAAAACATTAAAACCTTTATAGGTTAATAGTTGACAATCATAGTTAACTACTAATGGAGATGGTCATATATTAAAAATACATAGTTTATCACTGGAGCAAATTATAGTCATTTACAAGATTTCTTTACAGCTTTCAACTCAGATATTAGCATGAGGACAGAGTTATGTCGTCATGCTGATATCAAAATTAAAATTTTTACCACAGCTTGTCATCAAATAATGCTTTACTCGCCCTGACTATAAAAAAATCCATGCATGCCCATTAGAGGATATTGAGGTCTAAACTTGCCCAAAAATGAAGAAATCAAGAATTTCAAAAGCCCATAAATACCAAAATAGTGAAGTTTCAGATTTCAAATATTTTAAACATAAACTATTCGTGATTGTGCAACTTCTTAGAAAAAATGAACCCTGAGACCTCACCTTTTCCTGGAAATGTGGCACCCTAAAAAGTGGGGATTTTGCAAAAAAGGTGTTAAACTTCGGGTTTAAATTGCACCTATAAAGAAGCATCTTACAAAACGCGAAATCTTTATTTGCGCATTTTTGAAGCACGAGCGACGAAGGGCCGAGTAACTCATTTGCGAAAATGCGTCGAAGATTACTTCGCGCATCGTATTGCGTTTTTGCAAAATGTTTTGAAATGAACTTTAACAATGGAAAAAAACACATAAATCTGTAATACTGTTTCGAATTCAAAGTAAACATAAAACCAAGTAGACAATAGCATTCTCTTTGCTGGGTCCGGTATTTCAACTCTGTTTGCTCTGACAGCTCTATTGCTATAGTTACAATTATTTACAATAAAGTATACCACAGAAACCGAGCTCTTCGAGTAAACAGATCTGAAATACCGAACGCGGCTCTTGTTGCCAATAGATGGCGCTTGCGCATTTGTCATATATCGCCCCTTTATTTTCAAATAGTAGCGACAACGATTGATCTTGCCGCTGGAGCAACAGCACCAAAACGATGTCGGCGACATTGAACGTTACCAGATTTGACAATCTGTCTTACAATAGATCTTAGGTTTAATAATAATCATGCAGAAAAATATTCACAGTTTAACATTAATTTGATAATGGACATTCATGTTCTGCAAAAACGACCATATGAATATGACATATACCTCCGTAATTCTAATTTTTAAAAAACTTTTTATTAAATTTCCACAACACCATGCATGTAGTAATTTTTTGTTTATTAAAGTTTGTATCAGATTTGCTGCACGATGTCGCTACTGTTCGTAATAGGGGGGCTATATGTCAGTAGAATTATTAGCGATTACGAATCTTTTTTTGTGATTTCTAATATCCAAATGGGAAAAACGACATTTTCTAAATTAAATTTTGGGTATAATTAAATAATCCCCCCCCCCCAGACATTTTTTAACCAAACTGGTGTCTTTTTAACGGAAGTTTTATGTTGATTTTGAATTTGTAAATCATATTTAAAGGCCCCTTTGGCGATCAAAATTAAAAACTGCTTAATCTCCAATACTATGGTATAATAATTATATTAAGTTTCTATGATTTACCAAATTGTGTAATTTAGTATTGCACAATTTAGTTAGGTTGGGTTTGGGTTAGATTAGGTTAGGTTAGGTTGAAAAAAAATCGAATTTGCTTTTGCATAGCGTTTTGGTTAGGTAGTGACGTTTTTGTGGAGATTAGGTTGGTAGCAACCAATTTTGGAACCTTAGGGGCGTTTGTCCCAAAAATGATTTACGGCGTGGAAATTCTTTAATTGTTTCAAGTTTTATTATTATTAAGTCAAATTAGTAGTAGTAGTAGAAAACCTAAAAGGGCCAGTGTTTTTTTGCATCCATTTGCAGCACGAGTGCGTGAACACTACGTTTTCGTTTAATTGTAACAAACCAAAATGTCATTTTGAAGAGTGAGTAAGTGAGTTTAAAAAAATATTCCTGCGGTTGATGGTGGGAGTTTGCTTTGCCAGTCGTTAAGTGACACGGAAACATCGGTGTGACTACAGCTGCAGAAAAAGTGCGCGTATTTGTAACTTTCGACGCGGCGCCTTGTGCCTTAAGCGTGGGGTCGATTAAAACGCGAGACCGGGTTCCGGGGAACGCGCTGAATTCGCCTCGCGCCGGCCCTGGATGGGTAAGTATTGGGAAACTTAAACGACTTTGAGTTGTTGTACTTCTTATTAGTTAATTTCTTATTCTTCCCATAGCGTGACGATTGTAGTAGCCGTGTTAATTGACACGATGACAGTATAATTTTAAATGATCTAAATAGGTTCTAAATAGGTACAAATTAAAAATTTGTTTGCTAGTCTCTTTGTCCCATTACAGGCTTGGTTCTTGTAAGTCCCATCCTCAAATCACCTATATAGTTGGAATCAGCATAAACCAAAGGGGTGCATTCTGGAGTGGAGTCTGGTGAGCGTGGCTTCATGTTAGCGAGCGTGTTAAATTTGTTCGTTATCGTGATTTATTTTTTATAGATTTGGTCCATGTAGGTCTCATTCCCAAACCACACATAGCTGGACTAAGTATGAACCAGAGGTGTGAAATGGGTGAGTCTCGTGGGAATGGATTCGTGTTAGTGGACATGGTAAGTAAATTAGAATTATTTAGGACTGGATAAGCATAGAAGGAGAGCAAACTTGTTTAACCCGCCATATACTTTTTATCTTCGTCTGACGAATTAATTGTATTTCTTTATTTAACTTCATACAATGAGATCAGAAACTAAAAAAAAAACTTGGATAATTATGTTCCCTTCTTCAAAGGACTTAATCTAGTTGATAATAATCACTACAAACATGTTGATCCAGAAGCTTGTTCTAACAATACTGAAATATTTATTATACTATATATTTTTATTAATTTTAAATATTTTTTGGGCAACTGCGTGTAAAGTTGAATCTTACGCTGTCAAAACAATGCGTAAACTAAAAGTAAGGTTCTTGATTAATATTACTGTTGTTCAAAAAATATTATATGCAAATTGGATGGGAAAAATATGAACAAATAAACAAAAAATTGCTGAATTTCCATTTACTCATCATTTGGCGGGAGGGGGAGGTATGTATCGCGAACGTTCGAGGTAGGGGGAGGGTAAGTTTTGTAAACAAAAACGAGAGTATGGGGGAGAGTGCAAAAAATTACTAATTTTTGCGAACGTTCTTTTTGAATTGCGCCTTATTGGATAATAACTCAGAAACATTGGGGGGGGGGGGTAAAAACACCCCAAGCGTTCCTTGCCTATCTCCATAAATATCAGTTTCTTTGCCTAAATGTGACCATAGGAAATAAAAAGGCAATTAAAAATATTTCTGAAAAACTTGTACAAATTTATAATTCCCGATACATTCCCACAAGGACACACCAATATTGCACCACCACAGGAATGTTTTCATGTTTACACGATCATTCTGATAGGAGAAAAAACCGCCCTTTACTGGTGTAATTTGTCGCTAATTATAGGGTAAGATTTTCAACCCATGCTTTCGCAACAATTAAAAAGAGATTACTTGATGATAAAAAACACATGTGAGGACTGGCAAGTGCTTCTGTGGGTAAATATTATTAAGGGGTGTAATTGCATTAAAATAGTTGTCGCATTGCCGTGCATGTATAAGATAGGGGTTGTAAATACAGTAAAGCTACCTATTTGTAAATACAAGTACGGTTAAAATGATGCAAAATGGGCATAATTCTATTTTTAAATTATATGCGTGAAATAACTTGAAACTATGACAAGGGATTTTTTATTTTATTGGAATGTTTCTGAAAAGTTAATCAGCAATGAATTAATCTATGTTAAACTGTTAGAACAGCTTGAATAATTTTACAAGTAAAACGAGGTCTGATAAAATATAGCAGTAGTGATCTAGAGGAAATTAGAGGTGTGACGGCAGAAAAAATATATCCTAGTCCGATCTGAAATAATCCGAGACCGTATTCGAAACCTAAAATCCGAACCCGAAATTCGAAGCTTATCCGATATCCAATTTGTATTGGAAATTTTGCATATGCACTCAATTCGCGAATTATCATCAACTTTGAAAGAACTGTAAGTTAAAGTCTACTGGTTCATTGCAAGTGAAAATAGTTTATCTAAATAAATTGAAAAATTTTGATAGCAGGTAGTGAGCGTAACCCGTATTGCTAACCATACACTAATTAATTATAGAGCGCATCCTATTCAAATTACTCTGCGTACTATTACCTATAATTATTAATTATAATACTATAATTTTCAGAAGCATACTATTTAAAAAAATAGTAGATACTCTATAATTTTTCTATTTGTATTAAATTCTCAAGCATGTAGTCATTTGCATAAAAAAACGTTTTGCGTTTGTGGGTTACATAACAGCGTGTTTACTCGCTTGTTTAATAATGTTTTATGAGGCAAAATTTAAGTGAACCACTTACATTTGCGGGACCCAGCAAAATATTGGCACCTTAAATCACATTTTTTTCAATATTAGGTTATGTATCGTTAATCAAACCCATATGTTGAATTGATAATAAATACACATAGAATTTTATACAATATACCTATGTTGCATACAAATTTTCCCAGAAAGTTTGGGGGGCGGGTTTCTATCAAAAGCCAGAGCTTTATATGGGCCAGTATAAAATATACGGGGTGATTCAAAATTCTTCCGTGCCCTCTTAAAGGTACACCCTTGTCATAGTTTCGTTTAATTCCACCTAAGCAGAATCCCGGTATGTACCCATTAAGGTGAAGTTGTCTTGAGCGTAGAGGCTGTATATTTGTATCAGTAGTGGCTCTGGACGTTTTCTTTGGATCATAAGACTGGAACTGCACAGCCATAGCATGATCCTCATACTTCTCTCACCTAACCATCTACCTGGTGGCATGCAGTTTTCCATGGATTGGCGGAACAGATAAACCTCACTAGATTATCCTCCGTCCGATTAAGTCTGTAAAGGGCAAGAATCAGATCTACCCACACCGGTACTCATGTTTGCAGAGTTTTCTCCCCAACGTTGATAAGTACATAAGGGTACATCAGACTTATAACATTAAGCAATATAACAATTAAGCCCAACCACATTGATGTTGGATTCGACCGGGCAGAGAAGTACAGTAGCGAATACACGCTGATTGAACGTATCTCAATTACTTCGCTTTTGAAGGATACGTGCCTACTAAGCTGGCGCAGATGACGCAGGTTAAATATACTTTGTGGGTCATCTTAAAGGGCGTATTCCTCTTATAAAAATAAGAAGACAAATTTTTATTAACATGGGTCCGGAAATGCCTCCATATCGAGATATAGGGCATTAAAAATCGCAACAAAATAATAATTTCTTTAAATTACTCGGAACTGATTACGAATTAAGTTCTGAAAAAGACATGGCACTATTTAAGTGTAATTTGGCCCTCTGTAGATTTTTCTGCAATTTTGATATGTTGTAGCTGACACTAAAAGAAAACTTTTTATCATTACGCCAAAGTTCCACGTCTACCGGGTCTGCTCGAAAAGTGAGGTCAAAGTTTCAAAGACGGGCATTATTGAATAATGATTTTTCTGAATTATTCTACGGAAGCCGATGTTAGACTCAGACAAAAATACTTAACTTAACTTCAAACCATTATCTACGGGATGTCCCAGATATGTATTTTCGAATAATCATATTTAGGGAGTTACCATACTATTCCAAAACATTGAATTTCAGCTTATTTTCATTGGTGATAATTTTATAAATTATATTAATAACAAGAAAGAGTTATTCTAATCATTTATATTAATAACAAATCAAGTTCTATAAAAAGCAGCTCTGACATTTAATTGACGTTTATATATTGCCCGTCGGATCATAAAGAGACTCTTGGGCTATAAAGAGACGGTTATGTTTAGATGAGTTTAGCAATAAGAGTCTAATTATAATGCAGCTGTGCATAAAAAAATTAAACTTTAAAAAAGCAGTACCCTAGAATGTTGTTTGCTATAAATGTCAACAGAGTTGTCCCCCCAGTAAGGCACTGGAATAAATATAAATAAATTAAATCTAAATGCATCAAAAAATGACTTAACACTGCAAATAAACATGGCAAGTTTTAAGCCCTATTTTTATCCCTAGAACTTGCCATTTCATTGAACATATCATAGGACCTTTACCAATAATGTGTACCTTGAGTTACTTCAAAATCATGTCATACCCACAATTACTACAATATTTCCTGGTGAAATATTAGGCCGTATACTTGAATAATTTTTTCCTAACAGATGGATCGGTAAAAGGGGACCTATGGAGTAGCCTGTCCGATCTCCAGATTTGTCACCATTATATTTTCTCCATGGAGTCACGTACAGAATAACGTATACAAAGGGATACCACGTAATTGGATGACTTGAAGGCTAAAATAACTGCTGAAATGCGCAGAATACCAGAACACATGTTACAAAGAGCTCTAATAACGTTTAAATACCGATTAGGTCATTGCTTGGCAGCTAAAGAAGCGCGATTTAAAAATTTAATTTAATACCCATATTAGGTCTTTGTCCTCCTGCATTTAGAATAGGTATTTTTTGTGTTCCATTTATTTTTGTTATGGTTGCAATAAAAATTAATTTTCTTGTTTATTGGTGTTTGCTTGTTATAACTTTAGTTGTCAAATTTCCACAGCGTACTTAAATTGTTAATTAAGTGTTACTATGTAGCAAGAGCGTCGGGAGTATGGATCAGAGGGAGCGAATAGCCCACTCTATCTTAGAACAGGAGGGCGTCCCCCCCCTAGAAACAAGGATGAAAGTATAAAATAAAGGAGGAGGGTCGATTTGGTGCGGTTTTTGCCCCAAATTATTTTTGGATCAAAAAATCAGAAAACATTTTTTTTAATGTCTACTAACAATAATAAGTCGATTTTACCCTAAACGGGCGATCCCCCACCCCCCTAGCCCCCCAATCCTGAATATGCCATCACTTGCTAACAGCATTCTTGGGGAGATATATCGCTTTCAAACTTATACTAACTCCTTTTTAACTGTATCCGCTCTCATTTATCATTTTTTCCCTTTTTACCCACCCCCCTAGAGGGGTGGAGATGGTGGTTTTACTATTTATTCGTTTGCGGGAAGTATAAATGCAAAATATCCAAGCTTGCTCACCAGACTTGACCAGGGTATCCTGGGGTTTTTGGGGTCGCTGATTCCGAACCCGAAGTCCGTTAACCTGTATCACATCAAGTTTAAGGTCATTTAAAGGTCAACTTGAAAAAAGATGACAAATAAATCCAGAAAAATAGATCAATACGTTTTTGGCGTCTCTGAATTCGATTTCAGGCTTTCTTGAATCGCTCGTTGTCAATTAGAGGTCATTTCAAGGTCAAATCAATATTATGCTAGAGTGAACCTGAAGAAAATGCCGTGTAATGAATTTGAATCACTTTATGTATAGGTTTTTGAGGTAACTGAATCATTTATCATTTATCGATCGTTCATCGATAAATGATATCGTTTTATTTATAGTTTTTCGAAAAACAATATCGTTTTTATCGTTTATAAACAAAACTGTAAAAACGATATCGTTTATCGGCGAACAATCGATAAACGATAAATTAAACAAAACCGTTTTTGATAAACCATAAACGCCGGCGAATGACCTTGAAATTCAAAACAAACGTTCATAAGAAAATACATGCGATCTTGCGCTAGACAGGGTTGTCAGATTAGGAGATTTTCCCCAAAAATGAGGGGATTTCTTTTCTTTGGGGTATTTTCTGGGGAAAAAATATTTACCTGGTGTATAACAGGGCATTTTTAGGTGACACTGTACTCACTTGGTCGTAATACTCAAAATCAGATAAAAATCCAATTAAGATTACCATAAAGATTAGTAAAATATAAAAACTTATATTTTATTTTTATGTCTTTTTCTATTTGCACTAAATAATCTCTAGCTCTTGGAGATTTATTTGTAATACATAGCTTATTTCGGGGTATTTTAGATATAGGCACAAAATATTTCAGTCACGAGAATTTATTAAAATCCAGGAATAACAAATAATAATTTATGAAAACAAATGTATTTTGTTTTTGGGGGATTTTTAAATTTCCACTGGGGAAATTGAACTTGCGCTAGAACTTACATAGCATATCTATTACGATCCTATAGAGGTAGTAGTAGAAAAGTGGGAAAAGGGTGTTGAAAAGAAAAGTTTAAGTTTAAGTGGTTTAATGTATAAACATCAAGCTAAAGTAAGTAAAGGCACGTGATATTTATATAAAAGTAACATCAAATAATATAGTTAATAAATTATTTGTTAACAAATATTTTATATAGTTGATAATTAGGTCAAATTAGAAGAATTACCTTGGAAGGTAGGTATTATATTAGAAGAAAAGTGCTAACAGTATTGAGCATCCGTGTCTTGATTATTATATCATCCTTTTTTTACTTATTGCAACTTTATGGTAAGTTTACTCTATCTTATCTATGAAATCGAAGTTCGCCCCCCCAAAGTGAAAAACTTCCGACGTCCCTGCTATGTAGATTAATTTTACTACAGGTCAGTTCTCATTTTTTGTTGACTCATTTTCTCTCGTTTGTTTTTCTGAAATGTTTATTTTTCTACTTTGCGTTCGTACTGAAGCTATTACGAAACTGTTTTCAGTTTCGTTCTAGACAGAAACGGTGCCATAATAAAAATACCAACCGCAGTACAATTTATTTTTTTATGTTGGCTCGCTTGCTCATAAGTCATATACCAATAACATAAGCCAAATGATCAAATACCTATTACCTAAATGAATAAATAAAATTTGACGTCGAATCGAGAACTTACCCTCAATATTAAAATAAAATTGATTAATTGCAAGAAAATAACGCGTCAAACGTCAACGTCACGAATTGGTGGTGGTTTAACCGTTACAATGTTCCAACAAATCAACATGTGGAATGGCACTTTGAGTGGTGACACGTACGTTTTCCTGCAATTTGTAAAATAACCTCGCAACTCATAATGTTTCAGTTGTAGATTATTATTAATCAAAAGAGCTATCCGCGTAGTACATACTGAAAATGAAGTTGAGGCGTCAGACATTATACGTAACTTCTAACCTCAAATTAATCTGTCAAAAACATATAGGTAAGTATCTGTAAAACTTTCTTAGGACAGTAAATAACACCACAATTTATTTATATTTTTATTTCATATGAACAAAACTGAATGCACATAACTCAACTGTCTTAACTGGAACTGGAGGTATGACCATAAAATGTGCAGTTGTTATACACATTAACGATCACATTCGAAGTGTCGTGAGAATCAATTGAGACACCTCGAAAATTCTCGTTCATCAGGTCATTATGTTGAACCCGGCTACCACTACCACTTGCAGATGTGGTTGGAACAGAATCCATCTCCGAAGCATGAGAACTCGGTAAGTTCACATGTTGAGGCCGAAGTAAGTCAGCAATTTCTTCTTTCTTTTTCAGGGTAGCCTCCACATAGCCTTCTGTCACTGCAGAAGACTTCCAGCCACCATGACGCTTTAACGTCAACAAGTCTCCCCCACGGTTCGCTAATTGTGTGGCGCTGGATCGTCTGAAACAGTGTCCTGTAAACAGCTCTGGTTCTGGGAGCCTGAGAAATGTGGCGATATGTTTGGACACTTTGCCCATGGTATTAATACCAATAGGGCTGTTGGTACATCGACCGTTTCTGTAAGTTATAAAAAATCTTGTATGCGTAGTTTTTTTTGTCTTAACGCGGCATATTTCTTAATTAAATTGATCCATTTTGGGTCTGTAATCATAAATTCCCTTGGCACATTGTTTTTTGTTTTAGGAATACTGATGAGGATGGAATCAGAACTATACTTTATGTTATCAGTTGACAGATATGTCAGTTCTTCCCTCCTGAGGGCCCCACTATAGCCGAAGATTAGGATTACCTAAAAAATATGTACCAATATTTAGTTTAAATCATGATGTCACATTATATTCTAAAAAAAATTGTGAATACTTACTTTCATAGCCATGTACATATTGTCATCAGCATCGTCAATAAATTTGTTGATTTCATCTTCTTCTAAAATTTTTTATTTTTTTGGGGCGTACCCTTCGGAGCATCTTTTCAAAAAGGCTTGAAGTTTATGAAATCTTGAGATGTCCACGTTTTCATATACACTTAAGCACGACCTTAGCTTTGAGTAGAGGGTCCACAAACTTGACGACTTATACTTTTTTCGTTGAACTTCAAAATATGCCAACAAAACTGTCTCCGATATTGTACCAATCTTGTTATCAGCTCGCCACGATTGAAATTCCGTATATTTTTTTTCATAACATTCTCGCGATTTTGTCGGTAACAAATTACCCAAAATATTGTCTGCCAAAGCCCGTATCTCTGGGGGGGTACACGAAAAACCATCAGAAGCGCTCATTTTTACGATTTTTATTATCGAAAAATATGACGTTTTTGAGTTTTTTTTCCACGGCCACCTTGCCGCTTTTAACACAAAAACGTTACCAACTGCAGGAAAATTCCCTAGATTTAAAAATTTTCATTTCTTTCATTATTTTGTTATAAAAAAGCGCAAAGTAGAAAAAATAATGTATGACACCTCGTTTGTAAGGGATTTTCTCGCCCTCACTCCTTTATGGCACTCCTCGCTGCGCTCGTCGTGCCCTAAACACGTTCGTGCGAGAAAATCTACCTTACAAAACTCGTATCATAATATACTATTCTAATTTTAACTTTTTTTTCGTTATAATAAAATAGCATTACTATCGAGTGTTTTTTTAAATTTGACGTCGAAGGCGGCTATGGGTAGTTGATTGTGAACGGATTTTGATCGTATTAATAAATGTCATTGTCAAAACATTCAAATTACTCACGTGTTTAAATAATTCACAATCGACTATTCACAGCCTACGTTGACGTCAAATTTAAAAAAACACTCGATATAATATAGAGAAAAATAAACACTTTTCAAAAATGCAAAGAAAACATAAGGATGTCATTTTAAAAAATAAAATTGGTTGCTGTTGCTATAGCCAACAAAACAAAAGAAGATAGGAACAAACTAAAAACGTCATAATATGCATGGGGATAAACGAAAAAACGTTTGTATTTAACATTTGCTTGTAACGCCTCAAGTTAAAAAGTTACAGCCCTGTGACTCTGTACACAATTATACGTGGTAACTTTTGGTTAAAATAAATTACTATATGCAATAACTAATAACAATTGATTGCCATAGAATAGTCCATAGAATGTTTTTTACCTCTAATGCTTGTTTTAAAATTTCTATTGCCAACGAAATAAAATTTCACGAAGCAGCGCCCTTCGAAGGGTTACAGCTCTCCCCGCTTCGCAGGGTCTGCGGGGGCGGTAGTTACGCCACTGATCTATAATATTGAACTAAAAACAGAAACATATAATGGTCAGAATACTATTCAAAAAGAATTAAGAAAAGAGAACGGAAAAATGAAGACCAAAACATACTTGAAAATAATGATGAATAGGAGGAGATCATGAGAGAAAGTCAAACAGGCGAAACATACATGGATGAAAAAGAATCACACACATTAACAAGATCAAGCCAAGAATGATTAAACTTTTAGGAAAGAAGACATATGTATAGTATAATTGTTATTAGAAATACATAAAAAGCATAACATCAGATAGAAAAATCAAAATATTGGAAAGACAACATGAGTCATATGTAGGGTTGCCAACTGACCTTTTTTCGGAAGGACAGTCCTTCTTTCTAAGAGTGTGTTCTTCCTCCTTGTTATAGGAAAGGACGGGTTTTGTCAAAACAATCGATGAAAATTATTCAATTATTTCATTATTCAAAATCAATCAAATCGATATGAGCTGTATTAAGTAAGGTAATTTAGTGAATTGTTGTTGTTAAAACCCATTAAAATGAGTTTTACAGCTACAGATTATAATTTACCAGACGATGAAGAAAATGTGGTTAAAAGCTCAGGAAAAAAAGAAAACCTATGTGTGTATAGTATAATGTATTAAACCAGCCAATGTCGTTAATGACCAGCCAATCTCGAAAATCTAATAAACTTCAACTAACACAACCTAACAATTAATCTACGACTTATTAATTGAGCGGCGTTAATTATTAATGGTCAAGTTGCAGTTGAAGTTTTACATGATGAGATTGATTGATCATCCATATATACTAAAATGAGTTTACTAACTGGGAATAAAACGGGGGTTTTGAAATCGTAAATCCAGCGCGCCTTCCAGTCGGTCATACTATCTGTACAGTATACATTCTGTAATGAATGTTATTTATCATCTTTTTTGTTTGTTTTTTATTATTAATTACTTTTTAATGATGTTTTACAATTACTAATAACAGTTAGTTCACTTATTAATTGATTACAGTGCTTAGTAAGTATATTTACAATGACGCCACAAAAATAAGTTGCCTGGAAGAGCTGCTAATTCAGATTTTCAAAAGTCTGTAATGGCGAGTATCGGCTTTTATAGTATATTAAAGTAATAGTTTCATAAGACACGTTTTTATCGCACGTGTCCGAGTTTAGAAAGGAGTTTCTAAAGGACAAGTGCGCTAAAACGTCTTATGAAACAAATACTTTAGACTATTTTTTTTATTTGCGTTATTTTATTATTAAATAATTAAGAAAATTACTTAGTTTTAAATAAAATTTGTTAGGGATATTTTGGTAAGTAGCATGACAGTTGGCAACACTAGAAATTATGCAATTGTTTTTCAAGTAGCCTTGTTTACTTTTATTGTTGTTGTTTTATAAGGTAAAAATATAAAATTTTATGAAACTGGATTTTATTACGTTACGTTTATCGTGAGCATGTTGCACTTATACACAACAGAATGCATCCCATGATGACAGTATCAAAATTTACAATTTCGTTAACAATAAAGTAAAAACCGAAGGTAAAAACTATTACGCCCGTAACAGGGCTATTTATACGGCGCCTGCAACGCTAGTTCTGCGAGCGTTGCATTCCAGTTGTAAGGGTTCACTGCATAAATAAGATAAGTTTGATATTCTAAGAACAGCTGTCTAACAGTGATATCAACTTTAAAAAATAAAATGTTACTGTTTTCAATATTCAAATAAATTTCTTTTTCTATTTTGCGTCTATAATAAAGCTGTTAAAGCACCCAAAACAGTGCGCTAATAGCTCATTTGAGTGCTTTAATAGCCCAACTTTTTAAAAGTTGGTAACATTGAAAAAATAATTGAAAAAAACAGAAAATTGACAAAAACTTCACTCAATTTTCTGTGACAATCAATGAATTTTCAAATGTTACATCAGTGTTGTCAACTACCACAAAAATCCCTAAATTTTGAAATCGCGATTTTTTTTATTTAAAAATGGAATAAAAGACGCAAAATAAAAAAAAATAGCATAAAAAACTTTTCATAAGTTTCATAAGTCATTATTGCAATCGTCCTTTAGAAAACTAGCCGCAAGCGGCTCGTTTTCTAAATTTAGACTCGTGTAATAAATCTTGTCTTATGAAACTCGTTCTTTAATATACTATTAGGACACGCAAAATGCGTGTCTTAATGGTTTCATTAGGACACGCAAATATAAAAAATTATTTTAATAATATTTACAATAACTAACAAAGCTCGATGTAGCGCGATTCTATAAATAATAATAATTTGGAAAAACTTTGGTTTCTATAATAACTATCCCTTGAATTTATATTAAACTCGTTTATATGCGGAGAGAACCACTTCGCGAGCATTCAAGAGAGCCCTTAACGACATTGGCTGGTTTACTACATTGACATTTCGTTTTCATTTAAATTTCATTAAATAGCATTCGTAAATTTTTATTATTGTAAATGATTATAATAGCATTTATAGAAATTCTTGACTATCCTTATTTCCTACTTTCAAAAGTTGGCAACCCTAGTCATATGGGGCGCAGCGACTGAACCGGGTGCCATCTTAGAGCTGGCGCTAAAATCAACCAACATTTGAACATTCCGCGCGCAAATCTTGAAAAAGATTTCTGTGTGATCTATGGCGTTGCTCAGGTATTAAATTATTCTGTTTTAGTTAAGTTTGTCAGTGTTTTTTCAATTGTTTTTCCTAACCAATATATTAGTCATCCTAACAGTCATGGCAGGGGCATATCCCTAGGCAATTTCTAGAATATAAGCCCAATGTTCCCCTACACGAATTAAAAGGGTCCTTCATACTGTTTTAAACAATTTTTTGACGGCTGGAATATTACTTGCAGCAAAACTTACAAGGTTAAGGCTAAAGGAATAATCTTAGGAATTTCCACTACGTTCTACAAACTTTCATTTATTTTTTTGGATAACAGAATAAAATAGAATCTTCCTGAAACTCTTAATTTGTTTTAATTCTTAATATTAAGAATAACACTTTTGCTTGTATCTTTCTTATCTTGCAGCATTGTTAATAAATTTTAATGAATTTAACGCGTTATGTTTTTGGTATTATTTTTTTATTTAATTTTTTCTTTCCAAATGGGGAGGTTAAACTCCCAACCCTCCCATCCACTATGTGCACTTCCTTGTATGTACATATTAATTTCTGTTTGCGTCTGTAACTATCAATAATTTTTAGTCTATAGAGAAAGTGATTTGCTCAATTCCAGTTATTACAGGTGTAAATGAAAATAAAACATTAGACAAGATAATTAACTTTAATTATACAATAATGAATTCTAGTACTTTCTTAAATATATTATCAACACCTATTATTGACTCATCCCTGAATAAATATTTACAGATTTAGAAAAAAAGTATTATTTATGTTTAATAAATCGAGACGATCTTATCGACTAATTAAATGTTATTAAGGGATTTTGTAAATCTCAGTAACTTTGAAAAATTAACTCTTAATTTTTTTTCTCAATTAAAATAATTTTTTTCTCATAACTGGACCGTAATTGTTACTTTACTAAACATGGTAATAAAATTAACGTGTATTCAGACATTAGAAACCAGGAAAAAGGTTGACAGATGGTAATTGAAAACAAGCTATCCAGGTAAAACATATCTTAAAACCTTATTCAACCCCCCCACTACTGTTATATACTGTAAGGGTATGCGATATCTCTTAAAAAGTAGGAGCTACTACGTGCCCTTTGGATCACCATTCTTGCTTCAGCTGTGGTAGTAGGAAGTCGTGTCGCTAGTGGGTGAATTTGAATATAAGAACGTATTTTGTTTCATTTTTTCGTTTCTCGTTTGTTATTAAAAAACAAAGTGACAACAATTAATACTGATAATAAACAATAAATGATAGTGTGAGAACTCTATTGGTATAATTAAAACGTGAATTATATTGACCGTTATATTTATTCCATCGGATTAAATTATTATGGAATTATCCTGCACTGAAAACATGTCGTCTGCCAATTTCGCGCAAAAGGATGCTGTTATCTTTAGTGATCGGCGTGTTATCGAAAATTTACTTCAAGATGAAGCGCTGTACATTCCTTCGCGTAATTATTTCGAAGAAGTGCAAGATGATATACGACCATATATGAGAAATGTCGTGGCTACCTGGATGATGGAGGTAAATTGATTTGTTTTTTAATTAGAGATTTTTTTGAAAACAATTGACTGTCAAAGCTCATATATTTTTGTTATAATATAATACGTCACATTCAGCTGTTTTATTTATTTATGAAATGTAAACAAATATCTACATACTCGCAATTTTAAAATTCCGAAGGAATTCTAATAATGCAATTATAATAAATTAATAAGGCACTAGTAAAGAGCAATTAAATAGAAACATTCAATTGTTATTCCATAGGCGTAGGTCTATATTTCCTCATTGATGTCTATTTAAAAAAATGTTTTAAACTAGTTAGTAGTAATCACATTAATGCGAATATTAATTAAATTTTAATAATACTGATAAGCATTATTTTCATAATATAAAAATATCAGTAACTGTTACTATCGTCACTGATGCCATTGGCGTAGATAATTAGAATTTCGTAATGAAAAATCCAGCTTTACTGTAAGTTATGGAAATAATCACAATCTAATTTATTGTATATTATTTATTTCTAAATATTTATTATTAAGAACCTTTTAGCTATTAGTAATACATTGATAAACATATCAGGCTGTATTAATTGAACGCATAGACACGCGGACGCCACTGTATATAATCAATTTAATTTGGCAATAAAAGATAAAACCAAAAGAAGTTAACTGAAATAAAATATTAAGTATAAATAATAATAAATAAGCCAGAACAATTTTGTTACGGCCTTTTTGATGACGCCGTGCAATACTAAAAGGGTTCTAGGCTACTAGGAGACCATATCGTTCAAAATATCGCCAAATGGATGGATGGATCGCTGCCAAAATATCGTATTTTTAAAATATCACGAAGCAATATATAGCGTGACGTATAATAATAGTAGTTGTTTGTATCTGTAGTCCAGAATTGGCACGAGTATCGTTTATGGGCCGAGGCGAATAGGCGATGCCTGCAAATTCTGGCCTACACTATATACTTTGTGCCGACTACTGTATAAGTTTGTTAAATAAATTATTTATTAAATCTAATTAATTTGTTCATTAATTTAAATTTGATTTTGTTTATAATTTTGTACACAAGCACAACTACAATGAAATTGAGTGCTAAAAAAGATTATAGAATCTTTTATGAAAATTTGTCAGTAAGGATTCAGTTCATAGTCTTACGTAAATAGAATGCGCGAATCTCGAAATTTTAAAGCTGCTGCATTTGAATCACAATGATGTTGAAACGAGCGTTTCATCTCAAAAGTTTACCAAATTATTGAAACATTCGATGTATAAGATTGATATTATGGACTTCTGGATGCTCGAGATATATCAATAACAGGTAATATTCCGGCCGGAGGCACAAAAAAAGTGAATACAATGCAAATGAACTTGATGAACGCATAATGTAATACAACCTAACCTAACCTTGAATTTAAAGTAACGTCTAACCTAATCTAACCTAACTTCTAACCTAACCTAATCCCTAATGTAAACTAACCTAACCTCTAACCTGGTATTGCGAACTGTAATAGTTTCTGTTGTCTCAGTGGAAGTTTTACAGTATTTGAAAATGGATATAAATTTAGTAATCGGAAGTAATTCTTTTAAGTACTATTGATTTCATAATGATCTAGAATAGCAAGGCTAATATGATGCTTGAAGATTGATATTATGGACATCTGGATGCTCGAGATATTTCAATAACAGGTAATATTCCGGCCGGAGGCACAAAAAAAGTAAATACAATGCAAATGAACTTGATGAACGCATAATGTAATACAACCTAACCTAACCTGTAATTTAAAGTAACGTCTAACCTAATCTAACCTAACTTCTAGCCTAACCTAATCCCTAATGTAAACTAACCTAACCTCTAACCTGGTATTGCGAACTGTAATAGTTTCTGTTGTCTCAGTGGAAGTTTTACAGTATTTGAAAATGGATATAAATTTAGTAATCGGAAGTAATTCTTTTAAGTACTATTGATTTCATAATGATCTAGGATAACAAGGCTAATATGATGCTTTTTTTTCAGTATAAATCATAGGATAAAATAATACCAAACTGTACCATATTAGCCTTGCTCTCCTAGATCATTATGAAACCAATAGTACATGCCTGATTTTAATTCTAAAATAATTTTCAGTAAAGAATTTACCTATATCTTTGCTTGCGATATTTTGTAAGTCGACAATTGCTACACGATATTTCCTCCGGCGATATTTTGTGATGCATGTTTTGGCCAGTACCGCTTTTTATGTTTATTCATGAATAATTAGACTATTTATAATTCTTATAAGCAATAAGCAATAATTATAAGCAAAATAATACCAAAAAGAAGTAATTTCGGGATTTTCTGAAAAAGTAGGTACAATATTTCGAAACTTTATTTTGACCAATCCATTCTTATTGGTCTCAGTGTTGCTTAGGTCTCTTGATTCTTACCAAGAAGATCAAATAAGCCTTACTGCTATCACCAAGCCATAAAGTGGTAAACTTGGTTAATATTTTTTTTCTGCAAAATATTTGCTTTACCATCCTCCAGCTCGGAAATACCTCTGCCTCATGTTGTAGTATCCCAATTACATAATTTACCGTCATTACCGAGGGTGGCGAATCTAGTATTGCTTATAATTTTTTGATTTAATCAACTTTGAAGTCATTTTCGACAATTATTTCGCACGTGAATTCCTTCGTCAGACCGGTAAAAGGTGAACCGTTTTTAATTTTCCAACTAATCAAAAAAAAAATCTTTTCAAGACTTTGTATTTTGAACAATTTAGACCAATTCTGACGATAATTTGATAAATGATGCATGCTTAAAAGTCTCCCCCTTTTTGATATGTGCAGATATTACAAAAATTGACTCGAGCAACTATTTTCCCAGGTATGGGTTCTGGTTAAGGAAAACTTGTCAGGACCAGTAGAGGGAAGAGGGTTAAACCTAGAAAATAACAAAAACGCGTTTTACTACCTTTCATGGGAAAACAATGCATTGAAGTTACTATTAGGGGTGGGGTAACAATAAGCTTGGGATGAGGTGAAAAGACTAATTTTCGCTTCCCAGTGACTTTTAAATCTTCACAAATCAACCCTCATATCTTCATAGAGCTATCGCTATTATCTAGTAAGAAGCATATTGCATTTGTTTTAGGTTTGTGAAGAGCAAATGTGCGAAGAACAAGTCTTCCCCGCCGCTGTCAACTACATGGATCGATTTCTGTCCGTGTGCGTCATTAAACGACAACAGTTACAATTGTTGGGCGCCACTTGTCTTTTGATAGCATCGAAGATTCGAAGCAGCAACATTTTGACAATCGATCTTCTCTGTGCGTACACTGACTATAGCGTGACTTATGATCAAATATCGGTAAGTATTACTGAATATTTTTAAATAATGCACATTTGAATAAGCTTTTCAAATGGTAAACTGCTCAGTATGAACCACAGAAAATAAATGTAAGGTATTGTTAGGTATACTGTCTGTATTATCTTGAAATTAATTTTACATTTCTTATATCATTTTTTTATGTTTAATTATGCAAGACTGGGCCATGCCAGTATAGCCAATTTTGTCATACTTGAAAGCAATACTTGATTACCTTTCACTTTATAAAAAGTACCAAATCGTCTTTTTTAACCTAAATTAGCCAAAATTAAGTACAACATATAAAAAATAATTATTGCGGTGAAGAAAATCTCCTTTGTATCCGGGAAAAGGATTCAAGGTGGTTGGCCACCCCTTCAAAGGGAATTCTTTATGGACACCTACACGCTCATTTGTGGTAAGACGTCTTCGTTTTAAGGAAGCCACCAATCATTTGTAATCATCTAAAGATTATTAAACTTGGCACGGGGTTAACGTGAAGATTTCTAGATAAATTTCATTACCGGAAGACACACGACTCATTGTTGTCACTACAGATAGAGATACTGTCTTAATTCCATTTTTCATTTATAACAAAATTGCTTACATCCTGATTGTCATCCTTTCTGGATAATTAAGTTTTTTTTAAATCGGAGTGAATTTGGTGTCATTTTACGTAATATGCAATCTCTCTATGAATATCCCTTTTTGATCTGATACCGGATGTGCTTGCAGTATTTATGTATATTAGATAACCAACCAAATGGCCCTTCTTTTTTCCTCTCTCGTCACTCATTGTGTATGTCCCAGACGGTTTTTTTACATCCAAATCAAACCATGCAATTACTTTATTCTTGCTACCGATAACTATAGGTTTATTTATGCGTATGTTAATTATTTCCTCTGCAAAGGGGAACACGACGAGACGATGATGTGAGAATCCTTGAACATCTTGATTCTTTCTATTCTGTTCCGGTCTTTTTTGGGACCCTTCTCTTGTAGCTGCTCTCGTTTATAGTATACAACCAACCACCACTTGCTCTATTGCCCCTGTCCGAACGTGGGTCCCGTATCGGAATTAGACTTCTTTCAACTGCTGCCCTTATTTTCTCACAGTTTCAGGTCTTGAAATTGTTGCGCGATCCCGTTTTATATATGTGTTTATAATATGCGAATAGGGGTTGCCAGATTTAACTTATAGATATTTTTGTATGTGTGGGAATTTTACTTCGAGGGGCTTATTTTTGTAAACCCCACTTTTGTTATTATTTGGGACACATTGCTTTGGGTAACAAAATATTGATTGATTAATCAAGTAAGTGAGAATTTTAAATAAAGTGTCATATTAAAACGAATAGAATTTATTTTTGCTTTGCATTTATTTTTATTTTCATATGCACCAATACATAAGTGATCTATTGATGCAGTTTATGTACGAAAGGTATATAGAAAGACTATTTCGTGAATTCAAATTAAATTTAAAAAATTTGATTTTATTTTTTAATTTTTATCTTTAACACAAATGTCTACCATTATTGGTGGTGTAACTGAAAAGAAATTGTTTAAGAATTTTTTTTTTAGTTTTTCTTACTTGGTTACATTTACTTGCTACAATCAAGATTACATTAGAAAAAATTGAAGTTCTGAATTTCATAATATTCCAAGTGTTCAATAAAAAACTAAATGGAATGACCTAAATAATAAGTTAATTTTTAATAAATAAGGAGAAACAACTACTAAGTGATTCATTGATTATTATAAACCTGGAGGAATTAAACAGGAGGTCCAAAGACCAACAATTGTATTTAATAAACTGTATAATTAACACAGCATCTAAATTTATTTTCATACAATATTACAGAAATGTAGTGTATATCAATGTAAACTATACAGGGTGGGATTAAAGTATGGTATATTTAAAAAAAAGCGAACTCAACCGGGTTTTTTAAAAACGCTGAAACACGTCGATTTTGTGTTTAAAAAATACACATTAATATGTGCGATTCACCTTCCGACTTTCATTTGTTTCTAAGTTATGACGTCATCACAAAAAATTTAAATGACAATATAGATTTTTAATAGTGAAATCCGATAGTGATTTTTCTTCCCTTTATAATCATACAAATAAATCATAAGATTGCATAACAAAAGATCTGAGAAAAATCGATCTGATATATTGATACCATAATATCAATAACATTAAATGTTCAGATCGATTTTTCTCAGAATTTTTGTTATGCAACCTTATGATTTATTTGCATGATCATAAAGGGAAGAAAAATCACTATCGGATTCCACTATTAAAAAACGATATTGTCATTTAATTTTTTTGTGATGACGTCATAATTTAGAAACAAATGAAAGCCGAAAGGTGAATTGCACGTATTAATGTGTATTTTTAAAAAACAAAATCGACATGTTTCAGCGTTTTTTAAAAAACCGGTTGAGTTCGTTTTTTTTTAATATTCCATACTTTAATCCCACACTGTATATTATATGAAATGTAATTTTGCCAATCCCATCTCTAAAACAAGCAGGTGGTGCCGGTCAAAGTCACCAATTTTGATGAAATATTAGTATGTAATCTTTGTCAAAAATAAACGGACTCATATTTATTTATTTGGCCCAAAAATGATTCTGGATCAAGTTACAGGTCATCAAAGTTGTGTTTCCATAAATTAATATCAGTTGCATTATCTTAGTTGTAACCAGGGCTGGTTCAACATGAGTTAACTTGTCTGTAGCGCAGTGGCGCTCTGTTCAAGGAGGGGGAGGGGCGAGCGGAGAAAAAAAAGAAAATTTATATATTAAATATAGGTACTTTATATAATGTTTAAGCAATTTTATCAAAACTGTAGTGTAAAATCTGATTATGTGATGTAATATCTTAGCCTCTCGGCTCACTGCATTTGACGCACCCCCTCCCCACCCGGTAATTGAATACTAATTGCAATGTAATTTAATGAAAATAAAATATTACACCACATAATCAAAATTTTACGCTAGATGGATTATGCCCAATGCGCATTTAAATACATACAACGCCATTGGAAGTCTTTATACGGTAAAAAGTTCAAACTTAACCATTAGAATTAACTTCACTACGTAAATTTGGGAATAAATGTTACAGAAAAAATATATTAAAGAAAACCTTATAAACCAAGAAAAAAGTATTGTAGGTTTAAAATATGTAACGGCGGAAATGGAGTGGTAGAAGTGTTAGTGACTATCGTATATGAATTAAAAGTAAATACTTAAATGTTAACCAAAAAGAGGATACTTTGATGAAAAGTTTTAGTGTGAACAGGGTGGCCAGCAAGAATGGTACTTCTAAATTCAAGGTTTTTTCCCGGTTTTCCAGGTCGTAAAATATCTTTTTTCCTTCAATAATTTACGCATACCCCTATTGATGATTAAATTATTAGTTTAGAATTAATAATAACGGAACATAAAACTTTTCTTGAAGCCGTTTTTTTATTGCCGGAAATAACCAAATAACGATCAAAAATGGATCAGTTTAACTGAACTCTGTAAAATAGTATATTAAGGTATTAGTTCCATAAGACACGTTTTTAGCGAACACGTCCAAGAACGTGTGCGCTAAAACGTCTTATGTTACCATTTGCAGTATTCACATAAATCTCTTTTGGACATGTTACCGAATGCGTGTCCAAATGGCTTCATTTGGAAACGCAAATAGAAGATAGAATACTAAAGTATTAGTTTCATAAGACACGTTTTACTTTATACTATTTTTTCTATTTACGTTATTTTGTAATCATTTATAAAATAATAACTTATTAGTTAGATTTTAAATAAAATTTATTAGAGAAACTTTGTTAAGTTTTTTGACAGTTAGCAACACTAAAAATTCTAATTCTGCATTTGTTTTTCAAATTTACAGCGAAATTCTAATCCTGCATTTGGTTTTTATATCTGCGTAAATAAGTTTGACGTTTTAAGAACAGCAGTTCGACAATGATACAACTTTAAAAAATAAAATTCCACTATTCAACTAAATCTCTTTTGTACACGCAAATAGAAAAAAAAAGAATAACGTAAAATATTAATTATTATTTAAAGTACATACTATTAAATTATTTTATTTCTTTAATTTTTCCCCGGCTTTGATCACTAATTCTTCCCCGGTTCTTTCCATGTTTTTCCCCGATTTTCAAGGTTTCCAGGTTCGCTGGTCGCCCTGGTGAATCTTACCGACCAAGGTCTCAGTTGGTGTCATGTGGTGAGTCAATAGTGAGTCTCTTACCATCAAATTACTTAATCGAACATGACGAACATCCTCAATCCTCGATACTAAACATTTTATTCCGAATGTCACTGCAATATTTAAGGGTTGGTGGATATAAATGTCTTATTGCAGCACACAGAAATTCCATATCAGTTCACACGTCTTTTGCTTTTCCTGATTCTATCGTTGGACAAGATTCTGTTCGTTTTTTCAACCAATTGATTGCTCGTTTGACTATCCAAAAGGTTGCATTTTTCACTTAATCATTCAACCTATTTTTGAGTCTTCTAGGTGCTTCCCTGAAAGCAAAAATTTATCAAAAACTTTATGGCTGATTAGAATTATCAATAGTAATTTTTATGTTAACGAAATTTTCTATTTATGAAGTCTGTTAAGCAAGTTTAACTTCTTGCAGCATTGTGTTTTGAAAATCTTTCCTGCAGCTTGACAGCCTGTCCACTTGTACATTGGGTTTCATCATTTTGTACTTGTCTTATATTTAGAGTTCAGGGGTCTGGGCTGAGACAACTCTATTGTGGAAGGGGGTCGGACTAACTAATTTCGCAGGTAAACATGCAGAAATAACGGGTTTTCTTAAGTAAGAATAAGTACAATAGCATGTAAATCAGTTGTTATGGTACCCACGCAGAATCTTTTATGTCCTAATGGATTACCATACTGTCGGAGGAGTTCAAAGTACTAATCTTGAGGGTAATAACTGTTTTTCTCAAGTAAGCACAATAGCATGTAAGATTCTTTCAAGTCCTAATGGATCACCATACTGTCAAAGGGGGGTTAGACTAATCTTGAGGATAAATATGCAGAAATATCTGTTTGTTGTTGCGGTGCCTACGGAGAATTTTTTAAACCCTTTTAAATAGAAGTTTGGTAAATCGAAAAAACTAATTCTAAAGACCTTTTAAGCCAAAACGACCCATTACATTAACATAGCATTATGCTTACTGGCGTTTATGATTTTTCTTATCTCAAAATAAATTTTGATTTATTTAGAATTTCATGGAAAATTTTCCTTATGGGGCTAAAAGTACACATTTTTGGAAATATACTTAGAAAAATGCTGTCATACCTATGTGAAAAATTTCAGTAATTAAGAAAATCAGTTAACGTTCTCATTGCAAAAACTTCCCCCAGTAAAAAATCCTTTGGCGCCAAAATGTCTTGTGGTCGTACTATCAAATTAGTTATGCTAAGTGATCCGTGTGGGGGTCATGCTAAGTGATCAGGATCCACTACCACGTGTGTGTAATTTGTAATTTCGAAACGTCTTCACGTGGTCCAATAGGCAGTTACGCTTCCGGTTTTTTGGTCATCCAGAAGGTCTTGTCTTTCCCAGCCAAAGACCGTGAATGTTGAACGACAGACGGTACTAGGATGGCAGTTTTTAAACCCTTGCGACAGAAGGAAAAAATGTAAATATTTCCCGCGCGTTCCACCAGGTTCTTTCCAAATGTCTTCTATTTCTTTTGAATACTTGTAGAACTACCCCTCATTGTAATAATAGTAACGACGCACGGAGGCAATTCCTCATAATAATGAAGGGGTTGGTTAGTTTTTACTAGTTTTTACCTACGACGCAGTTTAAGAGGATAGTTAAACCGTTAGTTTCTTTAGAAATTTGACTATTTCATGTCGGTTAGCTTTTAGCTTAAACTAAGCTTTATTGGTTATTAACGGTAACAATGCCTGTCTGTATCTATACTAGACGAAGCAAGCCGTAGCGGGATCATAAATTGCATTCTAACCTCCTTCAGAATATTCTCGAATTGTAAAATCGTAGGTGGCTGTGTTCTTTTTAATTCAGTTTATGGATGATAGACCGCATAATACATCTAGTTGATTTATTAATGTCGGTATTTATAAAAATAACTTTATCTATATTTAATTTAATCTTATCTCAGAAATTCAACTAAAATACTTTTAAAAATAAACTCCCCCGCTTTTGTGACCTACATATATTTGTTTTAGTCGAAAAGAAGTGGAAGTTCCAAACGTTCCTCTATTGAATATGCATATAATGTTTTATACAGGAATTTCTGTTATCAACAACGGGATATCTATCTGACTTCCTGTCAATATTCCACAAACCTTATCCAATGTAAAAAGAAACTATTTTCTCAACTTTCCGAATATAAATAGCCAGTTCCGTTTTATTTTTAACATCCCAGACAGTTCTTAATTAATGAACGTTTATATTAAGAAATTGCAAAAATTAAAACTAGTTATGTTTACGAGCTCATTCATTAAAGACATCATTTAGAGTAAATAATATTACTTAATAAAGCCGGAGGAATTCCATTGAAATTCCCCTTTCTTTCTTTTTATGAATCATTAATCATTATTCTCACATACAACAAACGGGAGCAAGCAAGTATTTAATCGATCCTTATAAATTTATTTGCTATTCATTTTTATGTCCTACAAGCAACAAATAATAGGTGGTGGTTTTACATTTTCAAGTATGTGGTTGGTACGAGAAGGGCGTATGCTAATATATCAACATTGGCAGCACTTAAACGAGTGCTATCTAACAAGAAGGGTCAATTGCTTTGCTGATGTCAGCGATGTCGCCATCCACTTGCTAACGACCTTTCTTTTCGCGTTCCCACAGACTTCGCGAGGAGCTCAGACGTATATTGTCCTTTTGGCTTTGTGGAATGTCCCCCTCGTCGTCGGTAGATTTCCCCCAATAGTAGACGCTACTGGCGTATTCCGACGGACGAGTCTGATCGGAATTTTTTTTCAGATGAATTTCTCACAATGTGGTCTAGGTTTTTATTGTAATACTGTGTTGTATTGTTTTGTGTCACACGGGGTTGGGATTTGTGTGACCAAATTTTTAGGACACGCAATTGCCATCCCCAAACCGCAGGAATTGAACGACTGTCGTTTTGTGGTTGATAGTAGGAAGATGAGACATTTAAATGGGGTTTTAACTATTATTAAATATATTTTTTGGCTGTCAATTGTACTTGGGATAGAACACTGCCCCCTTTTAAATGTTATAGCAGAAGTAATCATTAAATATCGAATTTAATATATTCAAGGGCCTTTTCACACTTACAACGATAACAAAGATGATACCATTTATGAAGTTGACTACTCATTAACTTGTGATAGATTTTGGAAATTCAGAGTACTATTTAAATAAAATATACCAAACTTCTCCCGTTTCAGCATCTCCAAAGGAAAATAATTTTTTTTTTAGACCAAACTTCTTGATACATACCCTACGGCATATGATACCATAGAAACTATAAGGGTGAAGAGGAAAAGCTAAATATCAAAGTTGATTGGTATAAGACATATTATTTTTGTATATACAGGGTGAGTTATTTGCTACGGCTACTATCAACTTTTTTATTTTAAATGGAACACCCTGTACGTATACCTTTATACTTTTCGATTCTATACTTTATTTTAAGTATTTTTCGTTAATACATGTAGCCAGATTCTGTACACTTTTTGAGTAAATTCAGTTGTCCAGATTTTTCTTAAAAAATAAATTTACACTGCAAATTACATTTAACTAATTGTAATAAAACGTCACTCTTATAAATATCTAAATCAACATGTTTTCATAAATTTATTGTTAAATAATATACAGGGTGTTGAGTGCACTAGACCAAACATCCAAATCTTTGAGCAGGAAAATCTCTTTTCTCAAATGTATATTTATATTTTACGTGATAAGGCTTTTGAGTCTCTGTCAATTCATATATGCATTTTTTGTTTCAAAAATAAACAGTTTCAAAGTTATCAGCGTCTCTATGCTGTCTCGCTAGTCTATTATTCTTTATATATTTTTTTATTATGTATTAATATTTTTTTATTATTATACGATCGTTTAAGGTGTAATCATATAAAATATACATTTGGAAATTAAAATGAAATTTTTAAGTTCGAAAATTGGTGTCTTTGGTCTAGTCGATTGAACACCCTGTATGCTATGGTATGTTGACTTGGCTATTTATAAGCGGCGTGTATTATTATAACTAATTCAATATCAATTGCAGTACATAAATTTATCTTTTTAAATGCCGCATTCTCTAAAAATTAAATTAAAGAAATTGACCTCATTCAAAAACTGCTCAGGATTTTTGAGATACCTGTGTATGACCAAAAATACTTATAATACAGTGTAGAATGGAAAATAGTAAAAATATACACATTTAAAATAAAAAAGTTGATACTAACCGTAGCGAAATGATTCGCCCTATATATACAGGGTGTTCCGGAAAAACATGCAATGCTTTAAGAGGGTAAAAGGTGACCATATAGAGACCCCAAAACTCATAAAATAAAAATTAAAAATAAAAAAAAATTCGGATTTTTCCGTATTTTTTGCAAGACACGAGTAGACTATGGATTGTTTGTAAGATTTTAACTAGGAATTACTGATAAAGCAAACAATGATCTCACATCTGCACTACTAAATTAAAAACTGACCTCCGCTACGTACGTATCAATTTACAGAAACAGAATTGAATTTCAGCAGCAGTTGCCGGGTGACTCACTACCTTGATGACTTGATCATTTATTAAGGTCAGTAAATAAAATCTAACATACGTTCATTGACCTAATTGTGATGTAAATTCCATTGCCTGCTTTTTATTTTACAACTGTGATTTTAACAAAAAGGGTAAAACTTACCGTTTAGATGCAAACAATCTTTATAACATGTGTTCAAATAGGTCTCCGTTAGTCTGCACACACACTCGCGCACGACGTATGATAGATTCGTTTATGTTAACAAACATATCGGCATTTGCACGAATTTGTTCTGCGGTAATTTATTTTATTATTTTATTAGAATTTATTTTATACTAACCAACTTTGGTATTTAAGGTTTCAACGTTTTTCTGTGACCCGTATATTTTCCAAGATAAGGTACAGGCTAATCTTACGTGAGCCACTCTGTACATGTAAAATATATGACAGTTAACAAGTTTGTTCTTCTATTTAAACATTACTAGTATGTTAAACTACGGTCTCCACAACTAAACTCGTTTCAATTGTTTTTCTATTTTGCTCAAAAATCTTTTCATCCACTGCTATTAAAAGGTACAAATGAAACTTTTATGTTGATGGGCAAAAATAAATCAATGAAAACGAGCAGGGACTCGATGAAATTTACGCTTAGATAACCAAGTAATATCAGAAGAGAACGTAGTCTAGGGTAAGATACCACTGAGTGGTTAAAATCTACCTTCAAACTGTAACCGGACACTGCTAACGCTAAAACAGGTAAAGAAATCCGATTGATAAGTTTAATGAGACACTTATTCAAATTATTGTTGTACATTATACAGAGCAGGTGATCTCCCCTCCCCTCTTAACTTTCGAATCATTGAGATATCGCTGCAAGATTTAGATCTATTGCATAACAGGTAAAATATTGATTTTTAAGTAGAAAAAGTTAATTCAGCTTTTGAAAATGGCGGCTGAGTGCCACATTGGAATTTTCCTTGAAAACTAGGAAATAAACAACCGATAACAACAATTAAAAACCGTAAAACTGCATATTTGGGACATATACTCGGAAAGCAAAAGTACCACGTAATATATCGACTGATTCTTAAGGACCATTGCATTGCTACTTGAGCGAACCACAGTATGTGAAGGTGAAGGTGAAGGTTTTAACACCGCTGAATTTCGCCAAGAATCTGAGTAGAGTCACTACATCTAGTCACCTAAGTCGCGCTGGTCGATCAGAGTACTGCAAAACGCCGCCATATTGGGGCAGAGAAGGGTAATTTTTAATAATGGACAAATTAAAACCACGTTTTACGTATTTCACATATTAGAGGTTTGATCTTTCAGAATAAGAAAAACCTTTTAAAGTAAACGTGGATTTGATTAAATGCAATCAGATAGAAATAATCAACAATTTTGTGCTTCTTTTGCCCCAATATGGCGGCTCGATGGACCAGCACGACCAAAGTGACTAGATGTAGTGACTCTAAATCTGAGTAGAGTCACTGCATCTAGTTACCTAGGCCGCGCTGGTCGACCAGAGTACCGCAAACCGCCGCCATATTGGGACAAACGAAGCACGAAATTGTTCATTATTTGTTCTGTATTGAAATTAATCAAATCCACGTTTACTTTAAAAGACGTGGTTTTAATTTGTCCATTATTAAAAATCACCTTTCCCTGTCTCAATATGGCGGCAGTTTGCCTTACTCTGATCGACCAGCTGGCCTAGGTGACTAGATGTAGTGACTCTAAATCTGAGTAGAGTCACTGCATCTAGTCACCTAGGCCAGCTGGTCGATCAGAGTAACGCAAACGGCCGCCATATTGGGGCAGAGAAGCTTGATTTTTAATAATGGACACATTAAAACCACATTTTACGTGTGTGACATATTAGAGGTTTGATCTTTCAGAATAAGAAAAACTTTTAAAGTAAACGTGGATTTGATTATATTCAATACAAAACAAATAATGAACAATTTCGTGCTTCGTTTGCCCCAATATGGCGGAGGTTTGCGGTACTCTGGTCGACCAGCTGGCCTAGGTAACTAGATGCAGTGACTCTAAATCTGAGCAATCTTCAGAGACACCTCTTGGTTAGAAAGTGAGTTAAAATCAGCGAAAAATATCTTTGAGGCTTTGAATAAACCTTTTTCTTCAAGCTACACTCATTTTTCTCATTAAAAAATAAATCAGTAAGGAAAAATTTGTGCTATTACTCTTAACACACTTTCTAGAAACAATTGATGTTCAATTTTCTAAAATTGCAACTTTGTCAGTCACTTTATTATTGTTTTGCTTCAAAGTAATCAATCAGTACAATTGGAGCAAGCTCAAGCCATAACAGGATCGCTCGATTGTTCCTAATGACCAACTTACTTCTTGACTACAAATGCTTTTTTTATAGTCAATGACACGGATGAAAATGGTTACAGGAAATATAGATTCTCGTTTTATTTTAAATTATTTAATCAGATACCACGAGAACACCAGCTATTTAATAGTGAATCATGCAGCCTGCAAATTTGATATGCGTATCAAACCTGTCGAGATAACAGTGACAATTTCTATTGCAATGCATAACAAGCAGTATATACTCAGTGTCAAATTCCACTATATCGCGTCTATGCTAGCTACTTGATCAAGAATGGTGCGATGAATATTCAGAGAAGTCGATAAGGTTAGTATCATACATACAGTGAGATCCAAATTGAGTGAAGACGGTTTGAATTTCGCGCCTTAGGTTTTAGTGTATTTCACGTTGTTAGTGCAGCACTATTGAAATGTGTTGTGTCAAATTACAGAGTCAACTCGTCACTTTCTCGTTTACATCGTTGTGCTTTATTACGTTGTTCCGGGGTTTCATTGGAATTTTGCTTTATTTCGCTTGTTTTTTATTTTACAAAACAGTTTTTTTCAGAACTACGGTTTGCTACACGATTTTATCATCAAGTAAGCTTATTATTTAAAATTAAAGAAGTTTATAAGCTATATTATTTTTGAGACGCCGCTGTAAAATATAAGATCCAGAAAAGTATTCATGTTGCCAATGTGACAATAATTTAGCATGGCGGTAAATTCAAAATGTCTTCAATCGTTTTGGATCACCCTGTATTTGTTTGTATCAAACGCTATAATGCAATGACAAAAGTTTTGTAATTGTGACCAAATTTTTTAAAATTGAGTCGTATCTCAAAAATACGCACCACGCGTCCGGTACTAAATTTTACTGGAATAGTCATATATGAGATTTTGTAAATCTCAATATGGTTACATGATCTAATTTTGGAATTGAAGGCCTTCGGGTACTACAGCACGCTGAAGATCACAATCTCAGGCAATGCACAGATTCTCGGGACGCAAGCTCAGGCCACTCAGTTCTTCATTTATTTCTACTGGAATTATTGCAGTTTCTGTAGCGCCCACAAGTTGTATATCAATTTTTGTCACTGTCCTGTTCAAAAAAACTCCAAATACGAGTTGAAAAATCGACAAAGTCTGTTTAGATATACAATGTGTCCCCGGATGGAGTTGACAAGAAGAAAAAAAATATTATCTATTTTACGACAAAAAGTCATTCTTTATAAAAAGTTCTGCTTGTGGAATAAATAAGTTTAACATCAGAAAATCTAAGATTAAATGTACAGAATGTCCATAAATTAAGATAACATGAAAAGAGAAGTACCACTTATTGTATTTTTTTAGTTTAAATACAAAATCTCAATCAATTAAGAAAGTCAACAAAAATTATTCAAGGCCACCTCCAACTTCCACACATATCTCCATCCTTTTGACAAATTCACCATAGACTTTACGTATGGTTTGTGGTCCATTTAAATTAATTTCATTAATCGCGGCCTGTATTCATGCTTTTAGTACCTATTTTTAAATTTAAACTTGAAATTTTGTATTTTAACTAATCTTATGTCTTTATGGAATGTTTTCTATTAACAGTAAACTCTAAAATGCAATAAATGGTACTTCTCTCTTGAAGAATTTTCATGTTATCTTAATTTATGGACATTCTGTATATTTAATCTTAGATTTTCTGATGGTAAACTTATTTATTCAACATGCAGAACTTTTTATAAAGAATAACTTTTTGTCGTAAAATCAATAATAAAAATGTTTTTCCTCTTGTCAACTCCATCCGGGGGACACACTGTATAGCAATTTTTGCCACATCATCCTGTTCACAAAATCTTCAGATGATAGTTGAATTATCATTCTAAATCGCTACAGTCGACTTAAATATAATCAATTTTTGCGAATGTCCTGTTCAGGAGAACTCCGGATGATTCTAAGGTCGACATAGTCGGTAGAACAATAAATGGCGGGAAAAGTTGAAGAAAAGAAAAATAAAGTTAATGATAAGATAGCTGCAGGTTTTGTTTCATTCTTAAATTAATTAAATTGAATTAATTAAATCCTTCGAGTTATTTTTTAATACAAATCCATTATAACCTCTTATTAATTGTTCTACATTTTAAAGTCCAGTTATTACCAATTGTTACTTCTTTGAATAATGGCTACCCGGAAAATAAACATGGTGCAACAATCGATTAATAAAAGTAAAGATTATCTTAAAATGAAGTCATAATCGATAGAGTTACAGACGTTTTACTATATCTCCTTCATGTAGTAGGTATGTGGTATCCAAAGATGTAGGTAATTTTTTGTGAATTTTATCAGGCAGATTGACTAAACCATGTGAAAGGGTTATATTATCGTTTAAAAATATCCTTCCTTCCTTCCTTTCTATAATCTCGAAGAAATATTGTTATCTTTCTTGGAAGGCATGAAAAGATTTTTTACTTTGACAAATTTTCCCAAGCTGATACTATAGATGATTACTGTTACTTGTTTGTAATAAGAGTCTAAAATAACAAGAATAGAGGAAATAACTCTTTTAATCGTTATTTAATATAGGATTATAGCCCTATTTTGATTTTTATTAATTACAGTCTTGGGAACTTCTGCTTTTATCGAAACTGCAATGGAATGCAGCATCAATCACCGGCTTCGATTATGTCGACCAAATCAGCGAACGGTTTGCATGGGGTAATGAGAGCAGTTACCTGCGACGTCATGCGCATACCTTGGTTGCCATATGCTATACCGGTAAGTTCCCTTATTATTTTACTTTTATCTGTGTTTATGTATATTTTTTATTTTTCTGTTCTGATGCTATCGCATGTGCGTAATCTTTGCAAAATCAGCTAAACCGAAGTAGGTATGTTTACTAAAAGTAGTAATTGCAACATAATTATGCTCACAAAACAAAATATAAACGCAAAAGTGAATGACCCTGTAATAATAAGTAATCACAACCTTTTTGCTAAATAATTCTTATGATGGTTGATAAACAATAAATTATGCTATATTTAATGATAACCATTCACGGAAGGAATGATTTGAAGACTGTTGGTTGTTAATAAAAAGTTGGCCTACATTTAAAAGCTTTTTGTTTTTATTTTTTAAATTAATTAATTTAATTAATGGTTGAAGAGAAGTAACAAAAACTTTGAAAGCAGTTTAACGCTGATGAGCATTAATCAATGCATATCCTTGAAAATATATAACTGATTTTTTTTTTTTAGAAGATTGGTACTGTCTGAAGCTGATAATTCTTTCTTATTTAAATTACAATTTTATATGTTATATAGACTTATGTAGCGAAACAGAATTACGAGGGCGCCTAATGCTTCAGCGGTGGCGCCTATTAAGCGTCTTCGTTCGACATCTTTCGTAGGGCCCACACCTTGTAATAACTGGAGTAGGCGACGACGCACCTCTATTCTAAATAGATACGAGCGCGTCTGACCTTGGCTATGTGTGTAAGGGGACGAGAGCAAAGTTTTGCAAATCTTTAATTAGACTGATTAATTTTAATAACCAATTTCGCTTTAAATTATGTCTAAATTAATTCAGAATAACATATATTTTTTATATTGCCCCTTGTATACTACATCTGACAGTCCGACGTGTCGTCGCTACCACTACTGGTGATAACCGTTTTTTACTTGTATCTCTGTTAGATCTACTAATTATGTTAGAAAAGTGATTTTTGAAACAATGGTTTTGTCAATATTGTGTCTTTCAGTCTTTTTAACCTAGACAGGTAACCTATATTTTAAAAGTTGCCGCCCTAGAACCTATGCCTTATGAACTGCTAGAAATCTTAGATTATTTCAAAGGAAGAAAAAGCAAAGGTATGGTCAAAGAAAAAACGAGAAATCAGATCAACATGATTAGTTGAAGAGAATGAGAGCTTGTTAATTGTCAGTTGGTTTTCAAAACTTCACGCGCCATTTTGTAAGAAACTTTACGTTTAGGTTTTTCTGAGTTTACTTGCAACAAAACTCCGGCATAGGTTAAGAGAAACAACTTTAGTCTTCTTTGATAACATTAGCATATTTCTGGATCATCTAGAACTTGTTTTGAAGGATTGGCTCTGAATTTGAAAATCTTGGTCTTCCCCGACTTTACCTACTCTATAGTATATGCATGTAAATGCCGCTTATGCTAAACAGCATTTCAGATTATAATTTTCTGAAAATATCATTATTAAATTTGACCTTAACACTCTTCCCGTCGGCCAATATGCCTATCATCCGTCAAAATATAGTCTAAAATAATAGAAAAATAAATTACAGAACGAAAGAGAACTATAAGAAAAACAGGCGAATCGAACGGCAAACGCAAGATCACATTACATTAAGAAAATGAATAGTCGAAAATAGAAATATTTTTTGTGGCTTTTTTAGATATCAAAGCAGTTGACCAAATACCAATGGAACTTATTTGAAAAGCACTGCAACAATTAGAAACTAGTCCCAGACTTCTACTGGTCGTTTGAAAACTGTATAGTAAAATTATAGGAACTGTCATATTCAGAGGGTCAAACAAGGCGACAACCTGAGCCCGCTTATGTTTGTAGAGTATATGGGCAGCTTTTAAAAAAGCAAAGAAAACAAGACTCGGATATACCAACCTAAATTCAGTTGCGTTCTGAGATTTAGTATAAATGCAGACGACATACTGATAATGGCAGAAAATATTAGAATATTCCAAAATAATGTAAACATATGGAAAAAAAAACTTATAAGGATTGACAATAAATATAGAAAAAAAAGTAAAACGTGACGTATGCGCTATGACTCTCGTACGCAACGGGTATGAGCGGGATAGCGCATACGTAGTATCGCGACTGCTTCCACCGTCTCGTATGCACCGCACGTTGCTGGGAACACCCTACATTTTATAATATGTGCCAATAGAGTATTTATTTTCCTTTAGTTGGATACCTATTATCGTTAATAGTTTTTAAAAAATCGTGATTCAAAGGATTCTTCATCTTTAGGAGCATAGAAGTTGGCTATTATGGCACATATAAAATGCAGGGTGTTCCATTTAAAAAATTCCAGAAAATGGATTTAAAGATGCCGATATTTAAAAAATTATTTTGATCGCCCTATACAAAAAAATTACTTCTAACACTTGCTTGGGATAAATTGATTCTAGCTGAGACCTCACCCAAAGTTTCACAAAAAAATGACAAAGGATGACGTAGATATTACAATTTAAATGAAGGGTTGATATTGACCAAAAATACTTAAAAAATCTTAACTTGGCGACGTCACATCTAAGGACAAAAACATCTAGGGTTAACGACAGCAACCTAAAGATGCTTCATTTGAGACGAGAAAATTTAGGTATTTCCATTTAAAAAAATATGTTTTTAGGTTCCACACTTTTTGAGACATCCTGTATTTGTGTCTAATTTTAAAATTTACCTTCTTTAACCTCAGTACATTTCCCCAATGGAATATTTTATATGAGCAACGATAAACCTGTAATCGAAGAACGGAGTACTAAATGGACACCCTGTATATAACAGAATGGCATCATAGCTATTTGATTTTTGTGTATGAGTTGCTCATCGAAATGTGCCACGTATATATTAGGCTTTGTAGTTAGAAGTACTTTGCATGAGAATCAGTTTTTTTACACAATGGTTGTAGCAAGTTGGAGTTATTGCTCATGCAGCAAGTGCGACAATGAGTCGTCACTACAAATGTTGTGATCAAATCCAAAACTATAAGGGCCAACAATTCGGAAATCGCAGAAAAAACAATTCAAAGATTAATGAGTAATTTGTAATTACTCATTGCTTATCATGCATTACTCAGTAATTGGGATGATTCTTACAAATGTGTGTTCATACTAGCAACGTGTGTGTGGACTTTTCAAAATGTTCTTCTTGCATTCTCAAAGCAAATCTTTTGTCAAGAAAAGGTATGTAAATAAATAATTGATAGGGTGAGATTTTTTCTAACTTACTGAAATGTTTACTTTGGAATTAAAGCTTTTAGAGTGAATAACCTTGGTTGTGTCTTAATCTTTTAGGTAGTCACACAGGTTTCATTCATTTTAAAGTTAAATCTAGTTGGCTGGTTGCATCTGGATTGTAAATGTACAGTTTTTGCAGTAATATGGACATAATCGTCAAGATTTGTTTTACGCGGCCCACCTGCCTTAAGCTTAATGGTCACGTCCCCCGTCAATTGCGATACGCTCAATTAGCGCGTCACTTACTTTTGCAAGAGCTACCAGTTCTCGCCGGTGGAAGCGATGTTGCCTATCCACCCTCTACTATCTCTGCAAGCTAGTGCCGGAGGTATCTTATCTAACGTGCTCACCCGTCGAGATCCGTCTCCTGACGGAGTCCCTTCATCCCTAGTCCTGCTTGCGGACTTTTCACTGTCCGGCTGAGTCCAACCTCAATTTCGTGAGGTTTGGTCCAAGGTGGGCCTAGAACATTCTAGGAATTTGTCACCCGGCCTACCATAATAAAAGCTTAGTGAGCCTCTGACACAGGGCCCCTTCCGGCTCTACCTGGAAATAATCAAGGTGGGATTGTCTTGGGGCGAGAGCCTAAGTGTCGTATTGCTCTGTATTCGAATCAACTCCCCTTAAAGGCGATCCCCCGGGATAGCATACCTGGGCTCCAGCATAACGGTAGCTTAAAACCGTCGATCGACTGTAGTCATCTCCACATGTGTGATACTATACAGTGAAATGGACAGTGAGAAACTTTAATTTGGGCAAATGGAAAGTATACAATCAAAGTGAAGACTTGGCGTTGGTGCTACTGAATTTCGACGCTTTGGACACGATAAAATGATCAATTAGAGAGCAAAGTTATGCTGTGTCATAGTGTCATAGTTACTACTGGAAAAAAGGAGAGAACGGCTTTGGATGAACGAACTTGAACTGATGTGCATGTGGATGTACAGATTCTACGGTTCTGCATCTCACACACAAAACGATTTGATCTTGTAATCTTGTTGAGTCTATACCTTGTTGACTGATGATGCTTTCTTTTTTTATTAATCATCTTTGGTCCACCATTCTGTTGCTTGGGTATGATTTCCAATTTCATCTAATTTCTTAGTTTGTTGAGAATACTTGATTAGGTTCATCCTGCTGACAGATGCCCATGTCACATCGTTTAGGGAGGAAGAGTTTAGTTTCTTTGAATGGGTTAAACCATTTATCTCACCAAAAGCTAACAAAGATTCTAATCCGATTTTCACATTGTGGTTTTATTATAGTAATTCTTCTCTAAATACGAACATAGAAGATTATCTAGGCGAAAAACTAGACGAAGGAAATAACATTGTTCGGATAAGTCTGGACTATCCTGTTTTAACTAGATTATTCACATGGGGTTACATTCTTAAAATTAAAAAGAGGGTAGATTTCTAGGGTTAATTTTTCTATACATTCTAATAACTGTATAGCTACATCAAGAGTTTTAAAATAGGGTTCTATTGTAATTTTATATTTCAAGATAAAACTTGTAATGGACGTGATATTGTAAAAATTTTCGTATGGTTACATTTTGAATATGAATGGAATTAGGGTTAGAGTGTTTTTTTTTAACTTTTTCGTAGTACAAATTTCTGTTGGTTTAAGTGAGTATAACCTCATTCATCAAAACGTAATTATTGCACTGACCAGTGTCATAATTGTCCTCCAATATGTCGCTCATCAATAAAAAGTTCACCACAGCTGCAAATAAAGTAATGCACATGTCCAACAATCCCTATTCCTGCTTATCATATTTCCCTCTACAGCTGTAGATGGACAACGATAGCACAACGAGTAAATACCGTAGGAGTAAGTGGAGTGTATATACATAACCTTTTTTTAATGCCGATAGGGTGGTGCTAGGTGTACTAACCGGACAATATGGTCCTTTATTATAACACCTATTGCGCTTAATGCGCACCTACCCGATAATACCAGACAAGGTGCGTAAATGTTTTTATGATCTTAAACAAAGCCTAGTCTGCAGCACGCGGACCCTCGCGTTTCTCTTTATTGTTCCTGTTGCACTGAATAACTCCTGTTAGGATTCGCAACGTGTTCGACCAGTTCAGCTCGTGTGTGCTCATTGTGTAGTTGGAAATATATAACAGATGCTCGAATTTTTAATTCTTATTTTGGCGGCGCTGATTTGCTTTAGCTCCAGGTGGTTCGCGAGAGAGAGGTGCACAACCACCACCGTGGACATTTAAATTTACGACGCCATTTTTAAAGGGCTTGATATGGTTCGACAAACAATAGTATATAAGGCACGTGCGTGCTGTTTAAATGTTTAACTTTTCTGACAGATGCTAAAAGTTTAACAACCAGAAATCTACTACCGTGGAGATAAATTATAACACCTTTTTTTAAAACTGTGCTAGAATGACATCACAATCTGGACACGAGGGTAGAATCCAACATGATGCCTTAAAAGCTAAATGGAAACAATTCGCAGATTATAAGGACCATAAAGATTTAATCATTTGATCATTTTGGGCACCGTTACACTTAAAATTAGGTCATAATGAACCTCTAACCTCAAATTCTCTGTCATTAATGTTACAATATCCGCAACTCACAATTACTCTTAACGCTCTAAAGATTTATTAGATTTTGTATTCTCGCCTAATAAAACATTCCCAAAGAAAAAATATTCCTAGCTATACAATAACCTAACATTAAAAAAAAAGTCAAAAGCAAAAAAATTTATGAGCACTAATATAATCCAATTATCAGTAAAGCTGACTCTGATCGCAATGCATGAGTGACTTCGGAAGTCGACAGTGTTTTATTGCCGCATTTGGTGTAAAGTTATCTAAGCGCTTTTATAGTCAGGTGGAGGGTGACGCAAGTACGACTCCGGGGTTGCACCCTTATTACTCCGGATCCAGCTGTACACTCCGGTATGACCAATTCATATTACAGCTGCATTTACGATCAGATCTGTGACCTGTAATTATTGATATCCAGTGTATGATGCTAATGAAATGGTCTTGCAATTGTAATAACTTCTCTATAATCGCTAAAAGATGTAATCATTCGATAATGAAGGAATTTCATAACTGTAAATAGTATTCTGAAAACCATAACAAGACAGGTGAATTAATACGTGCTTGGTTGTAATTGGAGCAAATTGTTTCTTCTAACAAAATAGTACTCCAGAATTGCTGCCCCTATTTCGAACCAAAATGTCAAGGGTCAGTTACTAAATAGATTTATTACTCGATCACTTTCTTAGATAAATTGTCTTGTTGGTCTGATGGGGGTTGCTTAAGATGTTATTATACACAAAATCTGTAAATGATCCAGGTAAATGTACCCATAAGGATTATTAAGGTTCAAAGAGCAAATGTGCACTTTAGTACCTTCCCCAACATTAACGGCAGTTGTAGTAAGTGTTTCTAACGGCAGGAGGTTAGCAACCCCATACGTCTTAAGGGTGAAAAACCAGCTTGAGCGTCTGCGCCCATCCCCTTGGCCAAAGAAAACTATCCTGTCCCTGGCACAAAAGCATAATCACAATCAGTTTCATGAACTTTCACAAAAGCCAGTCTGGGTCCCCAAGGCAGTTCTTGAATAATATAGCGTACAGCAGGAGCAGCGACCCTTATTTTTTTCTTACATGCGCACCCTTCGATTGGCCGTCTTACCCTCTTGCAACAAAAGCTCATGATGCAGTTTAAGAACTTTTTGCTCGGTCTGGGGCTTCTTATAGGTACGTAGTACCACCTTTTCAATCCGCTAAATAACAATGATCCTACGGGGTGCTTGCGTCACCGGTGCACACACATACATATAACCAACACACCTGGTTGGCCCGTGCCGTCTAAGAAGCTGAGATTCTTTTAGGAATAACAATACCGTCTCGAGATTTGCTCTTTGTTGTTGTGTTGTGTCGGGGGTCCTTGGACCATCTTGGATTTGTTTAGCACGCGCTGTTGTTGTCGCGTGTCCGTCGTAGTCGTCGTCTCATTCGGAACCCTCGACGCCTCCTCCACTTTACATCTGCCGCGGCGTTAAGAAATTCGCCTTGATATCGTTTACAATAGGGTGGCGAGCAATTGTTGTTTTGCATCTGCTTAAACTGTAAAGTCAGCGGTGGCTTGTATATCTTAAAGATTAAATGATATGGTGTTGCAAAATTCCCGATAGTATCGCCAGATTTAAACTGGAAGGAGATTTATTGAAAGATATAATCGGATTTTGTACTAAGATGCCCTTTAGGTAACGATTTCGTACGAATATTCCTTACTAATGACTGATCAATAAAAGAAGAAGTGATTTGTTTAATATTGCCGATCTGATTTTTTTTAACTTTTTCAGCTTTTAGAGACTCGACTCCCTTTTATTATTATTTTATAAAATACATAACGAGCACATGCTGCAGCTGCCCCCAAAACAATAGAATTGTATTATTCCAGGGGAATTAATTACCTTTATGTTAAATACATGCCCCATACTTTTTTCGATGTCACATTTTTGCATAATTTAATTTCTTTTTTTGCAATCGAAATTATAGAAGTGTCTTGCTTAAAAGAAGCAAAATTTTATTTTGACGAGAAATTCCGACGCAATGACCAGAAACAGTAAGTGATATTAAAAAGCAACAAATCTTGCAAAAATTTCGTGTACACTTAAAAATCAAGCTACCGCGTTTTGTGCCTGGTTTTGACTGTGTAAATAGTATTTTCTGAATTAGGTCGTTATATTTTTCTAATAGATTTATGCTTAAAAAATATAATGCCATAATTCGGAAAATATACATTTATATAGCCAAAACTGGACAAAACAATTTTTTGCAAGTCAGTGTAGATAAACTACTTGTGTTTTAATTAAGCCATAATACATATCAACCAATACGCATCAAATTATACTAGTTTTAAATTAATTAACACCCTGACTGGGGATCGAACCCAGGTCTCCGTCTCTCCGGGCCGACGCTCTAACTAAATGAACTACCAAGGCCAATCTATAGCAGCATGACACCACCCATTCTTTTATGCGAATTTGGATTTATAATATGATTTAATGTAAAAACATTCATGAATGATTAATATTCTAGCTGGAAGAAAAGTACAGGTAAAATATATAATAAAACTCGAAATGGAGTTAGTAATCCTATACAGGATCAGTATCTTCAGGTATTGGTACATCTTTAAGTATTAGCTTTCTCCTCGAGTTTTTCATACTTGACTTTCAAGTGCAATCTGATGTATGTGCAATGGCAGGCTGTAGTCTGTACTTTGTGAACAACAGTGCATAGCAAAAGCTTGCAGTCCATAAATCACAGTTCTATTGTCTATACTATGCAAATATATACAGCTCTTATCCCATAGTCTGTAGCCTATAGTTCATATACCCTAGTTCAGCATAGTTCATAAGTAAAGAAGACGTAAGAACATGTTTTTATCAGTGTCCTATTTTGAGCAATAATGAAGTTATCATCATCCAGTCTTTCTTCTCGAGTTGATAGACCTTTTTGCCCACTAAATGATGATGTACAATTTCAAGTATCTTACATAACAATTTTTTGAACAAACACGGGAACGTAAAAGGGGAACAAAAAGAAATCGAGGGGTGTTAGGTTCGGTGATCGTGCCGACTACTCAATTGGACCACATCGACCTATCCATCTACGGGGGAACACATCCTCAGGCACTGCCGAACTCGAATAGCAAAATGGGGAGCAGCTCCACCCTGTGGAAACCAAATGTTTTGGTTGGGAATGTCTGGATCTTTCTCGTTTGGAAATAAATCTGCTAAGGTAATATTTTTCGTTCCCGGAGCGTGTTTATCCAAAAGATTGTCATGTAAGGCGCTTAAAATTGTATATCAGGATTTAGTAGGTGCAAAGGTCTATCAAACTTCAGAAGAAAGAGTGGGTGTTGCCATTTGAAAAAAGTTAGGACGTCATGATTGCTCAAAATAGGACACCGATAAAAACATGCTTTTAATGTCATACGCGACTTTTCCAATAAACCCATAAATTAAATAAAGCATGGGTTCTACAACACGATGAATTACATCAGTCAATATACATATGGCGTATGGTGGTAAATAAATAATAAGAATTTCTCTTTTTATTTAAACATAATGATACATTGCACTTCTGACAGGCTGCAAATGACATAAACTTGCACTTGCACGTTACATCTTTGACTACTATTTTGCCAGTAGGGAAGATACCGAATATCATCCAGACCAACAGCAACAAGCGGCATTCTGGATATGGAGCCTTTTTTCTTCTTTAGTTCAATCTGATTTCACATAGCATTGCCTGGTCTTCTTGTTTTCTTTTGCAGAGTTTTTACCTGCAAGCACGGTTCTCCTACAACTGCAAATTTGAAGTCCACAAGTCAGTTGTCACTGCTGTTTCTGCACCACATCAACCATCTTTGAGCGAGCATATGGAATAAGAATATGTGATATCATTTGATTGTCCTTAATTATAATTCTATATTATTCTAACAGTGACGCTAGTAGATTCATTCCACTCATGTATGGTGTATTGTATTCTTTTACGACTTTTGGGCAAGGGGTTTTGTTTCTTTCTGCTGTTATGTACAATTTTACTGAGTCTTCTTGTGGACTGTTTACAAACATGGATAAGAAGGTTCCGATTTTATTATCATACCAACAAACTGTTGATAATTCAGTGTTTTTGATTTTGCAACTTTTTCCAGGTATGCTCCTCGACGCTGCTGTTTCATTTTTTGTTTTTGATGGAAAACTACAAGATAGATGATTTTGTCTTAACAGTTTCCAAAAACTCCTCTGCGGAACAAGTAGGTCTGTAACACATAAACTTTGTAAATCTTCCTATTTGGGACACTTCTTAGTAATCTTGCTACAACGTTTCTGTCGGTTCCCAAATTTCACAATTTCCACTTCATGGTTCATAGTCTGTAAACTACAGTATATGATCTGATCTACAATTTATGGTGCAACAGTATATCGTTTATATCTGTAAATACTGTACACTATAAAGTTTCTTTGGTATGTAGGCTGTGGGCAATGATTTAAAGGTACAATCTATACACCATACCCTACAATCTAATATTCAAATGTCTGTAGTCTATGGTCTACTGTAGTATGTGTTCTATGATTTATAGTCTTTCGCACTTGGTCTATAACCTTTGTTCTGTATAGTCTATATAATCTGCTGGACTTCAATTGTTCAAGGTAAAATAATCTGTACTCTAAAGTCTACATTGTTTAGTACTACAGTACTATATAGACTATGGTAGACAATCTACATTTAGCTTGCAGTTTAGGGTTTATATCTATAATATTTGATGTATCGATTATAATATGAGCTCTGACCTACAGTATATTGCCTACAAATCAATGATCTACCATTTATATAGTTTAACCTGTGGTCTTTGGTATATAGTCTAAGGTCTACAACCAACCTACATACTGTAGTCTATGGTCTATAGTCTGCATAAATTTTTTCTTAAACTATGGTTGATTGATTAAAAAGTTAGTGCAACATTAGAAGAAGGAAGATGGTTTTAATTATCCTGTGATACCGAAGTGACCGTGACCAAGATAACTTTTCTAGCTAGTTTTGTCTTGAGCAACGTTTCCATTTTTTTATAAATAGTTGTGGTTGTATGGTATGGATGTCAGATTTCTGACGACATTAAATAAGCTAATAAAGTGGTAGCGATCAGTTAAAGCAGTTAATCCGTACTTTAAATTCTGTAGCAGCGCAATTCTCAATATAATACCAAGGGGCATAGGAAATAGGAAACTTGGAGATAGGCAGGGGCGGATTTTAAGTAAAATATTTATTATTAAAAACATTAAAAATTAGATTAACACGTTTTGCTCATTACATAACCATCCAACCCTTGTTTCCATTGTAATTTAGCAAATCTGCAATGTCGCTTAGTAATTTTTGGGCCCCCCTGGAACCCGAAGCCCACAAGCTGTAACTTATCTAGCTTAATGGTAAATCCGCCACTGGAGATGGATGTTAATTATTTTTTTGAAATGTAATTCGTTTGAACGAAAGATCGCATATTACACAGTGCACGGAATAAACGTGAATTAAAGTACCGTAAAATTTTTTGCTCAGAAAATTTGAAAAACAGCTGCCTACTGAGGTCTCTTCTAGACATCACAGATATTGCATGTCCATAACGGGATGTTATGGAAATACGCCCCTATTTCATGCTTTAATTTTGTTAACTTGCCGGAGAACTAACCACGGCAAGCAGGTTAAACTGCATTTATAGACCGCTTTCGCCGATGTAGTGATCGAATTAAGAAATCGTAAGCATTTAACGGTAGCATGTCGGATAGCTGCAGCAGAGTTGCTATGACACCCTATTATAACCAACTCAATTATTATAAGAATTAGGCAAACGGGCACTTCACCAGAAAAAGTGAAAATCCGAATTTCCGTATTCAGAATATCACATTTTGACTTTTAATGTAGATCTATTGGGAAAAAACATAAAAATTTTGATGTTTGCACCAAACATCAAGGTTGGGTTCTGGTAATAAAAAAAATTGTCAAAGTTTTCACATAACCTACTATTTGAAACAATTGATTTTACGGAAGTAAAATCATCTGCCAATGTCCATACCAAAAGATGCCAGCAGGGGCACAATCATCTTGACGTAAAATCTGGACGCAAGAACTAATAATAATAAATCACATTAAGAAGGAATCCCAAAAGCTGCAACAATAGATATATCGGTGCACTACTTTTAAATTTTCTATTGAAAAAGATCTATACCTTGGCAGAAAAGGGACTCACCCTTACCTACTTCGTTTTCATAGTCGACCACATTAGATTTTCCATGTAATAAAATAGATTACATTTGAATTATAAATTTGACGACTGTATTTGATAAAAACCAGCTGCAACTTTTCTATTGTTTGATAATAAGAAATTCGCACCGTTGAATTGCGTTGATTTATTTTGAAAAGTTGTCTTGCTTTAAATGCGGAAGAATTGTTTACTTTTCAAAAAAGTGTAAATCCGTTTAACAAAAGAAGACGACACAATGCGGTGTCGTCGTTTTTATAAAAATGTATTGTTTAGTATTCACTTTTTTTCAACGCCGGAGTCGATCTGCGTATTTTTTGTTCGATCTATATTTTAATAGTGGGTATAATAACCTCAAGCAGCTAAAGAGAGAAAATGACAAAATGTAAGTACACTTAACTTCACCAGGTGCATCAATGATGTCGACGTTCGCAGCCCCTATACATGTTTTATTAATTTTAGTCTTATTATTAAAGTTCCTTCACATTTCCTCCCTGTACAAACAAGAAAGGAGGTGAAGAAACTGGAAACATATGCCAAGGAGTGCATCGTCCAGCTATAGGGCAGGTGGTCGGTAATTTTTTACTGAACCCCAACTTACCCTTCAAACCTGTTGTCCCTGCCGTCGTCGAATACGCGTTTATAAGTACATTCTAATAGTTTCATTATTCTTAATTTGTCGGAGAACCTCTTGATACTGTGCATATGTCGTTATTGTTAACCTCCGCCTTTCCCACTCTGCGTGTTACGGGGTTACTAGACTCACCTAACCTTGAGATTGCCCATTAGTTTTTTTGCTAATCTTTACCTTCATTTATAATTTGGCTAAACCTTTAAAAAAATAATTTGTCCCTTTAAAACAAAAGAAAGCAAGTAATAAGTAAGGTGGGTTTAAATAGGCGCAACGACTAGGACTAGAGCATCCAGGACATCCTAACAATTTTTTATTCCTTCAAGAAAAGACTTCAGGTGCCAATTAACTGTTGATATTAAGTTACCGGTCTTACCAACTGTTGCACTTTTATTGAAGCTAATAGAACGTCTTGTAACAGTAAGCCAATCTGCTGTAGTAAGTGAAGTCAACGGCCCGTAACATCAACAACTCGCGTGCCTTTGATGGCGTGTGCTATCATTACTTCCTTTACTACAACTACCCTTAAGAAGACGACACACTTTTGCCACTTCCGGAAACATAAGATCGACAGATAATAAGACAATTGGACCTTATTATTTTGTCAGAGGGTTGATGATAATTAACTACTACTACAAGACAATACATAAATACAATAAAACACTTAATTCAAATAAAAAAGCTAGGCTGACTTCCACAAATCTCCTCAGGGTTGCAGTTTCCTTTAATTTATTTTAGTAAACCAAGTTACTATGTCAGTTTCTTTTGTTTTATTACTATTATGTAAGGTTATAGCTTGTAGCATCACGTCTCTAGATAGACATCTGGCTTCGGTACGCGACATAGCTTGGATATGTGAAGGCAGCAGGTGAAAAATTAAACTTAATAGCAATAAAATCGGTAGGAAATAACATATGGCTACCTCTTCTTCTACTGAACTCTTGCTTTATTAAAGTAGCAAGGTTAAGGTTACTATGCTATTAAAAGTGAAAATGGTGTCTGGTTGTCTACGAATTTATGTGAATCGAACATGAATAAATTAATATTGATGAGCGCAAAAAATTCTACTATCGACTATAGGTATTTCCGGTAGCTGCTTCATACAGAATGTTTTATAAATAAACAATAATCGTATTTTTGTTTGTATATGTGATCGATAAAGAAGTCATTAAAGTTTTAAAAAGTACATTTATACCTTTTCTGGCACCCTTCAAGTTCAACATTATTTACATGTAGAGAAGAGCAAAAGGGACATCTTCAACCATAATTTCTAATTTTGGCTTCTTACTAATCTTGATCTGCAGTTTTAAGCTCTTGCTTAACCTTTCGATCGTCATGGTCTGTCTAAATATTAGCTCAAAATGAGTAATAATCAGGTACATCTGCCGAGAAAACAGTGTAATGTCTTGTTCTAATTAATTGCCCACAGTTAAGTTCATGGTAGTCCAAACTTAGTCCTGGTTTTCAGGTTTAGTCGCCGTTTTCAAATTTCCATTACATCTACAGTTAGCTTCTTCAGAACTGTTTATTTCTGATTTAGCCTAAATGATGATGCTATTCTTTTTGCTTAATGATTTGTTTGATTTTCTTTTAGTAGATCTCAATACTTCCAAGTGACCCTGCGTTCGGTTTCTTTGGCCCACTTTCTATTTTACATCATTATCATTATTACAAAGAACTGCTCCAAAATATGATAAATGCATCAAATTATAAATGTTGGAATAAAATACTACAAGAAGTCGATGAAGACATATGGGGTGGTGCATATCAAATTGCTATTAAAAAGCCGATCAAGTTAGAAGTCAGAATAAAATTCCGGATGTTGGACAGATGGAGATTGCAGAACATCTCTTTAGGCTAATAGAAAGGTAAATTGGATTATAAAGCATTCGAAAGAAAACGATATACACACATTGGTAATAGGAAAAGTAGAAGAAGCTGCAAGAATCTCCAAGTCCAGACTGTATAGTACCTGAAATAACTAAGATTTGAATCAAAACCAATATTGAATTCTATCAAAAAATTTGAAATAGCTAATTTGGCAGGGAAATTTTTCAACAGAATAGAAAACAAAGAGGTTGATTCTAATTGAAAAAACACCGAAAGAGAATGCCACTGGTAAAAGTTACCGCCCCATTTCCTTAAAAGTATTTGAAAATATTTTAGAAAACCGGCTTAATATAAAAATTGAGGTTAAAGGAGGCTTACACACCAATTAATATGGGTTTAGAAAAGGGCGCTCAGTCATTGATGCCACGAGTGACAATGTGATTGAAATAGCAAATACAGCAAAGATATAGTTTATCAATAACAATAGACTTCAAAAGCTCATTTAACTGTGCGAACTGGAAAGGAATTGTTACAGAATTAAAAAGTCGCAAAATTAGGGAGTACTTCATTAAAATGATACAAAGCTACTTATCTGACTGTCAAATTTTAATAGGTGGAGATAATAAAATAGACTTAACACGCAACGTTCCACAGGAATCTATTCTAGGGCCCATGTTATGGAACATATGTATATTATGATGGTATGTGTGATTAATGGGAAAAGCAGGGATGAACTAGAAGAAAGGACAAATGACAGAATTAATAATATAATAGCATAGATGAGGAATAAATTTTTAGGGATTGCTCTAGAGAACACGAATGCAGTTCTTGCAAAACTCAGAAAGTTGAAAAATGTCAAACATCCAAAAGACAAGTTAAATAATACCTTGGAGTCATTTTCGATTCAGACGAGACATATCGAGAAAACGGCAAAAACGGCTCAGAAGGTTGTTAAAAGCTTGAGCATAATAATGCCAAATATAAAGGGGCCTACTTAAGGCAAGTAAAAGAAGGATATTAAGTTCGGTCATAAACTCAGTACTTCTTTATGGAGCTACGATATGGCAAGGTGCATTGAGATATGACAAGTGCAAAAATACAAAGGCAGATGGCTCTACGAATAATAAGCGCGTAGAGTCACTACATCTAGTCACCTAGGCCGCGCTGGTCGATTAGAGTACCGCAAACGTCGCCATATTGGTGCAAAAGAAGCACGGAATTGTTCATTATTTATATCTGTATTGAATTTAATCAAATCCACGCTTACTTTCAAAGGTTTTTCTTGTACTGAAAGATCAAACCTCTAATATGTCAAATACGTAAAACGTGGCTTTAATTTTTCCATTATTAAAAATCACCCTTCTCTGCCCCAATATGGCGGAGTTTTGCGGTACTCTGATCGACCAGCCTAGCGGCCTAGGTGACTAGATGTAGTGGCTCTATAAGCGCGCACAGAGCTATATCAAATGAAACAGCCCAAGTTATAAGTGGATCCATTCCCATATGTTTATTAGTAGAAAAAATGATCTAGGGAAGGTAAATTACTACCTTACCTAATTCCTTACGGGCCAAGACTGCTTTCAGAATTATCTAGATACAGCTCTCAACTACAGGTCAACAACAGCTGTAGAGATTACGGGGAGGAAGACTCGGCGGTGCATGCAGCCTTTCAATCTGACAAATGGCACAGAGAAAGATGGAATTTATAAGTTGGATTCGACATAGAAATGAGTAAAGAAAATGTAGTGGGGACTCTGCAGGGAGAATTGGAAGGTGATTAATGAATACATCACAAAAATCATCATGGAAAGAGCAAATTATGAAGATTAGAGAGTTCAGAAAGTGTCGAAAGATTAGTGAAGTAGTAGAAGAGTTATGAAGACAAACTACCTCCATGAAGTACTGCAAACGTGGTTTCAGGTAGACTAAGAAGATTTTCACACTATCAGGCAAAGGAAGAACTATGCGCTTGGTGACCATAAAGGATTTCCACCCACAAAAAAGTTTAGGTTAGGTATCGGTATACAATTATTATTTACTAATTGCCTTTTCTAAACCACATCATTTAGTAAATTCTGTAGTCACATAGCAAGATTGTATAGATTTATTTAACATCGTTTTTCTATCTGATTAGGAAAATTATTATTATTTGCCGGATTTGACTAAATATTTGCCTACGACATATATGCCCAGTGTCATACCATACACATAAATTTGGCTGGGCTATATGATATCGCATCTTGTCTATGCCACAAGAAGGTTTAATTTGTGTCCAAAAAGTATAAAACCACTCTTTCCAACCTATGAATGAAATTTCATTCAAACTTAGGTTAGAGATTAGGTAACATGCTAGGGTAAGGTAAGTTAGGTCAGAATAGTGTTAGGCTAACTTTGATTATAAAGTAGTCAGATTAAAGTAATCGTCTTAAAAATAGTTAAAATAGGTTAGACTAATGGAGGTTGTTAATATGGTTAATAGGTTATGTTAGGTTAAGTTATATAAAAGATTGGGTTGTTATTTGTGGTTAAGTATACTATGATAAGGGAAGTGTCATCATGCTAAGAATAGACTGGCAAGGATAAAATAGCAACCTTTTTTGTTATATCATGAAATTGAGCAATCGTCCGTTTCATACGACCATACCGATTAATCGATACTTTGATCTTCTCTTAAAGTCGAAAATCTGTTGATCATTATATATAAAAGCTCGAAGCGTTGGCGTGAAGACGTGGTACTAGTCTTATTTTTTGTAAAAGAACTGTAGCTGCGATTCACAATTGAGTTTTTCACGGCTCCATATATTAACGTCTTTAATTTCGTCCAATCGACATCCACTTTTATAGCATAAGCGGCACTCAACGTATGTTCTGTACGTTCCACCTTATCAATTACACGCAAACCTGTATTAACAACCTTCATCATCGATGGGCGATATGTACTGACTATATCAGACAATCCAGCGTGAATTGCATGCTGACCACATTGTGTCAAGTGATCAAAATCAGTCCTCATAGTCGCCGAAGAATAGGTTTGGACATAGAAGATATTTGTACATTATAATTCTAAAAAGTTTTTCTTATATTGACAAAATTTCAAACTATCGTTCGAAAGATTTTCATGTTGACAATACAAAAAAACTTTTGTGATCTTTTCGAATGGAGCAAGAACCAACAGGTATTGTGTATAGATATGTTTTTTTAATGAGCTGCAGACGATTTTATTTTATTTTCATTGAAAGTTTCATTTTCAAATTTCGTTGTTCAAGCATTATAAATCTTTTTGGCAAAATTATGTAATTTATCATTGTCGAAGTTTGCCTTCGTTGCTCTGATATTGCAAAACGGCGCATTTCAATGGAAATTCTTTTATCTACGACCACCATAGAAAGTTACATATTCCGCACAATCTAGTAACCGTGAAAACGACCAATTGCAAACAATCTCCAAACTCAACGGTAAAGTATGTGAAGAAGGAGTTCTCAATAATCCGTAGTTCTATTAAAACGCCATAGATGTCACCACTTGCAATATTTATAATATTATTAATTATTTGAAATATAAAATGTTATAAATTTTAGATAAAGGTTAATTTATTTTGTTTAATTAATATTTTACATTAAATTATATTTCGAATGGAAATCCATCTAGAAAAAAAACTAAGGTTAGACCCGGGGAATTGAACCCGGATCGCTCGGTTAGTAGCTACAGCGTAACCATTGAGCTACCGAGACGCCTTTCAATGATGTTTTTTTCTCATTATATTAAGTTACATAGATTGTCATTCAATTAAAACGTAAAATTAATTAATGTTTTACATTGTTATATAATTTTTAATGTAATTTTATTTATTATTATTGGTAAATTACAATAAAAACATTGAAAACATTTATAATTTGCTACATAATGCGAGAATATTTGACATTTTGCGCAGAGGTTAATAACCTTGACAATTGAATTGTGATTTTTGTACATATAAATTATTTTTTGAAAACGAGTACATATGTATGATTATTTAGCTGTAAGTACTAAATAGTAGATTGACTGAAATTATACAAATTGTAAACGTATTATTACTATTGTCTTTACAAATTTAATGTTTACTTTTGTCGTTTTTAAAATTCTAGATGTATCATGAGTGAATTTGATGAAGGAAAATTGGGGTGTACACTCGTACACCTCCAAACATCGTGGAAGCGGCTCATATTACATCTCTTAATTTATTGCCAAATATTTCACGTAAAAAATATGAATGCGAGTATAAATTCTAGGTTAAAAAACTTTCTTAGCTGTTGGTGGTTAATTACTTTTTTTGTTGTCGTAGATAAAGTATAGTGTGTAGCGCGTGCAAAAACACCAATTTCTCACTCGTGTGATTGCGGCATTCGACTACGTCTCATTCCGCAAAATCTTCACACTCGTGAGAAATTGGCACTTTTCTGCACTTGTAACACAATATACTATTGCTCTATTGTCCATGATATGAGAAATCAATTTACGTGAAGAAATTTATTTCTTCATTTGCATTGTCGACATTTCGATTACATAATATTTTAGAATCGACATAAAATAATATTTAAACTTTTACGAGTCCCTTTAAACTCACTACTACTATCTTTTCTACGTTTTTGTTTTGGTCGCATCATTCTTATATAGTGGATGTGGGCTGTGGTCCATGCATCAGCGGCAGCTGCCAAGCGTGCGTAGTTCCATGTGTGGTGATTTAAACACCGTAATCGAAGGATCTCGCGATCAAACGCAAGGTGCAGACTATCAACGAGACATGGGCACTACCACTTCTTTACCTGACCGACTCACTGTCTACCACCTGCCGCATTCGTAATTATTTACTATACACATATAATTACCCCCTGACATGAACTTTCCATTAAAATTAGTTCACTTGTTTTTGGTATATTTTGTCGACTCTTTTGCGTAAATAAAATTTAAGATTGTTAATATACATACACACCATACAGTATCTTTTCACTTAGGATTTATTTTTTTACCTGGAGGATTTTGCACCTCTGCCAAAAAGGTACTATGGGAACCACAGAGAAACTACCTGATTTTTTTGTATTGAATAAACAAAGTTAACAATGATAAAGGTAAAGGTGTATGTAAGGTTTGTTCTGCTAGGTATGGTCTATTTTGCGAAACGTATATGTAAGAGAAAAAATAAATGTTATGCGTACAGTGGTACCCACCACAAAAATTTTAATAGAATATAATAGTGGAGGAAAGTGCAGGTGTCAGGTGCTGAATGTATAACTGGTAAAATAATTCCAATTCACTGTTTTCATTATAATTTTTCGTTTTTAACGTCAACACCGTTCCGTAACAAATTAGACGTTTTAACGAAATTAAAAGTAAAAAGTATATCTTTATTGAAATCTTGTAGATATTGGGTTCAATAAAAAGCACGCAAGTACTTAAATTTCATCTTTGAGTAAAAATAAATTTTCCAAAAACTAACGTGTCAAAATTCTTGATACATTATATGTGTGTACTTTTTTAAAAGAATGATATGTAAATGTTTCAAAAAGTCTCTATGATTGTCGTAGATTTTATATATAAAATTTTCATCAGTGGCGAAAGATCTATATCTCTATATGGGGCCGGCGTAAGCTTTTGCGAGGCCCGGTTCAAAACTACACTTGGTCTAAAAAACTTCTAAATAAATTATTTATTAAAAACACATTATTACATATTACAATAGGATGATAGAGTATCATTATAGTTATTTATACAAAGTACGCGAAGTTTTTATTAACGCAAGAGCGTACTTTTTTAAAGCACGAGCGACGAAGAACGAGTTATTAATTTTCGTGAATGCATCGAAGATGACTTCGCGCGTCGAGTTTTGCACAAAATATTTTGAAAACTTTTAATAGTCAAAAGACAGAATTAACCAAAATCTGTAATACTGTTTCGAATTCGGAAAAACATAAAACCAAGTAGGTAATATCATTACCTTGTTTCCAATAGCTGGCGCTCGCACATTTGTCGGTGTAGAGACCCTTCAATGATAGTCTGGTCAATGCGTTAGCACATTTGAATTGATGCCGCCATTTTATATCTATTTTATATTGTTTTTTACTTCCATACTTCTCCATAAACATCACATTTTACTGTTAAATAATTTTTTATATACACAACCCACTATTTCATGTTTTTGATGAGTCAAATACCGTCACATTCGTGCTAATATTTGACCGTGTAACCACTTTTGCACAAATTTGGCGCCACACGTTGTGGTATAAAATGGCTGCATTGGCCAGATTCTAATTGAAGGGTCTCTATGTCAGTGGAATTATTAGCGATTACTAATCTCTTTTTGTGATTTCTAATACCCAAATGGGAAAATGGCATTTTCTAAATTAAATTTTAGGTATAATTAAAGAAGCTCCCCAACAAACATTCTTTTGCCAAACTGGTGTCATTTTAACGAAAATTGTAATGCTGATTCTGAATATGTAACTCATTCTTGGGGCGAACACCCAAAGCCCCCAAATTTGGAGATCCAAAATAAAAAAATGCTTAATCTCCATGGCAATGAATAATAATTATCAGAAGCGTCCCTAAGGTCGGTCAGCCGGGCGTATGCCTGGGGCCCCGGGAGCTAGAAGGTGCCTGCACTGAGCCTCCCTATTTTAATCAACAACACCAGCTTTTTTGCTTTTTTTGTAGAAGATTTTTTAAAAATTAAAAAATCTTTGGTTATGTATTTTTATTTGTATTATTATACTTAAAATTTAAAATCCGATTTTCTCGAAAACTAACAGGAATCAACCACATGTTGATAAGGAAAATATGTTCTAAATCATTACAGCTACCCCCTATTATCAGATTTCTAGTTATATTAGTTACACCCTTTATAGATATTTATATCATATTTATTATTATAGGTTAAAGATTATGTATGTATGTATATATTTTATTTACAGGGGGGCCCAGTCCATATTTATGACCAGGGCCTCAAAATCCAAAGGGCGGCGCTGATAATTATATTAAGTTTCTGTGATTGCCAAATTGTGTAATTTACAATCACACAATTTAGTTAGATTTGGTTAGATTAGGTTAGGTTATGTTAGGTTGAAAAAAATTCGATTTTGCTTTTGCATAGCGTTTTGGTTAGGTAGTGGCGTTTTTCTGGAGGTGGGGTTGGTAGCAACCAATTTTGGAGGCTTAAGAGCGTTTGCACCAAAAAATGATTCCACATAATCGAAATCAGCATAAAATTTTCCGGTAAAATGACACCAATTTGGTCAAAAAATGTTTGGTGGAGGATTTCTTTAATTGTTCCAAATTTTATTATCAAGACAAATTATTTTTAAAGGACCTAAAAGGACCAGTGCTTTTTGCATCTTTTTGAAGCACAAGTGTGGAAACACTACGTTTGCGTTATTTACATTCGCAAAATGTCATTTTGAAAGTGGTGAGTTTTAAAAATTATTTCTTTGGCCTTTTTCGTTGCAAAGTTGAATGGTGGGAGGTTGCTTTGCCAATCGTTAATTGACACGGAAACATCGGTGTGGCTACAGCATCGGAGAAAGCGCGTGTATTTGTTGTAAAATATAAATTGTAACGCGGGGCCAGGTTCCCGGGAACGCGCTGAACCCGCCTCGCACCGACCCTGACATACCCATATACAGTGCATACTCAGATGCGGTTTACAAGAGGAAAAATCATTTTTTTATTGATTTTATGACAAAAAATCATTCTTTATCAAAATTTCAATATTACTTATTTTGTTTTTTAATTATTTTTTTAAAGTCCAGTATTTAAAAAAAATCATAAGTATTACTTTCTTTAAAAATAAATCGTATAAAAATTGAAATAAGGTAATGCTATTATCTCAACAATGTTAGAATTGCTACTTGGTCGTTAGTGCATTATTCAATTATGTCAACATGATTTTAAAGTAAAATGTAACACTTGGTCATTTTTTCTTTAGTAAATAATGCATATATGAGGCATGTAATATTGAAATTCTGTTATACTGTCTAATGGGAACATGAGACGAACAAACTTTTTTATGAAGAATGACTTTTTGTCATAAAATCAGTGATAAAAAAGTTTTCCCTCTTGCAAACTGCATCTAGGGGACACACTGTATGCATATCTATAGATACAAACCATTTTCACTGCTTTGATGAGTACAACACAGCTTTTAAATAGTGGTAGTAATGTATTTTTGTTGCACCCAGTGTGTGTATGTGTATGTATGAGGGTGGCTGTTATATTGCAAAAGTTAAAATTTTGTAGGTTCCCCCTACTAGATCTCTTTAAAATGTCAAAAAAATATGCTGTGCAAAATTTCAGTCCATTTGGTCAATATTAACCCGTGCCACTGAGAGGTTAAAGTTTAAATGGGATTTAACATGGGTTTGGAGCACTTCTAGAGACTTTGTGTCATAACTTTTTTACCTTTTTATGTTTTAACGTGAAATATTGTGTTGTGAAAGTTGCTTAACAGGAATCTGATGCCAAAAGAACTTTGGCAGTTCCTCGAAAATGCTCATTTTAGTGAAATTGACCGCTTTTTTGACAGTTGTCAACTGTCAAATGTGTTTCTGACAGTTTGAGTTTTATCATATTCGTGTTCGGCAGTTTCAACAACATATGTATATAAATTTTCAAGTTAAAACATAGAAAGATAAAAAGTTCTGCCAGAAGGTCTCTAGAAATGCACCAAACCCATGTTAAATCCCATTTAAACTTTAACCTCTCGGTGGCACGGGTTAATACTGACCAAATAAACTGAGATTTGGCGTAGCTCATTCTCTTGACATTTTAAAGTGATCTAGGGGAGGGGGCGGCCTAAAAAATTTAACTTTTGTAAAATAACGGCCACCCTAGTATGTGTGTACACTCGTCAAGGAAAAAAAATCAGGACAGCAGTAGTGGAGAATTTAAAAAAATCTTTGGTCTGTGAAAAGATTTATGGCTTGCAGTAATCCTTTTGAAAAGTACAACCATTTTATCTAAAATCCCATTTACAACCAAAAGTTTTTTAATTCTCCACTACTCCTGCCCCGATTTTTTCCGTCACGAGTGTACATACATATATTGCCCTAACCCTCTTAAATAAGTTAGCTAAACCGTTCTGCCTAGATGCATCCAAACATAACCCCCATACATATCTTGAAATCTATTTGCTAATTTTTGTCACAGTAGTTGATTTTTCAGCTTGAGCCTATTTTTTAATCAAATCAACCAACTGCTTAGTGCTTCCTATTTACTCAACATGTTTTACTCAACTGTATGAATACTGGACGTTGCATAGATAACATTGTAGATCACCATATGTAAATAGCTGTTGCAATTACTACTATTACTTAATAAATATAACTACAAATTGATCAGATTTGAAATTGTCCAATCAAAGCTAGTATTATAAACATTGTCTCTTTATTTCAGAACCAGCTCTAATCCAGACAGCTCCTTCCTTGATTGCATCAGCTTGCGTTTGTGCTGCAATGCGTGGCCTACGCATGCCATCAACCAACACTGCCATAAATGACATCTCAAATCTTCTACACATCAATCCTGAAACCCTCGAAGACTTACGCCGCTTTGTGGACCAAACTGTAGAGAAGGGCATTCCGAAGACTACCGAAAAAACTTCACCATCTAATTCCAATTCCTGCTCCGATTCTGGATTTGAAAGTCCAAAATATGGACAACCTGAAACACCTACAGAGGTTGAAGATGTTTATTTCTAATCACTTTATTAATTTTTTTTGATGGATTATTTAAAAAAAAAGACTGTTTCGGCTTTTGTGTTCTGTTTCATCTTCATCTGTTTAACTTATAATTTCGTTTTTGTTAAAGTATTTAGTTTTATTATTATTTTTAAAATGAATAAATTTGGCCTAGTTTTTAAAACTCTAAACGGAAAAGCCAATCTCTATATTTGTTTTCTGGTTCTGTTATTGATTATTGAAGAAATTCCAATTGGAGTATTGTAAAACGTGTTGTCAATTATAGTTACAATTTTATATAAATTTTAGGTCCGTTTATAGTTGTTAAATGTTCTTCTAAAAATAGTTTAATTTCTGTCAAGAAAATCTTTTTTGTAAATAATTCTTAAAAGAAAAAAAAATTCTAAATTGAAACAATTAAATGCATAATGCATTGTTTCAGTTAGCGAATTTTACAAAAAATAGGAAAATGTACTATATGATCTCATTATAGTATTAACGTTGTGCCTTGATGAAGTGCCGATTTAAAATAAGTACATTACAATAATCTGTAACGAATGTCAGTAGAAACGATCTCATATTTATCGAATTCTTAATCAAGGGATTTTTCATATTTTTTATTTTTATTATTTTGTATTTATAAAAATAGATCCTTTGATTAATAAAATTCCACTTAACCCCATTAATTTTAATAGTTAGTATACAGTAACTTCTTCTGTGATTTAAAACATTAAATAATCAGGTTACAACAAAATTAAATGTGAGGAAAATTATCTGTTTTGATTTAATTTATTGCGCTTTATAAGCGATTAAAAATATTTAACATTTTGACCATTTTATGTTTGGACCATTTTCATTTTGTTATCTAGTCTTTAATTTATACATATTTAATTTTTAGTTAGTTTAATTTTATAAACATTATTATAGTAACATTGCATTAAAAATATTTATATTTTTAGTTTTCTCTTGTTTGTATATGCATTGTATTTATATAATTAGGTCGTATAGGTAAAGAGAGATAAATACATACATTTTATGTATTTTTAATGTTATGTTACTGTTGTATTATTTTTGTACATTTTTACTACCAAAGTTTTCATTAGATGTAATATAAGTATGTAATGTTAGAACTTTTAGCTTATGTAATGTCTTATAATTACATATACACAAATTTTATTTATTCTGTTTGTACTTGTTATGTAGAAGTAAGATTTACCACAAAGAGTTTGCGTAAGTTTGTATTTTTATTTTACAATAAAAACATGCTCATACTGATTTATGTTTTATTTTTGTAGTACTTTAAGACAATTCAAGAAAAGAATTGAAAAAATAGAGAGCAATATGAAATGATATAACACAGGCCCACAAAATAAAAAAAAAATCTTGTAGTTGAAAGGTGAGGTACCACACCGTATACTTTTTGGTGTGCTGAAAACGAATCCGGGGTCAGAATTGACCCATCACCAATGGATTTTTTTTAGATCTATTTTTCTAAAGTTTTTGAGGTTTGTTGAAATCCTTGGGTGATGGATCAATTCTGACCTCGGATTCGTTTTCAGCACACCAAAAAGCATATGGTATGGTATCTCACCTTTCAACTTACAAGACTTTTTCTTTTTTTGTGGGCCTGGGTAATCTGTCAAACAAGACAATGTAGACGGTAGTTGTAAATTAAATTTATGAAATCTATAGCAAAGGCTCAGTACAAACAATTTTAACAAAATCAAATGTAACTGGGAGATGATGTGGGTTTGAAACAATCACCTTTACCTCATTTACGAGCCCAAAATCATTATTAGTTCATCTGCTTTTATTTTTGTTAAAAATAATAGAATAGTGAACTACTGTCTCTGCACCTACTCCATACAAAGTTTCGCGAAATGCTACCAGAAATTCTCTTACAATGCTGCTTGCAGTAGAAGTAGAAGACAGATTATAAGACTAAAAAAATGCTTATTTTTATCCTGTTTTAGGGGTCAAATATAAATTTTTTCATATAGGAGACATGTGACATTCGAAAGTAGAGGCTTTAAAAGGAGCCCCCGCTGGCCTTGCTAAGTTGCGCCAATTTTTGTATCTAGCCGGTAGTTGAGTTCAGAAAGAATACCCATATACATGCATTAGGTATCTTTAATCTTATAATAGAATATGGTTTATAAATTAAATGAATGTATTTGTATACTAAAATAACTTAGGCTAGAAACTATCCTATAGTACAAGATATGAACAATGATATTAAATTAAACTGGTATTAATTATGCTCTATATTTCATTTTAAAATATGTAATCGTCCCCAGCCTTGGTAGTGTAATGTCTGGCGTGCCGGACTTTCACCCAAGCGGCCCGGGTTCGACTCCCGGCGCTGGCAGATCTGGTTAAGGTTTTCTGCAGTTTTCCTTAGCTGTAACACACATGTGGGATTTGCGCTGTTCCATCTATAAGTCGGCTGCAGCCGCACATTGGGCCTACATAATAATAATAATCGCCCCCTCCCTCCCGCACAAGCTTATAGCTTCTGGGGCCTTGGTTTAGGCTATGGGTTGTAGTAATTGTAGTAGTCCCAAACCATTGCATTTACTGTATTTTTAGGCAACCAACAATACATAACCGATCAAAATGAACCTAAATGAAAATACCATTTATTGTAAAATAAAAGATGCAAAAGTGTAGTTTTTACAACAAACCACGTATGTTCGTGTTACAATGCATACGTACTTGCTACAACCGACCAACCATTTTAGCTTAAAGCTTTTACTATATTTAACGGTGTCTCCTAACCACACATTGTATTCGACTAATTGCTAATACGTATTTCGGTAACGATGTTACCTTTTTCTCGGCATAGAACCGTCTGAATATAATTCTAAAAGATATAACCCTCTCCTGGGTGCATTTTTAAAGGGGCTAATCAAAAACCATGCAAAGCAATTTTAACACAAACATGCACCTAAGAATAAATACATCTTTTTATATATGAAGGAAAGACAAAAAGAAAAAGGAAGCTTAACAAATATTTTTATGTCACCCACATGTTTGAAACCGAGACCCAAGGGTAGGTTGACCAAAAACAGTTTAAAATCGTCCATCCTATTCTTAAAATATTTAACTTTTACTGCAAATTACGTTATTTTGGAAACAAAATGTTGAGAGTAATTCATTTTCTCTGAACAAAATGTATTCCACCCAGCAAAATTTATTATGTTTTTAAACTGTTTTTGTTCACTTTCCCCGGGTTTTATATTCCAGGGCCTTTGTTTAATAAATTCTTGTTCTTTTTAATAAAAATACTTTCATATGCATCAAATTCTCTGGGTGAATGAACATCTTTAAGTAATTTTAATTTTTTTACTTTAATCGCGTGCGTTGTCATGTATATGTTTAGCTACACTTTATTTTGTCTATGCGATTGTATTTTAAATCCGCTATGTGTTCTTTGAACCTAGTTAAAATTGCTCTTTTAGGCTTTCCAACGTAACTCATATTACAATCATTGCAGTCAATTTGGCAAGGCCGTATTCAAGGGGGGGTTAGGGGGTCTGTCGAAACTAACTTAATACTAATAATTGACAACAAAATAAAATTATTAACATTCGTTGAAATAACAAAAGCAAAGTAATAAGATGGACTTGAACGCATTGTCTCGATTTCAGAGGCATAAATCATTTATACAGCTGGTCACGTTGGATAAATTTTTGTTTTTGACAGCTTTTGTTTGTTTGTTTTTGGGTGAGGAATCGGGATGGCGCAGCATCCTTCGTACCTCATGGCACCGATTGCTATGATCATTTGGCCGACCCTACTAGAATTTAGCCGAATCTGGGGGAATTCCACCCCCAGTAGGGATCTTTATCGTGCCAAACATCGCATTGACACGGGACCTACAGTTTTACTTCCTATCCGAAAAGAAGGCATGTTTTAAATTTTTCTCCGCTATGAAAAATTACCAGCTCGGCCGGGGATCGAACCTGCGATCTTTGGATTATGAAGCAAACATGCAAACCACTAATCCACCGAGACTGGCTTTACTATCGGTATAGTTTTAATAAATCTAGCCGTTCTTGCCTGTTCTTCCTTCTCGAATTCTCGTCGATGTCGTCTTTATCACCTGTGTCGGTATTTTCGTTGTCACTGTCATCGTTCTTGCGTGCGATCATTGTTCTTTGTTATATCCGTCATGCTTAATATCGTTAATTTTGGTAATGTTGTTTTTGACTTATCTGACTTTTCACCAGTGTTGTCGCAATTTTTGCCATTGTTGTCTTCGATAATCGTTATCAGCGTGGGTGTTGTCTTTGTTGCCTTGAGAGACTATTAATAAAGGATAATTAGTATATGGACGGAAGGGAATGTAGATTAGGTGTACTTGATGACAATGATAAAACTCAGGCAACATAACTGAATGATTGCAATGAACCGATTGGAGACTACTGTGTACTACTACTTAATAGTCACTTAGCTGAAAGTCATTTGTGATGGATATGATTTCTGATGATGTCATAGTTACAAATCAAGTACTTAGTCAGATAGTGCGCATATAGTTTGTATAATAAGGGGTTATTCTCAAGAAAAAATGTCGCTATGGGCTATGAATGGAAGACAGGTACCATATTTACAAATCAAGTGCTTCAAATGTGACTAAAAAGTGCGATTATATTTTATATAGTCTTCATTAATTAGAAAATAGAAAATCTAACTGCAGCCTGAGGTCACGAGAGGTCAAGAGAAGCAACTACCATAGCTAGACATCAAGTGCTTCAAATTTGTCTAGAAAATGGGCATATAATTTATATAGCCTTCATTAATTTTTAAATGGGACACTTTCAGGAGAAAATTTACTGCGATCTCCAGAGGTCACTAAAAATTATAAGGGAAGACACCTGTTATAGACACAAATCAAGTGCTTAAAATTGTGAAATTTGAACATATAGTATATACAGCTCTTAGAATTCTGTATCTGACACTGACAGTTAATTGTTGAGTAAGTTTCGGAAAGGGAAAATAATGGGCTTTCCAACTGTGAAAAATATACAAGGTGATCTATTTGAAATCACAAAGCTGCCCTATTCCCGAGAATACGTACGTCATTTCTGGATAAATCGGAAGTGGAAAAGAAAGACGAATACTAAAAAAAAACTAAGAAGAAGACTGGCAAACACCGCATTCTGTTATCAGAATTACTTCAAAAGTTATTTACGATTATAAAGGGTCAAAATATAATGAGACACCCTGTATAATTTCACATGAATAAAAAGAATTACTTGCGTTAATCAAAACAAAAACAAAAAATATTCCTAAAAAATGACATTACCGAGGTTGTACGTGTTAAAAATCCATATAGGTATCGAAGTATGAATTTTTCCTGCCTTCTGTGCTCTGTAACTCCAAAACTGTTAATTTTAGAGCTTCGTATCCCTGGAGACTTTCGATCAAGATAATGTAAACTACAACATATCTCAGTTTCAGCCAATTGGAATGGTATCCAATTTCCGTAACAAATGTGCGGTCCTTTGCACGAGGGCACTCATTAGATTTGGTGCGGCCCTATACATAATTTCCCGAAATCCCATCTATTCACATTTAACATTCATAATGCTAGTTGTCAGATTAATTCTTATGTATTTTTTGTTACATATTTATTAAAAATAATTATTAATATTGTTTGGCTAAAAACGTAAAAATTCTAATAAAACGAACAAATAGATAAAAATAATAAAATCTTACTATTATAACAACTTTATTCCTCATCAGAAATTTGAAATCCTGTATTAGGATAGCAGAAAACGCTGAGGATGGTTTTGCTGGAATCCTGGTAGCTACATTGACATATTGAAGACCCCCCGTATGTAGCCATTGACGACACGAGTGTATGACATATCATCATTAGTAGTGCTACTGGCTACCAGATGGCGTCCAGTTTCACAGATTTTCAAGAATGTTTCAAATTTAACTTTGTTAAAAGTTAAAAATTATTTTGAGTTATTTTATAACAATTTTTAATAAGTATATAACAGAAAATGCATAAACCATAACGTAACAATTAGCATTAAGAACATTAATAAAAATAATGGAAGCCGGAGTGTTTCCAGGAAATTAAATAACAATTACCTTGTTAGATGGCGCGCAGTACAATTTCTTGGAGACACACCTGCTTCTCTTATTTTCTTATAAATGTTATTAATGATAAATAATTGTTACGTTATCGTTTATGAATTTTCCGTTATATACTTATTAAAAATTGTTATAAAATAACTTAAAATAATGTTTAACTTTTAACAACTTTGAAACATTTTTGAAAATTTGTAACAACTGGAGCCATCTGTTAACCAGTAGCACTATTAATGATGATATTACAGATTTTGTCGTCAATGTCTACATACGGGTGTAACCAATATGTAAATGTAGCTATCAGGATACCAGCAAACCACCCTCCGCATTTTCTGCTATCCTAATACAAGATTTTAAATTTCTGATGAACTGAGAAACTATTTTTATTTATTTGTTCGTTTTATTAGAATTTTTACTTTTTTAATCAAACAATCTTAATAATTATTTTTAATAAGCATGTAACAGAAAATGCATAGGAATTAGCCTAACAACTAGCATTAACAATATTATTAAATAATTAACTGATGCAGATTGCGGGTTATTACCAAGCCTAATGAGTGCCGTTGTGCAAAGAACCCCACGCGTTTCTTACGGATATTGGATACCGGTCAAATCAGCTGAAATTGTGATACGTTTTAGTTTACATTATTCTGATCAAAAGTCTCTGTGGCTACAATGCTCTATAATTAACAGTTTTGCAGTTACACAGTACGGAAAGCAGGAAAAATTCATACTTCGGTATATAGATTTTTAACACGTACAGCCTTGGTAACATCATTTTTTGTGTATATTTTTTGTTTTTGTTTTGGTTAACATAAGTAATAATGTTGTGTTGTATTCATGTGGAATTATACCGAGTGTCCCGTTATATTTTGACTCTTTATATACCTATATAGCTTTTGAACTAACTGAGATAATGTAATGCGATGTTCGCCAGTATGCTTCTTAGTTTTTTAAGTTTTTTCTGAGTAGCCGTTTTTTGCCCACTTCCGGTTTATCCAGAAATGATATAGCGTATTTTCGGAGATTTAAATAACATGCAGTATTCACATTAAGAGCTGATAAAACCATACCCTGTATAATAACCATGATAAGTATGGTCCTTTTGGAAAGGAGAATGGACTTTCAAAGGTGCGTGGTTAACCCTCATTATCTCTTCGAGCTCACCACCTACAGGCGGTGGCTTTTAGGAGGTTATTTAACAGCCCTCAAGGAAGACTTATGTAAAAATCCAATGACTTCAACTGAACTTTCCTACGCTATTTTTTAATTTGACTGCACTGGGTGTAATATTTTTCAATATTTATGTTGCAATTAAAACCAATATTTCTATAATATTTATGCAATATTAAAAAATTGTGCAATATTACTGCGATATTACAAAATATCTCATTAACATACCTCAACAATGGGTGTGAAAAAATCTTTTTTTTTCTTGTGTGTGTGTCTTCAGAATTCTGTCTAGTTGCACGAAACTTACGAGCACGCAAGTAAACCAACCAACAACGACTGGCGCAAAATAATAAACACAATAAAAATGATAATATAAAGATAGTCGATACTACATATTCGTACACCAATTTAAACGCGACTATCTTTTTAAAAATACTTTATTAAGGGGCGCAACCATCTACCATAGCTACAATCCAACTGTGACCTTCATAGGTTACTGTAGGCTATGAGGGAAAGACATCTGCCATCATTACAAATCAAGTACTTTTAATTTGTTTAAAAAGTGCGTATATAGTTTATATGACTAAAAAGACAATCCAACTATAACATTCATAGGTCACTATATAGGCTATAAAGGAAAGACAGCTGCCGTAACTGAAAATCAAGCACTTTCAATTTGTTTAAAAAGTGTGTATATATAGTTTATATAGTCCTATCAATGACAAAAAATACAATCCAACTGTGACACTCATAGGTCACTATAGGCTATGAGGAAAAGAGAACTGCCATAACTACAAATCAAGTACTTTCAATTTGTTTAAAAAGTGCGTATGTAGTTTATATAGTCTTCATCAATGGCTAAAAAGACAATCCAACTGTGACGACCTTTATAGGTTACTGTAGGCCATGAGAGAAAGACAACTGCCATCATTACAAATCAAGTACTTTCAATTTGTTTAAAAAGTGAGTATATAGTTTATATAGTCCTCAGCAATGACTAAAAAGACAATCCAACTGTGACCTTCATAGGTTACTATAGGCTATGACGGAAAGACAGATGCCATAGCTACAAATCAAGTACCTTGAATTTGTTTAATAAGTGCGTATATAGTTTATATAGTCCTCTTCAATGACTAAGAAGACACTCCAACTGTGACCTTCATAGGTTACTATAGGCAATGACGGATAGACAGATGCTATAGCTACAAATCAAGTACCTTGAATTTGTTTAAAAAGTGCGTATATAGTTTATATAGTCCTCATCAATGATTAAAAAGACAATCCAACAGTGACCTTCATAGGCCACTATAGGCTATGGGGGAAAACAGCTGCCATAATTACAAATCAAGTACTTTCAATTTGTTTAAAAAATGCGTATATAGTTTATATAGTCCTCATCAATGACTAAAAAGATAATCCATATGTGACATTCATAAGTCACTATATAGGTTATGAGGGAAAGACAGCTGCCATTATACAAAACAAGTACTTTCAATTTGTTTAAAAACTGCGTATATAGTTTATATAGTCCTCATCAATGACTAAAAAGACAATCCAACTGTGACCTTCATAGGTCAGTATATAGGTTATGAGGGAAAGACAGCTACCATTACTATAAATCAAGCATTTTAAATTTGTTTAAAAAGTACGTATATAGTTTATATAGTCCTCCTCAATGACTAAAAAGGCAATCCAACTGCGATCTTCATAGGTCACTATATAGGTTATGAGGGAAAGACAGCTGCCATTACTATAAATCAAGCATTTTAAATTTGTTTAAAAAGTGCGTATATAGTTTATATAGTCCTCATCAATGACTAAAAAGACAATCCAACTGTGACCTTCATAGGTCAGTATATAGGTTATGAGGGAAAGACAGCTACCATTACTATAAATCAAGCATTTTAAATTTGTTTAAAAAGTACGTATATAGTTTATATAGTCCTCCTCAATGACTAAAAAGGCAATCCAACTGTGATCTTCATAGGTCACTATATAGGTTATGAGGGAAAGACAGCTGCCATTACTATAAATCAAGCATTTTAAATTTGTTTAAAAAGTGCGTATATAGTTTATATAGTCCTCATCAATGACTAAAAAGACAATCCAACTGTGACCTTCATAGGTCAGTATATAGGTTATGAGGGAAAGACAGCTACCATTACTATAAATCAAGCATTTTAAATTTGTTTAAAAAGTACGTATATAGTTTATATAGTCCTCCTCAATGACTAAAAAGGCAATCCAACTGTGATCTTCATAGGTCACTATATAGGTTATGAGGGAAAGACAGCTGCCATTACTATAAATCAAGCATTTTAAATTTGTTTAAAAAGTGCGTATATAGTTTATATAGTCCTCATCAATGACTAAAAAGACAATCCAACTGTGACCTTCATAGGTCAGTATATAGGTTATGAGGGAAAGACAGCTACCATTACTATAAATCAAGCATTTTAAATTTGTTTAAAAAGTACGTATATAGTTTATATAGTCCTCCTCAATGACTAAAAAGGCAATCCAACTGTGATCTTCATAGGTCACTATATAGGTTATGAGGGAAAGACAGCTGCCATTACTATAAATCAAGCATTTTAAATTTGTTTAAAAAGTGCGTATATAGTTTATATAGTGAAATAAATAAAGATTATTAAAAGTTTCAAAGTTTTATTAAAATATACCTGACAATATTGTTTCGACAGCTATGCTGTCATTATCAAAGGTAATATAATTATAAACAAACACGTCGCTAAGGTAGATACAAAATAGGTAACTAGATAAAATAATAATAATAATAAAAATTAATAATAAAAATCATAATTAAACATCTAATACTTCCAGTAACGGAGAATTACTGAGCTCAAGTTGTTCATTCATTAAAGGTACCCTGAGTTTGTGTTTGTATATCTCAAAGGCTTCTAAAATGTCTAATTTGCGTTTGTTATTACAAAAATGTAGGAAGTTAATATTATTTTGAGGAGTCATTGTGTGATTTTGTTCTAAAAGGTGTTTGGCGTAATTCGATTTTTCAGGATGTTTATTTTTGTAATGACGTACGTGTTCTTTATATCTTATGTCAAAATTTCGAAGTGTTTGTCCAATATATACCGAACTACAAAAAGAACAATTTAAACGGTAAATGCCCGATTTCATGATATCATGTGTTCTGTCTTTAGCATTAAATAAAAATGAAAAAGTGTTAGTGTTACATTATTATTATTACATTATTATTACATTTACCATATTTTGGCAAAATATCAGAAAAAAATTGCACATATACTAAGAAAAACCAACAATTATAAAATAACATTTAAAACCAACACTAACACTTTTTCATTTTTATTTAATGCTAAAGACAGAACACATGATATCATGAAATCGGGCATTTAACGTTTAAATTGTTCTTTTTGTAGTTCGGTATATATTGGACAAACACTTCGAAATTTTGACATAAGATATAAAGAACACGTACGTCATTACAAAAATAAACATCCTGAAAAATCGAATTACGCCAAACACCTTTTAGAACAAAATCACGCAATGACTCCTCAAAATAATATTAAATTCCTACATTTTTGTAATAACAAACGCAAATTAGACATTTTAGAAGCCTTTGAGATATACAAACACAAACTCAGGGTACCTTTAATGAATGAACAACTTGAGCTCAGTAATTCTCCGTTACTGGAAGTATTAGATGTTTAATTATGATTTTTATTATTAATTTTTATTATTATTATTATTTTATTTAGTTACCTATTTTGTATCTACCTTAGCGACGTGTTTGTTTATAATTATATTACCTTTGATAATGACAGCATAGCTGTCGAAACAATATTGTCAGGTATATTTTAATAAAACTGTGAAACTTTTAATAATCTTTATTTATTTCATGATTATGGAGTTCCACAAAATAAGGCTGGAAACAATAAACAAGTTTATATAGTCCTCATCAATGACTAAAAAGACAATCCAACTGTGACCTTCATAGGTCATTATATAGGTTATGAGGGAAAGACAGCTACCATTACTATAAATCAAGCATTTTAAATTTGTTTAAAGAGTGCGTATATAGTTTATATAGTCCTCATCAATGACTAAAAAGACAATCCAACTGTGATCTTCATAGGTCACTATACGCTATGAGGAAAATACATCTGCCATAGCTACAAATCAGGTGCTTTGAATTTGTTTAAAAACTGCGTATATAGTTTATATAGTCCTCATTAATGACTAAAAAGACAATCCATCTGTGGCCTTCATAGTAATTATCTCCATAATCAATAAGTTTTATAAATTTAATCCAGAACCCCCTCCCCACCGGAAATAAATTTCTGGTTGCGGCCCTGCAATTTAGTATATTCCCGATTTCAATTTTTTATCAGTTTTATCTTTTGGATTGCTTCACAGGTTTTTAAAAAATTTATTTGACGTTTAAGATACTCTTATGCCCTCGTTTTTAAATACACTATTCAAACCTTTGGTGAATTATACTAATCAGTTCAGAAGGAACTTAAATGCCGCCATCTTGTGCTGCTCACAATGATTTGATTCCGCTATAATATACCTTTTAGTGCTGGTTACTTTTCTATAAACATCGATTTCTACTTTTCTAGTTCATTGTTATTGTTTCCAACTACTAGACTGTCAAGGAAAGGCAGTTGTTTGTTCGCTTCTTTTCTTACCGTTATTTTAATGGTGTTAAATTCCGAATTTAATTTGTTCATAAACTCATCTATGTCGCACATTTTTGTATTAAAAACCATGAAAATATCGTCCATGTACCTTAACCACACTCTCGAAAAATATTTCAATTCCTCTTTTATCAACGTTTCAAAAATACTCATGAACAAATTTTCCATGAAGATAAGAGCGGGTTGCCCATCGCTGTTTCTTCACTGTGTTCAAAATTCTCAGATATTGGCTCCCCTAATTATTTAAAGTCACTGTAGAAAAGTTATAGAGCTTACTGAGTACTATTCAAAACAGCTCTACTTTAGCATTCTCTGATAGATAGTTTCCAAGATATAAGTGATTTTCTAGTATAGGAAATTAACATTCTAAATGGGAAATTCGCTAATAACATTTACCACGTTGAATTTAGATATCAGGTGTAAATGCAAGAATTATTAAGCACAGTTCCATGGAACAGAATTACTAATGAGAATGTGCTTACAACAACACGACATCAACCTTGTAATGATTCTTTACATTAATACACCAGACTAATCTAGCGCGTTCCAGCAATATGGGATATATAAATCACCGCGCAAGAGGAGGGAATTAGTTAGAACAACGAGTTAATTAAATACGCGCATCGTGTGGTAGTAGAAAATAAATGTGTGTATATGAAATAGTGTAATATAAATCTTGTTGAAATAAATATTTGTGTAATTCAATTAGTCTAATCTTGTTTATAGTTGTTTGTAATTAGTGTTAGTGTAAAATATTTCCCCTTGATAATAGATAATTAAAACAGCACTTTTAGTATTATTTAAAAAGAACGTTACAATACATTACCATATTAGTATTGAATTGTAAGTTATTCTGTTTTATAAATATTATAATTATAAAAAACTGTTTAGTTATGAAATATATTAAGTAAGTTATTAAAAAAAGTTAAACGAACTGCATGGGATTTAAACCGTGGATTTGAAGTCTGAAATCCAGACATTCTTCCAGGCGATCATGCTATTTTTGGCGTTGTTTGGTTCTTTAATGAATGGCATACCTTTTTGTTTGTTTTTTTATTATTAATCACCTGTTGATGATTTTACGTAACACATGTTAATTTATCAACACTTAATATTAATTCATTCACGCATGTAAACATGCTTTAAAATCTAAAATTTTGCTTCCTGACAAAGAGGGGAAATGAGTTGCCATGGCGAGGCCGCCACCGCTCAATGATTAATTAATTTCTTGCCATTTTGTAATGGCAAATGTGTATATATAAAATAATAATTTGTAATTAGAGTTAGTATAAATATTTTCTCTTAATAATAGACAATTAAAACAGCACCTTTACTATTATTTAAAAAACAACGTTACAATAATAATTGTGTGGCATGACAAAAGGGTGAGTATTAAGGTGCGTACAGACCGCCGCGCCAAACGTTTGCGAACGTTGCAGATATAGTCAGTTAAGACGGCAAACCGCGCATAAACGTGCTACCTCGCGCTCACGCAAACAGGTTCGAGATACTGTCGGTACATCAAAAGAAATTTGTTGCTGCAACAAATCTAGTTAGGACGTGTTTTGTTCGTGGATGTGGTGCGTTGCTGTTTTATTCTTTTTTATAACGCTTGTCGACGAAGAACAATTTAGATAATTGCATTATTAATTTATTATCAAAGATAATAATAATAACAATGAATGATTGAAATGTCTTCCTCGTTCATGACAGATTGGGAATAATAATTACAATGCAATATAAGTAATAGCAAGTTGCTTTAAAAATAAAACTGGAACCTTTACAAACACGAACAAATTTGTATATGTTGCAGCAGTGTGGACGTCTTTAGCACACGCTGCTCGAAAACATTTGCAAACGTTTGGCGCCGCTTGGCGCGGCGGTCTGTACGCACCTTTATAATAATTACTTGTTCCGTCACAATACTACATAACCTATACAATTTTACCCGTTCGACGATTTTGTGAGGTTAGTATTGTTAATCAATACTAGGGTTCCTAAATATGAACTGAGCTGTGTGTTTTATTTAGAGTTAAGTCACGCATGACAAATCTTCCTAGTGACATTTCATATTTTGAAACCATTTATTAGAAGGTTGGTTATCATGAAAATTGATTTAATAAATTAAACTATCATAATGACAATTATATAAATCTGAAATTCAGTACAATTAATACTTTATTAAAAGCTGTCGTAAAATTGATATATGTACTATAGTAGTTTTAAAAACTCTCTACAAACAATAAATAAATGATAATGTGCACATTAAAAAATTTTACACGCATAAAAATAAACATGGCAGCATAACCTAGAATTTATATCTGACAGCTGCTGAATGTTGTCACTAAAGTAAAAAGAGAGAAAAAAGTATCTCTGTTTCAGACAGCTTAGTTTTGGCCTAGAAAGAGATAGATTTTGACATCCGTGTCCTAACTCTAAAATAACACAGTTAAAGTTTTCATTTAGGAACTCTAATCAATACTAATGTAAACGTTGCTTAGTACTTACTAATATTGTTGTTTGTTTGTTTGTTTATTTTTGGAGAGGACTCGGGATAGCGGAGCATCCTTCGTACCTCATGGCACAGATTACTATGATCATTTGGCCGACCCTACTAGAATTTAGCCGAATCTGGGGGAATTCTACCCCCAGTAGGGATTTTTATCGTGCCAAACATCATATTGACACGGAAACTACAGTTTTACTTTCTATCCGAAAAGAAGCATGTTTTTAATTTTTTTCCGCTATGAAAGATTACCAGCTCGACCGGGGATTGAACCTGCGACCCTTGGATTATGAAGCAAACATGCAAACCACTAATCCACCGAGGCTGGCACTTACTAATATTATTTTTTATTTTAGTATCATCAATTATTTTGCATATCGTTTTACCAGCTTTCACTTAGTAAATACTTACTTTTGTTTAATAATTCTAATATGTTGACTTAATAGAAGAGGTGTATTTTCTGTTACTGAATGTTTACTTTTGTTTTATAATTATGTATGAAATAGTATATAATAAATGTTATTTCCAATATACAACTATTTATTTATAATTCCTGCCCGAGTCCTAGTATAGGACGTTTTAATGTCATTGAACGTTTTACTATTGACGTCCTTGGGCTGTCAGTTTTACGACAATTTGCATTGCCAATTGCAATTAAATATGTAAACATCTAGATAGCATTGCAATTTGACATCATTTTAATTCATCATCTGACGTCGCGTCGTTACAGTCGAAAAAACGGTGACATTATGACGTCAGTGAACTGACTGGGTTATTTTTGACGCGCCTATGATATTGTGTCAAAGTTATGTCATGTCAAAGAGTACATATTATAAGAGGCGAAAGTTGGTAGAGAAACCTCAATTCCGAGAAAGATAGAATACAAAAACCGCTTTAAAGGGCCCATCGCCGATTCTCGGTTACTTTCGGCTCGCATTTAATATGTTGCGATCCCATTGGACGGGTGCACAGCAATGCCAAAGATGGATGATTATTTTCATTCTTTTATACCTGTCAAGTCAATTCGTTATTTCGTATGTGTTCCGTGAAAATGTACCCATATTGCCAGTGCCGTAACTACGTAAGATTGCGCCCCCCCGCGAGACTTACGTTTGCTCCCATTATATACAGGGTCTAACAAAAGTATAAAATAATGGCTGTAACTTTTTCGTTTGAACAGTTACAAACAAATATTAAATACAAGTTTAAAGTAAGTTTTTTTAGATTATCCCGATAGATATTGTTTGTATCTTTTTTGTATCCTTTTTTATTTGTTTGTATCTTTTTTGTTGTGTTACTAAAGCAACTAACTTTGACTTTTTTTAAATACTCTGTATCTTTTTTTTTAATGTCTGAAAAGTATATATTTTTTTCTATTTAGTAATGCTAATCTATCATAACAAAAAAAAGTTGCTGACGCAAATCCAAACTGAACGGAAGAAGGACACATACACAATATCCGCAAAAAGTCAATGCATGGACAGGCATTATAGGATATATCGTAGGACCTTTTTTTCTTGATGAAACTCTTGCCAATAATGGGTACGTTGAGTTACTTCAAAATCATGTCATACCCATAATTACTGCAATATTTCCCGGTGAAAATGGAGGTATTGACAACAGCACATTTCTAGCAGATATTAGGGCGTACTTGAATAATGTTTTTCCTAACAAATGGATCGGTCAAAGGGGTCTATGGAGTGGCCTGCTCAATCTCCAGATTTGTCACCACTACATTTTTTCCGTGGAATCACGTAAAGAATAACGTATACAAAGGCATATCACGTAATTTGGATGACTTGAAGGCTAGAATAACTACTGAAATACGCAGAATACCAGAAGACATACGCCATTGCCTGGCAGTCAAAGATCCTCAATTTGAAAATTTAATTTTACCCAAATTTTACATTTTGTTCTGTATTTAGAATAGGTATTTTTGTGTTCCATTTATTTTTGTTATGGTTTCAATAAAAATTAATTTTCTCATTTGTTGGTGTTTGCTTGTTATAACTTTAGTTGTCAACTCTCCACATAAGTATGTAAGTGTGGATATGTAGATTAATTTTAATACAAGCCAATTCTCATTTTTTGACTAATTTTCTCTCGTTTCTTTCTTAAATATTTATTTCTAATTTTAACTTTTTTTTCATTCTGATGAAATAATATTTCTAAATAGAAAAGAATAAACATGCAAATGCAAAAACATTGCAAAGGAAACATGCGAATGTCATTTGAGAAAATAAAGTTTGTTGCAACAGAACAAAAGTTGATATGAACAAACCAAAAACGTCACAATATACATCGGGATAAACAAAAAAACTTTTGCATTTAACATTTGTTTATACCTCTTCAAATTAAAAAGTTACAGCTATTACTTTTTTAACACTCTGTGACTCTGAACAGAATTATATCTGGTAACTTTTGTTAAAATAAAATTCTCCATGCAATAATTAATAATGATTTATGGCCATAGAATAGTCCATAAAATGTTTATTTACCTCTAATGCTTGTTTTAAAATTTCTATTCCCAACGAAATAATATTTCACGAAAACAGCGCCCTTCGGAGGGTTGCGGCCCCCCCCGCAGGGTCTGCGGGAGCGGTAGTCACGCCACTGCATATTGCGACAAACAGTTAATGTGTAGTGTTTTTTTTGGTGATTATGAGAGTTAAATAAACAAACAATTGAGCATTTATAGTGAACCAAAACATCAATGGAGAAAAACGTAAACACCGCGGGTGTTTGCAAGAACTGTAGGAATACATTTTATTTCGATGACAACGACATTCCTTCTTTCGATTTCTGAAAGACGAAGTATTGTGTTATTTACGTACCGTATTAGTTTAAGATTATTTTTTTAAATTCTTTAACCTCAAAAATAGATGTCATCTAATCTTAAAACACACCTGTTAATTCATAGTGACGAGAAACCATTTAAGTGTAATTTGTGTGACTACAAATGTTTTCAAAAGTTACTCAAAGTGTTAGTCTTAAAACACACATGTTTTGGTGAAAAACATTTGAGTGTAATCTATGTGATTATAAATTAATGTTTACTAATGTTTACTAATGTTTACTGTTTAAAAGACATGCTAACTCACACTGGTGAAAAACCATTCAATAAGTAATTTATAGTTTGTATACTAAATACATACCAAATATCATTCTATAATGAACTGCAATTCATGCGAAATGTTATCATAAGTTGATTATTAAATATTTTATATTGTTGAGAGAGAATACCATAATATATGTATCTACCAATCACTTGTAATAAGCTTTTTATGTTTGTAAAACTTTATATACAATAAAGATTTGAATTAAATTGAATAAAGACATCAATTGGTGTATAGTTTTATTAAAATCATACTGCCCAACTAGTATACATACGAAATTAACAACCCTGGACGTTAGCTGGTTGAGTTCAGGTTTGGTTCAGGCGTGGTAAATATTTAAATTTGGCGCGAATTTCTGTCATCCGAGTTAAAGGGCCAAGCGTTCCAAGGTCATTGAAACTGATGACGTGAGATCAAAGACACCGCGCGAAGTTTCGCCTCTTATAATATACTACTCTTTGGTCATGTCATGAAAAACTCTTTCTTACTAACTTAAAATTGAAGAAAAATCAGCCTACTTGATAAAAATCGTTCGTAATTTTTCTGCCGGAATAGGTAGTACATATTTTGTCAAGAAACAATTTGTCAAATCCGGGGGCGTTGAAAGCACTGGTAAGAGGGGGCCCCTCTATTTTTAAAAAGTCGGCGTCCCCCTAGAAATAAGGATGAAAGTATAAAATATATGCATTTATTTTAATTATTACGAGATTCATTTGTAAAATTATTATTAAATTGGATTTAATTATTATTTATTTGTTTTCTTTTAGTTACTTATTCTTAATAATTTAAAAATTATTATTTTAATTTTCCGCTCATTCATTTGACTCATAAAAGCGGGGATGCCAACCCTCTTCAAAAATAGAGCACTACTGTCAATACTTGAGGTTATTTATTGGAGTCTACGGAATATCGCCGAACGGACAAATCGCCGTATCTTGGTCAAAACGTCGAAAACGTATCGAAAACAAATTCAGTTGTATTAAATACAAAGATACATAATTCGAAAATTTTTTACTGCTACTTTTTAAATGAATCAGAATAAATAGTGTTTTATCCATCGTTTAATAACATATAGTTGCAAAGATAACATCAAGACTTGAGTCAACGTCATTTAGTCATTAACCTGTTTTCATCAGAACAACAAACAAAATATTATACTGGTGCCAATTTAAGGCAACGTTGTCACTTTTTCACTACTCTAGAAGCGTATTAGTAGATTACTTACCAAGGCGGGAAGTAGAACATTACGCGGAGAGCAATTGCTCGACGCGTAATGTCTTCCCGCCGAGGTATGTATACTATTTTATTCACAATCGTACATAATTATGTTCTTACATTGATACCTTATACTTGATATATGTAGGACACAAAACCAGCGTTTTTATTCAGGTGGCGATAAAATGACAATTGCTGCAACAATTGTCAAAGTAAATTCGTGTCACTACTAAACCAAATTTAATTACATTGCTCCTAATTGCAATTTACACGATTTAAAATGTCTGATAGTGAAACTGATGTAAGTTGCACACCACCGGAATTGCGAGAAGTTGCTAAAACAGTGACCGACTGTTTGTTACCTGCTAAAAGTAAAGATAGATACGAAAACTTCTGCCATCTGTTGAGAATATTTAGAACGAGCAAAAGGTAAGTAATGGATATTACTAACCAAGAGAACTCATTACTAACCAAGAGAACTTATTATTGACTATGGTGTATAATAAACTACTTTCTAACTTTTTAAACGTCAGTAATGAACACATTATGTATCGATTGTGAATAAAATTTATTTATATTCTAGAGAGATTTCTTTATTTTTTTTTAGTGTTTACATCTTAGAATATAAAACTGTAGAAAGGAGAATAACTACCCGGCGCAATGAGCTTTAAAAGTGACGGATATGACGTCACACTGGCCGCCATTAGAAACCACCTAAATCTGCTTTTCTCTTAAATTCCGACAAATACGAAGAAGGGAATTACATTTCATAAGTATGTATTCTTTTGTTTAAAATATTAAATATAAAGCTTATATATTCTAAGATTAATTTCAAAATAAATTTTAAAATTGAGGTTATCTAGTTTATGTGTGCATTTGGAGACAATTAGAACCGCCAATGGAAGTATCGAATTAAAAAACCGGAAACACCTACTCCGCCATATTGATGATTATGGTCCTTCCTAAAGTTTTATATTCTAAGGTTTACATGGTACTTAATATTATTTTATTTTTATTATTAATAAAAAAGTAAATTTGAATGAAATTTCTGCTTAGAAGAATTGTTTTTTCGTCATTTTTTCGCGTTCTGAAGTTTGGACTAGACAATCAAAAGTTAATCTCTGACTTTAAAAAGACTAATAACTAATTAAAAACATATATAAATAATAACTAAACTGCTTTCACATCTTAGAATATAAAACTGTAGGAAGGAGCGTAACTACCCGGCGCAATGAGTTATAAAAGCGACGGGTATGACGTCACACTGGCCGCCATTAGACACCACATAAATTGGCTTTTCTCTCAAACTCCCACAAATACGAAGAAGGAAATTACATTTCATAAGTAAGTATTCATTTGTTTAAAATATTGAATATAAAATTCATATTCTAAGATATGAAATATTAAAATACTATGTTTTAAAATTGAGGTTATGTAGTTTATGTGCGCATTTCGAGACAGTGAAGACCGCCAATGGAAATATCTAATTACAAAACCGGAAACACCTACTCCGCTATATTGAGACCCCATCCCGGTCGTATGTGGTAGATGATTATGTTCCTTCCTACAGTTTTATATTCTAAGTTTCACATGCATTCTAATAAAACCAGTATCGTTTGAGCCATTATTTGAAGAAAAATTATGTAATTTTTGTCAAAATAGCAAAGTTTTATAACTTTTGGCACGGACTATCCCACCACAACTCCCTTAATATTTATTCGGCGTTGTTTTATGCTTTCCGTCCACTTTCGGCGATATGTCCAGTTCTCATTTATTGTTTATCTTATCTGTGAAATCGAAGTTTGCCCCCAAGTAAAAATACTTGCGACGTCCCTGGTGAAATCGAACAACTGAAAGTTGGTTTTTCAGTATTTGTCTAATATTAAATTGCACATAACATCATGCAAAAATAAATGAAAAACTTCTTCATTATCATTTATATTCTTTTATCGGTAATTATTAACAAACAATAAAATTCTTCTAAGAACTTTAGAACTCAATTTAGCGGTAATTAAATACTTTCATGATTCAGCATTAGGTACCGAAAACTGCAGCTAACTGCCGCAAGTTTCGCGTTTGGGCCCATTTTTTAATAAAAATATGTTTATTGTTTTGACTACATAAAAACTCCCGAAATTGGAAATTTGATTGCTCTTTAGTTATAAAATACCTATGTACTTTTAATTTTCGTTTTTCATTTTTAGCTTTTAGTTCATTTACGTTAGGCATTTCTAACAGTTAGAAAACTGCTTAAGAGTACTAAGATTTTTGGTAAGTGTATTATAATTTTTAATGCCCCTGTACTATTTATGTTTTCGTCCAGGTTGGCAACGCTGAATTTTGACAGGTCGTTGGATTTTTGTGGTTGGATTGCCTTGTTATTGTAGTCTATGATTGTAGGTAGATTGTAGTCAAGTTCGGCTGTTTAAAAAATTTATTTCACTTATTACTTGAATGTTGTACATAAATACATAACTGAATTAAAATGGAGATGCAAGACATAAATTACAATAAAAGTGAATATGTGGAGACCGTAAGTTAAGAATTAGGTTAGGTTGTTGTAATTCAAGACCTAAAATCAAAATATTTAAGGCTTCTGGTAATAAAGTTAGCCGTCAGACAGTATTATGTGGTTCTCAGAATATTGTTCTACAAGGAAAAGTAATCGTACAATCAGATGCAATCATACGAGGCGACCTAGCTAATGTTCGAACTGGACGTTACTGTATTATTAGTAAAGAAGCTGTTATTAGACCACCTTATAAGAAGTTTAGTAAAGGGTAATATTATTAATATTTGCTGTTTAAAGTAATCTTTTACAAGAAAGTATTTTTTAGAGTTGCATTCTTTCCTTTAACCATGGGTGATCATGTATTTGTTGGCGAACGATCAGTTGTAAATGCTGCAGTGGTAGGCTCATATGTTTATATAGGAAAGAATGTAGTGATTGTAAGTTATTTATCAATGAGTAATCTGTATGATATGCTGAACTAATAATTCTTTTAAAAAATAGGGTCGTCGTTGTGTATTAAAAGATTGTGCTGTTATAGAAGATAATACAATTTTAGCACCAGAAACTGTGGTTCCACCATTTACAAAATATGGTGGTTCACCTGGAATGCAGACTGGAGACGTACCAGAATGTCAACAAGATCTTATGATTGATTTTACTCGTAGCTATTATCAGCATTTTGTACCCACAAAGATTATATAAGATTTTAGAAATAGTTTATAAATTACTTTTTATATTATTTTATATTCATGCCTGCAACTATTGTTATAACTGTAATACTTAAGCTTAATATATTTATGTTATTTAATTAATATAAGTTAGATATCTGAAAAGATTTCCTTTATGTGCTTTAAATAATATTATTGTAGACTTCTTTGTATTAAATGATTTTTATTAGAGATGCACCCAAGCTTCAGTTTTGCTTCAGTATTCAGCTGACTCAACCAATTTTTTACAGATTTGGGTTTGGCTGAAGCAGCGTGAAATATTCGGCCGGCCGAAGCGGATTTTTTTAATTTTCTCTGTCACAATTTGACTTGTTTGAATGCATTTTAACTGATAAACTCATTGTTCTACCTGCTGCTATTATTTTTTTTTGCAAAAAGCAGGTTCTTTGGCAATAAGTTAGCCGCTAGACATACGATTTTCTTAAAATTTCTGGAAAATAGTTCAAATACTATGAAACTTAAGTGGTATTTTTTTGGTTAACTTTGAATGTGCAGTTTCTCAAAAATTAATGTAAAACGTGAAATAGCCCTAGAGCAGTGGTGGAGCAGACAGTCGAAAATAATAAAAAATTAGTGTATAAATATCTAATGTCGAGTTTATAAAAAAACTTATGGATGTTGGCTAACTGATTTTCTATCGACGGGGATGTACCAGCATCTAAGGATTTAATAATAACTTTATTATTTTTTACTATTTTTTTTATCAGGTATAGAACCCCATAAAATTAGTTTATGGGCAATTAAAAACCCCATTATAAACCACCTAAAGCTACTGCGATTGAGGATAAATAAAAAAAACTGAAAAACATATTAAGCCTTATTTAATCGGAAAAGTCATTACAGAAATTTGTTCTAGGCCATTTGAAAACCCCAAAACCAAATTTTGGTTAAAGAATTTTGACTAATAATTATTTGAAATTTCAGCTCTACAGTCCTGCATTTTTTTAGTTATAAACGAATCAATTCCAAATTTGTATCAGGTATAAAACTCCTTAAAAGAGATTTGTGTGCAATTAAAAACCCCATTTATTACAAGCCACCAGCCTACTACGATTGAAGATAAATGCAAATAATCGAAGAAACATAGGCCTTGTTTAATCAGAAAAGTTGTTTTGAAATTCCCTTCTGGACCAATTGAAAACGCCAAAACCAAATTTTGATTGAACAATCTTCAATAATAATTATTTTAATACATTATTGGAATTGTATTAAAATTTTTATTTCAGCTTGATACCCCTGTATCTTTGTTATTTATAATCGAAGCAATTCCAGATTTTTATCAGGTATAGAACCCCCTTTCAAAGAGATTTGTGTAATTAAAAATCCTATTTATTAGAAACCAACACCATACTCTGATCAAAAATAAATGCAAAAAATCGAAAAAACATAGACCTTGATTAATCGTAAAAGTCGTTACGGAAATTTGTTCTGGACAACCTGAAAACCTTAAGAGCGAGCTCAAGTAAAAATTTTTAGCACAGGCCATTAAACGTCTCAGAAAACTTTAAATAACTGGGCTACTATAATGGAATCTCCTTTCTATTGAATTACTGCTGACCCCCTCTCAATGGGGGGTCTCGGCCAGCAGGGTTGTAAAAATATTTAAAAGCAGGTCGGGATGCAAGTGTAGGTAAATCCAAAACAGCTTTAAAAACTGTGTATAAGTCATGGTAATGGGTTTTATATGTACGTAATGTATAAAAATACTAATAATCAGATGATTATTTTACAAAAATATCTAAATAAAATATCGATGTCTTTACTACTATTTAAACTCTTTTAAAATTATTATTGCAATACTATGTGTTTTGATTTTGTAGCTTCTTTTTACTGTTTCTTTCCCTTTGTGCTTTTAAAATGTAATCAGGATTACGAATTGCTAACTCTCTTCGTCTTCTAGGATCGACAAGTTCTGGTAACAAGCAATTATAATAAAAAGTTTCTAACTTTTCAACCATATTTTTGCAAAATGTTTCGTCATAAACAATAGTATCGATTTTTAATCCTTTTGTTGTCCATATAACAAAAATACATTTTGATCGTTTTGTTATTAACATTTGGCCCTGCATTTGATAGTAATATGCATGGTTTTTGTTCATGCTCACTTCTCCTTTCTTATTTTTTTTTGTAACATGGTATTAATTTGTCAAATATTCCTTCATCTGGAGTCATATCTCTAGCAGCGTATGGACACTTGACTTCCAAAACACAGTCGTCATCAATTAACCCATCTGGTGTTGCACACAAGAATGGTTTGTTTATGTCAATAAACAAGCCATTACGTTGCACATTTTTGTCTAATTCTTTTTCTAGCGCTACAATTGCGTTTTTCCATTGGTTTTTCCCCCACATAATCGAAGGTGTACGAAGTTCTGACGTTTTATATAGCATTGCACTTATAATTTTTTCACAGCTAGTGTATGGTTTCCTTCCACAAATTCTACCAAACATAGAAGCACCTATCCTTTTCCTTCGTAATTCTTTCCATTTTACTGATTGAGACTGGTCAACAGTTTCCTCCATTATGGACAACTGGTCCTCTTGTGTAACAATTAAATTCTGTAGAAATTCTTCTTTTTTTCTAGCAAATACTTCTGGTGGCATATCTGGTTTAGTGCAATTAGGACCATAATCTTTATCTTCAATGGGAGATTGTGACTTGTGATGGTATCTATATCTGTTCCTTTGCTGTCTTTTGTCTTTAGCTAATGCGATCTTTCGTTGCCTTTTGCGTTCCAGTTTTAGAACATGTTCAGAATAAGAATTATTTTTTAGTTCTCTTGTTCGTGATTGTACGTGTCCGTCAGTATTATAATCAATAGCGGCTAGTGCAACTCTCGTACTGTATAATGTTCGATGAAACAGATTTGTTCTCTTTCCACCAACCTTTTTGGTAATTCGTGAATTAAAGTGCTCTACTAAATTATTCGTTTTTTGATGCATCAGACTATTAGAATGGTTTGCCAAATAACTTACAAAAGACAATATTTGAGACAGTACACCACTTTGTTGAAAATCTTCTAGAAATTTTTTTCATTTTCTTTGGGACCCTTACAAAAATAGCTGTCGCAGCTTTCGTGTTCACCAAAAACATGAAAAGGAGAGTTTAATAAAACACGTTTTAAAATGTTCAAATTTTATAATTCTGTAACCAGATATCAAATGCTTTTTATCCTTAATCATTCCCTCATGAGTACTTTGTGTATTTTCAGAAACATGGGGATTCCCAACAGTATTTTCCGTTTCAATGTCATTATATTCCATGACGGTATTTTCAAATTCTGTGTTAGAAACGTTATCAATTTCGGCATTGCTGTCTTTTATCAGAACTTTGCTGGTTCCAGGTTAGGTGTTACATTTTCTTTTTGAGAAAGACGCCACCTTTTTAAAGTGTCAGTTTTTCTCTTCTTAGGTTTTGCAGAAAGGCATAACTTTCCTCCTTTTGTAAAACGAACCATACTGTCAGAAAACGCTTTTTGTCCGATCCTTCTTGTGTTATTTATAAATGACCACCCTGCGTCTGTACGATACTCGAAGTACCTATCTATTATTTGCAAATGATTTCAAACTCTATCGGAAAGTTGATTATTATAAATAAATATTTAATTGAAATAACTAATTGAATAAATAAAGCAATAAAACATCAGAATCTAGCGAATTATACTTTTTTAGCATAAGGTTAATTCGAGCAACGTTGTTAGATAAGAAATTTACATACTTACCTGCTCCAGTAGAACAGAGGAAGCAAATGTAACACAATTACTGCTTATAAATATTATAAAATAAAAGTTTTTATGTCAATTATTTCACTCACAGAAAATCTGCCAATGACCAATTTCAACAAAATTATTTTATTTACTTTTAGTCATTCGGTAAAAGCACAACTTCTCCAGATGTTATTTTCAAAAACTAATGGGGGGTGAAAGTATTTTGTTAGCAAGACGGGTGGCTTTGTCGGCGCTTTGAATATTATGTCTTATGTGTAGTCACGTACACTCGCAAAAATTCTTGGATGACAAAAATAAGTAGCTTCTCCTTGCTAATAGTTTTCTAAAGTCGTATAAAAAGTCATATATTTTATAAAATAATAACAAGACGTCTTGATGTTTTTGAGCAAATAAGATGTTTTTGCTAGTAGGTTTTTGAATTATCACTCATGTATTTTATAACATATTAGGTAAATCTATACAAGTGAAATTATGTATAGCAATCTACACACTTCAGTTTCTTATTACATACAAATATAGCCTTGTACTTGATTGACAGTAATAAACACGTTTTTAACATAGTTGACTCTTAGGTCGAGATGTTTCGGCCCTTGTATCTTGGCCCACAGTGGCCCAGATAAATATTGAAAAGTAAATTAGGAATTGAATTCAGTATTGTTTGTCATTAATATAACGTTTATTAATCACTATTTTTTAATTCTGTAACAACTTATAAAATTAGTATTTACTTTGCAATAGATCTACTTTAACAAAAATACAAATTTTTTTACGTAACGGTGAAATTTTACAATGAGGTAAATTAGCCTAATTTGCAACCGCAATATAACGGGTACAAATATTTTTTTCAAGAAATCGCAAGGTACATCTGTAGATATCTACATTTTCTTCCTTCTGTAAAAATCTCATTTTAATAGGACAAAAGGATTTTGTTCTACAACGAACTAACGTTATCATTGAAACGCCTATACTGAATTTTACTTGAGCTCACTCTTAAACCAGAACTTTGGTTAAAAATTTTGAAAAATAATTTGAAATAAATTATTAGAATGTTGAGGGTTTTAGGTGGACCAGAACAAATTTCCGTAACGACTTTTCCGATTAAACAAGGCTTAAGATGTTTTTTTGCATTTATCTTCGATCGTAGTAGGCTGGTGGTTAATAATAAATGGGGTTTTTAATTTCCAACAATTTATATTAAGGGGCGCTATACCTGATAAAAACTTGAAATTGATTAGATTTACAAATTAGAATAACAAAAATACAGCGGTGTCAAGCTGTGAAGTGAAATACACTGTATGTATATCAAGTGCGTTAATAAGAACTTTTTTAAAGTTATTGTATTCTAAATATAAATATTTTTAGTTGTAGCTCTGTACTATGTCAGCGGTTAAAAAATAAAAACAAACGATACAAGTTCCAGGCCATATCAAACAGAATGGTTTAATAAATCTGGTGTGATGATTGATAAATATGGGCTGCTAACAAATTTTCGGTGTTTCCAAATTATTGGTACCCCTTTCACCCCTCACCCTTCCTCCACGCCGCTGATTTAGTGACCCACGGACTAGTATTAAAAAAATAATGAACAAAATTTGACTCACTTCTCTGGCCTCTATTATTCATTTAAAACCAAAGTTATCACATTATTATAGTATTTATGAAAAAAACAACGAGTATTAATCATGCGGTTATGATTTATGCACCATATTTAGGCGTCTAAATGGCCCCTTTGTAATGATTTGTTTTTAAATTTTGGTATAGTTATTCATAATAACCGAACAGCTCGAGAAATAGCAGCCTACCCTGCTATACACCCGAATGGGCCTTCATGGCCTGTGAAAGGGGACTATTATTATTACAGTTATTCACAATATAAGTAGATCCAGTGTGATTTTGTTTAGAATTTTTGAATGTACCATTAAATACTTTTTGGGTACACTTGGACCTTAATAAAAAAGATACAGTAGGTATTTCTTTAAGAACTAAAATTTAAATGAAATATATGAATCAAGTTTTATTTCAGTTAATAACAGGCTTTATCGGTGTGCGTTGTGTTCATTTGTTTTTAAAACTTAGGTGTCCTTATTAAGGAATTAATTAATATTATTAAGATACAGTGAAGACTCGTTGATCCGAATCTACGTTAATCCGAATACCACTATAATCCGGATCAGCAATTTATTTACATTGATTACATTGCAACCCATGTAGGAACTGCCAGTCTTGACAATAGGCCCCAGCTTGGCTGAATATTGGATAACCAAATGTCGTTATTTCAACATTGGTCAAAGCCAAGGCCAACCTTCACATCCCACACCTCGGCTGCTTTGTCGTGGCCCAAGGGTCAACCAACGCCTATGTACCAATGCTGGGCTCTCTAATCTCTCCCAAGTCAGAGCCAACATTCAGCGCTCTAGTCTCGGTTTCTTACTGTTTGCCCAAGCCCCAACCAATGCTAGTGTTTTTAGACTTGGTTTCTTACCCTTGAACCAAGTTTGGGCCAATCTTCACATATTCTACCAAATCAAGCTTGTGACGTTTTCTGTCTTTATTATGTCAGCTAGTAATTAATTAAGAGAAAAATATGAGAAAAGTTAAACTAAAATACCTACATAGATTATAATTACACTACGGAACAAAAATAGCACTTGTTTCTGCATCGGAGACCAGACTAGGTGGATCTTATAGATTTTTGTGCGTAGAATTCGATGGCGTCAAAAAGAATTGCGTACCACGTCATGATTTTGAGATATTCGCACTTAAAGGTGCAAAAAAGGCCTATTTTGACCATTTTCAGAAGGTTATAACGCAAAATACTTAATATAGGATTAAATTTTGTCATATGCATTTGAAAGTACCAACATTCAGCTACAATTTAAGATATTTGCTTTTCTTGTGCACAAATTTTTCGCAGAGATATTTGTATTTGAATGACAGCATATCAAGCATTTTATGTATTAACGTTAATTAACGTCAATATTACGTTACTACAGTAATATCTCTGCGAAAAATTTGTGCACAAGAAAAGTAAAAATTTTAAATTGTAGCTGAATGCTTTTTGACACGTATTTTTTATAATCCGATACTGTTTATTTTTTATTAATTTTGTGTAGTTATATTTTATATAATTTTATTAAAGCAAAATGCGTAATAGGAAACGTATTTTTCGGACACCAATGTTTTCATTTTGTGACATAACTTTGTATACAATAAAATTAATCAAATCTCGAATTTCTATTTTAAAAAATTGACAGTTTTACTTCGTTGTCCAAGGACCGAAAGTTTTTCATACCTAGCATCACCTCGCATGTTTTATTTTCGCTTTCAGTTGCCTTATCAAGATAGAAAGTTATACTTTCGTAAAGGGGAGAATGAAAACTGAGTTGGTTTCTACACACAAATTGCTAAAACCTCAGCTGCTCGCTGCAATAAACAAACAACTGTACAATAAGATCATAAATAATTAACGTGTCTAACCTCTTGTATACAAGATAAAGGAAGTAAATGTTCACCGCTTTCTTTTCCCCCTCTCTAAGTAGTTTAGTAAATTCAGCAATGACTGCAGAGTCAACGAATGCAGTGTCTTCTCTTGTACTAGCATTAGCAATATTAATATTACAAAAGCAAAATTGCAATTTTTTACAAGTTCTGAGAAGAACTGTTGCTTATTATTATAATTGCAATACTATAACGCTCTGGAAAAGCATTTAAATTAAGAAATAATGTCACCTGTGTCGATCAAATCCAGTGGCATAACTAGCGCCGAGTAGATCCTGTAGCTTTATTGCCCGCTAGGCCTTACCAAAGAATAGGTGAAGCAAGGTAGAAGAACATTTGGGAATTTTTTCAAACCGCAAAAGTCTTTAACTTAAACTCTAAATAAACAATTGTACTAAAGATAGAAGTTTACTTTAAAATGTTTTTTGTAAAAAGCATATAATACAGAATACAGTGTATATCATAAGTAATATTTATAAGGAGCTGCAACTGGTTTTCTCATTTTTTTTCAAAAATTGTCTTGAATAAGTTGCGGTTTGAAAAAGCTCTTCATTTAAAGATATAAATAATAGTCCCCTTTATCACGACATGAAGGCCCATAGAGTATAGCAGGATAGGCTGCTGTTACTCGAGCCATTCGGTACCCAAGGGTGGTAAAGTGACTATAGCTTTATGCACTGACCTTCTATTATTACCCCAGGAAATGATTTCCCAGGTACTCATTTCCACAAGCTGAGTTGACCTGGAAGCCTTAGATATTTAAAAAAAGCCCATGTATAATCCCTGGGATTCGAACCCAGGACCTAAATATTGGTAGTCAAGTTCCGTACCCACTGAGCTACCATGGCTTCCCATTTCAAGATAGTTATTAAATATATTCTTTATAGTGACACTTTTTATTTTAATGTTTTATCAGCATATGTTTGTAAAATGATTAAGGATTACGTTTTCCCAAAATAATTTATTCTTTTCCTCTGAAACAAGTAAAATATACATTACATAAATTTTTCAGGTAATTATTTCAATCATGGTCTATGTCTAGTTCCATAGAATTACAACCATTAAAACTGTATTTGTTTTCACTGGTGCCAGTATTCCATGATGCAATTCCCAACCCAATTGAGAGTAAAGCCATAAGTACCGATCCATTGTTGAACCTGGTGATACAATCTTATGAATAGTAAAATATACACTACATAAATCTTTCAGATAATTATTTCAATCGAGGTCTATGTCTAGTTCCATAGAATTACATCCATTGATGCTGTATTCATTTTCACTGGTGCCAGTCTTGCGTGAAGCAATTCCCAAACTCAATTGAGAGTAAAGCTTAAATTAAATTAAATGTGCTTAAAATGGAATCTCATTCAGTGTCTCCCTACTCTTACACAGCTTCAGTTTCATCTTTTAGTCTTCCTGGTGTTTTAAAAATGGCTGCTTCTTCTTTAAAAGTGTCATTCTTCATTAACATCTTGACTGTGTCACTTCCTAATCCAAAGGTTTTGACATTATATCACATTCTAACAATCCATAGGTAAGGTAAACAGAATGTGAGAACAAATCTCACGATTAGTCGGAAAACACAACATTGGGCCTACCCCGTACATAATAGGTTCTTCATCAATATCTTTTTTTGGATAATTCCCAGTAGGGAATCTTAATAGAAATAATCTTGCAATTACTTCCAAGTTTTGAGAAAAAAGTAATGTGTAATCAAGATTTTGCAATGTTGTGTAGATGGCTGGCAGGCCCGGTATCATTCATACAGCACTAGCTAGACCAATTATCAAATATACAGACTGCAGGTATCAGTGATACCTGTAACATGTTTTGCAAGAAAGTCGCGTGTTCATAAAGTCATACAGCAATGCCTATAATTTTGACATTTTTTTCAATAATCTGTGAAATACCTTAAATAATCCCTAAAAATTGATCTACACCTTTTCCAATTGTATTTCAGAATACGTCAGTTGTATTTCAGATTAGTCAAATTAATTGCAGAAATAATCAGTTGTGTGTTTCAGTTTGATTTCAGAAAGCGTTATTTGTATTTCAAAATGGTCAGTTTGATTTCAGAAAATGTCAAATATATGTATTTCAGATAATTGAATAGAATTTTAAAAAACATCCCACAAGCGGGTATATACTTTATTATGGAATTGGTTTTGTTTTGGTTTTATATTATTGAGAGTTTACTGTAAAATTTTCTTTAGTCTGAGAATTTCATGTCCTTTCTAAATTATCTTATCTACAGTCAAAGGGAACTTCAAGATACTTGTGGAATATGTCGATGTTAAGAAAACCTGTATTAAGGGGCTAATGTAAATTCTTATCAGTCAGGAGATAATAAAATACACAAAGTTATGAAAGAGACAGAGCATGAGTAATCGATCTCCTATTTCCTCTGGCCACATACTAGACTGCTAATAAAGAAAGAAGCGACAAAAGTTTTATATAGAATAATAACAATGTAGTGAGACAAGCACTCCAAATTGGTCAAACATGTATTTAAAAAATCAGAGGGCATGCTATCCATTTTATATCAACATACATACATACATAATCCATTCCCCTTATACCGCATTTCGCAGTGTCGGGGTTCCACACAAACTCTTATGGGAGTGCAACGGAGGTAATGGAGCTATTGTAGCAAGTACATTACGCTCCCCCATACTTTATCACTCATACAACTTTCATACCTTAAGCTAAGGAGCTCAAACACGATCGTACTAAATTTTTAAAATTCAGTCGCAACCGAGGTTTGAACCCCTGTCCCTCTGAACGAGAGGTAGTATCTCTACCACTCGACCACGGAGGGCCTTTATATCAACATACTTTATCCTAAAAATACATAATTATAATACAAAATCTTTGTATTACTAAATATTAATAAAAATTAATTTATTGTTAAAAACTTTTTTGTTTTGTTATACTTTGTCATTTGGCAACCCTATTAATAGTGGGAAGTTGTTATGTGTAATACATAAATAAATAAAAATAATTATAGAAATAAATGAATATGATGAGATACCCTACAAATATAATTAAATGTGTCAAATCTGTGCATTTTAGACAACCATTGGCCTTAGAAATTGTACCGCCAAATAGTATTGACGTATGGTAGGTACCTACTCCTTGGATTTGTAATGCTTTGTTTAAACCAGTTTCTTTCTGCCTTTCTTTCATTTTTCTTTTCATTCTTTGATGCATTATAATATTGTAAGGCCTCTTTTGGGCCGTAGCGAATCAATTTGTAATTAAAGTAATAACTCGTCACTTAATTATTATAAACCTTAGGATTTTATGATCTCATCTGTGACCCTTCAGTTAAGTATCTATTAGCTTACATATGAGAGGCGATGTAGTTGTGAATTTCCTAAAATGAATAAGTCGTCACTCACCTTACTCCACTTAGGAACATCTTACGGTTTTAATACTAAAGCCCGCCTGATGGTCCTCAATTTTAAATTACACATTTACATTTTTTTAGCATAAGGTTAATTCGAGCAACGTTGTTAGATAAGAAATTTACATACTTACCTGCTCCAGTAGAACAGAGGAAGCAAATGTAACACAATTACTGCTTATAAATATTATAAAATAAAAGTTTTTATGTCAATTATTTCACTCACAGAAAATCTGCCAATGACCAATTTCAACAAAATTATTTTATTTACTTTTAGTCATTCGGTAAAAGCACAACTTCTCCAGATGTTATTTTCAAAAACTAATGGGGGGTGAAAGTATTTTGTTAGCAAGACGGGTGGCTTTGTCGGCGCTTTGAATATTATGTCTTATGTGTAGTCACGTACACTCGCAAAAATTCTTGGATGACAAAAATAAGTAGCTTCTCCTTGCTAATAGTTTTCTAAAGTCGTATAAAAAGTCATATATTTTATAAAATAATAACAAGACGTCTTGATGTTTTTGAGCAAATAAGATGTTTTTGCTAGTAGGTTTTTGAATTATCACTCATGTATTTTATAACATATTAGGTAAATCTATACAAGTGAAATTATGTATAGCAATCTACACACTTCAGTTTCTTATTACATACAAATATAGCCTTGTACTTGATTGACAGTAATAAACACGTTTTTAACATAGTTGACTCTTAGGTCGAGATGTTTCGGCCCTTGTATCTTGGCCCACAGTGGCCCAGATAAATATTGAAAAGTAAATTAGGAATTGAATTCAGTATTGTTTGTCATTAATATAACGTTTATTAATCACTATTTTTTAATTCTGTAACAACTTATAAAATTAGTATTTACTTTGCAATAGATCTACTTTAACAAAAATACAAATTTTTTTACGTAACGGTGAAATTTTACAATGAGGTAAATTAGCCTAATTTGCAACCGCAATATAACGGGTACAAATATTTTTTTCAAGAAATCGCAAGGTACATCTGTAGATATCTACATTTTCTTCCTTCTGTAAAAATCTCATTTTAATAGGACAAAAGGATTTTGTTCTACAACGAACTAACGTTATCATTGAAACGCCTATACTGAATTTTACTTGAGCTCACTCTTAAACCAGAACTTTGGTTAAAAATTTTGAAAAATAATTTGAAATAAATTATTAGAATGTTGAGGGTTTTAGGTGGACCAGAACAAATTTCCGTAACGACTTTTCCGATTAAACAAGGCTTAAGATGTTTTTTTGCATTTATCTTCGATCGTAGTAGGCTGGTGGTTAATAATAAATGGGGTTTTTAATTTCCAACAATTTATATTAAGGGGCGCTATACCTGATAAAAACTTGAAATTGATTAGATTTACAAATTAGAATAACAAAAATACAGCGGTGTCAAGCTGTGAAGTGAAATACACTGTATGTATATCAAGTGCGTTAATAAGAACTTTTTTAAAGTTATTGTATTCTAAATATAAATATTTTTAGTTGTAGCTCTGTACTATGTCAGCGGTTAAAAAATAAAAACAAACGATACAAGTTCCAGGCCATATCAAACAGAATGGTTTAATAAATCTGGTGTGATGATTGATAAATATGGGCTGCTAACAAATTTTCGGTGTTTCCAAATTATTGGTACCCCTTTCACCCCTCACCCTTCCTCCACGCCGCTGATTTAGTGACCCACGGACTAGTATTAAAAAAATAATGAACAAAATTTGACTCACTTCTCTGGCCTCTATTATTCATTTAAAACCAAAGTTATCACATTATTATAGTATTTATGAAAAAAACAACGAGTATTAATCATGCGGTTATGATTTATGCACCATATTTAGGCGTCTAAATGGCCCCTTTGTAATGATTTGTTTTTAAATTTTGGTATAGTTATTCATAATAACCGAACAGCTCGAGAAATAGCAGCCTACCCTGCTATACACCCGAATGGGCCTTCATGGCCTGTGAAAGGGGACTATTATTATTACAGTTATTCACAATATAAGTAGATCCAGTGTGATTTTGTTTAGAATTTTTGAATGTACCATTAAATACTTTTTGGGTACACTTGGACCTTAATAAAAAAGATACAGTAGGTATTTCTTTAAGAACTAAAATTTAAATGAAATATATGAATCAAGTTTTATTTCAGTTAATAACAGGCTTTATCGGTGTGCGTTGTGTTCATTTGTTTTTAAAACTTAGGTGTCCTTATTAAGGAATTAATTAATATTATTAAGATACAGTGAAGACTCGTTGATCCGAATCTACGTTAATCCGAATACCACTATAATCCGGATCAGCAATTTATTTACATTGATTACATTGCAACCCATGTAGGAACTGCCAGTCTTGACAATAGGCCCCAGCTTGGCTGAATATTGGATAACCAAATGTCGTTATTTCAACATTGGTCAAAGCCAAGGCCAACCTTCACATCCCACACCTCGGCTGCTTTGTCGTGGCCCAAGGGTCAACCAACGCCTATGTACCAATGCTGGGCTCTCTAATCTCTCCCAAGTCAGAGCCAACATTCAGCGCTCTAGTCTCGGTTTCTTACTGTTTGCCCAAGCCCCAACCAATGCTAGTGTTTTTAGACTTGGTTTCTTACCCTTGAACCAAGTTTGGGCCAATCTTCACATATTCTACCAAATCAAGCTTGTGACGTTTTCTGTCTTTATTATGTCAGCTAGTAATTAATTAAGAGAAAAATATGAGAAAAGTTAAACTAAAATACCTACATAGATTATAATTACACTACGGAACAAAAATAGCACTTGTTTCTGCATCGGAGACCAGACTAGGTGGATCTTATAGATTTTTGTGCGTAGAATTCGATGGCGTCAAAAAGAATTGCGTACCACGTCATGATTTTGAGATATTCGCACTTAAAGGTGCAAAAAAGGCCTATTTTGACCATTTTCAGAAGGTTATAACGCAAAATACTTAATATAGGATTAAATTTTGTCATATGCATTTGAAAGTACCAACATTCAGCTACAATTTAAGATATTTGCTTTTCTTGTGCACAAATTTTTCGCAGAGATATTTGTATTTGAATGACAGCATATCAAGCATTTTATGTATTAACGTTAATTAACGTCAATATTACGTTACTACAGTAATATCTCTGCGAAAAATTTGTGCACAAGAAAAGTAAAAATTTTAAATTGTAGCTGAATGCTTTTTGACACGTATTTTTTATAATCCGATACTGTTTATTTTTTATTAATTTTGTGTAGTTATATTTTATATAATTTTATTAAAGCAAAATGCGTAATAGGAAACGTATTTTTCGGACACCAATGTTTTCATTTTGTGACATAACTTTGTATACAATAAAATTAATCAAATCTCGAATTTCTATTTTAAAAAATTGACAGTTTTACTTCGTTGTCCAAGGACCGAAAGTTTTTCATACCTAGCATCACCTCGCATGTTTTATTTTCGCTTTCAGTTGCCTTATCAAGATAGAAAGTTATACTTTCGTAAAGGGGAGAATGAAAACTGAGTTGGTTTCTACACACAAATTGCTAAAACCTCAGCTGCTCGCTGCAATAAACAAACAACTGTACAATAAGATCATAAATAATTAACGTGTCTAACCTCTTGTATACAAGATAAAGGAAGTAAATGTTCACCGCTTTCTTTTCCCCCTCTCTAAGTAGTTTAGTAAATTCAGCAATGACTGCAGAGTCAACGAATGCAGTGTCTTCTCTTGTACTAGCATTAGCAATATTAATATTACAAAAGCAAAATTGCAATTTTTTACAAGTTCTGAGAAGAACTGTTGCTTATTATTATAATTGCAATACTATAACGCTCTGGAAAAGCATTTAAATTAAGAAATAATGTCACCTGTGTCGATCAAATCCAGTGGCATAACTAGCGCCGAGTAGATCCTGTAGCTTTATTGCCCGCTAGGCCTTACCAAAGAATAGGTGAAGCAAGGTAGAAGAACATTTGGGAATTTTTTCAAACCGCAAAAGTCTTTAACTTAAACTCTAAATAAACAATTGTACTAAAGATAGAAGTTTACTTTAAAATGTTTTTTGTAAAAAGCATATAATACAGAATACAGTGTATATCATAAGTAATATTTATAAGGAGCTGCAACTGGTTTTCTCATTTTTTTTCAAAAATTGTCTTGAATAAGTTGCGGTTTGAAAAAGCTCTTCATTTAAAGATATAAATAATAGTCCCCTTTATCACGACATGAAGGCCCATAGAGTATAGCAGGATAGGCTGCTGTTACTCGAGCCATTCGGTACCCAAGGGTGGTAAAGTGACTATAGCTTTATGCACTGACCTTCTATTATTACCCCAGGAAATGATTTCCCAGGTACTCATTTCCACAAGCTGAGTTGACCTGGAAGCCTTAGATATTTAAAAAAAGCCCATGTATAATCCCTGGGATTCGAACCCAGGACCTAAATATTGGTAGTCAAGTTCCGTACCCACTGAGCTACCATGGCTTCCCATTTCAAGATAGTTATTAAATATATTCTTTGTAGTGACACTTTTTATTTTAATGTTTTATCAGCATATGTTTGTAAAATGATTAAGGATTACGTTTTCCCAAAATAATTTATTCTTTTCCTCTGAAACAAGTAAAATATACATTACATAAATTTTTCAGGTAATTATTTCAATCATGGTCTATGTCTAGTTCCATAGAATTACAACCATTAAAACTGTATTTGTTTTCACTGGTGCCAGTATTCCATGATGCAATTCCCAACCCAATTGAGAGTAAAGCCATAAGTACCGATCCATTGTTGAACCTGGTGATACAATCTTATGAATAGTAAAATATACACTACATAAATCTTTCAGATAATTATTTCAATCGAGGTCTATGTCTAGTTCCATAGAATTACATCCATTGATGCTGTATTCATTTTCACTGGTGCCAGTCTTGCGTGAAGCAATTCCCAAACTCAATTGAGAGTAAAGCTTAAATTAAATTAAATGTGCTTAAAATGGAATCTCATTCAGTGTCTCCCTACTCTTACACAGCTTCAGTTTCATCTTTTAGTCTTCCTGGTGTTTTAAAAATGGCTGCTTCTTCTTTAAAAGTGTCATTCTTCATTAACATCTTGACTGTGTCACTTCCTAATCCAAAGGTTTTGACATTATATCACATTCTAACAATCCATAGGTAAGGTAAACAGAATGTGAGAACAAATCTCACGATTAGTCGGAAAACACAACATTGGGCCTACCCCGTACATAATAGGTTCTTCATCAATATCTTTTTTTGGATAATTCCCAGTAGGGAATCTTAATAGAAATAATCTTGCAATTACTTCCAAGTTTTGAGAAAAAAGTAATGTGTAATCAAGATTTTGCAATGTTGTGTAGATGGCTGGCAGGCCCGGTATCATTCATACAGCACTAGCTAGACCAATTATCAAATATACAGACTGCAGGTATCAGTGATACCTGTAACATGTTTTGCAAGAAAGTCGCGTGTTCATAAAGTCATACAGCAATGCCTATAATTTTGACATTTTTTTCAATAATCTGTGAAATACCTTAAATAATCCCTAAAAATTGATCTACACCTTTTCCAATTGTATTTCAGAATACGTCAGTTGTATTTCAGATTAGTCAAATTAATTGCAGAAATAATCAGTTGTGTGTTTCAGTTTGATTTCAGAAAGCGTTATTTGTATTTCAAAATGGTCAGTTTGATTTCAGAAAATGTCAAATATATGTATTTCAGATAATTGAATAGAATTTTAAAAAACATCCCACAAGCGGGTATATACTTTATTATGGAATTGGTTTTGTTTTGGTTTTATATTATTGAGAGTTTACTGTAAAATTTTCTTTAGTCTGAGAATTTCATGTCCTTTCTAAATTATCTTATCTACAGTCAAAGGGAACTTCAAGATACTTGTGGAATATGTCGATGTTAAGAAAACCTGTATTAAGGGGCTAATGTAAATTCTTATCAGTCAGGAGATAATAAAATACACAAAGTTATGAAAGAGACAGAGCATGAGTAATCGATCTCCTATTTCCTCTGGCCACATACTAGACTGCTAATAAAGAAAGAAGCGACAAAAGTTTTATATAGAATAATAACAATGTAGTGAGACAAGCACTCCAAATTGGTCAAACATGTATTTAAAAAATCAGAGGGCATGCTATCCATTTTATATCAACATACATACATACATAATCCATTCCCCTTATACCGCATTTCGCAGTGTCGGGGTTCCACACAAACTCTTATGGGAGTGCAACGGAGGTAATGGAGCTATTGTAGCAAGTACATTACGCTCCCCCATACTTTATCACTCATACAACTTTCATACCTTAAGCTAAGGAGCTCAAACACGATCGTACTAAATTTTTAAAATTCAGTCGCAACCGAGGTTTGAACCCCTGTCCCTCTGAACGAGAGGTAGTATCTCTACCACTCGACCACGGAGGGCCTTTATATCAACATACTTTATCCTAAAAATACATAATTATAATACAAAATCTTTGTATTACTAAATATTAATAAAAATTAATTTATTGTTAAAAACTTTTTTGTTTTGTTATACTTTGTCATTTGGCAACCCTATTAATAGTGGGAAGTTGTTATGTGTAATACATAAATAAATAAAAATAATTATAGAAATAAATGAATATGATGAGATACCCTACAAATATAATTAAATGTGTCAAATCTGTGCATTTTAGACAACCATTGGCCTTAGAAATTGTACCGCCAAATAGTATTGACGTATGGTAGGTACCTACTCCTTGGATTTGTAATGCTTTGTTTAAACCAGTTTCTTTCTGCCTTTCTTTCATTTTTCTTTTCATTCTTTGATGCATTATAATATTGTAAGGCCTCTTTTGGGCCGTAGCGAATCAATTTGTAATTAAAGTAATAACTCGTCACTTAATTATTATAAACCTTAGGATTTTATGATCTCATCTGTGACCCTTCAGTTAAGTATCTATTAGCTTACATATGAGAGGCGATGTAGTTGTGAATTTCCTAAAATGAATAAGTCGTCACTCACCTTACTCCACTTAGGAACATCTTACGGTTTTAATACTAAAGCCCGCCTGATGGTCCTCAATTTTAAATTACACTGCGATTACAAAATAAAAACACAAGGAGCACCTCTGTTATAACCACCACCAACATCACTGCCTCGTTTCACTTTCTCCAACACACTCAGTAAATCATCAGCAACACCTGTGTTGATAGTAGACCTGAGTCTTCTATCAAGTAAGGTTAGCAATGAAAGGGAAGTATAGTTCAAAATTAAGTAATAGAGAAAGGGTTGATACCTCACAGAACCGTCTCCGTGATTCATCAAGACACTCAGGACTTCATGGATGGAAAAATTTCAAAGCTTTATCCTAAAGGCCTCAGAACTTCATGCCTGAAACTTTCAGGACTTCATAATGGAAAAGGCTCAAGGCCTTATGCCTGAAACCCTCAGGACTTCATGGATGGAAAAAGCTCAAAGCTTTATCCCTGAAACCCTCAGGACTTCATGGGTGGAAAAAGCCCAAGGCTTTGTACCTAAAACCAGGACTTAGTGCTTCAGAAGCTATAACGTCTTGCCTAAAATGGAAAATTTAAGACCAGGACATATAGAAAAGATAGCTACTCATTACACTACACACGAATTCTGAAGCATGTATCTTCTCCAAATGTTATAGCATGCAAACTGCCTTATTATCAATGTTATTTTCTATAGGCGTAAACGAATGCCTTCTCTTAAATACCGTGCAACAGTCGAAGTTTGTTTATACCGTCGTCCAGATTAAATAATTGTTGCCTCGGTGCGAGTTACCGTTAACTTTATTCTGGAATAGATACAGTAAGATAGGAAGATATTTGTAAACCTTTGACTGTGATTGATATGTTTTTTGTTTTGGTATTTTTGTGCCGAGATGTTTGATTTATTATTAAGTTACTATTTACTGCCTTGTGTATTATCTTCTCTTCATGTTTGTGATTGCTATTACTTTTGCTGTTGTACGGTATTTAAGGGATTGCACTTGTTTAAGCCTTATAGAGAATATTATTACTTAATGAGTACATTGATAATAAAGTAACTTACTATAAGATTTAGAAAAGCTATAAGATCCTCGGAAGCTGTATGTAGAGCCAAGAATAGCTACTCTTCTTGTCTGTCCTAATTCTATCTATTCCATTTTAGATAAGAAGCACGAAGACCTGAAGTTTTCAGGCACTCTAATGGTTGTTTGTTACAGGCACACTAGCCATTCTTGGTTTCAGCCACGAAGTCCTGAGGATGTCAGGCACAAAGCTTTGATCTTTTTCCATCACGAAATCCTGACGGTTCCAGGCACACCAATCGTTTTGTTTCAGGTCCGAATTCGTCTATTTTGAAGCACGAAAACGGTTCCTTTGAGGTATCAACCCTTTCTTTTTATTAGTTTATTATGAACTATACTTTCCTTTCATTACCTTTTTTGATAGTAGACTTGAGTGACGATGATGATAGTATTGTTGATTACGTGAAATGAGGCAATGATGATGGCGGTTATGACAGTGGTGCTCCTTGTGTCTTTCTTTTGTAATTGCAGTGTAATTTAAAATTGAGGACCACCAAGGAGGGAGGTTAGTATTAAGATCGTCAGACGTGCCTAATTGGAGCAAGATGAGTGATGACATTCATTTTTCAGAAATTCACAACTAAGTACATCCTAATATCAACACCCACATATAACTAAGGTCAATTCGGCTAAATGGGAACAGAAATAATTGGGAAAGCTAACCACAATTACAGTGTTGGTAGTGTTTTAGAAAATTTAAAAGCAGTTTTAAATTTTACCTATTCAACTGCCTGGCGCCATCTGATCTCAAGCCGCTTATTTCATTTACACAGAATAATTTGGAGGGAATACCAGGACCAACCAGCATAACCTCTTCAAATAATCCATATGCTCGTTTGCTCATGTTAGAAAGTGAATACCTTAATTTTCTATTTTTCAAAAAGTATTATTTGTGCATCTGTGCATGCTACCTAGATTTTATGGAACTGGCTCCCTTACAGTAGGTCGAGCAAAATTCCCATAATCCGATTTTGACCAGGCAGCTGTAACAAGATTCAGATTCTATTGAGCAGGAAACTAAAAGGGCCCAATCTACAGATAATGGCACAATTATCTGCATCAATATGCAAACATCGTAGTTGCCCCAACATAAAATGTTGAGTCTATAAACAGTTCCAAAAACTATTTCTTGTGGAAGTGGAACCAATCCAAATATCCTAACACAGGAAAATGTTGAACCTAAGAAAAGTACAATAGACTTTTTTATAAACACCTTGAAATATAACATGTAGAATTCTAAACCTCCTGAGCCTAAGGAAAAACAAATAAGATTGAAACAACTTAAATACGGAGGACCGCTAAGAAGAGGAACGTCGACAAGAAAATAAATATACTAAGAGAAAAACAACCACAGAAAGCAAGGAAACAAAGAAATTAGTTACCAAAGGTACTAAAAAAACAGTGACAAATAATAACAACCCAAATACAAGGCTTGTTAAGAAAATTTCTAAAATCAAAAGTGATGAGTGAAAAGTGTTGACTAATTAGAAAATGAAATGCAAATGGTAATGGAGAGTAGTGACAGTGGCATAAGCTTTGGCCATAAAAACAGTCTTGATGGGCAACAAGAAAATGATGATCAAGAAAAAAACAATAACGCAGTAAATGAAGCAAAGAAAGCTAGCAAGGAACTACCATTAGAAACTAAATTACAGACAAAAAAAACAAACCAAATGAAATGAAAGGAAGACAAGTTTCTGCCTGTGAAACCATTGAAAGCAATGAACTAGGAAAGGAAATGTCAAATGTTGCAAAAATAGTAACAGTGAAAATGAAAACACACCCACACATACGGTATAGATCTTTGCTGAAAATCTTGGAAATTCCTATAAGATATGCATTTTAAATACTTTTTCAAACGGAGATGTGTCCATGAAATTTCTGGAAAGAATAAGAAGCGTGTTTAGATGTCCACTGGTGCGTTGTATCGTGACTGCTTCCACTGTTTCATATTCACCGCACGCTGCTGAACGGGTGACACCTGAATTCATAACACCTATATTTCTTAAAGGTGAAGATAAATGAAACATCGGTCCATCTGATCAAACAATTATGGAAGGCAGCAAGACACTAATCTGTTCCTTATGTTTTTTATGTTACTGATGTTTTGTTTCAAATATTCTTTTAGGTTATGGTATATTTTACGTTATATTACTTTTTAAAGTTCTTAAAATCACCTTAAGTAAACTTAATTGTTACTTCGAGCTTATTATGATAGGGCGAAAAGAGGGTAATAATAATGTGATTAGCTTGTTAACAAAGTAGTAGTCTTCTGTTCCTTAAATATCGTATTTTAACATTAAATTCTATTTCTTTTTCTCCATGACTCTTGCAGTTGGTTCTGTTTGATGTCCATTTGCCTCATATTAATTATAACACTGTTTTGTGCAAAATAATTAAGTGTTCTTTCAATTTCAAGTCATCTTTGGAAATTTTAGAATTTGTTATTTCTCGTTATGTCCACGTTTTTGCCTTTTATTTTTATCAATTTATTATATTATTACGATATATTTATATTCATCATCACAATTATAAAATTATATTTTCATTATTTCTCATGATTATTTTTATATTTACATTATAATTATTTCCATAATCATTTTGTTTAAGTTGAAACAAAAAAGTCAGTTTCCATGGCGCTCTCTGATTTTATTTGATTTCTTTGTGAATTCCAATAAATTTTTGATAATATTTATATGACTGTGGTACCTCTTATGCAGTTTTACCCAAAATAGAATCAAAGAATAATCAACAACATTGACATTACTTGATATATCACTACCGATAGTACATACTATACAAATTTGAAATGAAACACTTTCATACTTATTAATTAAGGATGTTTATTTATTAAAAAATAAAAATAATTATTTATTCCTGGTTGGAATCAACATTTTCAGTTTGTAAACGTTTGAAACTTGATACTGGTACATAAGTTACAAGTGTGAACAATTTATGTGCAGAGTCTTCATCATCATTCCTTCTTCTGGAAAGACGAACACGAATACGGTAAGGAACATTTCTACAAAGAACAAACATTTTAAACATTTAACCCCTTGAAGGAACCACATATTGCATTCAGAAACCAAAAGTATTTCGTTTTAAAATCATTACAATATTAATTTAAAGGAACGCTCTACTTTTGGACTTCTACTGATATGCCGAGTAGCAAAATCTGTCTATACCAAATGCAGACTGCGTGTACGTGCTTACATTTCATCAATAACATCACATATATTTTTATTCGTACGTGTGCGCAATCTTTTCCTGGTATAGACAAATTTTGCTACTCGGGATATTAAAAAGATAACATACCTGATTCCTTTAGACCACAATTGTTTGTTTAAACGTGTGTCAATTCTAACATCGGGAGTACCCATTTGCTTAATGGCAAACTTACGTACTTCTTTAATTGCACGGGGTGCTCTCTGTTTGAAACTAATTCCATGTAATCTTTTGTGGAGATTTACAGTATATTCACGGGTTACAACCTCGTTGATGGCTGATTTTCCCTTCTTCTCTCCCTTTTGCTTTGCCATTTTTGTCTGAAAGTAAAATAATGTAAATACATTATAACCTATACAAACACAATTAACAAAATTTAGAACTTTATTAGTTAAATAAGAAATATAAAAATTTTAAATTACTACCTACATGTAATAAGATCTAAGATTAATTTATAATAACAAAAAGTAGATAATATTAAAGGATGATGTGAAATAAATTGGAATAATTTGAAAAAACCATACCTCTACGTGATCACTGTCACTAAAAAGGAGTTAGTTGGTAACTTTTTGTTTGTTTCGTTGGTTTCCTTTTGTTACTAGGTATAATTCCGCTAGATGGCAAATATTAGATTACTTTTTTGCATTTTTTTTGTACTATTCATACACAATTTAAATTAAATTAATTTTATTAAATATAATAACTTTTAGAAGACTTTTTGGTACAAAATTTAATGATCCTTTATAATCTTTGATGATTATTAATATTGAAGTAGACAAAATAGACATCTATATTTATAAATGCTAAGTGTATCAATTAAACCCTAGGTAACGCTAGTAACAATGAATTCGAGCTTTTTGATTTACAAAATATAGGCATGAATTATTCAAAATATATATCTTTAACATCTATACATATTGTTATTGGATATAAATACATTAAAATATCGTATAAAGCATTGTACATTATAAATAAATATCAAAAATCGCAGATGATAGTTTTAATAATACTAAATTTTGACAAATCTGGAATGCCAAAAATAAGCCCTTGGAAAAGCTTGGAAAGAGTCCTAGAAATTAAAAAGTCTAGGTAACTAGCTCCAAAAATCTTGATATTCTAGACTAATCTCTACTACACTGCGTTGGAATTTGCTGAGTACTTTATACAATTGCAATATTTCTTATATCTGCCTTATACAGTGCGCGTCTAAAGTCCGTTCCCCCCCTACTAATTTTTGAACCACCTGTTATATCGCAATGAAATGTGGAGGGCTTAAACAGGAGATAAGAACCTATTTTTTTATGGAAAAATGACAGCTAAAAGTTTCAAAATGGCGGCTGAGCGCCCTCTTGAATTATTTTTTTTAAATAGAACACCCTGTATATTATTCCGTTTTCGAAATCTGCTCATAATTCTTAACATTTTTCTCTAATACACTTTACTTCTAAATTTAATTGATTTCGATATATTAACGTCTGAAAAGTGACATTCCGGTTTAAAATGAAGTATGGATTTTGTGAGGGATTTTGGTCACTTCCGGTAAAACATTTTTCTAACTAAATTTTATTTGACAGCTAACAGTTAAGTTTGACAGTAAACAAGATGTAAGATACCCCAACAACGATTTTTGTTTCCAATGCAAACTTGATTGATAGCAGAATTCGTGTCTTTGTTGGATTTGAAATTAATTGAAATGTCACTTTTCAAACGTTAATATTTGAAAATCAATTAAATTTAGAAGTAAAGTGTATTAGAGAAAAATTTTAAGAATTATGAGCAGATTTCGAAAACGGAATAATATACAGGGTGTTCTATTTAAAAAAGTAATTCAAGAGGGCGCTCAGCCGCCATTTTGAAACTTTTAGCTGTCATTTTTTCATAAGAAATTAGGTTCTTATCTCCTGTTTAAGCCCTCCAAATTTCGTTGCGATATACCAGGTGGTTCAAAAATTAGTAGGGGGGGAACGGACTTTAGACGCGCACGTATACTTTAATAGATACTGCAGTACTTTTTGTTTGTTTGAAATAATCAGGGCCATATGCGGTCCATATGGGCAAAGTAGTGCGGCGCACGACGGCGCCAGGGTTCGTAAGGCGCCGTGACATTATAGTTTGAGGAACTACAAAAATATTTAAAACGTTAAACTCGTAAAAGCACGCTCAGACTGAAATTTAAGATATTTAAAACATACACCGCAAGGTAGAAAGGCGTAAGGAGTAAGTAAGTTAAGTAAGTAAAAAACAATATATTACAATTTGGTAGTTTTATACGTATACTGGTATATTTTGCACCTCATGTCATGGTGTAAGAATCGAGGTATCGCGTTCCCAAGGATGCGCAGTAGACCGAATTTTCTAAACCAATCAAATTTGACACAATTGACCTTTTCTTCTCGCTAATGGTGAAATGCAGAATTAAAACGGGTCTACCTTTTTTACTTCTGAATATTTTCTAACCTTACTGATCTAGTTCAGTAGCGTAACAAGACGGTATTGGGCAAGATAATCATCATTGGGGCCCCCACTTTGTCCTAAAAAAGCGCAATCTTAATAAAAAGATATTGGTATGTATTTTTATTACTAAAAAAAGTTGAGTTTTTCTGTCTTGGCCCTTACGTCATATCGTTCTAATAAGTTATTACGCCATGGAAAATTTCCTAGCGTGCTGAAGGAATATATTTCTATAATATTCTATATTATATTATTATTCTATGTAAATGACACAGGCATTTATAGTAACTAAGTAAATGAGTAGTTACAACTACGGCGTACAACCCTGTAAAACTTTACGGCTTCCTAAAAGAGACCTGTAAAATTTTACAATGCTCATCAACAAAAGCTACGGAAACATGACAATGCCTAGCTATAAATTGTGCTGCCGCCTTTGATTACAAAATGTCTTTTTATGAAAATATACAATTTATAAAAAAACGCTGGTGAAGGTGGAAATAAAACTTTGTACGCGACACGCTTTGCAGTTAATCTTTACTGGGCTCACTGGATTATGGAGACTCGCTCTTTCGTCTCTCGCCCCACCAACTTTCCATCTCGCCCGTAAAGATTAATTTACTAAGCTTGGCACGTAAATAACTATTATTTCCACTTTCTATGTAAATGAGATTTTGTAGGCATTTATGGTAGGTTAGGTTAGGTTAAAGGTGAGTGTGGCGTCCTATCCGCCCCTCCACTGCGACCTCCTGGGTCTATTGTGGTTCACACCTAGGTTAGAGTTCACCCTCCAGTCCCATTCTTTTAAGGAAGGTGAGTAGTCTGGTGGGTGATAGGTTGGTCAGATCCTCCAGCTTCAGTTGCACTGAACCAAACAGTGAGAATCTGGTGCGGTCCCCTGCGGGACAGGTGCATATGACGTGCTCTGCTGTTTCCTCTGCCTCTAAGCATAGACGGCAGACGGTCTCGTCTGCTAAGCCTAGCTTATGCATATGGTATCTAAGACGGCAGTGCCCAGTGAGAAGGGCAGTTACGCTGCGCAGTCCTAGTCTGTTCAACTCTAACAGTGAGGTATGTCTGGGTTTGGATGGGTCCTTTATTGCTGCCTTGGAATAAGCCATCCCTGGGCGGCTATGCCACAGCTCCTGTGTACAGTGCCTCATCCAGCTTGTTACAGCACTTTTGGCCTCGGCCCTTGAAATGCCAAGGACCGGCTCTGGGCCAATAAACCTCGAGCTGGCACCTCTCCTAGCGAGGTGGTCAGCTAACTCATTCCCTTCAATGCCAGAGTGACCGGGAACCCAAATTAGGGTGACTTTGTTGGCTTTCCCCAATTTGGAGAGTGCCTCCTGACAGCTCCATATTGTTGCTGATGTACAGCCACAGTTTGTCAGGGCTTGGAGGGCAGCCTGACTGTCAGAGAAGATCTTTATCGATTTGAGTGCGTGACGCAGGTCGATTAACGTCCTTGCACACATCTCGATGGCATAAACCTCTGCCTGAAAAATAGTTGTATGCGTTCCAAGACTGTAGTACAATTCAGTTCTTGGATTGTTGCAGTACACTCCAGCTCCTACCCCATCCGAGGTTTTGGAGCCATCAGTGTAACAGTCGATGTCAGCTTTCTGCAGGGCATTCTTTGATTGCTCCCATTCGTCTCTATTAGGAAATAGGACTTTATACGGTTTGCTGAAGTTATATCTGGTAGACATTGTGTCCGTCATCATACCTAGGAGGTTATCCGATTCTATTACAGGTAATAGTCGGTTTGGTATGAAGATCACTGTCTCCGGCTTCTGGCTTGATACAATGTGTAGGGGTGGTAGATCCAGTAGCATTTCCATAGCTGCCGACGGTGTAGTGCTTAAAGCTCCTGTCACCGCCAGGTTGGCTGTTCTCTGTAAGCTAGAGAGTTTATCTTTGGCTGTCCTTTGTGAGGACTTAGGCCACCAAACAACACATCCATATGTGACTATAGGTCGGATGACCGTCACATATAGCCAGTGCATTTGTTTGGGTTTTAATCCCCAGGATTTTCCGCAGATTCTACGACAGGTCCAAAGAGCCTGCCTGGCCCTGCGGATGGTGTTATCCAAATGGGAGTTCCAGTTAAGCTTCTTATCTAGTGTAATCCCCAGATATTTGGCTTCTTCCACAAATGGGATTGTTTCACCTAGGATACTTGGTGATCTGAGGTTATCAGTCTTTCGTTTCCTGGTGAACGGTAGGATAATCGTCTTTTGGGGGTTAACACTGAGTAGATCCCCCTGACACCAACCTATCGTTGCATCCAAAGATTCCTGCAGAATTTCACAGATGACCGCTTCATCTCTGCCTCTGACCAGAATGACTCATATCGTCAGCGTAGGCCTGAACCTCGGCTTCATGTACCTCGATGATCGCCAGTAGGTCATCAACCAGGAGTGTCCAAAGCAAGGGGGATAAAACCCCTCCCTGCGGACATCCCCTGGTTGCCCTAAACCTGACAGTCTCTCCGCACAGTGATGTCGTTATCGTTCTGCCCTTGAGCATTGCTCGTATCCATCCCACCATGGCGGGTGCCACTCCCCGAGCTGCAACCGCTTTACAAAGAGAGTCGGTTAGTGCATTATTGAAAGCTCCTTGAATGTCTAGGAAAGCTGCCACCGCAATCTCTTTTCGATCCAGAGTTTGGGTGATTTTTCCCACAAGGTTATTTAAAGCCAGTTCTGTTGCTTTGCCCCCTTGGTAGGCATATTGGTGAGCACTGAGGGGGTTGGTCGGAAGGACTTCCCGCCTGATGTACCCATCCAACAACTTCTCAAGGGTTTTCAGCAGAAAAGACGTCAGGCTAATTGGCCTGAAATAATTGGGTTGGGTGTCTTTGCGACCCACCTTAGGTATATACACCACCTTTGCCGAGGACCAGCTAGATGGTATGTGATTCCACGCTAAACTGGCCCTGAACAGTCTAATAAGGTGGGGTAGGAGGGTGTCCAATCCCTGTTGCAATAGCACGGGAAGGATACCATCCCCTCCTGGTGATTTACAAGGCTGGAAGGATTGAACTGCCCAGCTTATGGTTTCAAAGGTGACGACCTTGTTAACCGCCAACCAATCTTCCCTCTTAGGCCGTCTGTACTCGCCTATGAGGGCCGTGATGGCAGGTTCCTCGTCAGCGTCATTTTTAATGATATTCATTCGGATCGGCAAATATCACGTTCGCTAGTAACAAAAACTTTGCAAAGGTATACCACAAGTAGCACAGTCGGTAATTTACCAAGAAGTGAACGTCCAAAAACTTCTACAAAAAAACGATGTAGCTGAAAATATCGCAATATCTTTAAAGGAAAATCCTCATTTGTCTACTGCTGAACTCGCCAATATACACCAATAAGCCATCGTTCAGTAGGAAGAATATTAAAACGAGAAAAATATCATCCCTACAAAATTCGCCTTGTTCAAGAACTCTCCGACGACGATTTCGACAGACGGTTAGAATTCTGCGAAACAATGATGGATATTTGCAACCGTGATAATAACTTTGTAAGAAATATGGTGTTTTCGGACGAGGCTACGTTTTGTTTGAACGGTACAGTAAATCGACATAACTGCCACTACTGGTCGCAAACTAACCCTCACTGGATACAAGAGGCTCATACGCAACATCCTCAAAAATTGAACGTTTGGGCCGGTATTTACAACAACAGAATTGTAGGGCCTTTGTTTTTAGAAGAAACTTTAAACGGGGATAGATATTTAGAGCTTTTAGATACTCAAGTTATTCCGACGCTGGAGGAAAATGTACAACTGCCAAATAATATCTGGTTTCAGCAGGACGGGGCACCACCCCATTTCGCTCGCATTGTTCGAGATAATAATAATAAATAATAATAATAATAATTTATTTCCATAGACACTGATATATTAACAATGTGTGGGAATTGTCAACAGGTGTAAGATAGATATTAACATATAGTAGTTACAAATATAAACTAATACAAATAATAAGAAATAACGATCAACATATAACTAAACAACATATTAAAGTTGTGGATAACACAAAAAACAATTAAAGAAAATCAATGATCTACACTTAAATGATGTAACAAAATCGCAGTGGAACAGTGTTATATAAAACTATAGTCTACAGGTTCTATTCAAAAAACTCGTTAGTCGAATAAACACATTTATTTATAAGATATTCTTTTAAAAGATATTTAAAAGCTACTGTGACTAGAAGTATTTTTTATATGTAGTGGTATGTTATTAATAGTTATTTATGGTACTAGTGAGTTAAGTAAGATATTATCCACGGAGATATTAATCCTACGGCCCTCGTGGGTTAATTTTTCTGAGTGGATAATATCATTAACTCACGTGTGCCATACAACATTTTATCCAATATCTAATCATATTTCATAAAAACATAATTTATTGAAGATTTTATACATTACAAAATATTATTTCATGATGGTACATGCAATAGTAGGAGGCTGTTAAAGTAAAAAAAAGTAGTGGCTAGTTTGCAGGTCTTGGTTTTACGAATTAAAAACAATGTGTGTTTGACGTTTCTTCTTTTAGGTTATAAGATCGCATAAACAACTGCTATGTGTAATAAAGTCGTGGCAATCACTCTTTTTACACAGTTGTTGATTCTACTTTATGGTAAATAAAATTTAATATTTAACATCTTCTATATTATAAGAAGAGATGCTTATTAAAATCTGAATTTTATATCTGATAAGATTATATCTATGAAATTATAATAAGCATTTTACCCTATAATTTAGTTAATATAGAATTTCTTTTATAAACTATGAATTAATATTTTATTTAGGATAAAGAAAGTAGAACCGACAACAGTGTAGTAATCAATTCCAGCGACTTTATCAAACATAGTTGTTATGATCAATTCGCATTGGGGAGCACAAAACTAGAAGATTACCAAATATCTATTATGTTTTAAATAACTATTTCTTATTATAAACAACCGAAAAATTGATGTGTCTGTTCCTATCAGCTTGTAGTGATAACAATAAATATATTTGTGGAATGAAACTGAAGGTTTGTTTCCAGGGAGTGAGTTTTTCAAAAATAACCCACGTTGCCCTTTGCAACGTGGGTTATAGTGTGACAAAAGAGTAAACAATCACTTTCCTTATTTATAATGAACACAGTAAACATGGTATTTATAAAGAGGTGTTGGATAAAAAGTTTTAATCCTAATATATTAGGCGAATTTTTTGTTATATTAAGTATTCCAAAAGGAACGTGGAAATCATTTTTATTCCTTGTGTCATGTTTATGAACCATGTTATTTGTAAAAAATCTAGATCTATTATTAAATATAAAGTTCGCTTAGATAGGAAATTTTATCATAGGTGTATTGGAAGAAGAGGTACCAATGAATGGCCTGCGCGATCCCCCGACCTTACTCCACTGGACTATTTTCTATGGGGTTATTTGAAGTCCAAAGCTTATCTTAATCGACCAAACAGTTTGCAAGAACTAGCTGAAAAAATAAGCGAAGAGAGTTATGTTATAAAGGAGTTTACAAATATACTAGCCTTTTGTCAAGAAGTAAATGAAGGTCAGTTTGAACATTTACTACATTAAGTTTATTTTCCCTTTACAAAGTACTCCTGTTTTATTTTCCCGTTTTGTATTAATTTAATTTTGATTACTAATGTGATTGTTACGTTTGTTTCATAGACTACTAGATTTCATTAGTTTTAAACATATAGAAATAAAACATATCGAACTCCATATTTTTGTAATCGTAATAAAATGTACTATTCAAAATTAAAATAATATACAGGGTGTTCAATTACAAATTTTAAAATCGGCATTACTTCCGGTTAAACCGGAAACTCAAAATTGTGAAAAACATTCAAAGCAAATACACAATTTACTGTAATATACCTACCTCTGTATACATATTAACATGTGCTTTTAAAAATAATTTGTAAAATATTTCCAAGTAATTAAAATTACTACTTCTTTTTAACATTTTGTTCATTAGTTTAAAGAGTACTCATATCCTGAAAATTGTGAAAAGAAATTACAATTAGACCCTCTTATAAAGAAAAATCATTTAAATAAGTACAAACTACTTTTAAAATAAATGTGGTAGACGCGCGATGATGTTTTTCATAGCTCAGTCAGTCAAAGCGGGGTGATAATAAACCAAAGTCGCTGCCGCCCTAGGTCCAGCCGGCAGGTAACTTCTTAATTTTTACTTTTCTCTCCGAGAATTATTTTTCGCAAATTTTAATAAATTGTATTTTAAATTTGTATTTCTGACTTGCAATATTGCTAATGCTAAATAAACTGGATGCTATTTAAATGTATTGAACGATTACATAAGTAAAAATGATGATTTTCTTACATTGGTAATCTGAATAGGTGTTTAATTAATGAAAGTTATTAATTCTTGTTTACCGGGATATGCTGGTAAAAATACATCTAACACTTAAAAATAACTGTATGCTGTTTAATTTTAAAATACGTGTAGTAGATTGGAACTGTCGTGCTCGTATATCTCAGATAGCGTGGGGCAACAGTAGGCTAAAAGACAATTATTACGACCCAGACTCGAGACTGACGGACGCTCAATCTTCTATTTTTTTAGAATCTTTTTAATTAAATATTTTAAAACGGCAATATTATTCTTTCAAAAACTTCTATTGATTTTGAAATTGATTTGATTGACTAACTGTATTTTAAAATTTATTAAAATTATGTGAAAAATGAACTGTTTTGAAAAGGAAAGTTGCCACTTAAATTTTGATTAAAAAAGAAATCTTCTGTCAGCTGGGATCGAATTTAGGGCGGCAGCAATTTTGGTTTATTATCACCCTGTTTTGACTAAGCTACGAAAAAAACAATAGCACCTACCACATTTATTTTCAAGGTAGGTTGTACTTATTTAAATGATTTACCTTTGTAAGATGTCCTAAATGTATTGTTTTATTATCATTTCAGGATATGAGTATTTTTCAAAGTAATTAACAAAATGCTAAAAAGAAGTAGTAATTTTATTTCCTTTGGCAGATTTTACAAACGATTTTTTCACAGGACGAGTTAATTCCTATATTCGATTTCCCAATTAGACATAATTATATCGAATTTATGGTATATCGATTTACAGAGTGTCATGTTTAAGAGTCTACACTCATTTGGATAAGCTTTTGGCTATGGAATATAGCCATAGATAGCAAAAAAATTAAAATAACATATATATATTACTGTGATATTGCATTTAAAGAAAATAGTATTTTGCCCCCACATTAACAAATGCCCCACGTTGACAGCGACATAAATAAATATGCAGTGATATTGGTTTATTAAAAATAATAAATTATTTTTAAAAAAATTTATAATATATTTAAAATTGTGAATAATTGCTGTTAGATCGTAGATAATTAATTTAAAAATTTAATTGATTTTTTTAAAATGACTGTGAACTTTGGAAATGCTTTTCAACTTCCCTCTTTTGTAAATTTTTATATGATTAGAAAATACCTTTTAATAGTTTTAAATAATACAATATTTATATAAATTAATGTTACGTTAGTTCTTGACTAACTCAAGTTTACGTAAGAGAGTTGGGCGCCAATTAAATAATATAAAATAACTGAATTAAATTATTAATAAAGACTCATCTCAGAGCGAATGGGGAATCTTGTGGTTTTAAAAAATTTACAAATTGAAATTGAAATCACCTTTAAAATTGAAATCTTAATTAAGTTTAATTATAGCTAAATTGTTTAAATCACTTTACTACACTTCACAAACGATAGTCTTTACTTCAGCAGATACCAATACAGAAAGGAAATAACTTCCTACCTTTTATATATCGTTGCTTCTTTCCTTTTGGTATAGTTGTCACTTTATGTTGTCCCAGTGCTGGTTTCCAATTCCGGTTGACTTTCTTTTGCATGGATTTCCCATATAACACCATCCACACACATGATTTTGGTAACTCACTTTTGTTTATTTTAATAACGGGTACTTTTTCCCTTAATCGAAGAATATTTTTGGTATTTTGTTTTATGTGTTTAATTAAATAAAATACCAGTTTATGGTTTTAACGAAGGTTTATTGACTAGCAATAATTTTAGCTAGTAATTTCATTACTAATCGCAGGCGGTTCTTTATAACAATATAATATCTTTACAATTTTATACAGACTATACACTTTCGCTGTATTTAATTCACCAACCAACTTAACTGTCTATTTAAGACTAGGCTATTTAAATTTTTTACAATATTATTTTTCACGACTTTACTCTGTCGCCGTATCTTAAAGACTGCTTATTTACATTTGTACTATTTTATCTTACACGACTGTACTCCGTCGCTTTCTATCAGTAAGTGTCTATTTTACATTATATTAATTTGACGACTGTATTTGTACGCCGTTTATCATGAACTTTACTCTTTCGCTTTATGTCTGGAAGTGCCTTAAAAATATGATTTTCTAAGCTTATATACTAGGTACTTACTATTTACATCATCATATTACACAATTTGACGTCACCTTACCATCTAATACAATGACTACACTATTTACAAACATAATAGCAGATTAAAACATACTCATAATAGTTGACTCATCGATTACAGCTTACTACACAACATTTGCAATAATAAAGAACTATTTACATAAACAAAAACCTTTAGAGAATCACATAACCAGTCGATATTACACATTTGAAATTAGTCATAAATGAATTACATAATAACAATAACTTGCGCACAAGTGGATGTTACGTATTCTTAAATATTTGGTGAGTAAACTGTTTGATAATAAATAAAGAAAACATCTATTATTTAACCTTATTAAAAAGTACACATTGGTTGTATAATCAATCACACACCAGTAACTAACTTAAATTTATTTTTAACTGGAAAAGTTGATAAAAATATTTCAAAAGTGTTAGTTTTTAACAAAGATTTTAAAATTTTACAAAATTTTGAAACTACCATCCACAGCAATATATATATTAGGGTGGCTTTAAAAAAATTCTTTTTTTTACAAACAGGTGGAAACGATCCCAAATGATCAAAATAGAAGGGCAAATTAATTTTAGCTTTTTCTTAAAACAAAAAACCGTGCCGCAATAGACTTTTTGGAAAAATGCGTTTTTAGCATGTAATTTTTTGTTTAAGTCAGACGTTAACTTTCTCCTATTCAAAATAATGTTTCAATTCTTTCTTAGATGATTTTAAAGTAAAAAGTTTCAAATTAGTTAAAATTAAATTGAATTAATTTTTGTTTTTCTATGAAAATACTTTAAATTGAAACAATATTTCTCAGTAATTTCACAACTTCGAGTCCGTTGTGGCACAGTTTTTAGTTTAAAAAAACCGATAAAATGAATTTGTACCTTCTTTTTTCATCATTTAGGATTGTTTTCACCTGCTTGCAGAAAAAAAACTTTTTTTTAAGGACACCCTAATATAGATTTTGACCTCTAGTTTACAAAATCAGAACCCATTTTAGAACATGTGTTGGTATCGCGCACTGCGTCATCGGGATTTTTTGAATGTAGCCGTTAGTTTTCAAGTATGAAAATCAATAGCAAGTGCGATTCTAAATAAAAAGGATTTGGTAGACTACCGTTTAACAGTCTACACTCAATCATTTGAACAAACTGACTATAGCAGTGGAATTAAAAGAACGTTGTATATTTCTGCCTCTGCTTTACGTAATCTGTATTAGAACCCATTTTAAAACATGTTCTGGTACCGTAACATCACGTTATCGTAACTTTTTAAATGGAATCATTCAGTTTTAGGTATGAAAATCGATAACAAATGTGACTTTGAATAGAAAAGTAGGTATTTAGGTACTATAGGTCTAAAATGCATGATAACGGTGTTAAGGTAAGTACTCACAGCAGCGGATACGCAGACGGATGTCATACGATTGGTCGGTTTGAGTCGATTTGACTCAAACCAACCAATCGTATGACATCCGCTGCTGTGAGTACTTACCTTTAGAACCAATTAACCGTTTCTGTTCCGTTTAACACTCTACATCATTCGGACAATTTTCAATCATTCTAGCTAAACGAACTGTGTATTTATTTATTATTTTGACCTCTAGATTCTGAAATCAGTATTAGAATCCATCTTAGAACATGTGCTGAAACCGGATATGACGTAATGGTGATATTTTAAATGGAACTATTATGTTTTGAGAATGAAAATTGATAGTAAGTTTGAATCTGAAACTCTGAATAAACGGCTTAATACTTAGTTACCCTATGTTTGGTGTTTCATTTTTAAGCAGCTATGTTGTACGTGAACTGATAATTAAATTTACTCACACAAGGTTCTCACGCTACAAAGGTTACTTTCTTAGCCGTCAAATACGCCCAAAGGTTTTGTCCAGAACTATCTTCTTAAGTGTAGGTATATGGGATTACAACTTACTCTTAAATAATTTATTGCCGTGTGTTTCGAAAAATTCGTAGAAGAATATTGTTTTGGTTACATTTTTTAGTTACACACTAAAATTTGAAAATATCTAAGTGCTTTACATCGTTGGATAGTCTCAGAGAGTGCTCTATGCCATCAAAGTTGCCTCAGTGTCGATATATTGCATCCTCAGAAACTGCAGTATTCTAATTCTAACATTTGAGCTTCTGATTTTTTTTTGAAACGCAAGTACCACTTATTAGTATGTATACGTACTGCACAATAAAAAAGTATCGACATACTTAGGTACTATTGATTTCATAATGATCTAGGACAGTAATGTTAATATGATGCTATTTTTTACATCAAAAAATGGTAAAAAATAGCATCAATTTAGTCTTGATGTTCTAGATTAGATCATATCGTTATGAAACCTTTAGTAATTGATTGATTGTATAACGTATTAAAAAGGTAATAAGAGTACCATGAATAAAATCTCAGCTTGTACGTCTGTCAGCGTTGTACGTAAGTCGGTCCTTAAATACATTAAGAACGTATGTTAAATGTTAAACGAGAAAGAATCTGTTAAGTGATTCTAACTCCGTTGTTATACATGTTAGACCTGTAGTACCACAACACCTTTTTATTTAAAATTATGGTTGTTATCGATTTTCATACTAAAAATCTAATAGTCCATTTAAAAAAAAGTCACGATGACGTCATATCCGTTTCTAAAATGGTTTCTAATACTGATATCGTAAACTAGAATTCAAAATATACAAAGTTCCAATCCAAGCAATTGAGTGTAGACTACTAAACGTGACAGAACCCGATAATTAGTTCTAGTTTCTTTGTCAGGCATTTTAGATCTGTAATACCTTAATACTGTTCCATTTCAAATCATGCTTGCTAACGATTTTCATACTTAAAACCTAATAGTTCCATTTAAAAAAGGCACGGTGACGTCATATTCGGTACCAACACATGTTCTAATAAGATAGGTTCTAATACTGATTTTGTAAACTAGAGGTCGAAATATACAAAAAAATTTTAGTTCCACTGCTAAGGTCGGAAAATCATCCAAATGATTGAGAGTAGATTGCGTTAAACGGGATAGAACCCGTTAATTGGTTCTAGCTCCGTTATCAGGAATTTTAGACCTGTAGTACCTTAATACTATTCTTAATTCTATTCAGACTAGGGTTTCTGGGTCTCGACAATTTTTCAATTCCCGGGTCTTTTTCTTACGTCCAGAGAATTCCCGGGAATCCTGGATAGTAATTTTACATAGGTAAGTATTATTATATCAAATAAAAAATTATTAGATATAAGTAAAATCAAATTAAAAGTTTGTCCAGTTAAAGTTAAATTCTTTCAATAGAAAAAGAAACTACTCCAAGAATCATTTCCCTTTTTTTAAAATTTCCACGAATTCATTATTATTCGAGGAGCCATGAATGAAGGTTTCTAAATAAAAATGTAGGTTGAATTCCTTCGTAACAAATGAAATTGTTCCAAGAACTATTTCCACGAATTCATTTTATTATTTGAGAACAATGAATAAAGGTTTGTAAATAAAAATGTAGGCGAAATCCTTTCAATAGCAAAAGAAAATGTTCCAAGAATTATTTCACCCTTTTTAAATTTCCACGAATTCATTTTATTATTCTAAGACAATGATTGAAGGTTTCTAAATAAAAATGTAGGTTAAATTCCTTCGTAAGAAATAAAACTGTTCCAAGAATTATTTCACCCTTTTTAAATTTCCACGAATTCATTTTATTTTTCGAGGACAATGAATGAAGGTTTGTAAATAAAAATGTAGGTTACATTCTTTCGTTAGAAAAAAAATTGCTTCAAGAATGATTTCCTCTTTTTAAAATTTTCACGAATTAATTTTAACATTCGAATGAAAGTTTGTAAAAATAGAAATGTAGGTTTTTCGGTTATAGCTCATACTTCTAAGTTTTGCAGAAGGCGGACTAGAAAATCTTTGTTCACGAGCACAAATCAGGGCACATGAAAAATGTTCAATATCTTATATAGCTTATATTTTTTGGGATCCAAAATTCGCATACAACAGCTGTTTTAAAAATAATACAAACATTTGTTTTTAATAACGCTTTAAGTAATACTCTAATCAGTTTTCCTTAGAAGTTCCCATTGGAAAATAACTAATAAATAACAATAATAATATTGAATTAAAATAAATAGTTAATAAAAATAAATAATATTTAATTAAAAGCACAGCAATACATAAATAGATTCTCTTGTCATAAAATTATTTCTTTTCTTTTCTCTTCTATGGCAAGACGTTCCATGTTTAGTGTGTTGCATTGTTTGTCAGCAAGTTTTTAAGTCATTCGTAACTTTAACAAAACATTATTCCTGAATATGAGGATAATTTAACCAAGCAAGTATTATTTCAAATATCTATTTGAAGTTTCCAAAATAAACAGTTTTAAATACAATCATCCTTCTAAACCACTTTGCTCTTTTCTAGATAAAATACCTGGTTGCACCCTATAATTTTTTATTATTTTTGGTTTATTGTGGTTATAAATACTTCAACATGAATTTTTAAATACAAACATTCTCTTTAGGAAGACTGCTATTTAAAAACATTAGTACGTAACCTGTTTATAAAAAAGATATGAAATTCCAGATTAAAAGCCTTTTTGTATACAGTTGAATAAAAAGTACAGTTTACTTATTGAATGGCTTGGCCAGGTATGGTACCAAACAGAAGCTTCTTACTGACACTAATTCCTTTCCTTGTATTGGTTATTTATAGTCAAGTTGTGAATAATTTGTAATTCTTTTTTCTCTTAAATACCTTTTTTTGTTCTCTGTATGTTATCACTTTGCTTTAACATGAGCACTCAAAACAATGAATTCTGGCATAATGGTAATGGTGGCAATCTAAAGTAACTACTAATACATAATTTTAATTAATAACCGAAAATTAGTATACGACTGATGCAAGCTTCCATATCTTACATCAAATATAAGATGCCTCACACTGGAACTAATGCTTTTATTTGTTATTCTCAAGCATGTGGTCGTGAGTTATCTTTCAGTCAGTTAATAGATCATGCTGCAGTATCCGAGCGGTTGTTAGACAAACTTTAGTGGTTAATTTATAGATCTTGTATCAATTTCTCCACTAGTTTAAAGTACACTCCAGTCATCCCAGTTTAATTAACTTTAAGGGCGCGTTATCGCCGCCAGTGTTAATAATAGGAAGCTTCAGAAACTATAAACACCTAAAGATGGCACTACGGTCGGCAAAACGGAATTAATTTCTTAAAACTAAAATTTGAAAATGTAAATAGAAACATTATTTGATCGCATCGCAGTTCTCTGCTCACAGTGTTGCCAGACATGCGTGACCTTTTAAAATATCTTAAGTTTAACTGAAATTTTTAATTTTTAAATGCCAAGGAATAATTTAAGGTAGTTGGAATCAAAAAGGGGAATATCAAACTGCTAAATATCTTTAAAAATATCAGTTGTTCTTGCTGGTTTTAAGAAAAAGAAAAGTATTACTATATGAAAATATAGAAAATATATATTCGTTTTAAGAAATTAATCAGGACTAATTAAGAGTGAAATGGTTTATTCAAAAATTAACCGTCACATGCTCTTAAGTAAAGAAAAGCAACATTTACTTCGGGAATTTATTAAATAATAGTCAAAAGATTAGGAAAGTTTAATTACTTTTAAATGTCCCGCGAATATTACCACCCAACGTTTCCTGGTGCAGAAAGCGTTCAACTAAAAATGACTGATTTTCGTGCTGGCATATTTAAATTTCCGCGCCGTGTAAATCTATTTTATTTCAATCAATACTAAATAAGTAAGCAAAAACATTTATCCATTGTCATAGATTTTGTTATTAAACAGTGTTATAATGACTGTATTATGGTTATTTCTTAGAAAACGTTAATTCTACAAGATTGACGATGTTCGACTACGATTATAAAATTTATTTTAGATATCTACTCCTTACACACTACCTTCAATCTACATCAAACGTTATCTTACTAAAAAACGATTATTAAAAGAAAACTGAATGAAAAACGTGAGCTATATTTTGACGGTAATATTTTGCGCCAATAACGCCCCCTTAATAAACGATTAAATGACTTTAATAGTTCACAGTAATAATATTCTATCGTTACTATCACCGTCTGTAGAAAATGACTTTATTTCCACGAGAGAAAAAGTGCAACTTTCTTTCCTAAAATGCGGGAAAAAGAGTTGTCTCTCCACTGTGGTGATAGAAAAAAAGCTTCATCTACACCGCAACAATTCATGTTTCTACAGACGAAACTGTAATGTTTTCATGCCTAATCCTTATCTAAAAAGAATTTAAAACGCTTCTTCATCAACAAGATTTTCTAAGAATTTCTTATTAGTATTTATGAGTCCTTTGGAATATTTCTCTTAAGACATTATTGGTAAAATAGGTAAATAGTATTTATTTACCTGATACAATCTTTTAAGGTATTTAAACTGCAACTTTCACCAGTCAGCACTAGTTAGAAATGTATTCAAAATAAAATTCGTTATTAGAAAGGTAATTCTGGTGTAGTAATAGTCGTAATAGCAGTCGCATTGCTGACTTTAGATGAGCTCACAAAAAGCAGTTTAAGGAAGACAAATTTGGAAATCGGTCAAGCCCTTCAAGTAAATCTCTTCTACGAATTCACGACCCGGAAATCTGTGATTCGACCACTTTCTCACCTGCAAGTCATAATGAGGAGGAGCCCCACCTTGTTGTAAAAAGAATCCATTTTCATCAAATAGTCGGTTACCGGCTCCATACAACTAATTTCCGCATTGTCCGTAATGAGGGAGTTAATAAAATTCTTGTAGGAGTTGTAGATACAGATATTTCTACATTTCAGTTTTCGTCAATGAAAATTTCTGCCAAACATTTTTTTGAGGACGCTGTGTATGAACTTTATCTCAATACAAGTATGTAGTTTTGACGATTACCAGAATTATCTCATTTTGATAGAATATACATCACTGATCAAATACTTTTTTACCAGACCTTCGTTTGTATTTCTTCGATTAGTGATAGCTTAACAGTATTTGATTCTCTTGTCAATACAACTTCAGCAATTCTTGAGTCATTTCCACGTTATACACACAGGGCTTTCTTCGGGTGTTTCTTCGTGACCTTGAGTCTAAAACCAACCAAAAATTGAGTTTGTGCAGCCACTTTTTGAACTAAATTAGGTGGGTTCATTACAAAATGTCCTAGTAACTCAATCTTGTATCTTCACTGACAACTATATCCCCATTCTGCTTCTTATTAGCCACAGCTCCTGTTTCTGAAAATTTATTCGGAAATTTTAGCAAGTACACTTATGGATGTATTTTATTAAACGCAGTTGCAGTTCTTCTAGTATTACTATTAGTTATAATTACTTACGACTCTTACTAATTGATTACTATTAGATCGTTCCTCCAAAGTGTAGCGGCGTAGACTTCTTTTCAGAAAACCGATAATAATATTGATGCACACTGGAATAAAAGTCGACAACAAACAACAAAACAACTAAATTGTTAAAAATACCAAAACGTAATATTATGATAAGAATTAATGAACTTTGACGTAGATTACGTCTAACTCCAGGGATAGTATGGGCGGCATAAGACCGATAGCTTGTAACAAAAACTGGTCTCTATTAAAACCATTATGTCTTTAAACATGTATGCCAAATTGCACTTATGTTAGCATTTTCGTAAACAGCCTGGAGTCCAATTCCGCGGCGCCCTTTGTGCGTGGGAAGAATTATACAATATTTCAGGGTTTGCTGCCGCGTTTGACACAGTTTATCTAGGCAACCGTTTTAGGGATGTCGATGATATCTGTTCAAATATACGAATAACATTCTTTGAAACGCCTTTCACGTCTTTGAAAGGGTTTTTACCAGTTTCTTTAAAAAGAAAAACTGGTTAAGAAAATCAACAGTGTAAGGCTACACTCTTGTTCAGAACTGCATTTTTTAACTAATAATTTGCTCAAGAAATTGAAACAAATAAAACCTTGATTTTAATTTTAGTAAGAATTCTATTTTTATTTAGTAAGAATTTTAATTGAATATTTTATATTCAAAAGTCCCGTGTCTCGAATTATTTTTTCCGGGACTCTAGGCCACAAGAAATTGGAGAATTCCCGGGACTTGTGTCTCGGAAATTTCTCGGGTAAGAAACCCTAATTCAGACTCATGGTTGCTATCGACTTTCATGCATAAAACCTAGTTCCATACACAAAAATAGTTCCATTTAAATTAACGTGATGTTACGATACCAGCACATGTTCTAAAATGGATTCTAATACTGATTTAGTAAACTAAAAGTTAAAATATTCAGTTCTTTTAATTTCATTGCTGTAGACTGTTAATCATGACACCCTGAATATGGAAAGAAAAGTCGATATGTCCCATATCGTATTTCAATATATTTGATTCGATACATCGTTTTATACAAGGTGTCCCACAATGCTGTTTACACGCAATATCTCCCTTATTTGAAAAGATAAAGAAATCAACCAAAAACTATTGTGAATGACTCAAAACGGACCTTCAGAAAACATCCTTAACTGTTGGTTGCATAAACGTTTAAGAGATCATGCCAACTTGAAACATTTTTCAAATTGCACTCTGTTTTTTCACGGAAATGTATTCTTCACTTCATTCTGCATAGTTAGTATGCCTTACTTAATTATCTAATGTGCATTTAGGGGTTGAAAAAAATATTATTTATAAATTGTACACTTCATATTCACTAACTAAATTATTTATTCAAAAAATATGATTAAAGCTGTGTCTACAAGGAAACTACTAAGGCAGTTTAAAGCCTGTGTAGAGTCCACAGGAGGGCATTTTGAGAATTTGCTTTAAGTTTAAGATAAATTCAATTTATAAAAAATATTTACAACCCCTAAATGCACATTAGATAATTAAGTAAGGCATACTACCGTATGCAGAATGAAGTTAAGAATACATTTAAGTGAAATAAACAGAAGGTGCAATTTGAAAAATTAATCAAGTTGATCTCTTAAACGTTCCTACGCAACCAGCGTTTAAGGATGTTTTCTGAAGGTTCATTTTGAGTCATTTACAATAGTTTTTGGTTGATTTCTTTATCTTTTCAAATAAGGGAGATATTGCGTGTAAACAGCATTGTAGACGCCCTGTATACCAATAAATGTAATTATTTAACTTTTATTGATTTGAAATAATTAGTCTATAAAAAAAGATAAAAAACATCTTAATTTGATTTCCCGCTTGCAATATCAAGTTTAAACTTTTTTCTTATACGTTAAGAAAATTTTAATTTTTAACAAAAGCTCATAGAACAATATAATAACAGTAAAATATAATAATACAAAGTTATAGCAAAGGGCGTATCAAAAATAACGAATATTGGCACTTAAACACGAGATAAGTTATTACATCCTTCTCATGTTGCATAATGCCGAAGATTGTAGTTTGTTGAACTTGAAATAATTTGTCAATAAAGTACGATTTTGTCTATGCCGCAGAATACTAAGAACGTCCTGACGAAGATGACTGTTGATCTTGAAATACATTCGTAAATAAGACATATGTCCTTTTTACTTATGTTGCAGTTTAAATAAATTCAAGATTTAATAACAACTTTAAAATAAAAATATCCGACTTTTAAAGAGAACATTGTAGTTCCTAATAAGGTAAGTTAATTAAATTATAATAACTGCTACAACCCATAGCCTGGAAACAAGGCCCCAGAAGCTATAAGCTTATGCGGGAGGGAGGGGGCGATTATAATTATTACGTAGGCCCTAAGTGCGGCTGCAGCCGACTTACAGTTGGAACAGCGCAAACCCCACATTTGTGTCACAGCTAAGGAAAACTGCAGAAAACCTTAACCAGATCTGCCGGCACCGGGAATCGACCGCGGGCCGCTTGGGTGAAAGTCCAGCACTCTAGACATTACACTACCAAGGCTGTTATTAATTATGCTATTATAAATTAATGGGCAATTTTTATTGGTGTGGGTGGTATGGGTATTTCAACATATTTGATTCGACACATAGTTTTATATATCAATAAATGGACAGTCTTTGCCATCCCTAGTCTTGGGGTTCGTAAACTTGTTGAACGGTATTACGCTGCCGTATTGAGACAGCGAGATTTAATTGAGTCATTTTTGTCGATGAGTGTTTAAATATGTATTTTGATGATGATTCAGATTTGATTACACATGTTTGAAATCTGATCCTGAAATTTATAGTACATGAAAACTAATTTTCAGCAATGTGAAATTTATATTTATTGAATGTGAAAATTGATTTCGTTGCTTGGAAACTAGATTTCAGAAGTGTTAAATAAAGCTGTCAATGGCATAATTTTCACAAGAAATTCTATATGAGCTATATCTTTGGCAAAAGATGAAAAATCCACGTAATGGTATAGCCTAAGGTATGCATTGTAGCATGTGAATACAGTGCTTAATGGCCTTGGCCTTTGGATAATTAATTTGATTTACAAGGTATTTGATAGTTTGGAAAAACAGATAATAAGGTTTTTATAAATTGATATAATTTTGTAGTTTTATTGTTTTAAACGTTTTATTAGCACTTAATTTTTTTATGATTCTTCCATTAGACAATCTTGATTTCTGAGCTTCAAGATCCATATCTCAAAAGCACCATTTAGTGTTCTTGCGGAAACTTTCGTTGAATTAGCGTCTAAAAATAATGATTGTTTATATATATTTAACAACAAATAGTGAAAATGTATATCTGCATTATTGCACGATATTGTCTAAAGTTATTATAGGCGCCTCATTTCCTTATCTGTCGTTTTCTTCCACGGAAAGGAATGTTTAGAAAAATGGGAAATGATGGCATGGATATTTTAAGGTCAAGTTGTTTAAAAAATACCGTCTAGTAGGTAAACATCAAGAGGGTTAGTGGGGGGATCTTATAAGAGAGATGTGCAGTAAACGGTGTCTGGTCGCATGAACGCATGATAGCGCGGTGAACTAGCCTCTCTTGCCCCTCAGTTGCCGGCTTGCATACGCATTGCGTGTCCTCTAAAAGCCCTCTAAAGTTAGGTCATTGAATTTGGACTCTTGTCCTTCAATAGTCGCGACCGTGCTGCATTCGGCAGAGCAATGGCCTCAATAACCCTACTTCGCCGCCGCCATCGTCGTTGAGCTTGTTTACGCACCAAGTCGTTACTGCATCATCTTTTTTAACACACATATACACGCATCTCAACACGCAAATGCGTAACGAATGTAAGAATTTAGCGCTGTAATTAAATTGTTTACTTAAAAACGCGTCGAAATCTATATGTCAATTACGAAAATCGCCCAGTGGTTGGTTATTTTGGAATGAAATTATCGGGCGACTGTTCCTACTTCTTATTATTGCTACAACTTAGACCGCAAATAACATCAACCATTTAATTGCTAATCGCTCTCACTGCCTATAAAAACTGCCTGCGGTTGGGAATTTCTTTCTGAATCGTACCCATTTATCAATACGGGTAAATTAGGTAATGAGACCCGCCAACTTGTAATAAGTTTACTAATACCACAGTTCATGCGGGTTATCAATAGAGAATTATTGAAACGGAAAGGGCGAATTTTTAAGGGATGTAGATTAATTTCATTTCTGAATTTAATTGCAGTCGCAATAGGCGTGGAATTTTTACGTTGTTGAATCAACTGTGGAAATGGTAATACTAATAGTAGAAAGGAAAGCGCGTCCATCCGTATAAAAAACTAGTGGGCTAGGGCAAGTTGGTGTTTGGAAGGTTGGTCATCAAAAGTCACCGGCCAGCGATCCGCCAGCCAGACCAACATCCTATTCATAACCCTTCCTAACAATCTGCCTCTTCCGGTAGCCAAGAAGTCGCATGTATTTAACAAAACGAATGATAATTAAGTGGAAAAAGTATTATGTACACGTTTTGTACGTTTTAAAAGCCGCAAGTCTTTTGATTAAAGTAGAAAAATGTCAGAAATGTATTCTAAACACACTCGTTAATCTGAACATGCCTGAATACTAAATAATTTAAGAATTTTTACTTCTATTGTCTATTTAAATTTTCATTTGAATTTAAAACATTGGCATTGGTTGTCTTTCGAAATTAAAAGTAGTTTTAACATTATTTTTGAAACAGATGGAATCTCTATAAAGTGTCTATTATTTATTATTTGTGTTTCTAAACTTTTGTATAGCACTGTATATTAGAAAGCGCAATGAGAAAGAACCGCTTAGCCCAGCTCCACACATGCGTATACGAATATTCGTGTGCAAACGCGAATATTCATGACTGAATGTTCGTTTGCGAATGTATTCGAACAATTCCCTACACACTTAACATACGGTAACCGAATATTCGCGTATAGTATATATAAGGCAGACACGTGAGGGTTAAGACGAATGTTTGATCCCTTTGACTCGCGCTAATTTACCGCTACAAGACGGATCGTGCTCGTGGACGAATAGCAAATATTCGTATACGAATACAAAAATTCCATCCACACTTCACGTATTTGTGTACAAATAACAAACATTCGTCAACGAATAACGCATGTGTGGAGCTGGGGTTACACCAGCATTATAAAAACAAATAAAAATGTGCCGAATTAGATCTTACAAAATAAGGAAATTACTTAGCATGTATGTTACTTATACAATTTGGTTTCAAAATATTTGGAAGAAAGAATTTTAAGATACAGACGGTTACTGCCGCTTAAAAATCTATCAATTTGGAACAAATTCGGGATAAGTACGGAATTTATTGTTCACTACTTGTTTGTTCTGAGACTAAGAGTTTCCTTCCCTTCTGGTCCATGATAGTCTGGTAGTACTAAAGATGAATTCCCCACCCAAGCAGCATTTTTAGCCACCGCTACGTACCAGCAACCACCGGTGGAACTATAAAGTTTTTGCCGTTAGTCACAAGAACGTAATTGCTACGGTATTGTTACGTGCCTGGAACCAAAATGGGGGACAATCCTCGGGTAGCAGATACGTTGCAGTAACCTGTCCGGTACTTGTCCAGCTACCTTTAGGCTACGTAGCGGGAACGTGGCGGCGTAGTAATTGCTACTTTCGTGGAACTTTTTTTCTCTTTGACACATCGTGTCGCGTGTTGCTCTCTCTTACTCTTGCAACTTAACAAATATTCTTTCGCTTTCTCTGCTAATGCTGCGGTCGTGTCACAAAAAGGATTACTATTTTATTTGTAATACGTACATAATACATAAAGAGATGAAATGTTTCGTTATTTTATCAATCTAGCATACCAAAATTATAAACCATCGCAACTTTATTGTTAAATGCCATGATGATAGATCGAAAAATAACAACGTGCCTTCTTTAAATATATTTTTTAATAAAAAATGTCTTGAATAAATATGACATAAATACTTATAAATTGATAAACATGATAGAAACTAGTTTATTTTATTCCTAAGGCACAATTTGGCATCGATTTGTTATCTTTATTGGGAGTTATAGTAAAACACTTTTTAACAATTGCAACAAATTGCAAATTGATTAATAGCCTTCAACATTTTACAAGTATATATGGAGTAGTTTTGAAAAAGTCACCTTACAGTAGTATTAACTGTAAAATGTGTGTTTAAAGTTTGTGTCACTTTATAAACAGTAACGGGAACTAAACAAATTCTACTTCTAGGTTGTTGTCACCACGAAGTATAAAACAAGTTAAAAAATTCTGGAACTTTCAAGTGACTCTTACTAGAAAACGGCGTCAACGTTTCCGTAGCCACTTTCTAGCTCCTAATGTCACTGCAAAATTCCCATTGGAACTTGGAACAAATTTAAACGTTAATCGTAAACAAACAACCAATATTTTTATACTGATTGCTACTTAATAACAATTATTATTTAATTATGGCTTATTTTAAAGTTGTAGCGACTAAAGAAAAAAGGGGAATATATTTCACCCTTGTTTACTTCATGATGGTTTACCAGTGATCTCATTCCTATTTTTTTCTATTTTGAATTGTAAACAGTTAATTTTGTTTCCACTGATTTCACCTGACTGCTGTTTTAATTTTCTGTAAAAGGTGGACGTATATCTAAAATTCTTTTTTTTATTGCATTTGCCTTTGACATTTTTATTAAAAACTTGCAAAACTACCACTGCAAAAACACAATTAACCTCCAAATTCCAAACTAACCTACAGGAGATATGCCTCTTTAGAAGTTACTGTCACTTCATTGTAATTTTTTAATAGTAACTGGAACTTTCTAGTAATTCTGATGCAAAATGAGTAGTGAAAACTACTTTCGTGTGATTCTCCTGGGTAGTATAAACGTAAGTTTTACTTTTAATACTACTTTATAGTTCAGTTACTTTAAAGGTTAAGCAATGGTTTCAGACCGGTGGCAGGAACTTTCGGTGATACTTTAAAGTTTTAGAAACTTTCAAGTAGCTTTGGCCAAGTTACTGCTACAATTATAATATCACTTGAAGTTGCAACAACATTAAAGTAATTGTATGACGATATCGCGCAAACATAATATTTTTCAGCACGATTACTCTATGGGCGAAGTTAATCTTGAGAGACTTGACAGATTTACAGACTTGGGTGTTTCATTTGACTCATTCTTTAGGTTCAATATTCATTATGATAAGATTATCGCAGCTGCCTCTAAACAAATGGGCTTTATTATTCGTAACTGTAGATATTTTACAAAACTAGATACATTACTAATACTCTTTAATTCTACAGTTCGTTCCAAATTAGAATATGCTTTAGTTATCTGGAATCTTTTTTATGTATCACATAGCTTACAAAGAGAAAAACTGCAGAAACGTTTTCTCAGATTTTGTGCATATAAGTTCGATCACAAATTATTCACAATTATGATCGCAATGAAAATTATCCATCTCTATTAGCTAGATTTCAAGTGATATCACTGGAAACGAGAAGGCAACATGCTATCTTACTCTTCTTATTTAAAATTGTTAATTTTATGGTTGTTGCACCGTACTTACTCTCTAGACTGAACTTTAATATTCCGGATTCCCGTACTCGTTATAGCAATACCTTCTATTATCCATGTCCTAGAACAAACGCATACCTGAGTTCCCCGGTACTAACAATGATTAGAGCCTTTAAGAAATATGATCAACGCATTGATTTGTTCAGTTCTACCTACAGTTCTTTTCGGTGCTTCTTAACTGATTCACAAACTGATAACCATATCTGATATAATCATTTATTCTTTATTTATTCATTTCTATTTTTCTTATATAAGTAATTTAATAATATTTTGAATTTATAATCTCTTTGCAACTTTTATATATTTAATTTATATATTTAACTTATCACATATAACGTATTACTACCTATTTTTTTTGTTTTCCTTGCTAAAATCATTGTGTTTACTTGCATTATTTAATTATTTAGTTATATCTAACAATTGTATTTTTATTAAAAATGTTGTTTCTGTCATTTATTAGTACTATGCAGTAATATTTCTATGTAATATTTAATACTATTCAGTTGTTTCTATTTTTTATTAGTTACTATGCAGTAATATTCACGCAATTTTCTTTTCTTTTATATTATTTGTTTTCCCTGTAATTGGATATTTTGTATCTGTTGGGAAATAAATGTATTATTATTATTTATAAAATAATAAAAGTTTGAAAAATATTTTCAAACGTTCGATGACTATGCTCACAAAATTTCAAAATGATGTGTATGTAAATCACAGACAGCACCCTAAGACAGACTGTTTCGAGCTATTGGCTCTCATCAGTTAGGGGTAGCTGCCCGTGATTCCCATACATATCATTCGAGCTTATATACCAGCTCGGGAATAACATTAACACCGACAAATAATAGTGGTGCCTCCTATAGGAATCAGACCGCACTAAGCGGTTTTCTTCTGATCATCCATTACAGGATATACAAAATATAAAAAACAATAAAACCGGTCAAGCGTCCGACCGTATATTAAATACACAAAAATGTAAAATATAAAAATTTAAAACACAGAGTGTTTTATTAATGTGAGTATTCACATATATAAAATAATAAAAGTTTGAAAAATATTTTCAAAAGTTGGACTGTGTTTTAAATTTTTATATTTTACATTTTTGTGTATTAAATATACGGTCGGACGCTTGACCGGTTTTATTGTTTTTTATATTTTGTATATCCTGTAATGGATAATCGGAAGAAAACCGCTTAGTGCGGTCTGATTCCTATAGGAGGCACCACTATTATTTGTCGGTGTTAATGTTATTTCCGAGCTGGTATATAAGCTCGAATGATGTGTATGGGAATCACGGGCAGCTACCCCTAACTGATGAGAGCCAATAGCTCGAAACAGTCTGTCTTAGGGTGCTGTCTGTGATTTACATACACATCATTTTGAAATTTTGTGAGCATAGTCGTCCAACGTTTGAAAATATTTTTCAAACTTTTATTATTTTATATATGTGAATACTTACATTAATAAAACACTATGTGTTTTAAATTTTTATATTTTACATTTTTGTGTATTATTATTATTATTATTATTCCAAATTGAAGTAATTAAACCTATAAAGTCATAAATTTAGTTGTAGTTCGTAACAGCTACTCAATCAAAGTTCCGATCTCAGTTACCGCTACTTAGATGCTGCTTGGGCACATGTCAAGAAGAATGAGCTCAATATGAGGACGACACCGCACCCACGGACATCCCACAATGATCCCACAACCACGACGGCGGGTTTCACATGATTTCTTGCTTCTCCATAAGCGGGCCACCTCATCATCTCTTCGTCCCGAGTAGCTTAGTAGCCAACCAACGCGAATTGCAGAATTGACCAATAGTGAAATCACCAAAGTGTCTGAGGCGGCAGGAGTTACCTTAACTATTCTAACATTTTACCATTTGTCCTAATTTTATCTCTATTCCTTTTACTACCGAAACACTATTCTTCCAGTTTCAACCACCTTTCTTTCATATTTCTCTTACAATACGACCAACTGCAAATCATCAGATTAACTAACTTCGTGTACCACCATTTGCTTCCCAGCTCCAACATCTATCGATTTTTTGCCACCACTACCGACACTACATAGTCAATTATATGTTAATGTCTAGGGCCGAATTTAAGGATGGGCTGTGTGGGCTGCAGCCCAGGGGATCCCACCAATCGGCCCCCCCCCCACCAAATGAAAAACATTATAATTTTTCTAAATTCAAGAATTTGTTTTTGTTTTATTTTTTATATTTAAAAAAATATTGTCTGGGGAAAAAGACCGAATATATACAGTCTAATAAAAAAATCACAAAAATCTTATTGAACATTACACATTTTATCAATTTCATGCAATTATTTAACTCTTCTCGATTTGAAATAATTATAGTTTATAAAAAAGATAAAAAAATCTAAATTTGATTTGTAAATATCAATTGCAATATCAAGTTTAAATTTTTTCTTATACGTTAAGAAAACTTTAATTTTTAGCAAAAGCTCATAGAACAATATAACAACAGTAAAATATAATAATACATAGTTATAGCAAAGGGCGTCTCAAAAATAACGAATATTGGCACTTGAGTACGAAATAAGCTATTACATTCTTCTCATGTCGCATAATGCCGAGGATTGTAGTTTGTTGAACTTGAAATAATTTGTCAATAAAGCACGATTTTGCCGATGCCGCAGAATACTAAGAATGTCGACGAAGATGACTGTTGATCTTGAAATACATTCGTAAACAAGACATCCTTTTTACTTATGTTGCAGTTTGTTTATCTTAAAATAAATTCAAGATTTGATAAAAGCTTTAAAATAAAAATATCCGCCTTTTAAAGAGAACACTAGTTGTATTCTTTTTACCATTTTTAAGTGAGATTCTTACTTATCCTCATTATCTTAGTAAATTGTTGTGTTCTATTTACTTGTCACAAGTGAGTTGCTACTGAGATATCTTGTTCCCCCCTTGCCCCAACTGAGCCTGTGCTTGTTATTTAGCTTACTTCAAAAGTTCAAAGTATGAAGTGAAACAGTTTTTTGAGGTTATTATGTCGTATGTAAACAAACGTGTGATCATAGAAAGTATATGTATATATGTAGTTTATTGAAAATGAATTTAAGCTACGGCAGTTCTCATAGTACATTGCAGGAAAGTAATATAAAATAATATTTTCCAACATCTTTGTGAAAAACACAAACGATTACAAATTTGTGGTGTTTTTGCTTGTTTACATAAAAATGTTTCTATGTTCTTTTTACTTTTCAATGGCCTTAGTTAATCTCACTTTGTCTTAGCTGAGTACATCTTAGTACTAAGACGATCTGTGGTAAAAAGAATACACCTATCGTAATTCCTAATAAGGTAAGTTAATTAAATTAATGGGCAATTTTTATTAGTGTGGGTGGCTTTGAATTTAATAAAAAAAATAAAAGCCATTCGGCTTTATAAGTAAATTCCATTATGAGTTCTATTCTGCGATGTTAGTAAATTGTTTAAACCTGAATAATTACTCGATTCAAGTAATCCTTTTCAGTAAAACTAAAACAATCATGGAATAAAAGTATTTTGTGTCTATTTGTGAGCAGAAAGTTGGCATTTGCAGCCTGCAGTTGTTTGAAGCACAAGCGAAGCGAGGGCAGCAAACAGCTAAGGGCTGCAAATGCTTTCCTGCCTGAGTGACATACAAAGGTTTTTTGCTTACCTGCTTTTATACTTGAAAATGGAACTCCAGATTTTAAACAGTAACCCAATTTACATTTAACGAAAATAAATTTATGTTAGAAGAATATGATGGAGTGAATGAAAACGAAAATACTGCCAGATTTTTTTAATAATATTATTAAATTAACATAATTATAAGACCATACGAGTACATATAAGATGCATAATCCTCCGCTGTCCAGTCTAGACTTCTGGAGCACGTGATTGACGACGTGTGTGGTCGAGTTCAAATCATTTAAAAGCGAGGTGCTCGGTTCGTATGTCGTTTGTGTTTTTGCTGTTAAAATCTTAAACAATAATAATAAAATAATTCTATATCATATACATATTAAAGTAACTAAAAGACTAAATAATAGCTAATAATTATTAACTTTTAATTATTGAAAAAATGCATTACATCTGTATCTATTTAGTAGCAATGTAGAGGTTAGTAGACATAAGAGGGAAGGAAAACTTTGACATAAAAGGGCAGAAAAACTTTGACATGAAAGGGCAGAAAATAAGTCTTAAATGCCCTCAAAACAGGACATTTAGAATGCACTTTCTGATCAGATAAGCGAAAAATAAACTTTAAACGCTAAGTACTGTTTATGATCTTTGAATTTGTATTAAACAGTCTTTATTTCGTATTTTATGCTTGTAAATAAAATAATTCGTTCTGGCTTATGAGTTATGATTTTTAAATTTTAAAAACCAACATCATCGTTGTGTTGGCGACATTGTCAAATACACTGTCAAATTTATAATTTATAAAGATTTATAATTATTAAAGATTTCACAATTGGAACTACACAATATATTTAAATTGCATTGTACAGCAACAGATTTAGAGAAAATAATGTGGATATGGTAGTGATCAATGCATACTTTAGTTATAACATAACCGTCAAACCTTTCAATGTGATATTAATTTGTTCTACGGCATAATTAGATTTAGAAAACTCCGCTAGAATGCAGATCGATCTTTGGCGCTTGCCAATATGTACACTACGGTGATACTTATTTTTTACTTTTCATTTTCAAACTACGTAGTACGTACCCTCCATGTTTTTTACCTTACATGAAAGGAAGTTACTCTAAAAATTTCAAATCGAGCGATTTTCGAAAGTCGATCAGATCATGTAAATCCGCCTCGAATTAATGTCAAAGTTCACGTATTTTAGACTGTTTTTCACGAAAGGTGTATTTCCAGCAAAACGGTTGCAGCTACGGAAAAAAGATATTCTTCCTTTTTTGTAGAAGCTTTAAGCCACTACAAATTTGGTCCGTACATAATTTTCAAAAAATAATCCGTTTTAGAGTTATGAAAGAAAAATCAGATGCGATAGCTGTGAGCCGTTGAGATACGTACCAAAAACTTTAAGGAGTTCGTAGATTTCTGCATCTTTTGTGCATCTTCTTGTGTATAATTTTGAATCTTAGTTTTATTTAACTTTTGCCATTCATTCTGAAACCTTTTAAACAACTAGATATCAGATCTACACATAGGCGCCAATTAGATACCGCAAAAACTCCTTGCAGCACGTTTCAAAAATATGGTGGCGGCAAGATAAAAATAAGATTTTTCTCTCTATTTTTTGCTCTAGAAGAACGCAAGCAACATTTAGTCTTCCTGTGTTTAAAAACTTTCCTTGTTTAAAAACTAACAATTTTATTTGTTAATTCCCAATCGGAGACAGTATCGTCTGTTGTTCCAGTGATGGGAAAAGAAGATGGGAGGGGGGGGCGTAAAAAACTATCTTGTTGTGATAGAAATAAAGAATCCTTGTTATTTCATTATATACCTGCTTGTTTATAGACTCAAGTTATTAGAGTAGTGGGTGGGTTGGTAAGTAAGCGTAGTGGGGGGCAAGGGATAATTAGTGAGGTAACCCGGATGTACTTTACTGAAAGAAAGTATTGCTTTTTAAGGGTACTACACATTCTTTAAATGCAAAACTATTTTAGCGAGACTGTTCCTGAATTCTGGTATCTAGTAATTTAGAGAGGTTAAAGAGGTATGAGCAGGGGCGTATTATCGTAGAAGCCCAGGAAGCCCGGGCTTCGGGCGCAATTTTTTAGGGGTGCAAGTCAAAGAACTGCATAGGTTAAAAGAAAACGTGTAAAAGCAAATGAAAATTCGCGCTTGATTCTATCTACAAAAAAACCTGCTGAAGAGTAGAATTATATCTATATGACTATTTTCAAAATGTATGAAGAATCAGACTTTTACTAATAAAATTTCATATTAAACTACGGATTAATATGACTAGCTTATTCGTTTTTTAGGTAACTGAAGGCACATCATCCAGGGCACAGATCCAGATGATCCAGTTAACTGGCACATTGACGATACCTTGCGGGGTAGGTTTGTAGCTACAGGAATAAATCAGAATCGCGACAAAGATTTCCCGATTTCATTAACAAAATATTCTGACAAAAATAAATTCTGCTAAAAAAGTTTATTTGTTCGGAATCTTGGAAATGAAGAGTAAAGCACTTATGATTGGTGTTTTCAGCTTTACCACAAGAAGGGTACTATGTGCTGGCTGCAAAACCTTTGGTGGGACCACGTAGTTAGCAACTTCTGAATTTAGTGACTGGCGAAACAATAAACGAATTGAGGAACATGAGGGAAATCTTGAACATCGAGAATGCGTCAGTGATCTTATCCGAAGGTCACGGTAGTCTGAGAGCATTGATTCTCAGCTAATGAAAGCATTGAACGAAGAAAAGTCTTTATTGGAAAAACGTACTTCTTAGAGTAGTTGAAACAATAATATCGCTATGTAATATCGCTCGGGGTCTATCAACATGAGGAATACTGACACATTTGGTTCTCCATCAAATGGAAATTTGTTGGCAACATTGAGCTTATTGCAAAATTCGACCCATTGTTAGCCGATAACATAGCTAGATTTGGAAAAAGCTGACAAAGGTCATATCTGTCTCACACAACTGTCGATGAATTGATTGTCCACATTGGAAAGCAGCTAGAACAAAAAATCGTAAATGAAATACTAAATGCAAAAAGTCGTGCAAAAGTACTACTCTATTATTGTTGATTCCACCCCGGATATAAGTCATGTGGGTCAATTGACTTTTGTAAATTCGATATGTTCTTCCGAATGACTGAATTAATGTACTTATAGAGCGTTTTATGTGCTATATTCCTAATGCTGGCCATAAATCCAAACAACTATTCGAATAATTTTGGAAAAATTAAAAGAGCTAGAGATTGATATTATAGACTTACAACAATGCAACAAATATGTCTAAATGCTATTCAGGTTTGCAAATACGATTAAAGGCCATCAATCCGCTAACGATTTTTGTTCCATGTGCAGCCCATTCGATATATATCTTTTTGAACATCGGCAGTTGGTTTTTGTGAATTCTCAATTACTTTTTTTTGTATAGAACAAGAGTTCTACAACTTTTTTTTTATCTCGACGCAGAGATTGTCCCAACTACAATGCAAATTAAAGTTTAACAAGATGAATAAAGAGACGAAGTCGAATTTAGTGACGGTAAGACCCATTTCGAACGACAGTTTTTCTTCCGTTAGTTGATAAATTAATAACAGAATTGTCAAAGCGGCGGGAAGCGTATTAAGAGTCAGTCTTTGGATTCCTTACAAAACTGAAAATATTAAATCGTGCAGAACTTCAACGAAGCTGTTCTAATTTAAGAATGAGAATACATAATAAAGACCTTGTGGAAGACCAACTGGAAGACGAAATCTTTCAGCTAAAATATCTACCTGATATTTTATCAGAAGCACACTCGAGCTTACTTAAAACAATAAAAACGAACAGGATCACTGGAATATTCCCAAATGTGGAGGTACCATTAAGAATCTTCACTTGAAAAAGCGTTGCAAACTCTTCCGGTGAGCGATCATTTTCAACTTTTAAGAGTTAAGAATTATTTAAGGTCGAAATTATCCAACTCTAAATGAAGCAGTTTGGCTATAATGACCATATAATCAGAATTGATGAAAAATCTCGATTTACAGAGATTATTTAAATTTTTCCTGTCAATAAATCTTGAAAAAAAAAACCTTCAGCTAAAATATATACAGGGTTATTATAAATGATGGACCCATTTTTAAAGATGAATATTAATTAAAGTACAAATCCAAAATGAACAATCTTTATACCAATGGAAAGAGGAAGTTTGAAAGTTTCGGCGGGCAATGATGGTTCCAGAAGCGGCCGGTGGAGTTCGCGCTGCAATAGGCCGCCATTCGTTTCCCTCTCAGTTATGAGTGAGATGGCTACCGTGGAGCACAAGGTTATCTGCGTTCTTGAGTTCGCAAGAAGTGAGTCACAAATTGTAGTGCAGCGGGCCTTTTGTGCAAAATTCAGTATTGAACCACCAACGAGAAAAAGCATTAAGCGTTGGTTTATGCAATTTCAACAGACTGGAAGTGTGTGTAAAGGGAAAAACACAGGTCAACCGCGTGTGTCAGAGGATGATGTCAGACGTATTGAAGAAAGTTTTGTTCGCGGTCCAAGTAAGTCTACCAATAGAGCTAGTAGAGAACTTGGAATACCACAATCAACTGTCTGGAAAGTTCTGAGACGGTGTTTGCTGTACAAGCCCTACCGATTACAAATTGTGCAGGCTCTCAACCCTAATGACAAAGAAATGCGTCTAGACTTTTGTGGTTATGTGCTAGGAATGATGGAGGATGACGCGTTTCTGCAGCGTATCATTTTTAGCGATGAATCGACTTTCCACCTTAGTGGAAAAGTCAACAGACATAATGTTCGCATATGGGGTTTGCAAAATCCACATTTAACATTGCAACACGAAAGAGACTCACCGAAGGTAAACGTGTTCTATCCCGTATCCCGTACAAAGGTTTATGGACCATTTGTCTTTGCGGAAAGAACTGTAACTGGAAGAACGTACCTGGACATGTTGGAACAATGGCTGTTCCCTCAAGTTATGGAATAGGTCGCAGGGGAAATACAGACCTGGCTCTACACTTCTGGCCACCGAGATCTCCTGATCTCACCCCATGTGACTACTTCTTATGGGGTTATGTTAAGGAAGCTGTTTACGTCCCACTTCTACCAATAACTCTGGACGATCTGCGGAACCGTATCACAGCTGCCGTGCACTCAGTAACAGTAGATACACTTGCTCGTGTGTGGGACGAGTTCGGCTACCGTATAGATGTTTGCCGTGCAGCAGACGGTGGACACATTGAACATTTATAATGTATTGCAAAATAACTTTGAAACTTCCACTTTCCATTTGTAAAAAGATTGTTCATTTTGGATTTGTACTTTAATAAATATTCATCTTTAAAAAAGGGTCCATCATTTATAATAACCCTGTATTTCCGTTTGGTGCCTTTTTATTGATTATTCCTACGTTCGTAAGTATTAACTTTCTTTAATATGTTCCAATAAAACCTGCATCTACTTGTAATTATATGTGCAGTGTGTACATAAGAACAAAAAATTCATAACCGAAAGGGGCACAAAATGTTGCGGGCTTCGGACGGCTGTTTTGCTTAATACGCCTCTGGGTATGGGTGAGTGGTGCAAGGCTTCGTTTGGGATGAAATCGATTAAATATTGATAGTTAGTGAATGACGAAAAAAATGATTTTTTTTATTATTCTAGTTCAAAAATAAATTAGATCAAAAACCGGCCTTAGCTACTACCCTCCTCATTTATATGTATGTTGTTGAAACTGCCGAACACGAATCTGATTCATTCAAACTGCCAAAAAAACTTTTGACAGTTGAAAGCTGTCAAAAAACGGCCAATTTCACTAAACTGAGCATTTTCGAGGAACTGGCAAAGTTATTTTCACCAGATTCGTGTTAAACAACAACATAAGTATACACGTTAAGACATTCTTCACGTTAAAACATAGATAGATAAAAAAGTTATGCCACAAAGTTTCTAGAAATGCACCAAATCCATAAATGGGATTAACATGTTAGAACCCCAGACCAAATGGGCTGAAACTTTACACAGCTCGGTTTTTGGCATTTTAAAGAGATATAGGGGGAGGGACCTCAAAAATGTTAACTTTCGCAAAATAACAGCCACTCTATTATATATTAATAATAATTTCCACTAAGAACTATTAGAAAAGTATTAGAAGAGGAATGGGACGTTTCGGCGCAAAGACGTTTTGGCGCGGGACGTTTCGGCACGAAGATCATTCGACGCGAAATACCCAATCATAAATTTGACGTTGCTTTTGCAACATACGCCCTCGGAAGAAACTGTAACTCTTTAAATTTTATAGATTTATTTTGTCCGGACGAAAGAGCAATCTTTAATTTATGCATGAACGCATTTCGAACAACACTGTAATCCGGTTTATGATATGTGAAGATAAGGAGTTAAAAAGTGTTTAAGGCAACAATTAGAATTGTTTCAATGTTTTTCTGCAAATTATAATCTTGTTTCCATTAACTCAAATCCGTTTAGAAATACATAACAACGACTAAAAAAAATTTTATTGCCTGGTCGTAATCTGACGGATAGATGATTTGATCACACAAACAGGCTTCTTTGGAAATTTGAACAATTCTGCATATTTTTGTGCATGATAGGATACCACAAAAAAATTAAATCAACTCCCACTTATAAGAGGCGTCCAAACAAATAAACAATTATGTCTTGTGGGAAGGGATTACTGATTTACAGAGAAATATTCCAATATTTTAATTGTAATTCCTACGTAATCTTGAAGATTTTCTAGTATACACCTGTGTGAATGCAATTATTATTTTCAAATTTTTTTCTAACTAATATTAATTAACCTTCCGATATTTTTAGTCGTATTAAAATTTTTGTTAATGGCCGGTTTCACAAAGCTTGATTAAGTTCTAGTTAACTTAATCACGATTAAATTTGAAATCCAGAAATATAATTGGATAAAATTTCAGGTCTCTTCAATCTCAACCAATGAAATTTCTGGATTTCAAATTTAATCACGATTAAGCTATTCAGAACTTAATCAAGCTTTATGAAACCGGCCAAAAATATTTCAAATTGCAGTGTTGTGTTATGATACACAGGCTAAAGTTTTCTAGTAACTTCAATCAATATGTATAATCGGGCAGAAACGGCCACGGGCCGAAAAGTCCTCGCGCCGAAACGTCTCCGCGCTGAAACGTCTTCGCGCAGAAAGGGCTGCGCCGAAATGTCCTAGACCGTCTGATTTTCCTTTCATTATTCAAAAACGGATTATTTCTCGAAAATGATGTACGGACCTTTATAGTAGCATAAATCTTCCACAAAAAGAGGAAGAATATCTTTTTTTCGTAGCTACAACCATTTCGCTGGAAAACCGTTTTGTGAAAAACAGTCTAAAATAGCTGAACTTTGACATTAATGCGGGTCTGATCGACTTGAATTTTTTAAGGTGGTACTTTTATGTAATGTAAAAAGATTGGAGGGTACGTATTTTGAGATTGTAATTTTTTTTTCTTATCCATACAAATAAGGACCACCCTAATTAAAGTCACTAGATACAATAAGTAGCGCAATCGTCCGCCATGTTTGGGATTTTTAAAGCGGAAAATTCAAAATGAGATGTCTCAAACATTTATTTCACTTTCTGCTTGCTGCAAGTGAAATTGCTGTTGTCCCTAAGATAAAAATCTTTGATTTCATCAAAATGAGGAAAATTAGTAAAAAAATGACTGAAAAAGAACCAGAGCATAATGTGAATTGGACAATAACACAGAATATGTAATGGAAAATTATTTATTTACAGAAGCTCGCATTGCCATACTGCGGCTACTCTGCGTCGAAATATTACAATTTGGTTTTTTATGTTTGTTATTCAACAAGAAATAGACCCGACACTTAAAAAATAATTTTACAATTTTTTCAAAAATGTCATGACAATTCGGAATGCTATCAGGACACATAAAAGTATTTATAGCATTGCTTATAAAATCATCTAAAATTAATCTATTTTCTAAAATGTCATCTTCATGAGCTCTAAAACTAAGTTCTATATTAAATATGCAATCATATAATGATAATTTAGGATATACTAAAATGTTAGATTTATATTCTCTCAATTTAGTAAATCTAGTTAAAACTGTAACTTCATCTGGAACCTCCTGTACTGCTTTATAACAATTAGCGCATATTGCATAATGCTTTTTTATTTTATGTAAAACAGCACCTAACAAATAATATAAGCCGGCCTGCACTGCGCTCGACAAATTAAGATATGAATAAAATTCATCTTCCTCTTGTAGCTCGTGCACTACAGTGGTTTCTATTGTTACCAGTTCTTTGTTTTCTTTTAACTGACTACAGTATTTAATCAGTAAATTACCCTCATCATTTTCATAACTACTGCTTTTGGAATGATTTACAAATTGGTAACGCATAGGTTACGAACTGACGCGTGACGACAACTAAGAAACTTTAGGTTAAAATCCCTGGTTAAAATCACAGGTTAAAATTAAAGTCTCTATAATTACCTAGGAACTTTAGTTCAAATTATGTCACATGTCCAACTGTCAAAAAAAAATTGTCAAACGGCAGCCATGTTTGGGATTTCGATAGCTATCTTTTTCCATCTTATAGGCCTAATTGATTGCGCTACTTATTGTATCTAGTGACTTTAACCCTAATGTTAGTGAGCGCCACAAAATTTGGCGAGAAGGCGGAGTGCGTAGTAGGCTCATTTTTTTAAAACTCCGCCCACCTGCGTACTTACACTTACAAGCCAGAGGCGAATAATAAGATTTCATTTTATAAATGATAAGATGTCATAAAATAAATGTCATAATAAAGTTTTTGGTGGTCAAGCTCGGGAAATAGTATTTCAAGTTTCTAAGTATTTTAAACCAAATAATTCAGCGACGGAGACATCAACAACAAAAGTGTCGTAAGCTGCAGGAGTATCAGTGAGAACAATACAAACAATAGTGAAAGAAGTAGTGCAACATCTAGTGAATCAATGACTTTTTCAAAAACATTGAAATTTTTTAAAGCACAGGAAAACACATGCCACATTCATTGGTAACTGACATTCCAGAATACGAGTAAATGATCTTCGAGATATGATACATAATTTTCACAAAACCAAAGGATCTCGTGTAACAGTAGAAAATCTGAAAATGAAAGCTAGAATTATACGATTTGATACGAAATTATAGAATTTCGTTGGAGAAACACGCAAATTAATAGAAATTATTTGCAAAAATCAGATACTATCGGAGTCAATTACCTTTTAATGCTTAAATCTTAAACTATGGCAATGAGAATTATGGCAAATGGTTAAAAAATAAACTCATTCCAAATCTGCCACGGCGGTCTGTCATAGTTATTGATAATGTGCCATATAACAGTGTACAAAATTCCAGGAAAGCTGACATGATAGACTGTTTAACGGCGAAACAATATATACCTTTTCATCCTAATATGATAAAACCCCAGCTTTATGAGATCACAAACAAGCATAAAGATCAGTATAAATCTTACAAATGTGACATTTTAACTACTTGAAAAGTATGGTCTCACTGTGTATTACTATTACCATCTTACCAACTGGATTTCAATCAAATTGAACTTATTTGGCCACAGTTAAAAATAATGTCGCTCAAAAGAATACTACCTTTAAGTAAAAGTAATAGACGAATTCAGTAAAATAACAGAAACCGAATCGAAGAAAAGGCGCCAATATATCATTGCAAAAAAAAAGATAAATACCTCAGACAGTAGAAATACTACCTGACAATATTGTTTCGACAGCTATGCTGTCATTATCAAAAGTAATATATATTACCTTTGATAATGACAGCATAGCTGTCGAAACAATATTGTCAGGTTGTATTTTAATAAAACTGTGAAACTTTTACTAATCTTTATTTATTAGTAGAAATACTGTTTACAAATTTGTTGAAGACTTTATAATTAATTTATATGACGACAGTGATACATGAAGAATGTAGTTTATTATACGATTACTCCATGTTTATAAACGTTTTTAACAAAATAGAATTATATACAGATTTACTCTTCATAGGTGTTTCATTTTAAATACAGTTCATATTTATAATTGGTACCTAAAATACTACATTGAAATATAATGAAAGATGTATTTTTAATTAATTCAGGACTGGGCTTCATTTTATTTAGGTATAAGTTTATTTCCATAAATTGTAAGTATACTAAGAAATGGTATTCTACTCCAATGGAGATTATCCGTACCAATCAAGAGTGGAGTTGGGCGTGCCCAAAGTATCCCTACCTCTCGCCAAAATTTGTGGCACTTGCTATACAGTATTATAGTTTACACTTTAATTTTGCCGGTGGAAGTTTAAGTTCATAAAAATTCAGTAGCTTAGCAACCAGTAACTCATTTTTATAATAAACCACATTTACAATATGCAAAAATTAAAAACATCGGCAACTAAATTGATAAAAATGTATTCTAAACTCCCAGGCCTACCGCTGTGCGGGCGGACACTCTACGGAGTAAGCTACAAGGCGACCTACAGGAGAATGACAAGTTTTCCATATGATTAGATAATTGCAAATATGCACAGTGAACTAGATGTAATTGCTTCATCAAGTTTAATGGACCGGCAGTTTGTCGACAACACATCAACTGTCAAAGCTGATCTTGATTTTACTTTTTCATAATTCTTTACGGAAATTTTCTTGGGGAGGGGAGGAAGCGAAAAGCTTTTTGTTTTGCAAACTTAACTAAATTATCGTTAAAAGCAGTTTGCTTCCTTGAAGTTATAACAGCAGAACATAACACACAATTATACCGGGTGGGGCAATAGTGTGGGGAAGTCCGATAGCTTCTAAACGGTAACAGCTAGAAAAATCGTTCTAAGGCGCATCTAGAGAAATTATTTTCAAATATACAGGGTGTTGCAGAAAACTGTGGCACGCTTAAAGTTATAAACCTTTTTTCAAAAAAATTGAGTTTTCCATTATCCCACTTAACAGTTTACCGCTTTCACGGCTTGGCAAGGCAAGGCAAGGAAGAACTTGTAAACATGACTTTTGTTTTGGGCGAGTCGGAAAGAAATTGTTTGCTTGCCCGCAGAATTTATCACCAACGGTGGTATAATAACTTCTTAAGTACATAACTTCTAAACCGGTCCTTAGATGGCGCTAAAATCGTAGATATGAATAAACCTGCCAAGAGAGGCGTTAAAAATGCAAAAATATTTGGGGCATTCTATTTAAAAAAAATTACCTACGCGTGCCACACTTTCTGCAACACCCTGTATATTTGAAAATAATTTCTCTAGATGCGCCTCTATCTACTGTTTACATCCGTATTAGAACGATTTTTCTAGCTGTTACCGTTTAGGACTTCGGACTACCCCACACTATTTTCCCACCCGGTATGTTTGTTTTGAATTTTATTTTATACAATCCCTCCTACCCCTACATACACACTGTTTGCTTCAATACTTATTTTTCTGATTTTTCACTTTATATGCGTAATCGTTCCATCTTCAGGTGAAAAATGGGAGACGGAATGAATAACATTTTTAAAGGATATTTGTAATTTGTCAGTAACTGTAGATCCAAAAATGCACACATTTAAAATTAGTATGTAAAATAAACGAGTTTTTTTTCCTAAAGCATGAACCCCCTGTACCATAAGCAAGTATGATTCTTAAAATAAGCAAGTCTATTTTAAAATCCTGAAATTTCTGCGTGTTCCTCACACACACGCATTTGAAAGAGTTAAAAACTTTTAAAACCGGTTAACAAAATATTTACGCACATATTTGACATTATCAGTGAATTTTAAACTATCAGTCTGCAACTTTCACTTCTTTTCGTCAATCACGTGTGCAATTTATTTTATTAGGCCAATTTCGACATATTATCTATCTTAATTATTATTGTGAATACATTTATAAAAGAGCAAACATATAAAAACAGAAAAGCATTTTTACTAGTTTAGTTAATTAAAGGGAGCAGAAAAAAATAAATTCGTTTATCTGAAGATAACCAAATGGTTTATTATAAAAAAGCACATAGCAATACACCCTAAAAAGACCTTGGACCTTTATTAACCCTCGCCCGCAGCCGCCTTATCACTTATTAAACAGTAAAAAAACACACATGCTTCGTTAGAGATGCCATTAGAGCCCATTTGATGCCCTCGGTGATCTTTTGTAGACTAGTTTTGCAATGGGGGACTAAAACTACGTTTTTAAATTAAGGTCATAACGTCCAAAGACGTCTCTTCAGGGGGTAGATTTCGATTTGAAATGATAGGCGCAGACAGTAACTATTAAGATGCTTATTTTATTATTTGTGGAGTCGCAATCAGACTGATTATAATAGTTACAATTGTGCAAAAAATAATTGCGATCTGTAGAAAAATGTGGAAAAGCTCAATTCAAAGTCGATAAAAACGTGTCTGGGGTTTTTGCTATACTACACGTAATTTCTGTTTAACTATCTTTAGCCTGGTTGGAAAGGAATTATATCTATTATGATTTATTTTTAGTTTTTCGAATAATTAATAATAATGCAAGGTTGTAGAGAAATTGTTGATTTTAATCTTTCTCACAAATTAAGTAAACGTTTTCGCAATCTAAAAGGTGAACTAGTTTTACCAATTAGGAATAGTTAGGCGTAAACAACTTTTGATTGTATCACTTTATGTATAATAGTTTAGTGAAATGTAAATAAAAAATCGCGTTTAATAATTCTTACTATACTAAAATGTTAAACATTCATAACCGATGATTTTCAGTTACTATTTAGCTACAGGCAAAGCGAATTCCTGAGTTTAGACTTACACATAAAATAAACAAATAATTCATACACAATACATAAATTATTTATAAATCTTCGAAAAATGTATGAAAAAAAACAACATATTCCTAAAACTATTCCTGTATGCATTAGTGGTCTTAGATTATCGAGTTTCAATTACGTTCCGTCTCAACCCTTTCTACCTAGACTAGCCACATTTAAACAAACAAAATCATCCATTTATATTTATAGGATTTTATTCATAAATATTATTAACAAATCCTTTGGGCTATTACTAATAGTCTGCCAGTTTAAGGTAACATCATTAAATAGCTATTGAAATCCTGAAGTATATTAGAATATTTTGTAAACTCAATCCTAGCGGCAATCCTGCCATGTGAGAGTCTTGCTCCCGAGCCATTTTAAAATCTAACCTTGTATTCATGAACTAGATAACTTTAATGGAATCTGGAACTAATTATATTATAATATTTGCTCTACATGTAATTCTTGTATATAAAAACATGTTTATTCTTGAAGCTGTCTTATTGTTGCACAGGAACTAAAATTGATGAAGGGTAATAAATTAAATAAAATCATTTTTCTCAAAAATGTATGCGCTGTAACCGTACGTTACAAAAGTGGCATCATTATCTAGATTCCAAAGTCCCTCTTATTACGACGTATGTATGATTCAACCAAACTTACAAAAATTTCCAGCTTTTTATTTTTAATGAGCAATAGTCCTCACAGTCTCCGTAGTCTTCATAGACTTCCTAGCCTTCGTAGTCTTCATAGTCTCCATAGTTTTCATAGGCTTCAGACTCTTCACTATCTTCATAGCCTTCATAGTCTTTATAGTCTTCATACTCCTCATACTCTTTATACTTTTCATACTCGTTATATTCTTCATAGTCTTCATAGTCTCCATAGTCTTCATAGTTTTCATAGTATTCATAGTCTTCATGTCTTCATAGTCTCCATAATCTTCCTAGTCTTCATAGTCTGCATAGTCTTCATAGTCTCCACAGTAGGGTGGTCCACAAAGTAATAGTTTAAAATAAAGTTTTTAAATTTTATATTTCCAGGTGCTCATTTTATTCTACCCTATTAAAAACTATCAGAAACAAAATTTTATCCAGTTTGATCAATATTTAGGGGTAGCTCAAGCATCCTAAAGTTTATATCCTGACGGTTCTGAGTCCTCCCCCCCATCTAATATATCAAGGCGGGGTTATCATGGCTGCAGCACCACTCATTGTTTGTTTGTGACTTCATTGAGTCTGGGAACTGCTTTCTGTGCATGGCAACCACCTGTAGAAGGATCTGGAGTTCGTTCTCATCCTTGGTATGATGATAATTGAATTCCTGGATAAGTTCCACCCTCTCTGCATTGTCATTGACAACTGGGAAGTCAAAAGAACTTAGGATTCTGCTTTCAAACCTGATGATCATCCTTGAGGAAGCTTAGATCCAACTGCAGAGCATTCAAGAGCTTTTGGGAATTTGTGGCCACCAGGGATTCCAGTGATAAATGCTGGCCTGCTTCAAGCTTTCGTCGTTTCTCGCACTTCTCATTGCTGCTGTAACATTGCTTCCACCAAACATTTGGGCCAAATAGACTCAGGATCACCAACTCTTCAGAGAGAAACCAAAAATGTGCCTAGAACTTGACAATAGTAATCATGGAGCTGCTGGAGAAGGAGAAGGTCATTGAATGGAGCAGTTGCAGCAACTGGTGCAGTAATCCACGCCCTTAGGTATATCCTGACTACAAAGATTGCTACTTCTTGCAGGCAATCCTTCTCTCGCGCTGTCAGATGTTCAACCTGCTGCCGAAACATCCACATCTTAAGGGAGTAGAGAGAGCAATTTGGAAATCCAGCGGGCATGATGCATGGTTCCTGGACGTTTGAAGTGGTAGTCAGACAGGGATCTTCCAAGGAAGAGGATAGAAAGTTCTAGGAACTCCTTGTAGTCATCTCTATAGGTTGTAGACATGCTGGATCAAGTGGCTGACTATACCATCATCCTCAGCTGTAGCAAACTTGCTGTGGTCAATGTACTGCCAGCTTGCCTGAAAGTGCTCGAAAAGGAGTCTGGTCCAGAAGAAGGCCCATAGAGTGTATTGAAGACACCTGTAAGGACAACTTCCATAATGTGGTGGCGACAAGCAAAGTGGATGAGTGATCTTCCAATCTTCTGCTCAAGAAGATGAGGTGACCAGTATTGGAAGCTGGGTAAGTAAGGGAGCAACACATTCCAAAGACATCCTTGGTAAGATTCCACTCATTGAGAAGTTTGAAGACTGCCGCTGATTGTTCTTCCCCGTTTCTGCTGACAGCTTTGGAACTCCAAGCAACTGGGATTCTCCACAGATGGCAGTTCAAATGATAATAGACAGACGATCAATGTTCTCAGAGCCTAGGAGATCAGGAAGGAGTTTTCCTTCCCAGTGAACCATTGATTGAGTAGCCTTGAAACTATCTTTCAGCAGCTGAGAAGTTCTATTCCGGTTCTTCTCTCTGTGTTTCTTGATAGAGGAACAGTTGATGTTGAGTCATGTACATGAGTGTCATGGCCATGGCTGGCTGCTGTTTCTGCAATAATGTATGTTGCCTCTGTCACTTATAGCATTTCTGTCCAGTGCAGCAGCAAGACCTGGAGTCAAATTGTTGGAAGGATGCATCCTCTTAATAAAGATCCTCTTAATTTTTAGAATAATATTAATGTATATATTCCATTATATATCAAGCATCACACATGATACATTATATTAGAAGGTATTTATATGCAATATTTAATGTGATTCTATGTGCCCAGAAATATTGACCTTGAGCCACCCCTAAATATTTATCAATCCAGCTAATTTTTGGCAAATAGTTTTTTCATATGGAGATTCAAATGAGCCCCTGGGAGCAAAGTTTTCTCAAACTTTATTTTTGAGGACCACCCTACTCCATAGTATTCATAATATTGATAGTCTTCCTAACCTATTGATAGTTTTCATAGTTTTCATAGTCTCCATAATCTTCATAGTTTTTATAGTCTTCATAGATTCGTACTCTTCATTATCTTGGTATTCTTCATGGCCTTCTTCGGTCATGGTCTAGCTAATAGCTTGCATTTCATACTATAATGTACTGCTCAACAAATGAACTGGACCATTTGCTTATATTTTGGTACCTTGGTATCATAAAAAATCTTATCTACGACTGCCTAATTATGTCATTCCGTTACGCTCTTTTTCTTTAGAAAAAGAAAATGATTTAGGAATATTTAGGTAGGGTGTGAAATTGTTCCCACAGAGTATTCACTAGCACAGAAGGAGTCGGTAATCGTGGGATTTTTACGATGTCTAGAGAACTCCAAGATATTCCGATCTCTCTACAAAATGTATAAAAGGCGCCACTGGCCCTACCACAAAAAAATAACGACAGCGGATAGTGGTCTCACAATCCGGAACCAGACACTTCGGGTTTTACTACCCATGCAACATTCTTCCACAATCTAAAAAAACTTACCATATATCACTGTTTCACTATAGACGAAACCAGGTGCTAAATAAAACAAACAACCACAAATAAATGAAACAAAAACGTTTAATTGAGGCCATCAATTTGTAGATATACAATAAACAAAATAATACGAATAATCATAAAGATATCATCAACAACCAAGTACGAATAATCGTAAAGTTACACATATACCCAATTATCTTCTAACTTGACTAAAAAAGAATTAAATCAGGCAACTCTTGGATATATCCAGTCGTTTCACAAAAAATTTATTTTAGTTTTAACTGTTATTATTCAAAATAATGTAATTGATTGAGCCTAAATTAATGCGTTATGACCTGATTAATTTCTACCTTAATATGGTAACTTGGTATTTTAATGCATTCACTGTATATTAACTCCACCAGACATCTGGTACAGCTACTGTATTCCCAATCAGATAAAATGAATACAATCAATGGCAATAAAGGAATTAGGAAGGAACTAAAAACGAAAAAGCCTTCTGGAATTAAGGTCCAAGTGTACCCAAAAAACATATGGTGTTTGTTTTTATATACAGGCGTGGAAAAACAAGAAGGAAGTATCTGCGAAACCATATGTGTGTATGATAAGGAACGCGCTAGTAAAATAAAGAAGGGTTTATATCGGGCCCCGCCTTTGCTCTTCTTGTTTAGTTTGTGTTAGTGATGTTGGGGAACTACACCAACGCTCGGTTTGTGGTTTACTAAACAATTTTAATGCTCGAATGTTCCCCCACTAACAAACTAAGAAACACAAAGGCGTGACCCGATATAAACCCTTCTTTATTTTATTAGCGCGTTCCTTATCATACATATGGTCTCGTACGTACTTCCTACCTGTTTTCCTATATTTGTATAATATAATAATGTGATAACTTTGGTTTTAAGTTAATACTCTAGGAATGTTAAAAACTTGCTTACCTAATTTGTTTTGGAAAAAAAATTTTTAATTAAATTATTTCACATGTTTTACGTGAAAAATTAATTTTAGAGAAACTGTACATTCAAAATTAACCAAAATAATATCACTTAAGTTTCATAGTATTTGAACTATTTATTATTATTATTAAATATAGAATTATTACCTCCGTTTTGCCAAAAAAAGGAGTTTTTTTTTGCAAAAAGCAGGTTTTTTTCGCCGGGAAAAATTTGCCGGAAACAAGAACGGCTAATCATCCTTTATCAACATTCCACGAGAAAAATGCAGTATGACCAAAACAAAATTTTGAATGTGAATATAATTCAAAGCCGCAGTATTAAAAGTATAAAGTGTGGCCTAATCTACAGGAGAAAGATTTGGAATAAATCAAATTACATTACTATAGTTCCAATGCTAATGAAAAAGACATACGTAACAATTCATTACTTCACTCAGTAACATAATGAACTTCGTTGCCTAACTCAAATGAATGACATAATTCTTAGTTCTTATTCAATCAGTCGTAGATAAATGACTTTAACGCAACTGTTTCATTAAATAACTGAAGTTTTGAAATAACAGAAGTCTAAGATACTAAAACTTACTAAAGTTTTCTTTGAAAAATCTAGATGTTTAAAACATTCGAAGTTTCAATTTTTAAGAAGCTGCAGTTGGAAACCGTGGTATTCTTCAACGATACAAAGTAACATCTAGATTCTAGAGTCTAAAGTTTACAATATCTAAAACCCTCAATGCGTGAAACATTGAAAACCCAAAACTAATTATTTCAGAGCTTCAGCTCTGTTATACCTCTATGTTAAAATTCTGAAACTTCTAAACTACAGCCTAAAACTTTAAAAAACTTGAATTGTTAAAAACCGAAACTTGAAAAAAAGATTCAATATAGAAATCTGAAACTATTACTTCGGGGGCTTAATAAATGTGATTGTACTGAAAAATTGTTTTCTTATAAGTAGACGAGAGTATAATTACGTCGAAGCAGGTTGTGGCCGAGGCATGGCAATTTAGAGGACGCTAAAGAATTTTGCGCACAAGGTATACAAAACATTTTTTGCAACGGTAAAAAATATATAATTACAAATTCCATTGTTTTCGAAAAACCAACAGTTTAATTTATTGTAAATAGAAAGGCGGCTTTCATGTTGCATATTTTCTATGTAAATGACATAAATAAAACAATTAGTTTTGTAAAAAATCGTAAAAATAAGTGGAGAACTGGAGATACTGGTACTAAGTTACTTCGCGACCGTTGTAAGTTGTAACCCTTAGTAACGGCCGCGAAATTGGATTTCACGTCCTGTATTGCGTACGCGAAGTGTCCAGTTCGCGTATGGTTGCACAAAAAAATATTATACAGTGTGAGTAGTATAAAATAAAACAACGTATAATATTTCTCGTTTTTGGACATTTTTGTGATTTGACAAGATTTTGACAAGACATTTTTGTGATTCAAAAGTATTAACGCCGTATGTGAATTGTTAATCATTTTGACATTTTTAATGCCAATGTCATTTTGTGAACTTATATAGAAGAAATACATACCATTGTGATTTAATGACATGGAATCTATTTTGGAAAGTTTAAAATTTCACTATGCATTAAGTAACGAGTAACTTTATATGAGATAACAATTGAATTTCTTTGGCACAAAAAATCCTGAAGCAGCCTGCGTATGTGCAGAATTAATTATTATATTTTGAAAATTAAACACTCTGTGCAGTATTGCATTTTCAAATAGCCCTTTTCCACCCTGCTTCTAAATAGATTTCTAATGTTGTAGAAGTCTATCATTAACACTTTCTAGCATATTTAACTTTAAAACTGTAAAAAACCTCTATTGAAAGCAATGGACTCTGTCAAAATGTTGTTAAACTAAAAATAGGCTATGGAGACAATTAGTTTATCTTTTGTTGATATTTTTTAATCGAAAGGGTTATAGTAAGGCGGAAATAGTACATTACATACCGAGGCCGAAAGTACTCCATTCCTGTCGAGAGAACAATATAGTTTACCGAGAGGCGATAGCCTCGAGGTGAACTAGTTCTCGAGACACAGGAATGGTACTTTTGCCGAGGTTTGTATACTATTTTATTCGCAATCGTCCTTTAAATACCGAATTATCTAAAATTCTTGATAGATGCAAAATGTCATCGGTTGGATTGGCATAACGTATGTCGCCACTTACATCATCAAATTCGATCGCATAATATTTCGAGGATTTTATTGAATAGGAGTATTTATAAATTAATAATAATACCTGGGTACTCGTTCTTTAGCAGTCAAGGTCCGCAACATTACCAAACATGATTTATACAGCCATTTATACACCGCATTTGGCGATGTAATTTTCTGTGCGCCACCTAGTAGCTGAATTTAAAGACACGTAGAGGTGCGAAAATAGGTCGTTTCGGACCATGAGAATGTCAAAGTTACAAACAATGATGCATTTTCGGACCTCTAAATGGTCAGGAATGGACTCATTACCAATACGATTGCGAATAAAGGTTATTTCAATTCACTCAGATTTTGAAAAGCACAGCCTACGGCTCTTTCAGTAAAGGTTTTTTGAATTTTTAAAGTCAAGTGTGTCAAAAAGTATTAATAATAAACTTATATTTAAAGTGATATAATAAACAGCCTTGGTAGTGTAATGCCTGGCGTGCCGGACTTTCACCCAAGCGGCCCGCGATCGACTCCCGGCGCCGGCAGATCTGGTTAACGATTTCTGCAGTTTTCCTTAGCTGTGACACAAATGTGGGATTTGCGCTGTTCCATCTGTAAGTCGGCTGCAGCCGCACATTGGACCTACATAATAATAATCGCCCCCTCCCTCCCGCACAAGCTTATAGCTTCTGGGGGCCTTGGTTTAAGCTATGGGTTGTAGCAGTTATTATTATTATTATTATATTATTAGAATCAGAGAAAGAGCTATTTGGAAATGCAGTAATATACAGGGTGTAACTAAATATAAGTTCAAACCTGCTAATGGGGGAGTGAGGAGGGGGGGTTGAAATTTTTAAAAACAAAAAAGAATTTTGTTTGAAATAAATAAAATGGATTAATAACAGTTCCACAACTTTATTATAATCTACCTGACAATTGATTCGACAGCTAAGCTGTCATTATCAAAGCTAATATAAATATTAGGGTGGCCCTTATTTTTCAACTTTGTAAGAATTTAGCTTCCCCTATCTTGTTCCAATCAACAAAAAAACGATCTGTGCAAAATTTTAGCTCAATCGGACAAATGCGATGCGACCCTCATCGACCATGATGTTTTGACATTTTTGCCTAGGAAGAAATCTTTTCAAATAAATTTTTTTTTTTAGTTCTTTTATTTGTGATCACTAGTAATGAAGATAAATGAGAGTTTTCATTAATTTAATTACCATGCGATTTTTTTCCGATAGCATGGGATTTGCTATTGGTACTGTCCGAATCCATCCCAAAATCTCCCAGTTATAGGCCTGGTGTGTCCCTGACAGAGCTTTGTTTCGAGTCTACCGCAGTAGAATCCCGGTATGTATCCGTTAAGGTGAAGTTGTCTTGAACGTGAGAGGCTTTATATTCGCAGCACGCCCCTTCAGCGTAGTGGCTTTAGACGATTTCTGAGGATCATACGACTGGAACTGCACAGCTAAAGCCTAACCTCCATACTGTCATCTCTGAGACACTACCCGGTGGCCTGCAGTTTTCCCGAGTTTTCACTCCATGTCCGGGATAAACCTCACTTTAATTCTCCTCCATTAATCTAGATCAGCAGCGGGTAACTAGCACCATATCCGACCCTGACGTCAGATAAGAATCAAATCCACCCACACCGTACCCTCATGTTAGCAGAACTTCCTCCACAACGTTTATGAGTCATCGTCGAGAAACACGTACGTTGTGTCATCCGTTGCTCAGACAAACCTAAGATTGGGTAAACAACAGCCAGTTCTACGGGTGAACGCCGTGTGGTCTGCTCCTGAGCTAGTAACCTCATACGACTGCCCAGTAGTCGGATACTAGTGAGTCCATGACGAACACCTCGAACGACCGCCTGACCTTTCACCCAGGATGGTGACGACAGTGAAAATTCTTCTGTCATCGTCTAGCAAAGATCAGTAACAATAACAACCGCAGCAGCAGCAACAGTTCCAGTAACTCGAGGTACATTGCAGGTTTTTACTCCCCGTCTCTCTTTGAAGTTTTTGATAGGTGCAAAATCACTGATAGAAATGGGGTTTACATATTAATGGCTGCTGAAGAAGCTTTCGGGAGTTATACTGGAAACTTGGTAATAAAGCACTTCTTTTCAACGCCTTAGAAAAAATTTAGAGAAACGAGACATAAAAATTCAGCACAGATTTAACCTAAACGACTGTCAAAAATTAGTGTTGCACTGGGATGGAAAGTTGCTCCCAGAACTCACAGGCGTTAAAAATGTTAAACTGGCAATAATAGTAACTCTTCAAGGCAAGGAGCAATTGTTGGGGGTCCCTGAAATCCCAACATCTTCAAGTGGGGTATAACCGATAAAATCCAGGCTATTTGCTGTGTTACGAAAGCAAGCAACACAGGTTGAGTAACTGGTGCCTGTACGTCACTAATGCTGCTGCAAAAAATTAGTCAACCATCTCTGGTACTTAGTTCCTAAATCTGTGGGTCTATCCTTATTTGATGACAATGTACCAACAGCGATTAAGGCAAATATGGCTCAAGTTATGCTGGAAGCAAAGGTGAAGAATAGAAAAAAACCTAAATTAATCTTGAAAATACCTAATATTTCTTTAATTTTTGATGTTATTTCAGGAATTTCTCAAATTAACTATTAAGAAATCTGACTCAGAATGTTTTTAAACTAATGCTGGAGTTGCCTGGATGTGTTCACATCAATCTCTTTAAGAAGAAAAAGAAAATAGTCAAGACAGGGAGATGTTCCAACTTCAAGGCGTTTGAGGTCGCCTAGGAGTTGTCATTAAAGGTACTCTGAGTTTGGGTTTCTCAAAAGCTTCGAAAATGTCTAATTTGCATTTGTTATTAGACTAATGTAGGAATTTAATATTATTTTGGCGAGTCATTGTGCTGATTCTGTTCTTTGTTTTTTGCTTTGTTAGTATTTCTAATGTAATGTGAGTACAACGTCAGCACTTAAAATTTTAAATGTGATTTTTTTCTAAAACTAGCAGGAAGCAACCATATGTTGATAAAAAAATATATTACAGCTCCCCCCCCCCCCCATTACGAGGTTTGTACTTATATTAGTTACTACACCCTGTATAGTATTTCATTTAAAAAAATAAATATTTTTGATGTCATTCTAATAGTTATTTATGTACCAAGGGCGTTAGTATGATGATAATGCCAGGAGGGCTGTTTTAGCCTGAGGGCCGGAAGGGCCCGAGGAATGGAAGTCGCCCGATGGGCATTATCATCTAGTAACGCTCGTGGTGCATACAGAATTTTATTTTTCACGAGAATATATCGTACAAGTAGAAAATTAGTTTGAATTTATAATTGTTGGCCTTGCCAAGGACGTTGATTATATATTTATAAAGCTAGGAATTTTTATGTTTGTCGGATGGTAACAACTTTTATTAAATGTTCATAAAACAGAGATATGACAATTTAAATTCAAATGTTTTTGTTGTTATTACCAACGTAAAAACAAAAATGTTCTAATAGCACTAATGCCATCTAAAGAATAAGTTAATTTTATTTAAGAAATTTCTGTAGAACTCAGCACAAAATAATTTGTGGATCACGCGCCCAGAAACTACGTTGCAAATACTCCTTATTTGTTGTGTTGCAACACACTCGTACGCAAACACAGTACAGTATTTTATTTGGCCTAATGATCTCAATTACTACTGAACATAACATCGGCTCCATTTGCAAAGTAAACAATGATCGGGCATATAGACTATAACGCCCGCTTATAATTCCCTGGTTGTTTAATAAGGAGTTATTTATATAGTTCGTATCACAGCTATAATCACCAAATAATATGCAAGTGACACATAAAGAAATATAGGTATAGCAATACTATTTTTAATAGAAAACCTTTTCTTATCTCCAATAGCAGGGTGGTCGAAATATAATGAATAACCCTGTACTTGAGCCAAAATTATGGACAAAGTCTTTTTCATTGAAAAACATATGTTTAAGTGTGTTACTTATTACAGAATTAACTAATAAAACGTTACTATGTAGCTGTTGTTTCCCAATAACACAATTTTTATCATTTTCGCAAACAAATCGTTATTTCCTTTAAAATGGTGCATCACAACTAGTATCGTGCAATTTAAGATTGTTATGATTATGTGAATTCTTATAAATATGTACATGAATGATTGAAGTCTCGTTAAATTTGCTACATGGCAATTCAAGTTACGCAACATTTTACGTGCATGTTTTACAATATCCACCAGCAGGTTCAACTTTTAATAGTGGACTGGCATTATAAGCACATAACCTCGACCTGTCCTGGTTTTGATCCAGATTACGCCCAAACGGGAGCTTCAAGTTCACATACGCACGCACAAACGTCTCAGTCATGATATTTGTTATTTAAGCTGCTGTAGCTTTTAAGGTTATTGGCCTCAGTAAACTGAAGTCAAGTTAGCCTAACCCACTCCCAATTTCGGTATTTTTACTTTTTGATTGTTTTCCGTCTCATTTTGTTTAAAGACACGATGTTGGGATATAACATGAGACAGATAAACAACATGTGGTCAAGGAAAGAAAAACCGAGAAAACAACAATTTAAACCTTGTAATTATGAAGCAAGTTGTGGTGAGAATTATTTTTAAATGCAAAATAGCATGGGTTAAACAACTCATCAAGTTTAACTGCACGGGCGGAGGCGCGCGGAATTGCACGTGGAGATCGTAAAAATAGAAAAATGCGTAAGAGCGTTGAACTTTCGCGAAGTTTGCTACTAAAATTATAGATGTGCGTAAATATATCCCGGATAATGTCACAGACTGTAGAAGTCGCGCGCTGACGATCGAGGTACGTTTGCAAATGAGGTTGAATATTAGCAACCAAACATTAAAAGGGATTAACTTAAAAGATTGAGGTAAAGATGTATGTTTAATACAAATGACTTATAGCTAATCATAGAATTGTAACATTTCTAAAAGCTCATCGGAGTGGTATGTCGCTACTCTTCTTGGAAAACCGCGTAACTCCATTTTCTCTAAAGCTCATAGGAGGCAACACCATTGTTATTCATAAAGACAGGTGACAGAGTTAAAAGTATACCTTCTACTATGTACAATTTATGTGTGTATGTATGTATAAAAGGCTTTCTAAACAATATCATTATCTTTTCTTTTTTTGATTAAAATTGTAAGACGCTATTAATAAGTGATTAAATATGTAACTTGCCACCTAATCAATGACTAATCGTCGTGTCTTAAAAGCAAAGACTTTGTACCTAACAGGAAAGACTTTGTAGCTGAAAACCTCAAGGCTTCGTGCTTGAAAACTTGCAGGTTGCAGGTTAAGTTGCAGGTTAGGTTGTAGGTTAGGTTCAGGTTAGGATACACGTTAGATTATAGGTTAGGTTACAGGTAAGGTTATAGATTACGTTATAGGTTAGTTATATGACAGTTATAGGTTAGGTTATACGGCTATGTTATAGGCTAAGTTTTAGGCTAGGTTAGGCTGTAGGTTAAGTTATAGGTAAGGTTATAGATTAGGTTATAGGTTAGATTATAGGTTAGGTTATGGGTTAGGTGATAGGCAAAATAATTTAACAGTTATTAAACTTAAAAGATTGAGGTAAAGATATATGTTTAATACAAACGAATTTTATTATCTCTAAAGCTTATAGGAGGCAAAATTGTTATTCATGAAGACAGGTGACAAGAGTTAAAAGTATACCTTCTACTATGTACCAGTGGCGTGCGGTCCATGGAAGCAAGGGAAGCAATGCTTCCGTTAAGAATTTATTAACATTAAAAAACAATGCTAACAAAAATAGTTTTATAAAATTATGGTTATCGTTTATTTAAATTTGTAATGTTTAATCAACTTATAGCTCAATATCAATTCCGTATAGCAAAAAGTATAATTATTTAGAGTACCATTTTAAATTAGGCTCATTAAACTTGCGCGGAAAGGTAATACCGATTCAAATGTGTTAGTAACACTGCATATAAGCACGGATTTCGTTGCTTCCTGCACGTCTTGCTTTCGGTAGCGGGCGAATCGCGGGTGCGTTGTGGGCTACAGTTAACATCGTATAAGGTCGAGTTATTTTTATTAGCGTACTCCGTGATCAGATGTTTATTATAATTTCGTTATTTGTTCGATTTTTCGTGTTTGTTAAATGTTACTTAAGCAATGTAAATCTGCTAATAAGACTGTATTTTGGAACATTTTATTATTTAAATTTATATAAGTTGGGATTTTTCTTAAAGATAAATAATTCTATTTCGTTTGTTCTGTATGCAACATTTAAATTCAGCTGCTTCGGTGGAAGGTTCGAGTACTTCCGATACATCCGAATCGCAACATTTTTGTTGTTTAATTTGTAAAGTATTGAAATAAAGAATTTTCTTCATACAGTTTCGGAGGGAATTACAAATTGTTGAGATGGGCAGACCAAAACCACAACTTTTAAATTTAACAACAAAGATTAAAACCTGCCCAGGTATTTGCTAAAAAAGATCGGAAAATCGAGTTGCATTATAAATAAATAGTAGTACTTTTTTTCTTAAATAAAGAATAATAATCAACAAATTCCATAAGTATAAAAGACGTATTCTTTTGCACATTGTGATTAAATCTAAACAATCATATAAATTTGAAAATGCTTTGTCACGAAAGAACGTTGGCAATAGTTACAAGTTCGACACAGCACTTTTTATGATTCAATCATGTCAATCAGGATTTCTACGATTCTACGGGGTAAGGGGATTACCAATCATGCTAAAAATATCTTACTAGGTGGGGGTCAATCAGTATTCAAAAGAACGAGATGTGCTAAAAAATTATCTATCCGATTAATCATTATAGAGCAAAAGAATACTACTAAAGTGTAAAAGTTCTTTAAAAAACTTTTAAGCTTAATAATTATAACACTATTTTTTCTTGTACACTGCCGCTCATTTGAAAGTGCACGATATACTCATTTTTTAATTACCTGGTGTAAACATGACCTTTAGTTACTTTTGATCATAAAAACAAGTATCACTTATAGCTGTCGTTTTACTGTCAGTTTGCTGTCAGTTCAGCACATTCAATTAATAAAGTCATAGTCTTGCTTACTGAAATATTGTGATAATGCCTGGGTCGAGGGAAGTAAACAAAATGATAGGAAATACGATGTATTTTAAACAAGTACTTGAAAATAAGAAAAAACATTTAATACTGTTGCAACTGTTATAAACGAATGGCTCATGAAATCCTGACTTACACGATGTCATTTTAGAATATTTACGTATAAAGAGTCGTGCACTTTCAAATGAGCGGCACTGTACCTAGGTATATTAAAATTAAAATTGTGGTTGCTTCCCTAGCCTAAATTCTCACCGCACGCCACTGCTATGTACAATTTATGTGTGTGTGTGTGTGTGTGTGGGTCTGTATGTATAAAAGGCGTTCTAAACAATATCATTATCTTTTCTTCTTTTGATTAAAATTGTAAGACGCTATCAATAAGTGATTAAATATGTAACTTGCCACCTAATCAATGACTGATCGTCTTAAAAGCAAAGACTTTGTAGCTAACAGGAAAAACTTTGTGCCTGAAAACCTCAAGGCTTCGTGCTTGACAGGTTGCAGGTTAGGTTTAGGTTAGGCAGGGCCGTTTCTGGGGTGCTTTCCGCCCTGGTGCAAAAGTGGCCGCCCCTAGAAGATTTTTTTGTTGTTTCCATCTAAAGGTCTATTAAGTTACAGGTACAAGTTAAGCATTAAACATATTTTTTTAAAACTTAGCATTATCTTTGACATATTTAGAGATAATTATCTCGAAAACTATCAGGTTTTCGCAAAAAGTGACTATTATGAAAGATGTTTCTCGTAAGATGTACTACAAAAAAGGCCCTATGACTTCTGCAAAACATCCGACCCTATCCACATCAGTTTTTTATGTGGTATCCCCAGTAGGTCTAATCCACATGTTATTTGGAATGTAGGACAATTATTCTAAATAGTTCCTTATTAAGTATTAGATCATTTTCTACGACCTCGTAATTTTCCTGCATATCTTCGTCTTCTGCCTCGAAATTATTTAAAGTGGTTGTTATGACAATTGTTGCAGTAAAATGTACTAAGTACATACAAAGCCCTACGACTTTTCTTCATATAACTAACCGTTTCAGTGATGTAAGAGTCTGAAAGCACTAATACAAATTTGCACTTGACTATTGCACTTGACATTGACGTTGTCCTGACAAAAAGGCGTAATAAGAAGTGAAAAGTTATAATGAAAGTACAATTTATTTTACTAACTAGGAATATAATTTCGAAGACATTTCGGTACAGTACTAACTTTCCTAAAATGGATGCCATAAAAGTTCGGGCCTATCAATTGCTCGAACTTCAGTTACTGTTGTTGTATAAATGTTAATTGTAATTAACATTGCCAAACTCCTGAAGTAAATTCATATTTGTGCGTGGTATAAGGCGAAAGATGTTTATGTGATTGTCGAGACCGACTGCTTAACGCACTCATCTGATAGCACGACAAAGTGTACTGAGGCTTTATCGACGAGAAAAATTCTCTCGCCGGTTCCGGGGATCGAACCCGGGCCATCTGAGTAAGATTTGGATTCTTTACCGCGTGACCACCCACTTCACACAGTTGATAAAGACATTTATTTTCTGAGACCAGGCAAAGAAAAACCCAATCATATAGTGATCGAAAAGTTGTGATTCCTTTGAAAACAGTAAAGATCATATTTTATTTCTACATGCCATTAGATAAGACAGAAAAGAATCAATAATTAATAATGGAATACGAGTCCTTTTGGCCATGTAATAATTCTCCGTATAATCAGACATGTATTGATTCTTTCGGATGTAATTCATTCATACAATCGACAACCCGTAATAAAGCTACTATTTTATCAAAGCTCCGGCCTACATCTAGTGCTGGCCAACAGCATTTATGTAGAGTTTATTTACAGATTCAAAAATGGTTAGATACTGATCTCAATGCAAAAGGGTGGGGATGGATGATGATCAATGATCACTTGCAGTCAATTAAAACCCTTTTGCCGCCTGCTCCATAAATATTTCTCAATCGTATTTTCTGTAACCGTACAAAAGGCTCTAGAATGAACTGAGGTTGCAGGAAGGTTAGTCTCCAGTGTTCTGCAGTATGCAGTCATTACTATGGCCAGTCTTGCCTAAACATGTTTCACCTGACATTCCTGAAAGCAACAAAATCGATGCTTATGAAGATATTGACCCTACAGCTTTCGAGGCAAAAAACGAAGAGGTGCAGGAAAATTACGAGGAAGTCGAAAATGACCTACAACTTGAGGAGAAACTAGAATAAGATTCCAAACGACATGCGCATTATACCTACTAGGGATAACCATATAAAAAATGCGCCAATTACTGTACCTCCACGGAGCGCGGAGGTGAAAACCAGATGTTTTTCGAGATAATTGAAAAACATTGAATTTCTTCCCCTTTTCCCCTATAAAAAAAGTTTGCAAACGCGATATACATCCTGGATTTGAGAGCTTGTTTACATCCTTATAATAAAGCTGCATAGAAAAATCTGGCTTGTTGAGGATTTTTCCGAAGTTCAAGTCTAATTTTCCTGATAATTATTATTATAAATTCGAAAATTCACACAGTTTTGGTCTATGAAAGTAACAAGTAGCATATTACTACTAGCAAAGAGTATAATAGTTCGTAATGTAAATAATGTTCTTTGCTTTTACTAGCAATAAGTTTAAATTATCTAAACATTAATTAATTATTCGTCAAAAATATTCGCGTAGTTTGCACTTTTTAAAACCAAAAATCGATAAAACTTTCACAGCGTACGCGGCAGGCCACAACGCCACAGCGATATTAGTAGATTTTTCTTTGTCAGCGGCCGCTCCTTATGTTTGGTCGCCCTAGTGCAAGTGCACCACAAGCACCTTGTCCAGGAACGGCCCTGAGGTTAGGTTACAGGTTAGGTTATAGATTAGCTTATAGGTTAGGTACAGGTTTGGTTATAGATTAGGTTATAGATTACTTATAGGTTAGGTTATATGCTAGTTATAGGCTTGATTATAGGCTGTCATAGGCTAGGTTAGACTGTAAGTTAGGTTATAGATTAGGTTATAGTTAGATTATAGGTTAGGTTATAGGTTAAGTTATAGGTTAGGTTCTAGGTTAGGTTATAGGACAGGTTATAGGGCACGTTATGGGACACGTTATAGGACAGGTTATAGGTTAGGTTATAGTTTACGGTTATAGTTAGGTTATTGTTTACGTTGGGTTATAGAGTAGGCTATGTATTAGCTACGGATTTTGGTATGTGTTAGGTTATGGTTTATGCTATCGGTTAGATTATGGGTTAGATTATAAGTTAGGTTACATGTTAGTTTAGAGGTTAGATTACAGATTATGTTTTAAACTAAATTATAAGTTACGTTATGGGTTAGGTTATGAATTAAGTTATGAGTTAGGTTATAGCTTTGGCTATAAGTTAGGTTAGACTAAAGTCGGGCTTAACGTAGCTTAGTCGTTACGATCTGTTAGAAGCCAGGTTAGGTTAGAGATTAGGTTGGATTACGCTATACAATTAGTTAGAGTTTATGTGAGATGATTGATTAAGTTACATTGGGTGGCAGATTAAGTTTAAGGTTATATTAAATTATAGATTGAGTTAAAAGTTACGTTTGATTGTGTTAGGTTGTCTTTGTTTCTGTTACAAGAAAAGTAAGGTAAAGGTTAGATCTTGGCCTATGTTTTGATTGGGTTGCTTTAGTTTTACGGTATGATGCGTAGCGTTTCACAAGCTATATGATTTTACCTTAAAGCTTAAAGGATCCCTCATTTGACTACTCTTGAACATTAAAGTCGAGTCTACTAAAACGTATTGTTACGTTCTTTTTAAAATAATAACAAAAAATGCTGTTTAATCGTATATTAGCAAGAGAAATATTATTTACATAAACCAATTTAATCTTAACTAATTATTTAACGCTATAATTATAAACTGTTTAACGAACTTAAATAACAGATATTTACACACAACAATTATTAAACATTTATTTATTCACTAACATATTTGAGTACTAATTACACAAAGCACATTTCAAATCACCGGTCGAACACTAATTGAATCCTCTTCTATCCACCACGACGCTTTATAACTTCCATATAAACATTCTAGCAAACGCTCGAACATACCCGTGTATTATTGTACATCTTCTAGCCGCCTGATGCGTCATACACGCGGCCCGTGTCGAATCTTTCAGTATGTTCTCGCGGGTGTATGACGCTTCGCTCTGGAATATTCTGCCGCCCGCATATAGGGATTTCTCTATTTGCTACAGTATGATAAAATGGTGGGTTAATTTCATTCTCATAACCAAATCCCGCAATGTATACTATTTTTTATACATTTTTTGCTGCAGCAGTCCTGTACTGTCTCTCGCAATGGGATTTTGTTGATTTAAATTAATCGTATGAATGAGAAAATGATTTTGATGGTAAACGCTTGCTGTATAAGATTTACAGCATACCCACTCGATTGTCGACACTTTGAAGTTGATAAGAAGCATATCGCATACAACAGTGGCACCGTGTAGGTATCACAGTGTACGACTAATTCGTCGAGGCTTGACGATCGTCATCGTGTTGTATGTTGCTACTAACGAGGAACATATATCACAGCATAACTGTTGTTCCGTAGCCCACCAGTCCGTTGTTTAATAGCCCAAGGAACAACAAGGCCACGCGCGACGGGTTTCAATATTTGCGAGAGCGCAACCTACTGGTTATAACTATACTGCGGTAATATCATGTTTAAGGTAACGTAGACAATACAACCATTTAGCAATGGTAACAATATAACAATTTTTTAGCAGAAATATGTAGCTTATGCTAGATGCACATTAACCATTTTAATCATTATGGATAGAATCCGATCCGAGTGATACAATTTCCCATATCAGACCTAATTTTCCGGCAATCATTTTAACATCTAGACATTTCGGAATCAATACAATAATGGAAATCTATGAGGATATGCCAATAGATAGACCAACGAGAAGTAAAACGAGAACGTAAAAACCCTTTAACAAAAACAATTCCTCATTAATACCTTTATACATTATTGCACTAACACTCAAAGAAGCAAAAACTACATGCTTGAATATCTAGAAAATAACGTATAAACGCATCATTTTCAAAATATTAGTAGCAAAAATATGATGCATTTGAGAAATAATGTTAAAAAATTGATAGTTTTGAAATCATGAAACACTAACTAGATAATCTTGTAATATGCAAAACATGTATTTAACTATATTTTGTAATTTCTATGAAAAGGGTATACACAAATTTTAAGTGTAAACATAGAGAGGCTTTTATCAAAACTGTGGAAGTTCAAAGTAAACATTGCAAAATTAGGTCAGTTTGTATGGCATAAAAATTCAGAACTATTTCAAAACAATCACAAGTGTTTTGCTTTTAGATAAAACTTATCACAATCAATAAAATTATGCTGGAAAAAAATTAAGCATATTGAATTTATACTAGTGAGAATACGAAAAAGTATATTAAATTTTATGTTCATGAACTTTATTTCTTAAATATAGGTTAACATAAAAACAATTAAATTATAAATTAATCAAAAAATAAAAGAAACCCAGCTAAAAATTAAACTGAATTTTAATGGAGGCATTAACAAATGAATTTTTGTATAAAATCACTAATGACTAAAACTACCTCATCTAAACGCCGTGACATACTTCTTATGACGTTATCAATTTCCTCGTGATCAATGTTAAAATTCTTCTTACATCTCTTAGTTGTTGAGGTGTGATTAGTGTTGATTAAATCCTGACCTAGCATATTCCAAATGTGTTCAACTGCATTTAGATCTGGAGAGTGTACAGGTAATGAACAAATAGCCAATATCCAATTCTTGAAGACTATTCAATACCATTCGTGCTATATCAGGACGTGCATTATCGTCATCCTCCTATCGCATATGTAAAGTTTCGATCAACTTCTTAGAAAAACTATAAACCTCACTCCAGAGCTGTATCTTCCTTGAATAGATTACAACCTCTTGAATAAACTGATCGTCCAAAAGTCTTCCAGGGGGTCGTTAGACTTGAACAGAGCTACTATCGCTGTAGACTCCAAAACGGCTATCGTCAGTAAACGTCACATTGTGCCTCTAATTTTGCCAATTTATACTTTCTTGATTGGCTATGTCAGTTTCGTTTTTCTGTTATCCTGCGTTAACGACATATGCCATAAAGGGCACCTATATGTCAAATCGGGTTCTTATATCTGCATGGGAACACTGTGTAATGATACATTACAATTGCATGTAAAGGCTCTTTCCTTAAGATATTGTAGTGATTGGTTTCTTCTGGATTTCTTCGCCTACGACGCTTATTAATCAGAGAATTAATAAGCGTCGTAGGCGACGCTACAGGAAGTTCCGGTGGACACGCTAGTGAATAAAATTTAAAAAAATTAAATTTTTGTTCTGTAAAGAATTCATGTATTGAAACAATATGTATCCCCGAAATTGGGGAATAGGTGGATGGAAAACTAAATTTAGGAAGAACTACTTCGATTTGGCGGTCGGTGGCAGTAGGATATTAAAAAGCCAGAAAAATCATAGAGCGCATGTCAAAGGATAACGGCGCCACTAATGCTAAATTGGAGTCTACTTTGGATGCTACTCTGGAGGTTACTCTGGAATCAGACAGAGTTAGTTCCTTTTCAAAGAGATATGCCCAGCTAACTTATCTTTTTCCGACCAGAACGCCAGTCCATATAACTGATCCGAGAATCCGCTATTGAAATCTCGGAGAAAAAGCATTCCGTTCCGGACCGTATTAGACAGGTCAATAGCAGAAAACGTTCCCGTCTTACGTTCCAAGTTACGGCCGGGGGTGGCAAGAATCTTACAGTACATCTTGAGCAAAAATCGGTTTCCGAAACCTTTGTCATCGTTCTTTCTTCAAAATATGTTTTGTCCACTCTCTCCTGAAAGAAAGGCGTTCGATATCTCGCGACGATTCTAGAATGAAATTCGTCATCGGTTCTTCTATAAATTCTCCCGCCGCTTTTATTCTCATTAGAACATTGAACTGTCCTACATATCTGGGAGCCGATTTTCAGCCTCGAATGTCGCTCCTGCTTTTCGCGGTTTTTTACGAGTAAAAAATATGAACACAAGAATTGGGGATTTCGTAACTATTCGAAAGAATAATCTAAATACTTGAGTAAATGCGCGAGCCGCCCAGGCTACTAATAATCATGGGATCCAAGTGCATATTTTAATCCCGAGTGTGAAGTTTAAGATATGATAAATAAACACACGAGCGATTTACACAGGGGCACTTTAGTCCCGTAGTATACACGCTATTTTTGCACGACCTAAAGTACATAGTCGCAAAATTCCCAAGATTTTTGAAAATGTTGTTAAATGTCATGTTGACAATCAACACATAAGGAAGCTACTGCTGAAACACTTTTTCTATGTATGATGTAAATCAGCTACTTACCTTATTTCTTCTTTTGTGGAAGTGAAGTAGAGCTACATACAGTCTGTTTACTAAAAAAAAAGCCGCTAGTCATAACTCCATTGTTTATGGTCCGATTTCGATAAACCACAAACAGTCGAAGTGTATTGTTTTTTTTGTTATTATGTCGTTAAGTTAGACCTGTTAGCTAAGACCTTTCCTAAATGAGTCTATATAATGCATATGTTGTTGATTTAATGTCCAATCTCCAGTTAATTTTTTAAGTCGATACGAATGTTCAAAGAAAAGCGTTTATTACGTTTACGGTAACGTACAGTTACTGATAGCATTTCGTCCCACCGAGCAAATGGTTCAGGGGGATTTGTATTACTTGTTCTATACGTTAACACAAATTTTATTCTTATTTGTTTTGATTCTATAGTAGGAATAATATTTAAAAAACAAAGATTTGTAAAAAATAGATAAACTTTTAATAAATCTAAGGTATAGATCACGTTACACAATACTACATCGATAAATTAACATAAATATTTAGCAAACTTTTCGTGTTCCCAACTTGTTCTATTTACAAAGGTAATAAGTTTGATTAAAGATCCACAACGACAATCGGAATATTTAAAAACATAGCATCATGGGAAAACAAAAACACCACAGATTGAGAAAATGCCTTCTTGCACCCTAGACGCAGTAAAATCATATCCTTTGTTTGTATAGGATAACATAGTATTTGCGTAACAAGTCAGAAAACTGGTGCTTTAAAAGCAGCGTTTCTCAACCTGTGGTACGCGTACCCCCAGGGGTACGTGAAATGGTCTCAGGGGGTACGCGAAAAAAAAAGATGTAATGGTGGACATTGATAGATAGATTGAACATAAGAGAAAATATAAAAGTTGCTGTAACAACTGGCATTTTCAATCCAAATTATATTTTGTTATGAAAAATCAAAATAATTAAATTGAATCCGAAATAATTTTAATTTAGAAAGAAATAAATGTTTTAAGTTCAATTTAGGTATATATTCTATCTGCAGGACCAGTACCTGTCGAGAGGGATAGGACCACCGGCCCACACCTGACAATAATAGGTATATTTGAATAATCCTTGGATCCTTACACAAAGCGGGCAGGCATTTCGGCATTGTTTTCTGTAATAGAATCTTATTTCCGCGAAAAATCTGGGATAATTTTAGTGTTAGTCGTCGGGTTGGTTGTAAGTTGTCCATTTCTTTCTTTCTCGTCCTACACTTACTTAAAAAATAAGTACATCAGGAACAGATTATCCAGCGTATGTTCGGACTTGATACTGTATTTGTCATCTTCCGATCCGGATTTTATATTACTGAGTGCTACCAAACAGCCTTAAGGTTCCCATTAAATGTGCTTATATATACATTTTTTTAATTTAATTAAATGTGTATAATTACCAATGTACACCATTTTGCATAACTGGTAATAATAAAATAAAAATATTTATTGTTTGACTAAAGAAAATCTACATAGCAAGTAAAAACTCCAATCATCCAATATTTGTGTTACACGCCAGCCTATCAATAAGGCTTCGCTTATAGGAGAAAACAAAATCCCTTAGGATCAAACACCTTACCAAAAGGTAAGACCCGCGTTAACGGGGTTTGCATAACCGGTAAAAATAAAAATGTCTCTGTATTATTATTAGTGTTATTACTGTCATCTGTATGTAGATGTTAGTCATTATACATAATGGGGTGGGGTTGGGGTAGGTGGACCAGTGATGATAGGTCAAGGGGTACGCAAGTAAAAAAAGGTTGAGAAACGCTGCTTTACAGAACGAGTTGACGTGAGACCTGTAAAGACATAGTCTTGGCGTGTTGCGTACTGCATTAATAAAAAAAAATGATAATTTTTTAATCAAAGTCAAGTAATAGTCAATAACATAAAAGTTCTAACAAATATTTTGTTAACATAGCTTGATGTTTCCAAAGTAATCTTTGGAATAGTTACTTAGAAAGTAATCTTTCTAACTTTTTATTGAAACAGGGTAAGTAAGTCAGGTAAAGTTTTTATCGATCTAATCTTGTAAAAACTTAGAAGACAATAATCCTTCAGTTACAAACAGGATTAGGAATTAAATCAATCTCTAATCACCAATCCTAAGCAAATATTTTTAAAAAGCTAGTCCCCAATCCCTAATTTTAAAAGATATTTTGGAAAGGTCTGGTATTCAATCTCTAATCACAAAAATATTTAAAAAATATTTTTAGAAATTTAATCCTTAGTCCCTAATTCCATAAATATTTTGAAAAATCAAATCCTTAATTAATCCCTAATATTCTTAAGAATTCAATCTCTAATCTTAAAAAGATTTTGAAAAACTAATCGTTTATGTATCGCTAATCCCAAAAAATATTTTAAGTAATTTAATTCCTAATCCTAGAAAATATTTAGTATACTGATATAGTATAAAAAAATCTAATTCTTTATCTCATTATGCCAGAAAGATTTTTCAATATTAAATTCCAAAATTAAAAATTAACCCTTAAAATTATTATTATTAAAAGTTCCCTAATCTCAAAACAACTATTTTTCAATCCCTAATTCCGGGTGATTTAAAAATTCTTATCGAAACTTGAAATTATCTGCAGTTTAGGTACAAATTGTTGTACTTAGGACCAATTCCTTCAACTTTAGTTAACTCTAACCAGACATTCATTGCCACAATTCACAACCATATCCATGACTGGTTAAAGCTAATTGCTGGAGTTGGTAAAATAAGACTTGCAAAATGTGACATGAACCTTGTGTGTTAATGCGAAATGTTTTTTTGCTACATGGCAGGGTCCACCTAACATTTGTCCGGTTGACCATCGGGCCAGTTCGTCACTGTAGTAGTTAACGTTAAACCTCAGTGGACACAAATACGTCTTTTATATGGCGAATTCACGTCGAGGGGGTTGAAATTACGTGTTAGGTTGAACAAATAACGTTGAGATTTGTTACAGATTGTACGTTTAATTTTTTAACGAGAAATGTAGGTTGAAATTAGGTGTATCTAGTAACCCATCACGTGTCATTAACGTTCAAACGTTGACGTGAAATTCTAGTTTTTATGATTTGTCCAAAACACGTTGAAAACAAGTTTACCTTCAATATACTCTTGGGCTTTGTAGTATTGGGGCAAGCAATTGTTGGTGGTCACTGGTTTATTTAACAAAAGTGACAATAACAAAATATTTTATCGTGCACATGTTTTAATGCTTTTCTTTTGTTATATTTTCTCTATGAAATGTCAACTTTACAAGTTGTCTTACTTAAATGATGTCCACTACAATAAATGCATTACGAGTTTCTTTCTCTATAATTATCTGTTTTATTTATAAACCTAAATTAATATAAATCGACACTAAATCCACTTGGTACACGTCAGTGGCGACGAGGATTTTGGATTGAATCACAGTGAAAAATAAATAATATTATAAATAGTAAATTTAAACAATTGTTAAATAGGGTGCATCAATATGTCGATCGGTAAAATAAATGAGTTCGATATCGCGACAAAAAATTGGTCTACGTACTCGGCGCGTTTAGAACAATATTTCAAAGCAAATAAAATTGAAGACGGGAATAAAGTGCCGATTCTATTAACGGTGGTTGGCGATGAAACATATGAATTAATGGTGAATTTGTGCTCCCCCAAAGCTCCAGAATCGGAAACGTATGCTAATCTAATTAAAAAGGTGAAAGACCATCTTCAACCGACACCTTCTTTTATCGCCGAACGATATAAATTTCGATTGAGGAAACAGGATGTACATGAAAATGTTTCTCAATATGTGACAGCATTAAAGGGTTTAGCGAAAACCTGTAAATTTGAAAATAACCTCGAAGAAAACTTACGAGATCAGTTAGTTTTCGGACTAAAAAGTGATGTGATAAAACAGCGGCTATTTTCAGAGGAACAATTAACTTATGAAAAAGCTGTCAATCTAGCGATAAATATGGAGACAGCTGAAAAAGAAGTCCACCGAATGGAAAATCCGGGTGCAATCAACAAGCCAGCGGAATCAGCGTCACGGGGTACAACGAGACGGCTACAGCGGCGCGAGCAACGCATCGACGTCACGCCAACTGGAACATCGACCATCAGCGGTTCCCAAACAAGCGTGCAAATGTTGTGGTTTGGTAAACCACGCTACCAATAGTTGCTTCTTTAAAAATGCTACATGCCATAATTGCGGTAAGGTAGGGCACATTAGAAGTATTTGCAAGGTCAGTAAAAATTTTCATAAATCTAAAAATCATTATATTGCTGATAATTTGCACTCCGACTCCGATGAGAATTTGTTCAATTTAAATGATCGAACGAATCCTGTTCGTATCAAAATAAAGGTCGATAATGTATTTGTAAATATGGAGATCGATACGGGATCGGGAATTTCGGCAATTTCTAAAGAAACTTATAATTCTCTATTTAAAAATAAGAGATTATTGATTGACAATCTTAATTTAAATTCTTATAATGGAAATATCATTAGTACAGACGGATATTTCGTAGTCTCGGTTAAATATAAAAATAAAATATATACTGATTTGAAGTTATATGTAATTTCTAATGGCGGACGTCCGATTTTAGGCAGATCTTGGTTGAAAATTTTGAAATTATCTGTGGATGAAATCTTAAATTTAAATCATTTGTCTGAATCCGAAATGAAATTTAATTTTGTTGCCAAATATCCAGAAGTATTTCAGAGTGGTTTAGGTACTTTTGTTGGTTATGAGGCTAAATTATATTTAAAGGATAATGTATCGCCTGTATTTTGCAGAGCGAGATCTTTACCTTTTTCTATGAAAGAAAAAATGGGTAATGAAATAAACAGACTTGTAAATGAGGGTATCCTTAAGCCTGTCGAATATAGTGATTGGGCAACACCTGTAGTGCCTGTGGTAAAAAAAGATGGTTCTATTAGAATCTGCGGAGATTTCCGCATAACTGTCAACCCAAATTTAAAAGTAAATAAATTTCCAGTCCCTAAAATTAAACATGTCTTGAGCAATTTAGCAGGATGTAAATATTTTAGTAAAATAGATTTAAATCAGGCCTATGCACAAATTAAATTAGATGATGCCTCATCTAATATTGTTACAATAAATACACATTTAGGGTTATTTCGATTTACGCGTATGCCTTATGGTATCGCGTCTGCACCAGGCATCTTTCAAAAATTAATTGAACAAATATTTGTAGGGATGTCTGATGTGGTAGTCTTTTTAGACGATATATTAGTTGTTGGCAAAACCCTGGAAGATCATGTAAATAATTTAAAAAAGGTTTTTGATCAATTACGCGAATGTGGATTGAGGGTACAAAGTCATAAATGTTCATTTTTACAAAAACAAATAAGTTATTTAGGATACACTATTGATGAAAATGGCTTGCACACCTCATCAGCTAAAATAGAAGCAATTGTAAATGCAAGAACGCCAACGAATATCACAGAATTGAGATCCATTTTAGGACTTATAAATTATTATGCTAAATTTTTGCCAAATTTGAGTACTAAACTGGCACCATTGCATCATTTATTAGCTAAAGATGTGAAATGGAATTGGAATAGTGAATGTCAAGATGCATTTAATTTAATTAAACAAGAATTAACTTCACCTAAAGTATTAGCACACTATGACGCCACTCTTCCAATCTCTTTGGTTTGCGATGCGAGTTCTGTAGGAATTGGGGTTGTGCTTATGCACGACTATCCTGATGGTACTTCACGCCCGATTGCCTATGCATCACGTTTATTGTCAAGCAGTGAAAAACGGTATTCACAAATCGATCGTGAAGCACTTTCTTTAATCTATGGAGTTAAAAAATTTCATGAATATCTTTATGGAAAAAAGTTTATGCTTGTAACAGATCATAAGCCATTAATTTCGATTTTTGGAAGCAAAAAGGGCATTCCAGAATATTCAGCGAGTAGACTACAAAGGTGGTCAATTATTTTAGCGGCTTATCAATATGAAATTAAATATGTTCCTTCAAATAAAAATTATGCTGATGCCTTATCACGTTTACCTTTTGAAAATTGTAGGGAAAAACAACCCGACTTTGGACACCTATTATTTCTGAATGATACAAATTTTGATTTAGATTTTAAATTGATTGCACAAGAAACGCGTAAAGATATTGTACTGAATAAAGTTTACGGTTATTGTAGACATGATTGGGATTTATACAAAAATAATGATGACGCGGTTAAACCATATTATATACGCCGTAATCAATTACATTTGGAACATGACTGTATACTATGGGGTTACCGTATAGTAGTACCTTCAAAATATCAACAAATTATTTTGAATGAACTACACGCGACTCATTTAGGAGCTACAAAAATGAAATCAATAGCTCGTTCCTATTTTTGGTGGCCTTTGATGGATGCTGATATTGAGAATTTATGCAGAAATTGCAGTACTTGTAATAATTTTAGAGCAAGTCCAACTAAGGCACCCATTATATCGTGGCCGGTGGTCGACAAACCGTGGGTTAGATTAAGTATTGATTTCTTAGGTAGTCTATACGGAAATAAATATCTTATTATTTCGGATTCGTATAGCAAATGGCTTGAAGTTTTTAAATTACATAAAACTACAGCCAATGATGTTATTAAATGTTTTAGGTCATTATTTTCCCGTTTTGGTTTGCCGGAAATAATTATTTCTGATAACGGACCACCGTTTTCATCAAGCGAATTTGAAAACTTTTTAGCGAAAAATTCAATTATTCACAAGTTTAGTCCGCCCTATCATCCCGCGAGTAATGGTTTGGCGGAAATTAATGTAAAAACAGTTAAAAACGCCCTTAAAAAGGCTTTTCATGAACGAAAAGATCTTGACGTTGCACTTCAGAGATTTTTGTTTGATTATAGAGTAGCAGATCATAGTACTACAGGCCAGTCACCAGCTAAATTATTGTTTGGTAGAGAACTGCGTACTAGGTTTGATAAATTACGACCATCAACAAAACGTATTTTAGAATCGAAATCTAGAACCAGTGAACCTCAAACAACAAAATTGCTTAATTTGACTCCAGGTGAAAAAGTTTTATTACGAAACTTTTCTGATCCCTTGCATCCAACATGGCAGGAAGGCAAGATTAAAGAAAAGTTAGGCAATGTGGTTTATGACGTAATTTTGGGTAATAATAAAGTAGTACGGCGACATTCAAATCATGTTCGTCCATTAATAGATAAAAGACTCTCTGCACCTTTTACTGTTAATAAATATAACGAACATGAAACCACGAATAATACTTCTCAAGAACCGGCAAGAAGTTCAATTTTAGAATCGCCTAATATCGGAAATGTAGATATTAATTCCGATCCAGATGAAAGTTTGGAGACTGTAGCTAATGATAGTTCTAGTCAAGAGATCTTTGAATCTGAGGCTATTTCGGAAGGTCAAACTCAGAAAAATAATACATCTTCTCCCAGATCTCCATATTTATTTAGAAAAAGAAAATAATATATTTTTTTTAATTGGTTAAATTTAAGGGGAAGGGTGTAGTATTGGGACAAGCAATTGTTGGTGGTCACTGGTTTATTTAACAAAAGTGACAATAACAAAATATTTTATCGTGCACATGTTTTATATATGCTTTTCTTTTGTTATATTTTCTCTATGAAATGTCAACTTTACAAGTTGTCTTACTTAAATGATGTCCACTACAATAAATGCATTACGAGTTTCTTTCTCTATAATTATCTGTTTTATTTATAAACCTAAATTAATATAAATCGACACTAAATCTACTTGGTACACGTCAGTGGCGACGAGGATTTTGGATTGAATCACAGTGAAAAATAAATAATATTATAAATAGTAAATTTAAACAATTGTTAAATAGGGTGCATCAATATGTCGATCGGTAAAATAAATGAGTTCGATATCGCGACAAAAAATTGGTCTACGTACTCGGCGCGTTTAGAACAATATTTCAAAGCAAATAAAATTGAAGACGGGAATAAAGTGCCGATTCTATTAACGGTGGTGGGCGATGAAACATATGAATTAATGGTGAATTTGTGCTCCCCCAAAGCTCCAGAATCGGAAACGTATGCTAATCTAATTAAAAAGGTGAAAGACCATCTTCAACCGACACCTTCTTTTATCGCCGAACGATATAAATTTCGATTGAGGAAACAGGATGTACATGAAAATGTTTCTCAATATGTGACAGCATTAAAGGGTTTAGCGAAAACCTGTAAATTTGAAAATAACCTCGAAGAAAACTTACGAGATCAGTTAGTTTTCGGACTAAAAAGTTGAACAAATAACGTTGAGATTTGTTACAGATTGTACGTTTAATTTTTTAACGAGAAATGTAGGTTGAAATTAGGTGTATCTAGTAACCCATCACGTGTCATTAACGTTCAAACGTTGACGTGAAATTCTAGTTTTTATGATTTGTCCAAAACACGTTGAAAACAAGTTTACCTTCAATATACTCTTGGGCTTTTTAGTATTGGGGCAAGCAATTGTTGGTGGTCACTGGTTTATTTAACAAAAGTGACAATAACAAAATATTTTATCGTGCACATGTTTTATATATGCTTTTCTTTTGTTATATTTTCTCTATGAAATGTCAACTTTACAAGTTGTCTTACTTAAATGATGTCCACTACAATAAATGCATTACGAGTTTCTTTCTCTATAATTATCTGTTTTATTTATAAACCTAAATTAATATAAATCGACACTAAATCCACTTGGTACACGTCAGGCTTGAACGTCGAAACAACGTGTTAATGAAAGGTGTTTACCATAACGTTTTAACGGCGTGTCAAACGGTGTTCTTCGAATCATTGATCAACATTCATCGTGTAAGTGTCATCTGTGAGTATTGGCCAAACAGTATTCATAGTTAAGCAACGTTGTCCCGGGTCAGAAGTTGGAAGGGTGACTCCTATAGTGGTGCTGAAATTGCAACCGGTCGTGCTGCAGCGGGCATGTTAAGCTGTTGCATCGGTCCCGAATGCTCTTGTACTAACTTGTAAAGATAATCTAAAGATAATCATATTATAAGGTATATCATTTACAGTAAGGTAATTTTAAGTACTTCCATGGTATATGACACATCGGCGTATATGGACTCTGAACGATCAACAGAACAGTAAAATTAGATCAGAATTGGCATAAATGTTCGCGAATAATACTATTTAAGAAACCGATGAGTCCCGAATTACGAAACGTGTGCTAGAGCCGCTAGCTTGGAAAAGATGGCAGCTAAAATGAAAATTCCTAAATAACTCGATTTTGATAGGTTTTACATGAAAATCGTAAGACAACCTTGTTGTTGCTTGTAAGATTTTCCACAAACTGTTGTATTAAACCAAATCAAAAATTAGTGATGCCCACGATACGAGACGAGATACAAGACGTGAGTGTACTTTTTGCTTGCGAGACGAGACGAGATTTTTAAAATATCGTATGGTATCTCGCGCGAGAAATCTCGCAAAAGCCTCGCGTTGTTTCATGTTTAAATTATTTCAAATTTAACAAACTAAAATTCATTTTATGTTTTATTAGAAATCCTTTGTTGCGGTCTACGTTGTAGTTCTATTATATAAAATCAAAGACAAAATAATAAAGTATAAAATATCATAATTCACAATAATCAGATAATCACTTATATTTCGTTATGGAGAAAACATTTTGTATATGCGTTTATGGCTTTTGTTTGTTGTATAAAATAAAGGATTAATGAATGTTTACATGCATAAGCAGCCAAAAACTGGCACCGAATTGTTTTTTCTGAAATCTGTTTAAAGAAATGTTTGATACTCAAATATTCGTTATCAGATACTAAGAAAGGAAACTAAATACCTAAATTAAATGAGTTAAATAAAAATCATTAAATTATGATTTAAAGTTTTCTTGGCTCTGTCGTTTTAGTGTAATATAAAGTTTTGTCTTTGGACATTCCCGTTTTGTTGATCGCTCACGGTAAACATTTGATTTAAAAAAAACGCATACTTTAAAATACTGGCAGCTTTTTAATCTAATAATTTTAAAACTAGTTTTGCTCTGATTTGGAAATATTAAGATTAATACTAGTTTCTTAGATTTAAAACAGTTTATAAATTTTGAGTTTCTTCTTTGATTTTTTATTTAAATTCTGATATATCTTCCAAAGTTAAGATCCATCTCAAAATGGAGTAACCATCAATGCAACTGGTAATAAATGGTTATAAATAGACTGTGAGTTATTATGTATTATCAGTGGTATTCCAAAAAAGAAGTGCGAGACTCGCGAGATTCGAGACGAAACCAGATCTTTTGGTGCGAGACGAGATTCGTTTTATTTTGTGCGAGACGAAACGAGAGTTAACAAAAGTCTCGTCTCGCGAGTCTCGTGGGCATCACTATCAAAAATATACACTATTCTTTTTCTGTACATTTCTTATGGGAAGCACAGTTTGCATTTTTGATACTGAATCTGGGAGACTATAAGTCGTAGCTAAACAAAACGAAAATAAGCTTGTGAAGAATTTTATAAGCAATAAAAAGGTTCTGTTACGTTTTCTACGTTAACCTACCAAAATCGAGTTATTTAAAAAATTTTATTTTAACTCATCTTTTCTAACATGGCGGTTTCAACAAACCTTTCGCATCTTGGGGCTCATAGTTTTCTTAAATAATATGTATTCGCAAACATTCATGTCAATCTTCAGCCTATTTGTTACTTATTGATTTTTCCTGCATTTGCTTTTGATCTAATTTCCTGTACTATTGCCAGCTGACCTTTTCATAGTTCATGTTCGCCCATGTGCCATATACAATTGGGAAATACTTAAAATTACCTTTGAAATAATATACAGTGACCGGCAAAAAACATGCAACGTGCGAGAAACCATTTGTTTTCCATTTCTTAAAAAAGAAATTATTCTTGATAAAAGTATATTTCTTCTAGAACATTAGAAAATGCTAAGAAAAATTGATCACTGAATTATGCCCTACGAGGAAACTGAAATCACACCAAGAGTAAACCGAAAAATAGTGAAAAATGTTATTTAAAAAACTTATTTCTAATAATATTTTATCCTCAAATTCTAATTATCTACGTTCTACCTTGAATAATTTTTTTTCGATTTTTATTTTTTTTTTTAATTAGCTGCTGTAGTTTCTCTAAATCTCTCTAAATTAAACTTTGTAAATGATGATTTTTTTTATTCGCAAGTTTTCTTTGGGTTTGAATATATCATTTTAGATTATTTTCCCAACTAAAGTAGTGCTACAATATTTTTTAATTTAATTTTTCAGATTCATTTTGAAATTATGAAAATAAATTTGCTTTTTAGATGGGGCATTGCTAATTGGAATTCGAGGATAAAATGTCATTATAAGAGAGCTTTTTTTAATAATAATTTTTTGGTATTTCTAAATTTAAGGGTAGTTTATTCTTAGAGCAATTAAGTTTTTTGAAACTACCACGTGTATCACAATCGCTAGATTAAATCTGTAAACATTTTCTACTGTTAAGCAGTAGAGACTTTTATCAAGAATAAGTTTTTTTCCAGAAATTGAAAATAAAAAAGTTTCCCAATGGTGCATACTTTTTGCTGGTCACTGTATGATATGATATATTTTAAGTGTCTCTCATTGGATATGTTTAAATAGGGGTAGGTGATAAACAAAAAAAACCTTATAAGTTCAATATCTCTGGGTTTTTAAAGTTGCTATTAGTCGTTCTAATTCTAAATGTGCCAAAAAAGCCTAAACATTTTATATTTAACCCCCATGAACATGCCCTCTGAAGTTAACAAGAAAACATTATATCTAATTTTAGCATAATTGGTTCAAAAACCAATTCTAATATACAAATTGTTAATTTTAAATAGATTTTATAGAATATTATTTTTTCCTAGAACGCTACGTTTTGTTCTGGCACATCACTACACATAATTTAGGTGTAGAGGATTTGGGTTGCGAAGCGGTTGAAATTAATACGCAATTATTCCCCCATCCATCCTTCTCTTATATTCAAACGATGTATTGTGAAAGTATGGAAATGTTTAGAACAGCAGATTGGTAGAGACAAAATCTACGCAGGGTTCTTCGTTGAAGTTGCAAATAATCGGGACATCTGGCAAACAACTGAGCAATCACTGGATTGCATTACGCGACTAATTAATCATGATTTTGGTCACAAGCCATGGAACTACTCTAACGAATTTGATAAACACATTGCCCCGAAGAACGTTTCTGTTACTCTCAAAGATGAAAGATTCAACCGCCTTACTCTCATCTGTGCGGTAACACTCTTGCATTTCGAAGATGTTACCATATTCTGGACAATTTTCAGCATGCCATAAATCAGTTGTCATGAATCTCAACATCATTCTTGGAACTAGAATTCCTACCGATTATGTTTGCAGTTGGAGCATTTGTTGGTCTGCATTTGATAGAACCATTTCTATACCTTACAACTTCCAGTCCAGACTGACTACAAGAAACTCATCCCGGCATTCAAGCAGCTTCAGACCAGGCAAAAACTGAACCGGTAGACCTTCTTCCAATTGACAAACCGGCATTTCCCTTTGTGTCCGAAGAGCGTTACAATATTTGTCGTTACAAGCAGAAAATCCTCGATGTTATGGCCATTTATGCCGACAAGTTTAAGGAACCTATTCTCAAGATATTGAAGAAACATCTCACAGAGCTTGCTAATGCTTTTGCTTTGCAAAAAGGTAAAATATTTGGGTTTGGTGATACATCAGATACTGATGAACGATACCGAGTTGATCTATTGGATTCCCCTAAATTAGAGGGAACTCTAATACCTGCTCTTAACGATGAACGGTCAGTTGGATTTATCGACTATGAATTGAGTATATTAGGAGCAATGAATCTAGATGCAGCATCTTCTGCTCAGGTTAAAAACAAATCTTCTGATCTAGTCGAACAGAAGAATCCTGGAGACTTCAATCGTTTTAGAAAGTAGAGTGCTGCTGTAGAAGATCTTATTCTTTCCTGGAACAAGAAATAAGATATTCTCAAGAAAGAAAACCTGGAAGGTAAGTTTATCGTCCAATATTTCTGTGGGACGACGACGAAACTAAGATTTGACTTCCCTGAAAAGTGTTGGCGGCCCATTTACTAGCCCCGGTGATTTAGAAACATATCTGAACATTGAAGTTGCTCTGGTTGACGACATAGTAAAGAACAAGGACCTATACCTTGAAGTCCGGTATATTTCAATTTCAATACCGAAGACGTCGGACACATTTAAACTGAAGAAAGATCACAAAAATCTTCCAACAAAAGTGTATGCAGATAATCTGAAGATCTACCTCGGGAATATTACCTACAAAAATACTGCAAACATGACGGATTTACTTTCAGATTTGGACAATTTGAAGTAATTCAGCGCACGAGTAGTGCATATTTGTAAGTACTATACTTAATGTTACTTTTAGACAAAAACCTTAGGTGAAAATATAGTTCCATAATGACCGAATTGAAATTACTTTTTACATACATTGTGGTCATTTTACTTAAGTTTTAACCGATTTTAGCTATAGTTTTATGTTGGAGATTTAGTACATTTTTTTTTATTCGTGAGCATAACTTCATGAGGGTTAGAAATCTTTTATTTTCATTTTCTTGGTATTTTTGTTCTTTTCGGAAGTAAATGCAACTTTTAAGATGCACAGAATTATAAAAGAAAATTATCACTTATCCCTAGTTTGAAAAGTAATGTAACGTTTAAAAGTAAGTAATGTAAAATTATGCGATTTATTACTTGTAATTGTCGATTAGTATCGCTACTACTTACTTTTAAATGTTTAAAATATAACGGGTTTTTAAAGTAACAATTTCAACGTTAAATTGACGTTACTAAAAACCAAATAGAATTGATACGGTTGATTATAGTGACACTTCGACGTCAATATCACGTCTAGTTTTAGTAATATTTATAACGTCTTTCCGACGTGTATGTGCTTACTGCGATATGCGTTGTAACCAGATAATAGATATAACCCTACCATTAAAATGTTGCGCCCTGCAAACATTTTATATGGATATATCGTTAGATATATTAAAGTGTGAATTCTGTGTTAATTTAAGGCTAAACACATACAGGAGCGGCGAGCAAAGCAGCGAGCTCAGCAGCGAGTAAAGCGACGAAAACAAAGACATATTTTCCCGTTAGGACATGCATATTGACGCATGGGGTGGAGACGCAGTACCGCTGTTATAGTAGAGCAAAGCGAAGCGTTCAAGCAAGTTTTTTTTTCTATGCTTTCATCTTTGCTATAGTTTTGTGACAAAAAGAAATATTGAGAAATAAGTTGTGTTTTTTCAAAATTGCTCTTTAGAATAAAAAAGATCCTCAACATAGCCACTATATCTTAGATAAACAAACTGTGTAATGTATAAATGCTGGAATTTACCAAGTATATGTATGTCTACTTTTATTTATCCCATGAACATTGCAGCTTCTAGCACGTCTAGAATTTTTTTTAATCAGACAATACCAAACTTTCAAAGAAGAATTTTCCATTAACAACAAATCACGTTTTTCAAAACAAATACTTGATGTAAACTCCTCAGTCTGTGATAGCCGACTCGCTGCTCTTTCGCAGCTTTGCTCTCCGCTTTCACCGCTGCTTTGCTCTCTGCTCCAGTATGTGCTTAGCCTAAAAGAAAACTTTGGACAGAAAAATGAATCGTTACAATTGAACACGTTAGGGCGGTTTTAGACCGTAACAAATAGAATTATTCATTATTCATACACATATAGAAAAACAAGTTGGAAGTATCTACGAAACCATATGTATGATAAAGAACGCGCTAGTAAGATAAAGAAGGGTTTATATCGAGTCACGCATTTGCTCTTCTTAGATTGTGTTAGTGGTGGAATATTCGAGCATTAAAGTTGTTTAGTAAACTACAAACAAAGCATTGATGTAATTGTTTGTAATTGAAAGAGAATTTCATGATATTAAATTTTCCCAGAATTTGGCAAATTAGGACCAAATAATCACTTGCTTTTTAAGTAGCTTACAACTTTTAGCCATAATGACTAAAAATAAAATAAATATTCTTATGCTCGAGTATTCTCCCACTAACACATACTAAGACCAGCAAGTTGCCCGATATAGACCCTTCTTTATTTTTCTAGCGCGTTCCTTATCATATACACATATGGTTTCGCAGATACTTCCAACTTGTTTTTCTATATGTATATTAAGGATCGTTTGATTTTATCGTATTTTTAATCCGTTAAGTGAGTGCATTTTGTATTAAACAAAAATTATTGCACTTGTGCACACTAGGGTGGTCCTTATTTTTCAAAGTTGTCATATCAAAATAATTTTTGCAGTTTTGTACCTTTATATTCAAAAACATGAAATCTACAATATTAGGTCAGTAGGATAATATTAACCCGTGCCGCAATGAACTAGCGTTGGGTATTAGTAATTACGGTACTACTACTAAATTTAAGTTATCTTTAAACATTGTTTTTAAATCTAAGACAATATAAAAATTACATATCACCAGAGCTAGAGGCAGGCTAGGCACTTGCCTAGGAGCGCCGAGCGTCGGGGGCGCCAGAAGGGCGCCAAACCCGCGTTATTACTATATTACAATATAAGAAATTGTTAAACATTAAGGGGCCACAAAATCGGTCGTGCATATAGTTAATTTCTGTCTAGTTACAGTTCTGCCTATCACAGAACAAAATAAATATTTTCTTCGAATACAATAAACAGTAGAAATAGTACAAACGTAAATATTTTTTTCTCTGATAATTTGGAGACAGTGCCTCCTTCTTGGCTGTTGGAGACTTTCTGCGATAATCTTACACAGCCTTCAGAAAAATTGTAAGAGTAAATTGAGAAATTAACTACAAAAAGGAAATTGTTTTTGGTTTTCATTTTCGTTATTTTTGCATGATATTCTTCCATCAATTTCACGCCGCGTTCTGCAGTGTCATTAATACTCTTCAAAGAAGATATAATTTTTTCCTTCCTAATAGTTTTCTCGGAATTCCCAAAAAGAATGCATCTCCATCCAAAAAGTCCCTGGGTATACCCAACCTTCTGGATAAGTTTATGAAATTGGAAGAAAATGATTCTGTGGACAGATTTTCGCAAATAAAGCTAGGGAAGTCAGTCAAATTTAAACTAAATTTGTTCTTCTTTCTTGTTTTCTATTTCTTCTATTTCCTCTTCTTCGTTATGTGGTTTTTGTTACTATTCCTTTCTTCTTTTTTCTTTTGATCTGTTCCTATGTGGTCATTAAATATTGCAAAAGTAACTTCTGATTTAAATACCTTCAATAATCATTTTGGTTAACTTTAGAGATGAATATTTTTCTGCTCGTAGCTTTTCAACTGAAACGTAATATGTATGATTCGTAATTCGTGCGAAAAAAGCAATATCCTTCCTTGCTCTCTTAACGTGCGAAGGACTAGAAGTTGGAGAGGTTGATGTTGTTTCTAAGTTGCTGTCAACACTCAACACCATCATCAGTTTTGAAACTGTCCATTCCATATGAAACAGATGAGTTTAATTCAGAAGATGAAATTGGGAATGATATTTGACCTTCTTTTTTGCTTTTGCGGCCATAAATTGTACTTTTCGATTTTTGACATGCAGTGATTTTGAATTCACCCCTAACATACAGCCAGGTCTACCCTTTTGCTTTGTAAAAGTGAGATTTCTGTGTCCTCGGCAATTTTTATTTAATGCATTCGAAATTGCAATATCAAATAGATCATTTAAACTGTTCTTCAATTCGTTTTCCGGTTGCACTTGTAATGAGCTTGCTCTGTGTTTCGATTCCTCTAGATTTCGTAGATCGTTGTATATAGCTTTTTTACTTTTGTTATGCAGTTCGAACAGTTTTGAGTAGGTATTCTAGCTTTTCTTCAAAAAATTAAAACTTCGTCGATTACAAGGCTTACACTTTCATACAAACCCAAATTTACAAACCGCATAGGTATTCAAAGAAAGTACACTTAGAACTTCCTTTTTGAAGGCAATTTACTACCTTAAAGTTGGCTCTTAATTGGCCCATCTATATAGATAAATATTTCTTCTAAAACTTGACATTTTCAATAAAAAACAATCTCGTTTAGATAGAAATAATTCTTTTTGGACAAAATTTAACTGCAACCGAGTGATCTTTCAAACATCAACTGATTTCCCTGTAATAATTGCATTAATACGAGAATCGAGGTTAATGCGGCACGTGTTAATGATATCTGATCCAGCTGAAATTTTGCAGTTTTTATAAACATATATAAAGGAACAAAACTGTAAAAAATTATCTTAAAATTCAAACAAAAAAAATCCCTCTATATAAATAAAGACCACCCTAGTGCAAACCCTAGATAAAGCGATCTTCGCGACCTGTTGTATCGAGATCTTTGTCTTTTATCAATATTTCCGGTACCTACTTCTATATCTTCCGAACAGCCGAGATATCACACTTTAGCAGTTTAGCTTATATATGTTACGGTAAAAGTGCAGATAGCGGTAAATGTACACATTTGCCTAGTTGGTAAATGTAAAAAGACCTTTTAATAGTAGAAGTTTGAATACTAACAAAAGTTATTAATTAGATTATAATCACTTACTAACCAATAACCTAACCTAGAATGTTAGGTTACTGTTAGAATTTAATATTAGGTTATTTTTAAGCTGTACAAGTATTTTCTTTTATTTTCGTTTTTACCGGAACATGTACACATTTACCGGTAAATGTGTACATTTTCCAAATATGCACTTTTACCGTAACATCTACATTAAATAAATCAGCAACATCGACCTGTGTCGTCCCATTTTCTAATATACCAACAGCCCTGTTGGCATTTGTCTATGTGTTTCACAAAGCAATCAGAAGGAGCTGCGAATTTTTGTAAATGTCAAATATTTAGATTTAACGTAGTTTATTGTTTCTAGCCTGACTTGGTGAAACTCCATAGTCATGAACTAAATAGTTTTAGAAGTTTAAACTTTTGCTTTTATTTATTTCATTCAAATTAATAACTGTTTCAAAATCAACAAAAGCAGTGGCAATTCCTTGCCTTATTACTATTGATATTGTAAAATATTCTTAATTTTTCTCGAGTAGTTTATTTACTGCATTGTAAACTGTTGAATTTATTATCAAAGCCTTATTATTTGGCGGAAATTTCAAAGATCAATAAAATTAGAGAAAGTACCAAATTTTATTGCAACTCGACTTTTCGGGACTACAATTTTTCCATTTTTAAGGAAAGGGGTTGCAATAATTTTGCTCTGACTTTCAAAATGGTTGTAATTCTAAATTGCACACGGTGTGTAAAAAGTTAACCTGAAAAGGGTTAATAAAAAAAGGGTATACTACCTATCTTTTGCTAGATTGCGGTTATAGATGAAGGTGCCATTATCCCATGGCATAGTATATCTGAAGATTGCAGCAGCTCTAACGGTATCTGTAGAAGAGCGATATAAATTGCCGTTCTAAAGCTTTAGCAGGTTGTTGTAAAAAAGGGTTCGCATTTTTAAGTCCTTGTATTGGATTTTAAAGTTAGAGAATTTCTTAGAAATAAAATACATGTTCCTTTTATGTTTCCGATTTTATGAGCTTTTATTTTAAAGGGCGGTAATATAAAAGGGATTTTTCGGACGGGTGACTTTATGACTATTTCTATAATAATAAAAAAAGTATATTATATTGAGGCTTTCGAATGTATCATTGCTCATTGGCTTTGCAGACAATTTCTTTTGATATTTGGTTTCAATAAAAAATTAATTATTGGATAATACAAAAGTAAACACTTTTTTGGGAGTGAATATTAAATATCACAAAAAGCAAAGTTGAGGTAAAACATCAAAATACAAAGCAAATACAAGTTATAATGCCAAAAGCAGGGCGATTGTGTGTGTATTGAAATTGTCATTACAAATCAATACTTTCAATGGCATGTCACATTAGTCATTAATATATAAATGCTCCTCTTTGTTCACCAATTGTCGCAAATCGACGTTAATGTTCGTGTTATTTTTGTATTTGGTCGAAACATCGAAACACTAATGCTAGCTTTGATGAAACAAAAGGGAAAACAAACACAAAATAAAATATGCAGTTCTATGTCTGTTTACCTGATGAACATTACAAAAGGCTAACAAATCATTTTAATGTGTGCTATACAAATAATAAAAACATTTTTTGTCATTAATAACTTTTCGTAAATTTTAGTTTTGGGAAAAACGGGAACAAAAAATATTTAATCGAATTACCGATACCTACAAATATTGCTTTTTTAATACTTTTATAATTATGCAATCACGAAAGTGACCCCAATATTTTTTATCGGCTTGCGGCGAAAAAGGATAGGTAATAATTAGAAAATTCTCATTAATTAATGCAATTTAAGGTTTCTATCGACAAAAAACTAATCGATATATAAACTATAATTACATACAATTAATTGGATTGAATATTTACATTTGAAATATATTTGCGAGATTTCGTCGACTTTTCATTATAATTTAATCTACATATTTATACTTGTTCTATAGTAATTTCGAAAGGTACTATTCAAAGTGAGTTTTTTTCTCGCAATTCTTCGGGCGTATAAAACTTTGATATACCAGAATCAATAAATTATAGAAATTTTTTGTAATCAAATTAGGACAGTGGCATACAACTCTTTCTAATAACTTACTTTCTGTGTGTCAGTAAATAAGGCAAATATTAAAAACTAGGGTTTTCTACTAAACTTCCAGGATTAAACTGGAGGACTATTTTACTCCTATAGTCCTATTACTAGGACTATTAAAAGATAGAACACTATTTGTTTTTATTAACAATTTTAACTCCGAGAATTATTAAAGTATATCCAGGTGTACCCCAGGGTAGCAATCTTGGACCTCTTTTATCTATATATATAAAAGAAAGTCGTGTAAGTTACACTATTTATAACTCAAGAACGGCTGAACCGATTTGGCTGAAAATTTGTGTGGAGGTAGCTTAGAACCAGGAGACGGACTTTTTATCCCGTTCCCGTGGAATGTGACATAAAACGTGGTATAACAAAACGCAACTGAAAGCAAAACAAAAAATTAATCAGTCAAAACATAGGCGTTCATTTGTTAAAAATGGTATAACAAAACGCAACTGACATGGAATAACAAAACACAACTGACAGCTAAACGTAATGTTGTCTATGGTTAAGTATGGTTGAAAATTTTATAATTTGAAATTTTGGAGTTCACTGGTTGATGTGTTTGTTTCGAGTTTCAATTAGCTTATTGTGCCGATATTATCATTAACAATACCATGCCGCGACCAAGACGATCAAATCTTTCACGACAAAGCCGTAATGCAACTAGGATTCGAAACATTGCGAATGAAAGGACTGAAGAAGAACAAGAAATTGCACGTGCAGAGCGCCGCGTTAGTATGGCTCGACTTCGTGCTTCTCAATTATTTTTCGATTTTTTTATTTATATTTATTATCCTAATAAAAAATTGAACTTAATAAAATCCAAAATATGCTCATTTATTGCCTATAAGACGGAACAAAGTTCGCCGGGTCAGCTAGTTTTTAATATTTTTTAATGATATTATTTTTGTACAAGAATGACTTGAAGATTGTACTTTCTCCTACAGTTTACTCAATACGTTCAGAGAATACACACTAAGATATGCATGATTTTTTGGTAACAAATTTTCCTTTGCTGGATAACTTTTTTTGTTGATACAGTTGATTGTCTGTTTGTTGTAATAATAGAAATTAAAATTAATTTATGTTATAGGAGCCAATTTAACGAGTTTCCATCGCGAATAAACCATTCTGAAACTAATGAAAACTAATATTATGCTAATAATACTGGTAGAATTTGTAGTATCGACAATCTTTTTTTGTATCTACACCAAATTATTTTGCTTAGAGAGTATACACTAAGAAATAAATAATATAATTAATATAAATTATCTTTGCTAACAAATTCTCATTTGCTGAATTGCTGAATTTTTGTTGATAGAACAAAGTGTTATTGCCGATTAATGTATGCTGTAGGAACACACTAATGAGTTTCCATTGCAAATATATTTTGTTAGCTTTTTATCACACGTGTGTTCAATCGGCGGTCAGTTCGGTTACGGTCGTCTTGGACTCGGGACGTTACGTTTCTTTGTTGTCTCTTGTCTGCAGTATGCAGTTTGCAAGTTTATCTGCCTTTTATATTGCATATTATCAAGTGCAACAAGAAGGCGCTCTTCAAAGAGAATCGTACTTTCGAAATAATTTTATTCTACAATACCACGTATTAGTGTTATTATTAGTACTACGAGAATTATAATTGCAATACATTATAGGATTACAATAGAAACAGAAGTGCACAATCTACTAGACGAGTAGGGACTCCCCGAACTTATTTGAATGTTAATTGGTAAGTTAGCATATTGCATGAAATACTAAGGTAAGCATAATTAAAGCAATAATAATAAATAAAATATGTAGTAGTTATTCTCTTAAATACATTATCATTTTACATATTTCATTTATTACTTATTGCTTATGCTTAATTACTAATAAATCACTTAATTATGCTTTTGGTATAAAGAGTTATGGGACGAACCTTAGTAGCAAATATTCTATCAAATCTAGCAAATTATAAATTTGTTATGAGAACATATTCATTGGTAAAATCAGCATATTTGGTGTTAGCAATGGCTGAACATTCGTTTGTATATTTTACAAATTGAAACTTGTAAGCGTTCAGGGGTGCCCCGGGGTTTGCCTCGGTATGCGTCGCTGCTCGGACGCCAAATTTGTACAGGGATTGCTTGCCGGGCCACGAAACCGGGTAACTGCTAGTGGAGAAAAGGTAATCCAGGGAACTGTTGGAGGTTGCTGATGTCGGCCCTGTCTGGATCACTTTACCTGTCACTAAAGCTTTCAGAAAACAAGAGGGTGTTAATACTAGCAAATAAAACACACAGTATTAACCAAATGGTTTTTAATAATAAATTCTAGCAAACCAAACATTAAACTCAACCCCTAGCAATAGCTAAGGGTTGCAACCCCTTGTAATAGCTATAGGGCAATAACCTTACGCCACTCTATTGTGGCCACAGCAAGCGGGTGCAAAACAATAAAACCTACGGTACTCTACGGTATGGCACGGCAAGCGGGTGCAAACTATAAGCAGCAAAATCAACGTGCAGGATGGCAAGATCGGTGAACGGGGGGGGGATGATAAGGGATTGATAAAATAGATTTTACCATAGAATAATGCGTAAGAACCAATCACTATTATTGTGGTTGGGTACTGAAAAAGGTAAGAACCGTTTTAGGTGTATTGTGATCTGCACCGAGGTAGATACTTGCAGTTGTAAAAAAATTCTGAGCGGGTGAACTCTAGACTGTATGGACCTTCCCACTGAATCCCAGACGTTTCTATTAGGGATAGATTAGAAAAACGTGCAGGCCAAGGGGACATATAGATTGTCCAAGAAAACTTGCGTGTGATGTCGGGCGTTGTCTTGCTGAAAAACTGGGTTTTGAAGAGTGCGAAGGTATGGTATAAGCATAGACTGTGCGACTGTGCGACTAACTGTTCTAGCGAATGAATTTCACAGCCCTACTCCGCTGCATATGCAGTTCTAAAGACAAGCTTCAGGAGATAAAACAACTTCAGGCGCATGAGTTCACTCTAACAGTAACTTATAGCCTATCGCCTTATAATTTTATAATAGGCCGCACTCACTGGTTGGAGCGAGGTTACTATCCATCCTCTACTAGCTTTCCAAGTTAGTACCGGAGCGATAAACGTGCTCACCCGTCGGCACTTTCTCCTAGGAGATTGTACCTCGTCCAGCTTCGGACTATCCCCCAATTCTATAGAATTGAGGACCACTGCCCGATCGAATCCAACGTCAATTGTGGCAGGACTTGATTTTTTAATGGTTTTGCCACCCCGATCTACCAAATTATAGGCTTGGTGTGCCCTCGAGAGCGCTTCGTTTACAAGTCTACACGTTATAGACCCCCGGTATGTACCCTTTCAGGTGAAGTTGTCTTGAGAGTGAGAGGCTACGTACCCTTCTCGCATCACTCCCTTTAAGTTTCTAGAGCCTTAAGTTTCTAAAGGTTCTAGAGCCACTTCGAGTCATTACTGATCCGAGCAGCTTCCGGGGCCAGTACCTGGTGGCATACAGTTTCCCATTGGTCCAGATTTACCCCTCTGTGAATGATCGTGATCCAGGCGAGAAGCAAATCCATCCACACCGGTTCTCATGTTAGCAAAGCTCCCTCTGCAACGTTAATGAGTAACCGTCGAGTACACTTGCGTGTATCTCTACCACACATTTTGTCCTGGAAGCCTAGGCAGGGGACCTAGGCTTTTTTTACTTAATAACCGTTACCCAGACAGGCCTGGGATAGGAGAGATCGGACCAGTTTTATCGGAAGGCGCCGTGTGGTCTGCACGCCCCCCCTGAGTATTTAGTCCCCAACTCAAGTCGGGGATCTTATCGTATAGACGTATAGACGGGATAAGTATAGACTCCAGGATATCCTATACATAACGCCTAGCTGTCATACTACCTTCCATTATCACTAATTGTGAGCGGCCATTTGTAAGTAATGTCTCGCCATACCATAATACCAGGCATTTGTGCGGTATGACGTTCTCGAATACTGGACAGATTGGCTCTGTCAGCTTGCTTTCTCCATATACAGACACGTCCATCATTGACTCTTAGTCAAAACTTTGATTTGTCACTAAAGACAATTCGTTGCTATTCTTCAGTCTTTTTACTCCTGTACCACTGAAGACAGGCACGACGACGTGTGAGTCAAAGGTAACCATTGCCTCCAACATGGATTTACGTCCTTACTTAGATTACGTCCTACATGAGCAGGCTATTCGTCTAGTGGACCATCTTGATTTCAATAAACCTATTATACGCTTCTCTTACAAAGGATGTTTATTGCTGTCGTCAGCGCCTTAACAGCCTATTGCATTAGATGTTACTACTGTATAAATTTATAGTACTATTCACTACGTATTACCAAGCCTACAATGATTACAGACATGTGTGATTTTGATATCGGACTGTATGGATTTAGAGCAGGGGTTCCCAAAGTTTTGCTAGGTGGGCCAAATTGTAAATTCCAGAATATTCGGCGGGCCAAAAAAGTTTTATGGAAAAATACGTTCAAATCGATAACAAATTAGAGCTGTTTTACACATCCGAGAATTTATGCGAAATTCTTAACCAAATCTTAGCTGAAATTATTCAACAAAGTTTTGGTAAAGAAACTTTGACGTGTATAAAAAGAGCTGTTTTACACATAGCAATAAGATTCTCTTCAAATTTATGTTCATGCGCACGCGTGTTTGCAAAGCAGCTGGGTGTTCATTGTAAACAAAGAATGACGTCGTATAAAAATAGTTGGTGTATTCAGAAAAAATTTGATTTCTATACCTTGCAATAAAAATATTGTTAATAAATATGCGTATATTTTCATGTCCTTTGTTTTAGGAGTTTTAATATTTCATATACAATTATAAACAGTTAATTAACCTTTATGTTAAGATACACTAGAATTTATTATTAACTTATAACATACAATAACAAATTTAACGAATCCGGACCTGATACTGTAAAAGCAATATGACCGTTCGCATTTTGTCCACTTCAAAAAATAAAATAAAACTAAAGACATTTTGCGCACCTAGCGATTAAATGTTACTTGATCTTTACCTTTATTATCATTGCATGGTTGTTTAGTAATATTTTATGGTATACTGACTCGTAAACATCTGTTTATTGAGCTCTGTCTCTATGGGTAAAGATTCTTTTTACGGGCTAGCCCGCTATGAAGCCCGTAATAGTTATTTACGTTCCAAGCTTTGTAAATTAATCTTTACTGGCGCGCTGGAAAGTTTGTGGGGCGAGCGACGAAGGAGCGAGCCTCCATAATCCATTTCCACCTTCACCAACATTTTTTTATGAATTATATATTTTTTATAAAAAGACATTTTGGAATCAAAGACAGTAGCACAATTTATAGCTAGGTGTTGCCATGGTGTTGTGTTTAAACAGCACATTAGTTACCATAGCTTTTTGTTGATGAGCATTGTAAAATTCTACAGGTCTCTTTTAGGAGCTCGTAAAGCTTTACAGGGCTGTGGCTGTAATTACTCATTTACTTAGTTACCTAAAGACCTGTAAAGTGGCATTTACATAGAAGAGGGAAATAAAAATTATTACGGGCTCGTATCATCAATACCATAGCAACAAACATATTTATTTAAAACGTTCATATATATCTACATATTGTGCTGTACTGCTTCAGAAAATGAAAGAATTATTTATTAAAGATTTACGAGTCCAGTATACCATAAAACGTACAACGCTAGACCGTTACACGAACCCTACGTGCTCGCACGGATAACAAGCTCGCTAACCGCTCGCTTGTTAGATACCGTGCTCGCACGTAAAGTTCTAAGTAACGGTCTTGCAATGTAAATAACTATTACAATGCATATAATCATTTTTCAAAACAAGATAAACCGATGTGTTGCATATTAACTACGAGTGTTTTGTGCGCACTTTTCCGCGTTGATTACTCGCAAATTTCTAAAAACGCCACAAATTGTTCCAAAGTTTTCTTGTGAAATTATTACAATAAATTTCGGGATAAAAAGTTACTGTATTACACGTCAAAGTCTCTTTACCAAAACTGTGTTGGAAAATTTCAGCAAAAATTTGGTTAAGAATTTCGCGTAAATTCTCGTATGTGTAAAAACAGCTCTTAGACACAAGGGAAAGATTTATACTAATTTTATATAATAATCGTTCTTTATTTATGACAATAATTACTTTTTATTACAAACTGTTTATTAACACATTTTAAAAATAATTAAACAAAAATAACTAAATAATTTTAAATAAAAAAGGGAAAAAGTAATAAATTCATCAATCTGAAGCCTGAAGCGTGTGACTTGTGCAGTTGTTTTCTTTTAATAATATCATTGAGCCTTGGTTCTAAGTCGGTTGAATGTATTCTTAACACCGTTTGTAAATGTTCATCAGTTAATTTTTAACTCATTTTGGACTTACTAATACTCATGATTGGGGAGGTTTTTCTCAGATAAAATTTACTTTTTTTTTGTAAAAATGAAAATTATCTCTACGCATTCAAGATCGCGGATGATCTAACATCGCGGGCCGCATCTCTGGGGTTTGAGGGCCGCATTTGGCCCGCGGGCCGCACTTTGGGAACCCCTGATTTAGAGTAATACGACACAGGAATACTTCATACGACCATTACCTATTATTCTGCAATATCTTATGCGTTTATATTCATTCCTTCTACGTGGGGCAATTACAATGGAGGATAGCGTAATTCAAAAGTACGAATTATTAGTCATTGCTTAAGGATTGCAAATATTATCAGGGAAATTTTCTTAATGCTCCTTATGCGTAGAAAAAAAAATAAAAGTGGGTGATCAATCTTACCCAGACCAGGGTCTGGCGTGAGATTAATCAATCTTATTTTATTCCATAGTAACATACTACTAAAAGATAGGAAGTGATCAATGACACCCCGACTAAAATATGTCAAGTTTCTGTGCAGTTAATTTAAAATATGTACACAGTCATAGACAGTCTGTAATAGACTTCCTGCACTATGTACACATACCGAAACTCAGTTGCTTCCTTGTTCCACATAAAAACTCAGATAACTCGGAGAAAATAAAGACGCCCGACTTCACATTGTCACGGTTGGTTGGTCATCATAACTGATGTTACTCTCTAATTCTTCATTTTCTGACATATGTGAATTTTCAGTAACTGCATCATTCAATTCAATGTTTTATTCTACTGTCAACCTAGTTTTTCCTTGTCTATACTTTGGAATCTTAAAAATTCGGTTAAGTGCAATGGAAATAACATCTGCTACCTATTGAACTTCTTCTTGAGGTTCATGCCATATTTGGAAGTTTGAAAAAGTTTGAGCTATACCTGACTGTGCAATTCATTTTGAATATACTCGTTTGTTGGGCATGCTAGCAGGTATCTTTTCTAATTACTTTTTTTTCCAGAGAAAGCTAATGACAGGATGTCATTCCATAACAAACAGGTTGATTAGTTTTTACAACGTATTCAAAAATGTCTCATTCAAATTTTAAATGGCGGGAAATTTGAATTTAGTCTATCAAAACGCCTTTTTAATCATTCGCCCAATAAAATCGTTTATACTATATTTGCAAGTTTGGGAAACTTTGACGTACACCGGAGACAACTTTGAATACCTCGCTTTGTTTGTTTGATATGTTGTTAATAGATATTTTCGTGACGACACAACATTTTTTAAAAATTATTATTTGTTTACAAACATTGTTGGTTTTTTCAGAGACAATCGATGGTTTCAGTACGTCATAGAGCTTTGGTGTTTGTTTTTTACTATGCCAAAACTTTTACAGAAATATACTTTCACTACATGTCTTTCAAAAACAATATTTCAAATGTTATTCGTAAATTCAAGTAACGCCTTTAGATTTTTAAAATCACGTTATTAAAAAAAGCCAATTAGAAAGGATGATGTGTTGTAACGAAAATACCTAGTAGCATATCAAACAAATAAGTCAAGGTATTCAAAATGACCTTTATACTCCAGTGTAGCTGAAACTTTCTCAAATTTGCAAATATGTTATGAACGATTTAAATTTGGCGAAATGAATAAAAGTGCATTTTGATTAGACAAATTCAAATTTCCTGCTATTTAAAATTTAAATTAAACATTTTTTAAAAAGCTGTAATCGTTCCTGGAAAAACTCAAAAACAATAACATGACTATGATTGAAATCATGTTTGAATTGGCAGGATTGGCATGTATGACGTCATTCCCGCAGGGGAAGAGCAATCAAAAACAATTAGCCTCAGGGGAAAAGCAATTATCGGATGATCTTGAAGTGTCCCGTTCTATGGCTGTCATTATGAAACGTGATATGATAATAATAAGTAGGTACATTGTTGCATACACCTATTTCATTCAATATTTAGGAAAATAGAAAAAGAGTCGATACTTCCATTTCATCTTTAATTTTCCAATCTTGCGCCCTATGGCTATGTAAGGTTGATGAAGTCTGTCGGTAACCGAAGGTTATAAGACCGTAATGATTTTAATCTTGAAATAAAATTGAAATATTTTTTTCAGTTGTCACGATTTTTGGTCTTTTGCTTCTGGGGTCGTAATCATCTTCCTACTGATACACTGAAATGTAATTTGTTGGAGCATTTTTCGGCGCAACTCGAACAGCTAAGTCAAATTTCAATGTTATAAGTTTATTGGAAACGATTTTCACCATTTTTAATATCTACCGTTTCTATAAAAAATCATTGCTTATTGATAAATCGACATCTGTACAAAACGGCATTAGCCACTCGTGCAAATACGTTAGGTTAGATGCCGAGCGAATTTAGTTTAGAGTGAAAAAAGCGATTTTAACAAATTTGTTGATGGTAAGGTGAAGTTTGGTTAGGTTAGTTTAGGATAGATAGTTAGATTTGGTTAGGTGCGGAGTACATTGAAAATGAAAAAATGGAATTCAACAGACTTAATATTGAAACGTTAGGTGTACATGTAACTTTTATCTGTGTAGCATGTAACTTTATTTATTACATGCGCTTTCAAAATAAATTAAATTTCAAAAAGACATACAATGATATTAACCCCGCCCCTAGGAGGCGTTCCTTAAGAAATAAATTTTATCGCTATCATTTGCTCACGAATTATTTTGGGTTGATTGCCTTCAATCAGAGATTACTCGACGCTGTGTTGCTCTAATTATTTATTTTTACAAACAAAACGTTTCATCAAGTGAAATTAATTGTAAAACTGAACACGAATCTTCACTGTAAGATTATACGACCTGCCCAATTTGTGGATGTATGTTCTAGTTACTCACTTGATCTACTGACTCTGAAAATGCAATTGAACACCTGGTCATAGTAACCAATAGTAACTAACAGAATCATATCCTGAAACTAAGATCATTTAATCTAACTTTCAGTGATGATTGAAAATTACACAGTATCAATTACATACATGGGTTATGCTCAATAAATTATTGTACCACCCTATGTAAAAATGTTGCATTATTTGTAAGAATATTAGCAAATCCTAAAATTTTCATTCAAAAAAGACGATAAAATGCAATTTTAACAACATGAAAGCCATTCAAAGCAAGATGGAAGAATTAAATTAGAAATAAAATGAAGCCTGAAAAATTCATGCCCTTATAATGAACCCAGTGTTGTAAAATATGAAAATTGTGGCACCGCAGGTCCGCCCTGAAGGGCTATAGGGTCGCAGATGTATTAAAAAACGCGGAATGCAAAGAGGGGCACTCGGGGTGTGTCTGGCAGTCTTCAAACCTGACCCTGACTGCGAGACAAGTGCTTGAAAGGGTGAAATCTGTGTCGGTTCTCTTAAAAAAAAACTAGGGGGTGGTAGGAGAGATTTGCCGGTTCACCCATTCCCAGGCTCATTTAACGAGCCATTCCAAGGCCACGAAGGAACTAACCCTTTCTTTGCCTACGTCTCCCCCGATCAGATAAAAAACGAATTTTATCGCGAGTCATTTGTGAACCGAAAAAAATTCATATCATCCCCGAACCACATAAATATAGGCTTGAATGCGCACAGGTGTACAGGTTTTTGTATTTTATTCTATGCACCATCTACAAAAACTTTTAATATAAAAGACGCGAATAAAGCTTTTAAGATTTGACTATAAGTCGTGAAGACCGCGGGGGTGCACAAGAAATTCTTTCCCAGAGATATTATAGGAAGGGAAAGAGGATGGACACCCTTATAAGTGCAAAAGTCAACTCTGCAACCGAATCTAATAGTACCGTTAGGATGTGCGGTCCATCCGCATAATCATTTCTTTTGTTGAACAGGTTGACTAGCAGATTTTGGACCCCTGTGGGAATTATAAACGCCGCATTTGGAGAACGCATTAATCACACCCCACAACTAGATATTTATGTGGAAACGTCAAAAAAATTTCAAACATTACAGTTATTTAAGATTGGGTAGGGTTTTGCAGGGATTAGAAAAAAATATCTTAATGGAAAGGGTCTGAAATTATTACAGGATTCCTATTTAGTAAAATGTCATTTCACTAAAGCACAATACACAGGTATAGGATTATTTTGTGGAAAAAGTTTCTTGGCGTGCAATGGTGTAATGTTAAGTAATATACTATATTTAATTAATTAGCATTTGATATATAGGTATAGTCTTTATTAAAAAATTTTTGCTGTTTTTTTATTTTTCCGATTGTAAACTCATTAAGTGCCTGATAAAATAATCTATAGAGAGATTGACTGAAACAATATCAAATTCACCTCTGCATGGAGGTTGTTTCAGGATCCCGTTTTGGTGTCCGACCAGAAAATTAGATTTTCTGATCATTTTATAGACTGGAAAATTGATCTTTACCGGGCTAGACCGGAAAAGCTACAAAAGGGATAGGTAATAGTAGTTTTTGTAACATGTCAGGAAAAAGTACCTTTCCAGTACGCGTACTGTTTTTCTATTTTTCCGATTGTAAACTCATTATCTTTATATATTTTTTGAAAGTGCCAGATAAAATAATATATAGAGAGATTGACTGAAATAATATTAAATTCACCTCTGCATGGAGGTTGTTTCAGGATCCCGTTTTGGTGTCTGACCAGAAAATTAGATTTTCTGATCATTTTATAGACTGGAAAATTGATCTTTACCGGGCTAGACCGGAAAAGCTACAAAAGGGATAGGTAATAGTAGTTTTTGTAACATGTCAGGAAAAAGTACCTTTCCAGTACGCGTACTGTTTTTCTATTTTTCCGATTGTAAACTCATTATCTTTATATATTTTTTGAAAGTGCCAGATAAAATAATGTATAGAGAGATTGACTGAAACAATATTAAATTCACCTCTGCATGGAGGTTGTTTCGGGATCCCGTTTTGGTGTCTGACCAGAAAATTAGATTTTCTGATCATTTTATAGACTGGAAAATTGATCTTTACCGGGCTAGACCGGAAAAGCTACAAAAGGGATAGGTAATAGTAGTTCTTGTAACATCAGGAAAAGGTATCTTCCAGTACGCGTACTGTCCTGTACAGGGCGTTTCTGGTTGAATTATGTACAACGTTTTTTAGGCACTCTTAGGCCTTCAGTGTGACTGGCTCAAACGTTGGCGAAAATAATCGCTGGCTCTCCCTCCGGATAACCGTCAAATAAAAAACTATTTTTGAATTTTCGCCACAGCTGTCCCCCTCCCTGCCAAAATGTCTATGACAGCCGCAGAAGAAATATTGTAACAAATATACCCTTAAAATTCTTTACTCGCCTAGTAGACTTTCCAAAGTGTCTGGAAAGGGTCTACACGGCCAGTAAAGAACTATTTTCTCAGCTTGTTACTAGTAAATAATTGATCTCGGCGTCCCTCCAGAAAATGAGTTTTATCGACAGGATTCTTAGTTCAGACAGTGCCACTTTACGGAGAGCGTCTGGTAAAGTGAGATTTTACCGGGCTTTTAAACAACGAATCCATTTCATTGTAAAATCATGCCAGATGTTTAGCGTGTTACCTAGTAACAAAGAAATAGCAGCAAATCATGAAGAAACAATAATTAAATTAAAATCTTAGATTTCCAAAACTCGCTTGAGGCTTGTTCTAACCTACTCGTCCTATAAGATACCACTTTATAGACTAGTAGCGTAAATAATTGTTAACGTCTAACTTTTTTATTTATATCGGTCATGTGCATATTATGCCACAGCAGCTTAAGTACCGTAAAGCTTCAGTTTATTTATCAGAAAAACATCACCCTTGGCAAGGTTCGCATGGTAAACTACGTATTTACTTACTCTTCTACTTCCCTTTTCTATTTGCAGAATCTACCTGTTCTGTTATTTTGTTATTTTGTGTGATTATAAGGATAGGTCATAAAGGCATTGTGTTTTTGGTGTTTTCTTCTAGAGCGGGGCCTCGACTATTACCGACATTTTGTTGTACTGTATGTATGCTGTCTACACATCTGATTTCGCCAAAATGTCAGGTTCGGTAATGTCTTTAGGGTATACAATACATATATGTGATAAGAGTAGACGGAGTTAGAGTTAATCAAAATTACATGTATCTGGACTGTACATTAATAACAGCAGAATCGCATGTCTCAACAGTATAAGATATTTCGAAATGAGAAGTTGACTGAATTGTGATAGATGAAAGGATAATAGTACCTATAACACTGCAGCCTGTAGGCTTATTGTATTGCTCCAGCAACTAAGCTGTCATTGTCAAAAGTAATAAAATCAAAGATTAGCGAGGAGTAAAACAAAAAACTAGCGTAAAAGGTCTATGAAAAATAAACGACCAATCTTTTTATGGTTTAATTTTTCCTGACGCGCTAGACTTCGCAATAATCGCTATAAAATCATGGCCATTCAGATTCGGTGACGGCGGACCTGAATAACGGCACTGATCATATTGTCATGGTCAGCTTCATTCATGTCCGCCGTTACTGAATATGAATGGCCATGATTTTGTAGGGATTGTTGCGACATCTACTAATCTGTTTTATTTATTTCTTGATTATGGAGTTTCGCCATATAAGGCTAGAAACAATAAACAGTTTTATTATTCTTTCGCTTCCGTACTTTACAATCACGACGCACGAATTAAAAGCCTGTGGAGACACAAACAACGATATAATGGGGCTCTTTTCAGACGTTTTTCAGGATATTGAGAGTATTTGTCTATGATTTGCACATAGATAATCTTCTTCGTGGCAACAGAGTCTTTCACACATTCTTCAGAAACTTTGGTTGATTTCCAACCGCTAGGTCGTTTCAACGTGAAACTATCCGCAACTGCATCAGCAGTTAACGAGGTGGGAGACATGTGGAAGCAGTGCTCTATTTATTGTTCCATATTTGGTAGTCCATGGGACCTAGGTAGTCTTTGAAGCATGAATCTCCAAATGTATTAATGCTGACAGGTTGTTTTGTGCAGCGCCAATTTTGAAAAGTAACAATAAAAAGGTTGACTGAAATTGATTTCAATTTTAGCAGGTCGACGATGGATACATTTTGAAACGATTTCTGTTGAATTAAGGTGTTGCAGATTTCCTGTTGTAATATCAGGTCTCCGGTCTTTAAGTGGGTTGGGTTCTCAATCGCGGAAAACCGATACGGCTGAGTTGAGTATTCCACTGAGAAACCGCACCGAGGCTTTGCTTTTGGGGACACCTAAAGGAATGATGACGCGATCATTAGCACTTTACAACTTTACCTCCACGCGGTACATGCCGGGTCGAAACTTTAGGTAGAGTCGTACGAGGCGCTGTCGAAGGCCCACCAAGTCTTTAATTGGTAGGTCAGAGAAAAGCAAATCCTATGCGAAACCCAGCCCAATGAAGATAATACAGATGAAGCAGCCTCTTTGAATTGGAATTGTTTATTTTAATTTATTTGTTAATTGTTAATGCCACAGTTAATTTGAGAAACTCGAAACAAATTGAAAGAAAATTTTGTCTACGGTGTTTTGCAGTTTTTATTCATAAAATGTTCAGTTTCATTATTGTCTGAAACAATCATAAAAATCTCCCAGTTCTTCATTTTTTCCTACAAATTCTACGTTCTTCTGAAACTAAATTACTGCTATTGAAAATATAAAGAGCTTTTAATATATTCTTTACTAACGCATTCCTTAGGGTCCTGGTAGTGACATAATAGAGTGGGCTGTGTATGGTAATGAGTAGTCCGGTAGGTGCAACAGCTATGTCTTCAAAAATATATAACTCAATTATGAGTTTGAAAAAAGTCAAATTCCGAAGTTATTGATCGCCAAGGTATGTCTTAAATTCTGCACAACAGGCTTTTAGGCGCACTTTGTGCTATGCTTGCAAAAATATGGCTTGGCGCTAACCATGTATACAAATTTTAAGGTTTATAGCTCTTATGGTTTAATTGTACAAACCTTACATCTTTATTCCCGATGTCACGACATTAGTTTTGGTAGCTCTAGTCTAAGAGCTCTAGCACTTCTGCAATGTTATTATGAAAAATACGAACAATATTGGAGGTGGTCGAGTGGGAATACCTAGCCTACTTGACAAGAATTGATCCTATTCTAAAATACCAATTGGAAGGTTCGGAGTTATTGGGGATAAATAGTCAATAGCAGATCAGATTGTTGTCTAGTATTCCAATGTTTAGGCGAACTTCAAAATCAAGCTATTGTCTCAGTGGCAGAATGAATATACATAAGTAGACTTCTACCATACCATAAAACGGCAAACTATGTATTACATGATGATGGCGGAGCAAATACTGTAAAAGTATCAGTTTAGGCCTCAATTAGAAAAGGCTGTTAGAAACAAGAAATAGTCATTTCTACCCAGAACATCGCTGTCTAATAATACGGGTAACATTCTGCACAAAAGTTTTTGAATATCGAATTTTCATATTTTTAAAATAAATGCTTGTGACTTTATGATACGCGCTAAAGTGATTGCAACAAAAGCAAGGCAAATATCCCATCAAACACAGTTTGTTATTTTGTTATCAGTAGATCTCAGGTGCGTCCTATTTATTTATCTATACATCAACAAAAAAATACACAATTTCAATAGCCAGTTTAGTCAATCAGTTTCCATGCATGCATTTTTTATTTGCTTTTAAACATCATGTGGGTTGTTTAAAGAGTCGTCAACTACAAGGGGGTTAATTTAAAACCCTTACGACCCTTGGGAAAACGTCTTTCGAGAATGCATACTATATGTTTAAAAGATGAGTGTTTTTAATCTGCCACAATATATAACTCATGGTAGTACTATCGGTTATTGCCCTTTACTATTGCGAGTGTGTACTGTGCTATCTTATTTGAGAAGATTAGCTAATGCAATTCACGCTCGGACTTCTAAATAGTTCTCGTAGCCGCGTAGTAAACAAGTGGAATTAAAACGCTATAACGTGACCCCAAACTTGCTCGCAAATAATAAATTATACGGCATGCTTCGGGGCTTCGGGGTTTTGCAACACGGAAAGCGGTCATACACGTGGTCGCATGGCGACCAAATTCACCACAATGCAAACAGTAGTATTCGTTATGCCCAGTATAGCACTACACATTTGATCTGCAAAAATAGACTAAAACGCTAATTATAAACGCTGATTTATTTTTATTAGTAGAGAAGTTACGAGCGAAAGGAAGATTAATGGAAAATTTAAATTTATTTGCACTGTTTCACACACATTAAAAACAACAATAATAACAATAATAAAAATATTTGTATTGTACGGTAGAATAAGGATGGGTTTATGTTATTTTTATTTTGCTTAATTAAAATTAAAAATTATAATTTTAAACTACATCTATTTACTATTTTTTAATAGTGAAGTTGCTAATGGAAATTTACCCAGTTTAAATTGGTCTTTTATATAAATGTGCGATTGATTGTTTCTACAATTTTTAAGGTTATAGAATATGTTTTCTCTAAATTAAACATCAATACAGAGGATCATAATGACCTTTTATTTATTATTATTTGATAAATCAAAATATAAAATCTAGCAACAAAGTTTAAATAATTCTTTGTAAGAGATACTAATAATAAATGTTTTGGAAGTCGCTGGTTCCTATTTTAATGCCAACTTTACCACTGAAAAATCAAAGCTTTTTGTACTCTAGAAAATAACTGGGAGCAAATTAAATCCACCTTTAAATGTTTATTTATTGAAAAAAAAAATGAAAATTAGAAATTTAAATTTCTTAAAAATAACGGTTTCGCAAATATAAATATTTCTTTGTGTGTTCTTATAAAATAACCCCAATGTGTGTCAGTAAGCCAAGAGGGGTAGTTACTGTAGCGCACCTGTTGCGTGGTCTCTTGCGTATCCGGATCTTTCACTTATACTTCCGGTTACATTTACCATTTATGCAAAGGCCACCCTTTTGTGAATTTTTCTGCATTTTACCAAAAGTCTTATTTTAATTGAATCTCCTTCATTAGTCAACTACTATACTATCAACAACCCTCCCTGACATTTCATTTATATCAAATTAAGCAAAAAAAAAAGAAAGAGCTGTTATTTATAATAGATCAGCTCAGATCTTTATCACCTAAAAAAAACCACCCTGGACAAAAAAATAAACATAATCTTGCAACCCAACGCGGAATCGAAGTCCAAGGACTAAAATCACCCTGCCCTACCTCTCTAACCTCTCGCCTGTCTGGGAGGGCTAAGGGCACGAAGAACGGGGTAAATCTATACAAGACCGCTGAATTCCAGCATCACAAAAAACTGCCAGACGAAACCGCCACCACTCCCCTCCAACAAACCCTAACCGACAAAATTTACCCTAAAATGTTGGATAACCTCTGTCACAATGGTCCCTTGTGCTTCCTAATTTGTGTAGCAGGTACTTTTTCCTTTTGCTTGCACCTGACACTTTTACTTTTCTTTTTTGCTTTTTTTTTCTTTCATTGAATAACTAGTTTTGTTTATTTTTGTATGCCTTTTTTGAATTTTGGATTCATAATAATTATTGTATTATTTGAGGGTTTAAAGGATATCCGTAGAAATCAGAAGATAAAAATCTAATAAAACAAAAGGGATGCAAAGGTCAAAATAATGCAAGGCAATAATTAAATATTGCAGACACATTTAATTTTTCTGTCTGTCAAATATATTTGCGTATGCAATAAGGTCAATAATCAAGTAAATCAAGTTCAAAGCCCAAGGCTTGTTCTGTACAAACTTACAATAAAAGGCAAATAATATGTAAATTGCGGAATGTCGGGGAAAAAGTAAGTTGTAGCTTATTTATGTTTGTGGGAATTTTGTCATAAAGCCCTAAATCCTCTTTTAGAAGATCTAAACATCGCATTGGCAGACAGATTAAACATTTTAACACGTCCTAACAAAGATTGCGATAAAAGGGGTCGCTTTTGATTCTTTTTGGTACAGCCTGCTTTTTTGATACGGTTTACTGACTGCCTTTATTCTCTGCCACCACCGAAATTTTACACACAACCGACTGCAACGTTATTAACATAATGGTGCCTAGACAGTCGGTAATTTTGAAGGGTGTTGCTTTCAAAATACATAATAATGTTGCTATTGTATTAAGATGAACAGTCCTATACAATAGACAAACATGTATTACAAATTTCTTTGGTTCGTTTTGTATGAAATTGAAAATAAAATCATAGAATAATTAACAAATTTGTCGTGCTCCAAATAATAATTATTAGGACTTTCATTATACTATATAACATATATAATTATTATTAAGTAAATATTGTCAATATTCAAAAACAGTGTTATAGAGTACCAGTATAGAACAAGCAACTAAAAAAACAATCAGCATGGTGAACAGAAGCGCTTAAAAATCAAAATAAAAAAACAGATGGCAAAAATATTTACAGTTACAAATAAACTACGAGCTGTAATAATAATTGAATCAAAATAAGTCTTAAAAGATAATTTGGAGAAAAGTTAGAAAAGAATGGCGAAGGAAATCAAAACCTGCAAAGTAGCTAAAAACCTTAGAAACAATAAAAGAGGTAGTACTGTGTGGTAGTAGAGTGTAATACTTACATAAGAAAGAAAGACCATGGAACGTTGGAAAGAGCACTTTTTAAACTTACTAGTAAAAATAAATCACAAAAATCAATATCAAAAGAAGAGTTAAACAAAGCAATAGAAACATGGGAGAAAGTGGAAATATAACTATCCTACCTTTGGTACGAGTATGGAAGAAAGAGAAAATACCAAATGAATGGAGAATGAACCGAATAGAGCCTATATTTAAAAAAGGAGACACGAAAGTTTGCAATTATTGTAGGTGAATAATCCTGCTAAATATAATAAGGAAACCTAGAGGACCTGAAGATTTCCGAATGTGTACTTACTGATGATGTACTACTGCAAAGGGCAAAAACGATCTACATTTGAACGTGAATTTTGAACGTGTGGTGTGGAATGAAACATTGACAAAATATGGGATTAACATAACCAAAAATAAAATAAGTGTAGAAGAGGTACAGGTTGGTGATTTAAGGATAAAACAAGGCAGCAAGCTTCGAAACAGGGAAACAAAAAATACAGTTGAATAACAGAATAAAAAATGCTATGCGACGAATAAGGAATTTATAACTAAGAAAGAAATAAAAAAAACTAAAATTCTTTAAAGCAGTATATAGATCAATCCTTCAATATGGATGGGAAGACTTACGGCTGGAGCGCTAAATAACATTAAGGGAAAAAGAGCTTACAAGAAACTTAAAAGAAAAACTGTATGAAACAGTGATTCGACCAGTGGTGCTCTTTAGTAGTGGAATGTGGGTGTTGACAAAGGCGAATATTAAGAAATTAGAAGTGAGGGAAAGAAGAGTTTTAAGAAAAGTTTTTGTGGGGATAAAAGTAAATGGAAACTGGAGAAGGACAACTACTGCAGAACTTGATCATTTATTACAAGTGTCTTATTAGACACATTAAAGTGCAGCAAAATAGGTTAAGGTGGTTAGGACATATTTACAGAATGGGAGATAAAGAATTAACAAAAAAACATTCAAGTTGGAGCCAGGTGGAAAAACAGAAAAGGAAGGCCAAATAAATCATGGTGGAAGTGTATTGAGGAAGATATAAAATAATATGAACTCGAGGACTGGATGACCTTTGTACAAGAGTGAAAAAAAGGAAAGATCCAAGTCGATATATATAGACAGAGATAACTTATATTCGCAGGGCAAAACATCTAAAAATTGAAACATTTTCGGACAAGTAAATCAAAACCATTTGCCAACAAATAGTAAAATCAATTTTTGCAAAGAAAACTCGGAAAGCTTTCAACCAAACTGAGCGAAACTCATATTAGGGAATTTTAGGGGCCGCTGATTGTGAATCCAATGAAAAACCCAAAATGGTGGTCTTTGAGATTGAAGATGCGATTTACGCCGTTTTTATTAATTTTACAGAAAAATTCAAAGAGTCAAAATGTGTTTAGAGTGTCATAGGAATACTTCATTTTCGCTCTCCCTTAGTGGGAAACCTACTATGTCAGAAATCCTTTCAGGAAAAAATGGCCATTGTAACATAATTTTATACAATATTACAATGTTTTATACATTATTGTACTGTATATATCGACGAATCATCAACGAGAGTTTGTGTTCAATATAGATATCACATCGACGAATTCGAATGCTCATCCATGAAGGTGCATTTAAATTCGAACGAACGGACGAGCACCGAACGAACGCTATAATTTAAATGCATCTTGACAGTTTATTAAAAATTATATTTTACTCGTGTAAAACTGTATGTGCCACTTCCTCCTGTACATGCAGAAAAGGTAGGTAGCCTTCAGTGCACTCTAGCCTGTTCAAATGGTTATGGCAATAATTGTTGAAACAGTATAGTGCCATCCTAAGCGCAAATGGCGTATCTTAAGAATACTCAATTTTGGGATATTGAGGATTTTATAATATGCTGGCCAGCACAAATAAAAAAAAATAGAAAAAATCTTTGTGGCGGCGCTTAATACTCTTCATTGGATCTTAAAGACATTTTTCCCTGAAAGGGGTTGTTACGTATTGATGGCTTGCTTGTTTGTTGGGTTTCTTGAAAATTCGTTTGCAGATCAAGCTGTTTATTGGTACTGGTTCTTCTATTACTGATATGGCTTTTTCTTAATTGTTCACAATAAATATTTTAAGCGTACACAATAAGACACCAAACTTGTCACATGTCCAACTTTTTTCTTCTGTTTGTTTTATTATTTCATTTTCCATTTTTTAACTCTTTGAATCTTTCCCTCAAATCAATGAAAACGGTGTAAATCACATTTTTAATATCAAGGGCCACCATTTTGGGTTCGCCATTTTGAATTTTCCGATTTTTTCATTGGATTCATAATAAGCGATACCAAAAATCCCCCCAAGTTATTAAAATGGGTGTCTCCATTTTTTAAACATATTGCATTTGTTGTATTGGTCCAGTACTGAAGACATTACAAAAGATTTCAAGTCTCTATCTTTAGATAGTAAAAAATAAGAACTTAATGCAAAAATTGACTCATCTAAAAATCTCTTTTCTTTAATTAGTTTCGCATATTTAGAATTAATTCAAAATGTTTCTGATTTTAGCGTTATTTCAATTTTCCAACTTTCACTAATGGAAAAGTTATTTTATAATTACAAACAATGTTGAACAGGTCCGGAATCGGTAAACGCTAAATAACGGTTTTAGTTATCGAATACAAATATTTAAAAGATTTGTAAGTTTATGCATGCATTAGTCATGATAGGAATATCTTGTTATATTCTTTTCTCTAAATTACTTATACGAATGGTATTTAGGTTAGCGGGTTTTATATATTTAGTATTGTTATGTATTATTTATTGGTTTATATTATTTCTTATTTATTCCATTAAACAATTATTCTATTCTATTATTCTTATCCTATTAAATACGCAATAGATTGTTCAGTCCAATAATTGCCCATCAGTTTATATTAATTTAGAATATAGGGTAATCAATAAGGTATAATGTACAATTAATTGTACATTATAAATACTTTTATTACCTGAATTTACTTTTAACTCTGATAACTTTCCTCATACTTTTACCATTACATCTCTAGAAGCTTCTTCTAAGCAAGAAGGATTCTCAAGAACAATGTTTAGTATTCTCTATAAGAAAAATGTTACGTCACGACGTGCTTCAAATCAAATACACTCAGTAGCGTAACTACGTAAGATTGCGCGCCCCTGCGAAACTTTACGTTTGCGCCCCTCATATGTACAGTGTGTAACAAAAGTCAGGGATATCGAGTATCAAACAGTAACGAATAAGTTTTGCGAAAAATGCCAAGACAATCGATTTTTATTTTTTGAGAAGACCTTTTTCCACAATTTTGTTCAATTTTACGTTCAATTGTTTTTGAACTAACACGTCAGATTAATTTTTACCTTTACATACCCCCAATGTTCATTAGAATTCTATAGAGCTTACTTGCCTGAGCATATTGATATCCCAGAATCGTAAGTCTCCGCATTACGTTTTTTCCAACTGGTGGATCGGAAGACGCGGTGCAATGGAATGGCCAGCCCGGTCACCAGACTTAACGCCCCCCGATTTTTCTTGTTGGTGTATTTAAATGGCAGAGTCTATGAGCACCGTTTGGACAATATAGAAGCTTTGAAAATGCAGAGCTGAGTTAATTTCTCCCAAAACGATTAGAAATGTTCAAAATGATACTCTGATGAATGTTGCCAAACAACAAACGGTGCTTAATTTGAGTATTTATTGTAACTATTGTAGTCAATTAATTTTTAAAACTTTTGTTATAATAACGTTACCTTCAATTAAAAGGATGTTTTTCGAAAATAGGATCCTTACTTTATTCTTAGAAGAAAAAAGGTTTCTGGGGGAAATCACGTCATAATTTGTAGACAGTAGGTAACAGACCCCAATTATCAAGTATTAGCGTGCTCGGACAAGTAAGTGCTATCGAATACTGATGAAAATATTGGGGTTTGCTATGTAAAAAATGGATCATGACGTCATAGCTCAAAGACAATATAATTATGTAAAATTGAACGAAATTATGGAAAAACGTCTTCTCAAAAACTAAAAATCGATGTATCTTGGCGTTTTTCTCAAAACTTATTCGTTTTTGTATAACACTCGATATTCCTGATTTTTTTACGCACTGTATACAATTATACTAACTAACTTTTGTTAAAATAAAATATGCAATAATTATTAATAATAATTAATTACCTTTTTATTTGCTTGTATGACTTCACTGAATCTTTTTATATAATTCACGAGATTTAATACCAATTACAGTTTTTTCCTGGTTTTAAAACGCAGGCGAACTGGTCAATTAAATTGACAAAATCCATTGTTTTTGCTATTTCCCCTATAAATACATTATTCAGAAAATTATCAATATGTTGTCGCTGATCCAACAAGTCAGCACATTAATTAAAGATTTTAAACAAGTTTCAAATTTTATTACAATTTATAAGTAGGTAATTACGAAGCGCGTACGACGAAGTGTTTTAGTTAGTGTTAACGTTCCTCTTAAATTTCACGTAAGCAGCGCCCTTCGGAGAGTTGCGCCCCCCCGCGCCGCAGGGTCTGTGGGGGCGGTAGTTACGCCACTGAATACACTGTATACAAATTCAATGGAAAATCTTTGTACATGTGAGATTTCGGCTGCTGTTGTGGTAATTTTGGCAGTGTACAACCATAGGGTAAAATGAAGGTCCCTCAAAGTTTATCCATTGCACGCGGCACTGGAAGAGTGCGACGCTCGTTTTTTCAACCTTTGTTTTCACGTGTTTGCTCTAGTTCTACAGCTTCTGGCCAAGTATTACTTGAACAATTTGACTTCCCCTAAAAAGGTCAGTTGGATCAGGAAAAGTTTTGGTACCCTATGGACCTCATTTTTCCTCTTTTTAGTGAATCTCGAACGGTGAACGGATTAATCGCGAGCGAATTATCTGTGTACCCGTTTTCAGTTAGTCGAAGTGCTGTTTACATTAATTTACACAGCACGTAATTCCCGTATAGCAAGATATTTATTTATCATCTGCGTATCCCAAAGTGTAGAAGCCCGTACTGTTAAGGTGGCGAACATTGTCTACTACTAAGTTCCATAGCAGTGGGGACAAAACGCCATCCTGACGACAGTCTCTGCTTAACCCTGTATTATAGGTATTGTAAAATCCACTCACGAAATGTGCAATGTACCCAATATTGTCCTAGTTGCATCCTGTTGAAAGTCGTTTCATCCACATGATGAATACCGCTAGGGTTGACATCTTGTTGCTTAATGATCTATCTATCCTTCTTACTACAGAGTGTACAGCCGATTCCGTGGATCTGTCTGAAAGGTAGACATGTTGATTGGGAAGCAGCTGGTTATTAGCGAAGTCCATTTCTCTGATGTACCTATCTTATAGTCAGTATCTCCAATTCTCCAAGATCTTCAAAACGTAAGATGTGAGACTGATTTAATAATAGGACCTGAAAAAGGAATCATCCCTTCTACCCGGTTTCGGTATGAATATTACCTTAACTTCTCTCCAACTCTTAGAGCTGTATCTTAAAGCAATACAACCTTTGAGAATCCACATTCGGTAAGGAAGCATCGTCTCCAGATCCCACTGTAGCATAGCCGGAACAATTCCATTCAGCCCCGGCGTTTTGTGAGAGGAAAATGCTTTAATCGTCCAGATTAGGCTTCCTTCCTCTACCACCTGGATGCTTCCATCTACTTGTAAACGGGATTAATGTGGTAACCTGGAAAGTGAAGTTGCAACAGCACTTCTGCTGTTTCTTTAACATTGCTGGTAAAAATACTATCATCATGTTTTCGAAAATATTTTATTGAGTCGAGCAGAATCTCCAGTAGTCTCAATCGGGTTACAAATAGATTTCCACAAATCTCTTCACTGGGCATGTTTGCTCAAAAAAATCTGTAATTTAGATCTAGAGAAAATCTATGTCTTTTTGCAGCTTATTTTTTGTAAGGATTCTGTCTACAACAGGAGGGTTTCTACAGTCCTTATCTTAGCCTCTTTCAATTTGGAGATGATCATTCTGTGGCTTGATATGGTACCCTCAATGTGTTCAGAGATATCGAGAGAGGCCAGCGTAATGTCTACTACTGTCTGCGTTTTTGAGGGTAACGAAAGTAGGCTCGCTACCTGGATTGCAATTTCTCTGAATTAGTACTTGAATGATATACAAATGGTGATCTAAATCGTGAGTATTAATGTCAGCACTTCCCCAAACAAAGTGATGTGCATACACATCCAATTATAAGATGCTTGTCATTCCTCTCACAGTACTTTAAGACCTTCATCATCTCTACTTGGGGTGGAGAGGATATTTTCATCTACATCACAACTAACTAATCTGAACAAGCTGTGATATCACGACCACTCAGGTGTTGTAGTAGACGGGCTTGCATATTACTTCCTGGGTTTAACCTGTTGATGTAGTTTTGATTGCTGCTGTTGTTGTTGTTGTTATTGTTGTTGCGTTTTTGCCTCTGCTTCTGCGACTGTGTCGTTCCTCCAGAATCTGAACTCTTCAGCAGGCTTCTGAAGTTTAATAGTTAGGGTTGTAGGTTTTAGTAGACTTGTAGTTTATTTTGACTCCCGTTTTGCTTATGGCTTTAGCGGGGTTCTCCTTCGGGTCAAAAACGATCAGCCTTCCCCGATCTAAGTCACGAGTAGTGGTATGAAAGATACACAATTTTGTGACGTCAGTTCATGGGGTCAGTTTCGGATCGCCCGTAATCTATTGTGCCGCCTCCTGGAACCGATCCACTTGAACCGCCTCTAGACGTGCAGCTTCCTACAAAGGTGGAAGGTCATCAACCGGCTTGGTTAGCCATTGAAGAGAATGGTTGCCTTCATAGACAATCTGTAGGATCTCGCCTGAGCATACCCAAATCGTAAAGGTTGGTGTACCTTTGAACCTTCCGGAAAGGAGAACCGATGACTGTCCAGCGCTTTCTTCTCTCTCGAATCTCAGTTTGGGCGCTGGTTAGTTTGCCCCACGGATCGTCCTATCGATGCTACACGAAGATGCTCGTTAACAGCCTCGGTGTAACTATCACTTGTCTTCTTATTTGGAACTACCTTTTTCTTGAATATTTCCGGCGGTGTTGTGCAATCGAACTAAACCAACTTCTTGGGAAGAATTTCTAAATAGTCTAGACGCTCTATAGGGTAGCAAGTTACGAGAAGAAGAAGAGCCTGCTTTTTTTACGATTCCCTTTGTATTAGCTGTTGTTGACAAGCTAAATATTGCTCTATAGATATACCCACTTTTTTGTGCGTTTTAAAATCACATTTCAATAATTAAAGAAAGAAGAAAAAAGCCAAAATATTTAATCTTTTTCTATTTAAATATTTAATGTGCGTTGTATAATATTAAAACGATTCTGCGTTTAGGTCACTATCTATTTATTCAGCGTATCAATTTTTAGACAATTCAAGAGCATACACGTTGATAATAAAAACTTCAGAGATAATCAAGGCATAAAATAGAGGAATTCAAGTAAATTGGTACATGTAGTAGGTTAGCAATTCCGACATGCAACATTCACGTGTTTGCCGCTTATAATGACCACTTTTCCTGGAAAGCAGTACAATTTGTCATTCATAATAAATAAAACGCAAAGCCGAAAATTGTATGATTGATTTGCTTCGGCGAATCTTGCATTAATAATGAACTTAGGGTTACTTATATACTGTGGAAGCATCATAAAGTAGTAATATTAAAATAAATGTACGACTACTGCCTCTTTGGTTTTGCTAGAAGATTAGACCTTGCTATTTTTAGACTTTAATCCTTTAATGACTGATAAAACGTAGCTGATTTTTGTATTATTTATGAGGGTAATTAGAACGTTAAAGTTGTACCCCATATATACAATCGACAGTATCTGTATGAATTTTTTAAGATTTAAGTTTTAATTTTTTAAATGCACGCCTTGACTCGATCGGTCTCGATTCAGTGGACCAACGTTAATCAAACATTTATAAGTTATTTATTGGCTTAATTATGAAAAATTGTTTAACAGCAATAATGTTTTTGTATATAATAACATTGTTTGGAGGTGGACACTTTTCCCCACTATTTTTACTGCTATTTAATTAAAATTAGTTTCACAGACATTTATAGTTTTATACATAATTAATAAAAACAAACTCAAAAAATTGTTGATTTCTGAGGATAATGCATTGACAAACAATTAAAACAGTTTTATTCAGGTCAATTTCGCATTTATACACGGTGATTCACTACCCAATGATCGGACTTTGAGGATACTCTTCTTTGGTCGTTAGAAACATAAAAGCTTAGTAACATTTTTCGATTAAAACGAAAATTTTCCCGGCGTTTTCAGAAAAGTACGTATAATAGATGTAGGTCAGTGTTAAGTCTAAAATAGGATTAAATGCAAACTCTTTAGAAATTGACACCATCAATACAAAACGTGACATCTGTTAAATGAGCACAAGGATGCAGACGGCGCACATTCCATTTTGGATGTTGTTTAAACAACTTAAAACGTTGTATTAGTGTAGTCAAAACAAATTCGGGGGTTGAAGAAATGACATCATTCTAACACTGATCCACTTAATGATATCATTAAGTTTGATTTGTTATTCGTTAATAAACAGATATTAGTTTTAATTAAGCAAAGACATATTTAGATTATTTAATCTTATCCATCAATAGGTATTGTTATTTTTTTTAGAATTTATGTTTTGATAGAACGACCCTGATGAATGATAATTTGTTTACATAGAAAATAACTACATAGTATAAAAATAAGTATTGTTATTGTTTTATTACTAAAAACTGCAGCGTAAGGGGTTTGCAATTTCTTATTATTGCAATTATTAGTCATAATTCCTATGAATGCTTAATGTTCTTTATGCAAATAAATATTATTTAATTATTAATTAATAATAATTCTAACTAATAACTATGAAAGTGAAAAGATGAGTTGGAAAAAGGCTTTTTCCTTTTTTATGGTTTAACAAATTCGTATGGATTGTAGATTATAAAGGAGTAAAGTCTTTAAAACTCCAAGAAGTGGAACTAAAAGATTGAAAGGAGAATACCACAAAGAAGGTGTGCAGCTGTGTTTGGGTTCATTGAAATAAGAATAACAAACGGTGCGAAGAATATTAATTTATTGCTGATTTATCTTTTATTACCTGCTACTACGAACATTTGAGAAACCAAATAGTATTGTTTATCTCCTTGAACTTCAAAATATGTGCACTATTACATTTACTAGAATTTTTTATTCACAAACATGCAGACTTGTATAACACTTATAACAATATCCAACGAGAGGTCGTTTTCCAGCATGTTTTGTTTATGTAGTTATGGTTATTTGTTCTTATTCTACGAACCACTTGGCCAAAATAAAGAGGGGTTTATTAGTTTATTACGCTACCTTGCACATTTTACAAAACAAGCAGTATTGTTTATCTCCTTGAACTTCAAAATATGTGTCATGTGCATTCTTACTATTCAAGTTGAAAACATTGAGCTCAACTTCGATCCTGTTTTTCTCCAAAAGTATAGTAGTACGAGAAAAATGGTATATAGGAATTTTCCTTCTTTAATGATTTTCTAAACACTGGCAAAGTCTGGCTATTCCTTAATGGTCACCGTGCATAAACAGGGAAAGCCTCAGTAATCTTGCGATAACTTTTGTAACTAACTCAGTTTTGTAATTCTCTGTTTTATTTCGCAAATGTAATTCTATGTTTATGCCCTGCATTATTTGCAAACCAACGCTCATTAAATAATGTTTTTCCATCTATAAAGATTAAAACAAAGGAGAGTGTGTATCAGAGTTACATACACACATACAGAATTCGTGATTTCGTTTGTAAACGTATGTACAAGTTTTCATTTATATTTTGCACCCACTTATAGGGTTTATAAGAGATATAAAAAACTTTTAAATACCAAAGTTGTCGAGTTTCATGTGTAGTTACTTAATAACTTGCCAAAAAAAACAACTGAAGATCGAAAAACTTCAAATCAAGGTCAACTTCAATTTTTGTTATGGAACACCCCGTATATTTTTATTAATTACGAAAGACCTTTCTTTTCTGTATTCAAAAACGTAGTTTGTTAATATTGATATTCTGGCGTGTTTAAAATATGTAAGTTTATATTTTGGCCACCTTGAATATTTAAGAACAATCGAGGTTGGCCTTGATTGGAATTTTCCCATTTTTAGTTTATTTTTTGGCAAATTTTTAAGTAACTACAGATGAAACCGTACAACTTTTGTAAACACAGATTCAAAGTTTTTTTCTCTTCCTTATTATAAACCCTCTAGGTAGGATGCAAAATATAAATGGAAACCCTGTACCTGCAAGTTCATTAGGTCGTGAAATATTCCTCATATATTTATTTCTAAAAAAAATAAAAAACGACTGCAATTCGTAAACACATCACTATTTCATCCGAACATCGTTTTCTGTGCACCTTGGCATTTTAATGTCAAATGGCATGTAACAAATGACATTTTACACATCTGTACAGGGTGTAATGATTCGATGGGTAAAACTCTGCAGTACGGTATTCTGCGACGAAACGGAGTTAACAGCTCTAATAACATTTTCTTTTTCAATGGCTCCTTCCAGTATATAAGCCGATCTATATTTTTAAAACTGGCAACAGTGTAGGTTCTCCAATGCTATTTGATCTCGGTCAACAAGATGTTGATTGAATAATGATTAACTAAGCGACATAGTAGGCGTCTGTTAATAGAGATCTTAAAACCGAGTATCCATGATGAAACAATACAGTGTTGTCATATTTCTAAAAAGTACAATCATTTGTATTCTTACGCATAGAATTCTTGTGATTTAAAGCAGCTAACACTTCTAAGACTGTTGAAATGTTTGGTTTAATATTGTTAATTCATTCCAAATATCTACACTAGTAAAAGTCTTAAAACTTAAAAATAACGAAATATTGGGCGATACTCTAACTGCTTGTACCTTTTAAAGAAGCCATTAGACTATAGCATGCAAAACTTCGAAACTATATTACTTTCTTTATGCTTAAGTAGGCTTCGGGTTAGCCTGAAAATTGAGCACGACTCGTTCTCTTTTTAAATTAAGGTAGGTTTTAGGTGAATTGGAATTCCAGCTGATTTAATAGAGCTATGGATCATGGGCGCCAGCATGTTAGTTTAAGCAAATAAAGTGTTATCAGTAGTTCTGCACAACAACGTAGCTATAGATCTTAAAGTGAATCCGTTCCAACCATGCAAGAACCGAATTTCTACACTCCGTTATAACTCAAAAATATCACACAACAAATAAAAGAACTCCAATCATATCATTTCTTTATTTGTGAAATAGCTTAAATGAAATGAAAGCTTAGTTGAAAGTGGCACAAGTTGGATTAAATTCTTAACCTGATATTTAATATTGAAACAAGTGTCAGGTTAAGAATTTAATAAAACTTGTGAAACCTTTAACTGATCTTTGTATTTATATTACATTTCATGATTATGGAGTTGCACAAAGTCCTTACTTTGTGGGGCTCCATAATCATTAGGAGGCAGTAAACTATTTTTATTTATTTATTCACACATTAAAAATCGTTATCTAATCATTGGATTAATAATAGACTGGAAGGCTTTCAGTCGTAATTTAGTTAATGTCTTATAGTTAATAATAATAATGTTATAACTACATTTAAAAAAAATAGAAAATCATACTTTGATCGTTATTAGGTTTATTAGTTACTTGAGAAAAAAAATTAGAATTTTATAAAAATTGATTTCTTATTATATCATGGACCTTCATGAAATTGTAGCTTTAAGAACATTCTAATACATAATTCTATTAATTCATTCTTAAATTTTGATACAATGAACTAAGTAACGTTTCCACATGAAAATAAGATATAAAAAACCCACCTGGTTATATCAATAAACTAAATTTGATTATCCACGTTGCTTCAGGTGACTCGTAGTGATGATCACCAGATTGTTATGATCCTTTGGCAAAGGCTCCCAAAAATCACGAGTAGGTACTCAACATTTTAATTGGTTGATTTCAGGTATCAATCTGATTAACTTGTCAAAACGCGAAATTGTCAAATCAGAGATTTCTTATTGATTAACGAAAAAGGAAAACCAAGAGGATTCGAAAAATCGATAATTATCAATCAAAATGTTAAACTTAATTAACAGAAGAGAAAAATATAATAAGAATTGATTTATCACACAGAAAAGAAAATTGATAATTTGAATAAAAAATACCTAGATGGCGTTGCAAATAAACATTGAAAACTCGAATTTTATAATATACAGGGTGGCTTCCAAACGATAACCCAATAATATTCTTATCAATACACGAGGTGATGTTAAAACAAACAAATTACAGGAGAAAAGAGTGTTTTAACTCAGTTTTCGTCGTAGAACACTGTATTAAAGAGTTTACCTTCTTTTTTGTAAGTTGTTAAGTCGTTCGTTCTCCATGCTACCCTATAAATTTTGAATTATGTACCTATTATTGCTTTTTCTCCAAGCCATTTTATAATTTCGAAACCTATGTCATCGCCACCCTTGCTTTTCCTGTTTTAATTTTTATTATTATTATTAGCCCATTATATAGTTCAGTAGTATAGTTCACATAGTTTCTCTTGCTTGTTTTTCAATTCCTTCTACTTGTGTTATTCTGAAAACTGAGCTGAAAGCTACACATTTGTATGAAAATCTAAATTTGACCTTTGACTTGGTTAGAAATTACTTTATTGTATGTATATGTAGCTTCATTGGAAATCGAGTTCAAAAAATGTGAATCTTGTACATTATTTGGCAAATGGCGAAACCCACCGCAATTTCTTTTACTGTGACGAGATCTTGATCGTAAACATCCGTCCGGAATTATTCCACAGTAGTGTGATTGCTAATCGGAATGACATTTCGGAATATTACTGCTGCATTCGAAATATAGAAAGGAAATAAAATGAATGTTGTTTTCTGGCGCTTATTTGCAGTAAACAAATTACGTTTCCTACAAACAACTGTTTAAACTAATTAGTAAGAGTGATTACTGATTACTTAACAACAAATCACGTGAGTTAAATCTGACTCATCCTTGAATAACATTATTAAACCCATCTCAATTCTCATAAACGGTATTTCCATTTTCACATTCATATATTTAGAACGTAACATTGTACTAATATTAACAGCTCCTGCAGAGTCTTTCCTGCTGTTAGTGCAACAGACAGATGTATGGCAATTACATCATTACATCCTGCTGCACTTTCAGACCTTTATTTACTTTTACTCCACGCACTATATAGTAGGAAGCATCTCAAAAACCAAACGGAATTTTTACGATAGTTGATGCTGCTGCAGTGTTTAGTTCGCCGTCTTCAGCGTCGTTCCCTTTACTCCTTGATCCCCGCGCAGACGGATCGCGTTTAAGCTGCTTTAGCTCGCAGAGTCGCGGAGGCGCGAAGCACAATGTGTTCCTACTTGTGCCGAGGTCACTAAACTTTCGGGGCCACGAAATTCAAATTACTAATCTTCTAGAAAACATGTGTCAGTTGCCTCGCCCATCTAAGTTGGTCAAGACATATATTTTTTTTGAATTTTTCAAATTAATCAGGTTGGCTTTGGTAATTTTCATTTTCAATGGCTTAGGATAGGAAATTAGGGTATTATATTAAGTCTTTTTTTCTCAAACTTCTCAAATCTTTCTTGAATAATTCGCTATTAATATCCCCCAAAACCTGTAATTATAATTTAATTATTTAAACTTCCAAAATTGCAACTGGAGAAATTACAAAATATGCCTATTACAGAACGACTTAAGTTTTACTTTTAAGAAAACAAAGTTAAGCCGCTTAAATTCATTCACATTAGAAAAGCTTAAGCCTAGTACAATCTAAAACAGCACATCCGTGGAAAAAGATAAACGCCATGGGAATGAACATACCCTAAGTCCTAATCTCACTATATAATTGTCATAACTTATATTAGTCGACAAAAAAATAGTTCGTAGTTATCTCTAATCCGTAGCGAAAGACTTTGAGGAAAACACGGATTACCTTATTCATAAAAACCGAGTGCAGCAAATTATTCAAATTGTTACAAATTGTTTTTTATTTTATATTGTACCGTTCCTTGTTTACATTGTTTCAGTTCGGTAAATGTGACATTACAATTCTGAATCTGCTCGAATAAAAATGTGTTCCTGCTGAAGATTTTTTGCAGGAAATTGGCCCAATTTCCTACATATTCTTGGCATAATCTGTGCATAGTATACTTATTCAATGCATTCATTCACTTTAGATCACAGACACATTCTATTCTTCAGAACTCGACATATTCGACTATACATAAAATTGGGTCAATTTTCAGTAGGGAACTTCAGTAGCAACCTGATATACAAACATGTTTATTTTTATTCGGAGAGTAAATAGAACTGATATAATAAAGTTAATAAAGTTAAACAGTACAGTAATGTCGTACTTACCGGACTGAAATCATAAATATAGTATAAAATGAAATGCAAAACAGTATAAATACGTTTTGCGTGCGGTAATTGATTCTTTACAGTACTTGTTTCGAAATGCTGGATTCGGCTTCTTCGTTGCCTCATCCAATTCGTACTGTAAAAACTTCTGCGACTGTTGTAATAAGTACCAGTACTTACTATTCAGTACCTGGGTACAGGTACTGAATAGTACCTATTAAAATAATAAGGGTACACATATTAAAACAAATACATACAATTCCAGATACATTTATACTGGTACATGATAAAAATACCTGAAAATTGTATAAAACTCATAAGGTTTACAATAAAAAAATTATACTAGTTGATGGAACATTGATAAAACTGGGGGGAAAAAATTGGTCCTAGATGTGCCATAAAGAATCAAGTCACAAATTTTAATATCTGAGAAATTGTTAAAGTTCACATATTTATTATTAACCCCTTATATAATATGTTGATTGATGTGGATTCAATTATATGAAAATCACTGCATGTGGTTTGGTACTATTATGTAAAAAGTAAATAGTAAAATGTAAACGGCACTTTTATGCACATACTCCTTCATGTGCATAAAACTCATTTTTTTATTTTTTTTTTGTGGAACTTTGCAGGTGGTAGCCCGGGTCAGCACATAGGTAACGCATGTCAAATCTCATCCGATCTTAATTAGTCTGAAAAATGCTGGGAAATCGAAACTTGATGGAATGCGAGATTTGCAAGCCAAAAGCTTGCCTTTGTCTTTAGACTGTTAGACAGTGAATCCTATCGCCTCCATGGAATGCCATGAATCTCGAAGGTCTATCAAGGTTAGGTGGGTACTCGATAGATTGGTGGGGTCATTTTTAACAATCGAATCCACTGTCTAACCTTCAAAAGCTAGTATTGTACACTCTTTTATACATATGCCGCATTAAAAGTGAATTAATTAATTTTATTTTTTAAAAATAAAACTGCATGAACTAAATTTAAAACTGAACAAACGTACTAAGCAGGTACTACGTACTAGTACTAGTACTAGGCTGATCAGGCCAATCGTAACCATCAGGCCCAACCATTGCACCCTATTGTGGCAGCTTGTGGGTGGGGGATTGGAGTATAAAGTATACTGACAAACATGTAGTATGCTGTGATAGTATGTATAATAGTGCAAAGTGTTGTAGGCTTTTCCAGCGTTCCGCAACCTTTTTTTATCTAGCGACCCAAAAATACCAATAAAATTATAAGGCTAAAATTATATACGAGAGTGAGAGGGGGATTACTTAAAATTACAGGACTTTATAGAATATATTTTTAACATTAACTTAAATAGTAATAAACTTTCGCGATCCAAAATTGGGTCACGACTCTGTGGTTGCGGTCCGTTGAGCTATCTTAGCCTCTTCGGTCTGTAGGAATTGAATGGATGGTTGGTTGATGATACTTCGGGATCGACTCTATCAGCAGTAGTTGTCGATGATGACCATTTACCGGACTGAAATCATGAATACAGCATGGAATAAAATGCAATACGTGATGTATATGTACGTCCTGTAATTGATTCTTCACAGTACTCTTAAAATCACCAGGGAACACCAGGCCTATAACTGGCAGATGAGGGTGGCAAAACCATTCAAAACCGCCACATCTGAGGTTGGATACGATTGGGCAGTGCAGTCCGACGTAATGGGAGTAGTGCTAATGCTGGACGAGGGGTTCGTCCTTTGGGCTAGACCCCGACCGGCGACCACGTTTATAGCTCAAGTACTAGCCTGGAGAGCTAGTAGAGGGAAATAGGCAACCTCGCTCCAACTAGTTACTGTAGTGTACTGTAGTTACTGGTAGCACTCCTGATTGGGCGTATTTCAATCACTTCCTTTTGGAAGGTACGTTGGAATTAAGTCTTACAGGTGCCCCACGTAAATAAACTTTCGTAGTTCTTTTAAAGATCATTTACCGAACTTACAAATAACTATTATTTCCTTTTGGTTGGAATGGAAACGTCATTCTTCGTTCTTTATACGTGAAACACTAACATCGGCTGTCTACTTAGAGTTATTATAAAATTAAATTGTACCAAGAATAAAATAAATTAAGCCTAATACAAAAAATTCGTAACCTATATGCATCCAGACGCCTGGTGTCTGCAAGATGGTGCCCCACTTCACTTTGGTCAGCAAGTTTATTAAGTGATTATTTAAACCATACATTTTCTAACAGATGGATTAGACGAAGAGGTCAGATTGAATGGCTTCCTCGGTCTCCAGACATGACCCCTTCTGGGGACATTTAAAAAGTCTAGTATATGTTAACAGGCTAACTACAGTAGATCACTTAGAAATTCGATTTAGGAATACGATAGCAGATATCCCTGCAGAACACCTGCATCATTCATTAGAAACTTTATTATTAACTGACTTTATTTCTGTTAGGACGTGAATCGTCAACAGTTTGTATATTTTTTATGATTTATTTTTGTTGACTGAAATTTCAAAAATGTATTTCATTATTTAAAATTGTTAGTTTATGTTTCACTATTTCAAAGGACATAAAGTTAGCCCTTGTTACCATTTAGAACAATCCAAAATAGCGGCAAACACCTGTTGCACAAAACAAATGAAACCTATTTCAAAATATGGGTTTTTATGAATAGGTAACCGTTTTCGTCGGTTTTAAATGGCACGACGCACTTTCGAAAGTGTTTCACAATAGACTTGCGTTGTGATGGTTCCCGGATTCATGAAATCAACTAAAAGCACACCCTTTTGGTTACAAAACACAGTTGCCATGATTTTCCTTTGAAACTAGGTTTGTTCGAATGTTTTCGGTTTGGGTGAACTGGAATGGCACCACTGCATAAATTGTTGCTTCGATTCAGCATTGACGTACGAAATTCACGTTTCGTCACTAATATCGATATGGGTAAAATATTCGTCTCCCTCTTTATAAAAGCGTTCTAAAAAAGCATGTGCAAATGACAATTACTTCTCTTTGTGGGCATTTGTCAACAGTCTGACAGTCTAGAGTGCTAGTTACACAATTCTGAACAATGTTTTCATTGAAACGTTTATAGTTATTTATGTACCAAGGGCGTTAGGCTGATGATAATGCCAGGAGGGCTGTTTCAGCACAAGGGCTTGAAGGGCCCGATCGAAGTAGGTTGCCTGATGGGCATTGTCACGAGAATATATCGTACAAGTAGAAAATTAGTTTTAATTTATAATTGTTGGCGTTGCCAAGGACGTTGGTTATATATTTACAAAGCTAGGAGTTGTCATGTTTGTCGGATGGTAACAACTTTTACTAAATTTACAAAAGTCAAACAGAGATATGACAATTTAAATTCAAATGTTTTTGTTGTTACCAACATGAAAACAAAAAAGTTCTACTAGCACTAATGTCATCTAAAGGATAAGTTAATTTTATTTAAGAAATTTCTGTAGTTGGCACAAAAGAATTCGTGGACCGCGCGCCCATAAACTACGTTGCAAATATTCGTTATTTGTTATGTCGGAGCACACTCGTACGCAAACACAGTACACTATTGTTTTTGGCCTAATGATCCAAACAACTATTGAACGTAACGGCGGCTACGATTGCAAAGTACACGAGTGCCCTGGTTGTTATGGAGTTGTTTATATAGTTCGTATCTAGTATAACCGCCAAATTATATGCAAGTGAAACAAAAAATTATATGGAAATCACTAACCGCAAAGCGACGATTTTCTCTCACTTTGGCATTCACACGCTCAGAGATATCGTCAGTCCGGACGCTAGGCCTACCGTTCCTATATTCATCGTGAACATTTGAACTGCCTTCCCCAAAGCAAAGTCCATCGTTATGGAAGGTTTATTATAAAAATGTAACCCTTGGGCCCGTCATCTTCTCGGGTGGGGGGTAAAGTACTAGAGCTTTTAGGGGGTAGTTATCCCCCAAAAAAGTGCCCAAGGGTCACATTTTTGTAATAAACCTTCCATAACAATCAAATACATGTATATTCATCGAGGGTTTCTCAAATACCTGAGTTTTTGGACACGATGTGGTCCCAAAACTCACTGTGCATATGTTTGTGTTTTATGTTTTATGTTGTAGCTGGCGATTGTTTTTTTCGAACTCATCATAACTCACTATCACGCAAATGCAAACAACAATGGACTGGCGACAATATGGCGGTTACATGCCCAACGGACCAGTTGAAGCTACTGCGAATACGCCAACTAATCAGTAATGCCAATCGCTCTTTATAACTTTCTTTATATCGCTCTTTATAACTGATAACTGATCAAAATTCTTCAACTTCCTGCTTTATTCTAATAAAATGGTTATCAATGCATGGACTATAAAAAGGACAACTGTCAGTAGTACAAAAAATTAGGTCATAAGCAAATATAGAAAAAAATTAATAGGAAGGCCCAGGTAAGTGCAAGTTTTATTGCTTGTAAGATTCCTCGCAAGCTGGTTTTTGTTTTATTTAGCTACGACTTCTAGTTTTGAAGGTATAGCCTCGAAAATGTAGTAATGCAGCTCTTTTGCGTTTACAGGGTAATTAATAATCTATAGAAGTGACGGTTTTATTTGCGACTGTTTCATGGGCTAATGGCGTTTGTATAATAAATCGACTGGAAAGACTGTAATACCTGTAACTATTTATTACTAAAGCTTTTTGTTTCATTTTATCTTATACCGTATAGCGAGAACTTCCTGGCCGGCTAGCTCGCGGTGTTAGTAAAAAGTCCCGTTAAATTAAAATTTATAACACAAAACAGTAACCTGAAACTTTACTAAATTCTAGGCCCGTCAAATGTCTGCTTCAAAATAACAGCCGCTGTTTGAACTCAGCATAAGCAATAATATAAATAAAAAACACAGGATACAGGTTCTTATAATTCTAATATGAATTTTTTAAAGCATTCAAATTGGAATTAAATAAATCAGAATTTTACAACCATACGCAAATAGTTCTTAAATGCTAAAATCAAACAGTGCCAATCAATCAAAATTAAATCATTCAAAAAAATTGTGATAGATATGCGTACGATTTCTGCAGAAACGGTAGTTATAGATTAAATCTGGCAACTGTGTAAAGACAACCAATATAATCAAAACAATAGTAAAGTTTATGTTTAATATACAGATATAGAAAAACAAGTTGGTAGTATCTGCGAAATCGTATGTATGTATGATAAGAAACGCGCTAGTAAAATAAAGAAGGGTTTATATCGGGCGACGCCTTTGCTCTTCTTAGTTTGTATTAGTGGGAGAATATTCGAGCATAAGAATAGTTATTTTATTTTCAGTCATGGCTAAAAATTGTAAACTACTTAAAAAGCAAGTGATTATTTGGTCCTAATTTGCCAAATAATTTTTTTAATTCTGGGAAAATTTTATAACATGAAATTCTCTTTCAATTACAAACAAGTTTACTAAACACCTTTAATGCTCGAATATTCCCCCACTAACACAAACTAAGAAGAGAAAAGAAAAAAAGAAGGTCAAATATCATCCCCAATTTCATCTTCTGAATTAAACTCATCTGTTTCATATGGAATGGACAGTTTCGAAACTGATGATGGTGTTGAGTGTTGACAGCAACTTAGAAACAACATCAACCTCTCCAACTTCTAGTCCTTCGCACGTTAAGAGAGCAAAGGAAAGATATTGCTTTTTTTCGCACGAATTACGAATCATACATATTACGTTTCAGTTGAAAAGCTACGAGCAGAAGAATATTCATCTCTAAAGTTAACCAAAATGATTATTGAAGGTATTTAAATCAGAAGTTACTTTTGCAATATTTAACGACCACATAGGAACAGATCAAAAGAAACAAGAAGAAAGGAATAGTAACAAAAACCACATAACGAAGAAGAGGAAATAGAAAACAAGAAAGAAGAACAAATTTAGTTTAAATTTGACTGACTTCCCTAGCTTTATTTGCAAAAATCTGTCCACAGAATCATTTTCTTCCAATTTCATAAACTTATTCAGAAGGTTGGGTATACCCAGGGACTTTTTGGATGGAGATGCATTCTTTTTGGGAATTCCGAGAAAACTATTAGGAAGGAAAAAATTATATCTTCTTTGAAGAGTATTAATGACACTGCAGAACGCGGCGTGAAATTGATGGAAGAATATAATGCAAAAATAACGAAAAATGAAAACCAAAAACAATTTCCTTTTTGTAGTTAATTTCTCAATTCACTCTTACAATTTTTCTGAAGGTTGTGTAAGATTATCGCAGAAAGTCTCCAACAGCCAAGAAGGAGGCACTGTCTCCAAATTATCAGAGAAAAAAATATTTACGTTTGTACTATTTCTACTGTTTATTGTATTCGAAGAAAATATTTATTTTGTTCTGTGACAGGCAGAACTGTAACTAGACAGAAATTAACTATATGCACGACCGATTTTGTGGCCCCCTTAATGTTTAACAATTTTTTATATTGTAATATAGTAATAACGCGGGTTTGGCGCCCTTCTGGCGCCCCCGACGCTCGGCGCTCCTAGGCAAGTGCCTAGCCTGCCTCTAGCTCTGGTGATATGTAATTTTTATATTGTCTTAGATTTAAAAACAATGTTTAAAGATAACTTAAATTTAGTAGTAGTACCGTAATTACTAATACCCAACGCTAGTTCATTGCGGCACGGGTTAATATTATCTTACTGACCTAATATTGTAGATTTCATGTTTTTGAATATAAAGGTACAAAACTGCAAAAATTATTTTGATATGACAACTTTGAAAAATAAGGACCACCCTAGTGTGCACAAGTGCAATAATTTTTGTTTAATACAAAATGCACTCACTTAACGGATTAAAAATACGATAAAATCAAACGATCCTTAATATACAGATATAGAAAAACAAGTTGGAAGTATCTGCGAAACCATATGTGTATATGATAAGGAACGCGCTAGAAAAATAAAGAAGGGTCTATATCGGGCAACTTGCTGGTCTTAGTATGTGTTAGTGGGAGAATACTAGAGCATAAGAATATTTATTTTATGTTCAGTCATTATGGCTAAAAATTGTAAGCTACTTAAAAAGCAAGTGATTATTTGGTTCTAATTTTCCAAATTCTGGGAAAATTTAATATCATGAAATTCTCTTTCAATTACAAACAATTACACCAATGCTTGGTTTGTAGTTTACTAAACAACTTTAATGCTCGAATATTCCCCCACTAACACAAACTAAGAAGAGAAAAGGCGTGATCCGATATAAACCCTTCTTTATTTTATTAGCGCGTTCTTTATCATGCATATGGTTTTGTAGACACTTCCAACTTGTTTTTCTATATCTGTATAGCCTAAACAAGAAGATAGTAGTGTAGTTGTTATCTTTATAGAGATTTTCTTGTACTTGATACAAAATATTTGATGTTTTAGATGCGGTCCCAAGGGTAGATAGAAACTTTCAGTACTGAGAACAAAGATACCTAACATAAAAACAAAAAGCCTAAAAGATAATTCTGCATTAATTTAACAGTTTTCATTAAAAACTAAAGCATATAGAAATATGTGGTGTTAACGGCTTGAATGAAGAGGTCCGACGGGATATAAATTGCCTCTTATATTTATGTCAGGTATTCCTACAAAACAAGGAACTGTTATAAATAACCATAATGAAAAAACTAATTTAGAATAATACTTTGGAAATGTAGCGATTAAATATCAATCAAATTGGATTTCCTGTGTATAGAAACTTCACCTACGTGAAAACCAAACGAGATCCACAAGAAATAATTAAGCTTTAAACCACCTAAATACCTCAAAAGGGGAAATTACAATCAAATCGCACAAGGAATGAAGCACAACACTACTTGTCCCAAGCAATTTACAACTAAACAGATTAACGGAAAAAATTATCTTTTAAAAAATGTTTTAAAAAACATCGATAAACAAAATTTAACGATGAAGAATCCAAAACTGAAACATAACCAAATAAGGAATAGCCAATAAAAATATTTGCTCAAAATCAAGACCAAATTAGGATTGACAAGTTTATAATAGCAGAATGGGGAAAAAGCCTTTTAAGAAGAAAACTTTAGGTTAAACATTGAAGTGAAATTGAACTGGGGAAGGAAGGAAAAAGGTTGTAACAGCAGATCTTCCTAGTTTTGTCTCTTCAGAAGGAAGCTCTTTCAACATTGTCTCTATAAAATCAGTTTTATCCAAGTCCAATACAATTCAAACAGAAACTAGTGAACATATTTCATATGACTCTATATTCTTAAATTATTAAGTACAAGCATTGTGTTTTCATTCATGTGTCTCGGTATTCGGCGAGACATCCAGCGCTACCTAGCGCTGGATGACCAAAACCCTATTGAACTACGCGATGTAAGAGAGGTGAGGATCCGAGCTTGAATTCTTTTTTCGTATTTCAACAAAAGCAACAAGTTACTAAAGCTTACCCATTAGGGTAAGCAGTTGGCACCTAGTCTACATCAATGGTTACTTTAATCAGTTAAAACCTTCTTCTTGAATTGGGATGGACTATGATTCTGTAGAAAATTTAAATGTTGGAGAAGCAACGATGCTTCAAAGAAATCAAAGATATATATTTTTTGTAAATTCTAACATGATCTTGAAAATTATAATGCCATCCACTTCCGATATGCATTTCAAATAGTGTATTCAAAACACGTTTTTTTTTGCAATCCATTATCACTAAAATATGCACGCTTTTTGGGAATGTTGACCTTTACTCCAAATAAAAATGTATCAGTCCACATTTTTTTGGACGACTTTTAGTACTTTAATCTTTTACTTTGTCACAATAGCAATTTTTCAGAAAATTTAATCTTTGACCTTATACTAATGATTAATGAAAATAATAAATAAATATGGACAGTATTACTGCATTGTATTAGAAAAATACGATTTAATCAAAAATTGGTAGATATTGTAGTGTCTTTCACATTTCACCTGTCTCATTTCATTTACTTCTAACCACTTAACGATCATGCAAAACGGTCATTTTCGAAATATGAACAATGTATTAATATCCCTGTCAGATGCTACTAGAATTAATACCCATACTATAACTAATAACACATTTCTCTATTAGAATTTCTAATAATCATTTTTTGCTCGATTGTTCGCGTATTAATGTGCACATGCAATATGTTATATTACAGCTGCCCCTTAAAAAAAATTCAACCAACCATACGTAGTTTTTCTACGAAAGAAACCTCAATCATGACTGTAAATTACAGAAGAGAGGTAAAGGCATTAAAAAATCCGTCATCAATGACAGACATATGGTAAATTTAAAATTTAGGGCGGTTTGCAGGTGCCACTTTTTCCCATAACCCTTCCTTGGCCTACTTCTTTAATGAGCCAGGAAGAAAAGGGGTTTGCACAGATTACCCAATCTGAAGGTATCATCTGATGCTCTGGGTTCGGTTCATCGTGACCAGGTAAAGTTACAACGGGATTTTTGTTAATTGGTTCTTCAGAGGATCTTTTATTATTATTTTTTTACTCTTCTCTTTCAATAGATTTTTTAATAGCGTACTTATTTTTAATAATAGAGGAAATTTTATATTAAGCTTTACTCTTTTATTATTGACAATTAATGCATCGATAATTCTGCCTCAAAAATAAAATAATAAATTCTTATCAATTTGTCCCAAATTTTATAATTACTACCTTCATGCTAGAAATCACTATCTTTTCCTTGTGCGTATTGATTTATTGCTCTTTCTAAAATGGGTTACATTACTCTACATTACAGTAGAAGTCATTAATTCGGTCTTGTCTTTTAAATTACACCTTTGCACGCTGGAATATGGAAGCCTGTAATCAACTATAAATTGCAAACGATTATTTCAGAACGATTGTCTATGTATAAGTAGCTTTTCTAATATCGTGGTGTTGTGAAATGATGACGATAAAAATCAATTTTGCCATCGGTCAATCTTTTCAACCGCAAAATAACGTTATAGTAAACGGATAGCCTTTAGGGAAAAAAATATTAATTAAATTTTTTTAATCTACAAGGATGTATCATTTAATAAATTTCTTTTTGCAATTTTTAATTAAAATGTTAAATCTTAAGTTGTTTTTTAAAGTCAAAACGATAAATTATTTTTTTCAGTCTTCTTATACTATAAATAGTGAAAAAGGTATTTTTCAAGCTCATAAGCAAAGCAGTAAAAATAGATATTTGTCCAACTAGACAGGAAAGTAGTTCTTTTCGCTCGAGCTCGACGTTTGCCTCTCCAGCGTCAGCGAGTGAGGCATTCGAGCGAGAGTGAAAAGAAGCGCTTTCTTCTCGTGTTAGACACAACATTTTTTCGTGACATGTTTCAAAAGGATTGTCTCCACACTATAAGATTTTCTAATTTTCAACTTTAAAAACAAACTTTATTCTACAAATATACAATGAATTGTATTACGAATTAGTTCAGTCAAACTGTACGAAAAACGGGCTTAACTTGGAAAATGGAAGTACATGGGATTTTTTTCTTCCAGCATGTAGGGGGGTCTAGAAAAGCTTAACTTGAACTTTTCGACCTCAGATTCATATGAGCTTTTTCCGCCATTTTGAAATGAAGTGAACTTGAAAGTTGATGAAAGTTTGAACTTTTTCATTTTTTATATTACGCGAAAAAGTTTCAAATAAAAGTTGTAGACAATCGTATTGCCGACAAAAATGCTTGATACAAATTTTTTGTCGGACCTACTGTTACAGAGATAATTTCAAAATAACACTTCACCCTTCTTTTCAAGCTCATATGAATTTGAGGTCGAAAACTTCAAGTTAAGCTTTTCTAGACCCCCCCTACATGCTGGAAGAAAAAAATCCCATGTACTTCCATTTTCCAAGTTAAATGTTTAGTTTGACTGGACTAAATTGAATTACGAAAATATGCTTCTCGATTAATTAACTGCCGAGAACTTGTGAACTGTAACTTTTTCCTTTCTAGTTAGGGAAAATGATTTTTTTCACTATTTTGCACTTTTTCTCTCTAGAAAAGGGAAATGAATTTTCCTCACTATTTTGCAAGAGGGATTTCATTTCTGGGCATAGAGTGGAAAAAACTTTTTCTTCAGAAAATTTCATAAATGGTGTACCCAGCAAGTTGCAAAATGTGTAGTTTTTCACTAGTCTTCTCCGAGGAAAAGGACTGAAGGAGTGAAAAAAAATATCGTTTTGGTATAAAAGTCACAATTAGTAAGAAGTTGTCATTTAATTGAAGAATTGCGAAATAGCTGTTTGTGTGTTAAGAGTGATGAGTGATACAGGCAATCGAGAGAGAAAGTAGATCTGCTTTTAGCTATCTCTTGAGAGCGGCAATAACAGTTTCCGCTAACCAGGGCCGAATTGGATAGGCGGCAAATTTATATTAATTCATCGAAGAGTAGTTTTGAAATGAGTGAAATTTTCCAATATTCTTCATGAACCAGAACATACGCGACGAAATCGGAACTACTGATACAATTGACTATAGAAGTCTAGATGTTTCTAAGATCCTGTGAAAGATTTGAAGTGTGGACGTCGAACTGTTTTTACACAAAGAAACTTTGTTTACATATTGTTTTATGTTGCGTACGTAAATCTGATTCCAGTTAGTTGTAAATTTATTGTTATAAGTATACACATTATTAAAGTAAACCTAACCTAAAAGCGACCCCAAACCGGTAGAAAAGTGGTACTAGACCGGTTAAAAGAGGTTTCAGGCTGACTAAAAGCGGATCCGAACCTCTTCCAACCACTTCTAACCGGTTCCGAACCGTTTTTATCTATCCGGTCTGGAACGCTTTAGAATTGCTCAATCGGTTCGAAACCGCACTTGATGGTGCGCACTTCCTAATCTAAAATCCGCTTTGACTAACTAATACCAGTAGAATCGGTAGTTCTTATGGTGAGGTTATGCTATGTTGGTTTAGACTTAGGTTTAAGTCTTGTGTTGATTAAACACGAAGACTTTCATGGCCTGAGTCAATGAACAAGAAACGACTTCCGGGCTGCGTCATGTTATAAACAAAAAAATCGTTTTCGATGCTATTTCTACCAACCCGACCAACTCAGGCCAATCACCGATACTATACAGCTGTTCGACACTATAACATGTTTTTGTATTTAGAACTATGCTTAAGGCCCTATTCACTTAATTTAAAATATATCTGGCGTAGAACAGTTACAAATAAGTTTTTTGCAGCTAAGTTCATTGTAAGTACGCGTTTTACAAAGTATTACGATTATTGTACACGTTCCTTATAATTCTGGAACCGGCTCTGTCACTAGCGATACATACAATATTTTCTCTAAGACAACAGTAATAAAAAAATGTCAATTTTATATAATATATTTGAATGTATTATATTAAAAGCAATCAATAGTAAAATCAACCTGTCGCCTTGGCGAAACATCAATGGTATGACGTCAAAACATCGTGAATAAAAACATAGCGACAAAAGTCATAGCGGAACAAAACAGAGCAAGACAAAAATGTAGCAGACCGAAACCTAGCAAGACAAAAACATAATGCAGCAATGCCAAAATATAGCAGGCAAAAACAAAGCAGTCCAAAAACATAACGGCACCAAAACATAGCGAGACCAACACATAGCAGTATTACGTAGCAGACCAAATCATCGCAAAACCAATACATTAGCAATGTCAAAATATAGAACAGTATATTTTGTATTTCTAAGGTTTCCACAAGTCAACCTCAGACAATAAAACGTTTGCTCCCTTTGAAGGGAAATTAAATGGGGCTGTAATAGTTTTGCTCCCACCAGAACAAAATAACTACGCGCTGGAATAATTTTGCTTTCATCGGAAGAGAAATTGATATTTACTTAGCGGATCCTAATTTTTCTAGAAAATACCTTTAAAAAAATACGTGATCACTCACTGATACTTAATTTTGTCAAAATTCAAATTGTCACCCGATATTGGGACTTTTTAGAAGAGCAGCTCGTCCACTATATTTGTTTTTGTTTACTAGAAATGACCAAGACCAGATGTTTATACCAATAACTTCTTGTATTATACCGCCAATATTTAACAAGAGTATTGAATGATGAGATGTACATATGTTAATTTTTGGTCAGCTTTCTGAAATGTTATGTTGCACAGAGAAAAGGAAATGCTGCGAAAAAATAAATGCGGCATAAAGGTACACTTTTTTATGACAGTTGGTACAATTAACGAAGATATATCCCAGGTAGCACCATATACAAGTCCCGTCTCACTGACCACTTTTGGCCCACTTTTATTTACCCGGTTGCCCCTCTATTTTCACCGTGGATTTTTTTTGGTTTTTTGAAGTAGCTATTTCTTGTTGCTGGTACTGAATAACCTCTATTATTATATCTAACATATGAGCAAAAAATAAGTTCATAAAAGTGCGTATTTTTTTGTGCGTCATTTGGTTGCGTATTTTTTATCTTTTATATTTTACAACAAAGTACACCCGCAGTTTTTCCCCGAAATTTTTCTTGGTCTTCAAGGTGACTGTTTCTTGTTGTTTCCCTTGCTCCTATTCTACGTCAAGTTTTATGAAATTTTACTGTTGTGCAGGAATCCCTGTTACAGCTCCTTTGCGTCTGCGATTGATCAGAGTTGAAGGGGCAGTGTTATGACCACTTAATAGATTTTGATGAAACTTAGCATGGAGTAAGTGCAAAAGAGTACTTCACTCTAACAAGAAGCAAAAAATGAGTCTACCAAAAAAGTGCAGGGTATCTTTTAAATATCAAAAATAAAAGTGGTCCAACTTCAGTGAGACAAGGGTCATATAAATGAAATATTTAATTCTCAATATTTGTCAAAGGTAGAAAACGACAAATCTTTTTTTTTTTATTTAAAAAATATTTAATTTTTAATATTATAGTATAAATATTGAAGAATGTTTAAATATATTTTGTTGTACAGTTAAACACATACAACGGTGCGGGTAGTGTATAGTCGACGAAAAACTATCAAGTTGTTTTGTGTTTGATGTGTTTAATTTGTATTTGTTATTTATTTCGTTATTGTTATATGTTATTCGTTTCGTTATTGTTATTAGTTTCGTTATGGTTATTCGTTTCGTTATGATTATTCGTTTCGTTAGTATTATTGTTGTTATTGTTTTACATTTGTAAAATGTGATAAATGATTTAATTAAGTACTTGCCTAAAGGTTTGTCTGGTAATATCTGATTTTTCTAATGTTTGTTCTCATATAATAGGTATAAATAAATGTATTGGCTTGAAATAAAATATATGCAGGTTTTGAATAAGATCCATTCATAAGATTTGTCAGCTTATGTTTTTCTTTTATATTAATAAACAATTTGTAAACACCATTGCCTTTTTGTTTTCTGTAAGAACATTTATTAGGACGGAAAGTAATAAATATTAACAATTTAATTTGGTAACAAAGAAGTTTAAATAGAATTTCATGGAATGTCAAATTACCAAATCGATCTTTTTGTGATTTGTATGTAGCAAATAATAGTAAGAGATCGTATATGACAAGTGACATTTTCAGAGGCATAATGTGTCTACGGAATTATTCAGTTTCAGATAAAGAAAGCGCAAAGTGTACCTTTCACAATTTATTTACTAACGCACTGCAGAGGTACTCACTGTTACTGTGGCCCAGAGTATAGGGACCATACGTGCTTGTGGCCTTAGGGACTATCTTTGTTGCTCTACCCTTCTCTCTGTCTATCTTGTACGCAACTGACCCGCAAGCTTATGTGTGTTTTGCTGTATGTACTTTTAATATTTTTAACATTTTTCTTTAGTTTACTGTCAGGAGATAACCTATAAAAATATAAAAAATAAAACTTTGTTTAACATAATAAATATGATGTAATACTATAAAATATTATTAAAAACTTTATTAATATTACTAAGAACACAAAGTTATAACCATAACGTTGAGGAAACATTGGATAAAAATTAGTCTAGTACAATAAAAACCACCAATGATTAATTAAATACACCACTTTATTTGATTTTGCGCCACTCAAATTGTAAATATTATTAGCAATTAAACACTATCATACACTTTATTACGCGTGATGTAATTCAACGGACTAACGTCGACTGTCGTAACCCACCGAAACTTTTTTTGCACAGGGAATCAGCTTTGCTGCTTATGAACCTCAAGTTTAAAAATATAATTATATTTTCACAATAAACCGTCTAAGAACGTTTGAAAAAATAAAAAATAATGTTCAGATTATTTGTAAAGTTAAACATTCATGAGCTACATATATGTAATATTTATATTGTAACGATTTTTTTAAATAACATTAAAAGCTGCCGTTTTAACTATTTCTTAACAAGTGAAACATTACTTAAAAACTAATTAAAAATCCAAATAATGAACTATCAACGTACTGAAACTAATTTATTACATGCTATTTATTTATTTAATTAATTACAATATTTATTTTGAATACACCAATACTTATTTAAACTCCAAATATCTTTTCACATTACGCGCTTTCATTTAACTGCCCTCTTCTTTCACGCGGCCGGCCTTATACGTGTTTCGCATGTTGGCACCTCGAAAGTTCTGGTCTTCTGTAGATGTCTGATCTCGCCTCCAGCTAGAATGTTCTCCCGTTCATTACAATATAATTTATAATTGGAAATATCTTTTAGAAAATGTACGTTAAATATTTATAAAATATCAAGATTTAAATGTAAATTTTTTACTCAAAACGAAACATTTAGTGAATAATTCTAAGCATGCTAAATGTTATGTTAAGTTTTAGTTGTATATGAAATGTTTCTCAAATATTTCTGTTTCTCAAACTTTTAAATATTAATTTTCTAATATTATAGTAATATCTAATGCATATTGTCGTGATATTTTGACATACAAAATAATTCAGCCACTCAATAGTTTAGGTAAGCTTATATGTGAAATTTCAAAATGACACGTTAGTTTGGTTGCATAACCTCGCTTTCAAATTATAATTTTAAAAAACTTATCTTTTATGAAGCTAGAAATGGTTAATTATAGTTAACATTATAGTACACTACACTCAGATAAAACATATCTGTCAAACTAATTTTTTTCCATAGAATTTACTTATGTTCCTTAATTCATTAACGATGTGAGGGACGATCATGTAATATTGTATTCAAACAAAGTTTAGGCCAAAGTTAATGTAAGATTTAACCTAAAACAGACAAAGTGTGTTGTATTAGGGAGGTATATAAGTATTTACTACCTTATCTGAGCTTTTAATAAGAATAAAAATGTGTTTCCATGTTAACGAGACCATTCATTTGTTTCTTCTATTTCAAAATTTTACAGCTCTTGATTAAATAATTTTGGTGGAGGATTGTAAAGCTATTTTGTTATCACAGAATTGAAATTATCTTAAACTTAGGGGCTGCTTTTTATAATGATATCAGTTAAACAACATATAATTAATTATGTTTCGATTTTGCATCGTATATTGAAATAATGTAATTGTTTGAAATTTTCATATTGTTGATATCTAAAATTATGTAAGTAATGTTTGTTAGCATATAATGTTTAAATCTGTGAAGATAGGAAGGTATATGAAATGGTATTTTTATGCAAATAAATTAATAAATAGTCTTGTTAAAAGTAGGTTTCATCAACATTTAATAGAGGCGTTATTTTGTAATGAAAATCTAAGTGTAATATATCATTAGATAGGGAAGTTAATAACCGTTAACTTTATCTAATTAGTTTTAGGATTAACTAAAATTTATAAACAATAATTTGGTTATGTTATAAATAAAATGTCAGTGTTCTTGTATTTTAATGAAGAATAAGTGTAGAGTTTAATTGTTTATCAGAAAAGTATAAAAACCCGCATTTTTGTAACAAACTCTCTTCACAATTAACATCTTTAGAGAAATGCAGTTCGATTGAAGAGCAATTGAATAATTTCAAGTTTATGTTTTGTAAACATGTAAACAAAACATATGTCGAAATTTTGAGGTTATTATTATGATATTAACGTCAAAGTAATCAAAGTTTTAAGAATGTTTAGTAAATCCAAGTGATTTTTTTTATATATAACAAATGTTTTAAATTAATCACGTGACTATTTATTTGCTGTGAATTTTTTTGATAATAAAGATTTCATTATCAAATTTTCTTTATGACTGGATTTTATAAATGGATGTGACTCTGATTATAACATATAATTTACTTGTCACGATTAGACAAATAATTGGATATGAAATTCAATTTAATAAAGCCATTTATATGGAAAGCTGGTGGCGCCAAAGATTTAAATATTTTTAAACGTGAGTTTTAACAGTAGTTATAGTTAATAATAGCAAGTAAGAAATATATTGAGGCCAGAAGTATTAATCCCCAAATAAAGAAAATTAGCTGTTTTGGTATTAATATTAAGAATAATTTCGGTATCCAAGTTTTAACTTTTTTTTTATTTATTTATTTTGTTCTTTGTTAAATTTATTAAATAAATTTATGCTGTGATGAAAAATTGCTTTATATTTGTATATTACTGTGTTCTTAGATTTATATAATCATTTAGTGCCGTATTGAAGCGATCCGCCTGAGAGTCTCAATTTGTGGAGAGTTAGACTTTTCATATGACGGATAACTATCAATTAAATAATTATCTTAATTACATTAAGTATTATCGTTATATTAAACGTAAAAATTCACGAGAGGTATCTCAACTCTCATAACTAGTATTTTGCAAAATGAAATTTATTACTGTTAATCTTTACAAAAAATAGCACCTTAGTGTTAAAAAAGGGCGAATTTTCACAATTCTTAACTTATATATACAAAATATTCTGAAAGTAAAATATGCAACAACTGAAAACGCTGCTTGAAATCAAATGAAAATGAGATTTATTAGAATGGAATGCCAAGGTATTATTGAACTTAAATTAGCAATAACCTTTCAATAAAAGTCAATGTATTGGATAAGTATTTGAAGAATTATTTTGTATAAAAACGTGTTTGTAAAATATATTCTCATGAAAAGTATAATAATAGTAAGCACCAACATTGAAGACAGAAAAAAATACAATAATCGTTAGACAATCTGTTTATAGACAAAAACATGTTTCATGAACGATTTTTTTTTGTTTTTAAATCACCTAGGTGTAATTATACCCACAACCCACATCAATTTCATTTTCTTGTAAATAAACCTTCAACCCTGCATAAATGTATGTAGTACATGTATGTGTGTACGGACAAAAATTGAAAAACAAGTAATTGCTAGAAAGGTATTTAGAGCGTAGGCGCGATTGTAGCCTTAGATATTTTTATGCGACGCTATTTGGGAACCGAAAGTGCTGTTTGTATTTGAGGGTGTATAAATATTTAATTGCTAATGCGCGGTGGCTCACGGCAAATTACGTACTTTACAATCGATAACCAAACCACCATCACTTTTTCTGCCATATTTTGGTGGCTTTGCTATTTATGTAGAGTTTGTACTGAATTCGATTAATAGTAACAAGAATTCTAATTCTTCTCTAGAATATTAATTCGTGGACTCGTAGTTATTGAGATGTAACAAAGCATTTGCTGGCTGATGATTTTGTCTTATCTCCGAAGGTTTACAGTGAGAAGAAGTAACTGCAGAACTTAAATTACTTTCTTATATTATCTAGATTTTAGATCTTTTACATAATCATAATCCAAGGGTAATTAGATTCTATCCCTGGCTGAGTTGGTAATTTTCTACATCTCTAAAAAATAAAAACATGCCTTCTCAAATAAGGAAATACCACCGTGGTTCTCATGTCAATGCGATCTTTGATATTCTAACGTTTTTTTTAAATAATACTAAAGGTGCTGTTTTAATTGTCTATTATCAAGAGAATATATTTACACAAACACTAATTACAAACAACTATAAACTATTAAAAAACTTAGACTAATTTGCACAAATATTTATTTCCAAACAAGATTTATATTTCACTGCCATTTATACTACTCGATGCGTGGTGGTGGCTTATATATCCCATATAAGATTGCCGAAACATTCTAGATTAGTCCGGTGTGTTGTGTTTCGTTTAGCGGTCGATGCGTCATACATTCTGCCGCCAATCTAGACTGTTTACCGCCGGCGTATAGGGGTTAATCTCGTTCATTACAATATGTTAAAAATCCCTACTGAGTGTGAAATCCAACCATATGATCACAGCGATCGCTGCCATGAAGTTCGAGCGATTTCCATCATCCTGATTGCTTGACCGAAACAAACACCATTTAATATAAAATCTCTTATCATATAAATTAAATTAGGCTTTACTTCAGTGGAGAATTTAGAAATAGATCTGTTATTGTCGAAATAGGTGCTTTTTCCAAAATGCATTCGGATACGTTGAACTCTGAGGGATGGGGGGCAAAAATGAAATTGTTAATTTCAAACGGCCGTAATTCAAAAACTATAATTTCTTGAACTTTGTGCCCATTGACACTTGTGATCTATACATTAGGGACTATAATTTACCAGAATTTTGGCAGAGAGCCATTTTTCATAAGGATTCTGCGGGGCGGAGGCAAAACCAAAATTATCAATTTCAGCCATAATTTGAAAACTATAATTCCTTGGATTTTGTGCCCATTGATCTACATATAAGGAACTATCAGTTACCAAAGTTTTAAGAATTTTGACAAAGAGCAATTTCCTATTTCTTCCCTTCCCCCTTCTTTCCATTCTTCTTCCCTAAGTATCTGCAAAGTGGGGCGCAAACATAAAATTGTCAATTTCAAACGGCCGTAATTCGAAAACTATAATTGTTTGGACTATGTGCTTATTGACACTTTTGATCTACACATTAGGGACTATCAATTACCGAAGTATTTTGGCAAAGAGTCTACAATTATTGAAGGATCAACCAAGATTTTCACTTCGGATTTTTTGAGTCTGAATGTCAGTTTTGTGCGACATAATTTGAGTTGATTTACTTAAGTGAACATAATCCTTTCTCCAGTCGATTGAATTCTTGAATGGTGCAGAGCTGAGTAAACCAGAATCCCCTTAATTTGTACATGTTCATTGAACATGTTAGCCATCGTTTGACATTGTAATCTTCATCTGATAACCGACCATCACAAATATACCTATACAAATATATAAAGTTCTTGGTTTTCTATCTAGAGAATTTGTTTTTTAATTTGAAATCCTGTTTGCTAGGGTGGATTGAAGGGGACGCAGGTCAGAATAGATTTTGTTCTTGAACCATACTATGAGGCTTGTTGACTGGTGAGTTTACCTTTGACACTTGCAGCGAAAATCGGAGATACTTATTAGTGGATACTAGCTTCTGAATCTTGTTCAAATAAAAACATTCTGCCAAAAGAAAAAGAAATTGAAATTGTAGTCCAAGCTGTCGTATCTGTTATGATCTGAATGGACAAGATTGTTGAAGTTGCTTTTCGGCATGGCAGTAAGATTTCTGTGGAATAGATGTTAAGTGGAGTGGATAGCCTTCTCAAGCAAGCAGTTCAGGCAATTGCCGGAATCGGCGAGAGGAAATCTCTCGTCGACATATAAAGGTTCGAGTACATGCCGTCGTGTTATCCGATGGGCAAGTTAAGCAGTAGATAACGGCAACCTCGCGAACACCTGTGGTTTTCGTTAGTAATAACACGTCTCTCCTTCCTCGCGAGCTAAACTAGACCCCCGCTCGGCCTTCGGGTAAAAAGGGCTCATAGTGACACCACCGCTGGAAAGAGAACATGCCTCCGGCTTAGATTTCCCCGGGGTTCAGAGAGAAGAACAAGGAGAAAGCAAAGAACATGAAGAGCAAGCAAAAAGCTTGTCAGAGCATCGGTCATCAAGAATTTGAAAAGTTTTTTCACAACTTCACAAGTTCTAAGAAAGGAACAGTAAGGGACAGGCTGAAATTGCTGCTTCCGCAGATTACAGCTGGTTACATTAGCAGATATTGTGAATTGTGCTGGTAGATTTCTACCTCCTGTGGATGTGTTGACTCAAAGCTCCGACATCCAGAATAATACCTAGTTGATGCCTTTTAGGCACGTCTTACCTTTCGAAGTAAAAATGGTTGGATACAAGAAACTTATTTCCTGAAATTCCATGCAAAGCCATCCCAGGACAACAAGATGATTCTTGTCGATAATCATGAGTCTCATATAAATCATTCGGCTCATGTTCATAAATTAAATTTTTATTTTTTATGTACTGGTCGAAAATATGTAGAGGTTTATTATTATTATTATTATCCTCGTCCTGCTAACAAGACGGCAAAGAGGGGAAAAACGCAGGTAAATCCAGGGTGTTTACAGACACTCCAGAAAAGAATAAAAATAAAGATATAGGTAAAAACAGCAGAAACAAAAAAGGAAACTTTTCCAACAAAAGAAGAAAAAGAAAAGAAGAACAACGAATACTTGGAGGGAGAAAAAGTTTGCGGTCAAAGGCGCAAGAAAGGTAGACGGCGATGACGTTCACAATCATGATATCTCTTCACTGCTGAAGCATCATCTCATCCTCAAATTGAGCGTTTGGGAAAAAACGCTGTGTTGTGTTGAAGAGAATATTCTGAGCAAATCGGCAAATGTCGAGTGTATGAAAGAGTGTGCAGAATATTAGAGGGCACCTGAAAAGGAGGATTTGCTTTCTACAATTGAGAACAACGGTATCTGTCGAATAGAACCGCCAAAGGGAAGCAAACTAAACAAAAATACAGTTCCCGTTCTTGACACTGATGCTTTTCTCTTGTTTTTCCGATAAATATATTTTGTTCACTTTTCTTCTATTTATGTTGTTCTTTTTAAATTTGGAGCTCTGTTATAACCCTAGTGCCAATGTTGAGCCTAACTGCTATGAACTTAATTTGATTGATGAATCTATTCCATGCCACTGAATGTATTCCCTTAACGGGGAATTACGCCTGATTTTGACAAAAATCAGTTAGGTTATTGTTCCTTTGTTACTAGCAACTGCAGTGTTGGACATAAAAGTACCTGTCAAGATCAATCTGATAGTATGTGTGCATAGAGAGATTTTAATAATTTTATAAAACCATGTGGAAGAAACCACCCCACTTTCTTTGGTATAGTACTATAAGTCCTGAATTTCATGGTGGCTTTAGAACGTTTCTAGGGTTACTAGATTTAGAGACGCGATAGTCAACTTTTTTATTTTTATATTGTCATTTGAATTTTATTTCATTTATGGCAACATAACAGTTGTCATCATGGTAAGCTAGATGCATCATAGGGAATATATTTTGGTAATCGTCTAGCCGCCATCTTTTTCAAGATTGCCGATCGAACACACCTTTAACTCGGGAGCCATCGATTTCTTAAACGGTATGTAAATCATTTTAGTTATTGGAGGCCCCAGGGCGAAGTTTGGTGTAGGTCCTTTTATCACTATACATGGTGTCAGGGTGTCCTAAAATAAACGAGCAACACAGAGGACTAAAGAGCATCAGAAATAGAATCTCAAAGTGAAGAAGAAAACTCTAGCTTTAATTTTTATATTTGTAAGAAATTGCTTGCAATATTTGTTTCTAATACGGTCCTGTTATATCTTGCTTCAAAATGATACCTATGCGATATGTATTTTAACCTGCTGAGTTGACAGGAAATCCCGAGGAGGAATATTGGTCAAGGGCACGTCTTCGTAAACGATGACACCAACGTAAGCGTTCTTGCAATCGATGGCGTTTGCTATGTTAAATAAAATTGATTAACAGTAAAAATTGTCCGTACTTCATTTAGCACTTTACTTAAACACGTACTTTAATTAAAAATCGCCCTTTAATTTAAGATTAGAAATAGGATTTATTCTTCTGTATTCTTCTGTTTATTTTCGAGTGCCATTAAAGTAAAAATGTTCTGTACAGCAACTGTCTTGTGCAGTCTGATTTCATTGTAATAAATAATCTAATAACCGCAATAAACTATTTACATTAATAAGAATTAGGTATTCTTCATAACAATCGTAATTTAGAAGCCAGAAGGAAATATTTTATTTACAACCATAGAGTACGAAAGAAATACATAGATCCAAGATTGTTTTACGTGGGGTACCCGTGTTAACATACCCCCACGTTCCTTCCATGAGGAAGTGATTGGGATACGCCCAATCAGCGCGCAAGTTGCACAACCGGCAATCGTGCAATTGCTCCCAGATTAACTCACTGGTAGGAGCGAGGTTGCCTATCCACCCTCTACTAGCTAAGCGTTCACTAGTGACCGAGCAGTTGACTTAACACGCTGCTCACCCGCCGGCACCGGAGTACCTCGTCCAGCATAGGACTATTCCCCAGCTATGCCCTCTTGCAAAGTGGGACCACTGCCCGATCGAATCCAACCTCAATTGTGGCAGGACTTGGTTTTTAAGCGGTTTTGCCACCCCGATCTACCAATTTTAGGCTTGGTGGGCCCTCGACAGAGCTTCTTTAAAGTCTACACGTTATAGACTCCCGGTGCGTACCCGATATTGGTGAAGTTGTCTTAATAGTGAGAGGCTATATATTCGCTTCAACTATCCTTAAGTGTAATGGCTTTCGGAGCTTCTCCCAATCACCGTACCCAGCTGCAGTCCGGATCAAAGGGTGGCCAGGACAGCTCCTAAGCACATTTACCTGGCGGCTTGCAGTTTCCCAGCACATGGGATGAACCTCACTTCTAGTCACCGCACTAGAGATTCCGTCAAACAGCGGGTTCCTTTGGTGACCATAAATGGCCTCGGACAACAGCGGGTTCCTTTGGTGACCTTACATGACCTAGGTCATGCAGCGGGTTCCCTGGTGACCATGATTGCCCTCGGCCAAGCAGCGGGTTCCTTGGTGACCATAAATGACCTCCTCTCTTAGGCGAGATTCGAATCCGCCCACACCGGTCTCATCTACCAGGGCTCCCCCTGATCGGTATGAGTAACCGTCGAGAATTCTCACGAATTTCTCTACCACACACTTTATCTGACAGCTTCGTCCATTGCCCTTGATAGGGATAGGGTAGAAGGCAGCCAGTTCTAGGGGTGAACGTCGTGTGGTCTCCCGTTCACCCAACACCCAACGAAAGAAATACAGTAGGAACTCCATAATCCGAACACACTGTATTCCGAACATCCAGTAATCCGAACAGCAACATTTACAAGCTATAATCCGAACAAACCTCTATAATCCGAAATCCTCTTTAATTCGAACAAATATCTTTAATCCGAACAAGAAAGTTCTTTGTATAATCTAAAATTGGATATGTAGCGTTGTTGGAAGGTGAATATTAATAACATATAAATGTGATTATAGCAGATTGCTGATGCAGTTTTGGCTGAAACTGTTACGACCCGACAGGCGTAAACAAATTCTACGAAGATTACAAACGCTTTTGTTATTAATATAAAGAGTAATAAAAACCCTAAAGGCTACAGATGTAAAAAATAAACTGTAAATATAGTAATGATACTATTACAAATGCGCCCTTAAATGTTTTGACGTTGCAGTTTTGCCGCAATTGTTTGTATATGACATCATCTACTTTGAAACCTTTTTCTTTCAATTTTGTTAATACACAATTTGTATTCGTGGCGTTCAAAATTCAATTAAAAAATGGCAAAACAAAAACACACATTATTAAAACTATCAGAGAAATTATTCAAGAATTAAGTATTGGGTTAGTGTTTAACGATTGTTTTAAAATATGGTGTTGGTAAATCGACAGTCAGCGATATAAAGAAAAACAAAACTAAAATTCTAGAATATGTCTCGTCTGCTGACAGAGCTGCAGAAAATAGAAAAACACTGAAATTAAGACCATGAAATGAGAGCACATCACTATAAAAGGAGAAAGAGAAAACTTAAAGCAAAAAATTACTGATTTTCTTAATTAAAAATAATATTTTTGTAATAAAATTAGTAAATTACATAAGCTAAGTTCTTTATAATAAAGTACCATGGCTTAAAGCAATGTTTATATTCGTACATCCAGTAATCCGAATTCCTCGTTAATACGAATTAGCCTTGCATTTATAGGTTCGGATTAAAGATTTCTACTGTATCGTTTTATACAAATTGCCGTTATCAGATCATAAATAGTACCTAGCGTTTAATGTTTACTTATACCGTGATGTTTTCAGTTACGGGAAAGGATTACTGGAATCAAGTAATTATTCGGGTTGTAAACAATCTATTAATATCGCAGATTAGAACTGGTGATGTAATTTGCCTATAAAGCTGAATGGCTTCTATATATTTTTTTAAATCATTCAAAGCCACAAAGTGGGTGGTATAAAGATTGCCCTTTAATATAAATAACTTACTTTATTAAGAAACCAAATTTTCTCTTTAAAATTCAGATATTGTTATTTTAAAGCTGTTAATTGAATTTATTTTAAGATAAGCAAACTGCAACATCACTAAAAAAACATGTGTTTTAGTTACGAATGTATTTCAAGATCAACAGTCATATTTTTCAAATCATTCGTAGTATTCTGCGACATAGACAAAATCGTGCTTTATTGACAAATTATTGCAAGTTCAACAAACTATAATCCTCTGCATTGTGCGACATAAGGAAGATGTCTAGAAGAGTGCCGGACCGGACTGAAAACTTGAACTTTGAATAACTTTGAAAGTAAACATTTAAAAAAAAAGTTATAAGAAAAGCTTTCTGTACACATCACCAACTATCTCATGTTCAACTATTGTTAGTTATTTTTGAGACGCCCACTATATATAATTATCAATGCATTGATTTTTAAATAATAAGAATTTTATACATGTTTAGAAATCTTAGACTAAAATGTCGCTACTGATACACAGCGCAGAGTAGCGAGCGGAAAAAATGTTAAATTTGTTATTGCAAGCGGGAAATAAAATTTGAAAATTTAATCTTTCGTATAAAATAATTGTTGCAAATCGATAAAAGTTAAATTATAATAATTGTGTGAAATTGATATTTAACTTTTTTATTATTTTATCCTATGCATTTACACTGAAAAAACGAAATAAAATAGCATCACATTAGCCTTGCTATCCTAGATCATTATGAAATCAATAGTACATCCCCCTTTTGTGGAAGTGACATTTTATTGTAAAATAAATTCTTATCGTAAATCTTTTAAAAATTTTCTAATTTTATTTAAATTTTATGTATTTGAATTATAATAAAATTTAAAATCTCTCTGAAGAAAGGGTTTGTTTGTATGCGCGATTAAATTTTTTACATGCCCTCACGTTTAACTAACATTTATCTTGGCATTTTTCACATGATTGGCTTTTAAAACCGGTGGCGATGTAGCAAGAGCAGAAGCATTTTATTCGTTTTATTACGCAGGTGAGACTTTTTCTAGTATACAAAACAGACTCCTCTTTTTGGGGCAGGTTTCCTTGTAAAGCTCCAAAACCTGAAGGGGTGCAAAGCAGGGATGCACCTGCAAGGAATAATTACGTTTTCGATGGCCTTTCGTTGGACAGGAATACTTTATAGTATGTCCAGTCCACTTTTGGCTTTTGACTTTTATTTTTATAGAGCACTTGTCTTATTTTTTATCCATGTAGAGAATTAGATTATGTAAAAGTAAAATCTTGTAGCTATAAATTCCAGTTCTTTACAGCACTGAATAATAAGTAGCAACATGAATTAATTCGTCAGGTTAATTACAAATACATTAAGTAAGAGTTATCTGGTGCAGATTCAGAAAAGAAAGAAAGAAATCGGTTTTTTGTTAGTTTCCTGTAGGAGATTGGAAGGAGGTTTTCTCTTGGGGTTTACATTCACCTTTCGGGCAAATTGGCTTCTATTTTTATGTCGGCAATCCTCAGACCTCTTGCTTGTTTTGTTTTACTATTTCTGTTCCCACAATCATCGACTAGGGATCAGTTTTTAACCCTTTCCTCTTACACATCTGTTGATATACAAGTGAGGGTTGCCATGCTGATTCTTCTACCACTTCCGCACTGCTATGAAACAATGCAGCCTCCAATAAAATATATTTAAATTTCCTTTTTTATACCTACAAGGGAGTGCAAACTTTAAATTAAAGAAGTTGCAGAAAATAGGTGTACTTTCAAGTACTAATCTTTATACTATCAAGTTTTGTAAAATTAGATAAAAAAAGAAGAAGTAAGGTCGTATAGAAACTCCTTATAAAAATGCATGGAATTTACAAGTTTCACTTTCCACTTGCAATTTCTCGTCCTAAATACGTTTAATGAATAGAGAAAAGTAATATCCGTTATGCATAAACCCACATACATAGGTAGGTAGCGGTACTACTTTATTTAAACATTTCTGTGAGAAATAACTTAGCAACTCCTTTCATTGGAGCATCCGGAGGCTATATAGCTGTGTTATAAAGTTTCCATTATCCCCACACTTTTAACATTAGTTTTTCGGTACCGTTGGAAAATTGAAATTTAACGATAGCGGAATAATGATTGACTCATTAGAAATAACAAATAATAATAGAAATAATATATAAATTAAGGAAGTTGTGGGGGATAGTCTGAGCCAAAAGTTATGGAGCTGTGCTATTTTGACAAATAGATATAATTACATAGTTTTGCTTCAAATAATGGCTCAAACGATATTAGTTAGTTTTATTACAATGCATGTGAAAGCAGTTTAGTTATTATTTATTTATCTTTTTAATTAATTGCTAGTCTTTTTAAAGTCAGAGATTAATTTTTTGGCTGTCTAGTCCAAACTTAAGAACATGAAAAACTGACGAAAAAACAATTCTTCTATCCAGAAATTTCATTCATGTTCACTTTTTTATTAGTAAAAATAAAATAATATTACAATGTAAACACTAAAAAATAAAGCAATCTCTCTAGAATATAAATAAACTATACGCTTCCAGAGTAGTGAAAAAGTGACAACATTGCCTTAAATTGGCAGCAGTATTTCGTTTGCTGTTCCGATGAAAACAAATTAATGCACTAAATGACGTTGATTAAGTTTTGAGTTTATCTTTGCAAATTTATGTATATAAATCGATTGAATGAAAGACTATTTATTCAGATTCATTTAAAACGTAGCAGTAAAAAAATCCGAATTATGTATCTTTTTTTTAAATACACCTGATTTTGTTTTCGAGATGTAAAGATATAAGTTTCCCGTTCGTTTGTCGCAATGCGACGCTGTTACTTTGCGAGCTATATCAAGCGTTCAGTCGACAAATTCGCCGTATTAATATTTTTGCAAAACTACTTTCGTAACAAATTTGAAACTTTAACCACACAATCTTACAACGTTTTTACGTGAAATGTTTTGGTGTACAAATTTTTTTCATCATTTTTATGAAGTTATCATAATAAATGTATCAACAATTTAAGATCGCGTGTTATCTTTAAATGCAATTTATGCATAAACAAACTTCCTAAACATTAAAAGTTTTTCAGAAGATATTTTTAACTAATTTTGTTTATATTTTCATCATATTTTATATGGTAAGAAAAATACACAGCAAAAAGTAAATTTTTGCAATTGCCAACTAAAATGTAAACCTTTTAGTTGCCATTTTCAATGCCAAAACGATGTTGCTTTTATCTAAAAAAGTACTTTTCTTTCTTTTAAAAAGAATTACAAAGAATTGTCTATAGAAACCTCCGTTTACAACTTGTATAATAGTATTTTATAAACAAACCTCATAACGTCATACTCATAACTAGGTATAGGATTTGTATGCTCTTAAAAATCATGAAATATGCGTTTATTAGCAATTTTTAATAAATATATGCACTTTCATTATTAGAAAAACACCTGTTTAGCGTTATTTACATTTTATTTACAGAAATTATTTTAATTAGACATCCTATGCGATAATTTAATTAATTATATTTTCTAAACATAGAGCGTTACAGTTCACAATGACCTACATTTTTAAATTTTCAAAAGTAAACATATGCCTATTATCTCTAAATATTGTTTTATATTTTGAGAAACTCCGTTCCACATCGCAAGACGTAATTGGGGCATATTTAAAATTGTTTAATTCTACAAGCGAATAATGTTTAAGCTCGTCTAAGAAATCTTGGCCAGATAATGCATCGTTTATGCTTTTAATTAAGTGAAAACCAGGATTTTTGTCTATAACGGATTTAAATTTTTGTTTTATTGTCAAACTCTTTGGGCCTTTTACTTTATTCAAAGAAACACCTAACAATTTTACATGCTCAAGAGATTCATTTAATGAATTTCCTTGACTTTCTAATTTCTGAATTACTTTAGCTAAACGCACAAAATTTGTCAAAACAAACAATAATTCTGCCCTCACCTCCTTAGTATTAAAAGCATCCTGTGCGCTTTGTATGCATAGTGCATCGTGTTTATTAAGTTTACAAATGCTTTAATAATATCAAAATAAGTTGCATAATATTCTGCTGCAGAAAGCCAAGTACCCCACCTTGTTATTACAGGCTCAGGTGGGAGAGGCACTTCTTGAGCAGTTTCCCTAAATATTTGTATGGGATATGGAGCTTTACAAACAATTTTTTTACATCTGAAATTATAGAGTTTACGTTAGGATATATTTCCCGCACTTTTTTTCTGCAACTCTATGCATTGCATGGACAAGACAAGTTAAGTGGATCATTTTTTCGTACAGAACTTGTAAGCCTGCTCCAGCCTTGATCATGTACGGTGCCGCGTCGGTGACGAACAGGAGTACTTTGTTGTACTGTATGCCGTCCGGCCACAAAATAGCCATCCAATCATTAAACAATTTTCCCACAGAACAATGATTGGTGCTCTTGAAAACGTCCATTGCTAATAGATAGGATTTGGGATTGTTCTCCGAATTTAAAACGCCAATTACAACGTTAGCCACGTATCTGAAAACAAAAATTTGATTTTTATTTTATCGAACTATATAATTAGTCGGTTACAAACAATTAGCGCAAAACAGTTATTTAAAAAAAATTATATTTTAATCAAGCAAAAATATTGTTGTGATTAAATATGTAACTAACAAAATAGAAAATAAAACATCCGTAAATTGCTCTGCTGTCTTTAATTAGTTAAATTTTACTAACAAAACGAAGGAAATGAAGTTTCTACGCACCGTCCAGTAGTGTCAGTAGATTCGTCAATGGAAATCCATATGTAGTTATTCGCTGCATGTTTTCTAATTGATTTTATGGTCTCTTCGTATAAACGAGGTAAGTAATTTTTCCTGAGTGTAGACTCGTAGGGTATTGGTATTTTTGAAATTTCTTCCAGAAAATTACGAAATACTGAGTGATTAATTTTACTTAACGGGATATCTGCAGCCACTATTGCACTATATAGTTTTTTTATTAAATTCGATCGATTTGCTGGACTCACCGCGCGAATTATTAAGGTACCCCGGTAACAACGTTTGTTTTTTTGATTTCAGGGCAACACACTTTTGATGTCGAACCGTGTTCAGATGTTGTGTAACTTGAAAACGTTTCGTTGCAGTTACTTTATCGTCGCACACTGTACAATACAATACCTTATCGTCAGTTGTAAGAACACTGAATTCCTTAACATAACTTCGAAGTGTAACAGACACAGACCGTTTTTCTTTACCCATCTTTACACTCTAAAATTTCAAACTGAAATGCAGTTTGCAATTGCTGAACTGTCTTAATTGAAAGATTACAAGATTAGTAAACAAAAGTACAGACAAATTTTTCTATGAACAGGAAGTTGTCAAAGGGTCTTTGGAATTTCCTAATATCTATTTATCACAATACCGCAGGATGTATTTAAATTTTAGTTGAAACTTTTTCTTTCTTAGAAAATATTAACAAGTACAAAGATGGTTAAAGCAGTAAAATATTTTAAAGCCTAGTATTTAACAATAAGCTTAAATTATGGGTTTCCCTAGACTCAACTAAGCCGCCCTTGGTTGGTTGTCTAAAATGCTAAAATTATTTAAAAATTATTAGAAATTTCATAATTAAAGCATGTAAAACGCTCAAAAAGTGGTAAAATATGCACACTAGTTAAAAATGCTAAAATATGCATGCATTTATAAAAAACTCCTAAATATGCATTTATATGCACTTTCAAATTGACATTATGTGATTCATATGTGGCTTAAACATGTAGAAATATAACTCTGCATATGTTTGCTATAAGCAGAAAAAACATGCAAATGCATAGAAACCCTATACCTACTCATAACACATGATTTTAGGTTATGCTTTCAATAAGATTCGTTTTATAATAGACATGTGTCCCTTAAATGCTTTGTATAAAGTGTATTTGATATAATTCATTCCATTTTAGTTCTTCGATGTCAAAAAAGTTTAAAAATCTGTCTTATTTTATTTTTAACTTCAAAACATAGTCAATTAGGAAAATTTTGTTTTTGTTATGTGGCTGCTAGTAACACTGTTTAACATTTAAAACAATTTCAAACTAAGATGTTAATTTAAATAAAATTTCGAATTCTTCTAAGAGGTACTTTATGATAGTTTCATTAAAGAACCAAGATAGAAAAATAATTATTTTTCAACTTGTTCTTTAAATGGAGTTTTCAATTCTATTTCTATTTCATAGTGCTTTTCAATTGTAAAACAATTTTTTGAATGTTTTTTTTTATAAATTCTTAAAAAATTCACATTTATCTTTATTAACAATGCTAACAATTTTAATAGTTAACTAAAAATTAAAAATGCTTTATCCCGTCTTTCTAAATTATTCTAACACGAGAATATTTGATAATCTTAAAAGAATATAATATTGAATTAAAACATTGAGAATTGCTAGGAAAAGATTAAGATACCTTTAGTCCTTCTGCCACTTCTGTATATTCTTACCCCTCTTCCATACAGCTATCCGAAATAGTTCTGCAGTTGTCATGGAGAATCTCTTTCTCGTAGCTTCTTTTACCACATAGGGCGTCGTAGGTTGCTTCAACATTTCCAATTCCTTCCAAGCCTTTCGGCCTCTCGCCACCTCCTTCATTCCATTCATCGTTTTCCCTATTTCTCTACCTAAGCACGTCTTAACCACGTCTTCCTTAGGCTTTCTTTCCTTCTTTCCGATCGTCTTTTTGCCTCCATCACCTTTTTTACTAATCTGTCCTACTAAGTGTCCGTATTTCCTATCCTATCCTATTATGTGTACTTTTTCACTTTTTATGATATCGATTCTTGATTCAGTGTTTTTCTTATATTCTCGTTTTATATCTCACTCCAACGTGTTCTATCTGCGATCTTCCTAAGTTGTTTCATTTCATCGGCGGTTGGTACACATTGGTGGTTTCCTTTGCATGCCCGTGATTCATTTGCGTATGTTGTTCTTGCATTCTTCTTTCTATGAGATTTTGCAATCAATACAATCTATTCCATATATGAAAGTCCTTTTATTTTTACAGATGCAGATATGCCAGATGCTCCAGTTCTGCGACTTGTATCTTTCATTATATCGTCGGTTATAAAGATGAAAAAAGGGGGGAGGCATATTCTTCCTCTATCTACCGTCTCAAGTGCGGTTTCTAGATCAATAAATGTGATATACAAATTCTTCTGCCTTTTCGTTCTTTTTTTTCGATTAAGTTTCTGAATACATATATATTATTTGAAGTCTGCCTACCCTTTTTGGACGCTGCCTGTTCGTCTTCTAAGTTATCTTCTTTCTATAATTCTACTGATTCTTTTTTCTTTAGCTGTCACAATCTGATGCTTCTCCTTTCTTGCAAATTCTCAGTAAATAAGCTTTCTCTTCTTATTCAAGCATTTTATCTACTTGGTACATATATCCAACGTTATTTCCTCCATTTGTTCTTCCTTTCTCACTCTTCTTCTACAATTCCTTCTACATGTGTCCCATAGAAATGTGTGATAATCTGGGTTTTCTTAAGGTGCCTGCAGATCTACTGCTCAAAAAAATACATTTTTACCAAATTTAGCTCAGGTTGACAATACTTTTTGTTGTTTGGACAGTTTAACCTTTACAATATAACCAGCAAAGCCGCCTCTTCGGGGTAAATACTAATGATTAGACTTACTTAGCCCATAACTGCGTCGTATAACCCAGTATTTACTTATCGGACTATAAGAGGTTTCATGTTCTGTCTACTTTCACATTTTTCATAAATTAGTTGTAGACAAATTAGTTGATGAAGGTCAAAATCTTGCGGTCGCCGCTTGGATTATTAGGTCCTTTTCATATATGCCGATGTTTATCAAAATTTCTATCATCTTGTGACGTTAAACCTTGCCAAATGCTTGTTTGTTTCGTTAACAACAAAACAGGCATGAAGCATGAACATTGGTCATCGCTTAGACTTATATTATTTACCTATATTATTTTATGAATAAGTTTTATAAATTTAATACTACACAGATCGTAATCATAAGACTAATAAATATAAGGGTCTACCAATAAGAATGATAGAACTTCAAAATACTATAAAACGAAAACAAATGAACATTTTTCCATGATTTGTATTTTATTTTGTAGTAAATTACATAACATTATGTTTTGAATAAGACGTCAGTGAGATGACCGCCTCGGCTGCGGTTGCAGGAGTCTAGACGACGAACCCAATTTTCAATTACTTTTTCCAACAAGTTCGGTTGTATATTGTGAATAGCTCGGGTAATGTTGGCTTTCAAGTCGTTTATGGTAGCGGGTTTGTTAGCGTACACTAGGGACTTTACATATCTCCAAAGAAAACAGTCTGCCGGCGTAAGATCGCACGATCTTGGCGGACAGTTGATAGGATAATTTCGTGAAGTTATTCGCTCCTCAAAACGCTCTCTTAGTCAATTGATTGTGGCTCCCGCAGTATGCGATATTGCGCTGCTCTGTTGGAACCACATCTATTCGAAGTTTCCATCATCAGTTGCAAGTCAAAGAAAGTTTGTTATCATATAGCGATAGCGCTCCGCGTTTACTGTTATGACCATCAGCGTCTTCAAAAACGGCGGGAACGATGATTCCGCCGGCGTGCTAACCACAGCATACAGTAACTTTCATCGGGTGTAATTGATTCTCGATTATCTGCTGGAGTTGTTCCCACACCATAAGCGGCAATTTTGCTTATTGACAAAGCCATAAAAACCAAAAATGTGACACATCTGAAAAGATGATTTTCTTACCAAACTCGGCATTTTGGTTTAACTGCAATAGCACCCAATCGGTGAACGTTCTCGCAAACCATGGTCGGTAGACTTGAGTTCTTGGGTGAGAACAATCTTATAAGGATGTACGCCCAAATCTTTCCTCAAAATACGCCACGTAGACATCGGTGAAAGGCCCAATTGTTGAGAACGGCGCACAACGGACACAATATCATTCTCGTTCACATTTTCTCGTACAGCAGCGATATCTTCAACACTCCTTGCTTTTCGTTGTCTTGTCGGCGGCTTACAATCGAGGAGAGTGTAATTGCGGTCAAACTTTTCAATTGTGCGCCTGATAGCGAGCTCAAAAGGCCGTCCACGTTGGCAAGATCTGCGCGAAGAGCACCATAACAACTCCGAACCGAGCGCGAATTTTCGTAGTACCTTTGTACTACTACTAAACGTTGCTCTTTGGTTAAACGATTCATGGTGAAGTGTCACACTATACTGACCACAAATTAAAGGTTATGTGCGTTATGACAATTTAACTAATGCACTGACGACTTTTCAAAATTCTATCATTCTTATTGGTAGACTCTTATGTTAATTAACGAATTGAAAAGAAACCCAAAATACTTCTTGTAAGTAAGAGCGAGAAAAAATACAAGCACTATTATTTTGTATACCATTACTTATTTGTGTTTCTCATTCTAGCTTGTTTATTTTAGGTTAGCGCTTTATCCTTTTCCCACGGGTTGATCTTCCTAAATACCGACCAGGTTTCCTGTTTATGTGTAATGGTGATAAAAAATTTATATCAACTGTCATTAAATCAAATTAACGTAATTTGAAGTTTATTAAGCTAATTTGAAGTAAGTTCAGTGACATTGAATTTTATAAACTAATCAAAGCTTGATACGAAGCTATAATTAAGAGAAGGCTTTGTTTGAAAGGCTTTCATGTAGAGGTTTCTATATAAGCAAACCGCAAATTAACATTAATATCAGTATAAATATTAAAGGTTTATCTTCATTTGTCGATTACACGGGAAAGTACGATTTCTCAAGGGATTTTTCAAGTAAGTAGTTGTAATATAACGTTTCAGCTACAAAATTAATGGTTTTATATATTTTTTCTTCTAGAAGTACACAGATTGATTGAGATTTGAAGTTTAGGGGACCCTGAATAAGGACTTGCATTGGTTGGTTTTTAAAATTCAAGCCCGTCCTTCCGACGCTAGGCGCTTTCCTTGAATAAATTATTTGACATACATATAAAGAAAACATGATTAACCAACAACTTTTTATTTTTTGATCTGATTGTATGATGTTAAGTAAAAAAGCGCAATTAATTCACCAAACGAAGATGAGTCAGAGTTTCTGAAGTGGGCCCATCATTTTTTGACATGTATAAAATAAAAAAACTTATATCATATTTTAATAGTACTATATAAAGTATACTTCGTGGCAAATTTGTTTGTTTTTACTCCCATTATAATAAAAGTTATAAACAAATAAATTTTATTGCAGTGTTTTATTTGAAAAATTATATCTTAATTCTAGTGCACGATAAATTGGTAATCGTTAATGAAATTTATAGAGAAAAGTGTACAGTTTCATGCAAAAATTATTTAGATTGCAAATTTTAATTTTTAATTGCAAAAATCACGGCTAGTTAACTTCTGTATGATCTTTTTAATCTTTTAATTCACAGGTAAATAAAGGAAGTCCCAAACGCAATTTTAACGGTAAAATGATTCATCATGATAAAATCATTCATTTGTTCAACTTGTTTCAAAAGAGACTTGCTTCATTTTTATGTATTAAAACTTGGTTTGTCTCAAACTCTACTTATTAGAATGTACACATTTTGCAATCATTTAAGATTTAGCTTGGGCGTCTATAGATCTTCGCTTAGTTGTTTGGGTTTTGTCGTTTGTAATTATTGTTAACATTGTCGTGCTGTTTGTTGTAACTATTCATATTGTAGTATTACATAACGCACATAGTACATTATACATAAGTGTGGCGGATATTGTTAAAAACAGAATGGGTTCAGTACTAAAGGTGGGTGAAAAACAGATTTTGTCAAATTTGATAAAATATCATCTTACTGAGACCCTGCAGTCATTATCAGTAATTATTCGACAAGTTTCTAAAGAAACAGGTATTAGCGAAAAAACTTTGTTCTCAGTACATCAAGAAAGTATTTCACCTGATGGAATAAAATCTCCAAGAAAAAGAGCGAAGAATAAAAATACTTCAAATCGCATTGCATTAGCTTTCCAAATCCATGTCTCCTTTAATAAAAATCGACGTGTTCGAGGATTTTTCTCAAAAATACTTAATAAAAGATTTATTTCGATAGTTCCAGACTTTATACGCGCACTATATGAACAGTAAGTTTTGAAATTTTGTTTTACTACCGCTGTCAGAAGAAGCGACTACCTGCAATATAACTTGCTCGAACAATATGGTTTATAAAGGTTTATGCAGTTACAACTACAATATTTAGAAAGTGTTTTTAAAAGTTGCTTGCAAGATGTTTGGCAACCCCGTTGTCCATAAGAACACACACTGTAGTCTCAACGTGAGACGACCAATAGTGTCTACTGGTTCCGTATCTATTAACATCAGTGCTAAACCTGTAAGACTTAAAAGGTGCAAACATATTTTTACCTGTTTATGAAAAGGAAATCGCTTTTTGAATGTAATTCAATAGTTAGTTTACTTAATTAGTGGCCAGGTATCTAATGGAATATTGAGGGCTGTAAATAATAATTTGTATGTGGTTTAAATTATTTTACCTCTTACAGCTCTCTTTGTCGTTTTTCAGTTATTTTTAAATCTTGTTTGGCAGATTTTCTAAGAATTCTAAATTTGTGAACTACGAGAAATGTAAGAAAAAGGGTTTATAACCATAATTATCACTAGTTGTGGTTATAGCGATAAAATCTTCGTTGTAAAATCTTCACACGAATACCACTCTTGGTACCAATTTTTGGTAATTTTGCTATCATATTACACTCCTATTTTAGTTGATTAATACCCAAAACCGACAAAGTCGGAACCCCTAGTACTATTATGTATATGAAAATAAATTATATTATAAATTATAATATTATATTTAAATAAATTTTAAAATTAAACACCCACTTTTTATTTAATATATAATTAAACTTTTTTTTTTCTCTATAGATAATAATAATAATAATAATAATAATAATAATAGTATATTAACGGAGTGTTCCTTTTAAATACAAAAATACATATATAAAACATACTTATAGATTAAAGACTAGAGATATTAAAAAAAATAGACGAGAGAGGTCAGTAAAATTACAAAGATAAAGCTTTTCTTAAATTATTTTTAAACATATTCAGAGAGACACCACAGAAGTCCAACTCTCTGAATTTAAAAACATAAGTAGTTGTTCTGCAATTAGGACTAAATATTCCATATAAAGTACGGTGAAACTGTATATGCAGAAGAGGTGAATTTCTTGTGGTTACTCCCGGTACATGAAGAGAAAACGAACTTACAATCTCTGGAGAATTAATGTAACAATTTAAAACTTTAAATAAGAACAGTAAATCATGATAAACACGTCCAAGTTGAAGTGTAGAGAATCCGAAATAATTTAATATATCTACATATTGGTCTCTATTATAACTTACGTTAAATTTAAAACAAAGGAATTTAATGAATTTTTTCTGTACACCTTCAGTTCGATCTATGTAGACAACATAATAAGGGGGCCAAATCATTGAACAATATTCCAATAAGGAGCGAACCAAAGAATTGAATAGTATAGTTAAAACTCTAATATCATTATTTCATAAAAGATAAGTAAGTTCATTCTTATGTCTCCTTTATAGACTCCCTGGTTAATTTAAAGAGTTAATTATTTTTTTACTTTAGCTTACCTTTAACGACTTTTTCCGATTTGTTATACGACGCGTAGAGATAATTTCGACTAAAGTGGAAGAGGAATCCTCTCTGACGACAGTAACCGTATACGCGCTATGAAAAAATTACTTCGTTATGCGCTTTTCTAAACGTAATTAAGTACTATGTCAAGAAGAGTTATGAGACGAGTCTATGTGATTATACCAAAAATGCCTCGTTCAATATATTCTTACAGTAACACTTACAAATGGATATTGATTAATGCTTATAGTTCAGTGCTTAAAGACAAAAACCACTGGAATAACATAAAAATGCGTATCTCTGCACGCACAAAAAAATAAAAAATAAACTAATAGTCCAAAAAAACCGTTTTTTAAATATCTTCTGAAGTTTTACCCTAATTTGCGCAAAAATATACATGCCCAGAAATATCTCTGCGCCGAGATGTCCCTGCGCCGAAATATTCCGCCGCCGGACTATCTTTGTGCCGAAGTGTACCTGCACCCAAGTGTCGCGGCGCCGAAGTGAGCCTGCGCCGAATTGTCCCCGCGCCGAACTGTCTCACGCCAAACTGTCCTCGCGCCGAAACGGCCGCGCCGAAATCGTCGACGTTAATGCATACTGGCGTAACTGTTTTTTACCAACTTTACAGGAGCACTGTTTAAATAATAATAATATAATAATAATTGCTACAACCCATAGCCTGGAAACCAGGCCCCAGAAGCTATAAGCTTGTGCGGGAGGGAGGGGGCGATTATTATTATTACGTAGGCCCTATGTGCGGCTGCAGCCGACCTACAGATGGAACAGCGCAAATCCCACATTTGTGTTACAGCTAAGGAAAACTGCAGAAAACCTACCTGACCCGGGCCGGGCCTCCTGGGCGAAAGTCCGGCACGCTAGACCTTACACTACCAAGGCTGTAAATGCTTATAAAAACTTTATTACAAATGATATAAACTTAATTCTCTGAAATGTTGTAGCTAGTGATGTTCTAATTACAATATTTCAGAGAATTCATTATGCCATTTGTAATAAAGTTTCTATAAGCATTTACACTGCGCTCTTATAAAATTGCTAAAAAGTAGTTACGCCATTATGCATTTAACAGCGACGAAATGTCCTAGACCGAACATGCTCAAACCCATTCATTTTTGTGCAGTTGAGAAAGGCACAACTGAAGAACCATTTAATTAAAGAATATAATAATTTAGATTTTTACTAATCTTTAGGAGTACAACAGTTGTACCAAATTTGAAAAAAATCAAAGAGGGTGATGGTCAAAACTTTCAAAAAGTTGGATCACTTGATGTGGAAAATTACCCCTAAGTGAAATTAAATTAGATGATTCTTCTCTTGTAAGGTGCAAAAAGTTCTGTGCTTTCTGTAATCTAAAGTGCTTTTTTAGAAAATAAGTTTTTTAATGTATATTTGGCATAAGATTTGTTAAGCAACACCTACTAAACGAGTTTTATGGTTAATTTAGAATGTTTTTGCAAATTTAATAGTGACGTAGTAAATATAGAAAACGATATTTATAAATAAATGACTGTTATTAAAGGTTCAAGAATGATTTATTACGATACACGCAAATTAATAAAACTTGAATAATATCATCAGATCCTTGAAATGATTTTGCTGGACACGTCTTTTACCTTCACCTACTTTATTAAACAAACACAACTAAACTAAATAGAGGCTTTACATCTTTTAGGGTTGTAATAGAGGGGCGATGAAATAATCCGGTGCATGTCATAGTACACGTAGATATCTATGATATACTTTAGTTTTAAATAATTCGACTCTCCGTTACACTTGCCACCTTTTAAAATATGAAAATTACAGTCCTGACCCCCTTTCCTTAATTTGATATTCTGATCCGACGTGCCGAATGTTTGCAATGTTAGTAGGCTTGGCCTTTAACTATAATTTCGTAAGAACTTGCAACACGTGGCAATTTCGCTGTTAATCGGCTAACGACCTACTTCTGTTTTATTTACGATAATTATCTCTAAATTTGGCTTAATAATTTCTGGTCCGCAAAATCGCCATTTAAAAATTAGAAAGCTAATGCATATATACATAAAACGTTAAAAATAGCGAATGCTTTTCCTGTTCTTATATCACCACGACATCCTTTAATTGTTTTTTTTTGCTGCTGCTGTTGTGATAATAATTAGAATTCGTAGAATTTTTCGAGGAAGAACAGCCAAGCCCTTATTACAGGAAAATGAATTCAACCATTTACGAATTTATAACGTCAACATAATCGCGCATAATAATGTAAAACTGGCAAACGTATTAAAATATACAAAAGGGCGGAAGTACAAGCTATAAACGGTTGCACTTCCTATCGAATTGTGGAATTTGTTTTATATGTAATAATGTGCGATATGTATTGTCTTTGTCTAACAAGCGTGAATACATTTAAATAATATTCTTGTCTTTATTTGTTGACGTTGTTTCAGTTGTCGTTTAGCAATATTTTCAGCATGATGACGGTTAAACGTCAAAGCTATTAAATGTTTTATTTGACGGATATGATATTAAAAACATAAAAGACCGCACGGTAGGTTAGTTAATAAAATATTAAAATTTTTAATAAAGTTGTAATACAACGTTTGAATTTTTGATGAAGATTAAACAATAAGTTGTAAAATTTTAAACTGTTTTTATGGATTTATCAAACAATTTTATTATCGCTAGAGTGTCATTATTTGCTTTTTATGGTTTAGAATTATGATTATCATTACTACAGTTGGTATGCATTACTTTCATTATTACCTCTACAATTGTGAGGTTGTTGCTTGTTTTACATTACTTTAAGAGTGAAAAAAAAATTAACTATACATACGCCCCAAGAAGTGGGAATAAAGAGGTGATATCACTGATTAGTAGCAATAATGAAAATACTGATCTGTCGAATCAGATCAATCTATCGATGAGTCTGATATTGAAGAGAATGAGATCATATTCAAGCTGATTAAACTAATGAATGCGATTGTGACAAAGATTAATAATTATATTACAATTTTTTCTATTCATACATTCGATATGAGTATTTTATAGATTTTCTTATATATACAAATACGTCAAGTTTTGAGTTTGAATGCGCATAGCAAAAAATCACTGCTCAAACTATTCTTCAAATTATCTACTTTAGATTATTAAATTTTTGCGAATTATGCTACAAAAAGTCCGGTTTTTGGGAGTTTTGACGTAAAGCGTGTCTTTAATAATTACTATTTCAATAACTACCTGACAGAATTGACTGTAATTTTATATGCAAGTAGCTAATAGTGTTGTATGTACGTGGAAATTTGTAATTTGATGCATTCTGGTCTTCTGGTGCCTTAATCAAGATCTTTTCTTTCGAAAGATAGTATTTTTTAATAAAACAACAAATACGTTAAGAAATTTTGAAAATATTTATGAATTAATTAATAAATAATTCTTTAAAGAATTATTTCTTGTCGTATTTGTTGTTTTAACAAAATACTATATTTTGTAAAAAAAAGAGATATTGATTAAGGCACCAGAACATCAGAATGCATTACCTTATATTTCAAAGAATAACTTGAGAAATAATACAGATATCAAATTACAAAAATTTTCACATACAAACAACACTACTACTTGCATATAAAATAATTACATTCAATGCTGTTGAGAAGTTATTACAATATTAATTATTAAAGACACGCTTTACGTAAAAACTCCCAAAGAAAACGGACTTTTTGTAACATAATAAAAGATAATTCTACAAATTTACTATCTATACAAAAATAAATTTTCTATCTAACTGTTTTTGTTTGAATTAATTTGAGCCGTTAGTTTTCTTGCGATGCGCATTCAAACTCAGGACTGAAAACTTTTGCATTTGATAGTAATCGACTGGCCACCCTTAAAGCCTGAGAATGGGAGCCCTGTTGTAAATATGTAAATAAAAAATTTATAGCATTTTAAACAATCTTTATTAAGTATATTGTTTTTTTAAATAATACTAAAAGTGATATTTTAATCATTTATTAACGAAGGAAAATATTTACATTAACACTAATTACAAACACTATAATTATAAACTGTAACGAACTTAAACTAGATTATTTACAGACTATTCATATACCATATTTATCTTTAACATTTATCTTGTACTACACATTGATATTCTACTAATTTACGATGCGCTTATTCATTTATATGACTCGTTGACCAATGAATGACTTCCTCCTTGATACAAGATTGCTAGAACACTTTTGCAGATTGCTAGATTAGCCCGGTGCGTTGTGTTTCGTTTAGTGGTCGATGTGCCATGATGCGAAGTCAGTCAGTAATCTCGTTCATTACAATATTTGTAAAATTATATATAAATAATAAAATATAAACAAAATATAAAAATAAATTGCACCCCGCAGAATCTTTATAAGAAATGGTTTTCGGTCAAAATTCTTAGAACTTCGGAAAATGATAGTTCCTAATGTGCAAATCAAAAGTGTCACTGGGCACAAAGTCTAAAAAATTACAGTTTTCGAATTATAGTCGTTTGAAGCTAACAATTTTTGTATTACTCAACTTCAAACGGCTGTAATTCAAAACTATGGTGTTTTGGACTTTGTGCCTACAGGCTGCAGTGGTTTTAAAAAAATGCCGAGGTTTGGTAGTTGTTGATTTTGGCGTTTCCTTGAAAAAATGTTATTAAAATAAAATAAAATTTTTTAATACTATTGTAAAGAGAAAAACAAATTCTGTCGAATGGTAACGTAAAATTAACAGGTTCCTATTTAAAAAAAAATTCCCAAAGGCGTAACTCAAAAACAATTGAAGAAAAGAAATTTTCAAGTATTCTCAAATATAAATAAAAACTTCCTAATAACTTTTGTATTGAATATTATTTCCTAAAATGAATATTAACGACAATAACTCACCGTCTCCATACTTTTAACTAACCCTGTATATAAAGTTCTTATAGAACCACTGCCTAATACAATATTAGATTGCGTTGAAGACACAGTAATATAAATAAAACATTCTTAACGATAATTATTATGAACAAGTGAATTTAAACAATAACACTAACTAATACTAACAAGGTTTAATTCTTTATGTCTTTCCTATCCTTTAGTTTATTTCTTTATATATCTTCTAGTCTAAGATCCGTTATTGATGTCGTTGAGCACCGATCGAGTAACCGAATAAAATGTATTTTTTATGAAATAAAATATGTTAACAAAAGTAACGTAGATGAGTTGCCTAAATAAATTTGTTCAAGGATATTTTTAATTAAAAATTCAATATTTAATTGTTTAAAATATTTTCACCGATCTCGTAACCAAAAGAAAATCAACACTAATTGAAAGTGCAAACCCTATAGAAGTCGCAAACATAGGGTTGCTTACCTTTTTCTGTTCAAGGCTATATAGTTGCCAAGTTTAAATAAGTGAATTGAAAGTGATACCTTCACCGATCGAGTAACCAAATAAATTATATGTCAAAATAAAGCTTATTTTTTTGCAAAACGATAGTATAAGGTTGCTTGCAAAAAACCGTTCAAGAGTCAGGGTTGCAAGGGTTTAAAATTTTTAAATCGAAGCGTGCAAGAGAGAGATAGACCCATTCTATTCAGTGCGATAGAGGGGGACGCAGAATGACAGCTGCTCACCCTACGTCCGTCGTTTGAAATTGTGCGAGAGAGAGAGGGTCTATGCGTACTGTCCAATGCGATAGAAAAGGACGGGGCATAGCAACTGGGCCCGCCTCTTGTGACGTATGACAGAGAGTGCGCTTGCTCTGTGCGGTTGAGCGGTTAGTAAACGGCAAGCGTTGTGTTGGAGCAACTGACAATATACTCCAAAATATTTCTGAGAAGTTTTTTTTTGAAGAAAACCGACTTGTCTCCCGAAGTAATAATTTAGTATTGTTGAAAAACATTTTGTTAATCATATCTTTTTTTTAAGCATTTGTTAATAATATGACTATTCTTATATCTTTATAATTACGTTTTTATTTACATATTTTTAAATAATATTTAAAACTTTTAAAAATAATAATTTCATTCAAAAATAAAATTATGTCATAGTGTTTTCTTTATTTTTATTGTAATAACTGCAGTATTGAACTAACCAAATATGAGTATTTTTATCATATTGAGCATATTGATTTTGCATGACAAATTAGAAAAATACAAATTTTTGTGACAGAGGTATTGGCGCCAAAAAAACGTTCCGTATATAATATCAAAATGTAAATATTTATTTTAAACATTTAAAGCATGTTAGTGATATATACTTATCTTAAAATTTTTGTCTCTTTTAAGAAGGAACTAAAATATAAATAATATAAATAAAATAAATGTGTCATCATTGTTTAAAAAACTTGACGCATACAATTTTTTTGCAAATGTCCGATATTTTCTTTAAATTAATTAATATTAAATTGAAAAATTTGTAATGAAAGAAAATTTTTTTTAATAAATTAATATTAAATAAAAAAATTTAAATGAACAAAAAATATTTCATAAGGGTATTGTGTTATATTAAAGTTTATTTTTTTATACAATATCGATACAAAAGAAATTGAGGTAATCGGTTGAGAATAATATATTTTCTATCACATTGGACAGTACGCATAGACCCTCTCTCTCGCACAATTTCAAACGACGGACGTAGTGTGAGCAGCTGTCATTCTGCGTCCCCATCTATCGCACTGAATAGAATGGGTCTATCTCTCTCTTGCACGCTTCGATTTAAAAATTTTAAACCCTTGCAACCCTGACTCTTGAACGGTTCTTTGCAAGCAACCTTATACTATCGTTTTGCAAAAAAATAAGCTTTATGTTGACATATAATTTATTTGGTTACTCGATCGGTGAAGGTATCACTTTCAATTCACTTATTTAAACTTGGCAACTGTATAGCCTTGAACAGAAAAAGGTAAGCAACCCTATGTTTGCGACTTCTATAGGGTTTGCACTTTCAATTAGTGTTGATTTTTTTTGGTTACGAGATCGGTGAAAGTATTTTAAAAAATTAAATATTGAATTTTTAATTGAAAATATCCTTGAACAAATTTATTTAGGCAACTCATCTACGTTACTTTTGTTAACATATTTTAATTCATAAACAATACATTTTATTCGGTTACTCGATCGGTGCTCAACGGCATCAATAACGGATCCTGTACTATTCCGTTTTGCTCTATTACTCATCCCAGGTATTTAAAACTAGTCACTTGTGCTATTTTTGTCCTTGTATTTGTATGTTGTGTGTTTTAATTTCCGTTAGATGTTATACTTTTCATTTTGTCTATGTTTATTTCTATATCGAATTTCTGCAATTCATGGATTAGTTTTTCCTTTAGTCCACCATTCTGTTATCTTTATGTTTGTATTAGTTAATTATCTACTAGAGCACTGTGGGTGTTAGGTTAAGGAGGTAAATTCAAATTAAATTTAAACAAAACACTTCCCACAACTAATTTTTATTTTTGTATTAGTTATTTTTGTTGTTCAGCAACATTCTTTTGCTACTTCTAACATGGTATTTTTGTATTTTTCACATTTCTTTTCTATTCCCTTTTGCTCTGTCTGTTCTTTAAATTTCCTATCTGAAGTTTCTTGGTGTTCTTCTTACACTCCTGCTCGATTAGTTTATAGCTTTTTACTTTTTCCTTTACTATCTCTTCTCGTTTTTCTGTTTTTTTCCTATATCCATCGTTAATATATTGTCGTGATATTTTAACATACAAAATAAGGAATTCATCCACTCAATAGGTTTAAACACGCTTAGATGTGAAATTTTAAAACGACACGTTAGATTGGTTGCATAACCTCACTTTCTAAATTATAATTTTGAAAAATTTATGACATGCACACTAGTACATTATAGTCAGATAAAGGATATTTGTAAAAATAATTTTCTTCAGAATTTAGTTAATTTTCCTTGATTCATTAACGATGTGAGAGACGATGACCTGATATGGCATATAAATTAAGTTTAGGCCAAAGTTAATGCAAGATTTAACCTAAAACAGACAAGATGTGTTGTAATAGGGAGGTATACAAGTATTTACTACCTTACCTGAGCATTTAATAAGAAAAAAATGCGTTTTTAATATTAACGAGATTATGAATGTGATTAGGTTTCGTCTATTTCAAAATTGTACAGTTTTTGGGTAACTAATTTTGGTGAAGGATAGCAAAGCTCCTTCATTACCACATAATTGAAACTATCGTAAATGTAGGGGCTGCTTTTTATAAATAATAACAGTTAAACAATAAATAATTATGTGCGGTTATGCATCGTACACTGAAATACTGTAATGTCTGAAATTATGTAAATAATGTTTGTTAGCATATAAAGTTTAATTTTGTGAAAATAGGAAGGGTGAAAAAGTATTTTTATGTAAATAAGTTAATAAATAGTAGTAAATCGAAAAAATTAGGTTTCATTGACGCTATGAAAGCTTTGTTGTAAAATGAAAACATGAATGTTATATATCATTGGATAGGAAAATTAATAATCTATCAGTTTATCTAATTAGCTTTAGGATTATTAAAATTAATAAATAACAATTTGGTTATGTTATAAATCAAATGTCAGAGTTCTTTTGTTTTATGCAAAATTTCCAGCACATTTCAATTGTTTACCAGAAAAGTATAAAAACCCGGCCATTTCTGTAACAAACCTGTTTAAGAGCAGAAATAAATTTAAGGTTATACCTGGGTAAAAAAAACTTGTAAACAAAGCATATGTCAGTATTTAAGTGTTTAAAGTTTAACAAAACTTAGTAAATCCAAGTCATTTTTTGTTCTTTTAATATAACAAGTGCTTTTAGTTATTCAAGTGACAACTTATTTTGCAATGGAGTTTTTTTATTTGATAATAAGCATATAATAATTATCAAATTTTCTTCATTACTGGATTTTGGAAATGGATGTGGCCTCTAATTATAAAATTAATTGACTTACAACGATTAGACAAACAATTGGATTTGGAATTCAATTTATTAAAGCCATTTATGTGGAAATATTTAACAGAGGTCAATAATATACTTTTTACATCTCATTGTTCAGCCAGATTAAAGCAGAGAGTAGATACTGGGAATCTACTGGCTGGCGCCGCCAAAAAATTAAATATTTTTAAACGTGAGTTTTTCAAGATAGTTATAGTTAATTATAGTACTTAAGAAATATGTTGATGCTAAAGGCATTGATCCTCAAATAAAGAGAATTAGACTATTTTGGGATTGAAATTAAATAGAATTTTGGTATCCAAGTTCAAATTTCCTTATATTGTTCTTTGTTAAATTTATTAAATAAATTTGTGTTGTATTGATGAAATATTCAGTACCCTATTGAAGCGACTAATAGAGAATTTCAATTTGTGAAGAGTTAGACTTTTCACAACAAACTTTATTTAGCCGGAGCAATTTTTTATGTAAGGTAAGAAGTTATATGTGTATATTGTGTATGCATCTGTATTACCACCGCCTCAGAGTCGGGGCAAGAAGCATAAAAGCCTGGCAAAAAGTACTTGTAGTGCCTAGATTAATAGCTATTGCATGAACAGGTTTTTAAGAATTATATACGATACAAAACATTGTATAAAATGTACAGGGTGGTTCATATAAGATGACCCTGTACCTTACCTTGGAAACTGTTAGAGTTACGAAAGTTATTCGTAGGTGATAGCACTCGTAGATGACGTATAATAAGGAACATCAGAATAGATGAATCTTGCATGATGTATAAGAAAAGTATGTTGATGTAATCAAAAAATAATTACGGAAAACAATGCGTCAGTTCATTGCCTTCGGCATTGCAGTGACCACTTTGATATTAACGCAAATTTGTAAAATGAGTTTTTGCCATGTTTTGTTGTTTCCTGCCCCAGTGTCTGTATACCCCCGTATATCACAACCATATAATGGTCGCTCCTTACTTCAGTTTGTCTTTTAACTTTTACGTCTTTTATCATTCTAAATTTGTGTTTACTTATCAGGAAGTAATCGATTATTGACTTTTCGCCTCTACTTCGCTGCAGTCTTGTTCATTTATGTAGGTATTTCTTTGTGTCTGCTTCCGATCCCTCGTAAGTATCTAAATTTTATTTATTTGTAACTTTTCATAATTGCAAAGTTTTCAGTAATTGCTTTTACTTATTTTATGATGATGTAGTTTCACCAAGTCAGGCTAGAATCAATTAATTTCTAATAATATTGTTTTCGATAATTTTCGTAAAGCATTAGTATATTGCTTTTATTTATTGCAGCTGCAACTTTTTATAAACATATTAATTCTTATTTCTGACTATTTTAATCTTCTATTTTCAGTTGTAGCAAACAAGATTATGAATAGATAGTATCTACCTTATTTAGAATGGTTTAGTAAAGATATTAAAATTAATTGTACATTTATAATTTGTTTCTATAGTTTATAAATGTGTGAGAGTTAGCTTCAAATTTATTATGCAATTAATTTGCACACGATAATTATGTAAATTCAGAATGGAACTGAATATTTTTAAAATTCCGATTGTAAACCGGAGAGCGTTTATGGGGATAAATTTGCATTCATCAAATCAAAATTGGGTACAATTCTCATATAATAGTAACAAGTTTGATATTTTACCTTCAAAACATTTCTTATTACGGAATAAATTACAATTTCTTTAAGAATTAGCACACTAATTAAGTTGATGTTGACCTTATAAGCACCAATTTCAAGTTACGTCATTTGGAAATAATTGAACATGATGTGGTACGCTTTAAAATTCTTCTAATGCGGATTAGTTCTTGTGGAAGACGAAGAACCATTTTGGCGCCAAAAACAAGGAAAAGACGCCCTTAATATACAAGACCATAGATCAACTTCTGATGTATTCAAATGTGATGGTGCACAAAAAAACGCGAGTCCACTTAGAAAAAATTGAAAATTTATATAGTATAAGACAAGCAGTGCTGGACAGCAGCTGCCCTTCTATAACTTTAGTGGACAGGAAAACGATTCTTAAACTAGAATTTAATTATAATTACAGCAGCATTGTTGCTGTGCAGGTGCGTTTTTGGATTTAATCGCAGCTCGCTAGTGCTAGCACTATGCAGTGGGGCGATATAGTTCTAATAACAATAAAATAAGACTCGGTTTCCAATCTTGCAACATTCAGATTTAGATTGCGTATGTAGTAAACCAAAAAAAAACCTTTAAGAAGCATAAAAAGTCATCGGATATACCGGTATGACGAGTTAGGAGAGACAATTGGCACAAAAGGACCTAACGTCCCGTTCCAGAATACCCCGTTTCAGGACGCGCTATTCGCAATAGTAGTTAGGGAGAATAGTTAAAATTTACATAGCCGTTGCTATGTTAACGGATTTCGAATACAATGCAAACTTTTTACTCGCCATCCTTCTATCCCTATTAAACTACGTACAGAGTAATTCTGTTTGCATTATTTAATAACAGTCTTGTATTACACTAATGGCCGCTCTTAATAGCCGAATGATTAGTTTTAAATCGCGTGCTTTTCATCTGATTGTCGGAAAACAACTTTAGCCTTCTATAAAAAGTCAATTTCAACTTTAGCGGAATCTAGTTTTTAATTATTTATAACCAGGATCGGAATATAAGCGAAAGTTACTGGTTTATTCCGGCAATGGTCAATTACTAATTTAAGGACTGAATAAGTCAAGCTATGTGATATTATGATGTCGTACGATCGCTAACTTATAATTTAACTGCAAACTGAAGCTATTATAGATACTATTTTTATTTATATTAACCAAATTACCCCTGCTTTGAGTTAGTAATTATTTACTAATAACCGTGGATATTTTTAATAATTCAAATATAAAATATAATAGCGAAACCATTTAATGATAAAAAAATGTCCATCAACCCATAAAACTTTTATGCAAAAATCGATTTAATAGCTCTGTACCTATAGTTATTCTAATATGTACAAGTAACAATAAAAATGCTTTGCAAATGCAGTAATCTAGTGTCATCAAAACTACGGAAGAAATAAATTATTTCCACTAATGGAAAATCGAATATGAAAGGGACGAATTAAGTATAAAAATTTCTATAATTTTAGTGGTGTTGAAAATACATTTTTTCATTCGGATGATTCTTGATGCGATAAATGTCTATGTATGTAGGTATACATGTACTACTCGGGTTTATTTATTTTTTCTTATTAAATTTTAAATAACCAACTCAAACCAGCCGCTAATTTATTAAACAAATAAATTTGGAGTTGTGGATAACCACTTATATTTACATATGTAAAACATGTATAAATAACATGTAACACGTAAAAGAGGTGGAAGTGTTCATAATAAAAAGTGGAGATGCATGTGCTTAGTAAAAGTTTAATAAGCCCGACCATTCTGGTTTATAAACTACTACAGTAGCAGTTGCCAAGACTATTTCGTTAATTAACTTAAAGGTTCGTGAAATTACACAAGAACTTACCCCAGTAGCATACTATATTTATTAGATATTTCTTAAATGTATTTTAAATATTAAATGTTCTGTTATTATAAAAAATATTTATTAAATCTACATATAATCAAATATATAAACATTTAATATAATTAGAAATACTCACTGAATATTTCATTTTGAGCAAATAATTTGCATTTAAATGTTCATGTTGTAGAAATACTTAACGTATATTTTTAAAATATTTTCAATTTGGAATATATTAGGCAATTAACCCTATGCATTTTACGTTTATGTATTTTGCTGTACTTCTACTAAATCAACACCTATTAAAGTATGGAACAGTTTAAATAGTCGTTATTCAATTCAGGCATCGCTAAAATGAAATAATTTAAAACGCATGGCTACTAATTTAAAATAAAAATCGCAGTCTTATTATTATTATTAGCATCATTTGATGAGCAATAATTTTCTTTTTCTATTGATACCGTTATTTTTCTGTAGTTGAATTTGGTGAGCAGGAATCACCAAAAACGTTCAATACAATGTTAAATGCATATGTTCAAGTTTGAGAATGAACAAACTGTATAAATATTATATAGCTCATTAATGTACTTGTACAATGTAAAATATGTAAACCATCTTCTAAAGTGTGAAAACTAATGAAAGCTTTCGTTTCATTTTATAAAACGTTTTTAAAGGGTTTTTATTCTAAAAATATAGTTTTTCTTTAACTTGAGCCTGTCAAACGGCAGTGTCCGATCCAGTTTGCAAAGATGGTTTCAGCTGGTTTAAGCAATCGGTTGGAATTACATCAAGCGTGTTTTCTGGTAAATCTTTGGGTGGTGCAAAATCAAATAAATTAGTGTATTAAGGAGTATTTTTACACCAGGCCTATAACTAAAGGGAGATCGGGGTGACAAAACCATTTGAAAACCAAGTCCCGCCACATCTGAGGTTGGATTCGATGAACTTAGGTCGGGTGAAGCAACTTATAAAGGCAAAGCGCTGGAGGGTTCTGATGTACCTAACCTGGATTGGGGGATAGTCCTAATGCTGGACGAGGAACTTAGCTCCGTATGAAAGAGGACGGGTAGGTTCCGGCGGGTGAGCACGTATTAACTTAATCGCTCCGGCACTAACCTGATGAGCTAGTAGAGGGTGGTATGGCAACCTCGCTCCGACCAGTGAGTAACCGGTAGCAATGGCTATGCAATTGCTCGCTGATTCAACGTATCTCAATTACTTATTCCTCTTGGAACGACGTGGGGATAAAGTTATTACAGGTGCCCCACGTAAAACATTCATTAATGTTATCAACGTATGTTTTTATGCAACCTTATGGCTAAAACTTTGTGTTCTGAGTTTTTTAATATTTATTTTTATATTTTGTAGTTTTTTTTCATGACAATAAAACAAAGAAAAATGAATGTTTTGTTTTTTCTTTATGTAGATCTCCGTCAGATAAATATTCAATTAATATTTTATACCAGTAACCACCGATGGAACTATAAAGTTTTTGCCGTTAGTCACGAGAACGTAATTGCTATGGTATTGTTACGTGCCTAGAAGGAAAATGGGGAACAATTCTCGGGTAGCAGATACGTTGCAGTAACCTCTCCGGAACTTGTCCAGCTACCTTTAGGCTACGTAGCGGGAACGTGGCGGCGTAGTAATTGCTACTTTTGTGGAACTTTTTTTCTCTTTGACACATCGTGTCGCGTGTTGCTCTCTCTTACTCTTGCAACTTAACAAATATTCTTTCACTTTCTCTACTAATGCTGCGGTCGTGCCACAAAATGGATTACTATTTTATTTGTAATACGTACATAATACATAAAGAGATGAAATGTTTCGTTATTTTGTCATTCTAGCATACCAAAATTATAAACCATCGCAACTTTTCTGTTAAATGCGATGATGATAGATCGAAAAATAACAACGCGTCTTCTTTAAATATATTTTTTAATAAAAAACGTCTTCAATAAAATATGACAAAAATACTTATAAATTGATAAACATGATAGAAACCATTTTATTTTATTCCTAAGGCGCAATTTGGCATCGATTTGTTATCTTTATTGAGAGCTATAGTAAAACACTTTTTAACAATTGCAACAAATTGCAAATTTATTAATAGCCTTCAATATTTTACAAGTAAATATGGAGTAGTTTTGAAAAAGTCACCTTAAAGTAGTATTAACTGTAAGATGTGTGTCTAAAGTTTGTGTCACTTTATAAACAGTAACGGGTAGTAAACAAATTCTATTTCTAGGTTGTTGTTACCACGAAGTATAAAATAAGTTAAAAAATTCTGGAACTTTCAAGTGACTCTTACTATAAAACGACGTCAACGTTTCCGTAGCCACTTTCTAGCTCCTAATGTCACTGCAAAATTCCCATTGGAACTTACGTTCAATCGTAAACAAACAACCAATATTTTTATACTTATTGCTACTTAATAACAATTATTATTTAATTATGGCTTATTTTAAAGTTGTAGCGACGAAAGAAAAAAGGGGAATATATTTCACCCTTGTTTACTTCATGATGGTTTACCACTGGTCTCATCCCTATTTTTTTCTATTTTGATTGTAAACAGTTGATTTTGTTTCCACTGATTTCACCTAATTGCTGTTTTAATTTTCTATAAAACGTGGACGTATATCTAAAATTCTTCTTTTTTCTTATTGCATTTGCCTTTGACATTTTTATTTAAAACTTGCAAAACTACTACCACTGCAAAAACACAATTAAACTCCAAATTCCAAACTAACCTACAGGAGATATGCCTCTTTAGAAGTTACTGTCACTTCATTGTAATTTTTTAATAGTAACTGGAACTTTCTAGTAATTCTGATGCAAAATAAGTAGTGAAAATTACTTTCAAGTGATTCTCCTGGGTAGCATAAACGTAAGTTTTACTTTTAATACTACTGTATAGTTCAGTTACTTTAAAGGTTAAGCAATGGTTTCGTGGCAAGAACTTTCGGTGCTACTTTAAAGTTTTAAACATTTTAAAGTAGCTTCGGGCTAGTTACTGCTACAATCATAATATCACTTGAAGTTGCAACAACATTAAAGTAATTATACTAAGTATCAATACTGTTCCACATACTTTAAAAAGCTACTTAGAAGTAATGGAACTACATAGTTCTAATAAATAGTAGAAGTAACTACATAATTACTAAAATATTCCAAATTGAAGTAATTAATAATAATAATAATAATAATTGCTACAACCCATAACCTGGAAACCAGGCCCCAGAAACTATAAGCTTGTGCGGGAGGGAGGGGGCGATTATTATTATTACGTAGGCCCTATGTGCGGCTGCAGCCGACTTACAGATGGAACAGCGCAAATCCCACATTTGTGTCACAGCTAAGGAAAACTGCAGAAAACCTTAACCAGATCTGCCGGCACCGGGAATCGACCCCGGGCCGCCTGGGTGAAAGTCCGGCACGCCTGACATTACACTACCAAGGCTGTTTAATTAATTAATTAATTAACTAAACCTATAAAGTCATAAATTTAGTTGTAGTTACGTAACAGCTACTCAATCAAAGTTCCGATCTCAGTTACCGCTACTTAGATGCTGATTGGGGTGGTTTCGAGTCCCATTTGGGGTGATGAGATTTTTCTAATTGGAAGATTCTGCCACCTCAACTATACTGTGGGTGTGTGTATTTGCGATGAATGCTAGATGGGAACATATGACCTTAGCTGTTGGTTCCACCGTAGTGTAGGCCTGAAATGAAAAAGAAAAACATTTATGGGATATGTTCATATTATGTCAAATACATAATATTAAAAGTATATAGAATAAAATATATTTAAACAACATTCAATATTTGTATAATATAAAAAAATCAAATATTTTTAAATTAAAAAATCTGTCGTTTTCTAAGTTTGACAAATATTGAATATTAAATACTTTATTTAATGCTACGGGGGTACTTTTAAGGTCCCATTGTATTATTAAAAAGGTTGACTCAAAATGCTATACCACTTAACTCGAATTGAAATATTATTATTCACTGAATGCTTCTCTATCATATGAAGATGGACCTTTACCTTATCACTTCAAAAGACAAACAAAAAAAATGGTGAACTAACTCAGAATAGCCGTTTTGGAATAAAGTGCAAAAAACAAACTAGATTAGATCTGTACTGTGCCCAGTTTGTTCAAAATGCCAGAGTAATAGCGCAATAGTTATTTATGCAATAAAGCAATTTTCTTTCGTACTAGTCATGAGATTAGATTAAAAACGTATACGGAAAAAACACTTTTTTACACATATTGCACACATCATGCGGTATAGTAAACTCATACTTTTTGAGGATTTATTGGAAATTTTGGATAGAAAATTCTGAAATTCTTTTGGTCGTTATGGAAAACAATGTAAACGTGATCCTTATGGAAATCAATGTAAACAATAATTTTAATAGACAGGGTAATATACGATTTAACCCAAGACAAATTGCAACTCAAATTATTCCAGCTGTAATTATCTTTAAATATTTTGTACAATGGCATATTACAAGATCGCCAAAATTCGTCAACAGGAAAATATTTATTTTTTCGAAAATCAAAATGACGAACATTAGCATCATTTTATTAACATAAATACTACTGGTGGCACATATTTTGATTCAATTGATCTTGATAATCTGATAAAGAAACTGCACATACTGATTAGGCACAATAATTAAACTTCTTATTTCTTACCTTTGTTCTAGAAAATTTAGAAAATGCGGAGGTAACAGTTCTGGCAAGTTTACAGCTAACTCAGGTGTTCCACAGGGTTCTAATTTAGGACCCTTATTGTTTTTAATATTTATTAGCGATTTGCCCAACGTATGCCAATACGCAAAAGTTCTTCGTTTTGCTTGACCACTTCCTACATGGGATGCTCTACATCCCTATGGTGCTACGCAATTTATTATGTTCACCTATAATTACTCGTATAATCAATAGTATTTTGAATGTTACTGAGTTGGATTTATCTATGACACTGCAGAAATTAAAAAAATATTGATAGCTTATTGTCAGTTGAATTGTTGTCTCTGTTGTGTACCCCTCCACAGTTTATTAATGTTTACAATTGCTAGCTGTTGATTATTAATTGAACGCTTTACTGATACATTACTTATTTATTTTTAGACGACGAATCGGGGTGGTGCAACATCCCTGGTACCAACATCATCGTACACACATCACCTTATGCTACCAATTACTATGATTATTTGGCCGACCCTACTAGCATTTAGCCGAATCTGGGGAAATCTCACCCCCAGTAGAAATTCTTATTGCGCCAAACAAGAGAGGGTGCCCGGTGCGACTCAAGAAGAATTTCCGATGTACAGTTTCAACAGGTAGGTATGTCAATGCATTATTATTAGATAGTATTTCTGTAAACTGTTGGTGTATGCATACTTTTGTGTTTATTCCTACCTATATTTACCTGCATTTGCAGCTTCTAGTCACACAAATCATCTAAAATCTACATACTTAAGTATACTTTAAAAATATGATACAACTTTCAAAAATAAAACCAGTCGTACACCTACAAATCTTTGAAAGGGGTCCTCGTGTAATGAATAGATTAGATTTATCATGGTCAGAGGTCTAGGAAGTGATCTTGCGATTGAGCAGGTGCTAATTAGATCTGGCCTGTAGCTAGAATTTTCTTACGAGGGGGGGGGGCTAACATATTAAATCAAATATAATTATTACAAAGAAATTCTTTTATACAATAAAATAAACTTTCAAATGAAAAAAATTCGAAGTCGCATATGTATCGGTGGGCATCAGCTCCCCCCTGGCTACGTGCCTGCTCCAGAGTATAGGTAAGCTAACATGACTGTGGGCAATGTCAGCTTGTTCAGAGTATACTGCTATGCAAAATTTAACATGCTCTTTTGCAGATAATTGAGCAAACCTCACCTTTTACGTCAGTTCAATCACTAATGTAAGAAATATAGTTGGTTTCATTTATGACGAGAATATGTGAGAATTGTGAATGTACATGATCTTTACAGAATAGGAAAAGAAGTAATTGACAAGCTTCCATGAAATAACGTATCCACCCTGTCAAGTAAAAGGAGTTATAAAGTTCTAATATTATAGCACCACGAAATATTGGAAGTAATGATAATATTAGCATTGATCCTAGAGGTTAATCCTGCGCTTGATTATTGTAGAAAGTCAAGGTATAGTAAACCTCCAAGGGGCACTGCAATATGGACCCTGCGCTTATCCACCTGCACTTTTTTAATCACCAACTGTTTTCAGAACAATTCAGAATTCTCAGATATTGCAGTGTATCACTGATTATTGTAAATCTGCTTGTCAAGAATCAAATCGAAAGATGGATCAACAAGAGGCGTAAAATGGCACTGTAGACCATATTATAACTATGTATTAGATGTGGATGATTACTACATCGAGTGACCCGGGAAAATGAACAGACTTATAATAAATTCAAAATTCACTGTATTGAAGTAGGGGAAAGCTACTGTCGTTTTCGTTGCTTACGATAATGGTAAACCGTTAATAAAAGACTGTACACGCCGCAAAAGGGCTCGGAACTCATACCAACAGTGAATTTGACCTCAAACAATTTTTGTTGGTAACTAAGAAAAATCTCTCTTGAATCCTCTGCGTAACTCAAGAATAATCCATCTTATAAGTGCAAAGGATGCAAAGTTGTACAAGCGGAAGGTGATGCAGATGTAGTCATAGTTGAGGAAGACATAAAGTCTTCGACAGTAATGTATACAATTTCGCTGGGAGAAGGCTCGGATTTGTCGATCATATTGTTGAATCATTCTCATTGCAATTTAAAAGCGATTTCCACCGAATGCGATTCAACGTCACACTATCATTGAATTTATGAAATTTACTTCATTCAAGATACTTATGACCAGCACTGTTCCTCAGAAAGTAGCAGAAGTCTTTTGTTCTGGCAACATAACCCAAGCAGAAAAAAGGTACTGGGAAGGTGCCTTCAAGGAGAAAATCGCCACTTCAAAGACTTTTGTTAAATCACAACATTGACCTTGATTAGCTTTAGCTCAAGTATCGTACATTCAGAAGTTATTACCAAATTTAACATGAAAGGATGAAAAAATATAGGAGATGTTTGCTCTTGGGGATGGCTGAATATCACACCGAAACTTGGTGATTTACCTCCAGAGCCAAGTTTTTTTGTTGTAACTTCTTCGATATAAGTGTTGAAAAGCATGTGATAATATGCGTTGCAGCTGCAGGAAACTGAGCCGATCATGTAATAATGCTTGTGGATCCCGTGAAGAGTCGTGATGTGGAAATATATATTTCAGTTGATTATTCGGAGAGCAATTCAGAAGACTGTGGCGTGTTTAATGAAGAAATCTAACATAGCTATCTATAAACATCTTAAACTTTTATACTCATAGGAGTACAATACAATAATATTTCATTACACATTAGGGACTATCATTTACCAACATCTCAACAATTTTCTCCGAGAGCTATTTCCCATAAGGATACTGCAGAATTCTTTGATAAATACTTCCTTCAACTTCTTAGCGTAGCCGACGGATTGTCGTTTCAGAACTGTTAGTAAGGTACTTTGGGAAAATTGGCGATTTTTAGATTGTCTTTTGTTTACAATGTTGACTTCATCATGGAAAATCTATATCATAAAGTTAGTCATAGACGCATAGTCATCTCCGATCTGTATATGAATAATTAATGACAGCGTTTACTGTCTCCAGCCTTACTTTGCGGAACTCCATAATCATGGAAATATAATCAAATTAAAAGATTAATTCAAAGTTTCACAAGTTTAATTAGTATCTTAACCTGACAAGATTTTGATGGCACCTTATTGACACTGTTTTATTTATAGAAAGGCTATGTGGGTCTTGTAGTCCCTGATTACAATTTAAAAGACTGGTCTGTTAAAGTGATATGGTCACCTTGATCCAAGGTGAAAGTTCATAAAACTCGATTGGTACTTACAATAAAATAGAGAAGAAAAAATGCAGAAATTTACAGATTGCTACATTATGTTTACAAATTAATGCATATTGTTTAAGAAATCGTTGAGTTCCGGTTGAGAAAGGTGTTCTCGATCTTCCATCTTGGAATATATGGCGGTTAAGATGTGACTGCTGTGCTTTTCATTAAATAAGTTACTTATATTATAATTAGTTTCCAATGGGAACTTTTGAGGAAATGATTAGAAGATTAGTTACACTAAGAATGACCATTTAAAAGATATTTTCATGAAATTAAAAAATATATAAATAAAAAGGTATGTAAATAAAAAAAATACAACGAAAAATTCATTAATCAATATAAAAAAAGATAATTAGATAATCTTTTACTTTTTTTTCCTCCAAAATTTCCACCCCCAAAGGGGTGGGGGCGTAGGGGAGTGGCGGACAATTTGTAAATCACAAAAAAGATTTTGGAGGAAAAAAGAAGATCGTTTTTCTGCGGCCATGTGCAATTTTCCCTCTTTCCACCCCCAGGAAGGGTTGGGGGTGGGGGGGGGGGGCGAAATTTGCAATTTGAGGGCAGTTTTTTATGGAGAATGCAAAAGTGCAATAAAAAATAGGTGTTTCCATTTAAATTTTCACAACTTACTCCCGCCCCACCCCCCAGGGGGTGGGGGTGATGTTTGCATATCATAACTGAATAGGTTTCAAAAAATAAAGGAATAAGTGTTTTTTCTTTTTGTAATCGGATGTGTCGTTCTCGAGAAATTCAAGCGTTCCCACACTTTTAAGACACCCGGTATATTGTATAAATAGAAAACAAATACAAGAAATTCATTAATTAATGTTTCTCGTATAAAGTAGAAAACCAGGATACTTCTACTGCCTGTTTTTTATTAGGGTATTTATATTATCACGTTTTGATTTATTTGGTGACCCTTAACTGAACCTTTGGTTCAAATGTAGACTACTTTCTGAAAGCGACGAGAAATATTGCAACTGACTGCAACTATACCCTAACAATGAGGACACATTAAGAATGAGAAGTTTTAACGGTTGTCCTATTAAGCCTCGCTACGTTCGTTGAGACAATCTTCTTCTTCACATCTAGTGCCAAAAAACAAGATTCTTTTGCAACTAGTTTCATAACTAGCTAAATTTTTCATTCGTTTCGGGAAATTGCAAAAAATAGTGTGGAAAATTAGTGTTTTGCCACTCGTGTTTTTTATGGCCAGTCAAAGAACACTGACATACTGCAATATGTGTTGCACAATTATTGTATAAATAACTGTTATGTAACTAGTGGAATAATATCGCATTAAAGCACGCATATGAAATGTGTCTATTATATGCATGAATTTGTTCCATGTGTTATCATCTTACACATCTTATTTGCAATCGTTAAGGATAACGAAAATATTTTTTTATGTCACCAGTGATAAAAGTGTCTGTTTTTTTGGTATGCAAAGTAATTTTTACGACGTTTTCACTAAGAAATTCTTAAGAAGGCCATGCTTTTTTGTCTACTTAATCTTGCAAAATGTGCCACTTTAGTTTTTTTGCACTAGTGTGAAAAGCCGAAAAGGCATTCATCAAATTTTGGTTGTTTTATCATCTAATTACGTTCAAGTCCTTTAACATACGTCCTTACAAGATTTTTCTAATTGATATCTAAAACTTACTGGCAGCACTATTCTATTATTATAACAAATTGATTGAACGTAGTAGTACCATAAAAGTAGTAATTATTGGGAAATAATGTTTATTAAAAGTAAACTATTAGGAAAATTATTTGAGATAGTTATCGAGTATTTCTGCATTTTTATAAAATACTTTTAAGATCATTTAAACTAATGACATCCTTAAGAAATAATTGTCATCGAACTCACGTATTGCCATGGTCAGGCACAATGCCGCACTTGAAGGTAAACACAATATTTGGTAAAATATTCTTATAACATGGTGATTCTGATTGATAATTAAATTATGTGATAACAAACAATGACTCTATTGCTATTGTTTATTCTGTGTGGTACTTGTTTACAATTTATTTTTTTTATTTTAGTAGTTTGTTTATTTAAATATAAATTTTTACCTATAGAATCCTCAGTAATGGTACTAATGGTTTTAAATAATAATCCACACTCAACTCAAATTTTAAGATATACAAAATATTCTTTTAACATAAAAAGTCTTTATTTCATACTGTGTCACAATTGTCAGTTTTACGTCAAACTTTTTAGTCCAGAACATGCGATTTTACGGTCTAGTATGCTTGTAAAAAATTTTATTCACAATCATATTGCAATATGTACATTTCATATGTTGTAAAAACCTTGGAAAGTAAGCTATTGCTATAGCAACACCAAAGTGGTTAACAATTTCCTTTACATGTCTGTAAAACTGACATGTAAAGTTATGGCCAACTGTTTTTTCTGAATAATTTAAAACAGGACGTTTTATCCGATTTAAATTTAAGTTTTTATAAATATAATTAAAGCTAAAAACATATTTTTTATTTAATATTATTTTTATTTTTCCGTATTTTATATTTAATAATTACAATGGAATTAATTAATTTCTAATTTTAAAATACTGAGCGCATACATCGCCATCTAGCGGCGAAGAATGTAACTTTACTTAAAATTTCTTTTGGTCAATAGATGGCTCTGATTGAAATTATGACAGTTTATAAAAAATTTATTTTAAAATTGAAAATTACTTATTATTTTGATTATCTTAAGTTTAATTATTGTGAATAAAATAGTATACATGTTTCGTTGGTAAAGTTTCCACGCCTCGCGATATTGTTTGACCTCGACGTACCGTCTCGGTCAAACAATTATCGCTTGGCTTGTAAAGATATCCTTTACCAACTCAACATGTAATATACTATTACAGGACTTGTGACTGTAAAAAATTTTACCGGACGCAAATACAATCAGTCAAGTGGACAATGTTTTAGTACGTAATCAGTTACCATGGAAGCTCGTTCTTCATAGATGTCCATATTTTGCATTCGGAAATTTATTTTATATAATTTTTTTTTAAATTAAACCAATATTCCAATAATTGCAGTATGAAATAAAACGCATTACGTCATACGTCCTGGAAATGGTCTTACAGTCTCGTTTTGATGTTCCATCTTACTCGACTGTAAAATTTCATTTCCAGGATTTATAACGTAAATTACTATTACATCACACATTCCTTATCGTATATTTTATAATACGTGTTACCATTCTTTTCGCTACTACAGTATTCGTTTACTATATGAGGATAATGGAAAAAAGTTTATGCAAAGCATATTACATTACATACTGCATTGGCCAGTCGACGTTTTACGAGACTTTTATTCTGGAGAATTCGCTACATTCAAAATTTGATGATTTCAAATCAATATTTAGAAAACTTAACCTCAGCTTCATATAGTCGATCAGTGATGGCAAATCTGAGTTTCTTTATGATATTCTAAATTCGGATTTGTCCATCTTATCTCCACATTGAGAACTGTAGGGACTTGTGACCTCACTATCATTGTTTTTTAAGTGAAATTGCTCTATGTTGAGTATAAACTACAGTATAAAACTACATTCAAACTGTGTTTAGACCAAGAATTGCCGCAAAATTGCTGTATTGCTTTAAAGATTGACATTGTAATAATCTATTTGTCAAGTCTTGTTATTGTGGCTTCATCCATATCCAAAATATATTTGTTTTAGTTTGTATTGATTTTTAGTATGCTAAAAATATGAACTTGACGGTAGAAGAGTAAAGAGCTGTGACGAAGGTTTTGTTAGGTGCTGAAGAAAATGCTTATAAAATTCATCAGCAGTTAATAGGAATTAGCAGAGACTGCACTATTCATATGTGAGTTCGGCGGTGGTAAAAACTCAGTTAAATATCGTTACAGTCGTCCAGAAAGATCAGTTTCTCCAGTTGCTCTAGAAAGCATTGAAAAAATTGTGCTTCACCTATATTCCCCACACGCTTAACGATACTAAGAAAATTAAATTGGGGTTTGCAATTCGCTTTTACGGAGAAATGCAGCTACCTACAGTAAATTTTGACTAATGTTATTTGCTGTAGACGAACTCTGGGTCTAGTATTGTAAAACCAAGAGACAAAATTCCAAATGAAACAATCTTGGTTCTGTCCTTATATCCATATTGAGTGTTCCGTCAAACACATTTTCCTTCTCATTCTTCTCGTCTATCTTTACATCGGTTTTCAACTTTTCTTATGATTTCTTGCAGCTATATGAGTGTTACTATGTAACTTGACTTTTTTCCAAATTCTACTTTATAAATGCTCTATGTATGGGTCTTGTTGCTTAATACTTTTCTCTTTCACTAATCTTGGTAGAATACTGTAGCAGATCTACACCCATAGAATGTTCATATAAATAATATTAGTTTTTCTTTTTGAAGATTAGACAGACCGTAGTTTAATATAACACATTTAACCATTCTATTTACATCTCTTTTTACATACTTACAAAAGATAACCTCCTAGTTTCTGGTATATGGTATTTGGAGCTTAAATGGGCTTACATACATTCTTGTTGTACAGAAACGTATTTCGTGATGTTTAACAAGAATAACACGCCGTTTTTGCTATCGCAAGCTTCGCTGATCACTGATCTATGGTAATCATATTCGAATTTAGAACGATATTAGAAATATTACCTAAAACAAGATTGATTAGTACATTTTAAGTATTGTTGAAGTTATGTATATCCAGTGCTCGAAATGGACTGAATTACTAACGGAAACGGAACAAATTAAATTAGTAATTAAGATCATTTTTCGTAATTATTATATTAACTCAGTATTGCAGCCAGTTTTGGCCTACTGTACATCCCTAACTTTAACGGACCTATTCGAGTAGACGAGGTCATAGTATCAGCTTGTGCACCTCCCTGATATCGCGAACTCCAATCACATTTTTGTCTATTTTAAATTGCCCAAACAGTTGTTGTCTCGTTGAATCCAGTGCATCACTGTCACACAGTATGTGCTGGGTCGTTTCAATTTCCGTACACAACAATCTACAGTTAAGGTCTTCATTATCTAATTCAATTCTATAAGGTGTACTGTGAGTGGCGCATGGCCATTATAACTCTCGGTCGATCCCTACCTAATTTAAGTGAGGCTTTCTTTCGATTGCTATATGGTTCTCAAATGTATCCCCAATGTGTTTTCCCACGTTCATGTCTATTAGTCATGTCAATATTTTATTTCACAGTAGAATTTATGTTGTTTTTTTACCCAGTTTTTAATACATGTTCTAGTCATGCACTTGGGTATACCCAGAGCAGGTTCTGGAGCAAGATAAGGTCTCGCTGATGCTATTATTCAGGTTTATCAACTATCTCATTTTCTGAGATCTCATAGTGTCCTGACGACCGGCACCCAGATTCTGTTCTGTCAGAGTTATGAGTTTACCAAGACATTTTCAAATTAGTAGGGACACCACCATTCAACAAAGCCTACAATACAGCTTGACTGTCTCTTTATTTAATCGAGCACATTGTAATATTGCATATATGTACTTCCGTTTGGAAGACAGACGCATTTCTACCAAAAGAAGATTGCTTCAGCTTCTGATTCAGTTTTAGACTTATCTGTGCACCAGGATAGTTGGCTGATTTTGTGTCGCCTTCCTGCTATTCCTGTCAATCTGATATAATTATCTGGAAATATTTTTGTAGGGTATTTAAGGGTCATATGAGTTGTTATGTCTAATATTGATCCTCCCAGTGAACTGTGGGTGATATTACAGTTAAAGTGCGTCAAAACTTCAAAAATAAATTTCATAAAATATAACATATATTTACATTTTACAACACTTACAACCTTACTAAAGATGTTTTTAATAAACATTTGCAAGTGCAACTATTGTTTATTGTGTAATCGGTTGGGCAAGTTAGGGTCGTTGTTTTTGTGCAAATAAAGTGTAAATACATACTAAGCGTCTGAAGTTTGTCTTGGATTTAAATTATTTAAAATATATTTTACGATAATAATTTATATTGGCTGATGCTGGTGCAAGTTGGTACTATATAATTCATTTGCATTAATTTATGTATTTCTTATTATTTATTAGTTACAACCATCCTATTTAAAGCGAAAGTTTAGAATTAGTGTTTTTCAATATACAACTTTGTACAAGAAATTCTAAAATACATAAAAAAGCATATTTTTGTTTTTTTGGTTAAAAGTTTCTGCATTCGTTTCTTAATAAAGGACACTAATTTGTTTTTGCAGAGGTTTGCTTAGGCATTTGCAGTAAATTCTTAATGTTAATTACGCGCTTATCATTGTTTCTAGCTACTACATGTAGTCATTTACAGATGATAGATAGTTTACCTGTGGGAGGAAAGGAAAACTATGCTAGTATGGTTAAAACTGACAATTTTCGTTATAGAAAGAAAGAATTTGAATGATTTAGCTGATGAACAAATAGGAAGTTTTGAAATAGGAAGAGCCGCCAAACTACTGAAAGGATTACATAATGAATCTCGTAGGGTGCTTTCTAGCAATGGAGCTTTGTGTGTTATTTGTGGAAAACAAGTCTACCAGACAGCAATATACGAGTATGGATTAAGATTAGATCTGCACTTATGGAAATAGGATGTTATGCATTCCCTGCGTATAGGAACGTACAAATGGCAAAGTTACGTTGTTATATGAAAAAAGAGTCTATAACAGTTACTGAAGCTGAAGTTCCGAAATCAAAAACTATAAACTTTGTTACACCATACCACAAGACGTTTAATTTCTGTCCAAATTCCAATTTTAGAGACTTTAGATATGAATACCATCTCAAGTTTAACTTTAATTAGTAAATGGGGTGCGACGGCAGCTCCGGCCAATCTTTTTTTTCTAGTCGAGATTTTTTCTAACGTTTTGTTAATTTCATTTTTCACATATTCTTTACTAAAGTAAGCTTATGAAAGTACTACTGCACCTTTTGTGTTTGTCTTTTAAGGGTGTCTTATTTAATAGAATATAATATATATATATATATATATACAGTTTTTTACTTTTATTTTATTATTAAATTCTTTGTGTAAAATAACCCTAATGTGTTTCATCACCTTATTGTACAATATTACAGAGCGTATAACAAAAATAATCATAAAAAATAATTTTGGCGTACTTTCAGGGTATTTTCACCCACTGTGCAGTCTCTTTATATCAGTGTGTGCAATTTTTTAATAGTTGAAACCGAACTTGTAGTCCGATTCTGGCTTCCTCCTGTACTTCTAGGTGAAGTGGTGGAAGATCCAAAAGGACCTCCATTGCTGCTATAGATGTGCAAGTATTTGTGCCTTGTAAAGTTTTTGCTTTGCTTTTGTCTGCGTTGTTTTGTCTACCAAACCAATACTGCATAAGTAATTGCTGGTTTCACCAATAAGTAATATAACCCGTATAACATGTCTGGTTTTAGTCCCCACTTCTTCCTATGAGGCGATATCATGCTTCTCATATTTAATTTGAGATATGTTTATGCTCCTTATAACGTGATAACATGCAGCATAAAACCCTTTAAAACAAAAATACATTAGGTAACGTACTATGCCGTCGCCACGGGCGAACCAGAACGTACCCCGAATGTTCTAAACGAACAGGCAGCAAATCAGAAATATTTTTCACGTACGTATAGCAAAGGATTTATTTAAGTCTCCCGTCCGGCCTAGTATCTCGGCAGGCGACTTTGCTCACTTCGGAAGTAACATGTATTTACGTACTTCGATATATACGCACAGTGCACAGGGTGTTCTGAATTGGATGAAAAATTGGCGTTTCTCGATTAAGAGTTCAGATAGAAAGAGAGACTTTAGTACTCTGAAAGTAATTTTTTGAAATAAATTCAATGGTGAAACCAAAAGCTTGTTGATGCTGCTGATGATTACAGAAACTAAAGATCTTAAGATTTCTAAAGCATTAAATGTTTCGTTTAATTGTAAAAATAGAAGGAAACTTGCAACTGGAACTTTTAAGGTATTTTTCCTAATTGTTTACTTCAGTTTCCGTTTCAGTCCATGGTGACCGATATGACAACAATTTTAATTTCTTTAAATAGTATCAATTTTTGACCATGTTTTAAAAGTTGTATATTTTCTAAGCTTCTCAAAAATAAAATAATATGTTATGATTTTACAATAATCAGAAGAAGAAACAAGGCAATGCTTTATCATTTACAAAGATCATGAAGTCATGAAAAAATATAACTATATACCTAATGCACAGTTCAGACTAAATAAATAGCAAGGTAAACAAAGAATTATGACAGATTTATTGGTATTTACATTTAAAAAGAAGATAGAAAATGACTAGTAAGGGAAGTGCGGGTAGCCCCGGACGGCGGGTATCCGCGGACAATTAAATTACTAAGCCATCAATTAAAAAAAACATAATGTTACATCAAAATGTGTCCCATATGCCCCACAAAGAAAATATAATTCATTAGCTGCCAAGTGAATTGTATATTACAGTAGTTTTGTTCCAGCCAACTATCTTGTGTCCACTCCTATCAAACTCATAGGAGGTTATTACATAGAAAACGTATGTAGCTTAACTTAATTTATTGACTGAAGCTTTGGTCATGACATATATTTTACGATTAGAATAGTATTTATCTGATTCCGTTCATAAATTAAGTACTATTAATAAAAACAAAGCATCTAAGTAATCGGGTAGCCCCGGACGCAAGTCAGTCGGGTACCCTCGGACGTTTTTCATAGTTTTAAATTTAATAAAAAGAAAGTAGTTTCTGGGTAATTAGGTTTATACTAGGTACATGATTAAAATATATTTCTGTATTTCGAGAACCAGCACAAAAATGCCAAAATTATCGCCTCTTCCTAATGCGACTAAAAAACGCCCTAGCGAAGCAAAGAAAACGCCGAAGCGTTCACAAGAAACACTACAGAATGAGATTTTAATATCTTTTGCGTATAGGAATGATCTTAAAGATAAAAGTAAACCCATGACATGTAAACACGTAAAAACAAAACCAAATAGTCAAAGTATTTCCCATGAATATCGCAGGGATATTCATATCCCCATTTGCAGGGAAACATTTGAAGAAGACTGAATCTATTGCTATAAATGTAAAGGTTGTACTCACGAAGCCTGCGTTAACAGTGACCTATTAAATACCTTTTTTATCAGTATTTATCAAATTAATAATAGGCGTTCAAAAACTTTTTCCCTAGGAACATGGTAAATCTGGAGCTCTCGTGGCAGGTTGGTTATAATTTGTTTAATAATTTTCGGTTCTTTACAAAAAAATCAGCTGCAACTCTTAACACTGAATATAGAAAGAAGAACAATTTCCAATCAAATATCAAAATTATACCCAACGATACACTTTGAAGTCCCAACACTCAAATTTGATATACTATAACATCTTCAATTAAAGAATCAAACCGAATCCAAAAGGGTTGACTTCCTGAACAGTTGTGAAAATAATAACATCACAACTTTGTAAATCGAAGTGACTGGCATTTGACCTACTTTTTAATACAATCTTCACGACGAACCCTTCCATTTTGCCAGATGATCAAAAAATCAGTTTAATAGGTCTTCCTGACAATTTAAACACCCTTAAATGTAAAGGGTTGCGTAAAACAGCGAAGCAGGTGTTAAATGAGAAGGGCGCACTCTTCTATTATTTCATTGTCTTCTTTTTGTAATATTGACAAACCTAAATTTTTTCTAAAGATTGTTATTAAAATCACAACTAAAAAGAACTTTCCCACCCACCAATGTGTAAAAAAGGGTTAACTAAAGCACATGTTTGTAAAAAACATTAGCAACCCTTTGGTTTCTTTGTAAGCAAAACAAACCTCCAGGCAAAATTTCATAGATGATTTGATTTTTATAAAAAAAAAATTATAATGGATAAAAATTGGGTCGACCCTTTAAAATCTTCAACTCATTCTTGAAAAATAAGGTTGGGTGTACAACCTGCGTTGAAATTCTGTTTTTAAACATCTGCATAACAATCGTCGATATTTAGAATACGATTACATCTTGTCAACCGTATGGAAATCATTCTGTCTTTTTCTAGACAATTTGGTCTTCTAAAGAGAAAAGGGTAAAAAGCGCAGCAGGTTATTTAAAGAGCAAAAAAGCTGCATCACTGCTGTCGCTGCATCGCGAGATGCTGGTTTCAGGAATGAGCCAATCCCGTCCTAGAAATAGAGCCACTATAATGTTTTTCTTATTTTTTCTTACTTTAAAAAACTACATTAGTAACTGCCCAAACAGGTCCACGGTGTGTTGCATGCCTGCATGTGTTTTATACATAAAAGAATTCAACTTTAAAATCCTTAAAATTAAGAATTTCTTTGGTTGGTAAATTGCAAATGTTGCAGGGAAATCTTCATCATTTCAGTTGTAATCAATATTTAAATTGCAACTTTTTATAATAAAGTAGTTTATCGGCAAGTTCTCTTGGCATCTCATTGAAAGAACAATGTTCAAAATTCACAGTAGATAATTTTTTAAATGTTTTATATAATAATGTTAATGGGGTTATTTATCTTTGTTATCTTTGATTGTCTTCAGAGCATCTACAAGTGGTTGTTGATTTTCTGCAAAAACAAGACGCCATTTTTAAAGGCACCAAAATTGTGTCATTTGTTAACATGAGTCAAAACAAAATGAAAGTGGCAAAATTTAGGTAAACTGTAAAAGCAATTATTTTTACAAGTTCCAAAATAAAGAACCTCGTAAACCTTACGACGATTGGATTGGATGGGGATCGGCTTTTTTTTTGTTAACTATGTGTTGATTCTCAATCTCCTGATTAAAATGTCTCATGGGGAAGGGGGGTACTTCTATAACCAATAGTTTTTGAGATATAGTGTGTTAAAGTTGTAGCGCATATGCTCTACTGTCTATTACTGGTTCATACATTGGGAATACGCTGCAATAGGGTGGGCCGAAAAAAGGTTTTATTTTTTATCGATTCGCTATACCGCGGAAAACTTGCCCCTAGGACAGACAAGTAAATTAAAACAAAAATCGGTTGATGTCTTCCGGTCGCGCAACGCCCTCGAAAATAACAAAAAATGATAAATTTCAACAATTTTTCGAAATAAAGAAAAAATTTTTTTTCTATTATAGTTAAATACTACAGCTTTAAGTAAGTAAATAATAGCACAGGAAAGGTAAAAAAATTAAATAATAATAGATATTTCAACATTTATTGGTCGCTCAGTGCGTCTGAAAAACATGTTTTTAGCATTAAAATGGCAAATTTTAATTTTTTACATAAAATACTTATTGATACATCTTACAAACTATAGCTTTATGACAATAGTGTTTTACTCATTTTTTTGGTACTTGCTATTTTAAACTCTGATTTATGCGAAACACTAGACATGGTGGATCGTGAAAGAAACGTCGATCTGATAAACCCATCCCTGGACCTGGCACCAACGACTTTTTGTGACGCTTCAGTCATCAGCTTTACATACCGCTCCACTGGTTGTGTATGACATGGAAACTTGACAAAATTCCATTCAGATTCTGTTCCTGTGTTTTGTCACGTGGGGTTTTCGTGACTGGAGGACGTAGTCAGAGGTAGAAGGAAATCAAACACAAGTTGTAAAAACAACTATATACTAAGACAATAAATAGAGTACAAAAGGTTTACATGTTGACATATTGTGAGGACGTATATGTCCTCCTAAACTACTACAATACAGGGGAGGTTGGAACCAACCCTGTTACGCACTAGGTCTACAGACTAAGCATATAGGAGATAACCTCCTGGTAACTAAGCCGGGAAGCCTGGACACAACTCCCCATAATTTGCATAGAGTGGGCGATTAACCGCTGCCCACTCAAACTAGGCACTAAGCATTATATAATTAAAAGAGTACTCACCAGCTTGCTTGTAAATGTAGTGTTGGAGTCATGGAAACTGACTGGTTTGAATAGCTCAAGCAAGCTGGTTATATACTGCCGAATGAGGAAGTAATTCGTATCGTAGTTGGAATCCGTAGGCAGAAGTTCTCGGTAAGCTTGTGGGTTGATTGCATGCGCGCTGTCGGTGCCTGGTACGAATCTGCAGCTGTGCGGAAGTGTTGGTGAATTCTCTTGAAGGAATGTGCACCTGCATGCACATCGTGTAGGTTGCCTCGCGTGTACGGAGCAAGTAGGTGTAGATATTGCATGCCAACGGATGCAACGGTGGGCGAAGCGAGCGCGCTTCACAGAAGACCTCGCACATGTCGGCCGCGAGACGGCAGCTGCTGAACTAGCGTAGGCAACTGAATGTGGCCTTGCACGCTTTATGTTGCACAAACGGAAGAGACGTTGAGTATTGAATAAAATATTTCCGTTTGTGACAGTTTATTATAGATGAAATCTCCTCATCACTTAATCTTCGGAGCAAAGATGGCGGTGAAAGATACATGTACTCCAGTCTATCATTTCGCTGTAGTCTGTAGCAGCAAAATTTAGTTTTGGTGTCACAAAGCTCCTAATTGACTTCCCTTTAGGAACATTTTTTCTCGCCTAAATTATTCTTCTAAGCCCTAATTCTTTGATATGCTTTCTTTCATCTACAATCATACTCAAAAGCAAATTTTCGGGGTGAGCAAACAATGAGTTACATTCAATCACAGGGTCTACTACTGGTTTAATATCAAGAAAAGCAAGTACTTTACGGATGACCCTAAACATGCGTTTGAAGCCATAAAAACATCAAGGTTCTTACCTGAAAATTTACTTCAAGTAGTAGACCCTGTGATTAAATGTAACTCATTTTTTGCTCACCCCGAAAATTTGTTTTTGAGTATGATTGTAGATAAAAGAAAGCATATCAAAGAATTAGGGCTTAGAAGAATAATTCAGGCGAGAAATAATGTTCCTAAAGGGAAGTCAATAAGGAGCTTTGTGACTCCAAAACTAAGTTTTGCTGCTACCGACTACAGCGAAATGATAGACTGGAGTACATGTAATCTTTCACCGCCATCTTTGCTCCGAAGATTAAGTGATGAGGAGATTTCATCTATAATAAACACAGGAATAGAATCCGAATGGAATTTTGTCAAGTTTCCATGTCATACACAAGCAGTGGGGCGGTGTGTAAAGCTGGTGACTGAAGCGTCACAATACGTAGATTGTGCCAGGTCCTGGGATGGGTTCATCAGATCGACGCTTCTTTCACGATCCATCATGTCTAGTTTTTCGCATAAATTGGAGTTTAAAATAGCAAGTACCAAAAACAATGAGTAAAATACTATTGTCATAAAGCTATAGTTTGTAAGATGTATCAATAACTATTTTATGTAAAAAATTAAAATTTCATTTTAATGCTAAAAACATGTTTTTCAGACGCACTGAGCGACCAATAAATGTTGAAATATCTATTATTATTTAATTTTTTTTATCTTCCCTGTGCTATTATTTACTTACTTAAAGCTGTAGTATTTCACTATAATAGAAAAAAAACTTTTTTCTTTATTACGAAAAATTGTTGAAATTTATCATTTTTTGTGATTTTCGAGGGCGATGCGCGACCGGAAGACATAAACCGATTTTTGTTTTTCTTTTTTTAATTTACTTGTCTGTCCTAGGGGCAAGTTTTCCGCGGTATAGCTAATCGAAAAAAATAAAACCTTTTTTCGGCCCACCCTACTCTGGGGGATTTTATAAAACAAAAACAACAACATTTTATAAAATGTTTTCTTCTATACGTTAGTATAGTTTTTCATGAATTTCTATAGGTACAGTATGTTTTGAAGCGCTATTTATTGTACTGTAACTAGCATTTTTATTTTCAAAAATTCTTTTATGTTCTCTTATAGAAAAAATATATTATTGCAGAATTTATGCTCTATAATTTAGAACCATCTTAGTTTATACAAGGTGGTTTATAAAAGAAGATCAACAAGCTGACGTTCCATCTAATCCATCGATATTCCATTTTCTTGATGTCTTGATGCCTTCTCAAGCTCATCTAACTTTTTAAATCCTTCCAGCATATTTTCTACAATTTACTTGAAGTTGGTGGGTTTTTGTAGTTTCCAAGAACTTTTTTACAACTTCTTTGGACGCTTTCTACATTTCTTTTGAACTGTTCTCTTTTTTTATAAACATTTTATCTTTCAGAAGTTTTCGAATATCTGAGCAGACAAAAATACCTTTCTTAAATTTTTTATTTCTGGAAGTTGCACCTTTTTCCACAGGTATTTCAAACAACCTCCTTTTTTCGACTGAGCTTTACTAAATTGTTTCATAAATCCAAACTTAATATGAAGTGGAGGTAGGAAGACTTTTGTTCGATCCGCTAGACTTTTCCTAACTACATTCCTACGTTCACTTTCTAATGAACATTCTTTGGTCACTCGTGTTGAGATCCAGCGTTGCCAGCTATTCTGACTACCTCATTCACATTAGAAGCAAAGGTATTTGGTATTATCTCTACTTTTGAAAAATAATGCAGTGTACTTTATCATTGTCTTATGTTATCCTGAAACATATTTCAGGATGCCATGATGCCGAAATGAGGATCATATCCTCATTGGTGAAAAATAAAGCTAAAATCGCGTAGCATTCTTTCAGGTACACGGGGTGCCCTACTGGTATTGAAGCATACATGCTGCTAGTTTGGAGAAGTACTACTTTGTGACTTGTTTTTAACGAATCAATAAAGACCTTCACTCATCCACGTCTCATACGTCACTGTATGTTAAACCTCTTCATCAGTCTAAGGACATTGCTGCAGTCAATGCAAAATCAGTATCTTGAGAAAAGAAGTATGGGATGAACTTTTTTCTATTTCTAAACCATGAGAACAAGACACCAGGATTGAATGTTCTGTTTTTGCAACCTAGATTAGCACTGAAACAGAAAAATTGATTTTGCGAAAAATGATACGTGATGGATTGTTACACTATTTCTCCCGAGATCAGCATTACTCTTCAAACTGTTTTTTCATAGCAGGCCTGAATAACTTTGAGTTTATAAATATGACCCCAAATAACATATTAAAAATTCAGGAAAAGTAAATTATTTCAAATTTTAATCGTTAAGACATAATTCGTAGTAAGTCTACACCCGAGAACCATAAAAGTTCAAGTCTCTTTCGTGTGAATTCAATTTATACGAAAAAATCGAACGAATTACGTAAAAGTGGTCAGTGACAATTTTAAACTATTTAACAAAGACTAAATTGATTTTTTGTATCGCCAAAGAATGCCAAGTCATTTTCATCAGTCGCGAAGGTAATGGCGAAGATTCTTTAGAATTCGAAGGGGATACTTTGCAACGACTACCTACTAAAGGGATAAACTATCAACTGGATATATTGTACTGCTCTTTTAGACGAACTGAAAGCAGCAGTTACTAAAACAAGACCCAGAATGGCTCGAGAAAGCCTACATCAAGTGGCGTTTACCTGTTCCCTAAGCTCAAACTTTTCTTTCCGGAAACGCCTAACCTGTTGAATAGACCACGTTGGCTCTGGGCTAGGAATATTGGTTTCGCTTTACGCAAAACTCGCAGTATTTATTCTGATCACTATAAGACGCATTTCATATAACAATTGAGTGACAGATGCTTCTAGACTAATTCAACCCCCCTGAATCCGACAATTGCGGTTACAACTTGAAATATAGACCGTAAAGGCGCAATTCCACTGGTGCCACTCATCTAGAGTTGCTGACGTATGTGACAGGCAAAGACAATCAACGTGTGGCAGGTGGCAATGACGCATGCTTTATGTCGCTTCATGTTGCTTCGGTTGATAGACTCAGTATAGTATGCGTCATTGCTGCATGCCAGACGTTGCTTAAATGTTGTCCCAGTGGAATTGCGCCTTAAGTAAAATATCCAAAATAGCAACCAGTTTGTCGCTAGCTGTTAATGTATTTGCCGATGTTCTTCTCGGTTATAAACTATGGAATTAAATGCACTATTGGTTTCATAATGATCTAGGACAGTAAGGCTAATGTGATGCTATTTTTTATTATTTTACCCTATGCATTTACACTGAAAATAAAAGAATAAAATAGCAACATATTAGCCTTGCTGTCCTAGATCATTATGAAACCAATAGTACATTTAATGCTGTTTTTATTTCTAAAAAATTGAAGGAAAGTAAAACACCTCACGTTTTGAAACAAACATAAATAAGTGGATGCGGAAGGTGCGTGAAAACAGAAAATAATTGATGCAGCCATGATAGTAATTCCTTTCAGTGTCGCAATATCCTAAGAATGACCTTGAAAACTGTCCGTGCTGTCCCTTCGCCCGTTCCACCACCCTTCACAAGTTAGAATTTGCAAAAAAAGGGCGCATGTTCTGTTCCTAGATTTCCGATCGTTGCATGCGCTTGGACATTTGTTGTGCAATATGAAGTGCTCTTGCTTTCTGGAGAACTATTTGAAATCAACTGCCATTCATCGCAGAAAATATATGCAAAAAACCGTTCGTACTGTTTTTCCTGCCTTTGGGACCAAGCCTAATTCCATAATTTATTAATCTATCTAGCTTTCCCTAAATTGAAGTATAAACATTGGGCCGTATTCTCATCTCACTCTTAAGTTAATAACATGTTTAATTACCATGGCGACCAATTCTAATCTTTTCCCACGTATTAGAATCAGATAAAGCTATCTCTTTTCTTGTTGACAGTAAACATACTTTAGTTAAATACACCTTTAATTATGGCTAGGGTTCCTAAATATGAACTGAGCTTTGTGTTATTTAGAGTTAAGACACGCATGTCAAATTTTCCTAGTGACATTTCATATTTTGAAACTATTTATTAGAAGGTTGGTAATCATGAAAATTGGTTTAATAAATTAAACTGTCAGTGTGACAGTTATATAAATCTGAAATTCTATACAATTAATAGAGTAGAGTCGGGGATTATGGAATACCATTTTCATTTTTGGGATTATTTTGAAACGTTTTGAGTAAAAAAATAAATAAAAATGCCAACGACTGCGCCAAAGGGTTTATTATATGGGGTCATTATCTCGAAATTAGAAAAATATATAAATAAAAAAATACTTCTAATAATGAAATAAAAGTGCTTTTTTGGCTACCGAAAAAATGGTCGGGTAATATGAAATAGATATATGAGGTAATATGGAATACTAATTATAATTTTTATATGAAAAATTCTAACGACAAAAGTCGCAAATATAGCAATCCCGTTCGCAATCGGCGCACAGTTCGTGTGCCCAAAGCTCGCATCGTAGGCACTGTATCCAAATCTCTCCTCTTGAATCAGCCGTAAAACGTCCTGAACAGAAAAGACATTCTGCATCATCTTGTGGTTTTCATTTGCTATTCGGGAATTCTTCATCATCAGTAGAGTCATCTAGGAGTGGGATTTCTTCATTTAAATCATCAGAAGATTCGTCTTCTACCACTTGCTGTCTCGGTCTTTTTCTAACACTGCTCGAACTTGCTTTGGCGTCATCATCCGTTTTGCTGGTACCAGGTTTTGCATTATCCGTTGGCTTTTGGTTTTTTCAAACCCAAGGTTCCTTTTTAGTTTATTTTTTTCCTTTTTTGAAATCAGTGACTGTGTCAGTTCATCCTTGTTAGGGGTTGAAGTCAAAATTTTTGCTGTTCCCGATTTTCGACCTCTTGTGCCCTGTCGTTTTTTAAGAACAGGAATAGGAACTATGTCTTTTGGTAAAACTGGTTGTTCGTCGGGTTGTTCGTCCGCCCTTTCATCATTATCTTCCTGGACAGGCTGTGGGTTTCTCTGATTTTCATATGCAACAGGCTCTGGTTCATTGTTGTGTGCTTCCACTAGGAAATCTTCTTCGGTAAAAATATTCCTGTTTACTGGAAACAGACCTGTTTGACGAAATCCATTGACTGCTCTTTCGCCAGTTTGGATTTTGAGATAAGCTTTACCAAATAGTTCACTGATGTCAAAGTGAGCTATTGGTCGAGTATTTTGCCTTAAAAATTGGCGAATTTCTTCATTGTAATAGGTTTTCAAAGATCCCATTACGGATTTATCAAGTGGTTGCATTTTCGTGTTTGTTTATAATTATATTACCTTTGATAATGACAGCATAGCTGTCGAAACAATATTGTCAGGTTGTATTTTAATAAAACTGTGAAACTTTTAATAATCTTTATTTATTTCATGATTATGGAGTTCCACAAAATAAGGCTGGAAACAATAAACAAAAATAATGTACAACTAATGTGTAATATACTTAACTATGCAATAAAATCACTGTAAATTAAGATTCTCTAAAATTTTGACGTTTCTTTTCTAAAATTCCCTTATTGTTATCAGTCGGTTAATGTTATCAAAATGTTCTTGGCACAAAGTGATCACATTAAGCGGATTTTACACTACTATAAAATCGTTCAAAGAAATTTCGAATTTTATCCCCCTTTTTAAATTTCCACGAATTCATTTTAACAGTAGTTAGTATGTAAAAATGTAGTTTAAATTCTTTCATAGAATACTACTATGAAATAGTTCCAAGAAATAGTTCACCCTTTTTAAATTTCCGCGAATTTATTTTTATAGTAGTTAGTAAGTAAAAAATGTAGGTTAAATTCTTTCCTAGGATACTACTAGAAAATAGTTCTAAGAATTCGTTCACCCTTTTTAAATTTCCACGAATTCATTTTAATAGTATTGAGTCATTCCATATGAAATCGTCTAAAAAATTTTTTTTGCTGCTCTGCTATTTTAAGCTAATTAAAGCATTTAAAAATCGACATTTTTATGCTTTAATATGTTTAGCTGCAAAAATCTTGCTATTAAAGATATCTACACGTTCAAGATGGCATTTCAAAGCTAAAAACTAGTAGTTTTTGTGCAAAGAATATAAATTCACAGTCAATACCCCTACAAACTAACAGGGTGCTGAAAATACGTGTATTTTACTGATTAGTTAACTGACTCCCAGTGTCTCGACTGTTGAATGCAAACAGCTAATATTTCTCAGAGATCAAGTGCACATATCGTGGAAGAAATAAAACCTACAATTGACTCGTTCGGCCTACTCTTTATAAAAAAATCTCTGCTTGAAATCTTGAAATTAAAAAAAAATCGTATTATTTAGGCTATAATATAAATGTGTTGACTACGAGATAAAAATGATCTAAGTAATTAGTATATATATATGTATATGGCAAACTAAAGTATACATTAATTAGTGTTTTACAGTCCTTTATCGTGTTAGCGCCTCCGGCTTTCGCCTCAGGCTCTAAGTGACTCTGTGGGCTCCAAACCACTCAATTAAGCCCTTAATACATAACATACTATTATGTATCAAGAATCTTTGATAATCTTCCTGTTTACAATCGTTTGGGTTTGCTAAATCATCCTTGAAAATAATTAACCATCGATTGCTTGCATGAAACATATTAATGTTTCTAGAACAGTGATTCCCAAACTTTTAAACTCAAGGGTCCCTATAAATTAAAAGAAATCAGTAGACCCACTTAAAACTATAAATTTAATAGCTTCTCTCAAATTGTGAAAATACTCTAAAAATAATTTTTAAATATGATTGTAGCTTAATTAATTGGTTTTGTATTAATTTGATAAAGACTTTACAGTAACTTCTAATACGAAAAAACAGAATTTAACAAAAATTTTATTAGGTATAACGTAATTTTTATGTTGTTCGCAACCCCCCCCCCCCTTCAACTTATTACGGACCCAACACTCCAAAATCGAGGCTATATATAAATGTGTTCGTAAATTCTCTTGTCAGATGGGAAACGTTTTTATTATTGGTTTTTTCGAAAAAAAGTTCGCTCTTTAAAAAAGTTCTGCTTCACTTAAAACCTCAAATGCTGCCATTAAAATTAACCTAGCATATACAGGGCGATTAAAAAAAAATAGTTTTTAATGGTTTGATTTTAGTGTTTATATTTTTTTGAATATTTAATATTTCCAGTAAAGTAACTTCAAATTTTTTACCTACCAAAATCTTTCTTGATTTATGCAGTTTTGTGATAGGTTCTAACGATTCGGTAAATGGTCCCACAACGATATCTTTTGGCTGCAAAAATGATCTAAAGTGCACGTCTTATGATCTTCACCTTTCTTCAGATAAAGGCGAGTTTTAGGCATCGACAATGAAGTTATATATAAGATTTAATATGTTTGTTATTATAATTACATTGAATTCCTTATACAGGTCGTACATGCAGGTCGTTATATGCAACAGGCTCTGGTTCATTGTTGTGTGCTTCCACTAGGAAATCTTCTTCGGTAAAAATATTCCTGTTTAGTGGAAACAGACCTGTTTGACGAAATCCATTGACTGCTCTTTCGCCAGTTTGGATTTTGAGATAAGCTTTACCAAATAGTTCACTGATGTCAAAGTGAGCTATTGGTCGAGTATTTTGCCTTAAAAATTGGCGAATTTCTTCATTGTAATAGGTTTTCAAAGATCCCATTACGGATTTATCAAGTGGTTGCATTTTGTGCGTTGTATGGGGCGGTAAGCACAATAAAGTTACATAGTTTTCCCTAGCAGCTACAATAACATCTAAGTTTCTGGTGTGGGTGTGATGGCCGTCCAAAATCAAAAGGATAGGATTTTCAGTACTTGGTCTTACATAATCTATGAAATGGAACCATTGTGTGAAAATATCGGTCTGAATCCACCCAGAAGGATGGAAGGCAAAAATAGTTCCTGGTGGAGCTCCCTTCTTTATCAATTCGCTGGCATTCTTGCGAGGGAATATAAGCAAAGGGGGCACAAAATTGCCACTGGCACTCATGCACAAGATACAAGTCACCAGAGAGCCTCGCTCTGCAGATGTTAGCGCTCCTATTTGCCGTTTTCCCCTTTGAGAGAAAACTTCAGGGCACTTTGATTGCACTATGCTAAAACCACTTTCATCGACGTTGAAAATCTGATTAGCTGAAAAGTTTTTTTCTTCCATTTGTTTCTCTAACAGATCAAAAAACTCGTCAACATTTTTTTTATTAAAGCCTACTGCTCGTGCAAACGATGTTCCCGTTGGTTTCCTTAGACTTAACACATCCTTCTGTCTCAATCTAAAACGACTTAGCCAGTCCTTTCCGGCCGCATTTTTTAGTAATGAGAAAGAATTTGGAATGTTGTTTCTTCGTGCTAACTGGAAAGCGAGATTACAGACATCCCGCCTTGTTAATCCATAAAAAGCTTTCTCCATTGCCAAGTAATGCTTCACTAGCTCTGTTTCCAAATGGTCTGGCAAAATAGGTTTCCTCCCGAGTTTCGTCTGGCATACCTCACTAGCAGGTCCATTCATCTTAGAAAGTCTGAAAAGAGTGGCACGTGGCACATTGAATGTTTTACATGCCTTCAAATAACCCATCTTTTTGCTTCTAACTGCTATTATTGCTTTTTTCATGTCTTCTTCATTCCACTTTTTACGTAGTGGCGACGTGGTTTTGACCTTTTCTTGCCTTTTTTTAACCATTTTCGGCATTTCTGGAAAAAAATCTAATTTTAATTACTGAGTCAGGTAATATGGAATACTATTTCATAATTCCCGCCTATATAAATTCGGTGGTTAGAACGGATAAAAAATAAAAGATCACTAAAATGAACGATATCTCTAAATCAAAGCTTTCTTACATCATTCATCTACTTAGTAAATTAATAACATCAAATAAAATTACTTTGAAAAGTGTTTAAAATAAAATCTTAATGTACTTACTTCAAAGTTTTATATGGCGGGAAATCACTAGCACTGTCTGAAAAGCCAAGTGGTTTATGCGAATGAGTTAAGCACCCTTGCGAATGAAACTTGAACTTATTTAAATGTTATTATAACAAATCAGCACAGATGGCGCTACTAGTTTTCTAAAAGAACATGGTATTTCATATTACCCGGTGTATTCCATAATCCCCGACTTTACTCTACTTTATTTTAGCTGTCGAAAAATTGATATATGTACTATAGTTAGTGATGGGTAAATTTCCGGAATTTATTTTTTGGGGAATACTCCTGGAAATATATTTGGGAATATTCCCGAACTTCCCACTTTATCGGGAATTTATATTTTCATTTAAAAAAGGCCCAATATAGAGAAATTTTTCGAAAAAAAAGTTTAATTCACTACACGTCAATATACATCAAAGATAAATTTACATTAAACACGTTAAATTAACGTTAGAATCTGCCACTTGTTGGTAACAGGTCTTATAATAATAGTCCCCTTTTACAGGCCATGAAGGTCCATTGGGGTTCGAGCCATCCCAAGCAGCATCTAAGTAGCGGTAACTGAGATCGCAACTTTGATTGAGTAGCTGTTACGTAACTACAACTAAATTTATGACTTTATAGGTTTAATTACTTCAATTTGGAATATTTTAGTAATTATGTAGTTACTTCTACTATTTATTAGAACTATGTAGTTACATTACTTCTAAGTAGCTTTTTAAAGTATGTGGAACGGTATTGCTACTTAGTATAATTACCTTAATGTTGTTGCAACTTCAAGTGATATTATGATTGTAACAGTAACTTGCCAGAAGCTACTTTTGAGTTTTTAAAACTTTAAAGTAGCACCGAAAGTTCCTGCCACTGGTCTGAAACCATTGCTTAACCTTTAAAGTAACTGAACTATACAGTAGCATTGATAGTAAAACTTACGTTTATGCTACCCAGGAGAATCACTTGAAAGTAATTTTAGTTTGGAATTTGGAGGTTAATTGTGTTTTCGCAGTGGTAGTAGTTTTGCAAGTTTTTAATAAAAATGTCAAAGGCAAATGCAATAAGAAAAAAAAGAATTTTAGATATACGTCCACCTTTTATAGAAAATTAGAACAGCAGTTAGGTGAAATCAGTGGAAACAAAATCAACTGTTTACAATACAAAATAGAAAAAAAATAGGGATGAGATCACTGATAAACCATCATGTAGTAAACAAGGGTGAAATATATTCCCCTTTGTTATTTTGTCGCTACAACTTTAAAATGAGCCATAATTAAATAATAATTGTTATTAAGTAGCAATCAGTATAAAAATATTGGTTGTTTGTTTACGATTGACGTTTAAATTTGAGGTTAAGTTCCAATGGAAATTTTGCAGTGACATTAGGAGCTAGAAAGTGGCTACGGAAACCGTATTTTATACTTCGTGGTAACAACAACCTAGAAGTAGAATTTGTTTAGTTCCCGTTACTGTTTATAAAGCGACACAAGCTTTAGACACACATTTTACAGCTAATACTACTTTAAGGTGACATTTTCAAAACAACTCCATATTTACTTGTAAAATGTTGAAGGCTATTAATCAATTTGCAATTTGTTGCAATTGTTAAAAAGTCTTTTACTATAACTCTCAATAAAGATAACAAATCGATGTCAAATTGTGCCGTGGGAATAAAATAAAAATGGTTTCTATCATGTTTATCAATTTATAAGTATTTTTGTCATATTTTATTCAAGACATTTTTTATTAAAAAATATATTTAAAGAAGGCGCGTTGTTATTTTTCGATCGATCATCATCGCATTTAACAGAAAAGTTGCGATGGTTTATGATTTTGGTATGCTAGATCGACAAAATAACGAAACATTTCATCTCTTTATGTATTATGTACGTATTACAAATAAAATAGTAATCCATTTTGTGACACGACCGCGGCATTAGTAGAGAAAGTGAAAGAATATTTGTTAAGTTGCAAGAGTAAGAGAGAACAACGACGCGACACGATGTGTCAAAGAGAAAAAAAGTTCCACGAAAGTAGCAATTACTACGCCGCCACGTTCCAGCTACGTAGCCTAAAGGTAGCTGGACAAGTTCCGGAAGGGTTACTGCAACGTATCTGCTAACCTAGAATTGTTCCCCATTTTGGTTCCAGGCACGTAACAATACCGTAGCAATTACGTTCTTGTGACTAACGGCAAAAACTTTATAGTTCCACCGGTGGTTGCTGGTACGTAGCGGTGACTAAAAATGCTGCTTGGGATTCGTTACTCAAGAGTGATAAAATGGCTAGCTCTACGCACCGACCGCCTATTTATTACCCCAGGAAATGATTTCACAGGTACTCATTTTCACAGGCTGAGTCGACCTGGAAGCCTTAGCTATCTAAACATTCCAATGTATCACTCCTGGGATTCGAACCTAGGATCTCAAAATTGGTAGTTGTGCCATACCCACTGAGCTACCATGGCTTCTAACAGGTCTTAGCTTGCAAAATTGTATTAGGCAGTGTACGCTTTGGCGTGCATTTACTTGCGCTTTTTCACTTACTGGAGTATAAAAAATAAATTTCCATTTTTCGGGAATTTATTGGTGATTTTTATAAATTCCCAAAATAAATTCCCGGCGAGGAGCATTTCTCACTAACTATAGTAGTTTTAAAAATTCTCTACAAACAGTAAATAAATGATAATGTGGACATTAAGAAATTTTACATGCATAAATATAAACATGACAGGCATAACCTAAAATTTATAACTGACGGCTGCTGAATGTTGTCACTAAAGTAAAAAGAGAGAAAAAAGTATCTCTGTCTCAAACAGCTTAGTTTTGTCCTAGAAAGAGATAGAATTTGACGAATTGATAGAGTTTTCATTGAGGAACTCTAATTATGGCATGAGAATACGGTCCATTATTATTAGCTTCAATGTCATTACAGGGTGTGACTCCAACTCAAAGGTTTTTGAAGCTGATGAGAATGCTTGTAGTTTCTTCGATGTTCTCGGTCAATCACGTCAGCTAAAACATAGAGAAGTCTATCGTGTCGTCTATGGTGCATATATACCGCCTCACAATTCTTCATTTGTATTTTTATATATGCAGGTATAAACTCTTTAAATTAGTTTTTGTTTCTGCAATATTTCAGTTCCATTTAATAATTGCAAAAACAAAAAAGAACACAAAATGACCATTCTTCAGAAAAATCAACATAGGGGAAATGGAGGACACGGAGCTAAAAACGTTATTCTTAAGAAGAATAAATATCAGTCGATATTTTTTTAATCAAAAGAAGGTTTGAAATTAGTTTTGAGGACGTCCATTGATGTTTCCTCATAAATATCAGTGCCAGTAACAAATAATCTGTCTACGATTTGGCAGAGCCACCGAGACCGTCCACCACATTACATCCACTTTGTATCTAATAATTAGTAAACCAGTTAGGTAGAACATTCTTATATTTCTATGTTGGATTACGGCACTGTTGCTAATAAAATGTTGCTTGTTGAGATTTAAGATCTTTTCTATTCCTAAATATATGGGTTTTAGGTGAGCTATTATTGTGGGGATGATCTATGGGCTAAGTCATCTGATACAGTACAGACAAATCTAGTTTTTATATACTACTACTATTTTCTTGCTATCTATAGTAAAATATGTATAACTATGTGAAGACTGGTCTAGTCTTTTGATTCACCATCATTGATCATACTTATGACGAATGCTGTTTATCTTCTTCTGCTTTCTCGTCTTCAGTAATACCTCACGGCGCGGCGTTGGTTCCTCAATGCATTTTCTATAAATGTTTCTCGCTCTGCTCATTCAATTAACCTCTTCGATGGGCTTTCCTCTTTTTCTAGGTGTCTGCCTGATATTATCTTCCCACATAACCTCTTGCTTCTCTTCCTTTTATTCGTGTTTCTGGTATCAGTTCGCGGCACCTTCCATTGCCTATGCGTTTAAGATGCCTTACCATTTTAATTGTTTATTTTCCATCTCTTATATGATTGATTGTTGATCCACTTCGTTCCTTACACTTCTATTCCTTATTCTAGCTCTTCTAGTTTTTCCCAGTACTCTTTGCAGATATTTCATCTCCGAGGCCGTTATTTTTGATCGGTGGTTATTTATCATGGCTCATGTATCTGATTCGTATAGTAATGTAGGGGTAAGTATTGTTTTGCACAGTGCTTAGTTCTTCTTTTCCAATGATAGCACTGTTTATCTGGTAGTATAATGTATTTACTTTGTTTATTCTGTTGTTGATTTCTCCATCTATTCGGCCGTCATTTTTTATAATCGTACCTAGTTAGGTACTCATATTTTTCTATGTATTGGAGTGATGTTGTAACACTAGTAGAATGGATATACCCAATTCTCTATCGCTTTTGTTAATATGAAATATTTTACTTTTTTGTATGTTGATCTTTTCCTTTCCAAACGTGTATATTGTGTTGTATTTGTCTTGTATTCGTTGCCATTATTAGAATGCCATCTGCGTCATAGTAGGGTTCATGTTGTAGTATCCTAGTCTTGTTTTTATTACTTTGTTTCAAGTTTTCCTTATTGTGCTATTCATGGTTACGAAGCGCAAGGGGCCGAGACTATTCCCTTGTTTCATTCCTTTTCCTATATCAAATTCCTTTTTGTGTTTGCCGGTTTATTTAGACTACTCCCACTACCCATTTGTTTGTGCTTTTTATTATCCTCGTTAGTTTTGGGCTTGTCGGTAGTTCTTTAAGAGCCTTCCATATGTATTCTCTAGGTACCTGATTGAATGCAGCCTTATAGTTCAGTGAATTCTAACACTAATTCTCTGTTCTTATCTATGATCTTGTTTATGATTTGTCTTGTTGTGTATGTATGGTCTTGCGTACGAAATATCCCTTGTTCGTCTTCTAAATTGTCTCTTATTTTCATTCTTAGTATTTTTTTATGATTTTGGAATACATTTTTAGTAGTACTGACGATAAGCATATTGTCCGATAGTTTTCACAGTTTGTCGTTTTTTTTCCCAGTCCGCTGGTTTGATCTCCCTTGCTCGTTGAAAGATTTATTTTAGCCAGTTACATATTATTTTTATTAATTTTATTAAGTCAATATCATCTTCGCCTGCGGCTTTTCCATTTCTTATGGCGTTTATAACCATTTTGATTTCTTCTTCGCATACTTACTCTTCATTTTCACTTTCGTGTCTTATTTCTCTATCCAGTGCGTCTATGTCCACTTCCTGATCCATATCCACATTTTCGTTGGTAAGCTTATTTTCATAGTCAGGCATTTAGAACCCCAACTGCTGTCATCTCAATTTCTCCATTTTGGTTTAAAGAATGTTATGTAAACCATAAATTTCTGAATTGAGTCTACCAAAGCATCAAAAAGCTCACTGGTTGTGCAAATCTTCCATTTTTTTTATTGTTTTTTTGACATACTATTCCTTAATATTAACAACTGACTTTTTCACAACTTATTTTTTTGTAACACGCTCATTCTGTGCCATTGAAGTCAGTAGTGTCAATAACCTTGTCTTTAAAATTTTTACAGTTTCTGTCTAAACAAGATTCCTTTACGACACGTTCACAACCAAGACTCTTTTTGACTTTGGATTAGACACATTTATGATTTACTGCAAGGTAAGCTTAGAAAAAGTCATAGACATATTTTCGTTTATATTGCATAAACGAGATTCCATTTTTTGAGTGGAATTTGTAACTACATTTTGTTTAATTAATTTTTGTATAACTGGATTAACACTCCACAAGTGGCCATTGATTGGTGGACTAAGAGGTAATACAGAGGGGCTCGAATGCCATATTCTGAATAATCATATTTACAAGCTTCTACGCGGATAGGACTACACATTTTGTTACACTAAATAATTAGAGAAAATTTTATTTATTTATTTTTTTATGCTAAACTTTTCCTCTGGTATAGCTTTGCGTTTATTACGTCATGTTTTTTTTAAAGATCTTGTAAACTAATTTAATAAAAGCGTCATTTTATTACGATCCAATATCTGCCTTATTACAGTGCACGAAAAAATAAAGGCGCTCTAAATTTTGAAAAAATAGATTTATTTATATGGATAGGGCGCTTTCAATCTATCATTTATTATATCGATATTATAATTCGATGTATCGACTCGAAGATACACCATGTCGCGCGATTCAGGTCTCAACTCATTCAATATTTGAATGGGGCAAACATTCCGAGAGGTGCGGAAGGGCAATGTTGCGCCAATAACGTTAACTATAGTTAATGTTATTTTGAAAGTGGATTATTCTCCACTTGGTAAAGGGACAGATACAGAAGGGCAATGTTACGGCAATAATGCACCTGCGTGACAAGTTGTGGTAGGAAACTGTATTTGTTCATTAAATAGTAAAAATTTATTTCATATTATTGTGGAAGAGCAAACATGTTGCTCTTCATTGGTCCTCCTACCTTAAAATGGGAAATATTAAGATAATACTTGCCAATCGATGCTTAGTTTACCAACACGAACAAATTCCTGTTTTATTTCCTATGTTGCGTCTTCCCATAGTGCACCCGGTATATAGATGTAGGTATCGAAAGAAAAGTCGATATATTTCGTTTAATATATCGTTTGATATATATCAATAAATGGACAATTTTTGCCATCCCTAATAACATATCTTGGTACTGGAAACTGCTGTTTACATCTGCTATTTATTTTACATTTATTACATAAAATAGTACCTTTTCTGGAGAAACGCCCAAAACTAATGTCAGAAATTTAAATAATTATTATCTCAATTAATTAATTATAAGAAGAAATACTGACTTAAGGTATACTCTTTAACTATACTTAATCTAATAATAATAAGAGCCTTAAGGAATAAAAAATAAACAAGCAAATAAAAATTTTATTTGCTAATTTTAAAGATCAGTAGGTGTCCAAGACCGAGAAATCTCAAATCATGCAGTAGCTGCAAAGAATAGAAAGGTTCCAGAATTTGGTACAAGGTTTTTTAATATGTAAATCATAGGTGACTAGATAACGGGACAAGTAATTTTATGAAGTATTCCCGCTCTTAAGAGAGATGGGCATTCGCTGCTTTTAAGGCCACTCACTTTAAAAGTTTTTATGCCTACACGTCTTTTATGGTTAAAAAGAATAAAAAAGGATTCTTCATAGAATAAAAACCCGCATACTTACTCAGTAATTTTTAAATGTTGACATTTGAAATTTCAAGACTGATGAAGAAAAAGGGACGGAAAAAATGTATATAAACGGATATTCAAAATTTATAAAGTAATTTCCGCATTTTATGTATACACGTAATGTTGCGTTGCGTTTATATTTTAAGTAAACAATAAAGACAATTCTCTGACATGTTTTTGGAGTTCTTTGCTTCACTGACATAAATATGGATATGAATTGTTAATTTTAATCAAGTGTACTAAATTTAGTTGTTTGAATTAGGGAAGTGTGTAAAGAAACAAACCTAAAAATAAAGTGTTTGGAATACATAAGATGTTTGATATGCGTAAAAGCAAAAGCTTTACCATTTGGTAACTTGATCGTTAGATATTCAAATGAATACTAATTTATTATTCACAATTCACTATTTACTACATCTTATTCTGATAATCGGACATTTAATAGATGAAGGTAGCCTATTTCAAAGTATATACCATTACAGTAAATTATGTCTTTAACGCCATTAATAATAACGATAAAAAATCGTCTATCTTTATCTAGAAACAAAAAAAATGGTAAGTAGTAGTTTTTTCATTTTTCATTGTTGGCGGATTTACATAACATACCTGCCGTGAAGGTTTACCGCCACGGCTCCATTGAGCGAGGAATTGAGATACGCTCAATTAGTGCGTCACTTTCTCATGTGAGTGCTACCAGTACTAATTGTATGGGAGCGAGGTTGATATCCACCCTCTACTAACTTTCCCGGCTAGTGTCGAAGCTATTAACGTGCCACGTAAGACCAACCCCAAACCAAGGTTCCCCTTAGACGAGTCCAGTCATAGTCAGAGACACAACCCCTGCCTGCGGCCGATCTAGAATATTTTAAAGGGAATGGGCTAAATTTTATTGTGTAAATTATTTAGCAAGTTAATCTTTATTTTCCAAACAAGCTTCATTTTATCCAGTGTAAGTTTAGAACCAAAGGGGGAGGGGCATTAGCCCCTCTCTGGATCCACCACTGCGCCCTGCCGGTAAGGAGTAAATACCAATCATCTTTTAATTAATTCTTCTTCATAACCTCAGACAGTTGCCGCCATCTCTTAAGTCCTAGCAGTTTACATTTTGGCAGCCAGTCAACATCTTTGTTAATAAGTATCTCCTAAGTTAGCATAGCATACAAAGCTGATTAGGGAAGAATGTCGGGCTTCCTTTCGTGCGGACCTTATTCGAGCGCATCCCTATGTACCCGATCCGGGAGATTTTTGTTCTGATCGCTAAATATCGCGAACGCTAAGTCGTTGTTTAGCTTAGGAATCGCAAAAATGATTTGATTCGCATCGTATTCGATGGTAGGTCAAAACCCAACGACGGTCTCGTATTAGTCATGACCAACCTCGGTGGACTGTTTAGATGAGTGCGTCGAAACACCGCCCCAATCTCATGATACTTCTGAGCTGAAATCGTCCTCCGGAAACGTTGCCAGTGTCTTCCCTTGATCTTTTCTACATACAAATTGCTTTGTCTTCTCTGTTGTGGGAGGAACGTTTGTGATTTTGGAAAAGTCGATATTTTTGCAGCATTCTGCGATCGATTCTGTCAACAGTCTTTCCGTCCATACACCTGTCGTCTATCTAGGGGACGGCAAATGTGGATATCTTGACCTTCCTTAGGGGAGCGATGTCACGGAAACTATTCCATCCAAATTGACGATCCTATATCTAAAGATGCAGAATTTCAGAACCTTGTAAGTTCTCTGCCTGAAGACGTGTCTCTTAAATCCAGAACAAAAGTTACAACCAAAAACCTAAAACTTCTGGCATTTTCTTTAAATCGCAGCCACAAATCTAATTACGCACTAGAAATTGGTTTGGGAAGTTTTATATACTACCCCCCTAAGTTGTTTGACCCCATTATAGACCTCATCGCCGACTTCGAAACCCACTCGCGAGCATTTCCATCATATTCTGCCCACTGTAAATATCTCGTTGTTTTCTTGAAGCCGGTTTTTGACTTCGTTGCTGCTACTGCTTCCGGTCTTCCTTTCTATTGCTTCTTGTGGGTCTAAAACGCGCTCCAAAGTTTGTATGGCGAAAAGAAATTGAAGCATGTCCCTTTTCTGTACACAATTACACGACTTGCCCAGTTTTATTAAAAACTAATAATATTTGAAAATCGTTGGGACTAGGGTTGTCACCTTTTTATGAAACCAAAAACGACATTTAAGATATGCTAGTAAATCGATATTCACGATATCGATATTAACGCCGTAGACAAGAAATATTGTTTTTTCGAGGTCAAACAGCTTAAAGTGAGACTCAAGACTCAGTTGCGATTATAGTATCTTTGAAAAGTAGATTTCGCGAAACATTAAGAATATTTTCCGTACATTCTGCAGCAAACAAAAGCCACAAAGACATTTCGTTCAAAAAGGACAATTCTTGGTTGGGGCTCGCTCGGTTGAAGATTCGGAACCCAGCGTCATCTTCAAGTTTGATTACCATAATAAGAAAATTTAAACCATTATGCGAGTCCACCAACTAATTTTTCTAGGCAGTCGCAGCAGATTCCGTCGCGATATAACTGTTCAGAAACACGACCGTAGCAAGCGGTTTTTAGAAACATGTTTCCAAGTGTGGTCCATGCTTTAAGTAATTAAATAAATTTGATTTTGCATAAGAGTCTTAGGTGGCTTTGAATAAAACAAAGTCGTTCCGATTGCATTCATTAATGCTAGTACTTGATGAATGAAGCGAGTAGAACACGAATGATTTGCGAAAAGATTTGTTCAATACTACCGTACCAGTAGCAGACCAGAATACTGCAACTACCAATTTTCAAAAACTTCAGGGGCGCCGTAAATCCCAGAGAATTCGCCGGAGACAAAACATGTAGAAAGCTGCCAGTGACTTCTGTGAGAAAAACAGCTAAAAATTTTAATTTAGCTAAGTTAACCATGTTTAAGATCAAGATATAGCGAAGGTGGCCTTTTCAAAATTGTCGTGTCCAAACTAAATCAGGGATGAACTAACACGCGCTAGTAAAGTTTGTCAGAATTGTATTAAAACACGCTACGAACATCATAGATGAAGAAACTTTGCTGATCTAAACAATGTTCCTGGTAAACGATGTTTGCATTTTCGCAAAGCAACTGGAATTAAATACGCCGAAAGCAACCACTGAATCAAAACAGAAAGAATTGTAACTAACAGGAAAATAACAAAAACAAGAGAAGAGTCTCATTGATTAGATATTTTACAACGAAAACACCAGAAAATAGCAACTATGCATTAGAAGAGTGCCCTGGAAACAATGAGCAACTATAACACTCCGGGAAACAATTATGTAGCAGCTGAGATGCTAAAGCATGAAAGACGTAGCAAAAAGGGCAGAATATATGATTTAGAAAGACGTATGATTTAGACGTCCTTCAAAGCGTAAAGTTGACTACCGTTACATATAGTCCAGTCAATTTAGAACAAATTTTCATGAATAGCGGAAAATTGAGGAAAGTCTGTGGATTTTTGCATAGGTCTTCCTGGAGGGCTGTTAAATAACCCCCTAAAAGTCACCATCTGTAGGTGGCGAGCTTGAGGAGATAATGAAGGTAAACCACGCCCCTAACGGTTTTTGTCGGTTTTTGTCCTTAGGTTTATCCAAATGAAGGAGGTTAGGTAAATTAAAGTTTATTTAAATCCCTACCAGAAATGTCCGAATGTTTTTTCGTACCTCACCTTCTTTTTGTGTTATCGAAGAAAGAAGATATGTCATACATAAATGAGCAATTTGCTTCAGTAAATTTGCTCAAGGAACTTTCGGGCGTAACTTTTTGTCGTCTCATATTCGTCATGAAATAGATAAGAAACATTCGTTGAAAGCCGGACGCGATCGTGGTCCAGTCGTATTTTACCTTAGCATCTTTTCGGCAAAATCCATCAGGCGATATTATCGTTATCCTTGGTGCCAATCGGATGAAAGTTTCGTATTGACAAATTAATTTTTAGGAGAGTATACTGTGCTAGTCAATTTTTGTATCCAACCCAATACGTACAGGGTGTTTCGCTTTTTTAGAAATCCTTAGAAATATTTATGTAGGTGCAATTTTGTTGTAAACTAGCAACCAAGATACTAACGCAGAATGTTTTGTATCTTAAATCGTCTGTTAACAGATAATTATAAAGATTTTACTCCACATCTGGCATGCATGCAACGTACTGTTCAATATTAAATTGTAAATGTGGACAATACCATGATCTTAGAAATAAAGGAATATAGAAGGATTTCTAAAATAGTGAAACACCTCTTACGTATTGGGTTGGATACAAAAATTGACTAGCACAGTGTACTCTCCTAAGAATTAATTTGCCAATACGAAACTTTCATCCGATTGGCACTAAGGATAACGATAATATCGCCTGATGGATTTTGCCGAAGAGATGCTAAGGTAAAATACGACTGGACCACGATAGCGTCCGGCTTTCAACGAATTTTTCTTATCTAATTCATGACAAATATGAGACCACAAAACGTTACGTCCGAAAGTTCCTTGAGCAAATTTACTGGAGCAAATTGCTCATTTATGTGTGACATATCTTTTTCTTCGATAACACAAAAAGAAGGCGAGGTACGAAAAAACATTCGGACATTTCTAGTAGGCATTTAAATAAACTTTAATTTACCTAACCTCCTTCATCTCGATAAACCTAATAGTTTCCAAGAAAAAGGACAAAAATTGTAAGGGGCGTGGTTTACCCTCATTATCTCCTCGAGCTCGCCACCTACAGACGGTGACTTTTAGGGGGTTTTTAACAGCCCTCCAGGAAGGCCTATGCAAAAGCCCACAGACTTCCCACTACTTTCCGCTATTTTTTCTAATTTGACTGGACTTATATGGCTTATCAAAGATTTATAGGGAATATCTCATCTACTTTAGAAACTTTTGATAACACGGAACTCATACAAATTAAACGTGGAATAAAACAAGGGCGGAAGAACAATACGGAAGTCCTATTTAAAATATTGAACTGGAAAGGGCATCAATATAAATGGGGGAAAATGTCAAAGTTAAATTTTGCATATGGCATTGTCCAAAAGTTCAAAAAGCCAAGTAACCAAAATGTTACTAACAAGGGCAAAAATGGATTAGAGAGGTAATTGTATGGAGGCCTAGGCAGAAAAATGAAACAGAAGAAGGTTAGGGAATGCATTAAATAGGGAGGCGATCTAAAGAAAGTGAAAGAAAGAGGAAAAAGGGAAGGCTTACATCCAATACTGGATAGATAAAGAAGCTGAATGAGAAATTCAGAAACTATAGTGTTGAGCAGCGGTTACCAACCTTTTTGGCAAAAAATTAAAGAAAACATTTCCCAAAATGAATCTTATAAAAATAAATTTACTTTTACACTACACAAGAGCAATCTAAAATAAATAAAGATCCATTCTTTATAATAACAAAAGTCGGTTTTTGTACCTCATTCCGCTTCCCGCATACCAAACCTCGAACGACTAAAACGGGGACTGACCCGAAATAGGCGGGTACCGAGACCGGAGTTTTTTTTCTTGTCGCCAACCGAACGTCGAGAAAGATGGCAGGGTGGGGTGAGGCGCAGAAGATCATAACCGGGTCCGAGACACATATGGGATTCATCATTCAAAACCAGAACAGTCACCAAAAACCAGTCACCCTCGACAGGGAGGTGAGATATAACCAAAGACGCTGGCGAGTGGGCTTTGGGAGCGGCGGTCAAAAACGGAAATGGGCGGTCGAGAATATTAGGCTCAAACGACCAAGGAGGTAATGTTATAAGGCGTCCAAAACTGGTTTGTACTCACGTCAAGAAAGTCGTTTTTGCTCCTATAAAAAAAACTTTATTTCCGGTAGAAACGATTGGTGTACTGCGTTGGCGAAGATTCCTCAGTCAAATTTTCGCTCTGACCTACCGCAAGGCGGGGCCGTTTTTTGCCGCCTCCGCTGAAACTGTTTACCGGAGACTTCAAATCTGAGACAGGAACTACCCACCGCATCGACACACAAAAAACGTTACGGATCGAAGCAAGTTTTGCGGCCTCGCGAAACCCGGATTTTGATCCTTCGCGTTAATAGAGGGTGCAAGACAAAAATTGTTTCGGTTCCGGTATGCCTAGACCTGTGCGCGCTGGACCCGCTTAAAAATTCTAAATGGGAGATGCTCCTTATTACCCTACTACTACCCTACTACATAGATACGGGTCAAAATTTTAATGTTATAATAATTTTCAAAACATGCAGTTTCAGCCTACTAGAATATTAGATACATTTTATGTATCTCTTTCTTTCATACTATAGTATGCACTTGTTCGCTTCCACTCATCTGTTATATATAACTTTGGCCCCATCGGTATATCAGGCATGTATGTATACAGCGCCGGCTCCGTTTAAATTTACTCAGAGTTTACTCTTAGTCAACTCCGATGAACCATTTGACCCTACTTCAGTTCCACGATAACACGAATTAAAAAAATTATTTCAGTAAAATTTTAAAAAACTGTTTTTTCTCTGTGGACCGGCAAAGATTTCTGACGGACCGGACCAGTCCGCAGATCGGCGGTTGGCAAACGCTGGTGTAGCGAGTGTAGTTTACAGGTGACAATTATTGTAAATTTCTTGTAGCGGAATTTCACATTTTCACTTCTTCTAATGCTATTTTTCAAATTTTCATTAAGGAAGATTAACTGCCTTAACTTAAAACAATCTGTACTTCTTTAATAAGACTGAGAAGGCTATTACAGCTAATTAAAACTCAATATGGAATTAAACCATAAAAAATAATTTTTCTTTAAATTAATGAAACCTCCAGTTTTGACAAATTAATGTTATTATTTATAAACTTGTATTTTTATTTAAAGTATCAACCGAGAAAGCTACAAAAACTCAGGGTGGGCCTTATAGTTAGCTATGCGCGCCCCCTCATTTTCTAATAAACTGTCTGTTAGCAGTAGGCGGTTTCTTCTCTGTGTGGGTCTGAAAGAAATTCAGGAATCGCACAAAAAAGCCTGAAAAAATATCTGCTGTAATTTATACGTTTTTTTATCACTCGGTGGTTCGTTTTACTTGGTTAACGTTAACTTGTCAACGTTAATATTTAACACATGGATGTTGTGACAGATTTTGCGTGGGATATTTTTTGGAAATTAAAATGTTATAGATGCTGATAATTAAACGTCTTTATAGCAGAGACGGACAAAAAATTAGTAAGGCTGTTGAAGGGTCACTTTTTGTAGCCTGCAGAAAAGATAGGTTAAAGGCAGACGGCTGAAAGTGTATAAAAATAACCACGTTTTTGTAATTTCAGTAATATTTAATAACAAATCATATTAATCAGTTTGTAATCGTTTGGAACTATTTAAATAATAAAAAAATAATAAAATTGAAGAGTTTATTTGTTCTACTTTATTAATGTAAAGGTTATATATTATCAGGCCAGTAGCCTCTTTCCATTCGTTGTTAAAGTAAATAAAAATAATAATGGAATTTGTGTTGTTTATTTGTGAAATATTTTTTAATTTTATCTTATTTGTGAAAATATCTCTATTAGTAAAAATGAGGTTATGATTCACCACACCATTGTATTTAAATGTAAAGTGTGTTTCAAAAAAATGACACCTTCCTCCAAACTATGCATTCTATTAGTTGTCATACATAGAGAATATCCCATTAATCAGAAATTTCACCAAATAACAAAGTAATTTAAATGATCATAAATAAACCAGACGACTTTATTTATGTGATTCCACGATCACGAAAATCAGATAGAAATCATGAAAAATAATCAATCCTACCAACTACCCCTCGTTTGCTATTCCCAAATGCATGCGATTATTTTCCGTTCTGCTCAGTTTGCTGTTCATTTTATCGTGACTCATCCGTTTTATTATAATGTATGCAACTGCATTCGAACACACCCAAATTCTGGCCCTAACATTTCGTTAACTGTACGAGAAAACATATCCAAAGCGTTCAATATAAACAAGCAGGACAGAGACCTAGACGCTAAGAAAATTAAATTTGACTGTTGGGTTAACGACCCATCCTAATCTTAGAAGTATTGAATCCACCTCGTCTGTTTTTGAAGTTATTCAAACAACTCTCAATGGTTCCTGAATGTAAATGCAATAAGCAGTCTCAAGTGTTACAAAACAGATTTCTATTACATAAAGGGGCGCTTTGTATACATACACTATAAAGCAGGGTAACCGCCCCATTCTTTTCTCTCTTTTGAAATAGTAGAAAGTTTTACTTTGCAAAAGCAGTAGGGGGTTGTGGTTACTCGCCAATTTTTTTTAAACCATAAAATCATTTTATTGCCTTTTAGAATTTCAATACCTGAAAAAATTTCAATGTATATGGCACCTAAAAAAGGGTAAAAGTTAAAGGATTGAATCCTTAAATGTCTAAAAAGGAAGTGGTCATAAAATTCACGCATTTTGACTTTTGGCAGTATAATAATATTTTGTTTGAATAATAAGAAAAAAGGGTAGCAAAGGTCTGCACATTTTATTATAGTGTCAGTTCTAACCCTTTTGGCCTTGCAAACCCTTTTGCCTTTCGGAAATTTCAGCAGTCATATAAAAAAGAAACCTAGCAATAAACAAATAAAAAAATATTTTAGCCCAAAAACGTTTAGATTAAAAACTTGACAATAAATTGTTTACAAAAATATTCTTATCTATAGTGCTCGTTCTGGAAGAAGCAAATATTAGCAGTGTACATATCACACATTTATCATTATCTAAATGCATATAAAATTACACCTTAACAAAAACTTCTCTATTTTTTGAGAAATGCATTAAACGATTGAATTTTTCCATGAAGCATAATTTTATGTAACATGTACATTTTTGAAAAACATGGTAAGTAATGCCTCAATATTATAGGTTAAGAGTTTCTTTGTTTAAAGTAAATAAAGTTTATCGGGGAAACATAAATTTTATAAAATAATCGTAATTTAGAGTGGAATATAAAAATAACTTACACTTATTGGTTTATTGTCACTAATTCAAATGGCTGTGTTCAAGTAACATCATTTTTTCATAAAAAAAAATAAGTATGATTCATTTTGAGTGAATTGCCTTGGTTTCGATAATTCTGCAATAAGATATCTCTAAATCAGCCTTATAGAAATAAAAAAAACATCGCACGTGAATCCGACAAACTTCTTATTCATACATCTTATAGTTGTCTTATACTGTTTTATATACCGCCAATCCTCTTGTTTGTGCCTTATTAGAATGCAGAAGTTAGAAATTAAATAGGTCTCATTATAATACCCATAGTATACCCCAAAACAAATCATTTTAACAACTACTAATGTCTTCGTCGGACTGATCCAATTTAACCCTGGAGTATTATTTTTCATTTGTGCCACCTTCTACTAGCTTTACTAGAACCGTCCAGGTCCATCTTCCCTAGGGAATCCCATCACCTCTATTTCAGCATGCAAACCTTACCAACTGCCCGGTCGTGTCCATTCAAAATGTGAACTGAGCTAGGCCTAAGAGTTTCCTGGTTTACCTAGGATATGTCTACTCCGATCTATCAATTAAAGACTTGCTGGGACTTCCACAGCGCCTGAATGTCCTTCGTAACCCTAATCCGCTTAAGGGCTACATACCTAGAGAAGCCGACCGACTCCATGAGCCCTGGAGAGTCCGAGTTTATCAAGAATGTCCAGTGTTTTCCCACCAACAGTCTCCAACACCTGAGTCTATCCAAATTTTTGTTTTATGTGGCCCACCTGCGTTAGCCTATCGCGACAATCCGGAGTGCGATACAAGTGTAGTTTCGCTATCGCACTTCAAATAAATCTAGTAATGAAAAAAACAGCACAATAGTAAAATTATTCGAGATCCAAATGGATCACGAGACCAGAAACTATATTTATCCAATACTTCTAAATAAAAAGGACGCTATCTTGATGTTTTTAAGCAATTAAAGTTATGTTTATTCACTTGTAGGTAGAAGAACGTTTTACCCACCGTAGAATATTGCATAATATTATTAAAATCCAGTCATCGGGCTAGAGTATCAATTTTTCGTTCGTGGAGAATATCTTAGAATAACTATTTTGCAAAGAACGAATATTTGCAACGTAGTTTCTGGTCGCGTGTTTCAGTTTCTTAGATAAAATTACCTTTTTCTTTCGATGGCATGTGCTATTAGGGTTTTCTTGTTTTCAGGTTGACAACAACAAAAACATTTGAATTTAAAATTCAAATACGAGGGTGGTTTGATAAGTTAGTGACTTTTTGAATTTCCCGCGTAGTAACTTTAAATGCAACAATGCTAGAGTCACTGCATCTAGTCACCTAGGCCAACTGGTCGATCAGAGTAACGCAGACCGCCGCCATGTTGGGGCAGAGAAAGATGATTTTTAATAATGGGCAAATTAAAACCACGTTTTACGTGTTTGACATATTAGAGGTTTGATCTTTCAGAATAATAAAAACCTTTTAAAGTAAACGCGAATTAGATTAAATTCAATACAGAACAAATAATGAACAATTTCGTGCTTTGTTTGCCCCAATATGGCGGCGGTTTGCGGTACTCTGGTCGACCAGCTGGCCTAGATGACTAGATGCAGTGACTCTAAACACTGCTCCCGTCAACTGCCATCTATGAATAGACTACTGTAAAACTTTGAGAAAGCTGCGCCATTTAGTTTGTGTTTGACAGCCATTGAAAGCAAACAACCTCGTGAATTTTAACGAAAATGGAAAAACGTGAATTTCGTGTGCTGATTAAGCAGCAACAAACCAACACCGAAACCAAGGAAAGACTTATACTATAAATACTATGGGGACTCTGCACCATCAATTTCAATGGTTAAGAAGGTGTTTACTGAGTTCCGTTGTGGTCGTACCAGAACAAGTGACGCCGAACGTTCAGGTCGCCTAAAAGAGGTCGTCACGCCAGAAATCGTGGATAAAATCCATGGAATGATATTGGCCGATCGGAGAATGAAAGTGCGTGAGGTGGCTGGGGCTGTAGGCATCTCAACTGAGGGAGTACATCACATTTTACATGAATATTTGGACATGAAAGAGCTATCCGCGCGATTGGTGTCGCGATTGCTCACACTCGACCATAAGCGCGAGTGTTTGGCGATGTTCAGCCGCAATCCGAACGAGTTTTTGCGGCGTTTCGTTACTGTAGACGAAACATGGATCCATCACACTACACCAGAGACCAAGGAACAATCAAGACAGTGGGTTTCTCCGGGTGAACGTGCACCAAAGAAGGCCAAGGTGGGTCTGTCGGCCAACAAGGTCATGGCCACAGTTTTTTGGGATGCACGCGCTGTCATTCACATCGATTACCTTGAAAAGGGTAAAACGATCATATTGATTTGAAGCAGAAACGATCGCATTTGGCGAAGAAAAAAGTGCTGTCTCGTCAAGACAATGCACGGGTGCACACGTGTGTAGTCACCATGGCAAAAATTCATAAATTGGGCTACGAACTGCTACCCTGCATCCAGCATATTCTCCAGATTTAGCCCCCTGTGACTATTTCCTGTTTCCAAACCTGATGAAATGGCTGAACGGTAAGAGATTTGGATCGAATGAAGAGGTCATCATTGAAACAAACGCCTATTTTGAGGGTCTTGAGAAAACCTATTATTTGGAAGGATAAAAAAATTGTAAAAACGCTGGACTAAATGTATCGAGCTAAAAAGAGACTATGTTGAGAAATAAAACGCTTATTTGCCGAAATAAATATCTTTTATTCAAAAAGTCACTGACTTATCAAACCACCCTCGTATTTTGGGATCTCCAAAATTAATGTAATCGACCGGAGGTACAAAATAGTTATTTATTTCATACTGCCCTGTATATCCTAGATTAGGTCATTCATTTAAGTTCGGGAAATGGCACATTACAGCCCAAGGTCGGAAAGTGTTGTTTAGCAATCCTTCCCGGACTGCTTCAAGAATTCAAAAACTGAATGTTTGTAACTGATTTTTATTTATATAAGTAAACAAAACAAAAACATGTCCATTTGTAACTAACAGTAAGTAACAAATATGTGTAAAGTGGGTGCTATAAATTAAAAGGATGCCTACTAAACAGGTCGGGGGGGGGGGGGGGGTATTGTGTAATTTGACATAATTTAAATTTCATAAATGATGTTTGATAAATGGAAAATAAATATTCAAATAAAACAAATTTTGTTTATTGTTTCTAGCCTTACTTTGTGGAACTCCATAATCATGAAATAAATAAAGATTATTAAAAGTTTCACAGTTTTATTAAAAAAAAAACATAAATTGTTTTAGCAGTTTGAAATAAAACGTTGTACGATACACATCCGTGAAGTTGTTATTAAACTACTCGTTTAGAAATTCCGGGCTCGGTTTATCGTCCATAAATATCTAAGCTCGTACTTTAATAAGTTACTTCCTGGACTTCTAACGTAAATAACTATTGTATACCAAAGCCGCGAATTTCTTTTAGCGTACCAAGAGAATAATTGTCGCCGAGGCCGCTTGCGGCCGACGCAAGACAATCTCGAGGGCGTTAAGAACGCAGTTAGAAAGTAATGTTTACAATACAATTACATGCAAGTGTTTCTCGGTAAAGACTCATAATCGTTGCGGAGGAACTTCTGTTAACATGTGGGTGGATTTGTTTCTTACCTAACGGCCAGGTCTGATGTGGTGCTAGTCACCCGGTGATTAACCTAGACGAATGGAGAACAATCGAAGTGAGGTTTATCCCAGGTGGCTCGTTGACCAATGGGAAACTGCATGCCACCGTGTAGGGTCTTGGAGATGAAAATATGGAGGTCTGGCTTTGGCTGTGCAGTTCCAGTCGTCTGATCCTTAGAAACCTTCTAGAGCACTATGCTTAAGGGGTGTTGATGCAAATAGGATAGCCTCTCACGCTCAAAACTACGTCACCTTAACGGGTGCATACCAGGACTCTAAACAAAGCTCTGTCAGGCGCACACCAGGCCTATAACTGGGAGATCGGGGTGACAAAATCGGACAGTGAAGTCCCAGGTTGTGGGAGTAGTTCTAATGCTGGACAAGGGGTTCGTCCACCCTGTGGGTCCCAGTCACCAGTGGGTCCTGGTAGCATTTGCTTTGCAAGTGCGCTCTGATTGGATGTATCTCAATTACTTCCTCTTGGAAGGAACGTGGAAATTAAGTCTAATGACAGGTGCCCGCCCCACTTAAATACATTTTGAAATTCTGTATACCAAGGCTGCGAAATCTCTTTTTAACGTACTGAGAGAATAATTGTCAATCTCGAGAACGCTGAAGAATTTCGCGTACAAGGTATACACAAAACTTTTATAGTTTTATGCAACCTTAAAAAATATGTACCTAATTAGAAATTCCATTGCTTTAAAAAAACCAGTTTAATTCATTGTAGATAGAACGGCGGCTTTGATATTACAGCGGTTCTGCGGAAATGGCATACATAATACAAATAGTTTCGTAAAAAAATCGTAAAAATGGCTGGAGATACGGATTAAGTTAGTTCGCGCCTGTATTGCGCACACGAAGTATTCACTTAGCGTACAGCTGCACAAAAATACAATATAATAAGACGGCCTTGGAATTACGTTTTTTCAGACTTGTAGCAGGTGAACAAGAATATACAAGAAAAAGCTTAGACAGTCCACTCAAACACTGGCTGTCTTGAACTCGTTAAATTTTGTTTTCATGAACGTAACTTATTTATGAACTAATTCCGATCCAGTTTGCTGTACTCTATTTTGCTTTTTAAGTGTACTTTGCAGATTAAAGAACTATTATACTAATACAGGTTCGGACTGGCCATACAGACTAGAAATCCAGAGATTCCAGAACCAAACCAGCTGGGAGGACTAAACTTCAGCTTGTTTGGAAGCACTAGGTCTGTCAAGTAAAAAGAAATAAAATAACTAACAACTATGTATTTAGCTCCCAGATGGTAGTTATTACATGGTAGCCATATAACCAGGCCGAGACATTTGCTTTCCGATTGTGTAGTTAAGACCACAATTCGGTGTAGTTGTACGTATGGAATCACGAAGAGCGATTCAACACGTCGACTACACTGGGTTGTGGACTCAACTACAGTATCAACAGGGGCAAATATAGGATAATGTAACACTGACAAATAAAAAAAGACGAGCGGCACGGCCAGTAGCTGCAAGCAGCAAGTGTTGACAGGTTTAGCTGCAAGCAAAGATATATCTTTGATTGCAAAGGACGCGAGTTCTACAAGCTGTCGCAAAAAATGCAACGCATACTTAAAACACGGCTTGATGCGCTTAGTACAGGTTTAGGAACTTGGTATAACTACCTATGAAGTGCGCCCTGGTTAAAACTCTCATTCCAAAAATCATGTTAGCAACTAACTGCCCTAAAAAATCAGCAAATAAAGCTGAACAGTTAAGTAAAGCCCAAGCTGCAGGTGTTAATTTAAATTCGGTATTGAAAGATTAGAAGAATTACTTTTTTATGGTAAGGGTACAATTTTATTTTTGGATTGATACCGCTCTCTTACTTTCCTCTCGATTCGTGAAACCGGATTAATATCGATTCGGTTATTAAATTGGAAAAATCATTACGAAATCAATCGTATTTTTTTGCAAAATGGTCACAGTTTAGCTTCGATTAGGTAACTGAGATTTAATGAACTTGGCAACTCTAGTCAATTTGGGTAACTCAAATTAGAAATTCAAAGATACTATACATGAACTACAAACATGCGTGTGTACTTATATTGTCATGCTATCGAGTTAGCAGTACTAATACGTATACTTGCACGTGTTCTGCATCAGTACTTACGTGTGCAAATTCTGGCAGTGAAGGATTGATTAATTTAGGTTACATCCTTTTAAAGCCCAATTTTAGGATCGATCACATGTACCAATTCAAAACACATTAGTTTGTACTCAATTAACATTCTCATTTCTAGTTTAATTTTGCAAATGCAATAAAAGAAATGAAAACCTATTGAAAATCAGCTTCTCCTTTTCGTTTCTCTTTTTAGTGTCTTCCTTGGGGGACATTTGGTGATTGTAGGGCAGTGATTTGTAAAGTCTTAATTTCATGTTATTGTGATGTACTTACGTATACAGTATGTTCAATTTGCTACACTTATTGACACCTTTTATTTACATGCCTATTATCGTAGTCTGTAAGGATGGCAAATAGGGAATTCAGCCACACTCTCTGAAAACTAAGAATTGACATTTAACCTTGAGGGCTTTCAATATTCCTAACTTTCAGTGTTTGAATCTATGAAAAGTCTAAAACTAAAAATGCTGTGAACTGAGGCAATCGGAACAAAATTTTAAAGATACAATGTGTGTAAGTGGAGTATTTAGAAATTTTTTCGAAGGGTAGGGGGCTACTCCATAAAAATTCCGAATCAAAATACTTAGATTTTCACATAACATAGTTTTTGACATAAATGACTTGGACTATTAAAACACTTTCGGAGTGGGAACTCGTTGGCTCATTAGCCTCCTCCTAATTACGCCACTTATGTGTATAATATTAAAACTATAATATAAATATACTTAGAGCCGGTATTATAAAACTTTTTACTTCCTAGATAAAATTTACTTTGAGAGTAAATTCATTTGCTCTGTCAATTTCATATGCAAATTGACAGAATAAATTAATTTACTCTCAAAGTAAATTTTATCTAGGAAGTAAAAAGTTTTATAATACCGGCCCTTAGTTAATTAAAAAAATTTATCAAAAGTTGACCAGCAAAAGATTGAGTATGTCTCTTCTTGGATTTCGAACATTCTGTAAACTACTTTCAGTTGTTTATATTCCCAGCAGAGTGTTTTTTTTCTGACTTGTGAAATTAAACTAAAAAAAGTGACAGTTGTGTTAATTATAGTTAATAGTGTTTTATGTTTTACCTGCATATTATTTGTTATCTATACCCTTCATATGAACTATATAAACAAGTCCATAACAGCCAGGGCATTATAAACGGGTAGTATAGTTTATAACGCCCTCTCAGCGTTTACTTTGCAATAGCAGCCGGCGCTACACTCAATAGTAATTAGGATCATTAGGCCAGAAACTATGTGTTTGCGTACGAATGTGTTGCGATACAACAAGTAAAGAGTATTTGCAACGTAGTTTCTGGGCGTGTGATCTACGAATTATTTTGTGCTGACTTCTGCAGAAATTCTTTAGATACAATTAATTTATTCTGTAGATGACGTGCTATTAAGATTCTTTCCTATTGATAACAACCAACAACAAAAACATTTGAATTTAAAATTTTATATCTGTTAGACTTTTGCAAATTTAGTAAAGTTGTTACCATTCGACAAATATAAAAATTGCTAGTGTATAAAAATTTAAACAACGTCCTTGAATTATAAATTAAAACTAATTTTCTGCTTGTACATATTCTCGTGAAAAATAAAATCTTGTATGCACCACGAGCGTAACTAGATGATAATGCCCTTCAAATGACTTCATCGCCCCTTTGGCATTATCATCATCGTAACACCCTTGGTACATAAATAACTATTATCTTGTGTAGACTGTAGCCCCAACAGTTATGATCATTTACGGTTTGGAAACGAATTGTCACTTTGACATTTTAAACTACGAATTTATCAGTGGAGTACACGTACTCCACTGATAAATTAATTAAATACTATCACGATAGTATTTAATAAAATCTGGTAATTCTCTAGAAACTGTTAAACAAATCAGTTATAAGAACACAACAGGAAAGGTAAAAACCAGCGGTAAATCGGCGTATATACCATTTTCATTTAATAAAAAATATATGTAAGTATGTATTTTATCTTACAAAACTTATTATCGAAATGTTACAAAAATACCACGTATACACCACTGATAAGTTTTGAGTTTAAAATGTCAAAGTAAGAAATCGTTTCTCAACCCGTAACTGGCCAAGTAACCCTCTGTAGCTCCTAGCTCCCCCCTCAGCAATTAATATTGAATTTATGCTGTTGAAAGATTTCAAATTTGTGGCATCACTGATAATGACTTCTAATCTACTAAATTACTGAGATTAGAAATCCATAATTCTCCAAAACATAGAAGCTTTGAAACTTTTTTAAATCTTTTGAGCTTTCAAACTCAAGTTCAAAATTAGGAACATTTTAGTTATGAAATTTCGAAAAATTCGTAGTATAAAATTGCAAAAATTTTTCCAACTACTTAAACTTAATCGATGAAAATTAATTGAACTTGAATTGTTGTTTATAACGCTTTTGGTATCTGAAACTTAACTTTAGAAGCCGAAACCTTTAAAATTCTCAAGATTTAGCTATGGGTATTTGAATGGTTTCAATACATAAAACATAAAATCTTCAAACTTTTTAAAATTCCGATGTTTGAATCTCCAAAACCTGTGCTTTAAAACTTCAACACCTAACCTAACCTAACCTAACCTAACCGAAAATTGAAACTGAAAATCTCCATCCCTAATTAAATCTATGAATCTTTTAGGTTAACAAGCTTCTGAAATTTTTGCAATATTCGCTCACAGCCTTTTTTTTATGTCTGTAGAGTTTAAATTCCAGGATTTCGCGCCGGAAGTCATTGGTGGAGGGGGGTATATCAATCGGAAGCTTGACGACAACTAAAGCATTTATTATCGAACTGTCGAATTTTAATTATGAAATAAATAAAGATTATTAAAAGTTTCACAGTTTTATTAAAATATACCTGACAATATTGTTTCGACAGCTATGCTGTCATTATCAAAGGTAATATAATTATAAACAAACACGTCGCTAAGGTAGATACAAAATAGGTAACTAGATAAAATAATAATAATAATAATAAAAATTAATAATAAAAATCATAATTAAACATCTAATACTTCCAGTAACGGAGAATTACTGAGCTCAAGTTGTTCATTCATTAAAGGTACCCTGAGTTTGTGTTTGTATATCTCAAAGGCTTCTAAAATGTCTAATTTGCGTTTGTTATTACAAAAATGTAGGAATTTAATATTATTTTGAGGAGTCATTGTGTGATTTTGTTCTAAAAGGTGTTTGGCGTAATTCGATTTTTCAGGATGTTTATTTTTGTAATGACGTACGTGTTCTTTATATCTTATGTCAAAATTTCGAAGTGTTTGTCCAATATATACCGAACTACAAAAAGAACAATTTAAACGGTAAATGCCCGATTTCATGATATCATGTGTTCTGTCTTTAGCATTAAATAAAAATGAAAAAGTGTTAGTGTTGGTTTTAAATGTTATTTTATAATTGTTGGTTTTTCTTAGTATATGTGCAATTTTTTCTGATATTTTGCCAAAATATGGTATAGATATGTAATTTGTGTCTTCTGTTTGATTGTCAATGGGATATATTCTTTTGATAGCTAACCTATAATCTTTTTGTTTAATTAAAGTGTCAATCATGTTCGGATTATAATGTAAACAACTAGCACATGCAAATCATTATAATCCGAACATGATTGACACTTTAATTAAACAAAAAGATTATAGGTTAGCTATCAAAAGAATATATCCCATTGACAATCAAACAGAAGACACAAATTACATATCTATACCATATTTTGGCAAAATATCAGAAAAAATTGCACATATACTAAGAAAAACCAACAATTATAAAATAACATTTAAAACCAACACTAACACTTTTTCATTTTTATTTAATGCTAAAGACAGAACACATGATATCATGAAATCGGGCATTTACCGTTTAAATTGTTCTTTTTGTAGTTCGGTATATATTGGACAAACACTTCGAAATTTTGACATAAGATATAAAGAACACGTACGTCATTACAAAAATAAACATCCTGAAAAATCGAATTACGCCAAACACCTTTTAGAACAAAATCACACAATGACTCCTCAAAATAATATTAAATTCCTACATTTTTTGTAATAACAAACGCAAATTAGACATTTTAGAAGCCTTTGAGATATACAAACACAAACTCAGGGTACCTTTAATGAATGAACAACTTGAGCTCAGTAATTCTCCGTTACTGGAAGTATTAGATGTTTAATTATGATTTTTATTATTAATTTTTATTATTATTATTATTATTTTATCTACTTACCTATTTTGTATCTACCTTAGCGACGTGTTTGTTTATAATTATATTACCTTTGATAATGACAGCATAGCTGTCGAAACAATATTGTCAGGTATATTTTAATAAAACTGTGAAACTTTTAATAATCTTTATTTATTTCATGATTATGGAGTTCCACAAAATAAGGCTGGAAACAATAAACAAGAATTTTAATTAAATTAATTTTTGTAACTTATGAAATTTTAGTAATTGTAGTATACATATGTAGGTAGTTGGGTAGCATGTAGTAATTAATATTATTATTGCAGTTTGATATAATCGAAATTAATATTTTATACGATTTTATAAATAATCTTTAGGTAGGTGCAGTTGGATATGAAGTTGAAAATATTGTTTACGTCTTTAACTATCATTTGCACTACATATTGAAACAACCCGTGAAATGATTTAATTTAATATGATTTAATTTGCAGACAAAGCTGCGGACGGGAATAATTTATTTATAAAACATAGAAGACATTTCCTAACTCATTGTTACATAAATTAGCCGCAAACACATTTTAAAACAAACAAACAATATTATTCAACTAAATGCGAGCAAAGCCGCTAGCGGTAAATATCGTTCATAATCCCATAAGCTCTTCTGTCATCTTCCGCCCTGTGTGCGGGTGCAATATACCAGAAACACCCATCAGAATAAAGCCTGCGGAATAAGATATTCAAATAAAATGTATTTTTGTAAATTGATACATTCAAATAAATTAAAATTGACTGAAGAGCTTTGTTGGATCTATTTACTAGAAGTTCGGCTGTTTTTTTTTGTGTGTGGAAACTAACCACCGAATTAACTCATTAAGAATTATCAATCGAATCAACTCCGATTTAATCGGATTTAAGTCTAAAGTATGCATAAGTAAGTTGTGAAAAAACTTTATTCCAAATAAAGGGTCATTTGACCGTAAGCGCAATTAAAACTAACCCATCAGCTTCTCAGGGAAATTAATTTTAAAAATATTTCTATCCCTCATCAATATTTAACTAAATACGTTAATTATAATTTCACTTTTTTCATATTTTATCAAATAAATTGTAGAAAAGAATAAGCTTTGTTTAAGTGTTTAGGATGGTACATTTTCAAGTTATAATAAATAAAAAAATAAATAATATTAATAAGTAATAAGTTTGTTTCCTTACATACTGGAAATGTTTGAAAAAATAATTATGAAGACGTGCTGTACTGCTATAGTCACGCATCACCCTGTAATTCCGAATATTATGTCAAAAAGTGCGAACTTTAAAAACAAAATTATTCAGTTTTTGGAATTTTTCCAAAAATCAGTACTTTACCTTTTATCGAATTTATTCCTTACTTTTAATTCGCATTGTATAGTTTCGATTGTATTGAATCAGAATTGCGGAATTTCTTGAGAAATTACGTGATGATTACAAAATTTAATCGTTTGGTATAGTTCTTTAATTACAGTACACGCTCCCTAATTCGGGTAGATATAGTTTTCGTACAATCGGATTATGGATAGGTTGTCAGAATTAAAGACGTAGATTTTTAGTTTCATTTAATTTTATTTACAAACTCGACACCATTAGATTACAAGCTAGATTTTTATTGTATGCATTTATTTAGATACATACTATATAAAATAAAACTTTACCAAATGACAACGTCACAGGGTGTTTAGATTTTTTTTACAGGGAGCACACTTCGTTTTTATGAACATATAAATTAATAATTTAGGTACCTACGGACTATCAAAGTTCACGTTAAAATAGTAAACAAAATATATGTACCCACAAAAAAATTTGTACCAATAATAGATTTTTATACAGTGTGGTGTTAAAGAAAGGAACAAAATTCATAATTGCGTTATTTAATGTTTTCATTTTTTCAAGCAAAACGCTCGGACAGGTCAATTTTATTTCTTAATTAGCCACCTTATGACATAAAGATTTTACTTATGATGTTATGTATTTTTGCATAATGACGTGATCATTGGTTTTTTAAATGACAACCCCAATTTTTTTGCTGGTTTTTATAGGCCCAACTACTTAAATGATGGTGTAAAGAATTGGTACCTTAGATAACTATTTTTTGAGAAAATAACACACTTACTGTAAGAAATAAAAATCTAACTTTAATGGAAGAAAATCTTAATTAAACCCAAAAACAAACAAAATTTAGGGCAAGTGTTCAAATTGCTCTCCGTCAACCATTTGGCACTGACCGATACGAGTGTAAACACTTTGTACACTTCGCTCAAGGACTTCAGGAGTAATGTGCTCCACTTCAGCACGAATTCTTTGCCGTAGCTCTCTAAATTATTTGGCCTATTAAAATAAACCTTTGATTTTAAATAGCTCCACAGAAGAAAAATCTAAGGGAGTCAAGTCTGGGGAACGCGGTGGCCACTCAATTGCTCCTCGACGTCCTATCCACCTTCCAGGAAATGTGGCGTCAAGATATTGACGGACGTTTATTCCAAAATCTTGTTGAAACCAAATATCCTGATTGGGTACATCTGCTTCGTGATCATTTGGAAACATTAAAGTTAAATTTTTATTTCTTACGGTAAGTGTGTTATTTTCTCAACAAAATAGTTGTCTAAGGTACCAATTTTTTACACCATCATGTAAGTAGTTGGACCATCTATAAAAACCAGCAAGAAAAAATTGGGGTTGTCGTTAAAAAAAACAATGATGACGTCATTGTGCAAAAAATACATGACGTCATAAGTAAAATTTTTATGTCATAAGGTGGCTAATTAAAAAATAAAATTGACCTGTCCGAGCGTTTTGCTTGAAAACATTAAATAACGCAATTATGAATTTTGTTCCTTACTTTATCACCACACTGTATAAATAAAACTGCAACATAAATTATCTGAAATGGATAATTCGCAGTCACTTCAATTTGTTGTAATAATAAACATAATTATTGCTGACTTGGACTTAATTTTATTTTCGTTATAATTTACGGATCTTATTACATTGGAAAGTATTTTAACCGAAAACCGTTATTAAAATTCGTGGTTTTGAGGATGTTCGGATTAATGATTGCCTGGATTAAAATATGTCCGAATTGAAAAATTTATTTTATTTTATTTATTTATTTTAATTGCATTACATTGTGTTCGCTTTTTGGGCGGCAATCTAGATTTTGAGTATAATTTCAAATTTTGATAATTAATCAATCAGTATCCTTACCGAGGGGTCTCTCACTCCCAAAAATTATGTACACCTATTGCCGCTTTACGGCAATAACTGTCTTTATTCCCGTATTCTCACTTATTATTCCCGTATTGCCGTTTTTATTCCTTTATTTGCGTCTGTATTGCTGTATTCCCGTCTCTATTTCCGTATTGCCGTATCTATTTCCGTATTGCCGTATTTATTTCCGTATTGCCGTATTTATTTCTGTATTGCTGCATTAATTTCCCTATTGCCGTGTTTATTTCCGTATTCCATGCATGATTTTAGCAGTGGGTGTATTTGAATGAAATGTGTTTTATTATTGGTTTTATTGATAATGTTGCAAAAGGTCGTAGCTGATTTTGAATGGGTAAACTCCAGTAAAATTTACAGGACCATAAAATATAAATTCCGAATCTACTTTCTGAATGTCGCCTTCATTGGGCTGTATGAAGTTTTCCAAATCTTCTTTCAAGAATTTTTCTTTATCAATATCCAAAATTCGTCCAATGTATCATCGGTTGTCGTAAAACATTACATAATATTTTTCTAATTTCAGCTTTATCTTTCATTTTGTTTCTTGTATGTTTCCTTCCTCTAAGTCTGATTTTTCTGATTCAGAAAATTCTGATTCTGATGAAAGTGAAATTACTTCAAGGGATTCGCTTGATTTCGGTGTAAGTGAACAATCGGTCTCGAGCGTATAGAAATGCATCGATTACAAATAACGCTTTTAAAAATATAAATAATTAAAACCTCGCAAAACTAAAAATACCTGGCAAATCTACATCATAAAACTTTTAACTTGGAATTGCGTAGATCGGTCCAGTAGAACTCTCAAACGAAGCGTAACAAAAATAAGCCTTGTGTTTTAAATAGGTATAAAGTATTTTAAATTCATGGTATAAAAATCTAAAGAAAATATAATATCAAAGCGGTCTTGGAGAACTCGTAAAGGATAGCTATGGCGGCATGCAAGGGTTTGTCTATACATCAGAACAATTCGAATATTAAACACTCAATGATGGATGATGAAAGGCTAGACTGCACCGGCTGCAGCCACCGACATGCCCTAGCATTTGTAATTAATTTATTGTAGCACTTTTAAATACTGCCCGCGTTTAAATACAGAAATTATGAGAATCTAGAGATATTGTTTAACAAATTTCTTGAACCCGTTTATTAGTATTTCAAAAACATGACTGATGAAAAATATGTGTTTGAAATCGGCAGTCAAATATTCAGTTACTGTACGTTTTTATGTAAGTTGAAACTGTTGCTTCAAACCAAATTATTAATAAACCAGTAGATGTTTATAACACAAATTTAATGAATTTTGTTGCAAACACTATTTTATAGATACGTTTATTGCAGTTTTTATAGTTATGTACGTAGTGAACTAACCTAAAAATTAAATATTGTTGTTTTAAATTTTCTATAACTTCACAATTTCAGAAAATAATTTTTCTTATGCTCTTATCATTCATGTGGTAATCTTAGTACTATTTTACCTATTTTGATTTGATTTTTGTTTACTATTTTAAGATTTTTATATTTTTTTGAGTATTATAACAACTGAAATATAAAATTACAACTGCTAGAGACAGCTACAGCTCATATCGCCGACTTCAACCCCTAGTTGCTAGTGATAGAAATGGTTTGTCTATTAAGCGCAATTCCAAAAGTTTACACGCTGGGAACTAACAAGAGGGCGCTGCAAGTGGATGGCTTTTCTCGAAATAATTTCTTTAATTTTTGGATTTAAAAATTAAAAAATATGAAAAATACTAATACACACAGTGTATAAATATTCGTATTGTTCTGAGGTATAGACAAACCCTTGCATGGCGCCATAGTTCTCCTATACGAGTTCTACAAGACCGATTTGCTAATTGTTTTTCATAAGCTTTGACATCAAAATAATAATAAGAGTTGAAAGATTAATTATTATTTTCGTGAAAGTTATCATATTTGGTCCTCCAAATTTCAAAAAATACTAATTTTGAATACCACATATTGCTGAACTCAGAAAAAAATATACTTTTTATTTCTAGCAAGAAAATAAGGGGATTCCATTTAAAAGTCGATGACTTCATCGGCCGTCGTATAGTAGTAAACAAAAAAATTTAAATTGATGTCCATAAAATTCGCAGGAAAAAAAAATAAAATTGACGTGTCCGACCTTTTCTTCCAAACAGTGGTAATACAGAAAATATGAATTTTATTCATTAGTTTATTTACACACTGTATAGTATAAGGAAATCCTTCAATCAATTAGCCTTTTAACCGTTATATATTGACGGGGTAAGTGTCTTATTACGATTCTTAGAAACGGTGAATGATTTTCAATGTTCAAACAAAAAATAATTACTTGCCGTTATTATTTCTCGGCGCACACTACAACATATACTCGCTTCTTCAGAAAACCACCTAGATTTTTAAACGCGTTTGAGATAAAATGCGTAATGGAAATTGAGAAGAATGGAGCGTGTTATTCCTATTGCCGAGTTTATTTCTCAGTATTGCCGCGTATTCCCCATTTATCGCCGCGTATTCTCTATTTATTGCCGCTTATTCCTGCGTATTCCCGTTTATTTCTGTTTATTGCCTCTTATTCCTTTGTATTCCCGTTTATTTCTCATATTGCCGAGTATTGCTCATTATTTCCTACTCATAGCAATTTATTCCCGAGAAACTGTACACCTATTGTCGAGAGTGAGAGACTCCTCGATCGTTACTGACTATTATTATCGTATAGTCATAGTGATCATTAAAAATAATGAAATTAACATTTTATTTAAACTGCTATTTATCCTTTACATATTCCTCTTTTTATTCATGCTGAAAATGATTTCTGAACACTATGGTAAATACATTTTCTAATTAGGTTACTAATTTGTTTCAGGCAAGTAATACACAATCGATGTAAGCTCATTCTCATAATGTGCAGAATCTTATCGAAATTGTGTTTGCTTTGGAAATAAAAAGAAACTCCTGTTTGGTTGCTGGTTTATAGAAAAAAAAAGTATTACAAACTGTTATAGTTTCCTCATTTAGATATAACCCGCATTTTTAAAAGTTCATCAATATCAAGTACTGAACATATCAAAAGTTCGGCAACATTCAATCGTGTCAATGAATTCAGAATTTCATTATGCAATGTTAGTTGTTGATTTTGTTGAAAATCTCGTTAAATAAATAAAATTCCCAATATATGGTTACCAATTTTTGGTTACTGTATTATGGTTACTATGGCTATGAAGCTGAATTAGATTTATATTGAAATAGCCTACTCTGTATATTTTTTACTCCGACATTTAATTTGCTTTTCATTTTATTTATTCAAATCTTATTTACAAAAATATTATTACCGAATTGTACTTTGCTATATAATCCATAGTCTCATTTTTTAAAGAGATTTTTGACTTGACTTGAAATTTAAATTGACACTGGGCTCAAAAAGTAAATGTAAATGAAATATCACGTACTTAATACCTTCTCATATTTTATCAAAACAATACCAAATAGAGCACTTATCACAGAATTTTCCAAAATTACCGTATTTTTGACGTTTTCGTTAACGCACTTAGAAATCATGTTATATGTTGTACTACACTGATTTATAAAAGTTTTTAAATGCTCCACAGCACTACCGTAAACTAAGTAAAAACTTTGCATAGAATTAAAAACTTTTAATAAATAAAACTTTTCGGATGTTAACACTGCTCTTTATTCAATTCTCCTGTACTTGATAATAATCGATGTCCCTTACCATAAAGATTGCAAAGTCCAAAACTTTTTCATTTTTCTTTCTTAGACCTGTTGTAATACCTTTATATCTTCTTCAGCCTCTATGAATAACAATAATCAATATATTTCGTATCAAAAACTTTATTTGCTACTATTAAATGAGTACACATGGCAGCAATAATTCCTGAATTCATTATTTCGCACTGTCTTGATTTTAGATTGATAAATGCAGACGAATTTTCGGTAAGAGTTCCTTAAGAGTAACCTTCTTTACTCAATTACAAGATTTTCACTAAAGTATCTTGCACATTTGTTATGGAAGAAAAATGATCGATCGTTTTCTGTAAAATGTACATGATCTCGTTAAGTTGATTAAAAATTATCACTGCGCCTAAGAGATGATTAGTTCAGCGGCAAGTTGCGTTTAAAGTCTGCAGTTTTCTTCTCATTAGATTGGATTTCTGTTACAATTTCGGGTCCCCGGCGACCGTAATTGCGAAAACTTTTAATCAAACTCTTACTGGATGCATCTGCAAAGTGCGCAAGGTAGCTTTGAAGCTCTCTTTACAATAGTTTTTCACATTTGTCAGTCTAGATAATAATTAAAATATTATTTATTTACAAATTTCAGGACGAATCAAACTGAAATCTCTTTTATTGTTGCATATACGAACAAAATCAGGCAAATGCAAATTTTTTACTGAAAATCCTCTATTCATCAATGGATACTTTGAACTAATTGCATTAAAGAAAAACGACTATCTAGATATCGATAGACGTATTTAACATTGACTAATTACTTTTCGTTAAATACATTCCAATCTACTGCCGAATCAATAGAAATTTATGTGGTTATTTACAATATAGCCCAAAAGAATTTGCCTAAATACTTTTAAACATTTGTTTGGCAATTTAATGACAAACATATTATTTTTGTTAAATATTGGAAAAATATTTATTTTTTCAATTAAATAAAAATTAGACTCGCGAAAGTAAAAGGATGCTTTTCTGTTTAGTCATTCCTTTCGTAAATTCGGAGGTTACCGGTCAGAGCTTTTCGTACATTTATTAAAATAGAACAGAATAAATTACGCCAAAACCGATTTTTGTAAAAAATTTTCAATTGATTGATATAATCTTAAGATGAGTGATTTCGCAGGTTTTTCCCAAGTGTATTAGATCCTTCGAAATTCTATGCAAATTAAAAAATATCAAAATTCTATTTTTATCTTATTGCCATAGCATTGCTAAATAATGAGACTAAAGGTTTGCTTTCATTTTGTAATGAATAATTAGTCTGACAACACATTTAAATTCCAAGGTTTTAGTCGAATCACATCAAAAGTTAATAATTAGCGATTCAGCTTTTTTTAAGTCCACGTACTAGAGATTATGAAACAATTATCGGACCAATTTGGAAAAAAATTTGAGAGGCTTTGTCCTCGAAAAATAGCTGGTTTTATGCTAATATATCCATTTATATTTGTAGTCGGAAAATTTTGATTTGAACTTAAGTAGTTTAGAATGGTCTTGTTTTGTAGATATCCTCAAACTGTAGGTAATAGCAACAACTGTTTGTTAAAATATTTTTTGCACTTTTCAACTAATAACACTCATTATTGTTTATGCACACTGATACTAACAAAAATGAAAAAAAAACACCAAACAAAAACACACTACAAAATGAGATGTATCGATCCAAGCGCTACAGGCTCCAGGACTCCCAGGATACTCAGCCTCCCTTGTACACATACAAATCGCGGATCCGCGAATGGCCGCGAATCACAAAAGCACCCGCTGTCCGCAAGTGCCACGATAAGTTCGCGTCTGCTCGGTTTTTGCACACCACAGTTCGGGATATTTGCCTATCCCACGATTTGCAATATTGTGGTGGTCAGGATTTTCTGCTTACGCCACGGCCAATGTCCTTAGCGTAGGTCGCTTAACTAGCGGTATTTTGCGTATTTTGCGAACGTTACTTGAATCGCGACAACAGGACCAGTTTTTGAATACTTTTGGCGCGTCTTATGCATATTGCAAATTTAAATACGTCGATCGACTGATGTTTACCAAGTGATTTTGTTAAATGTTAAACTGTTTGTGTTATTTTATTATTGTGTGAATTTATAAACAATGTTTTTGCGCGTTAAATGTGGATCACAGTACTAATCAATCCTTGATATCGTCAAGAAACCAATAAAATATATTTTTAAAAACTTATATCTTTCATTTTAACCTTTTAAAAGTGTTTAAATAAAATCTTTAATAATTACTATTATATTGTTTTTTCCAACACAAAGAAATTGCATATCCCAAGGATATCATTTTTTGGGATTTCCATACTTTGTTATTTTTTGATTACCGCGTGACACTTAAATATTTAGTTAAGTTGCCTTAATATGAATTTTATTAAGAACAATTATGGGACACATTTCTAAAAGTGCTTCGTCAAGCTCAAGATCAATGGTAGGTCTTTAAAAGGTAAGTACAATTAGGAAGGTGAACGCAATTAACTACAAATTAGCCAAATTATCATGGCGCTTACGTCTTTACCTAAAGAAAAAAAAAGTGCCAGCCATTGGCTCCATTAAAATCATTTCACAAATGATGTTGAAATAATTGCTTTTGTGCAACCGTCTGGATTTCAGTATCATTGACTGATAAGGATAATGAAGCGAAGGGGGGCTTGGTGTATTTATTATTCTTACTATTATTTGTTATTTACTTACGTACGTTGGCACTTCGCATTTTCGGCGTTTTATAAAACTTGTGTGGTTTCCTCTTTTATCGGTTATTGAAACATAACTTTTGACTTTTGAACTTTGTAGTTTTGATAAAACAGCGAACGATCTAATTATATTTTGATTAATGTGTTCGTTTCGTGGATAACTGGTCGTAATATACGCTATATTTAAAAAATGCTAAGCAGCACAAACCTTTGCTTTAGTACTCGCCTTATCTACAGCGGCGGTTCGTACGTACCCTTTAGGAGGTTCTGTCAGCGAGCGGCAAGCGTTGTATCCTGCTAAGTGCAGCAAAGCAACCGGTTAATTCACTTGCCGCTCGCAGATAGATCTAAACGTACATATAAACCGCCACTGATAGAAACGTATATCAATCAATCAATTTGCAAATACGCTATTTAGGTGTATACTGATATATTTTTTAAATCAAACTAACTAATATTCGCAGAGGAATATAATTAAAAAAATCATAATATTTTGATATAAAAAGTTTGCAGTCCTTAAATTGAGAGTCTGCCAACATATAATTTACTTGTTAAATATCTTCTGTAACCATCTATAAATTTAGATGTATGATGAGTCTACAGCTCTAGAAAAAATATTTATTGAAAGCATCCAGACATAACTAGAATTCTAAATTACACTTAATAAATTGAAGAAGAGTGGGGAAGAGAATAAAAACAGTCTCATTCACACATATATTTACTGCTAACTAAAACTTCAGAAAACACTAAATAAGATTCGATTATATTTTCAAGTTGGGAATTGTAAAATACGCGATTGTAGACGCAACGCTTTTGTCTCATTTTTACCGTGCAATAATACTCGAATGCAAAAACTATTAACAAATTCAAAAGTGTTTTCTGAAGTTTTAGTTAGCACTAAATATATGTGTGAATGAGACTGTTTTTATTCTCTTCCCCACTCTTCTTCAATTTATTAAGTGTAATTTAGAATTCTAGTTATGTCTGGATGCTTTCAATAAATATTTTTTCTAGAGCTGTAGACTCATCATACATCTAAATTTATAGATGGTTACAGAAGATATTTAACAAGTAAATTATATGTTGGCAGACTCTCAATTTAAGGACTGCAAACTTTTTATATCAAAATATTATGATTTTTTTAATTATATTCCTCTGCGAATATTAGTTAGTTTGATTTAAAAAATATATCAGTATACACCTAAATAGCGTATTTGCAAATTGATTGATTGATATACGTTTCTATCAGTGGCGGTTTATATGTACGTTTAGATCTATCTGCGAGCGGCAAGTGAATTAACCGGTTGCTTTGCTGCACTTAGCAGGATACAACGCTTGCCGCTCGCTGACAGAACCTCCTAAAGGGTACGTACGAACCGCCGCTGCCTTATCATACTTGTTAGCGGCAGCTTGGGTTGTGATAACGCTTTTAGATTTTTAATATTATGCATATTTTAGTCAGGGTAAAAATATATTACTTTTCTTTTTTATATTTCTATATTTAGCTCGTTTCTTTCATTCTAATAATGCAATTATCTTCTAAGGTACATACAAATATAAATTATTACGCACAGTTCTATTTATAGTAGATAATAAATACGTGATTTTTGTCACCAATGATTTGTTAAAAACAAAATATTCCTATGTGTTGATAAAAATCATTACTACCATGGTTATTCCATCGTGAAAATTTTATACCGTACTTATTGCATTGTTTTCGCTCCTTATTTTTTATTATTAAGTTTTTATTGCACTCATTACTAGTGCAAACGAGATTACTATACTATAGCATCTTAAGAAATGCCTATATATGAACAATGCTAACACAATATTATACTGATTAAAGAAATATAGATTTATCAAGTTATACTCTTTTGTTCTTGAAATGTTATAAACAAAGTACAAACAATATTAACGACTTTGGTTTCAGTTAATATAATGCGGTAATTGAAAATTGTTTATGTGAAATTAGTGTTTGGTATTTTATTCAACATAATCACCTTTCAACTCTATACATTTAATGCATCGATCAAAGAGTAATTCTAATCCTTTAGAAAAAAAAGTATTATCCCGTTCTGCAAACCACGACTCCACAGCATCAATTACCATCTCGTTTGATGTAAATCTTCGTCCTTTCAATGATTTTTGAGTTTCAGAAAGAAATATTAATCCGATGGGGCCAAATCGGGAGAATATGGCGGATGGTCGACAATTTCAAAGCCGATTTCATTGATTTTTTGTAGGGAAATAAGTGATTTGTGGGCGGGTGCATTATCCTGCAAAAACAAGACGCCTTTGGTAAGTTTTCCTCGCCGTGATTCCGCAATTTTCGCTCGAAGTTTGGTTAATAGAGATGCGTAATATTCTCCTGTGATTGACTTTCCATGTTCCAAGTAATCCACGAAAATTATACCATCTTTGTCCCAGAAAATGGAGGCAAGAACTTTTCCAGCAGACTTCTGCACACGAAACTTTTTGGGCCGAGGAGAGCCAGAATGTTTCCACTCCTTAGACATTTCTTTAGTTTCTGGATCGTAATGACGAATCCAAGTTTCATCCATTGTAACAAGGCGATCCAAAAAGTTTGATTTTCTATCGTTAAATTGATTGCATATCCACTGAGATGTTGTCACCCTCAATCGCTTTTGATCAGCATTGAGACATTTGGGTATCCATTTTGCGGATAGCTTTTTCATTCCCAATTCATTATGAACGATATGAAAAACGCGTTCGTATGAGATATTCAAAGTCTCTGATATGCGTTTTAGGCCGATTCGTCTATTATCCAAAATCATATCATGGATAGCATCAATGTTTTCTTGCGTTGACACAGAAATCGGCCTCCCAGACCTCTTCTCATCGGTGACATCTATTCTTCCACGTTGAAAATCAGCAACCCAGTTTTTAATGGTTGAATAGGATGGACATTGACCTCCTAACGTTGTTAACATGTCATCATAAATTTCTTTACCAGACAATCCCTTCAAAAGCAGGTACTTGATAACCGAACGATACTCGATTTTGCTGAATTTCCAATCTTCATCTGACATGGTTTACTTTTCTTAATCACAATTTCAAAATAACATCACCTTTTGGGGTGACACTTTGCACGTGCACTTGTCAAAGTTTCAACTTGTTTTCATAGCAACGCGATTTATTTTTGCCTGCTAGAACTATTCAAGGCCAACTATTTATCAATACCTCCTCGTATATGCTGTTTATAGTAAAAGAGTCGATAGGCAACCTTAATTTATTATTCTGTTTGAATTAGCAGCTATTTATAATTCATAAATATAAGCAAACAATATTAACTCATTCTGAAGAAAGGTACATCATTCTGCACTCCCAATAAACAATTTATGTTTTATAAAGGTTCCCAAGCAGCATCTAAGTAACGGTAACTGAGATCGGAACTTTGATTGAGTAGCTGTTACGTAACTACAACTAAATTTATGACTTTATAGGTTTAATTACTTCAATCTGGAATATTTTAGTAATTATGTAGTTACTTCTACTATTTATTATAACTATGTAGTTCCATTACTTTTGAGTGACTTTTAAAATATGTCGAACGGTATTGCCACTTAGTATAATTACTTTAATGTTGTTGCAACTTCAAGTGATATTATGATTGTAGCAGTAACTTGCCCGAAGCTACTTTAAAATTTTTAAAACTTTAAAGTAGCACCGAAAGTTCCTGCCACGAAACCATTGCTTAACCTTTAAAGTAACTGAACTATCACTATCTAGGAGAATCACTTGAAAGTAATTTTCACTACTTATTTTGCATCAGAATTACTAGAAAGTTCCAGTTACTATTAAAAAATTACAATGAAGTGACAGTAACTTCTAAAGAGGCATATCTCCTGTAGGTTAGTTTGGAATTTGGAGGATAATTGTGTTTTTGCAGTGGTAGTAGTTTTACAAGTTCTTAATAAAAATGTCAAAGGCAAATGCAATAAGAAAAAAGAAGAATTTTAGATATACGTCCACCTTTTATAGAAAATTAAAACAGCAATTAGGTGAAATCAGTGGAAACAAAATCATCTGTTTACAATACAAAATAGAAAAAAATAGGGATGAGAACACTGGTAAACGATCATGTAGTAAACAAGAGTGAAATATATTCCCCTTTTTTTTGTCGCTACAACTTTAAAATAAGCCATAATTAAATAATAATTGTTATTAAGTAGCAATCAGTATAAAAATATTGGTTGTTTGTTTACGATTGACGTTTAAATTTAAGGTTAACTTCCATTGGGAATTTTGCAGTGACATTAGGAGCTAGAAAGTGGCTACGGAAACGTTGAGGTCGTTTTATGGCAAGAGTCACTTGAAAGTTCCAGAATTTTTTAACTTATTTTATACTTCGTGGTAACAACAACCTAGAAGTAGAATTTGTTTAGTTCCCGTTACTGTTTATAAAGTGACACAAACTGTAGACACACATTTTACAGTTAATACTACTTTAAGGTGACTTTTTCAAAACTACTCCATATTTACTTGTAAAATATTGAAGGCTATTAATCAATTTGCAATTTGTTGCATTTGTTAAAAAGTGTTTTACTATAACTCCCAATAAAGATAACAAATCGATGCCCAATTATGCCTTAGGAATAAAATAAAATGGTTTCTATCATGTTTATCAATTTGTAAGTATTTTTGTCATATTTTATTCAAGACATTTTTTATTAAAAAATATATTTAAAGAAGGCACGTTGTTATTTTTCGATCTATAATCATCGCATTTAACAGAAAAGTTGCGATAGTTTATAATTTTGGTATGCTAGAATGACAAAATAACGAAACATTTCATCTCTTTATGTATTATGTACGTATTACAAATAAAATAGTAATCCATTTTGTGACACAGCCGCAGCATTAGTAGAGAAAGTGAAAGAATATTTGTTAAGTTGCAAGAGTAAGAGAGAGCAATTACGCGACACGATGTGTCAAAGAGAAAACAAGTTCCACTAAAGTAGCAATTACTACGCCGCCACGTTCCCGCTACGTAGCCTAAAGGTAGCTGGACAAGTTCCGGAGAGGTTACTGCAACGTATCTGCTATCCGAGAATTGTTCCCCATTTTGGTTCCAGGCACGTAACAATACCATAGCAATTACGTTCTTGTGACTAACGGCAAAAACTTTATAGTTCCACCGGTGGTTGCTGGTACGTAGCGGTGGCTAAAAATGCTGCTTGGGTTCTTATTTATCACGATCACTAAATTATAAAACCATTGGTAATATAAATTGTTGATGACAACGTTTCAGTTGCCTCTTAAAGAGCTTAAATAGTGGGGTTACCCTTACCACTTTTTGATAACCTTACAGGACTCTAAGCTTTATAATAACGGCGATAAAGATATAACTGTTACTTTTATTTAACTTCTTATATACCCCTTATAGGCCTTATGAGCCTTTAATCAAGTAACGAGAATGTCTTCGCAACCTTTATAAACCTTCTTTATAATGGTAACCACAACGTTTAGGCGCACGTATCACTTTACTGGTTATCCCTCTTACACTCCTCACATAACCATCCTCTATATTTCTCATTGCCAGTTGGTGGGGACTTAGGGAGAAGTTAATTATAGAATATAACATCTCCACAAGCTCTCTTCTTCCGTATACAATTTACGAGCCCTGTCTCATTGAAGTTCGTACACTCTATTTTTGTTATTTAAAGAACGCCTCGCATTTTTCCTGTGATATACGCATGAGCTGTTTCATGTTGTTAGAGTGAAGTACTGTCGTTGCACTTACACCATGCTAAGTTTCATGAAATTTTATCAAACGGTTTCCTCACACCGCCCCTTCAACTCTGATCAATCTGCGGACGCAAAGAGGCGGTAAGAAGGATCACCGCCTCAGTAAAATTTTATAAAACGTGCCATTAAGTAGCTGCAGAAGTAATACCTTATTCTAACAATCAGGAACTGTCACCTTGAAGACCAAAGGAAATTTTGGGAAAACATTGTGCAATGTACCTTGTTTTAAAATATAAAAGATAAATACACAACGAAATCTAACAATAAAACATCACTTATAATATAGGAGGTACTTTACTCTATCAACAATAAATGACTACTTCGAAAAACCAAAAAAAATCGAGAGTGAAAATTTCGGGGCGTCGTTTAATAAAAATAGAAGTGTGCGAAGGGGTCGTATATTCCTAATACACAAATATTTACACTGATATTATGGAGGCTGTCATGCAGATATTTGAAATGACAAAATTGTACTGCAATTCTTTTTGGACCGTATGATTTTTATTATTATTTTTATTTCTAAAAAATTGGAGCTCCGCCAATGTCATAAATATTTTAGAATTTTAGTAAAAAATGTTGTTAATTTATTCCACATAAATGCATCAAAAATATGATGGGCGTATCTAAAAGACCCAAGAGGAAATTATAAAACCAATATGTAACTGTTAGTGTGCTATTTATAAGCCCTAAACATCTATATAAATTTAAGGAACAATACGGTGTTAAGGTGTTGTTATATAACTTTTTTCGCTGTTCACAGTTACCAAAAGTGGCTTTATCATAACTTATAGTAACGATAACTGTGAGTGATGGAAATCTCCTAAAGCATGAGCCGCCACTGCAACGCTGCTTATAATATAATTTGCAAGTTCCCGCAAGTCATCGCATTTTCAACATTCATAACCTCACAAAAGTATTTCGCTCTTTATATTGTTTGTTGTGCTGGATCATTGTGTGAAAATGTCTTTTAAAATAGTATTTTGTTGACGTCTCTGTACGTTACCAAAGGTTTCTTAAGAGAAACTGTGGTTACAAGTTTGAAAACTAACCTAAAAATGATATGAATTTTTGTTTTATTAGTTTTTTTCAGCATCAACAGCCCTCAGATTTTATTACTGTGGTATCATTTGCTATTACTGTGGGTTGAGTAAGTTTTATATTTATTACCACCTACATATAGGAACTCAACACTATTGGTTTTATTAATTGGTAACCACAACTATTATAAAAACTAAAGCTCTTGGGTCTTTTAATAATTTTATATGCCCACTGTGTAACTTCGCAACCAATTAGTAATTTTATCAAGCTCCAATATAAACTCGCAACCTTAATAAAACCCTTAAAAAATACACTTAATATAAGCACTGATTACAAATGCTCTTCTCTTAACATTGGCGTGAATCAGCGAGCGCGGGGTGTTATAATAGACGGATGCTGTTTGGCTGGTTAACATTGTTTGGTCGTAATTTTTATTGTGCTTCGTTCCCAAATGTTTATTTATTATAATTTGGTAATTTGTTCGATTTAGTGTTACTTAAGTAATGTAAATCTGCGAATGAGACTGTATTTTGTCGCATTTTATTATTTTAATTTATAAGTTGTATTTTTTTAAAGACAAATAGTTCTATTTAGTTTGCCTGTATGCAAATTTAAAATTGCATTATCGTCACGACTGCAAATTCAACTGCTTCGGTGAAAGGTTCGAGTACCTTCGATATAGCCGAATCGGGACGATTTTTTGTTCAGTTTGTAAATTATTAATAAGGAATTTTTCGCATACAGTTTTGGAGAGAAATTACAAATTATTAAGAAAGGCAGATCAAAACCAGATCTTTCAAATTTAACAACAAAGATTAAAACCTGTACCGGTATTTTGCTAAGAAAGACCGGAAAATTGATACGTAGTAGTAGTTTTTTTTTAAATAAATAATGATAGTCGACAAATTCCATAAGTATAAAGTGTAAAAGTGCTTCTTTGAAAAACTTTTAAGCTTAATAATTATAACACTGTTTTTTATTGTACCTAGCAGGGGCGGATCCAGAGAAGTATTTTGAGGGGGAAATCTTTGGAAAAATAATTGTTTTAATAAATAATAATTAAACAAACATTATTTGTTTCTATTCTATGTAAACTTATTTCTAAATGGGGGGGGGGATTATTCCCTCCCCGTTAATCCGCGCCTGTACCTAGGTGTATTATAATTAAAATCGTGGTTGCTTCCCTAGCCTAAATTCTCACCGCACGCCACTGTTAGGATTTATTATCCTGAAACTATGTGATTTTGGCGTTTGCAGAGTTCAATTGTCAGAATGACATGTAACGAAATTTTCGAAAAAAATTTTCGAAATTTTGAATTTTTGCGATTAAGTCCTTTAGGACGTGCAAAAATAGCGTATATTCCACTGGACTAAAGTAGGCACTTTATTAAAAGGATTTAATCCCTCACATTCGGGATTAAAAGATGCACTTTAGTCCCTGGGTATAGAATATACTATTTAATTCTGTTAATATTTTAGCATTGTATTTAATCATAAGAGCATGTGCTAAGAGCATAAGAAGCATGTCATAAGAGCATAATAAAACAGCATGTGCTATACGGATTAAAAAGTTACTTTTTCTATTTTGCGTTTATAATAAAGCTGTTAAAGCACCCAAAACAGTGCGTTAATAGCTCATTGGAGTGCTTTAATAGCCCAACTTTTTCAAAGTTGGTAGCATTGAAAAAATAATTGAAAAAACCAGAAAATTAACAAAAACTTCACTCAAATTTCTGTGTCAGTCAATGTATTTTCAAATGTCACATCGGTGCTGTCAACTACCACAAAAATTCCTAAATTTTGAAATTGCGATTTTTTTATTTAAAAAAGTAACAAAAGACGCAAAATAAAAAAATAGCATAAAAAACTCGTTTCATAAGTCATTATTACACTCGTCCTTTAGAACACTCGCCGCAAGCGGCTCGTTTTCTAAATTTGGACTCGTGCAATAAATCTTGTTTTATGAAACTCGTTCTTTAATATACTATTGTTTTACTCGCAATTTTTAGGATTAAAAGTACCACTTTTAATCCTAATAACACAATATACTATTTTTATGATTAGCGAAATAAGGTAATATACAGTGTATTTCTTTTCAAAAGTTAATTTTTATCTACAAATACCGAAAAGCAGTCTTTTATTTTTTATGTTTACCAAATCATATTGATTTTACTACCTGCCTGCATTAAGAAGTTTTTTTCACTGGAGTTATATTGATAGTCGCTAGCAAATAATCTCTATAAACAACACGTATATAACACTAAATTTTACCTGAACACTTGCAAACATAGGCGGTTAAAAAAGATACAAAAGCACGTGCCGATTTTGCACTTATATACTTTATTAGGGGTTATTTGGTAATTACTATCCGTCTGACTCGAGAAAGTGAAATACTTTTAGTCGTAATAATACAAAATTTGCATTACTTTGCATCTATACATTCACTCTCTACATTCAAACTAAGAACGTTTATAGAGAAATATTGGGAAAAAGAGAAATGTAAGATATAACATTAATAGAGATGCAATAGATAAAAAGAGTAATACATACAAAAGCAATAAATAAAGTCGAGTGAATTTCACACATCAGAAGATGCCAAAAATAATTTAGGATGTGTCTCATTGTCAGGTAATACAGTTAAAGTGACTGGTCCCCGTTAACGGTAAATGCTTTAGCCATGTTGCTATTCATGAAGTGTCACCGGCATAATTGGTCGGGTAGCTGAAGATAAACGACGTCAATTATTGTTAATAATAATAAGTGCAAGAAAGCACAGAACGGTATAAAGGATACAATAGTTTATGAAGTGTCAAGATATACCTAAATACAATTCATTATTATCGTATTGAAAGTAAGTATTCTAAAAATGTTGTCTGTCGTTTAGGTGGCTAGTGTTCAAGTATCGGAATAATATGCATTGTTAAAACACATTAAAAGAATTATTATTAAAAATGATATCGACTACTTATCCAATAAACATTGTATTTATACAATAGTAACAACAAACTTAATATCACTAATTTTGAGCACGATAAGTTTGCGGTTACTATTATATAAATAAAAATGTTTATTGGGATAGTGTCGACATTAGAAATTTTCGCGAAAGTTTTTGAGTTGTGTTTTGATATAATTGTACTCAGCTCACGTATCTATTAGTTTTGAATATTTTCTATAAATTTTAGATACGATAATTTTACAGCATAATTTATCAGATGACATCAGATGATCTTCATACATCGAGAAAAGAAGCAAATTTAGATGGAACTTTAAACTCTAAACCTATTACTGTGTTCTAAAGAAAAATGATTATGTAGATATGATCTGTAAGCCTTTATTAGAAGAGTTCGTTGAAGAAAGTTATTGGTTTGGATTCATTGGTTGCATCGAGAATACACGTTCACGCCCTGCAAAATTTTATAAATCTACGAAGCAAGTGCACATACTATGACAGGAATAAGATACTTGAATTGCAATCTTATAGTATACCTTCAAACTGAATTATAATTTTAGATGATGAGTGTACGGAAACTTCAATTAATCATAGATTTATTCATAGACTACTAAAGACAAATTAACAAAGAACCCCTCACAAATTGAATGGAAAGTGGGTCCCGGTCAAATTATCTGAAAATTGAGTATGTTATAGTTCTTGACTTTCTGAACAAAAGTTCTCCTACGCACAAATTGATCCTACAGAGGGCTGAAGGTTGATAGTTTGGCTATATTACTGATATATCCCTAATGTAGTTTCCAGATCATGATCTCGGGAAATCAGTAATCTGAAAGAAATCTATCAATAAGCAAGTTGTAAATAGGTGTAGGTAATATATTGGTCATTACCATGAACCTTACAAGGTCAATTCAAGGTCAAGTTGATTTTTTACAGGTAAATTACTGTTTTCTAATGTGGCCTTAAATATGGGGGTGCAAGGGTTCGGACAACTTCAGATATAAAGTCAGTTAGCTTGCCAAGCTCATTAAAAGGTTATGAGTGTTTCCTTGCCCTTGACTATAAACCTTACAAGGTAATTTTTAGGTGAATTTTGGCCATGTGAGTTTTTTAGTAGGAAACAATAATTGAATCCAGAAAAATCCATCTGAAACTAGATTGAACATCTTGTAAATTCCTACATTATCAATACCACTTAATACTGCTTTTGACTCAGCTGCAATATATTTATTCAGGAAATTAATTTTTCTCTTCATAAATACTCAACCCACAGTACTAGTGATATATGTAGACAATGCAGAAAAAATTCAATCTTTTTTAAGATGTTAATTTTAAAAATTAAATAATGATTTTATATGTAAAAACTAAACTTGACCTTGTATTGACCTTGTAAGGTTTATGGTCAAGGGCAAGTAAAGAGACATGACCTTTCGGTGCCCTTGGGAAGCCAACTGACTTTATATCTAAAGTTGTTCGGACCCATGAACTGCTCTATTTAGGGCGATATTAGAAAACAGTGATTTACTTGTAAAAAATTAACTTGACCTTGTAAGGTTGTATGACCAATATATTACCTCTCAACATCTATCTACAATTTACTCTTTGATAGATTTCTTTCAGTTTACTGATTTCCCGAGATCATGATCTGGAAGCTACGTTAGGGATACATCAGAAATATAGCCAAACTATCAACCCTATCAGCCCTCTGTATATCTTGGATCCTAATCATAGGATCAGTTTGTGTGTATGAGAACTTTTGTTCAGAACATCGAGAACTATAACATACTCAATTTTCAGACAATTTGATCGGGACCCACTTTCCATTCAATTTGTGCGGGGTCCTTTCTTTACTAAGAGTTATCCTTCATGCATTTCATCCAACAACTCACTTTTGATCTATGGCGTCAACAAATATTTTTCTTAAATGGCAACGCTTCTTTTTATTACCTACATAATCTAATAAATAATAATTTAACATAAAAAATTATTTTAGCAGAATCCAATCAAATTTTTGGACTAGCTGAACTAACGAAATATTTAGGATGGAAACAAATTGATTCTGCTATTGGAGCTTAATGGGATTGGCTTTCCACTTGCGCACTATAGTTATGTAGCATTAACAATTAGTGTTTCTCTTTTTTGTCATTATTGCTGAAATAATTGTTGTTTAATTACTTATGGACACTTTCACTGCTAGAAGTATTTCATTTATTTATATCATGTACTTTATCATTCATTATTCGTCATTATGCTATATCATTCCCTTCTCATCACAATTTGCAACAGACATCTTTTAAAGCATTTTTCGTATGAGCAGTTTTTCTGGGAAATTGTTAGTTTGTATTTATTAACAATTCAAATACAACACAATAACTAGACATTTTTATTTATATAACATATGGAGATCAAAATTAGTGATATTAAGTTTGTTGTTACTATTGTATAAATGCAATGTTTATTGGGAAGTGCATACATATACGTAATTGGGAATATTAACATTCTAACACTTCTGCAAACCTTAAGCAATGTATACTTACTCCCCTTATAGGCATTTGTAGTAAGTAAACGGTTCATGTATTTTCACTTAATAAAAAGTGTTTGACTTATGAGTAATATATTTTTAGCAATTTAAGGAAGTGCTTAATTTGAATTTAGCACTGGTTTTTAATAACATGTAACTTGCAATAATGATTCTTTTTTACTTTTACTTGTTCCTATCCTTGACTAGTTTCTTATCAGAAGTGAACTACAGTTGTTATTTAGTGTTTCTAATCATAATATACCACAGTCGTTTAGTGATACGGTGTTAAAAAAATATTAAAGGTAAGTACGGCACTGTATTCGCAAATGGCGTAGAAAATATCGTTATTGATCAAAATGTATTCTCTTGTCCTGTTAAAAGAAATTCTAAAGTACTTTTATAACCAAATAAGGAATCGTTGTAATAACTTAGAATAATGAAGAATCGTTTCTTGTATTTGCTCAGTTCTACATACCAATATCGAATTTTCGAGCTGTATACTATATATTTTGAGTGCAGTGTATATTGAGCTAAAACTATTCAGTATAATTTAAATTATTACTATTTCAAGTTCTTCTGCAGCATTTGTTTTAACTATGCATCTCTTTCCAGCTATTTTAACGAAAACGTCACTTTATCACTGTTTGCTATTTGGTATGTATTACATCAACATATTCCGCTATGCCTTTCATCGCTATTGGGACATGAAGGTAGGCATTTTCATCTGAATTAAATTGTTTTCATCATTAAAATTTGTTATCCGAACTAAAAATGTATATTTAAGTGATTTGTTTGTAAACTAAATAAAGGGGTAGCAACAAATTAAAAACTGTGATAATTAGGCAAGTAGTTTACACATTTCAATACACAAATTGGACTTTTTGTCAGTTTATGCCATTATAGCTAATATTTCAATTAGGAAAACAAAACTTCTCAATAAATACTCTATAGCTTCGCAAAATATATATGTATTGGTTTGGGAAAATATGTTAAAAAAATAAATATATTTTTTGGGTACGTGCGTAAATTACAATTTTACGCACTTGAAACATTAATTGCATTCGATATGAAAAGTGAAATCATGAGTTTTATTGAATTGAAACGTTTACAAATTTCTATGTCATTTGTTGCTCTTCTGCTATAGAGATTATGCCAAGTTTCAAATTGATTTGATTTTGACAAATGCGTGGCAGTTAATTTTTTAAATGTCAGACGTAATAGAATTTTGTTTATTGTTTCCAGCCTTATTTTGTGGAACTCCATAATCATGAAATAAATAAAGATTATTAAAAGTTTCACAGTTTTATTAAAATATACTTGACAATATTGTTTCGACAGCTATGCTGTCATTATCAAAGGTAATATAATTATAAACAAACACGTCGCTAAGGTAGATACAAAATAGGTAACTAGATAAAATAATAATAATAATAATAAAAATTAATAATAAAAATCATAATTAAACATCTAATACTTCCAGTAACGGAGAATTACTGAGCTCAAGTTGTTCATTCATTAAAGGTACCCTGAGTTTGTGTTTGTATATCTCAAAGGCTTCTAAAATGTCTAATTTGCGTTTGTTATTACAAAAATGTAGAAATTTAATATTATTTTGAGGAGTCATTGTGTGATTTTGTTCTAAAAGGTGTTTGGCGTAATTCGATTTTTCAGGATGTTTATTTTTGTAATGATGTACGTGTTCTTTATATCTTATGTCAAAATTTCGAAGTGTTTGTCCAATATATACCGAACTACAAAAAGAACAATTTAAACGGTAAATGCCCGATTTCATGATATCATGTGTTCTGTCTTTAGCATTAAATAAAAATGAAAAAGTGTTAGTGTTGGTTTTAAATGTTATTTTATAATTGTTGGTTTTTCTTAGTATATGTGCAATTTTTTCTGATATTTTGCCAAAATATGGTATAGATATGTAATTTGTGTCTTCTGTTTGATTGTCAATGGGATATATTCTTTTGATAGCTAACCTATAATCTTTTTGTTTAATTAAAGTGTCAATCATGTTCGGATTATAATGATTTGCATGTGCTAGTTGTTTAATGGTTGATATCTCTTTGCTAAAATCTGATTTTGTTAGTGGAATAGTTAAAGCTCTGTGTACTAATGATCTGTATGCTGCTATTTTATGTGTATTGTGGTGACAAGATTCATTTGGTATTGTTATGTCTGTTTGTGTTGGTTTTCTGTATATAGAAAATTCAAAAAGATTGTCTGCGTTAATCTTGATATTTAAGTCTAGAAAGTTTATAGACCTGTTTTGTTCTGTTTCTAGTGTAAATTTTATATTAGGATGGATATTGTTTATAAGAATTAAAAATTCATTGATAACCTCAAAAGAACTGTCAAAACAAGCTAAAATGTCATCAACATAACGAAACCAGAAGATAATGTGTTTAGAGAGGTTTAATTCAAATATTCGATCTTCAAACTTGTCCATAAATATGTTAGCTAATAGAGGACTTAGAGAATTGCCCATAGGTAAACCATCCTTTTGTAAATAAATTATGTTATTAAAAGTGAAATAATTTTGACTTATACAAAGGTCAAATAATTGAATTAACTCTAACCTTTTAACTAATTCTATATTACTATTGATCAAGAAACTATCTAATAAAGGAATACATTCTTGTGGTGGTATTCTGGAGAACATGTTGCAAATATCAAAACTAACAAGTTTTGAATGTGGTGGAAGATGTATGTTAGTTTTGATATTTGCAACATGTTCTCCAGAATACCACCACAAGAATGTATTCCTTTATTAGATAGTTTCTTGATCAATAGTAATATAGAATGAGTTAAAAGGTTAGAGTTAATTCAATTATTTGACCTTTGTATAAGTCAAAATTATTTCACTTTTAATAACATAATTTATTTACAAAAGGATGGTTTACCTATGGGTAATTCTCTAAGTCCTCTATTAGCTAACATATTTATGGACAAGTTTGAAGATCGAATATTTGAATTAAACCTCTCTAAACACATTATCTTCTGGTTTCGTTATGTTGATGACATTTTAGCTTGTTTTGACAGTTCTTTTGAGGTTATCAATGAATTTTTAATTCTTATAAACAATATCCATCCTAATATAAAATTTACACTAGAAACAGAACAAAACAGGGCTATAAACTTTCTAGACTTAAATATCAAGATTAACGCAGACAATCTTTTTGAATTTTCCATATACAGAAAACCAACACAAACAGACATAACAATACCAAATGAATCTTGTCACCACAATACACATAAAATAGCAGCATACAGATCATTAGTACACAGAGCTTTAACTATTCCACTAACAAAATCAGATTTTAGCAAAGAGATATCAACCATTAAACAACTAGCACATGCAAATCATTATAATCCGAACATGATTGACACTTTAATTAAACAAAAAGATTATAGGTTAGCTATCAAAAGAATATATCCCATTGACAATCAAACAGAAGACACAACTTACATATCTATACCATATTTTGGCAAAATATCAGAAAAAATTGCACATATACTAAGAAAAACCAACAATTATAAAATAACATTTAAAACCAACACTAACACTTTTTCATTTTTATTTAATGCTAAAGACAGAACACATGATATCATGAAATCGGGCATTTACCGTTTAAATTGTTCTTTTTGTAGTTCGGTATATATTGGACAAACACTTCGAAATTTTGACATAAGATATAAAGAACACGTACGTCACTACAAAAATAAACATCCTGAAAAATCGAATTACGCCAAACACCTTTTAGAACAAAATCACACAATGACTCCTCAAAATAATATTAAATTTCTACATTTTTGTAATAACAAACGCAAATTAGACATTTTAGAAGCCTTTGAGATATACAAACACAAACTCAGGGTACCTTTAATGAATGAACAACTTGAGCTCAGTAATTCTCCGTTACTGGAAGTATTAGATGTTTAATTATGATTTTTATTATTAATTTTTATTATTATTATTATTATTTTATCTAGTTACCTATTTTGTATCTACCTTAGCGACGTGTTTGTTTATAATTATATTACCTTTGATAATGACAGCATAGCTGTCGAAACAATATTGTCAGGTATATTTTAATAAAACTGTGAAACTTTTAATAATCTTTATTTATTTCATAATAGAATTTTATTAATTTTTTAAATAATATTATACTGTTCAAAAAATATTATATGCAATTCGTGCCTAAAATTAATAAATCGTCGTGAAAAGCCTTATTATCGAACTCCACTTTGTCTCGTTTGCTAAAGTTAACATTAGATCCATAAAGCAATATTTTAGGCAATAACTACGTACATTTATACCCTCATTTACTTATTTAATTAATTAATTACGTATAATAAGGAGCATTTGCTCAATTTCATGAAGAAGTCATTGAATAACATCAATCCATACTCATTTTAGCTTCTCATTATGCGTTAACCATTACCGCTTACTTTTATTTATATCAACTCTCTGTAAATAATTTAATGTGTATTTTAATCTTTTATACTTTTTTACTATTTAGGGTCAACCGGGGTAAATATGAAACAAAAAATAAAACTTTTAATTTTAAATTACCTTAAAATTAAAAAAGTCTTGGTTTTTATACATCAATAGATTCCTTTTAGCCTTACCTATAAGACCATATAAAAACAATTTATATTGTAACGTTCTTTTTCAAATAATAATACAAGTGCTGTTTAAATCGTCTATTCACAAACAAAAATTTATTCCTATACACTAATGAATACACTATAAATTAACGCTATGATTATAAACCATTAAAAACTATTATTTACAGACTATGAATTTCTAATACAACATTTATATTCACTATTTATTTTGTAATACACAGTTAATGACTTGCTGTTGACTGACTCTCTTTTATCCGCTTTTATATCTTCATATAAACGCACCAGAAATCGCTGGAACCTTCTATGTATTCTTAGAAAATGCTAGAATAAACCACGTCTAATTTACATGCTTGTGCGATGCGTCATTTTCTCGAAGGCGGCAGAACACACCACCTGTCGCTCGAAAAGAGGTTCGTTCCTTTTCTCTCCCGTTACACTGCCCCCCTCTTCAAGTCTGTTCTGTCCCAGAACAGGTTTTATGCTCTGATTCCTGTAGAACGGGTCATGACGATATCGACAGTCTTCACCTCGACTACACGTTCCATTACGGTAGAAATAACAGTCTACACTCTTCGTTGGCCTTAATGCGGGCTGTGGGTCAAAACTGCAGACGAAGATCTTGACGTCCGTACCTCTAAAGACAACTTCCAGCATGTTTCTAACGATTCTCCAATCCAGCTGGTCCCGCCCACAGCCGAGTTTGGGAACTGCCAATTTGTTAATTCCCCTGGTAAGCAACTCGATTCTCAAATTCCATAGTGCCCTCCACAAGTCGGCGTAACTCGGTTTCTGGTAGTAAAACTGCTTGGTTACCAAGTAGTAAATGGATCGGTCATGATCAGGCAAGCGTAAGGATTTACCAACAGAGGGATTTTGTTCTCGAAGTTCATTCAGCCGTCCAAATTTATTTCTAAACACCACTGCGATCCCCCTGGACATACGGAGATCCGCGGAGACACAGTGGGCAATGGAATAATCACCAGGGACCCGGAAGAGATCTTGTTGCATCTCAGTCGTGACTCCGAATCGCGCTTTTCTAGTTCCAGAGAACGCAGCCATAAATTCTCTAAAGGTTGGCTGATCATCTTCAGGCCTTACGATTTTGATAGCCACCTCGGCCTCATCTTTCCGATCCGGGACTGCGTCATTATTTCCCTCATAGTGCGCCAGACGATTGGAGTGTACCACCTTTGGTTTCCCCCTTGGCAATTTCTGGATGCGATAAATCAAGTCATTTATTCGTTTCTTCACCTGGTATGGACCCTCCCAATTTCGCTGTAACTTTGGAGAATAGCCACGACGCCTTTGCGGGTTGTATAACCAGACAAGCTCTCTAGGTTGAAACCCTCCTTCTTGGGCTCTCACATCGTACGTAGCCTTCATCCGGTCACTCGCGATTCGACTATTATTTCGGGTTCGGTCGTGAATATCCTCCAACTTCTTCTTTAAGTTGATGACATAATCATTCCCAGCTACCTCCTGCTCTATAGGTGGAGACCCAAATTCCAGATCACACGGTAACCGTAACTCGCGTCCAAACATTACAGACGCTGGTGACTGACCGGTTGTTTCGTGGACCGATGCACGATAAGCCATCAGGAACAGATGCAGGTATTGGTCCCAGTCTCGTTGATGATCGGAGACGACCTTGGCCAAATATTTGCCCATTGTCCGATTCATGCGTTCTACCATTCCATCGGACTGCGGATGTAACGGTGTGGTCCGAGTCTTGCGAATGCCCAACAATCGACAGACTTCTCCAAAGAGTACAGACTCGAAATTGCGGCCTTGATCCGAATGCAGCTCCATGGGCACTCCGAAACGACTGAAGAACTCTTTGACTAGTACGTCAGCAACAGTCGCAGCTTCCTGGTTTGGTAGGGCATATGCTTCTGGCCATTTGGTAAAATAGTCCATTGCCACTAAGATGTATTTATTCCCATCGTCGGTTTCGGGAAATGGTCCGGCAATGTCTATAGCTATTCTCTCCAGAGGACTACCCACATTGTACTGCCTCATAGGTGCTCTTCGCTTCCCCAAGGGTCCGTTGCCAGTGGCACATAATTCACATTTCCGGCACCACTCCTTCACGTCTTCTTTACAATTGACCCAATAAAAACGCTCCCTAACTTTCTCCAAAGTCTTTTTCACACCGAAGTGTCCTCCTGAGGCACCGTCATGGAGATGTCGCAATACTGTAGCCACTCGGCTTCTTGGAACCACGAACTGAGACCTAATGGTGGTGCCATCTTCACTCTCCAGTACTCGCTTCAGGAGATCGTCTTCCACCTTCAAGGACTCCCATTGGGCCCAATATGCTTTGAGCGTTCTGTTGAAAGGGCTGACGGCCTCCCAGGCAGGCCTTTCTCCCACGCGCTTCCATTCCAGTACCATTTTTAGTTCGGGATCAGCCTCCTGCTGTCGCTGCAATTCTTCCGGCAACCAATTGTCGTTGACGATGGTAGTCCTTAATACTTGGCAAACCCTCTCCTCCAAACGAGAGCAATGACGGCAATCCGTTGGACAGGGTCTTCTTGAAAGAGCATCGGCATTTCGATGACTAGTGCCCGCTCGATGTTCGGTGTCAAAGTCATATCCTTGTAATCGCTCGATCCACCTTGCGACCTGGCCTTCAGGATTACGGAATTGTAGAAGCCATTTCAACGCTGCATGGTCCGTCCTCAATAAAAACTTCCGTCCGTACAAGTATTTGTAGAAGTGCTCAACGGACTTCACGACGGCCAATAGTTCTTTTCTGGTCACACAATAATTCCTTTCGGCTTTCGACAAAACCTTACTAAAATAGCCGATGACCTTTTCTTGTCCATCCTGTATCTGAGAAAGTACCCCCCCAATGGCCAGATTACTTGCATCTGTGTCAAGTATGAATTTCCCTTCTGTCCGTGGATAGCTCAATATTGGTGCTGTTGTCAGGGCACGCTTCAGCTGTTGGAAAGCTGTTTCACACTCTCCGCTCCAAACATACTCGCGCCCATCTTCAGTTAACTTTGTCAGAGGTTTCGCTATATTGGCAAACCCAGGAACGAAACGCCTGTAGTAGGTACATAACCCAAGAAAACTACGAACTTGGTGTTTATCTTTCGGTGTTGGCCACTCTTGAACTGCACGAATCTTATCGGGGTCGGCTGCCACTCCATTTTGTGATACGACGTGCCCGAGATATTTCACTTCCTTTCTGAATATGTGGCACTTTTTCGGACTCAGTTTCAGATTGGCTCCACGTAGTCTTCGGAACACTTCCTCTAGATTTTTCAAATGTTCGTTGAATGATTTTCCGACTACAATCACATCATCTAGGTATACCAGGCAGATCTTCCACGACAGCCCTCTCAGGATGGTCTCCATTAGACGCTCAAAGGTGGCCGGAGCGTTACATAGACCAAAAGGCATAACTGTAAACTGCCATAGTCCGGAACCAATAGTGAACGCGGTCTTCTCCCGGTCTTCAGGTTCCATTTCAACTTGCCAATAACCGCTCTTCAAGTCCAAAGTCGAAAACCATCGTGAACCAGACAGGGTATCTAACGTGTCGTCGATGCGTGGTAAGGGATAGCTGTCTTTCTTGGTCACGTCATTAAGCTGCCGATAGTCCACACAAAATCTCGTTGACCCGTCCTTCTTACTGACCAGGACCACCGGTGATGCCCATGGACTGCTGGATGGCTCGATGACCCCTTGTTCTTCCATAGCAGTAATAATCTTTTCGGCTTCTGCTCGCCTTGCTAGAGGTAGACGCCTCGGCTGCTGACGGACAGGCATAGAGTTACCTGTATTGATTTTATGTTTTACTATATTTGTTCGTCCCTTCTGGCTATCGTCAAGAGCGAAGATATCTTGGTATCGGTGAACCAAACCCTGTACCTCTTTCACTTCCGTTCTGTTAAGGTCTTCGCACGAACTAGTAACCATACCCACTAATTTTCCACCATGGTCTTTGGGCACTGGTTTTGGAACATCAGCCATACACCTGGCTACTCGGAATACTGGCACACACTGTCCCACAAGGGTACTCTTCTTCAATGTCACCGGATCCACATTAACGTTCATAAGCCTCACCGGTACAGTCTTTCCAACCTTGATCAGCGCTTTTCCCACCAATATGCCACTATGGATCTTCTTATCACAAACAGGCTCCATCATTCTCACACATCCTACCCGAAGATCTCCATCCAAACCTGCCTCGACAACCATCTCGCTTTGACCAGGCAATATCACATCTTCTGTCAGCAAAACCCTTACAGCCGGATCCTCTCGTGGGTGCAACGGAAGTTCTTCGTTACCGACCTTCAAAACACCCTCTTTCAAATCCAACGTAAAACCAAATTTTCTCAGGAGGTCCATTCCCAAGATGAAGTCATCAGTGATATCGGCTACCAGCACCTCATGATCACGTTCTTCACTTCCAATGCCAATCTTCATCTTCACCACTCCGCGTGTTGGTATCACTTCACCCGTTGCTGTACGGAGTTGAGTAGTTGTGGGTAGCAACTTAATACTTGATCGTAGAACATCAGGGCGTACGATGGATTTTGTCGCCCCCGTATCAATAAGTAGTGGAACAGTTCGATTAGCAATTTTCCCATCTACAAACAAACTGCTGGTACTATTCTTTGATGTTACGGCATGGATGGTGATCTCCGGGGCATCTTCACTCAAGGTCAACGTTCGCCCCCTCTCGTCGACCTTCTTTAGTTTTCCGACGGTTGAGTTTGTTTTTGGTTTAGGGCAACGGCGTCGTATGTGCCCTTGTTCGCCGCAATTCCAACAACGGGGCCCTCGAACTTCTTGAAGATTCTTCTTACGGCTCTCTTCCTTCTGAAGAACTCTCATTAACAACTCTTCTAGGCGATCTTTGGAATCTTCCTCTTCTTCTGCAACAGTTCGAACTCGCCCGTGGCCTCGGGACGCTTGTTTTGCGGCTTCAAATTCTAACGCGTGAGCAAGCGCATCATCAGTTGTTCTTGGTCGCGCCAGCCTTAATGACTGCTGTGTTTCCCCATCTCTTAGTCCATCAATGAAGGTCTGCACAGCGAGTTGTCCCAGAAATGAATCGGGTGCCGTAGGGTACGCCAATCGGACAAGCCGCGCTACATCGGCTTCAAACTCCTGAAGGCTTTCTCCATTCTTCTGGACACGATTCTTTACTTGCGCGTGATAAACCTGTTGTAGATGCGCGTCTCCATATCTCATCTCCAATCTAGAAACTAACAACTGGTAATCATTTTCCTGCCCTGCTGGGATTGTTTGCAGGACGTTCAACGCGTCTCCACGCAAAGCCACAGTTAAAGAAACGGCCTTTTCCTTGCGTGTCCATCCGTTGGCCCCAGCGGCCGCCTCAAATTGTTTGTAGTAGGTGGACCAAGGTATCTTTCCATCGAACGTGGGTGGTTTTACTTTTATCCCTACGGTAGGAACCTTCTCTTCTTTAAATTGTTTCTTTCCTTCATTAAACGGCCACTCAGACGTTGAGGGAAACCGTAGTTGATTCATTCTATCTTCCAACATTTCGTCGTCTTTCTTAGCTGTTGGTGGTAATTGCATTTGGGCTATTTTCTCTTCTACCATTTTTATTACCCTATCTTGTTCCGCCAATCTGCCTTCCAATAGCCCTAGCGCGCTGGCATTCTCGAAAAATTCTTCGAAAACTTTTTCTTCTAACACTTTGACATTGTCCAGCAATTCTTCTTTAAGCCTTCTAGAACTTTCTTCGGACTTTCTAGAATTTTCTTCGGCTTTTCTAGAACTTTCTTCCATTTTACTTAACAACAAACTAGTATCAATTGCGGGTCCAGGTATCTCGAAGCGGTAATTTTCAGGATCTTCCTTCTGTTCTAAAAGCCATTCTCTTAGCCGATTTATCAAAACTTCTTTCTTTCCATTACTATCCAAGTCCCTCTCGTCCAATTCCCGTTTTAAATCTATTACTAAGAGATCTTTCAATAGTTTCATCACCATTTTAATCGTTTGTTGAAATTAATTTTAACACTAAAAATTTATTCTCACAGCACTTTATTTAATTATTACGCGATTTTATTTATTTTAAAACCTCACACCTGTAACACCACTGTAACGTTCTTTTTCAAATAATAATACAAGTGCTGTTTAAATTCACAATTCTGTCTATTCACAAACAAAAATTTATTCCTATACACTAATGAATACACTATAAATTAACGCTATGATTATAAACCATTAAAAACTATTATTTACAGACTATGAATTTCTAATACAACATTTATATTCACTATTTATTTTGTAATACACAGTTAATGACTTGCTGTTGACTGACTCTCTTTTATCCGCCATCCGCTTTTATATCTTCATATAAACGCACCAGAAATCGCTGGAACCTTCTATGTATTCTTAGAAAATGCTAGAATAAACCACGTCTAATTTACATGCTTGTGCGATGCGTCATTTTCTCGAAGGCGGCAGAACACACCACCTGTCGCTCGAAAAGAGGTTCGTTCCTTTTCTCTCCCGTTACAATATAAAATTATGTTTGTAGTCATGAAGAGGTAAACACTGCGTATCATTTTTAACCTGGATATGGGGTAAATATGAAACGCAAACGGGAAAAAGTGAAACATCACCTTTAGTCTTTATTTAATGAGGTATCAAGTACGTCAAGGGCATACCGAGTGTCCACTCTCAAAGTTGATCTTAGGCAATTAACATAATATATTTTATTTTTATGTATTTTGCTGTACTATACTAAACCATAATACATATTAAAGTAATGAATATTTTAAATAGTCGTTACTCAATTGTGAGGTTTGAAACTGTCATTATTAACTTTCTAATAACCTAGGTAAACAAGCGTGTACGCGCTAAAATAAAATAATTTGAAAATCATGGCTTGTCATATTTAACAACAGCCAACTTTTAAATTAGTATTTTAAAATAAAAATCGCACTATTAATATTATTAGTATCATTTGATGCGCAATAACTTACTCTTCCATTGATAACATCTTTCTTGTAGTTGAATTTGGCGCCCAGGAATCACCAAACACATTCAACACAATGGCCGCATTCAGCAGACTTACCGGTGATAAATCGGTGCTGCTCACCGGTAGATTTTAACTGAATTATGAAAAATTAGTTACCGGTTAATATATTTAAATTTGCTTGTCAAATATAGAGTGACATAACCTAATTCGATATTTGTACTAATAATAATGGAGTAACTAATAGTATATGAGGATAATAAAACTAAATTGTAAATATCAACAGATTTTTCGGTAGAGATTGTAAAAATATCTATTAAGTACAACAAAATAAACTTCAAGGGTCGGTGTTGTAACCTCACTTCAATTGTGCCGGTACGGTATGTAAACAAACCGTATTTAAAATGTGGTGAGCAAAACAACTTCCGGTGACCCAGACCTGTGTGACCGGTAGGCCTGCTGAATGAGCCCAATGTTGGAGTAGGTTTCGCGATTTTCTTCCCGCTTCAACTTTTTCACTTTAATACCTAGTACCATTCTTTTGGTAAGTAACACAAAATATTAAGAAGAAACGAGAAGTAAACCCAATAATATCTCTACCTCTAACGCATGTTGAATCTTGCAAATGGTGTTGCATTTTTTCCCAGGCCGTGTTTCACTGTTTCTCGATTTTGTGTTGCATTTTTTCTTTGTAACTGAATAAAACAAAATCAAGATGTTATGAAAGCATTTTATTATATTTGCTGTGTTAAATAATCTATTCCTTATTTAAAAAATAAAAAATTAATTGAGTAGCTGGTATAGAATCTTAATTACCGGAAAAGTTTTATATATGCTTTTTAAATTTGTTTTGATGGTTTTTAGCAGATTTTATATTGAATAATAGTTATTTATGTATTAAGGGCATAAAGAAGCTTTTATGGCCAGAAGCGTTATTTCTAGCCCGAGGCGTTAGCCGAGGGCTAGGAAAAGGCTGTAGGGCCATAAAAGCAAGTTATGCCCAAAATGCATACACTATTTTATGCACAGATTGTTTTTATCTCAAATCTATTATTGTGTAAAAAATATAATTAAATGAGTACGTAGGTTACATCAAGCCGCTGTACGTATACTTATGTGCATATATACGAAGTACGTTACTATAGTTACTATCTAAAATACTTAATTTCAGCTTATTTTCATTGGTGATAAGTTTACAAATTATATTAAGAACCAATCAAGTTCTACAAATACAGCTCTGACATTTAATTGACGTTTCATTATTGCCCGTCGGATCATAAAGAGGCCCTTGGGGCATAAAGAGACAGTTATGTTTAGATAGATCTATCAATAATAGTCTAATTATAATGCATCTGTGCATAAAATAAATTGTGTATAAAGGGCAGTCCAACATGTTATAATTATACATCATGTAATACAAACCTGAAGTAATTTATATTAACTTTTTAGAATTTTCTAAAAATTAAGATCGAGTGGTTATCAGCATGTATCACATTTACCCCAAATTCTTGGTGTTTCATATTTACCCCGGTTGACCCTAATTTATTGAAGAAGCTGTACTGCTTGGAAACAATATCTCAATCTATATAAAAACAACCAAGCGCATTACAAACTATTTATTCTAGAATTTCCTGCTTTTAAAACTCTTTATGATATACTACATACAACATTGTACAAATCGATGGTCCATAAAACTGTTGATTTAAAACTCTGGTGCAACGCATTTAGTATATTTGCACGACTCGTGCAAAAACGCACGCAAAGCTTTCTATATACACAATTGCTAATAACAATAAAAACGCAAGAAAAAGAATTTACGAGTAAAACTGTTACTTTATATTCTTTCTGCAAGTTTAGTATTTAGAAATTAATCAAAATTAAATTTAAAAAATAAAATAAAATTTGTATATTTGTTTATTGTTTTTGGGCGGGAAATTGTGGTGCGAAACATTCCTTGTACCTGATGGCACTTCGTTACTTGGTATGGGAATTCCATTTCTATTTTGCCAAACATCGCATTAGCTACGGTTTTACTTCCTTATCCGAGACGAAAGCACGTTTTAATTTTTCTGCTCTATGAGAAATGCTTAGCTCGGCTAGGGATGATTCGGCTTAGAGCCTAGACCAAATATGTCAAGATGGGATTTTAGCATAGTATTTTTGCGTCTTTCTGCACTTATTTTTAAGAGTCTCATAAATACACTACACCTTTAATGGACAATTTTTCGGTTAGGACAGAAATGTCGGCGGGTATCCAATCGGTCACCTGAGGCAGTTTTGTTTATCTTTAATTTCCAGTGCATATGGGTATATTTTGACAGAAAGAAATCACAGGCGAATTTACCTTTAAGCAATATTATTGCAAATACTCTTTATTGTACCAGTTTAAGATTCTCTAAGTCAGATTTAAACTAGTACAAAAGTCATTGTGATTTTGGTTACCAGATTTCGGAGCATATTTTCTACACCGTCTAGGAGGCAATACCTACTTCACTTAACCTCTTTAATCTCTCATCTCAATCTCAATTAAATGCATCTCCGTGCATACGTTATAGTACCTATGTATTTTGATATTTGTTAATTATTTTCGGTTGCTATTAGCATTATTCAATCAGAAGCGAACCATATTTTTAAAGTTGTAGGAATTAAACGAGCAGTTGTTCCATTTAATTGAAATCGTGTCATAAAAAGGCTAATTCTTCGACCATACACACTTTAAGAAATCATGTAACATTTCAGTGTACCTACGTAAATCCAACTACAGTTCCTACATCTAATCGAAGAACAGAGGAAATAAACAAAAAGACACTATGTCACACTACACAGCCACTTTCCTCTATATGGAGAATATTGTGTATTGTGTGTTGAGATCTTTTTACACTTTTAACTATTATAAAGTAGTACCTACGAATTCTGATAACTCTCCCAATCCAATCATTTAAAATGTGCCTTATACTCGTACGTTATAGTCTTCCTGTATGGATGTATGCGGATGGACCAACTTTTCGCAGAACAAAATAGGAATTGAACAATGAGGATATACGGGTTGTTGCACCGGAAGACGCACCATAGGAAATTAATGCTAATTTTTAAGTGTTGGAATATTTTCTTCCAAGGTAATTCTAAAGCTAATTGTCTTGATATTTTTGCAGAGGAAAAATTAAGTGTCGATAGACAAGTATTTTGATTGTAATGTTAAAATTAGACTTTTAATTGTGGATTTCTTTTCAAAATTTAATGGAAAGTTAGAGAATAATACCTATGAATCGTAAGCTTATTTTCCCTCTACAAGAATACGAAATAAATTTCTTTGTAGAATTGACTGGGAAGGGAACATTTCAGAATCTGGAATATCAGATTGGTATATTACATACCTATGGTGCGGTTTCCCATGCAACACTCGGTATATTTTTTATAAGAACGATAGAGATTGGAAGTGCTGAAATGAAAAACTGTTTTTGTTGATAGGTGCGTACTTTGTTTAAAATGTTTATGATGAATGTAAAATCTAAAAAAATACTTAAATTGTTGTTTCTTGTAATGCATTCTCGGAATTCAACAGCTGAGTTATTTTTTATAATATCTAGTTTAAACTTTCTACTATAATCTAGTCGATCTGTATACAAGTTATACACTTTGTTATCTGTGTTATCAATAGAGCTTCCCATACTGAATATCTTTTCCTCTTATTATGTAACATCTTATGAGCTATGTACAAAATTCTATCCACCTGGATGCGTAACTAATAATCCTTTTTGTCGGGTATGGTCACAATAACGATGAAATGCTCCCTCGATGTGTCACTGCCCTCGGCTGTCTAAGGATGGTCTTATTATCAAATGAAATAGAAAAATTACCACCCTGTAAAGTTTAATTAAATAATAGTTGATTTACGTATCAAGTATTAAGTTTCTGAGAAGGGGAGGACTAAAAGAGATATTTTGAGGTGTTTTTGAAAGTATTTTTATATCTCGAAATATCTTAGACTTTATGAATACATAATTGTAATCCTAGCTTGAGCTCCTAATTCTAGGATTCCTTGCACTCTAATACTAGGTAGATTAGCTGTGTTCACTGTTCACTGCAGAAATTGTTTCGGAAAGGTATCTTCATTATTCTGAAGCACTTGCACAAAATTTTCACCGTTTTAGATTATGCGAGCAATGTTCGTCTTATTTTGCTGGAACTAATTTAATCATTGCTTTGGCACATTTAAGATCGATTTCGCTAAATTCTTTCCAAAAATCATTTTTTAAATGGGACACCCTATATATATTTACCTGAAATTAATTTACCTATTACTTAGTTGTTTATTCAACATAAAATCTTGTTTTTAATCATTTGCAATGTTGCCAGTGTGTGGTTTTTTCCTACATTTTTTATTTTTTAAGGTCGCAATAAATAAGTCTCATTTAATTCGTTTAATTGAATTTTTAAAATATTTTTGCAGAATCACAGGGCCCTACAAACACTATTAAGATGTGTTTCCAACTAGATTCAAAAATTTGTTTATGTACAGGATGCTTAAAAACTTTAGAATTTAATTTTATCTCTGATTTTGATTTATATGTACTATTGATTTCCTAATGATTAATGCTTATTGTTTTTTTAGTGCAAATGCATAGGATAAAATAATAAAAAATAGCATATTAGCCTTGCTGTCCTAGATCATTATGAAAGCAATAGTACTATAACGGTGGGTGTTTACCATAAGTTATATTTAATCTTGGAGTTAATAAAAAACGTGTTCATTTTAGATATCTTTTATTACTTCTTATTTATTCTTGTAACTATGGCAATCACTTAGCATCCAATGCCTTCTTGAGGTAATATGTATCTAATGACTGTTTTTATGAATGAATATCATTACATGACACACCGGGTAAAAAAAGGCTGAACATGTACTAAAAGAAATGAGCCGTGAGTCAAAAGGGCACTTAATGCGTTCCTCAACAAAAAAATAGCATACATTAATGTCGTACTTATATGTAGCGGCATGTTTAATGTATATCCTAGCTACAAAAAATTGAGGTCGTTTGCATCTTTTTAATAAAATTCTCTACATGCTATGACAATAAAACTTATGCTAAGGATTAGGTGCTAATAATCAAAAAATTGAAAGTCCTTATTTTAATAGTAAAAAGGTATTGCTGAAGGCGAAGTAATATGACAAACTTAACCTAAGCAAAACAACTCGGCAAATACAAAATTGAACACTTGAATTAAAATTGAATAATTAAATTAAACATATAACACTAATTTTCAGCATCAAGTGCAGTTCATCTCTTGAAGGTATTCTTTCTAGAATCAAAAGAGAATGCGAATGAAAATTTTATTCATGTAAAATAAGCAGGCTTAAGTCTGTCTATTGCACGGGTTGATCTAGTCCTTCTAGCATAAAATACTTTGCAGTTCTGTTTATCACTTTATAAGGGCCAACATAGGTGTCTTTAATGTTTAAGTCATGTGTATCATTTCTAACATAAACATGTGTACATTTATGTAATTCTTTGGGAACGAAAGAATTTGATTTATATGTCCTTCTTCATCGGGTTTCTTTTCTTCAAAGAAATCTCCGGGTAAACGAAGTGCAGTTCCGTACAACATTTCTGCAGGTGAAACATCTAATTCGGATTTTATCGTAGCTCGTAGACTAAGTAACACCCATGGTAGGTTCTTTAACCAAGAAGATATACCACTGGTGCGTATGACCAGTTTGAGTGTACGATTGAATCTCTCAATTATCCCTTGGCTAATGGGATGATACGCGGTGCAAGTAATGTGTTTTATCCCTAATGTATTGGTGAAATGCTTCCATAAATGAGAATGGAATATTTGAGCATTGTCTGTTGTTATATAATGGGGAATTCCAAAGCGTGTTATCCATGTGTTGATAAAAGAAGTTATTACTGTAGTTGCCGTAGCATCCCTTAAAGGAATAGCTTCTATCCATCTGCTGAAGCGATCTATTATGGTCAATAAGTACTTATAACCTTCTGAAGGTGGCAAATGTACTAGATCCAGGTGAATTTTTTGGAAATGTTGCTCTGGTTCTATAATTGGTTGTAGAGGAGCTTTCGTGTGACGAATCACTTTGTGGCGTTGGCAACCAGTGCAGGAAATAACCCATTTTTTATATCTTGGTTCATAGAAGACCATAGATAACGTTGGGATATCATTTTCCTTGAAGCTCTGATACCAGGATGCGCTACATTATGTAGTTGTTGAAACAACTTATAGCGAAATGGCTGAGGAACGTAAGGTCTGGGATTTTTCTTGCTTACATTCGCCCAAATAGGTGATTGACCGGGATTTTTAATTTGAACCAATTTGAAATTATTGCACTCTCGAAGATGTTGCAGTTCTTTGTCCGTTTGTTGGGCACGAGAAATTCTCTCGTAATTAATTGAAGAATCGGACATATGAATAAGTTGCACTCCTGTTAAAGCGTCAGCGGGAATATTTTGTTGTCCTTGAATATGTCTAATGTCACTAGTATAATGGGAAATATATTCAAGTTGACGAAATTCGCATGGCAAGTATGCATCACTATTGTTCTTTATTGCCGTACATAAAGGTTATGGTCAGTATATATATGAAAGTTTCTGCACTCAACATAAACCGGAATCTTTTTAGCGAAAAGTAAATTGCTAAAAGTTCGCGTGAAAAAACACTATATTTTTGTTCCGTAGGGGTTAGTTTACGTGAACAAAATGCTAATGGTTTTCACATGCCATTATCCAGTTGCTGGAGTACTCCTGCAATTGTGGTAGATGAACTATCAGCTGCAATACTAATTGGAGCGTCGAGTTTAGGATGAGTTAGTAGTGTAGCATTGATTAAAGCATTTTTAGCATTGTTAAAAGCTTGTACTTGCTTGCTATTTAAAATGATAGGTTTTTGAGAGGCTTTGCCTGGTATAACAAGATTATTTAGTGGTGCTAATATTTCAGCACAGTTTGGAATGAATTTATGATAATACGAAACAAGGCCAATAAAATTTCTAAGGTTCTTTTGATTAGTAGGGAATGGAAATTCTGCAATTGCTTCAACTTTGGTAGTTTGTGGTTTAATTCCGCTAATATTTACAGTGTGTCCCAAAAAGTCAATTTCCGAGACACCAAATTTACATTTATCCACATTTACTAGAAGCCCATTGTCTCTCAATCGTGAAAAGACTTGCAGATGATCAAGATGTTGTTGAGCATCTTTACTAAATATTAAAATATCGTTTACGTAAAAAAATATAAAAGATAGTCCTGATAATATTGTATCCATGAATCGGCTCCACGAGCTTGCTGCATTTCTTAAACCAAAACACATCCTTTTGAATTGGAAGAGGCCTAGTGGTATGGTAATTGCTGTTTTGTGAACATCATCAGGGTGAATGGGGATTGCATAGTACGCCTTCTTCAGATCTATTTTGCAGAAAATGGTAGCGCCTTCTATTTTCCGGGTGAAGTCACTTAAGGATTGTGTTGGATATCTGTCAGGAACTGTAATTGAAGTCAACCGCCTATAATCTCCGACCATTCGATAAGGTTCCGCTGATGGTGTGTTCTTCTTATTTGGCACCAGGTGGATCGGTGTGGACCAATCGCTAGCTGATCGTTCAAGAACACCTGCTGCCATGAGCTCGTTCAAGTGTTTTTCTAGAAAGAGTAGTTGATTAGGATTTAATTTTCTAGGCTTAGCTCTAACAGTAGAATTAGTTTCTATGTCAATTTTATTAGTAATCGAATGTTGGATAGGTCTGTTGTAATTAAAGGGTTGTAGTAATTCAGAAAACTTCTTATGTAAATTACATCACCGATTACATAATGTAATAGGTTCGTGTAGATGTTGCGATCATCGTTATTGCTACCAATTTCTGAGGATACCTGTGTAGGTGGAGAAAGGTTAGTAACAACGGTACTGCCCTGGTCACCATGATCATTATGATCATTAGAAGACGTGTCTGCAGCTTTTGTCGATGTCAAATTAGATGTGACAGTTTTATTGACACAATCAATATTTAAATTATTTGTTCGTAAAAAGTCCAAACCAAGGATAGGAAATGTGACATTAGCTATCAAAAATTTCCAGGGTTGGTGCTGTATATAAGAAATGTCAAAGTCAATTGTCAAATCTACTGTACCTAATATGGGAATGTTCGTATTGTTTGCAGCTTTTAGGTTATCAGTAAAATTTTGTTTGGTTGTATTTTGGAATAACTTAGCAATCTTTGATGTTATTATAGAATATTGGTATGCAGTGTCAACGACAAAAGAAATAGTGTTAATCGTATCTGTCAATTCGATGAAGGTTGATGAGACATCGGGACAAACTCTGCTATCCTCATCATTTGATATAGCAGAGCTGACAATTAATTTTTTTTCTGGTAGGGACAGTTGCCTGTACATTTACGGGCATTGTCTTGAAACCTAGCGTGGTACACTCTAAAAAATTACCGGTGAATTATACCCTAAAAAATGGAGGCAACTATGTTGCCTCCATTTTTTGGGGTAAATTTACTTCCAAGTGTAATTTTCATAGGAAGTGGGAAATTTCTATATTAGGTCAATATTAGGTAAAGTTATAACTTTACGCAGGTGTTTTAATGTTAAAATGTAAGATTGCATTGAGATCATAATTTTAATCTGTAAATTTATTTAAAAAGGAAACACGACAATGCAAATTTAACCTAATATTGAAATTTCCCACTTCCTATGAAAATTACACTTTGAAGTAAATTTACCCCAAAAAATGGAGGTAACATAGTTGCCTCCATTTTTTACGGTAAATTGAAGGGGAATTTTTAGAGTGCAATTATAAAATAGCCTTTAAAACCAACACTAACAATTTTCATTTTTGTTTAATGCTAAAGACATGATATAATGATATCGGACATTTACCGTTTAGATTGTTCTTTTTGTAGTTCATATATATTGGAAAAACACTTCGAAATTTCACTGTAAAAAATGAGTTGAAATTTACCTTGGGAAAGAGTTAACTTTCCACTCTTATTTGCGGTAGTTTTACTCTAAAATTTAACTTTACCTATACGTTAATAGTTGTTTTACTATTTGTGGTAAAATATTCTTTAATTGTGTAAAATTACACAAATATAACTAATTTTACTACATTTAACTGGTTAAAATCACTATCCATAATGTAAATTTACATAACTCAGAAAATCTTTCCTTGGAAATGTATTATTACTCAATAACTTGATTCATTTTTAGTGTAATATTAAAGATAAGATGAACTTTAACAAGTATAGTGTAATTTTGCCCTTAATATGTTTTTAACCGATGAGATACTATTTCGCTGATTGCACTTGTTTGTTGATGAGTGGTGACCTTCGCTTCGTAAACGAATTCAGGAACCCATTATGAACAGTCCAAATTGGGATTTTGGGGAATGGTCGGAATGGTGTGTATCAATTCTTTTATGATTTCTTGTTATAGGCTTCGCAATCGGCGAGCTTACCCTATCGATATCGAACGATGTGTTCATTGGTCATTAATATTTTGTTTTTAGTTGTAGTGTAGTGCAGATTTATCAAAGGCAAATATTTGCACGTATGACCCAAGGTGTGAAAAATTTGATTTTATAGTAGAAGTTAAAAGTAATAATCGGTAAGTATATGTTAAAATTATAAATTTAAACCAATAAAATAAAAATATTTAATTTAATGTGTTTCTAGGATGAATCAAAATTTGAAGAATTCGAAATAAACTAGCATAACTGTAATGAGAAAGGTAGTCGTGTATTTTATATAATTTATAATTTTTAAATTTTCTAGGTGGAATCGAAACTTTATCTGAATGTTTTTGAGAGACCAAATATTTCCGAAAACCCCTTAAAAGAAGTTCTGTTAATGTCTTATATTTTATATGAGTACATACATTCAATAAAAATTACTTTGATTTTATTTTATTTCATACAATACATTTACCAATGTAAGTAATATTCAGAGGAACGATTGAATTTGCAAGTACTTTCGCAAGTCATCGTTACATTCAAGAAGTATTTTCACATTTGTGTTTTAACCCTGAAAAGTACTATTGCCATGAAATATTAACTTTGTCATGTAACTTTACACAGGTGTTTTAATGTTAAAATGTAAAATTACATTGAGATCGTAATTTTAATCTGTAAATTTATTTAAAAAGGAAACATTACAATGCAAATTTAACCTAATATTGTAATTTCCCACTTCCTATGAAAATTACACTTTGAAGTAAATTTACCCCAAAAAATGGAGGTAACATAGTTGCCTCCATTTTTTAGGGTAAATTTACCGGTAATTTTTTAGAGTGTAGTAGCACAGTCTAGATACCTTTGAGCAGTCAGCACTAGTAGCAGTATTAACTCGTGGTTTATAATTTGTTGAAACACGAGGGATTGTCGTGCGAACATTTTGAATTTGACTTAGTTTGCCAGAAAGGTTTTGTATTTGATCGTTTAGTTGGTGAATCTTATGTTGTAAATTTGTATGTAATTTATCAGGTTTTGGAGTCTCGTGTAATTCGTTGATTATATCAAGTCTTTCTACAAGATCTGACATAGGTAAATGTAATAAATTTAAGGCTTGAATTTTTAAATGGTTTGGTAATTTCGCGATTAGAAAATCTTTGAGAATTTCATCGTCAAAGTTCAAGTCCTTTGACAGTGTTCTAATGTCAACCACCAATTCCTTGACTTTACCACTGAATGTCAAACTATCCAGGAGTTTTGAAATTCGCGAAAGGCGAGAGCCTACATGAAAATTTTTTATGGCATTTTTCAAAACAGAATACGGTTGCCTGCGAGGTACGTTTACTATGAGATCTTGATGGTTAGTTATAACATCATTTGGCAAGTTCAAGGTTAGAATATCATATCGTATGCGTTCATCGTTTATATTGAGATGAATAAAATAACGGTCTAATAAAGTTAACCAGGATTCTATATTTGAATTGTCAAATGTCGGAAATGGAATATGAGCAGCCATATTTAATATGAAATTGAATTAAGTTATACTTATCTTGATTAAAAAAAGGTATATATTCCGATATTGGTTCAGAATCGATAAGCTAGCGATTGTCCAATCAATCCAATTGTAGATGCCGTAGTTGGTTGATGCAGAACTAAGTGCTGTTAGTTGTATGCAGAGGAACCGACTAGCACGTGTTGGAAGCAGGACACACCATAGCTTGATTCAGATCTGCTGATGTGTTCGATTCTTCTTGTTGATTACTTATCGTCGAAAGGTCACCAGTTATGACGGTAGGAGGTTTACCAGAACTTATATTTAATCTTGCAGTTAATAAAAAACGTGTTCATTTTAGATATCTTTTATTACTTCTTATTTCTTCTTGTAACTATGGCAATCACTTAGCATCCAATGCCTTCTTGAGGTAATAGGTGAATATCATTACAGTGCATCTCAAGATGCGTAATAAAATTTTCTACGAGTTTTAATAAAGTCGCTAATGTAATTCTTCGAAAAACTTCCCTGATTATTTCTTTCATATCATCTGTAGTGGTAGCCAATTTGCAATATACCAAATATTTTACGTATTTCCATAAAAAGTCCATACTGGTTAAAACAAAAGATCTGGCAGGCCAGTTTAGATGGTCCCCTTCGATCTACCCGTTTACGCCCAAAAGTTTGATCACGATACGTACTCCCCTATCAAAATATGCAGGTCTGCAGAAGCATCAGGACAGACATTCTTTGTATATTTCCAAATAGGATATTGAAAACAAACATGATCAACATGTCTGATAAATACATAGACAATGAAATGATTCCCAGCCAGCACACTGACGTCATAATGTCGTCGTTTTCCGGCAGTAACGACGGCAAATTGTCGTAAGACTGACATCATTATGTCACAGCCCAAAGACGTCAATATAAGACGTCATTAAAACGTCCTATACTAGGATTAAGACAGGAATTAAAAATACATAGTTGAATATTGGAAATAACATTTATTATATACTACAGTCAAAACATCTCTATATTGTTGACCACCTGCTTAATATGACCAGTATTCATTGACCCCTGCTAAAATAATATCGTTTTAATGATACTTGTACGTATTGTAATTATACGTCCAAAAAACCTCGTTTTGAAGACGTCTACGTAAGTCCCATTATATGACATCATTTATTAGTCATATGACGTCGTCGACCAATAATGACTTAAGAATAACGTCATTATAACCTCAGTGTGCTGGCTGGGTTGTTTTCGTTTCACAATGAACTTTAGGTTTACTATTAATAAGACAAGGAAATGGAATAGGGTACTGAGTATGGTTCCCAGGGAGTTAGCCAGGGGAAAATTATTTTATATTACATATTTAGTACTGACCCACTTCATATTTTCCTCACAAAATATTGATATAATACCCTCCTCCTCCATGCACATTATAGTTTTTCACCTCTTTTTCGTGAGATGAAAAATATTTTAAAATTAGCCATCCCCCCCCCCCCGAAAGAAAATCCTGGTTACGGGCCTGACTGGTTCCTGTCTTTTTACAGAATTGAGTAAACCAGTCAGTTCTCTGGAGTAGTGCTTGCTAAGTACGGTGAATTGTGATATGCAGTATTAGAGATCACCTTACTTCGTGAAACACCATATGTGTATGGAATAATAGTATTTTAATTGATGGTCATAAAAAACACACTTTGCGCTTTTCTTATCTAAAACCGAATCAATTTGTTAGAATTTTCTTAATTGACATTCCACATTAACTTTCTATAATGGTATGATAAATAAAACGGACTTCTTCAATGAATAGTATAGATTAGTCAGTTATTAAAATAATAAGTATTCGTCTATATTCGATCCTATTAGGTACTACATTGAGGTAAGCTATATATGGATACAATTTTCCTTAGGGCAAGGATACAATAAAAATCAATAGATATTTTGAACTTATTCTTTATATTACGTAAAATTAAAATTTTGTTAATGCTTTTCAAAATTGTAAACAATTCGAAATAGTCTTTATCAATTAAAACTCGTAAATACAAAAAGTTTGGCGTAATTTTTATTTTTGTACAATTTGGTTGTAAAAAATCTTAATTTTTACATGTCATCTCTCTATTCAATAAGTGACCTATATAAAAAGTTACTTTATCTCAAACAACTTAATTCACAACAATCTTGGCCGTAGTTATATTCATATCAAAACAAAAACTACAAGTATTTAAATTAAGTTGCCTTCTCGAGAAATTGTAAAATATCATATATACCACTCCGCGAGAACAGACATGATATATTCCTGTTTGAATTTATTTATACTTCAATAAATAAACAAGCATTTGGATGTAGAAAATAAATTCTCATTTAAATTGGCATGGAAGGTATTATGGAAAGCAGTTGATTGACACCCACAGTTGACATATGCTCAAATACTTGAAACTTTTTACAGTTATTTGTGCTTAACGAAGAATTAACTTTACTGGTCTTTTGTGCAAAACCAAACTTTACTTCTCTACTTGACTACCATTTGAAGACGGAATGACCTATTTAACTTACCTACTACTACTAAACTTATTACCTAACTTATTATATACAAAATGATTATGAAACAGATTATACAAGACTAAGAACTAAACATGAAAAAATATATTATATAAATCTGACTAAAGTACAGAAAAAGCAATTACACATTAAATCTTTACACCAAATAGACATAACAAATTCAAATAACTAACGAAAAACGATTTTTACGAAAATAGATTTAGAACTATTAATTGACTATATTAATTACAATTTTATAATACGTACAGGTACACATTTATCTACGTTTATTACTTACCTACTGTTATGAATAAACAAAATGCATACATAAAATTCCGCAAAACCAAAAGAGCTCGTTACACATTTACAAATAATTTAGGTATATGCCCCCACCAGCGAATACACTGATGAAGCAATGGAAGAGTTTTATGATGAAGTTCAGAGAGCGGTAAACAAAGGTAGAATTTTCTACACAGTTGTAATCGACGATTTCAACTCAAAATTTAGAGAAAAGCGCAGTGGGCCAACGTGTGATAGGTCATCAACTCAAAGTAATGAATTCTTTCTTTTACAAGAAAAAACACCGAGAATGAACTTGGACAAGCCCAGATGGTACAACGAAAAACGAAATTTACTTTGTTAGTATTAAATCATGTGGAAATGAGCGACCACCTCAGGGTGATACAGAGCCCAAGTCGAAATCAATATCAAAATCGAAAGAAAACACCTTAAATGTCCACAGGCAGCGAGGTAATCAGTAGAAACGAAATCTTTTAGAAAGTGTAATAAGAAGCTCAGCTCTAATAAAATGCATGCGGGACAACAACCCCCTAGGCGAACGATACACTCACATTACTAACAGCATATAAACGCTCATAAGAAAATCAACAGTCAAAAAACCCACAGTGCACAACAGCAAAGTAAGCTGAAGACGAAAAGAAAAGATCTAATAGACATGAGAAAAAACCAAAAGAAACAGTTAACTAGAGAAGAACTGAAAACCACGAATAAAGAAATAAGTCAGAAAAGAAGACAAGAAACACGTAGCCCCCAAAAAACAACAAGATCATATGACAGGTCATTAATGATAACAAGAGCCGTAAGGTATTATGAAAAAGCTGGATTATAGGGAAAATTGAAATCATAAGCTGGACTAACGAAGTGGGGGCACATATACAACCAAACCAGATTAGATATACTGAAGTATGTAGAAAAATTTTATATGAAATTACTCATTTGACATCACAGAGCCCACACCTTGTCCAAGAGATCTAAGATCTGATGGCATATTTTACAAAACATCACACGGAAGACATACATCTCGCGCACATTACAATATTGAACAAGAGAAAGTACAAATTTACAAAGCTTTTAGAGAATTACAGACCAATTTCACTGATCTCTCACTTATGTAAACTATTCACTGGAACAATAACAAATAGAATAACAGTTAAACTAGACGAATTCCAAACACCGGGTCATGGCTTTTTTAGATTTCTATAAGGCGCTGTTGATTTTGTCGAAATTTGGACATTAACAAACGCCCTCCTAAGATGTAGAATCGATTACTGTATATCCAGGCAATCACAGACATGTACCAAATGCCAATGTTATTGTTAAACTGTTTGAAGACACAAAACTAATCAAGATTATGAAAGGTGTAAGACCGTGGCTGCCGTAAACTGTCCGCAAACCTGCTACCATAACCAACCCGCAAAAATACACGATACGAGAGAGATACTATTGGATGGATAACGAATCGAGTTGGCTGTGGAGTACACATACTATCTGGACAAAAGTTGACATTAAATGAACCAATCTGAGCGACAGAGATCAATAGAAGAATTCAACTTTCATGATCAGCTTTCAGGAAGCTAAAAAACGTTTTTAAAGGGCCGTTCATACAAACCCAGAAAACGAAAGTATTCAACCAATGCGTTCTTACTATCCTGAGATATTATATGCTGATATAACACAACGGGAAATGGAAAGAGTAATGTTAAGAATTAAGCTTTTGTATAAAAATAACACATGAATAAGAAGAAGCGCGGAAGTTAACGATGTAGCCAAACTAGTAGCCAGACAATACTGGATGTGGGCATCTTGTTTGTAGAGATGTTGAGAGATGGAGTAAGGAAGCGACCATTTGGAGACCTCGAACAGGTAACCGTGATACAGGAAGACCGAGAGCATGAAGGATGGATGAAGTTACAAAAGGGAAAGATTGCAATGGATGCGAATAGCACAGGGCCGGACAGAGTGGAGAAATCTTGAGGAGGCAAATGCCCAAAATTAAAGTGGACAACACAATGAAGTTCTGTGATGATACATAAAACGTGAGTGATGTAAAGTTTATTCGAGTAAAGGAAGAATACAATAAATATTTATGTTTACATACACATCAAGAACATACACAAATAAACAGGGGAAATTACCCCACAAGAAGGAAGTTCACAACATATTAAAAAATTACAAAAATTAAAAATAGATTAAAATAAATGAGAATTTAGTTTGACAAAAAATTTAAATGTTTGTAGAAGTAAACTATTAATATTAATTATATTAACACTATTTTTTACAATGCACTTTGACCATGATTTATTAGGCGATACAGTTTTTGATGATCTTCGTTTAATAAATAAGTACAATTTAATTTTGCTCTTATACGAGCCCTGACGCACACGAATTGGACCAAGCAATACATTTTGTTTTTAATTTGTGTTTTACATTTTATATTTCATCTCGAATTTAAAGTAATTTATTTATTGCTAATATCATGCGCAATCAAAAACATATTCGTTTGATCAATATTAGTTATAGAAACATGCAGTGGTCTAATTCATGTGTGACAGGACTCGTACAATGTTGCATGAATTTATACCAAATTTTATCCGTTCTGGTAGAGTATTGAATAATCTGGCAGACAAGTTCATGAAAGTTCTTTTAACTATAGTCTTTACTGATGGTTTGGTTAGCAATGATCTTGCTCTTGTGCAATAAATGTGATCATTGATCAACATACACCATAGAAGATTTGTTTTTATAAATATAAATCATTATTTGTAAGAAAAACAGTTGTCGTATATCTAGCACTCGAGTATCTTTAAACAGATAATAATCTGAAGGGTAGGTAATCTCCTTATTAGGCATAATTTTAAGAAACCTCTTTTGTGTTATTTCTAATTATAAAAGGTGAAACTTTGCAACACCTCCTCATCTGGATATCCACCTCCTCAATTGCATATCTAAGGCAAGATTCGACTAGAGCAAACTATACAGATTTTAGTTGCAGAGGATTAAGAATCTTTGCGAGATATTTAAATTTATTCAGAAGACTCCTCAAAGTACAAGAGACACTGTTGATGTGAGCATCTTACTTTAGATGCTGGTCTATAGTAACACCGAGATAGTTTGCTGCCAAATCTGATGAAAGATATCCTCATCGACAACAGGCAGTCTAATGTTGTACACGAAAACTGTTTTGCTGAAGTTAGCAATTTATGCTATAATCAGTATACTGTTTTTTTCTTGATATCACTTTCGGCCTTCAATTGTCTTCAATTGTATATTGAAGAGTGCGGATGTATAAAATTGCGAGCTCCGATAATAATAAGTGTTATTATTAAGCAACGATTACGAAGCGGAAGTGTAGTGTTGTCTACGGTCAACATTATGCCGATGCTGCGAAAACCTACTTTACGTTAAAAGTGTATAGTAACTGCAGCCTATTTATAAATTATTTTCCGTTGCAGAAATTATAATAAAAGTGATTGTACTCCGGTAAGATAAAAATTTCTCATATTACAGCAAATATAAATATGCGTATGCAACAGCATAATGAATAATTACACCACGAATCAACGACCTCCAACACCAGCTGAGGCCTTGCTATCTCAGCAAAATCAGATCCTCTTAAAAGAGAATCAATTAAAAACCCAGAATGAAATTAATTTATGGAAAGCATGACAAGAAGCCCTCGCTAACAATAAAAACCTACAAGATAATGTTAACCAATTATTACAAAGGGTACAAAGCCTTGAAAACGCAGCGGCAGAACCCAATGTAAAACAGGATACAGAAAATAAAATAGATTACTGTACCGACGAAGATGAATTGGCAAGGGAAACTGAGTGGATAGTGCAGAAAAATAAAAAGAATAAAAAACGAAAAGCATCTGCCACCCCTGAAACTTCCCCTCAACAGCAGTCAACTTCTAAACAACCAGATAAAAAAGTGGTTGAAAAGAAAATACCTTCACCACCACCAATAAACGTGGTCAATATTAAAGAATACGAAAACGTACGTAAGCTTCTAGAACTAGCTGAGGCTACAGCTAAAGTAACCTGTATGAACAATGATGCATTCAAAGTGAACGTACAGGATGAAGTCCAATATCGATGTCTCATCACAGTACTGGGTGAAAACAACATTGAATATTATACATACGAAGATAAACATAATAGGCCCATTAAAGTTCTGGCAAGAGGAATGCATCCAACATGCCCGGTGGACATGATCGGAAAAGACTTAATATAAAAAGGATTTAAGATACAAAGTATCACCAACATCACTAAAAAAGAAAAAAAGGATAACGTCGTCACCATGAAATCGTTGCCGTTACACATGCTGGCTTTTCATAAATCAGAAGATAGCAAAAAGATTTTTGCAATTACAACAATTGCAGGTCTGAAGGTTAAAATTGAACCCCTACCAAAGAGAACTGACCTTATAAAACAATGCAAAAAGTGCCAGGCGTATGGACACACCCAATCCTTTTGCAACAAGGAAGCAAGGTGCGTAAAATGTGCAGGGCGCCACGCTACTAAAGAATGCAAAGCAGCTAGACTTGCAAAAGCTAAGTGCGCTAACTGCGCAGAAGCACACCCTGCAAACTATCGTGGGTGTGTAATCGCAAAAGAACTTCAAAAACGGAGAGAAAAAATTGTAAAAGAGAGAAAAAGGAACAACTTAAGAACAAATAATGTTCAAGAAACGGCACCGTTTAGGAAAGATCAGCAGAATTTTCCTACTCTACCGAAGACTGTTACAGAAATACAACGCAACTCAGAAGGTAGTAGCTATGCTCAAGTAGCAACAGGCAAGCCACAACAAAATATCGTAAAAGACACAAACCTAGATGCTATAAACGACATGCTACAAACTATTGGAAACAGCAATAAGGCAGCGGCCAAAGGCAAGAAATAAAAATGGCATCTATTAGAATAGTAGCTTGGAATGCAAATGGGCTTCTTCAACATGCCCATGAATTAGAACTATTCCTTTGGGATCAGAAAATAGACATCTTTCTGATTTCTGAAACTCACTTCACTAAAGAAAACTACCTAAACATAAAAGGGTACAAACTATACCACACCATCCACCCGAACAACACAAGGGGAGGGTCAGCGGTAATAATAAAAGAGAACATCAAACATTATGAAGAATCCAATTATGAAACACACGAAATACAAGCAACAGCTGTAAAAATCCACACAAAATCTAAAGACTATACAGTGGCTACAATATACTGTCCACCAAGGTATGCACTATCAAAAGAAGATTACCTTACTCTTTCTAACGCTAGGAGATCACTTCATACTTGGGGGCGATTTTAATGCAAAGCATACCTATTGGGGCTCAAGGCTCATCACCACCAAGGGAAAACAACTATACGAAGCAATCAAGCAAGCCAAATGTGCATGTCAATCTACTGGCAAACCAACGTATTGGCCGACAGATAGCAATAAGATACCAGACTTAATTGACTTCTTTATACTGAAAAGCATATCTTCCAACTACATCAGCATCGAAGATAATTACGACCTGCCATCAGACCACTCTCCAATTATCTTAACGATAAGCGAAACAATCATCAACAAATCACAACCACCGTCACTAAGAAACAAAGGAACATATTGGGAGGGTTTTAGAACAGAAGTTGAAGAACGCATCAAACTAAATGTTCCACTAAGAACAATTGAACAACTTGATACGGAAGCAGAACTATTTATCGTCAATGTGCAACAAGCGGCATGGAACAATACTCCTTTGCTAGAAAAGAAAGTACCGGGGGTAAATTACCCAAGGGAAATCAGAGATCTTAACAGAGATCTTAAGGGAAAGAGATGGCAACAAACCAGGTCACCTGCAGACAAGAGATTGCTAAATCGGTTAAGCCAACAGCTCAAAGAAGAGATCAGGTCTATTAAAAATGAAACCTTCACTGAATTCCTAAGAGGTCTAACAGATGACAAAGATACGGAGTACTCCATCTGGAAATCTACCAAGAGATTAAAACGGCCACAAAACCATAATCCACCCATTCGTAAGGATGATGGTGGATGGGCAAGGAAAGATACCGAAAAGGCAAAGCTATTTGCCAAACACCTATCAAATACCTTTCAACCACACCCTGCAGATAACAACGAGATCCTACCTCAGATAAACACCATGGATGACAGAGCTGTGGATCCTATAACCCCGAACGAAATCGCCAAGGAGATTCAAAAAAACCTCAGTGCCAAAAAAGCACCAGGCTACGACCTAATAAGTGGTCAAGTGCTTAAAGAACTACCAAAAAAGGGCATAATGAAACTTACACATTTATTCAATGCAGCACTACGACTGCAATATGTGCCAATGCAGTGGAAGGTTGCAGAAGTTATTATGATCCTTAAACCGGGCAAACCACCCAACGAGAAAACATCGTATCGGCCGATTTCATTATTACCAATTATATCTAAACTGTTCGAGAAGTTGCTTCTAAAACGCTTCAAACCAATCATTGAGGAAAATCAGCTCATCCCAACTCATCAATTTGGGTTTCGGAGTAAGCACTCGACCATCGATCAAGTGCATCGTATCACCGACGTAATTGAAAGAACCTTAGAAGAAAAGGAAATATGTGCAGCTATATTTCTAGACGTGGCACAAACTTTTGATAAAGTATGGCACGAGGGCCTCGAATACAAGTTAACTAAGTATCTACTTAGACAGATGAGTCAGATTCTTAAATCATACATCTCCGCCCGCCAATTCAGAGTGAGATATGGCGAAGAGTACTCGGAACTAAGAAACATTGCTGAAGGTGTACCGCAAGGGAGCGTCCTCGGACCAATTTTATACTTGCTCTACACCAGTGACATCCCTAAATGTGATGGAGTGACAATAACCACATTCCCTGATGACACTGCATTACTAGCTACAAGCAATGAAGTCGAAACAGCCACAAACAAGCTACAAGCAGCTGTCAACAAAGTCACCACTTGGACTAAGAAATGGCGGATTAAGTTAAATGAGGCGAAGTCTTCCCACATAAACTTCACCAACAAAAGAATAGATTATTTGCCAATAGTAATCAATCATCAAATAATCTCATACTCGAACACAGCGAAATACCTGGGCATGACATTGGATGCCAAGCTCAAGTGGAAAGAACATGTCAAGAAAAAACTCGAAGAACTTTGCATTAGATTCAAAAAAATGTGGTGGTTGCTTGGAAGACATTCCGAGCTGTCACTGTGCAATAAGCTATTGTTGTATCAACAAACTGTAAAACCAGTTTGGACTTACGGTGTGCAACTGTGGGGATGCACAAAGAAATCTAATGTCAAGATTATACAGACTTTCCAAAACAAAGTACTTCGTAGCATTGTCAACGCTCCCTGGTACGTCAGAAACGACGACATCCACAAGGATCTAAAAGTGCCTACGGTCAGTGAGGAAATGAAACGGTTCGCGAGAAAACACGAAACGAGATTACATGAACACGAGAATATCGAAGTGCTACAATTACTTGACAACCATGGACTTGTTCGTAGGTTAAAAAGACAAAAACCTTTCGAATTAGTGTAAATTAAATTGAGTGAATAAAATACAAACAAAACACGTGAAGAAAAGTGCTTTAACACTTGTGGAGTGCGCCAATGGGAGTACGTCCATCAAACCGTTAAGACTTGCCTAGATTTAAGCCTATTAGACTTAGACTTAAGTAAGATTTATTCAAACTAAATTGCTAGATAGTATCAATTAGTTGCAATGTATGCGCCAAAGGAAAGGAAAAAAAACTTTCGGCCTTGGGTATTAGTTCATTCCAAGTCTTTGTTGAATATATGACCGCTGTATCATCTACAAAACTAATGATTTTACCTTCTGGTTGCAATGATAGTAAGCCACTTACATGCATTGAAAATAGTATGGGGCCCCCAACACCGGTCATTGTGGAACTCCGTGTTTAATTTTTCTAGTTGAGCTAATAGTATTGTTAATTCTTACTAACGGTGACAACGTTGCAATGCATAACTTTTTATAAATGTCCAGTTAAAAGTTTGATAAATAGATAATAGATGAATTGAAAATCTCTTCTTTAATCGAGGAGTTTAGTAACAGGTATGTATAAGATTTATAGAAGCGCAACTTGTAGGTGCCTATTAGCAACAGGTATAGCAGCGCAAAAGGTACCACCCCGTGTATAAAATTCATATTTTGGATTTTAGATTTTAAGGGAGCATTGGAAAAAAATTGCTAATATGTCTTTGTTTTCATGATATTTCTAATTATTTTCTTCAGGACGAATTACAAAATGATTATATGTTTGATAAGAAAATAATCAAAATTACGATTTCTAAATGCAGTGGCGACTTAATGAATTTTTAGATAAGTTTCAATCAATCATTACAAAATGTTTTTAGAATAATAATAATTTTGAATAAAAGCTGATAACTTAACGGAGCAATTTTATTCTTGATTTTTGCTACTTTATAGTTATGAAGATTATACAATTTGTTTATGCAAAAACTGATAAAATTAAATAATTATATCTGCAACTAACTGCATCATCCAATTAATGGCGAAATATTCTAAATGACAAGCTAAAACCGGTTTCAACTGCTTATCTTAATTTTGCCAATTTGTATTTTTCTGAATTTGGTAACCCTTTTAGTCTTATAATTGCAACGCTGCAGTAAGTACATAATTTTGCATTTTTTATCTTTATCTTTGAGAATATTTCGAAGTCAGTGAAGGCAGATTTTCGAAATATTCTCAAAGGTATTTATGATTAACCAAAAAAAATGAATTTGGTTGTTTTCTTATTTATCTTTGATATCTATAAATTGGTTTTCTTATTATAGACGAGCTTTCTCGCTTCGTTTATGTAATATAGAAACACCGTGAAGGATATTATTATATTATTAACGGTCGATTATCCCATGTGACTGTGAAGCGATAAATAATTTAGCGACATTTATATGCGGACAGGAAATCCCCTCAAACTATATAGAGAAACTTTTGTGAAGTTTACTCTAACAGATAACAGAACCATTTTGGGTTTCCGCACGATTGTGTCTCTAGATAACGCACGCACAATTCGTAACGTATTTTTCAATTATATATTTTTCTTATCAATAGTAACCACACAAGGGGATTTCAGGCTTTTACAATTAGAATTGTCCATCTCGTGCCGTTAGAACAATTTTCCATCCCATTTCGAATGGACGATAACGGGTCGGCAGTAGTCGAAAATCGTTCAAGTGACCGTAACAGGGATTTAAAGAGGTACCGTTTGTCTTCTAATGGAATGTCACATGCGATAAAGAATATCAAAATATATCGAAAAAAAGTGCGTTGAACTACCGAAGTTTCTCGTTTCACCCACCAAAATCGTCGTGAATCATTTAAGAGTGGACAACACAACTACTACAACACCGTTTTCACGAAATTCAAAATAGGCAGTTACACGTGCCTTAATATTTCGACATGTTATGTGCGGTTTGTACCTTGTTTTATTTTACTTTCCGGAACCGACACGCAATGTGTGCGTCATTTTCGCTTTGCATGTTGATCGATAGGAAGGACCAGGAATACGCACTCTACCTTATTTTACTGAATGACAAATTCAGCCACGTGGAATTGGACTAATACATTAGGCTAAATAGCTGAAATGGTCAGATAATAACTCAAATCTACAAGTAATTGCTGTAAATTATTCACAAAACTAGTGTGACGTCGCCATTACAGGATGATAAGAAAATTACAAAAAATTACAGAATTAGTTCCAATTTTAATTCTAGATGATAATAATCTACTAAACCGATCAATAGTGAATAATTATGACAGCTGAAAACAAAAACATCATTAATGTTTTTCTCATTTTTTTATTTTTGCGGAAAATGAAAAGAACCTGGAAGTGTGTCAATCGTCGATTCATTTAAAATTCCCAAGGAAAAGTAAATTGTCCGATACACAATAATTACCAAAAAGTTGGAGAAACGTCCACGCAAATTCATTAATAAATTCTGATATTAATGCATAAAGTCTCCAAAACGCTATCATTACACGATTGAAGTAATGAAGGACACAATACATAATTTTCAGTCAGGTTTTTCCATTAACGAGCTTAATATAAAACTAAGCGAATATGTCAGTTATTGCAGACTAATTTTACAGAACTTTATAAATAATAGATAGGGGCCAGTTTGCATGGCGGCTTCGGGGGTTCTGAAATACACGCATCTCACGCAGGAACGATTTGCGTGAGCGATACGATATTTGATAAGCGCGCTTGCAGAATGCATAACGAAGCTAAAAAAGCGGGAATTTCTACTATACTTTCATATTCACCTTACTACTTTCCGTATTTCGTTAGGAGGTTTTTGATTCCTTCACGTTTTCATCGACGAGGAATTACTTACACTTTTGTAAAATGTATACGTGAGTGATGATAAGGCTAACTGAAAAAGCGAAAACAGAAGGGGGCACGGCTATAGCGACAATTAAAAAATTAATATTGTCAAGTCATGAAACGTACGCGTAGGGGAAACAGTTTACTTTTTTTATGAAAAAATGGTGATGAATTTTTATATTAAATAGCCGATAACGCGGACAATCGAGCTGCTTGTTACTGCGTAATTATTTATTTCTATTATCGTGAATTCCAAGTGAAAACTGATTTTCTTTTTCGGGTTCGTAGTCACAATACAAAAAAATCTGTGTGATAAAAATTGAAACTTGTTTTGATCTTGACTACTCGCAGCATCTAAGTAGCAGTAACTGAAATCGGAACTTTGATTGAGTAGTTGTTATATAACTATAACTAAATTTATGACTTTACAGGTTTAATTACTTCAATTTGGAATGTTTTAGTAATTGTGTAGTTGTTTATACTATTTATTGGAACTATGTAGTTCCATTACTTCTAAGTAACTTTTAAAGTATGTGGAACAGTATTGCAACTTAGTATAATTACTTTAAAGTCGTTGCAACTTCAAAGTTGTATTATAATTGTAGCAGTAACTTGCCCGAAGCTTCTTTAAAGTTTTTAAAGCTTTAAAGTAATACTGAAAGTTCCTACCACCTGCCTGGAACCATTGCTTAACCCTTTACAGTAACGTAACCTTACAGTGGTATTGAAAGTGGAACTTACGTTTTTGCTACTCAGGAGAATCACTTTAAAGTAATTTTTCGTAAACTACTCCATCTCCATATTTACTTGTAAAATGTTGAAGGCCATTAATCAATTAGCAATTTGTTATGACTGTTATTAGATGTTTTACTACATAACCTTCAATAAAAATAACAAATTGGTGCCAAATTGTGTCTCAGAAATTGTTACTTATGTTTGTAACTTGCAGTTGGCAACATTTATTTGTAGTGATGTAACTAGCCAATCCTGGTCTGCCCGTCAGTACCACTTGAGTCGGCTTGGAGCATACATCTTGTACAGTGTATTGCATTGTGTATGTAATGATCCCTGCTCACTCAATATTAATACAGTTAATTAATGACAATAATTGAGTATCTTTTATTTAAACACCTAAAAGAACATAACAGGAATAATATAAAAATTGTTTCTATCGTCATCACATTCAACAGAAAAGCTGCAATGGTTTATAATTTTGATTTACTGGAATGACAAAATTAAACAATTCATCGTTCTTTGTATTACTACAAGTACGTATTACAAATAAAATAGTAATCCATTTTTTGACACGATCGCAGCATTAGTTTAGAAAATGATAGAATATTAAGTTGTTAAGTTGCAAGAGTAAGAGGGTAACCATGCGACACGATGTGTCAAAGAGAAGAAGAGAAGAGAAAAGAAGTTCCACGAAAGAAGCAATTACTACGCCGCCACATATCTGCTACCCAAAAAGTGTTCCCCATCTTGGTTCCAGGCACGTAATGAAACCGTAGCAATTACGTGCTTGCGACTATTAGCAAAAACTTAATAGTTCCACTGGTAGTTGCTGGTACCTAGCGATGACTAAAAATACTGCTTGGGTATTCTTATGATAGTATGTACTTAGTATTTTGACACTTTCGATTGTAACCACCTATATTCTCACTAATTAAACAAACGAAAGACCTCACACTTCGGAATTCAATTGTAACAGCCGTAATCTCAATGAAAAAGTAAGCACAATAATCACTTATACCTACGTCAGCTGATATCTACTTATATCTCCCGACAGAGACATCTTATTAATTCAATTACGCTCAGATGTCGTGAGTGTTAATCGCAAAGGCTTACTGATTACGAATAGAATGCAGGAACAATTAATAAAATAGACGGCACCACCCAAATTATTTGCTGTTATTAGGTAACAGCAAAAGTTGACAAATTTACAATTCGTGAAAATATTCTACATTAATTTACTTTAAATTTATTTTGACTAATCCTTCTCTTATTTTGTGGATAGAATATCAACAATTTGTCGTGCCAAACTTTATTACTGATTAATAATTTTGAAATCTTTATATTGACATATTTAAGCATAATTCTTTACACAATACAAAAATCTTCACAACAATTGAAGATCATAAAAACCTATTCGTATTATTAATTTCTACATTATACCTTAATTTGGGCTCCCATTCTAAATACATTTTTCCTTTGAATTTTTTTATCTTAATGCCAATGCAAATTTTTGCCATTAAAAAATAAAATTTCGACAGAAACAGTTATAAACAATTTCCATAAAACATGTGTGACATTAATCCACTAGCAATTATTTATTTCACTGAAACCTCCAGATATATGCTTAATTAATGTTAACAAAAAAAAACACTAAGGATACACCACGGGAACAACAGTTGAATTCTGAACGATTTGCAATAATTTCCATTATTAACTTTGGTTTTATCATTATTTAATGTGTTTTTAAACTTGAACGGCGGCATAATTAATAATTTTAAATGTTTGAACTTTTATTAGTTATCCTTTAAAGAAGATGATGGGCGTTAACTTGTTAATATTAAAACGTGTAACATTTTGCGTATCATTTGGAGTCTGTACATCATAAAAGTCTTTCGCATATTTTCGAAAACTTCTAACATCAACCTTGTCTGGTATTCGTAAATTTAATACTTTAAATAAGTTCTCTAGACAAATACTCGCATTAATCGGTAGTACAACCTAGTCAGGACAAATTCTCCATATCCTCGAAATACACTAGGTCGCACAATTAATTCCCTTCGTTAATATAACTCATCTAACAAGCGCAACAACCCGCTACAGATTATCACACTGAAACTATTCTTAAAAACTGGTCTCTACATAGATCTACAATACGATATGAAACTACAGATAAACACTCTTTCAAAGATTGGTCTCTCACTATACCCTCAATACGGAATTATCAGAAATTCCCTTCACAAATAAACAAACTGATTCTGCAATAGTATTTAAACTCTTCTGGCGGAACACACATAAATTCGCCGCGAACTTCGCTCCTCTCTGTTTATAAGTTTTAAAATTTTTAGTTAATGCGTCTGTTTATTAATAGTGCTGTATAGAACTCTTCGCGGGCTACTCATAACCGCCATTTTGATAAATTTAATTTTATAGTAAATTTTGTAACTGTATATGTATTTGTTAATAATTAAGCGTAACTATTGAAATGTTTTAATAGGAACTCTAGAAGTTCATCTAGGCTTAAAATACCAGAACTGTTGTTAATATTATAAGGAACTCGAGAACTCTTATAATTATGCCGAAAAATGCCATAATGCCATACTGCGTGTAGTTAGCACTCTAAAAATCATTTTTTCGATTTTCATCCTTAAAATACCAGCTCTAGAACTCTACATTATTTATTCAGAACTCTAACAATTTTTTGGTTTCAAGAAATTAAGGGTGCTAATTACACACAAGCCATGTACGGCTATGAAACTAGAAATCTAGCTTCATGTTGCCTCAAAGACGCGCCACAGATTTTTCTCAAAAACGGCTCTAATAATTTGGTCGAAACTACATTTTTGAGCTACTTTAGGATGCCGTGTCCCGTACATATATCTGTAATGATTCTCTAGAGGGAATTCCCTTGTAAGATTTCTTATATCTAGTGTTTTTTTAAATTTGACGTCAACGTAGGCTGTGAATAGTCGATTGTGAATAAACCAGAAAATGACATCTAACCTCACTTTTGTAATTATAATTGAAAATTGGACAGAGGTTGGATTTGAACGTTTTGACAATGACATTTATTAATATGATCAAGATCCGTTCACAATCAACTACCCATAGCCGCAATTTTAGCCGCAACATAGACCCATAGACGTCAAATTTAAGAAAACACTCGATACCTTATAAATGATAAGTGGTATCGTTCAGGACCGTAGCTAGAAGTTTATTTCTAGGGGGTTCTGGATTAAGTTTATAAAACTTATTATTTATGGGGATAATTACTTTAGGGCTCGACAGATGAAAGACAGGTGCTTCTCTCTGGGTAGTAACATTGCGCTGTGGATTGGATGGTGCAAAGACAACCTTGCGATGGACCAGCAGTTTGAGTCACTTCAGTGCCTTGAGATCTATAGATACGGCCAATCCCAGGAAGACTACTACAAGGGGATACCATAGGGGGTTACTCTATATGCGAATACACAGCATCTCATGCCCAAAACCTAGTTGCTATTGGCCAGGTCTGTACTTTTAGGTAGAGTGGGATGGGTCTTTGTCGGGGATCATCAAGTCTGAATATGGTAGGGCGGGGTGGCTAAATTCTGGGGATATCCTAGGCAGACCCAGTTTCCAAGTCCCAGCCACACTTGAAGTTGGATCGTCCGGGTAGTGAAAGTCCGAATGGAATCCCTTGGAGACGGACCCCGACGGTGAGCACGTTAATAGCTACGGCTCTATCCTAGAGAGCTAGTAGAGGGTGGATAGGTAACCTCGCTCCCACCAGTAAGTACTAGTAGCTTTTACAAATGTAACTGACGCGCTTATTGAGCGTAACTCAATTCGTAGTCTTCTGGGAGGGGGGGCGTGGTCATTAGCTAACGCAGATGGGCCACGTTAAATAAAACTTGGATTATCTGTATTTAAATGAGTAACTGATGTCTCTTAGTGTCTTGATTATTCAAAGAAAAAACTCGCTAACCTTATATATTGGTAATAGTTCCAAAAACTCATTATCTACAGAACAGATTATGGCTTACGTTGTCGAAAATCTTAAAAATCGAACAGATGTTTCTCTAACCAATGTGGTTATCGGTACTGATACAGAATTATGGATAGAAGTTACTTAGATTACCCCACTTCGATATGTCAAATCTTTTTCTCTGGTTATGTTTGACAGGTTCGTATCTTTGTAATATTTATTTTGTGCATCTCTTGTGTTTCTAGCTTACAGACAAAAATAGTAGAGGATCTTCGCTGTTTCACCTGCGTTGTAAAAGTGTTTTGTACTTAAAAATGAATAAACTTTCAATTTATGCAGTCACAAATCAATATATATTGTAGTGTTTTTAGATTTTATTACTATTCTTTGACAAACTGAGACGCACTAGAAACCTGAAGATATTACTGAATTTTCGTTATAAATTTTAACACTCAGTATCTCTGTAAAGATTGCGATATAGCTTCCTTTTGAAAAAAATACTTATATACTGCTTAGTACAAATCTATCGATTTGTCGCCATTATCAATTTACGCTGTGAGAACTTAAGGTACTTACCGTACCTTATTAGTTATTGTTATTACCTTATTGCGTTATTGCTAGTGCATTTTTGTTAGAATTATTTGTTTCGTTTTCAGAAAATACTTTCAGCTGAGAAAATTCTATGATACAAAACTTAAAGTTAAATGAAGCCATGACAAGTTTTCTTAAATTTTAAGAGATATTCTATCTCTTTGATATTTTTTTCAGATCACCATATTTGAAAAGCGTATCATTTGTAATATTGTTTCATAACTTGTATACTTTTTAGTTTTTATTGCAACGCATTCAGAAAAACTTATCATGCTGCTAAGCTAATCAGCTCCTTGCTGCATTTTATTTAGATTACAATTTAAAAATAACCACATAGTATTATGTTAACATTTAAGTACAGAAAGAATATCATAAAAAATAACACAAATAATCATGTCTTGTTTGACTGATTTAGATAACGGAAAACTAAAACGAAAAATACCAAATTGTTAACATTTGTCTATTAGGTGTTTACTTACTGTGCTGGATAAAATTTGGGTTTTTTCTTGCTCATCTAATAATAACCAATCATCTTGTAGTAAACGATATCTTTGTTTTGACAGATTTACCAGTCACGTCTCAAGTATTCGCATTAACCAATCAGAAGATAGACGCAATTAACTTGTTATCCATAAATTTTGCAATATTTCTATAATAATGCGAAATATTTGTAGTAACAACTGTTAATCTTTGTGTAATGTTTATCTTTAGTTTTTACTTTCTTATTGTTGTCAGAGAATGCTTACAAGTTTTAGTAAACTATAGCTTCTGATTTCAGTTTTCTTAGGTAAGAGTTTAATATTTCTGTTTCTTATTAATTAGGCACATGCGACAGTCCGGTAAAATCTGTGTCCATATATTGTCTTTCTAAAGTAATTCTCCTATCCTGTCACAGTTTAGCTTTTAAAAAACTTCAATTAAGAAAACCAAATTTCAAGTTATGGAGTAAGACTAACAATGTTACTTTTTGATTAAACAAAAGAAGTGATTAATGCTACGACAGCCGCCGGGCGAAGCCCAACGACGCAATATTTAAAAAATAGCCCAGGATAACAATTTTAAAAGTTGCTTTAGCTGTATCTCTGAAACTGACAAAGTCATAAAAAAATGTTTGAAACCGTTTCGGAAATAGGGAGGGGGTAGGAATTACGTGATCATTAATCCTAATTACGTTTTTTAAGAGGCTCGCGGGCCATAAAGAGACGTTTATGTTTAGATGAGTCTCATAATAATAGTCTAATTATGATGTATCTGTGCATAAATAACTACTATAGCATTCATTTCAAAACAACAATTTTAACATTTCCAACTTTCTCATTGGATAAATCAGAAACTGATTGATCAGATTGTAAAAGGACATTTACAAAAAAAATAATAAACGCCATTTATCGCAAGTTAAATTCATTCAAAATCAAATAAACATAGATTTAGAAAAAATTAGAAAATCTGCTATTTATTTGTAACGTTAACGTACCCATAAATACCAGAATACAAACTTTGTCTTTAAGTTATACCAAAATCAGGCATAAAAGCAGTCTAGACCAACCAAGATTACCAGAAGCTATAAGGACTAGTTTGCGATTAAACGCTAATTTCCATTTTCTTTTAGAATAAAATTAAAATGATTTTACATAATTTCTTACTATTTGAATATAGTTGAAAAAACATTCTGTGCGACTCGTGCGCGAAATATCTTGAATTACGTTTTGGAAAACTTTCATTCTCTAGTACCAAAGTATCATTTCAAGCACTTTATACACAAGTTATTTGTCAAGTTATTGTATAACGTATACAAAGGTCCTTCACGTGAAAACCGGAATTTACTATTTTGTGAAAAGATTACAACACCTTCAGTATTAAGATCTATATACGACATTCTATTCGGTACAACTGTCTGTATGCGCCTTTCTGCAAAATTGCATTTTCTAAAGAACATTCCTGATAGTGCTTTCTATACGAACTGCATTTAAAATTTTACAGTAGTAGGCGTTATTTATTCCTTGATATACAAAAAAACCAATATAGAGAAGTTTTCATATTTCCCAGTATGGGCCTTGGCTTACTCAAGTAGGTTTCGCCATTCAGTTCTATCTTTGGCGCATTTTCGCCATCTTTTCACTCCCAGTATTTCAGGTCTGTCTCTACATCGTCTAGGTAACGCTTTTGTGGACAGCCTACTACTCGCTTGTCTACTGGACCTCTTCGGTCGCAGATTATTCTGGGCGTACAGTTTTCTTCAGCTCTTTGCACATGTCCGATCCACCGTAGTAGTTATTTAGTAGTACTTGATCTTGTTGATAGATTACTCACGTTTCTAACCCATAAGTGAGCCCGGGTCTGATTAAGATCTTGTAAATCGTGCATTTTATTTTCCTCGGTAAGCTGGAGGATACTAATCTAATTAGGCCGTGGTAACATTTACTAGCCAAGAATACTCTTCTTTTTATTTCGCTGCTTGTATCATTGGTTCTGATGACAAAGGAGCCAAGGTAAATGAGATTATCCACTACTTCTAATTTTTCCCCATCTATATTAATGTGCTCCTCTATTCGTTGTTTTGTTTTTGTAGCTGGGCATGTACTTAGTCTTCTTTTCGTATATCTTTACTATATCTTTATCGTCTTTATAGTCCTATCTTTAAGGCAGCTAATTTCAGTGACATGAATGCTTCAGTTTTCATCGTTTTGTATTCAAGCATTGCATTTCACATTTCCAGAATACGGATGCAGTAATCTTTGTAATCAATAGTGAAAACAATTAGCGTTGGATTCAGATCTTATTTTCGCGAACCGTGGTTTGCAGACTTTTTGCAAACAGAAAACACGGATGGTTAAGTACCAAACATGATACAAACATCATAAACTTAAATATATGTTCTCTTTGAAGCTTTTTAAGCTTTTCTTTCATTCGTTATTTTTGCACGATCAGGCTTTTTTATTTACTTTGTTACGAGTAGCACGTACAGCGGGAGGTAAGTAGATCTTAGGGCGCTCAGTAAGATTAACTTACCGCCCTTGTAGCTTAAGGTAGAAAATTAGATAAATTTACAATTGTACAAGTTGATGAAAATTGGATATGTTGTTAATAAAAGTTTGAGGAATTGATTGACCGCGAGAAAACAATTCCTACGGTCTAGAACGTGAGAAAGTAATTAAAGAAATCTGACATTTTTGCAAGAGAATCTTGAATTCTAATGGCTGACAATGTCTGAGGCACAAACATATTAAAATTATACAATCTTACCAACCGTACATCGTAATGAAACATCGTGGAATAATAAATAATTAAATAGTTTTTGATTAGATTTCAGTGAAAAGCAACATTTTTTACCGTTATGAGTTTAGATATTGTATTTATAAAATCCAACTTCTAGATGAACAAAATACACTACGAGTGAGCACGCATGCGCACGAGTAGCTAACCAAATATGGCAACAACGCCGTCGGCTGTTCCACGTGTGGTGGTTTGAGCTGAGCTAACCTCGAAACGCATGCCATGTGTAAACAAGACGACCGCGTTGCCACATTTCGCGGAGTGTCCTAGCGCGCAAGCAGTGGCGGATTTAGGCACAAGCGTTGGAAGCGCCCGCTTCAGGCCCCACAAGTCAGGGGGCCCCGTAGAGGCCTCCTGCCAAGGACCGCACTGGACACGCGACAAATAAAAATTACTAAGTGCCAACTGCTTACCCTAATGGGTAAGCTTTAGTAACTAACGCACTCTTAAAACACTGCTGTTTTTACTGCTTGTTGCTTTTGTTGAAATACGAAAAGAGAATTCAAGCTCGGGTCCTCACCTCTGTCTCTTATATCGCATAGTTCAATAGGGTTTGGGTCATCCAGCGCTAGGTAGCGCTGGCTGTCTCCACAGAATAAAAATATACCGAGACACATGAATGAGTGAAAACACAATGGATGTACTTCAAGATTAGTAAGATTGGCGTGGAATTCACTTTCTCGAAAAAAGTGAAACAAGAAACAGATCATAAAAAAGGTGTACGGTCGTAAATGTTGAAACAATTTAAAAAAAATCTTAACGTTACCGATATGTAATGCAACTGGAGAACGATCTATCTTTGTTCTTAAACGTGTAAAAAATTATTTAAGAAATAATCTTGGAGAAAGTCATTTAAAAAATTTATCAGTAATGTTTATTGAAAATGACATTATGCAAAATTTATGTTTTGAGTGTTTTGAAAATATTGATAAATTTGATGCTTCTAAAAGCAGAAAAGTTCCATTATATTTATAATGGAACTTTATTTATATTATAATTATATTTATATTCATTTTAACTGATTATGGAATAAAATGTTTTTCTGAAATAGTACATAAAGGACAACTTTTACGGACTCATCTGTCATTTTTATTTGCATTGTTGCACATGTATTTGACATATTTCAAAATTTCACGATTTCAGAAAAAACGTAATGTACATCTCAGCACTAAAGCTGATTTTTATCACTCGTTATGGCTGTTCAATCTCCATATTCGTGATAAAAAAGTACAACTTTATTTGGTATACAAATAACTAATTTACTTACGACCACTATAGAAAATTACACATTTCACGCAGTCTAGTAATGATGAAAATGACTCATTGTTCATAATCTTTAAACTGTACCGAAATGACCGACGGAAATGATTTCGCATTTTCAGTGGTTCTATTAAAATACCATAGCTGTCAGCACATGCAATATTTCTAATTATTTGAAATATACATAGTTACAACTTTTAGATAAAGATTAATTTATTTTTAAAAGTTAAAAATTGTTAATGGCCGACTATTATACTCACAATTTTATAGTGATATGTGTATAAATCACAGACGGCAGCTGTCTTGAGCTTGTGGCTCTCTTCAGTTAGGGGCAGCTAGTCTGTGAATTCTACACACATCACCCGAGCGTATACAGGGTGTCTCGTAGCCCCTACATCAGACTTTACCAGCGCATTTCTGGCGGCATTGGGAACAAAAAATCTTAATAAAGTTTTTTGATTAGGGAAAGTTCAAATTTTGGGTTTGAAATGAAAGCTTTGAAATATTAAAGCCAAACATGATGAGATCACATATTACTGTGTATTTTTCTAGTCCAAACCCACCATTTTCAAGCGCCCACTTGTGTTACATTGGACTACTGCAGATTAAATTGCTTCGCTTGGTTCACATAGTGGTTTTCGCTTTACTATAAGATACATTTCAAATGATGACTAATTGTAATTCATACAAAACGTATAAATAAACAAAATTTTGTATTTATTTTTTACCAAATACAGGAATATACAAAATAAAATCCGGTCGAGCGTCCGACCGTATAATTAATATAAATAAAATATAAAATGAACACAAACGTGTTTTAATAAAGTGAGTTTTTAATAAATCTAGAAGTTAAAAATTGTTAATGGACGACTATTATACTCACAATTTTATAGTGATATGTGTATAAATCACAGACAGCACCTTAAGACAGCTGTTTCGAGCTTTTGGTTTTCCTCAGTTAGGGGCAGCTTGTCTGTGATTTATACACATAGCACTATAAAATTGTGAGTATAATAGTCTGCAATCAACAAAACTCACTTTATTAAAACACGTTTGTGTTCATTTTGTATTTTATTTATGTTAATTTATTCTGTTTAATTAATGTTTTACTTTAAATTATATTTTGAATGCAAATTCATATAGAAAAAATTATCACCCCCGCTGGAAATCGAACCCTGGGCTTTCCACTTTCTTAGCAACATCTCTACCTCTGAGCTACTGTGTCGACTACCATCATATAAAGTTATTATTACCATTTAAAGTTACACAAAAATTGTTATTGAATTAACGTAAAATTGATTTAACAATATATCCTTCTGATGGCTTTAATCCATACATTTGGAATAACCGGTCTATTACATGGAAACCTAAAAATGTTTTGGGAATTTGCTATTTCAAATTACATTTAAATGAATCATTAAGTATTCAATGTATTTGTAAAATTGAGGTTATGATTTACTTACATTAACAAAAAAGCAGCGGCAGAACAACACGACGTCCAAAATACATTTAAAAATGTGTCTATGACATTTAAAAAATTGATTTATTTTAAATAATCAACGATTATTACATTAAGTTATACGCATTTCTTAATTTGTATAACTAACACCTGTTTTCCACAAACTATGGGCATTGTCTATTTTTGACAATCCAGCATCTCAATCTCAAATCATGTTCTAGGTTAAATATTTTTTTTACCTTTTGGTGTTTTATTACGTTTTTGTGGTCGTAGTTAAAAAGTATAGTGTGTAACACTTACAAAAACGCCAATTTTACACTCCTGTGACTGCGGCATGAGACGAAGTCGGATTATTTAAAAAATCTTGAGGATGCAATTTCCTCCATCCCCCCACATCGTGAATTCGCGCCTGATATTAATAATTATAGTATGTACTTAATTTTTGATAAAAAAATAAAAGGTATATAAATTGTAGTAATTGATTTATACTATGGGGCCCCAAAAATTTGTAACGCTTCAGGCCCCTTAAGTGTTAAATCCGCCACTGCGCGCAAGTCAAAGACAAGACCAATATTTCTATAATTCGTCAGTAAATTATTAGAACTAGCCATTTTTCTATAATAATGGAAATTTAAAATTATAGGGTAATTTTTTATGCAGAGTTTAAATTTAATAAAAAAAGCTTTAATACGGATGCTTATTTGACTGCGAATGTCACATTTTCTACCTTAATATATTATTAAACAAAAAAATAGATAAATTCAGACCAAAATATGTAGGTAATGTTGCATGCCAAATGTGACTTTAAAGATGGAGCTTTTCAGCAATTAAGGGCAGCGTATTATAGAAAAGGAACACCGTGAAAAAGTGACAGGTAAGATAAAGAAGGAAATAATAATTTTTATTCAAAGTCATTGATTGAGTGACACAATTAATTGATTAAGATATATTCCGCTTGAAATTGTTGATAACCTTTTATAGAACAAAACAATGTTGTTGACTAGATTAATTCAATATAATTGTTTATACAAAACAAGATTACACAATTTGTTCGTTCATTAAAGGTGCATTGTGTTTGTGTGTGTATGTCTCGAAAGTGTAGGGATTTGATGTTATTTTGGGGTGTCATCGAGTGGTTTGTTCTAAAAGGTATTTGGCATAGTTAAATTTTTCTGGGTGTTTGTTTTTGTAACAGTAAAAGCGTTCTTTGTATTTTATGTCGAAGTTTCGAACGGTCTCTCCAATGCATACTGAGTTGCAAAAAGAACCATTCAAACGGTAAATGCTTGTTTCTGCTAAATGTTTTATGTGGAAATGAGATGATATTCTTTTTTCTTCTCAACGTTAGTACATTTCAGAGGATGATTCTACATGGAGAATATGAAAAAAGTTTATATGAACATAGGTCCAGAATTGTTCCTAAGGCCGCTGTGGCCTTTTAAAGAAGGTTCCAAAAAACGGGTTATTTTATATTTCTGGGGCCGTTTAAGTTACATCTATGAGTTTAGGTTCATCAAAAGCTTTCGTGGCATTAACATACCTACTGGTGAAAGCAAATTTTATCTAGGGGAGTGTGCTATGGAAGGATAGTGGAGCTAATTTACCAATGCATACTGAGTTGCAAAAAGAACAATTCAAACGGTAAATGCTTGTTTCTGCTAAATGTTTTATGTGGAAATGAGATGATATTCTTTTTTCTTCTCAACGTTAGTACATTTCAGAGGATTCTACATGGAGAATATGAAAAAAGTTTATATGAACATAGGTCCAGAAATGTTCCTAAGGCCGCTGTGGCCTTTTAAAGAAGGTTCCAAAAAACGGGTTATTTTATATTTCTGGGGCCGTTTAAGTTACATCTATGAGTTTTGGTTCATCAAAAGCTTTCGTGGCATTAACATACCTACTGGTGAAAGCAAATTCTATCTAGGGGAGTGTGCTATGGAAGGATAGTGGAGCTAATTTACCTCTAATTTTCAATGTTACACTTTTTGACGCACATACACGGAAGTCATTAATTTATTTTATGTCCGATTGCATTATAAAGTACTGTTTATTATATTGTTTTGCGGCAGTGAACTGGCTTATTATTGTACTCGTAAAATAAAGTGGTAGTAGTAAAATAAAGTATATAGTAGTAAAATAAAGTATGACAACTGTATATTACATGTCAAATTTTCTTCTGTCAAGAATAGATGTCAAATTTATAAATTGATTTTTTTGTTGATAATTACCCAATGTTATGAATCGAACATAAAGCTTTGTATGCAACTCTTACATAATCGGACCTTATAGACTCGCCCTTTTTATAGGCCTAGCTCGCTTCGCTCGCTCGGCCATAAACTGGACTTGTCTATAAAGTCCTACATTATGTACTTGTTACATAAATAGCTATTATCAATGAAATGTTGTATTGTAATTTTCATTTTATTGTGCGATTATGGAAGCATTTTGAAATGACGTTTATAGAAGCTGTGCATTATAGTGTCAAAATTCGTAGGTGTAATTTAAATGGTTCCAGAGACTTCTTCAAAAGACCTGTGTTTCTATGAACTTTTTTTCATATTTTCTTATGTAGAATTGCTTTCCTCCCGAAATACACTAAGATTATTTCCGCACACTTTGTACGTACAAAAACACGTTCATACCAGAGACATATTCCAATAAACGATACAGTTCTACACAGTTCAATTTCTAATGACTTTGAGATGGTTAAGATCTCAAAAACTTCTTGATTGTCATTGCCCTTTCAGACAAGACTTAGTTGCAGGTGTACAGGAGGAATAATGATATCTTGGAGTTATTGAGTATGCATGGAAAATGTTGATTTCAAAGTTCGCTTTTATGAATTTGCAGGACCACAAACTTTTTTCAAAATGTCAAGAGATGACAATAAGTACATACATAAGAACAACATTCTAAGAAACAGAAGACTGACTGGTCATTATCATACCATTACCCGTCATTGTATGGAGAAATCTCTCGGTTTTTTGTTAAATACCGCACTTAATTGATTACTTAATAAGTTCAACTTTTTTAAAGAAATTTAGATGAAGCTTTAAATTGGGGGTTCCTATAGTCTGTGCTTAAGTATGACTAAGTATTGTGGAATATACTCACATCTGAGTTAACGGCTCAGTAATAAGAATATAATTAACAGTTATCTATGTTTTTGTAAGTTCAAAATATTTCCTTACTCTACATTTATCAAAGATTCAATGTGCATTCTACATATAGCATACGTACAAGTTCAATGTTTTATACGGGGTGTCCCAAAAGTCAACGTCATCTACTGGAGGGCTGATAGGGCAGGTCATGACTGTCCAGAATGTCAAAATATGGCCTTAGTAAAAAATTGTTAATTTTTGAGATATTGGCACTTTTATGAATTTCATGAAAATCGACACAGTTTTTCGACTGCCACAGCTACAAAATTCCATATTTTAAGATTCTAATTTTTTGTACGCAACTCTGAATAGCCCTGCTATTCCTCACAATCCAAAATAAAATTAATAGTGCCATACCTTTGGAAAAAACATTTTTCCCCAATTCATGAGTTAATTTTTTTTATTAGCTAACTTAGACTCTTCATACTGTAAAGAATTTACCACGCTAACCTGGCAAATTATTTAAAAAAATTTCTCATTTATTGTAATTTTTATAATATGGTATAACATTTTCTATGTTTCACTTTATAAAAAAGATATTGCTATTTTACTGCAAAAGGAGCTAATAGTGAAATTATTTCAATAATCGGGAATTCGAATGAAAACCCTTCTTAAATTAAAGTGACAGGTTTTTATTAAAAACTAACACAAACACAAATAAAAATCAAAGAATGTGTTCGAATTTTCTGTCACCAAGTTCAATGCAAGCGCGGCATCTTTTTAAAAATAGTAGATTATGTTATTAGGCGTAAAACTGGAACTTTGTGTGCTGAAGCTGACTGTTGTCTGCCGAACGCTAGTGAGGCAGACATGTCAGCTGAAGCACACAAAGACAGTTTTGCGCCGAATGACATATACTAGTTTATCTTCAAACGTCTTAATTTAGGACATTTTTTAATATTGAAAAGTTTTTAAAAATTAAAATTTTAACTGATTACAATATCTTGGCAGTACTGCTTCCATGGCGATGCAAAAAACAAAATTCAAACAACGGAAAAAATTAAACGCCAGTGTTTTGTGAAATCGTTAATCAGTTTATTTCACGCTTACATAACGAATAAAACTGTACGATGTCGAGTTCCGACCGACCTTGTACTCCTCCTGAAGTCGTTGAAGCTGCCAGAGAGTCTATCGAAAAATGACTACCGACTAAATCGGCAAGTGTCTATGAAGCGGCCTACGAAAAATTCTTAAAGTGGTGTTCCGCGAAAAATGTGGAAGTGTATTCGGAAAACGTCTTATTAGCTTACTTTTTGGAATTATCTCGAACCTTGAAAAGTTCTTCTCTCTGGTCGCAATATTCAATGGTGAAGTCGTCCTTAAATTTAAAGAATAATGTCGATATCTCAAAATACTGCAGACTGCGCTTGTTTTTGAAAAAACAAGGAGAGGGTTACAAGCCAAAAAAAGGCGAAATCCTATCAAAAGAAGAATTTGACAGGTTTTTGTACGACGCTCCTGACGAGATTTATTTAGGAACAAAGGTACTCACGATCCTAAGACTTTGTATAATTATTATTTAAATATTTCATTTCTTATTTATAGATTGTTTTGATCTTTGGAATATCTGGTGCATGTAGATGTCATGAACTTGCGAAAATGAAAACTGATGATATTGAAGACTGTGGTTCGTTACCGCTAGTAAAGGTTCCTGACACCAAAACAAAAAAGTCGCGTTAAGATTTCGCGTAGTGTAAACCAACCTTTAGACTAAGATAGGTATTGGCGCCATTTGACATGCGTTAAAGTGAGATAGTTAGTGACGCCGTTTAACATGGGCTGCATACCTATATCATTATGTTTGGCGGTATGATACGCTACCTCGCATTCGTATTGTTCTTGTACTCATAATAACGGTTTTTGTTTAGTTTTTTGGACTTGTGTGTTGTCTAGTGATTTGGACTTATTGTATTGATGATAATAACGAACTGACCTGGCCTTCTTCTGGACTTGTGTTACGCGTTTGAGGTTCAATAGTACTCATTATGCCGTACCAGTATACTTCTCAGGAATGCGCCAACATGCATTACATTTATGGCAAATACAGAGGCAATGGTGTTGCTTCAGCTAATCTGTATCGCGAAAGATACCCGAATGCTTTTTAGATATCCTGATCATCGCGTGTTCATAAATGGTCACCGAGCATATGCGGAAAGCGGAATGCCTCACAATCGCGCTAGGACAGGAAGACCACGTATGGATTACGATGAAGAAGTCTTACAAGAGATTGAAAATGATCCGACTACTTCGACACGAGCAATTGAAACCCGTACAGGGATACCGAAATCCACTGCAAACAGAATTGACTGTATCAATGCTACCCATATCACGTGCAACAAGTGCAAACGTTGCTTCCTCATGACTACACAAAAACTATCCAATTTTGCCAAGGTATGCCGCAGAAACACAGGGAAGATTTAGAGTTCATAGATACAATTTTATGGACAGATGAAAACACATTAAAAAAGATGACTTCATGAACATGCACAATGTTCAAGTTATGCTCTTGAAAACCCACATTCAATGCGAGAACAAAAGTCACAGTATCACTTCAAAGTAAATCTGTGGGCCGGCATCTTGAACGGTCATATAATTGGCCCTTTTGAATTACCTGAAAATCTAAACGTGGAAATTTATCACGATTTTTTAGAAGATGAACTGCCAAATCTTTTCGAAGATGTACCTTTGGCCACACGCAGGGCAATGTGGTTTCAAAATGACGGCTGTTCAGCTTATTACGCACGAGGAGTGAGAAACTATTTGGACCAAACTTATCCACAGAGATGGATCGGCTGTCTTGGTCCAATTTTGTGGCCTCCCTGGTCTCTGGATTTAAATCCACTAAATTTTTTCTACTAGGGTTGCATAAAGGAGAAGGTCTATGCAAAACTAATAAATAATATAAATTAATTGAGACACCGTATTAATGAAGCTGCACAACAAACAAATGCAGCAGGAACCACAAGCCGGATAAAAAGATCTTTTTTCTAAAGATGCCGTGCTTGCATTCGACTTGGTGGCAGGCAATTTGAACACATTCTTTGATTTTTATTTGTGTTTGTGTTAGGTTTTAATAAAAACCTGCCACTTTAACAAGTGTTTTCATTCGGATTCCCGATTATTGAAATAATTTCACAAATGGCTCCTTTTACAGTAAAATAGTAGTATTATTTTTTTTTTCTAAAGTAAAACATAGAAAAAGTTATACAATTTTAAAAACTACACTAAATGAGCAATTTTTAAAAATAACTTGCCAGGTTAGCGTGGTAATTCTTTTTACAGTATGAAGAGTCTAAGTTAGCTAATAAAAAAAATTAACTCATGAATTGGGCAGGAAAGTTTTTTCCAAAGGTATGGGCACTATTAATTTTATTTTTTTATTTTGCACTGTGAGCAATAGCAGGGCTATTCAGGGTTGCGTACCAAAAATTAGAATCTTAAAATATGGAATTATGTAGCTGTGGCACTCGAAAAACTGATTTAAGGTGTCTATTTTCACAAAATTCATAAAAGTGCCAATATCTCAAAAACTAACAATTTTTTAATTGTCATATTTTGATATTTTGGATAGTCATGAGCTATCCTATCAGCCCTCCAAGGGATGACGTTGACTTTTGGGACACCCTATATTTTGTGCAAGAAGTATCTCTGCTTTTAGTCAAACTTCAATATCCAAATCTGCAGTGCAGTGCATAACAGTATGTTATGTTGTTCGAGTAGTGTTATGGGCTAAAATTTCGATCATTTTCTGCTCCCTCACCAGAGATATTTAGCTTTGAAAAAAATACTGTTTTCCGTGAATTTCTCAACTTTAAACATTTTTTAAGAAAAAGAAAAGGAAGAAAGTTTTAGGATTGAAATCTGGCGTGCTAATTTTTAACTAGATGTGCAGAAAATATGACTTGTTAAACCTTCCCTTCTCAGCAAGAATTTCTGCATGTAAATGCAACTTTTTTAAAAACTTAAATTTAGGTTAACACTTCATCTTTTACAATTACATTTAGATGAGAATGCTTAATATAAAATTTTATAGCCCATTTTTTTCTGAACAAATTGTGCTCCATGGACAAGTACGGTTTGAGATATTTCAGTTTTCGCAAACTTTTGGAATTGCAAAATACGCACCAGCGCCTTGCAAAAACAAATATCAAATATGTCGTATATAGGCATGCGGCTTACATAGCTTACAGATTTAAATTGTTGTCTAAGTGAATTGCACGCAATTCTTCAAATTCTCTTTAGTTCTTTTATATAGAGAATACCTATAATAATTAAAAACTAATATTCATTCATAAATTCTCTTCATTAATATTCTCTAAAAATATTTCATCTTCGTTGATTAGCAAAACAAAAATTACTCAATCACTTCAAAGTAAATCTGTGGACCGGTATCTTGAACTGTCATATAATTGGCCATTTTGAATTACCTGAGAATCTAAACGTGGAAATTTATCACGATTTTTTAGAAGATGAACTGCCAAATCTTTTCGAAGATGTACCTTTGGCCACACGCAGGGCAATGTGGTTTCAAAATGACGGGTTTCCAGCTCCTAACGCATGAGGAGTGAGAAACTATTTGGACCAAACTTATCCACAGAGATGGATCGGCTGTCTTGGTCCAATTTTGTGGCCTCCCTGGTCTCTGGATTTAAATCCACTAAATTTTTTCTACTAGGGTTGCATAAAGGAGAAGGTCTATGCAAAACTAATAAATAATATAAATTAATTGAGACACCGTATTAATGAAGCTGCACAACAAACAAATGCAGCAGGAACCACAAGCCGGATAAAAAGATCTTTTTTCTAAAGATGCCGTGCTTGCATTCGACTTGGTGGCAGGCAATTTGAACACATTCTTTGATTTTTATTTGTGTTTGTGTTAGGTTTTAATAAAAACCTGCCACTTTAACAAGTGTTTTCATTCGAATTCCCGATTATTGAAATAAGTAAAATAATAGTATCTTTTTTTTCTAAAGTAAAACATAGAAAAAGTTATACAATTTTAAAAACTACACTAAATGAGCAATTTTTTAAAAATAACTTCCCAGGTTAGCGTGGTAATTCTTTTTACAGTATGAAGAGTCTAAGTTAGCTAATAAAAAAAATTAACTCATGAATTGGGCAAGAAAGTTTTTTCCAAAGGTATGGGCACTATTAATTTAATTTTTTTATTTTGCACTGTGAGCAATAGCAGGGCTATTCAGGGTTGCGTACCAAAAATTAGAATCTTAAAATATGGAATTATGTAGCTGTGACACTCGAAAAACTGATTTAAGGTGTCTATTTTCACAAAATTCATAAAAGTGCCAATATCTCAAAAACTAACAATTTTTAATTGTCATATTTTGATATTTTGGATAGTCATGAGCTACCCTATCAGCCCTCCAAGGGATGACGTTGACTTTTGGGACACCCTATATTTTGTGCAAGAAGTATCTCTGCTTTTAGTCAAACTTCAATATCCAAATCTGCAGTGCAGTGCATAACAGTATGTTATGTTGTTCGAGTAGTGTTATGGGCTAAAATTTCGATCATTTTCTGTTCCCTCACCAGAGATATTTAGCTTTGAAAAAAATACTGTTTTCCGTGAATTTCTAAACTTTAAACATTTTTTAATAAAAAGAAAAGGAAGAAAGTTTTAGGATTGAAATCTGGCGTGCTAATTTTTAACTAGATGTGCAGAAAATATGACTTGTTAACCCTTCCCTTCTCAGCAAGAATTTCTGCATGTAAATGCAACTTTTTTAAAAACTTAAATTTAGGTTAACACTTCATCTTTTAAAATTACATTGAGATGAGAATGCTTAATATAAAATTTTATAGCCCACTGAACAGTTTTTTCTGAACAAATTGTGCTCCATGGACAAGTACGGTTTGAGATATTTCAGTTTTCGCAAACTTTTGGAATTGCAAAATACGCAGCAGCGCCTTGCAAAAACAAATATCAAATATGTCGTATATAGGCTCGAAATGCGGCTTACATAGCTTACAGATTTAAATTGTTGTCTAAGTGAATTGCACGCAATTCTTCAAATTCTCTTTGGTTCTTTTATATAGAGAATACCTATAATAATTAAAAACTAATATTCATTCATAAATTCTCTTCATTAATATTCTCTAAAAATATTTCATCTTTGTTGATTACCAAAACAAAAATTACTCAATATTGCTTTTGGTAATTTTTAAAAAGCTATTCATTTTACTAATCTTGAAAGTATTTATCAGTATTAAATTTAATCCTGTTTATTTTTTATCCGTTGGATAGTTCTATGCTTGGAAGATTTTCAATAGAGTCTTCATCCCTAGAGAACATCAAAAACGCGCATACGATATCGTAAGTTGACCTTGTTTTTAGACCTCAGATTATCACAAAGTGCGTAACCGATATCCGGGCTGGCCGGTCCTGGTTTTCGTGCCTGAAAAGACACACTAGTATACATAATATGTAGTATACGCATATGCGTATCATGCGGATGTAAATACAGCGGCGCGACGTTTGTAAGCAAGGAAGCGCTATAAAATGCAGCTCTAATGCAGCGAGTGGTTGGCCTTGGCCACGAAACCACACGACATTTCGTGGGGTTCCTTACACTCAAATTGGACCCCCTTTACTCTCCACCTCATGTAATAATCCAAGGGCGGCACAGTTAGCTTTTATACAACCGCAATTGTTGTTTGAATTATTTATTATCTGCGCGAGCACTTGATGGACGTCCGGACAACGAATTGTTGGGTATTGGCGAATAATGACCATAAGTTCGCGGTTTGCGCCTGTCTTCTCAAATCGATGGTACGAATTCCTCCTCTCTACACCGCAATACCCTACTGGTTGGTGGCGGTATGGAATTGAAATTACGAGAAAAAAATGTGAAAACGTAATTGTGTCGGATATCTCCATTATACAATTATAGCGAGCGCTAGCGTTGCTATACAAATAAAATATTAAAAATGAAAGAGGTAAACTCATCAGAAAAACCCGAAGTGGAAAAATAGCAATCATATATTAATAAATTCTAAGATATAACAGCTACTTTCAAAAATGTTTCCTCATCTTTCATTAGATATGTAAATTGTACAAAGAGAAATTAGGCGATCGATGTAGATATCTAGGACAACCCTTTATCTTGAACAAGGTTAGGTAAAACATAAATGCATCAAAAGTTCAGAAGTCTTGTGATATCTAACGGTAATAAGTATCCGTCTTAAATATTTTAGTCTACAATAATGAACCCTTCTGTAATATCGATTTTTAATTCATTACCCACATATGCAGCTGATTTAATAATTTATTAGAAATGCAGATTCTTTTGGTAACGCCTTCTTTAGGAAGTAGAACTTCTGCTTTATAGTACTATAGACTTGCTCGAATTCGTTTAGTTGTAAAAATTAGCCTAATAGTCCAGTCAAAATAGAAAAAATAGTGGAAAGTTGAGGTAAGTTCGTTGATCTTTGCATAGGACTTGCTTGTAGGTTGTTAAATAACCCCCTAAAAATCAACACCTGTAGGTGGTGAGCTTGAAGAGATAATGAAGGTAAACCACGCCCCTCAACAGTTTTTATCATTTTTCTCGGAAACTATTAGGTTTATCGAGATGAAGGAGGTTAGGTAAAACAAAGCTTATTTAAATCCCTAGCAAAAATGTGTTTCTTGTGTTATCGAAGAAAGAAGATATGTCATACATGGATCAGCAATTTGCACCAGTAAATTTGCCCAAGGAACTTTCGGCCGTATCTTTTTGTGGTCTCATATTCGTCATGAAGTAACTAAGAAAAATTTATTGAGAGCTGGTCGCGATAGAGTCATGTTTTACCTTAGCATCTCTTCGATAAAATCCACCAGGCGATACTATCGATATTCTTGGTGCCAGTCGGCTGAAAAAATTTGTATTGGCAAGTTAATTCTTAGGAGAGTACACTATACTAGTCAGTTTTTTTTATTCAACCCATTACGTATAGGTGCTTCGCCTTTTTCGAAATTCTAATATTCTACAAGGCAACAGTTTTGTTTTAAATCGTGTATTTCAATTTTACAGCAAAAATCATTTAAAAAAATTACTCGATACCAAGGTCTTATAAGTAAAGAAAATTAGGATTTCAAAAAAGCGAAGTACCTGTACGTAATGGGTTGAATAAAAAAACTAACTAGTATAGTGTACACTCCTAAGAATTAACTCGCCAATACGAATTTTTCAGTCGACTGGCACCAAGAATATCGATAATATTGCCTGATGGATTTTGCCGAAACGGTGCTAAGGTAAAAGATGACTGGACCGCGATAGCGTCCGGTTCAGAACAATTTTTTCTTAGCTACTTTATGACGAATATGAGACTACAAAATGTTACGCCCGAAAGTTCCTTGAGTAAATTTAATGGTGCAAATTGCTGATCCATGTATGACATATCTTCTTTCTTCGATAACACAAAAAGAAGGCGAGGTACGAAAAAGTATTTAGACATTTTTGGTAGGGATTTAAATAAGCTTTATTTTACCTAACCTCCTTCATCTTGATAAACCTGTTTCCGAGAAAAACGACAAAAACCGTTGGTGGGCGTGGTTTACCTTCATTATTTCTTCAAGCTCACCACCTACAGGTGTTGACTTCTAGGGGGTTATTTAACAACCCACAAGGAAGCCCTATGCAAAAATCTACGGACTTACCTTAACTTTCCGCTATTCATGAAACTATGTTCTAAATTGACTGGACTATAAAGGAGTATTTCTTACTTTTTGTTGGCCAATTCTAAATTATTTATATACTTTTGGTCTGATAGAAGCTTTGAATTAAACTTCTGTTTGTTGATTACTAACTTTCAACTTATCAATAACTCTGTCTTGAACATGCTTTTATGCAATTCTTCCCAACATTGGATCATTTCATTCCAGAAAAGATGTTTTACAACTTCGCAGTCTTGCACTACATTCATAATAGTTTCGAATAGTACACAAGTGAAATATGAAATACGGAACTCTAGATATGCATTAAAAACTAGGTTAATTTGATATGATTTTTTACGGGAGAATTCTGTTTTTTTTACATATTTTCGCACATCTTATCATAGACTTTAAATTTTATAGTATTACTTTTTCTTCAATTAATTTCTAGTATTTAGTATTTTAGATATAAGTAGATACAGATGTTTACATAGAAAAGATAGAGCAGACATAGAAGCTATGTATGATCAATTATGTATCCATCTCCCCATATGTGTATCAGACGTCAGGTTGTGCATTTTCATATCCATGACATCCCTTCGTCAGTAACTAAACGTTATATGGTTTGTTTAACTTTAATATATAGCTGTGGTCTCTAAATCTACCTGCATCTATCTTGATTTAGATAATATCCGTTCAACATTCATATAAACTATGTCTGTAGTCATTAATCCCATGCAGGTGACACATCCGTATACACCCTAGGCGATGACCAATTTAATTGATAAAATATGTCGTAAAATATTTCACTTATTTATGTATGTTATTCTAAAGCAAGTACTCATTAAAACCATATTTTGCTCAATAAGAATGAGTCGCTTTTCTATACCATGAACGACGTTAACAAGTGTATCTCTAGGAAGTCTAGCAATTACATTAATTTGATATTGACTGCTTTAGTTCTTCCCGGGTGGAAGGATTAGTTAAAAATACTCGTGCTTTAAGTAACTCCACATCCAGTAGTCAGCCGGATTAGTCTCTGGTGAACTGGATGGTCAAGTGTTTATAAAACGTCGATTAATACGATCACCATTGCGGTATTGCTTAATAATGTTTGGACGTTCTTGTGAATGTGAGGTGGAGGGCCGTCTTGCATAAAAACGAGGTTCCCAATGCCATCCATGATTTTGTGATTGTGCACTGAAAGATAGTTCAGTTTTTATAACAAAAATGCTTACTTTCGACGTTCAAATAAATGCATTTACTTTAGAGTTTAAAAAATGCAGGTAAATTTAAATGAAATTGTTAGATTCTGTTTTTGTTTACTACTGTCCAATGATGTTTTAATTTGAAATCAATTTTACTTTTATGTTAATTATAAAGTCCTTGTTTGAACAGCAAATGAGTTCTTTTAAATGCTGAATCTTTTAACTGCAGGTATATTAAGTTCAAGATGGGTGGTATTTAAAATAAAAATGTTTTACTTCTGAAACAAAATGTATGTTTTGACAACGTATTTTATATTTCTCAATCATAAGTTGCATTGCTTTTGATTTATTTATAAAATCTTTAAATTAAAGTGTACGTGCTCTTGTTATACATAGAAATGATAACTACTTTTTAATTAAATAGGGGGTTTTAATTCAAGTGCAAACTATAAGTTTTTACATACACAAATAAATGTTTTTGAAATAAGATATTTGGCTTTGTTTTAACAGCAATTCTTTTAATTTGAGTTAATTTAGAATTTTAATTTATATTGTTAACAGTGCGCACGGTTGAATTAGTTAATCTTTGTTTTACGTACTGAACGAAATGGAAGGAAATTCGTAACAAGTGTTTTATGGTTAAAACCTGAACAATAGTACAACAAATTAAACAACAGTAATAAATTTTTTTAATAGCTACTGAAATTAGTATTAAATGCTTTAATAAACATTACCTTTCCTATGAAGTATGATCACCATCTACTAATATATTATTAGGGTCATTTACTTCTTTCACAAGTCTTCCGATGCATATCTATAATGTTACCAGAAAATGCTTTTTGAGAAATAAGTATTTTTGTATAAGCAAACTGTTTATGTTCTGTATTTCTTATAATTTATTGTTTTATTTCGATAGTAAAATATTTTTACCTTTTATTTTTGTACTAGATGTGATGTGATGTCAATAAAGCGTAAGTCAAGGAATATAATACATTCAATTCAACGGCGTTCCGCATTTAACGCCATTAACTTAAAATCATGTTGCATTTAAAAGAAAACAGGGTATTAATAAATTAAAAACAACCTGACATTCATATAAAAAGCACTGCATTTAAAAGTAAATATTGGTACTTCCTGTTTGAAAACAGCAGATTTTTTAAATTAATTACAATCTACCATTCAAATAATGTGTATCTTACTTTTAAATTAACAATAAAACTATGTAAATCCACTCCCGAAACAAGTTTTTGATTTAAATGCTCATTACATTGATTTAAAAATTCGAAACACTATCAAAAGTAGAGCTACTTTTAAATTTAAAAAATACTTTGTTGGCGCAAGTAAAAAAATGTTAATGTTGCCTGCAATTCTTTTAATTTAAAAGCAAATTTTTTTCTTAGTGTGGTATTGCAAAATCTCTCAACATTCTAAAATATCGTTCTTTATTTCCTGTCATCGTTAGCGGGTGCCCAACTTTCATTTCTTCAAAAAAGTAGTGCCATATTATAAAAATTTTACGTAAAGAGGTACCATACAGAAACTTTGACATCGGGTAATCTTTGCTGAACAATTGTATTTGATTTCATTCAACATTATTTTGAATTTCCACTAACTTTGCAAAGCAAAATTGACACGATTCCCCTTATCTATTGTTCCTTAAGTTCAAAAAGCATTTTAATTTTATAAGGGTACCTGCGAAGCTGCCTTCTCAGAATTCGCCACACAGTTGAATAACTTATTTATCTCTCGACGCTTTGCGACTTTATTAGCACTGCAAACATTATACGCAAAGTTTTGCTGAACTACCTGTACCTTATTTAACACTATAAGCGTTGTCTTCGTTTTCTACTAGTTTTGGTGTACCCGTTCACTTTTTATCAACAAGTATGCCACTTTCTTCAGATTTTCTCACACGCTTTCGAAATGATTTTACTGGGTAAGGTCCATTTCGCAATTCATTTAATGTTAGAGATTTTCTCACTGCACTGGAATTCCAAAAATTGTTTGCAGAAATAGAGTAAACCTTAAAAAGACGTGAATTTTTAAATTTCACAAATAAAACTAGCTATAGCAACAAGAATTAAATAAACGAATCATGAATGCATTCCAAACCTTCTAAAGCACAACAGTATCCAGGTAGCAACGGCACGTGAAAATGACGTGAAAAACTGACCACTGAGTGACGCAAATGTCTTCATTGGATGGCGTAAACATGACGTGATAATGACTTCCTAATGTCTCAAACCAATGACGTCGTATGCTAGACGTTAATTTCACGTCTTACAAACACAGTCATTTGATGTCTTTTTTAATTCATATTTGGTACCCCCCCCTCCAGATTTTTAGGAATACATATGAAACTACTAATAATGTTTAAGGCTATATATTGAAAAAAATATATAAAAATATAACAAATATTGAAAGGTTTATGTTATTATAAGGAATATGCTAAAAAATTATAAAAAATTAAAATTAAAGATAACATAGTTCACAACCTAGTTTTATTGACCGATCATTGTCTCACTTACAATCTTTCCTTTAAGATTTTACTACAATCTTGAACTTTTAATCCAATACTATGAATAATAGGCATCGCCATAATATTTTCCTTAAAAGCCTAAACAACGCATTTGCCAAATTCCTGTAATAGATCATACTTTAAGTTTCTCACCACAAAAATGTTCAGTTCGCTAGCAGAATATGGATATTTCTTCTTTTTGACGATTAAGGTTTTTCTTAAACTTTCAAAACAAAAATAGTGGAGGAGGCACACTGCACTTAAACGACAAAATAAAGACTGGTACTGACAACCATGATAGACTCGACCTTGTGAATGTTTGATAGTATTCATTACCTTTCTACCTCAAAATATAAAGTAACCCGTTGTTGGAACTTTAGGTCTTTGACTAGAAATATTGCACGAGCGTCCGGGTGCTCCTTTTCGTCTTCTCTAAGTCATCTCTAAGACACGAATTGAGATACGCTCAATTAGCACGCATTGCCTACACTTCACAATGCTACTAGTAGCTCACTGGTGGGAGCGAGGTTACTATCGAGCGATAAACGTGCTCACCAATCGGCACCTTCTCCTACGAGATGGTACCTCGTCCAGCTTCGGACTTTCACCCAATTCTTTTAGAGTTGGGGAACCACCACCCGATTGAATCCAACCTCAATTATGGCAGCACTTGGTTTTTTAATGGTTTTGCCCCGATCTACCGGTTATAGGTCTGGTGTGCCCTCGACAGCGCTTCGTTTGAGTCTACACGTTATAGACCCTTAGTGGGTACCCATGCAGGTGAAGTTGTCTTGAGTATGAGAAGCTATGTACCCTTCTCGTATTACTCCCTTTAAAGTAAAGGCTCTAGTGCCTGTTCATATCACACGACCCGCACTAGTAACGAGTCATAAGATGATCCGAATGGCTACCGGACCTAGATTTACCCTTTTGAACCGGGATAAACGCCACTTCAATTCTCCTCCATAGGATTTAGTCAAGTAGCGGGTGCTGTGGGCTCCTTAGGAGGAGACCTTGTCCCAGGTAAGAATCTAATCCACCCACACCGGTACTCATGTTAGCAGAGCTTCCTCCACAACGTTTATCGCAAGTAATCGTCGAGAGCACTTGCGTGTATCTTCCCACACATTTTTAAATGGAAGGCCTAAGCAGGCCTGCCAAAGTTGACAGTTTGAAAGTAGCGCCATTATAAAGACTTTTCGGCGCCAAATTTAATGTACTGTAGACCATGAATTACTGTTGGAATTTATCAAATATTAAAAATGAACTAAAAAGAATAATATTTGTACGAAAATAATATGGATAAATGTTTGTCTTTATCGCAATAACACGTTTTAAACACAATTAGCCTTTGTAACAGCCTTACTGAAACATATACTATTATGGAGATTATAACAGAAACTGAAAAAAGTATCTTTAAAATAATAATGATAATATTACTAACGATACAAAATGTGGTATCACAATATTTAGTTTTTCACTTTGGAAACCAGTAAAATATATAAATAAATATATTATTTAAAAAGACGACAATATGTTGTGATATTATATCGTCGCTGTTAATGCATACTGGCGTAACTACTTTTTAGCAATCTTACAGGAGTGCGGTTTTAATGCTTATAAAAACTTTATTACAGATGCCATGATGAATTCTTTGAAATATTGTAACTAGCAACATTACTAGCTACAACATTTCAGAGAATTAAGTTCATCTCATCTGTAATAAAGTTTTTAAAAGCATTTAAACAGCGATCCTGTAAAGTTGCTAAAAAACAGTTACGCCATTAACGTCGACGATATGGCATGCCATTTGTATGCCATTGACTGGATGTCATTATATCATCGACTTTTGGTCCACTGACGTCTTGTGTCGAGTTATCACCAAATGTTGACGTCATTATGACATATTTTTGCTACCTGGGCATTTACATGAAATCTGACAGTTAATATACTGTAAAAAATAATAAATTTAACTTTTTTTATATTGACAAATTAATTACAACTGTGAATGTATATAGCACTATCATTTTTTGTAGCTGGTGTCGTGGTCAATGAGCTACATACGTTGCAATGTATAAACAAGCTTAGCAATATACGTTATCGCAACGCCGCCATTTTCGCGCTCACTAACAGATGCAATACGGCTGCTATCGAAGCCGACACGATCGTCATACGAAGCGTGTGACGTTCGAAAACGTTGAATTAATGCTTAGTACTAAGAAGTACATAACTGCAAACAAGTTGAGTTGTCGATTATTCCTGTCTCTTATTAATCAACATGGTCCGCCATTTTCGAGCTAGCTGGATAGTGGTAGAAAAGTGTATGAGATGATCTATCTTCCTAAGCTTGCTTACCGTGCATACGTTGTATATAAATCTCTGTTTAAACATCCTACATGAAGTTTTTAGTAAACTATACAATGATTCTTGATAAAAGTTTATGCTTCTTCTGAAATAGTAGAAAAAGTTAAATTTATTGATCCCGCCATTTTGATATACGAGGTAAATCAAGAAACTGAAATCGCTCCAACAGTAAACTACCCTTTAATTTAAAAATACAAAATCGTGTTATTAAGAAAACTTACTTGTAAAGATATTTTAGCCTCAGGCTGGGAAATTTGCAACATTACAAGAACAATAAATAATAATTGCAAGTTTTCGTTAATAGATGCTTGCGCAAGATGAATCAGAACCATTGAGCTTGAAATTTCACTGATGAAGAGGGAATGACTGAGACCATGCGCTTCCTCGACTAGTAAATGACATAACCAAGAAGGTACTTGAGTGAAATTCGCAAGGAAGCCGAGACAGGGGTACACCAAACACAACACGGAAAGAGACGATACTAGAGGAGGCGAAGATTATGCACTAGACTTGAAAACAGATCAAAGGAATGGTCAAAAATATAATTTGATGGAAGGATTTTATGAGTACCTTATGTTCCAATGAGGAATGACTGAACAGATGATGTTGATCTCATAATCCAAAAGTCGCAGCTGATTATTTTTCATGGTGGAAAATAATTAAAAACACATCTTGTTCCCGAATAAGGAACTAAAATCTATGTGAAATTATATTTTGAATGCAAATTCATATAGAAAACTATATTGCTCCGGCCGGGAATCGATCCCAGGACCTACCACCGTCTAGGTGGTATATTTCTTATCAACTGAACTACCGGAGATCTACTATCAGCACAGCGACAAATTTTCCATATGAATTAGATATTTTAGCGAAACATACAAAATAGAGATACCACCTAGACAGTGGAGGGTCCTGGGTTCGATTGCCAGACGAAGCGATATATTTTTCTATATGAATTGCATTCATAATATAATTTAATGTAAAATCATTAATTAACTTAATAAAATTAACCTTCATCTAAAATTTATAAAAACTATGTGTCTCTAACGCATCTTTTTCTTATCGATTGTTCAGGATTCTTAACTTTCTGTTTTTGTGAAATTTTAATTAACCCTCAAATAAGTATTTTTAACAACTTTGAGGTTCTTTAGCAGTCTAAGTATCCTTTGACACCTTTACAAGAATGTGCCACTATTGCACAATACTGTTGTAAATTCTCATGTACGCAGTTTTCTTCCAAAGTTGATCTACTATAGAAGATTCGAGGGTTTACAATCAACTCTTGTATGTAAATAGAAACAAACCATAGTTCCTAATGTCATTCAAGGATTCTCGATTACCATATTTGCATTTATTTGAGAAATCTTAAACCAATAGTGATGATCTCAACAGCTTCTTGATAATTCGACGCTATCTTGTAAAATTCCTGGCCAATAAACTCCTGTTATCAAAATTTTACATTTTCACAATTTTCTTTCGTGACAATAAAAACATTATATCTCTTTTTATTTCGAGTTACCAACTAAAAATCTCCTGGCAACAATAGCCATTAATTTTAAAAATAGTTACTGTATATGCTAATAGTTTAGTGGAAACAATACGTGAGTATATTATAATTAATTACTTAAAACTAAAATTATGTCTAAAAGCATCGACGAGCAGGTGTAATTTGGTTTTTTCTAATTTGGTAAATTGCGGATTTATCCATCAAGGATAAAGTAATCAGTACGACTCACCACATGAAAACCTTGTGAGCTATTAAATGACGAAAAACATTTAAAAATATGCTCATTAATATGCATGCATTCCATATATATTTATATATAAATAGAGATTTCCTCGGGATATAGTGGAAACCATTTTAAAAACAATGAAAATTAAGTAACTATTACGTTTCAAGAGCAGCAATTTAAAATCAATAATAATCAAAAAAGGACAAAACAAACTTTAGCTGTTATTAAGTAAGTAAACAAGTGGGCATCTATTGGAAACGTTATAATCCAGAATTTTCTAATTTTTTGTTGTCTTTTTAATAATAGACGTATCTAATTCTGAAGCTTATCCTTCAATAAATAAAAATGCATTTAATTAAGCTGCATTGGAAATTGGAAATCTACTAACTCATTCTCTAAATGAGGAATTATAGTCCTTGACGTATATACAGTCATGTCTGACGTACAGGTTTCATGGTGGTTTGCCTGTCTTAAATTTGCCAAGAGATTTTCCAACCTTTTCTTCTTGAATTTATTTTGGAAGAGCTTGCTACAGAATCTACCGTTTTTGGAAAAAAATTGTTTACTGTTGTCTCCAATATAGAACATCTTAAAGATTTTGCTATTATAGACGACCATGCCAGAAGTCCTTTCCAGAACAATTTCGCTTCAAGTGCTGTAGTTGACATGTTGAGTTAGTACGCCTTGATCTTCCTCCCTTTTCTGCAGATAAATTTCTGGTCTCCTTTTGTTTATTTTGCTGAAATAATGTTGCATACCCTTTGTTGTGACCGCTTCTTCACCAGTATTATTTTGGATACTTTCTTTCGTTTGGTTTTGAGAAAATCTCATACAATCGAAATATTCTCCGTATCTACTTATTATAATATATTACGTATAATTATGATTTAAGATAAAGGATAATTAATTTAGTTTTACATTTAATTATATTCTGCAAATTCATATAGAAAAATAATCACTCCGACTGGGAATCGAACCCAGGACCTTTCGCTTACCGAGCTGGTACTCTAAGGTGATTACCATCAGAATGACAATTTTTGATAGGTGATGTGTCGTTGGCGAATTGTCGATCCATGAACTGAATATAGCAAAATATATCTAGTACATTTAGAATTTTTTCAATTATCAAGCTCGTATGTAGAATTGTCATTCTGATAGTAATTACCCTAGGCTGCTGAGAAGTAAAGTACCCGCCCAGAAAGCAGCAGAAAGTTCTGGGTTTGATATTCAGTCGAAGTGATAATTTTTTCTATTTGATTTGGATTTGAATTCAGAATATATCGTAATTACGTATGTATATAGTAAATAAATAAACAAAATATTATTAAATTTGGGAAATTTACTTTTAATGAAGAGCAGAATACGTAAGTGGACGAGGCATTCGTTTACCAACGAGCACCAAAATAGAAAGACGTATGTATATTACTACGGTAATTCCATTATCTCCTTCTTTCTTATTGAATGTAAATAAATTCAACATAAACCTCAACTGAGTTTGGAACTTAGAAGATGCCATTAGCTGTTTATTGCATTGCTTTAGGTTACATTGTACTTTTCCTAGTACTTCTGCGGAACATTATAGGTAGCAGATAATTTTGTAAACAGCACAAAACGATTGTGTCTTGCGTTTGTCTAACTCAAAATCACAATTTACATTTCTTTTTTGACCGCCCTCCAGAAAAAAGATTGGAACTTGTAAATATCGCTGTGATCTTTACCGTTTATAGCATTCAACAATTACGATCTTCTTTATAAAAACAATTTGAACCATCTTGAATTTGGTTTCTAAATTTTGTTCGTTTACTTTTCTGAATTCTTGTATCATTACCTCATTGTTAGTTTAATATTTATTTTAATGGTCATTTGCACTGCCTCCAGTTTACTTTAACTATGGTTTGATTATTATGGGTACGTATATCTTAACAAATATGTCTATGGTAAATGTTAATCCCTGTTTATGATTACCTGAAAATTGTGAAAACGGCCATTAAATATCTAATTCCACTAGTCCGGCTGGCCTAACAGTGAAGACTCTATCGCTGTACTCTTCCTATAGAGTACAACGGCAGTTACTGAGTAAATCCGGACCGACGTAAAATCGATCCTCAATCCGGGAAAAAATTTTGATGTTGGTGCTCGTAACTAGGGCTGTACCATTATCGAAATCAATAATCGAAAATCGATTAAATCGATTGATCGATTAAATTTATTGATCGATTAATCGATTATTTAAAAATATAATCGAAGGTCCGACTAATCACTTATTTTAATAATTAGTGTCTTCAATGTTATGGTATAAAACCTTTTCTGAATTAACATAAATAGTACCGCCTTCTGAATTTTTGCTGAAGTAGATTTTTATATAAATTATATTTTTAAAAATCCACTTCAATTTATGTGCAGTGTATGTTCTGTTTGGTCCCGGTCTGGTGCTCTGGTCATACCTTGTACTTATAGCACGAACACGAGTAATACATCACACATCACCAATGTTGTGCTTTAGTAAAGAAACAATTTGTGCAATTCATGGTCGTTGGTAATCGTACTTGTACTTCAACCAAAGTTTGAGAAACAACTAGGGTTGTGTGATTATGAACATCACTAATAGAAATCGATTAAAAAGCACTCGAATATCGATTAAATCGACTGATTGATTAATCGATTAATCGAACCTACAATTATTTTCTTAAAATAATCAATTAATCGATCAATGATCTAATCGATTGATTGATTAATCGATTGATAGATTAATTAATTATTTAAAAAATTAATCAAAGGTCCAATTAATCGATTATTATCCACAGCCCTACTCGTAACCAAAAAAACTAATTGCAAATGTGCAATTAGTGAGTTGTTTAACATCCTTGAGAATGAATATTCGCGTTCGATGAACAATTGTTCTCCCCACTTATTGCATGTTTTTTTTCTTACTCTTCCTGATTTCGTCGAATATATCTAACACTAATAGCCGGTTTCACAAAGCTTGATTAAACTATGATTAATTTAATTGTGATTAAATTTGAAATCTAGAAATATAATTGGATAAAACTCAAGGTCTGTTAAATCTCAGTCAATGAAATTTCTGAATTTCGAATTTAATGTCAGTTAAGTTAATCAGAACTTAATCAAGCTTTGTGAAACCGGCTATTAAGAGTATTTAAAATTTATCCAATCATCCGAAAAGTTTCCGGTATTCCGAAAGTTATTCGATTATCCGAAGAGTCTGAATATCAATCTGCTGATCCACTTACCTGAAACTATCAAGTTTTTTATTACTGTGCGATTGTCCGAAAGTTATCTAAATATTGGAAAAAATTGTAAAATCAGATTCCATTTAGTGATGGACTCGAGCCCGAGCCAAGCTCGACTCGACTCGAAACTCGACTCGATTTCGAGCCGAGTTTCGAGTCGAGTTCCACAATTCTTTATTCGAGTCGAGTCGAGCTTCACGTACGTCCCCGTACGAGCCCGAGTCGAGTCGAGTTTTTGAAGTCGAGCTTTTCGAGCCGGCTCGAGAAAATTGTACAGTTTACAGTTTTCCCCTATTTTGTACTTTAACGGATTATAACTAAGAATTTGCGCAATTACTTTTCTTTAAATGGCTTCATTACACTATAACACTTAAAACATAATAAAATTTTTAATTATTATATAATTATTTTATCCAGTTATTAGGGTGTAATGTATTCATCAATGACAAACAAAATGTTAAAAAGTAAAATTCCTGCACGCCACTTTATAAGTTTTTAACAGCTGAAGTAACAAGAGTTGCTGCTTGCAATCTGTTCTTATCTTTTATGTTCAAAACGTGTTGATAACATCTTTGATTTATTAACTTATATTTAAAAAAATTAGTAATTTCAGTTTGTTTTGTTTTTTTATTAAGATTAATGATGACTTTTAATTTATAATTAATTAATATAATCAAACACTTCAATTCCAGTGGAATCTTAATTTTCAAAATATTGTTGCAATATAAGGATTACATTGTTTGCTTCATTATTTGATGGTGGGATTCTGACTTCATCTTCTAATTCATGAAAACTCGACAATCACAAGAAAACTACCTAAAATTTGCTAAGAATTCACATTTTTGGTTTAAAGTGTAATAAAAAGAACCGATAAAAGTTTAAAAAAATATGTAGTAAATATCTGTAGCCAGTCTACAGATTCCTTTCAAGTTGTTAACAACGATTTGTTTTAATGTATAGACTTAGTGGTGAATCAGTGCAAACATTAATCTTTTTCTTGTTTACTGAGATTTTGATTTTTATGTTCAATATGGCAGACTTTGACAGTCACGCGAGAGTTAGTCGCCGCAAGCGGCTCGTTTTCTGACTAAGAGGAGAAAAAAGTTTTCGCGACTGCTATATGAATTTGGAAAATAACTATGATTCCAAAACGAGCCGACTCGACTCGACTCGAAACTCGACTCGATTTCGAGCCGAGTTTCGAGTCGAGTTGAAACAGATTATTTCGAGTCGAGCTTGAATTTTTTTTTTCGAGTCGAGTCGAGCTTTCTAGGACGACTCGGCTCGAGTCCATCAGTAATTCCATTTTGCAGATGTAGATTGCATAATGTTATATGGCATTATTCTAACTTTGGCAAAATTCTAACTTTTAAGCAAGTTTTCAATATGTAAAAAGAATCGTATATAATTTTGTTTATTATTCCTAATCTTATTTGGTGAAACTCCATAATCATGAAATAAATGAAATTTATTAGTAAAAGTTTGTTGTAATCTACCTGACAATTAATTCGACAGCTAAGGTGTCATTTGTTTATATTTATATTACCTTTGATGTGTCTGTTACTTGAGCTGTCATTACAACTCAGCTATCGAAACAATTATCGGTTAGATTACATTAAATTTGTGAAACTTTTACTAACCTGCTTTATTCCACGGTGTATAATGTTTTCATGAGGTTGCAAGTTGTAAGGAAGAAAGATTTACAGATACGTATTTGCGCATACGTAGGAATAGCGAAACATAATAAACAATTTATGAAAATACCTCGGAAATAAATTGGAAACACAGAAATCAGTAAAGACTATATCATCTTTAATAACAAGGTACCAGTTGGTATTAATTCGCCGAATTAGATACACATTACTGATTAATCTGGATAACTGTAGCCGATCCGAGTAGGATTTGGATCGGATTGGATATACATAAATTGGCACGGATACTTTGACTATCCGAAAAATATCTGAATATCTGAAAGTTATCCGAGCATCCGAAATTTCTAGATTATCGGAGGACTATCCGAGGAGTATCCAAGTAGTTCAAATTTATCGGCTTATCCAAAGAGTGTCCGAAAGTGATCCGATGCACCCGAAAAATATTTTAGAATGTAGTTTAAATTTGAATATGCAGAATTCAAAGCTGAATTTCTATTTATATGTTGCTGCATGTATTAGACAGTTTACATTAACAACGTTTCCCAAGACTTTGCATTAAACTATTGCAAATAAAATACATACATATAATAGTTATGTATTTATACAAATTTAAAGACATCATCATTTATCATTTTGTCAATGTTTTCCCGCGAATTAGCTTACTATTGCTAATAGACAAGATTTATAAGTAATATCTTCATATTTTCTATCAAAATAATTTTATTATTAGCATAGATTAAAAAAAAGTTTTTTATTCTTAAAATAAAAACTGAAATCTTTTTTCGCATTACTTCACAAAATAATACAAATGGATGAATCTTATTTCGAATAGAGCTACTAAATTTGGTCAGCCAGGGCGAGTTAGTTGAGCAGAGTACCGCAAACGCCGCTATATTGGGGCGAAGAAAGCTCGAGTTTGTTCGTTATTGTTATCTGTACTGAAGTTATTTAAGTCTACGTTTAGCTTAAAACTTTTTTTACAGAATTTCTATTTAGGCTAGCAAAATTAGACCCGGTGGGGACCGTTGGTGGAAATAAATGTTGGAAAGCGGGAGATCGTTTCGACCAAAGAAAGACCAAAGTAGCACCTGTTTGCTAACGTAATACGTCGTCTGATTACACAAACTTGTTCACTACTTCAAAGTTATAGTCGTCTACAGTGATGTTTGGTCCAATATCTCGCATTCTTCTGTTGTTTGTGGCAGCCGTAAGTTTGATATTGTTTTTATTAATGTCTAGTCCTATGTTCATTGCTGCAGCATCAAATGTTTGATTATTTTCTTAGGCAGTCGTGTTTAAAGATAGTGCCTCTATTATGCAGTTCAGAATTTTGGACTACTTTTTTCAGAGCTATGTTAAATAGGAGGCACGTCAGTCTAACCTTTGTTTCAAATGAGTTCGAGGTTTTATATTTTGACGGAGCTTATTACCCTACACATTGTCGTTTTGATGAGGTTTATAAATGTTTCTGGTAACTCTATCTCTTTCATGGCCATATATAGGTTTGGACATAATATAATATACATAATAACATAATATCATAAACTGCTCTAAAATAAATGAAGCAATGGAAGGTAGCTAGGTAAAAAGTAAACAATAGAGAAAGAGAGATGGAATGCACTAAAGTTTTGGGAGTCTCCCATGGTTGCCCAGGTGATTTGTGATGACTCATTTCTTGTATTTATGGTTTAGGTATACAAAATAGTTCGTTTTGTTGCAAGTGCGCTGTTACACCAATTAGGCTTTAGGTATTTAGGCTCTAGGCTGAGATTTTTAAGAGGCGAAGTGCTTAAATATAGTCAACACTATTTGATTGTATTCATTTACACAAAATTGTAAAAAACTTTAATTTATTGTAAATCTTGTAAGTCAAACTTATTAGGAAGGAGGACGTGTCACATATGGCTATTGCTGTTCAGCCATTTTCAACCCTAAAATATGGGTGAGGTTTACCCTAAAACTTTTAAATGGCATGGGGTTGCAAAAGATACCATCTGAAAGCTCAATGAGTTTGCTTCACAGTAGTATTTTTATTTTTAGGATTCTGAGTATTAGTACCCGCGAAAATGCAATTCCAGCAAACTATACAACTTCAAATCTAATTCCACATTTGGACCATTTGTCGGGTGATAACAAGATATCGTTGACCATACGTTGTCGTAAACATTTGTACGCTTTTTATTTTGACTGTATCATGTCAGTTAAACGCCGTATTTCGAAGTGTTTGTTGTAGTAACTATTCATTCAACATTTCAAATGGTTTAAGCGATTGCAGAAAGATGTGATATAACTACGCTTTTCTTCGCAAACAATGAAATGCCGAAAGATGTGTCCACTTGTTCAACAAGCGACATCCAAATAAGCATGTGAGTCGCAAGTATGTTCTGGAATTAGTAAGAAAATTTCAGGAGATTGGGTCTGTGACAAATAAAAAGTGAAATGCTGAAAATTCGGCAAGAAATAAAGTGGCGGTTCTGGGATACGTTGTTGTCGATCGTACGTTGAGTACAAGGCAAATGGCTGTTGTATCGGGTATTAATCGAAACAGTATTCAATGAATTTTAAAACACCACAAGTTTCACCACTACAAGATTCATTTGCTACAAGAATTCAATTAAGACGATTTTGATCGTCGTTTGCAATTTTGTCAGGCTTTAAGTGAATGATCTTTTAACATCTGCTTTTCCAACGAATGCAGTTTCTTTTGTAAATTGTATAGTCAATCGCCATACTGGGTCTGTAACTATTGGCCAGATTCTAATGCGAGGGTATTTCGGGAATCACATACTCAATACCCCGAAAAACTAAATGTCTGTGTTGGCATTTTTGGTAATCGTCTGGTTGGTTCTTATTTCTTACCTACTAATTTTAATGGAAAAATGTACTTGGAATTGTTAGAAGACAACAAGCATTGATCCAATATTAACTGATATCATAGAAAATTGACCACAGATCATTTGCATTTCAACAGGACGGAGCTCCTCCGCATCTTGCACAGCCTGTTCAGCAGGATTCGGATTGAAGGTTTCTGGGTCAATGGATTGGAAGAAGGGGCTCTTGAATGGCCTTTAAGGTCGCCAGATTTATCTCGCTAGATCTCTTTTTGCGGAGTCATCTGAAGAATAAGATTTACGTAACGGCACCAATACGGTCAACGAATATCATGTTATCACCCGACAAATGCTCCAAATTTAAGAGTAAATTTGAATTTGTACTGTTTCCTTGAATTGCATTTTCGCGGGAACAAATACACAGGATCCGGAAAATAAAAATACTAGTGTAAAGCAAATTCATTGAGCTTTCAAATGGTACGTCTTTTGGCACCCTATGCCATTTAAGAATTTTAGGGTAAATCATCCCTATTGTAGGGTTGAAAATTGGAGAACGGAAATAGCCATATGACATGTCCCGCTTCCTAATAAATTTGACGACTCCAGCCATTTTTTGAAAAATTGCGGTTAAGTGGCTCAAAACGAGCTTGTTTCGTTTTCGGTGGGTCACTCTGTATACTATTTAGTTATATACCACGTTTCCGGTTATGTCTCTGACAAAACAAATACAAAAAGTACTTTAATGAAATGTTGTTTTGTTCTAAACGGTCTTCTCACGGAAAAGCGGTTGGAGGAAAAATAGTACGTTTAAGAATTAACATTAACCCATAAGATTGCCAGACTCCGCTACCCCGTCGTCCAACAATTTTCTTATTTGTCTCAAAAGCTTTTTTTGTACTAATTATACAACACTATTTTCTTATTTACGATCAGATGGATCTATGCCTGCACCGATCAATTTGAACCATTTTAGAAAGATTCACCGAAATATTAACTATGCAACGACGAGGAAGCAAAGGTGAAGAAGATGAAGTTGCATGTCACTGAAAAACTAGCACAACTAACATTTTGTGTTGTTACGCCCCGCTGGTGGTTGCTAGGATATTTAACTAGTATAGGATGGGTCCATTTGCACTTTGTAACAATCTGTAGGGTGGTTGTTATTTTCTAGGTGGAATTTAGATATTAAGACATTTTTGCAAAATTTACAGTAAAAATTGCCTTGAATAAACTCTGAGGGGGTAAATTAAGAGCATAATGAAAGCTTTACTTATTCACAAACAGGGATTAAATTATTAGTTAAGAAATGCTAATTTGTATCGTAATAGAAAGGGAAAAAAGAATAATATCCATTTCTTTGTTTTTGTAGATTAGTTTTTGGAATCTCAAAAGTAAACAGTTATTGTTTTAAAATATATTATCGAAAACTGTTTACTAATGTTGCGTTGTGGTTAGGATGTGTCATTATCAGTATTATGCATTTTGTAGAAGTTTCTGAATAGTGATTGTTTTTGGATATTGTGTAGCATGTGCAGAATTTTCTTCACTTTCTTGTAATTAATAAAAATAATAATCATTATTAAAATTTAAATGATTTGGATGTGTGGTTTTAATGACTGTCGGTGTCATTATTGCAAAAACCAAGCTTTTCTCCAGTGTGATAATCGAAAAACCTTTTTAGTGGAAATTAATTGGAGAAAATCCATTCTTTGCTTATTAGAACTTCAGAAGAACACTTGTTATTAATTACATCTTTTGAATAATAGAAACCTAGAAATGCGCCGAAGTAGGCAAACTAGACAAAGAGGAGAATGCGGTTTTCTATGCACCCTTTCCTTGTCCTGACCATATCGTGAACACCTTACCCCGCGAGTAGTGTGTATATTTGATCCCCCCCACTTGCGATAGCTCCGCACCCCCGCTTGTTGCGTGTGCTTGCTATTCACCCCCCACTAAACGTAGGGTTTCGTTCAAATATTTTTCAGAATTCGTGCGGGCGTTTTAATGAAAACTTCTGCGTAAAAAAGTGCGCCGGAGTGCGTGCATTTAGTCATCGATAGCATTCGGTCGCATTCACTACAACAGTTCGTCTGCAACGCCTAATCTGGCCACACTTTTTTAAATCAAAAAAGAAAATTTTCGTGATTTTTGACCAAAATTTTTTGGGACTTATGCAACTGTTTGGCTTTGATTATTTTGCCATCACTTACGTTTTAGTTGGTTTTAGTGATAATTCTTATTTTAATGTACTTTTGTGAAACATATTCATCATTGTTGCAATTTTTTTAAAATAAGAACGTAAGTGTTTTTATTGAACTTTTTTATTTTTTTCTGAATATTGATTATCAATTTTTAAAAAACACGAAAAAAGTGGATGATAGCTTACTTGCTTACGCGATTTACAATTCACCACCCCTAATAACACACACCACCACCGATGGTCTCTCGAAATTATGGTAATACGTTTTGACAGGTGTTTTCCTTTATAATGCAAATTCTGTTTACCCCCTTTTGCTTGCCGTGTAAATAAATTGTAAATGTAAATAAGAAAAATTGTGAAAAGAATTCGATCAATCTGAGAGATCCAAATAAAAAATGATCTATATTTGGCGGAAACTTTATCTATTACTATAAACTTTTTCGATTTTGTTTATGCGAAACTTTGTACACATAATATTTATCTTCTCTAATTACGATAATTTTTTTATTCAAGATCAGTTTTGCTTTAACTTTTCTTCTAGAAACTGGTGGTAGTTTCGCAATTTAAATTTTTGCTATGCGTGTTGCGTAAATCTCCATTTTATTAAATAGTACGCACGTGAAGCACGCTTTTTTCTGTTTATTTTCCGGATTGTGTGGTGAATCAAATTTAAATTAATGCTGTACATCATTATTGTTATACGTTTTATTGTTTAGATTTTAAGACAGTTGTTAAACAAATTTTTGCAATAGTTTTGCCATTAAGTAAGTTCCCATCTTTAGACAAATCTTATAGTAGAAAGCTCGTTTTAAGTGTCTGTCGACTATGAAACATTACAGCCATTAAGTTACAAACTATTATTAATTGTGCATAGTGAAGTTAATATCCGGTTCTGTTTTATTAATAAAAATCCTAAACGCCAAGAAAATAACCGGGTTGACACAGGACCGTACTGACCCACATACGTTGCATCCACTTGCCAAGATCAATCAGGAAGTAAATACCATAACATCTTCTATACGTTTCATCAACCCATTTGGCATAATCAACAAACCATTTATTTTCTCAATTTCGCTATAGAGAAAACCTTTAAAAAAATTCAAAGATATATTTGAAAAACACTTTTCACCCCTTAAGACATTTCCAAAAGGTTGCCAAACTTATTATTTTGCAATGGAACCTCTTCTGCTGTTATTATAATCGCGTATTAAAATCTCACAGTAGTATTCACGTTTCTAACCTTTTTTACCTGGAAGACCTAACCTACTATTGCAAAAAACTCTTTTTGTATGTATGTATCAACTTATTATAAAGCCAGCTGTAGCAACAAATTTCTTTGGCATTTCCTTTCTGGCACAAAAAATTATACATAATTGAATCGGTAGGCAAACCAGATTCGCACAAAAAATTGCTAGATAACCTTTTGGGAACATCATCATGTTTCTTGTTGGTACCACTATAAAAAATTGCATTCAATTAGGTAGATGACGGATTTTATTTAATTGTTTTAGAAAAACCTGTTATTTTGGCTACGTTAGGTAGTACCCTTATTATGAAAGTGTATTTTTGTGCGACAAGTATTAAGTTCAATAGATGCAGGGTCGAATCGTGAAATAAAGCCCTGAAAGTTAGTTGATGAATTTTAGCTTTAGCTAGAAGTTACACTCATAGCAAATTTTCTTTATAACCCTCATTTGCAAAAACATGAGTTTATTATTGAAACTTTCAAGTTCAACTTTTGAGCTTCCATTATAAATAGATTCTGAATTTACTAGATTGTCGTCATGAAATTCTTTTACATGAACGTCAATCTGTTATTTAGTATCAGCAGTAACTTCCTTAGGCTATTTGTTTTATTAATTTTTCCTAGAAAACTCAAAATAATAATATTTTGAAGGACAACTGTTTCTTGCACTCTATTGGTTGATCTTGAGATAACAGCGATGCAACTATTCCATACCAAAAGTCAACTACATATAAGTTCTCAAAATCACAGTTCATGTTTAGCAAAAATTATCTTAGGTACATACATTTCCATTAACACGAGTGATTTACTTTTTCGCACTGTGCCAAGATTTTTTTGTTATATTTTTTATTTAAATTAAGATTGTAAAAGCATCTTTGAGAAGCGTTTTGAAGATTCTAGAAAAAGCATTGGATAGCTGTTAATTATCCTTGTAAAGTTCTTGTAAACCAGAACAAGAAAACCAGTTTCATAAAAGAAAGTTGTCACTATATTGCATAAATAAGATGGGGTTTATTTAATCCAACAAGAAACAAGAATTGCCTGAAAAACTAACGATTCAAATTGAAATTTGTGCCAAAAAAGTCCATTATTCCTAACCTATAAAGAGCTTGCAAGCAATCTGCATATTTGGTACCTAAGAAAACCAAAAAATATGAACAATTTTATGATCAAGATATTAAACAAACAATTCAAACAGTTGGGGTGATGGGGTGCAACTAAATTAGCAAAGAGTTGTATTGTGATCAACTGACTGCATAAATCCTATTCTAAACAAGGTTTCAGTGATCTAAATAAGCAAATTATTTTTGATTGCGTACTTTATTACAAAAAATATTACAAATATTCTACATGAAAATTATAGATTCTAAATTTAGCTTTAATTTGATTCTTCTACAACAATGTTTGTCCATAAAAGTGTAATTTTTACAGACATCAAAGATAATACCTAGATTGACCTTCTCCTGCATGACCTGTTTTAACGTTTACCTTTTACCTTACGCGTTGGAAAAAATGCGTGCTTTGAACTCGCTATTTACAATATAAATCAAGTTGGCCTTGCTACTTAATGAGCACTTAAAATCCGGCCCTGTTTTGTCGTTTATTATAAGAATAGGTATGTTATGCAACAAAATAATAATGTTATATTTAAGTAGTAGCAGGTAGTTTAACGATCTTCTTTTTTGTTTAAAAAAAATTGGCGCTTGGTCAGTCTGTTTTCCTTCCCCCAAAACGCGTTGGTTTCTCCAAAATCTAAAGTCTTGGGTAATTTTTAATTCCATTTTTTTTACAACACTGCATTCATTGTATGCTCGAGTAATTCCCGTGTGCATTTTTAATTGTTTATAATTCTGTACGTCCGGATGGGTGCGTAGTATAAATAAGGGTTTTTAGGCGGGGTGCGGAAATTGGATGGGCCAATGTGGCCAATGGGAATGCTTGTCCGCGAACGGGACGGGGTAAGTGCGTGTGCTAAAGCCCAAACTTAGCCAAAGTAGCGGAGTGCATGTGTGCGTAAAAGAACGAGGAGGGTTCGCTTCTCTAAGCGCGACTGTTTTTTTCTTTTCTTCTCTTTTGTTCTAACCAAAATTTTTATACATTTTGTGGTAATCGTAGATTATTGCAAAAATGCATTGTGGTGTTGATTTTTTTGTGTTATTGGCTGCTACTTCCGGTGATACAGGGGCGATTCACTTGGTTAGAAGTGGACTGGATTGAAATATTAACGTAGGTTTTTGTTTTTTTACTATTGATTATTTTCAATCATTTTCAGTGAAGCGGCTGTTCTGATTAGTTGCTCAAAACTTGTCGTTTTGTCTTTAGTTAAATTCCAGGAATTATTCAAAATGTACTAATAATATATTATTAACTATAAACTATATTATTAAATATAAACTATTTTTTTAATTTCTGATATTGATTTGTTAATTATTCATAATTATTTTTGATTTACAAATAGCAAAGCACGTGTCAAAAAATGGTTTTTCTAATGGGAGTGGTTAGATTTTTTAATCTGATAATGCGTGAATTTGTAGGTGATATGGATTATTGATATAATAAGTAAATTTATCAAATAGTTTTGTAAATACTAGTTTTCTCAATTTCTATGACATAATTTCTCTCCTTATCATTCTCCTTTTTATGAAAAGCGCTCTTTCCTATTTTAAATTGAGATTAAGCGTTTTTGCATGTCAAAATTATAATTAAGTCTATTTTTTAAAACTAAGAAATAAATTAACGTGAATTAATGATTGTGTATGTAGATAGATCAAATGATAATAAGAAATAATTTTTCATTTCAATTTTAATTTCTTATTACTTTTTGTTCAATAGTTTAAATTCATATACTCTATATGTGAAATGAAATAAGTTGAAAAGTTTGTAGAAATAAAACAAGCGGTCCTGATATAAACCCTTGGGGCACGCCGCTTTATAGTATGGAGTACTAGAAGATTTTAAGTCTTGAATCTTGATTGTAATATTAGGCATTTTTTATTTAACTATGCACAAAAACATTAATTAGAAATTGTATTTTACTTTTATAACAAACCATTTTGTGACAGTTGGGTATTTTAGTTCAAATCCATCTTAATCCCACCAACTACTATAATAACGAATTTCATCTACCTAAATTATATCTATTTATGTTGTCCCGTAAATACTAGTTTGAGCTAAAAGCTACGAACAAAAAGATATATGAATAGTAGTTTGTTTGGATGAACCCTATGGATGAACTGGTTTATTTGTCCCGTTCCAGCTTAAGCGAGCATTTTTCTGCGATGTCACCGCTATGATTTTTATAGCAAAGGCGCGCAAAAGATTCTAACTGATTCTTTATATGCATAAACTGTTTGTGGATTACTTCCAAGGTATACTGATCGAGCTGTTGCGGTCATATTTAAATCTACTTGTTTGTATTATTTTATGAATGAAAACTCAGCTTTTCGCACTTAGTTTGCTTGTTAGGGCGGTTTTTGGACTGATCAGAATTTTTAATCTGTGTTTCATTCCAATCATGAGACTTTCCATATTGGTTCGTTTTTCTAATTCTCCAAGACCTTCAATCGGTTTCAAGTATGAATATTTTTAATTGGGTTGCACGATCTAATTCGCAAAATTCTAAGTTATAAACTGCTCAAGAAACGTCTGGCAGCTGTAATCACGTGATACTATAAGAGCATTAAAAGTCTTAGTGTCGATTTTTTGATATTTTTAGACAAATTAGAAATTTCGTTTTCAACATTTGAAGAAAGTTTAGAATCCTTTAAATTCAGATTTTTCTTAAATGGCGTTCAAGTTAAACCCAATATTTCTTGAAAATTATATTAATTCACTTATTGCTATACGATTGCAACAAGATTCAAGGAATCGATTGGAGTATGGCCTGAAACCCAGATTCATCTGCTCCTGGAACACCTTCCCTGTAAAATGCAAACTTTTGGTTTAAAATGATAGACTTTGGAAATTGACTCGACTGTGAAAGACGATGGAACTGCGCGAATCACATACTATGAAAAAAATATCGTCAGATATATCAAAATGAAAAAAATTTCCAATTTGTCGGTAAAGGGTTGTTGTAAAACTAAATGTAAAATTGAGAATAAGAAAATAATTTTCCCTTCCCAATCTTTCTTTCAATTCATAACACCCCTGCAATATCCGATTTCTGGGAGAACTAAACTGTATCTTTTAATAATAATCAAACCTAGCTCAATTCTTAATTATATTATTTCTAAGAATTGATAACTAATTTTTGTTTTGTCAAATATCTCGGAAGCAAAATCCAATTTAACAATTTGTTTTGAGTAATTTGATTGAATAAATCTCCGAATAAAATGATAAACTATTTTTTGCGTTTTAAGATAACTATGCGTTATTATAATTTACAACGATTAAATTATTATTAGAGATATTAACAAATGTTTATATTAAGGAGGCAGTGTTCAAGTTGATTGCATAAACTTATTTTTGGTGTGTTCTGGATCCTTCTGAATACATAAATAACTAAAACTAATTTTATTAAGTTTGTAAATATTTTAGTATTGCAATTTTCGGAATGATAATTTATTTTACTAGTGCTGAGTCATTTTTACAATAACTTCAATAAGATGATTATTATATGCATGCCCAAGATTGTGTTTAACTCGTACCTCTGCCAATAATTAATTTTGCTTTATCATCTATTAATGCCCAAAAGTAAATGTGTACAAAATTCTTGTGTATTTTGTTACAACATATCTCGTCCTCAGAGAGCATAGACATTTATTCTTTTTTGGATTAGATATAAATAATAATAAATTGCATTGCTAATTCTGTTAATATTTATTGTCGACATACATGCACAAAGTAATTAGAACCAATACATCAATATCCCAGTCAGTTTTCTGTTTTTACTGGTAATAGAATATACATTTTAGTCTCGAAAACTTCACTCTTGTAAACGTTTGTCTTGTAGTATATCAACATTTAATACTTTTTTTTGTTTTAGTGGCCGCCAAAAAGGCATCTCAAACAAATCTAAAAATGGGGAGCACATCACAACAATATTGTCTACGATGGAACAACCATCGTTCAAACCTTCTTTCCGTTTTCGATGAACTCCTACAAAACGAGGCCTTCACTGACGTTACGCTCGTCTGCGATGGAGCAAGCCCTATAAAGTGCCATAAAATCGTACTCGCAGCCTGTTCGCCATATTTTCAAACTCTCTTCTCGAACCTAGCGTGTAAACATCCTGTGGTTGTCTTTAAGGATGTAAAATATTCAGAAATTAAAGCTATATTGGAATATATGTATAGAGGAGAAGTAAATGTTGCTCACGACGAATTATCTGCGTTGCTCAAAGTGGCAGAAACTTTAAAAGTTAAAGGTTTGGTAGAAGAAAACAGAGGTGGTGAACGTTCAAGTTTACACTCCCGTGATGAAGAATCTATTACGCGACATTCACCTTCAAATATAACGACATCAACTCCAAATGTTCAGTCAGCTCACAGTAGTTCTAGTAATAATTCGCCGCCTCATTCTACCAGTGGTATTTCAATAAATAAGAATCCGTATATGTATGGAAGATTATCGAGTTTGGACCGCAACTCGCGAATGAATTTACCCATGTGGGCCGTTCCTGGATTACCATTACCTCATCATCCCTCTTCTGTTCCATCGCAAAATCACCCTCATCCTGCAGCAACTGCAGCCGCGGCTATGTTAAATAGTTGCTACGAAGCAAGCAATTCGGATATGTCTCCATTAAAAATGAAGAAACTGTCTAGTTTACTAATGAATAGGGATACACCTATTTTAAGAACAGTCCTTGGGCAGGGCCAAGGAGACCCTTCACAACCTGTTAGTTTAGTCTGCCATGCCGACAGTCGTGACAGTGTACATTCAAATGGATCTGAAAAGGCTCGATCAGATAAGGTATGTTATTATTAATTATTTACATTTAACAATATACTCACCGAGAATTTTTATTTTTCTAGCACATAAAAAATGAGCCTTTAGAAGATGCTCAATCACCCTACACAGATTTAACTATTATGGAAGATGAAGAAAAATCGAAATTAGCTATACCTTCATCTTCTCCTCAATCAAATCCAGCCAATATGAGAAGCATTTCTTCGGGTATTGCTACTTACGTTCCCCCACAACCCCATAGACCAGAATGGAAGCGCTATAAACAATATACACGCGAAGATATTATGGCAGCTATAGAAGCAGTTCGTAATGGTAGGAGTGCATTACAGGCTGCTAAAGATTATGGTGTTCCATCTCGTACTCTTTATGATAAAGTTAAAAAATTGGGAATAACAACAAGTCGACCCTTTAAAAGAGGTTCAAATGGAAGCAGTGCGTGTTTTCCTTACAGAATGAGTGGGACTGGCTCACCGTATGGTGGGCATCTATCAGAATCTGATGATCCAAGTGTAAATAATCACTCAGCTCTTTTAGAAGCTAGTACATTTTTGCACCATGCCCTTGATAGCAGAGCGCCTGACGAAAGAGAAGCTCTTATAGCTATGGCAGCATCGGCTGCTGCTCATGCTGCCATTACACATTCGTCAAGTCCCCCAAACCAAGATATACCACGAAGTCCCAGCCCGAGTATGATGAAATATATGCATCATAATAGCATGACTCCCTCTCCTGCACAAGGCAGTGATCTTCATCATAGTGAAACAAACGGTAGCTCAGAGAGAGAAAGAGATGATGATGAAGATCAAGTTGAAGATTTATCTGTTGGAAGGAAGCAGGAGTCACGAGTCATAATGCCACCAATGAATCAAGTATCCACGATAATTAAAAAAGAGGACAAATTAAAAGATACATTAAGGGAAGAAAGTCGACTAGAGGTAAGCATGGAAGAAATGGAATAGCATTTTTACTAAGACTGCTGACATAGTTTTAAATCAGTGTTAAGTTTCCCCCATATATATATTTTATGTATTTTACTATAATAATTCTGACTTTAGTTCCGTGCAATATGTATTGTCTGTGGTTACTCCACCCGTACTCACTTAGAATAATTGTAGGTTAGTTGTTCAAAGAGTGCCTGTTTGTTCTTTCATATATATTATAGCACAGGGACCATTTCACGTTTGCTACAAGTTCCTCGCAACGGAATGTAACTTATAAGACTGATAGGTTTACGTTTCACTAAGTATATGAGACTGATAAATAAAAATTGTTGCGGAGCAAGCGTAGGTCTAGGTGTTGCATACATATAACTGGAGTTTGTTGGTCTTAAAAGAGATATCTTTGAAGAAAGATGTAAATAGTTTTTTGTTATCTTTTTTTAATTTTTTTGCTGAGGGGCATTAAGCCTATGATTTAGAGGTGCTGATTCAAAATGTCTAAAAATTAAAACAATAACGTAAAATAGGAATTCAGCAAATTTTAGATTTAAATTTCAAAAAGTATTTCCAAATTGAAACAATTATTTAAAATGTTAGTAAATGGGGAAACAGTAAGTTATCCATTGACAGATTTACAGATTGGATGGTACCTATAGCTCAAAATTGATTATTAATGTTACTTAAAATTAAAATCAATGGCTGTTTTGCAAAGAATCTCAACTCAATTTAAGGGTTTTCTATTGATTAAAATGTAAATTTTCCAAATTTATTATTACTAAATAAATCTATTTGATCAAAAATCTTCATTTTTAATTTGTTGCAAGAAGAAAACAAGCCCCAGAATTGGTTTAAATTACTCGAGGCCACCTTTGGCCGATTTGTCTACGAACTATTTTTGTTTTATATTTCATATTAATCTACAAAACACAGTTTTTGAAAGTATTGTAAATCTGTTTCTGAATAACTTGCCATGATCATCTTTTAAAACAGTAAAATATTTAATTTTCAACTAAATTTCAAATTTGCAAAAATCTTTGTATTAGATTTTTTTATTCTGTAGTTATGTGTGCTAATTAGTGAAGTTCTGAATTTTTACAAAGATCTTCAAATGCTTTAAGTTTCTAAATACGAAATAAATTTTGTTGCATAAAAAGTTTTTACATTACGCGACAATAGATTAGTGGTTTATAATTCCGTTTATATACGTACTTTAATTGCTAAAATCTATTTATAAACAATTTAATTTATCATAAACAGATAATAGAAATTACTAATTTGGATTGGTTTATAATATTAAAATGTTGTTGATTATAATACATTAACTGATTTTTACCAGTGATTAGTGTATAGTTAAACTAAATTATAATATGAGGAATTACATTGATTGGGGTCTTTAAGGACTTAAAAATTTATTTAACAAAAAAGAAATAAAAACAGATTCAGCCCTCTTTAATCCTTCTTTATTGAAGATTTTAGTTTCATTGTGATTACTTTTTGTTTAACAGATTTTTAGTTGGTTTGGGGTTATATAAGTATGTATCTCATTGAGATAGATATGTATAATATAGAGTAGGAGTATAGGTATGAAGATAAGGCAAGATTTTTGCATATTATAGTATTGTTAATACATTAAAAGAAAAAATTATTATATATATAGATATATAATAGTGTAATTGAGAATTGTGTGTATCACCTTGCGAAGTTTTTTAGCACCTTAAAGGTATGTTTGACAGTGGTAGTTGCACGATGCCATAGATTGGTCACTTGACCTGTCCATTATGTTCCATAGCTGTGATTTTCTAGACTGATACACATAAAATACTTACAGTTTTTTTCACATATCCATGCTTAATACGATGAATAGACTGATACGGTCTAGTCACTGTAATATGTATGTTCATATATAGCAGCTCATTAAATAGTACAGGAAAATAATAGTGCAATGCCTATTGTACATCACCTATAATCGTAACTATTAATTATTACATTTTAAAGACTGATAATTATTGTTTATTGTTAAGTTTGTTGTTTCGACATAAATACACCGACGATATCACTGGTGGACCAATTTTGTCACATGTTTTATGCATCAAAAATTTTCACATGATGTGCCTTTTTGATTAAGAAAGAAAAAGAAAAATAATCAAACTGAATAATTACATTCCATTAGTAGTATCGTTAAATACACAAATTTTGCCACAGTACATTTTGTTTGCAATTCACGTTTGTACATCACCATGTTCACCATGTTGTTTAAAAGAAAACGTAGTGACTGTTAATACTTGTATATTGTTAATTTTACCATAGATGCCTACAGAATTAGTTTTGTTATTAATAGCCAAAGTTGTCAGTATGTAAACTATATTTATACATATGTTAAGTTATTTTTTGCAATATTTCTTAATTTCAGTATATGTAATAAGCCATTTTTATTTAAGACTGAAATAATTTGTTATCCAAAGTATTTAAGGCCATATTTTAAGATTTATACGATTAATATTGTGCTAGAAGAACACATCCTATTACAGAACAGATCTCTTTAACATAATTAACTTAACTGAAGCCGTTTGCTTTACTTAAACTACCTCAAATATACGATTTATTATTTACAATTATAATTGTACATAGCAGATTTTTATATATTAACGTTTTATAGTACAGAATGTGTGAAACCAATGAATTTGATGGTTTTATGCTGTCCTTATTTTCTTACGTCAAAAGATCAACTGTTGAAATATTTTTTTCTATAGCTATAAAATATTCTTTTACGTAACGTTAGTAATATTGGTAATAGTTGTATATCACTCAGCACTTATGTAATGCATTATTGAATAAATATTAAATATATATTGAATAATTTATGACTTTTTTTTCCTTTTTTGCACATATTTGTTATACATACATCTATTATTCTGAAACCCATTGATAAAGGAAAAAGATCATTCATGAAAAGCTAATTAAAATATAGTCCTCAAAAAATTAAAAATAATGACTATAATTGGATCAGGAAATAAGGTAAGTTATAGTTTTTAAAACCCAATATTTCCTAGTTTATACTTAATCAGAGTGCCTTCTTTCTAGAGTTAAGTGGAGAATTCTAGGAAAACAAGATTTAATTCCTACTTCGGATGTGCTGGTTTGCAAGGTTCAAGCATGATCAAGTGCATCAGTCATAGGTTAGCACCTATATAGGGCCGTCTCAGAAGCTCTAAAATGTTGTTTGGGGAAGTAGGCCAGAGTCTTCCCCGTGGCACCGTTTTCTGAGAAACAAGGAACTAAAATATTCTAGCGGGGCAAATTTCGATAAAAAGTTGAGTAGGCTGCACATTAATTTTTGATATTTTGAAAATAGCTAAATCCTGTTTATTATGTAAAAATAGAAAATTCCCCTTTTTGCTATTATAATATACAGGGTGTCCCACAATGCTGTTTACACGCAATATCTCCCTTATTTGAAAAGATAAAGAAATCAACCAAAAACTATTGTGAATGACTCAAAATGGACCTTCAGAAAACACCCTTAACCGCTGGTTGCATAGCAACGTTTTAGAGATCATGACAACTTGATTAATTTTTCAAATTGCACCCTCTGTATTTTTGCACGGAAATGTATTCTTCACTTCATTCTGCATACGGTAGTACGCCTTACTTAATTATCTAATGTGCATTTAGGGGTTGAAAAAATATTTTTTATAAATTGTACACTTCATATTCACTAACTAAATTATTTATTCAAAAAATATGATTAGAGCCGTGTCTACAAGGCAACTACTGAGGCACTTTAAAGCCCGTGTAGTGTCCACAGGAGGGAATTTTGAGCATTTGCTTTAAGTTTAAGATAAATTCAATTTATAAAAAATGTTTTTTTCAACCCCTAAATGCACATTAGATAATTAAGTAAGGCATACTACCGTATGCAGAATGAAGTTAAGAATACATTTCCGTGAAAAAAAACAGAGGGTGCCATTTGAAAAACTAATCAAGTTGGCATGATCTCTTAAACGTTGCTATGCAACCAGTGTTTAAGGATGTTTTTTGAAACCGTTTACTGTCTCCAGCCTTACTTTGTGGAACTCCATAATCATGAAATATAATATAAATACAAAGATTAGTTAAAGTTTCACAAGTTTTATTAATATCTTAACCTGACGATATTGTTTCGACACTTTGTGTCATTATCAAAGGTAGATAAGATTGATAAACAAACACGTTGCTAAGGATAAATACATACAGAAAATAGGTAACTAGATACAATACATAACAAAAACTAAATATCTAACACTTCTAATAAAGGAAAATTACTAAGCTCAGTTTGTTCATTCATTAAAGGTACGTTTATGTCTGTATATTTCAAAAGCTTCTAAAATGTCTAATTTGTGTTTGTTGTTGCAAAAATGTAAGAATTTAATGTTGTTTTGAGGTGTCATTGGGTGGTTCTGTTCCAAAATGTGTTTGGCATAATTCGATTTTTCTGGATGTTTAAGTCTATAAGAGCGTACGTGTTCTTTGTATCTTATGTCGAGATTTCTAAGTGTTTGTCCAATATAAACCGAGTTACAAAAAGAACAATTCAAACGGTAAATGCCGGATTTCATGATATCTTGTGTTTTGGTTATTTTGTAACTGATGGTTTCTCTTATTATAGTTGCAATTTGTTTTGATATCTTGCCAAAGTATGGTATTGATATGTAGTTTGTGTCTTGTATTTGAGTGTCAATTGGAAATATTCTTTTGATAGCTAACTTATAATCTTTTTGTTGAATTAAAGTGTCAATCATGTTATGGTTATAATGGTTTGCATGTGCTAATTGTTTGATGATTGAAATTTCTTTATCAAAATGTGATTGTTTCATTGGAGTAGATGTCACTATACCTAACGATTCATGTCATCATAAAATGATCACAAATGATTTTTACGTTGTCAACAACAACGGAGATCAAAAACGTCTTGATCGCCGGTGTCATTGACAACGGAGATCAAGTTATACTTTATTTTACTAATTGTAGTATATAAACAATTGTTTGAAATACGAAATGAAATAAAAATAATAAAAACTAGTTTTTTAATATGTGCTCCAGTTTGTATTTTTTTCTTTTTTTAAATAATGTTGAGGTTAAGTGACAGAGCAGCTTCTGTTAATTATGTGAAGCTGAACTTCGCCTCTCTTAAATGGAATACCAGTTTATTTTTTTTATAATGAAATATATGAAATAAAGACAATTATTATTATTATTATGATAAATATCTATTTCAATATTTCTCAACAATTTCATGATCAAAACTAATTGATTAAACAACGTCTTGACACTGATATATCACTTTTTAAGCAAGCTACGAATTGACAGCATCTGCTATTAAGGCGTATCCTGGAAAAGCTAACAGTGCATTTCAGAATCGGCTGTCCTAGCCAAAAGAATTATTTCTACACAATTGAGAAAATCTATCTCAAAAAAGATATTCTAAGCTAACACGTCCCTCGTTATAAATGTCACTATGGAAGTTAGTAGCCATATACGCACTTACTCCGATCCATGGGGCAAGTGCATTCATCGGGTAGAAAAACGAAAAAAATTGAAAAAGTATTAAAAAACCCTTTGAAGATGTTTGATATTACTAACATTAAGATCAATAGCAAACATGACAAGGTTCAGATTTTTAGAATTTCAAGTTTATAATTTAATAAATGCAAAGTCAACAGCCGGCTGACGTTGAAGTATGCTTTTTCTATGGCGCACTTGCCCCACCTCACCTTATTGAACTTTTGACAATAGGCTTGCACCATCTGTAAAGTGCAAACCAGTGCAAAGAATAATACAAAATATTTTGAAAACCTCCCGTTCTTAATTCTTAGACAGGAAGTAAGCCATGTCACAATTTGTGCAGCGGGTGATAAAAATCCAACTTTTTGTACTAGACAAATAATAATAATAGGTCTTTTCTAATTTTGCAATTAAGTGCATAAAATAAATTACATTTTATACATAGTATAATATAAAGTAAACAAACAAATTAGTAACAAAAGGCACAGTTCAGCACTGCTGTTATACTGAACCTGAAATCAAAATAAAATAGATTTTTTGTGAGTATTCTTCCAAATTTAATAATTTAAATAATATTCTTAAATTTAATAATTTAATAGTATATGTTAAACCTATAAGTCATTGTAGGTAACAAGATAATACTGAAAGTGAATAAAATTGTCGGTAAAAAGTTTTTGAAAATAATAGAGAGTTTAAGGTCGCCAAATTTCTGAACAAATAGTAACGTGAATGCAAGCGCATTTGCTTAAGATGTTTTTTGAAATTAGAAAGCGAAAGACATTTCAAGTCAGACTGAAGATTATTATATATTTTAGCTATACAGTATGAGAAAGACCATTTAAAGGTCTCAGTAGCATGCTGAGAAGGAGTTAGCAGTCCTTTAAATTTCAAATTAAGATTATTCACATCAGTCATAAAGGAGGCATATCTCAGTATTCCTTGATATTAGCAAAGCCTTTGATAGGGTTTGACATAGCGGATTAGTATTCAAAATCAAGCAGTATCTTCCCATCACTTACATAACAATTAATCTGTTGAAGTCTTATCTAAGTGACGGAGAATTTATAGTTAGGATTAACGAAGCTGTATCCACTATCCAACAATTTTCTAATAAAATTCAGAGTGTCTCACGGCAGCATCATTGAACCTCTACTATATTTATTATATACAGCAGACCTACCAATTACAGAAATACTACCACTGGAACCTTCGCAGAGGACACTGTTATTCTCGCATCACATGAAGATCCAGCAATGGCTACGAAAACACTGTAAAACCACTTAAATCAAATACAAGCATGACTCTATAAACGGAAAATTAAGATCAATGAGACTAAATCTGTCCAAGTGAACTTTCCAGTTTCCACAAGTAAATTTAAATAACGTAAATATACCTCAGTCTTCAAGCACAAAATATCTTGGTATTCACCTGGATAGTAGATTTACTTCAAAAGATCATGTAGTCAAGAAACATACATAAGTAGACCTAAAAACAAAATAATTATATTGATTGATTGGAAGAAGCAAACAAAAGCTTTTTCTACAAGACAACAATTAAACTTATTTGGGTTTATAGAATCGAGCTTTGGGGATGTGCAAGCAAATCATATAGTATATTGATAATCCAGAGAAGTCAGTCAAAATTAAGTTCGAATAATAACAACAAACGCACCATGGTATGTAAGCAATCAAACGCTCCATACAGACCTCATATGTACCTTATGTAAAAGAAGTCAGCAACGAAAAAGTATCCAGCACTATGACAAGCTAGACAAACGCCAAACTTCAGCTACTGGTAGAACCTCAGATTAATAGAAGACTTAGAGAACACTGACCAGCCTACCTAAAGAGGACTAAAGGGGATCTCTCATTGAAGAAGTGCCTTATCATACCAATAAACAGTTTCATAAGTCAGTAGGTTGGCGCATAGAATTATAAATAAAATTATAACAAAAAGGAAAAATATATACAAAATAACATGGATTAGATCAGATGGAAAAGCAAAAAAACAGATAAACTATGTGTTGATTCCAAAAGACAAGCAAATACGATAGAGAATGTTCGGACATGCAGAGAGGAATGCAAATATAGGATCTGATCATTTTATGATTAGAATCAAAATAAAACAAAAGAGACCTAGGTACAAAAAGAAACTATCGAATATAAGAAACAGTGTAATAATAATACAAATATTTAAAAAGGAAGATAGCAGACAAATATATTGGAATAAGTCATTAGATGAAAAATTGAGAGAGAATGGGATTTTTTAAAGACAACTATGAATAAGTGTGCTGAAAAACTTGAAAAGAAAGAAGAAAAGGAGATAAAAATTGGTTTGATTATGAATGCAGGGAGATAATCGAAGTAAGTAAGAAAGCAGAAAGCATATGTCATTTACAAAATGCATCAGAAAGTGCAACTCAATACAAAATACTCAGGAATAAAGTTAAAGCAACTTGTACAAAAAATAAATAAGCAAGGTTGAACCAGAAACTAGAAGAAATACAGGAAACATGTCAAAATAAAAATATCAAGTGGGAAAGGAAAGGATACTAACACCAACCCATAGGACTAAGGAATCAAACTTGGGAACTGTGAAGAAAAAGACTTACTAGAAATATGGAAGAAGTAATTCTCAGAAATATTCCAAAATCAGGAAGAGAACAAGAAAAGCAAATGCAAATGCAAAAGCAAAGCGAAGAAAGTTTTCCAAGATGCCAAAAGTCTCAAGAAGTAATAAGGAAAGTTAAAAACAACAAAAGCCCTGGAATAGATAACATATCCATAGAATTAATAAATATGGATGTGAGGAATTGGGGAGGAGGCTGTATGAATTAATCAAAATTATATGGGATTGGTATGCCAAAAAAAACACAGTGGACGATAGAAAAAGATTTAAAAGAGATATAAATGTTCATAACTGGAAACACGAAGTAAACGAAAAGCATGGAAGAAAAAAATTCAAGTCATAGGTCAAAATGGCCTTATACAGCTGTCATATACAGGCTGTTTACTAAAAAATGTCGCAAGTCATAACTTCATTATTTGAGGGGCATAGTATAACAGTGGCCTAACTGACAAAAGTGGAGTTTCATGTTTTATACATTATACTGCATTCTAAATATATTTGAAATAAAATATTCTGTAACAACAGTACAACTGAAATCCAGCATATTTACAAGAGATTGGCATATAACTGTTGTTTTTGCACTTAAATTTTGGTCAGACAGGGCAACAGCGACCAAACATGAAAAAACGTTTTGCCAGTTCCTAGCCAGCACACTGACGTTATAATGACGTTATTTTTAAGTGATTATTGGTCGGCGACGTCATATGACTAATAAATGATGTCCATAAGACGTCATGTTATGGGACGTACGTAGGCTTCTTCAAAACGACGTCTTTTAGACATACAATAAAGGTCATTTTTAGACTTCTATTATTAATTATGATCTATCTATGTAGGTAACCAAAGTGATATATTCCATAAAATATTTTTTATTTTTACATTTGCAGAATGTAAATAGAATACATTATTTTACTGTTTTCAATATTCAATTACACTATTTTTGTATTGTCTGGTCCACTGATATACGAGAGACAAATCTAGCAACACTGTTTCTACTTATTATTAAAGTTGTCGACGTACCTAAATTTAATAGTATATGTGTAGGTGCAACTACTGCATAATAATTGTGTGGTTTGTCACAAAGGGTGAGTATTAATAATTACTTGTTCCGTCGCAATACTACATAACCTATACAATTTTACCCGTTCGACGATTTTGTGCGATTACTATTGTTAATAAATTAATACTAATGCAATGGTTTTTTAGTACTTACTAATATTATTTTATTATCATCAATTATTCTGCATATTGTTTTAGCAGCTTTTCAGTTAGTAAATGTTTACTTTTGTTTAATAATTATGAGATGTTGAGTTAATAGAAGAGACGTGTGTTCTGTTATTGAATGTTTACTTTTGTTTAATAATTATGTATGAAATAGTGTATAATAAATATTATTTCCAATATTCAACTATTTATTTATAATTCCTCTCCTAGTCCTAGTATAGGACGTTTCAATGGCGTCATTGGACAACGTTTTAATAACGTCTTAAATTAACGTCCTTGGGCTGTGACATAATGCTGTCAGTTTTACGACCATTTGACATCATTTGACGTCGTTACTGCCGAAAAAACGGCTACATTATGATGTCAGTGTGCTGGCTGGGTTAGGCCACTCTTGTAGTATGCGCCTACTTTAAATTTAATGGTCTGATATCGATAAATCAAGAACTAGAACTAGATAAAATGGTTTCATACAGTACCTACGACAAAACAGTCTGGGTGTAATTTCTTTTTATTTCACAACTTTAATGTCAGCAATAGTCAGCTTTTTTTGTCTTAAATAGAGACAATTTTTTTTAATTTAGTCTAGTGGACACTTAGAATAGTAGACAGTATTTTTCTAACTCACCATATTTTGCAAAATAAAAACTCGTATCGTAGCATATATTTAGTTAGATACAATAATAACTGTGTAGTTTTTATTGCACTCTTTTATTAATTAAACAAAAGAGGCTATTATAACACAATATTTGAATATTTATTATAAAATAAAAAATATTTAGAAAGGCGTTTAAAACAAAATTAGAAAACCTTTAAAAATATTTCAATAAAACTAACATAACTAAAAGTTTAAACTAATGCTGATACAACTGTTTTTATTTAAATTTTAAACAAATATTACGGTAATCATAGTTTGCAACACATGATTGAATTCAGAAAAATACTGCCGGTAGATACATATTAATAGTGGTGTCAGGCTGTAAAGTGAAACACACTGTATTATATAAGGGTTTTAACACAAGTTTTATTTTTAGTGTCGAATCAAAATAAAACTCGTTTATGTTTACTAATTTTTTACTACTTGAGTTAACTGAGTATGTTTGAGTATACTAAATACTACTCGAATCACCTCAAAATTAGAATTTCCCGGCAATCGATTTTTGGTTTATAATTTAGCTAAGTTTCACATTAATTCCATATGTTTGACATGTTGCTGCTAGATGTTGCTGCAAAAATTTTCTGACGTAAAATCACCCGATTTATATCTGACGTTTGATTCGTCGCTGGTAGTGTGGTGATTTTGTAAGAAAGTGTATCATTTTTAAAAAATCCAGTGAATTTAGGCAAGAGAAGATGGGGGACTTCAAGAACACCCCCCATTTCACAACAGACGACGATTTTAATATAAACGAGTTAACAGGAATAGATGGTACGTCTATTTTTATTCAAATTATTTATGTATTCATGGTTATTATTTTTACTAGATTTGATTTCAAATTGTGAGAACGAATTGTTGAAGAATAGTCTATTTGAAGATGACTCATTCCTTGATGAACAAATACCATTAGACGATTTGGATTTGTTGGGTTTGCAAAATAATTTCTTTGACACACCAGCATTATCACCAGTCGATTCGTTGTATAGCAACCCTCCACCACCGCCACCACAACAACAACAACAACAACAAGTGAATACACAGCCTGTTGTAAATACAAGTCCAGCGATAATTGGTATACAAAATGTTTCTCCACCTATGCACACGCAAAGGCAGAACATTCAAATAAAACCCGAAGTTAAACAAGAACCTTTAGTGAGCTTTCCTTTACATCAACAGTTGACTAATACTGCGACAGTGATAATATCATCACCGAGCTTACCACATACCACACAGCATATGGTTTATTCGAATATTCAACCTATGCAAACAAGTCAACATGTTGTTTTACAACAAACGCCAACTGTAAAAGTACCTACGCTTACTAAGGGTTTATCAAAGGGTCAACCAGTGTTGATACAAAGTGTCGGGCAGATACCTGCCGATAAAATGCAACAAGTCTTGTTGCAAACTAAATTAATTAAATCTGAACCTCAAATAAGTAAACAAACTGTTATGTACACAACAACACCAGTTACTGCGACTACTAACATACCAACACAAACATCATTGCATACTTTAGTGAGTACAGGAGGTCAAATTGTTGCTACTGGAATTCCACTCATGTTAGAAGCGGATAAAAAGGTGGCTATAAATCGAGTGGCTACACAACAAACTAATAAAGAACCAAAATTTAAAGAAGTAAAAAGGAGTGCACATAATGCTATTGAGAGAAAATACAGGACCAGTATTAACGATAAAATAGTTGAGTTGAAAAATATGATTGTTGGGAATGACGCAAAGGTAAGATGCACTTGTGCAATATTACATTGAACGATAATTTGTTATCATAAAGTTTTTCTAGTTGAATAAATCGGCAATTCTACGTAAAGCTATTGAATACATTCGGTTTTTACAAAATTCCAACGCAAAATTAAAACAAGAAAATATGGCATTAAAGATGGCAGCTCATAAGAACACACTTAAAGATCTTCTCGTGACCGGCACTATGAAACTGGATGAAAACATGCAAGTTCACGAATACGATCCTGCCGATACACCTCCACATTCCGATGTTTCATTCTCTCCAGAACATTCGTTACCTTCAAGTCCAGAATATCAAATTAAACACGATAGTGATGACGAATCTATGGGTATCACGAGAGGAATGTTGGATCATTCCAAAATGGCATTGTGTATGTTTATGTTGGCTGTTATTTCGTTTAATCCATTTGGTTTTGCTTTAAATAAACTAAGTGGGGATGCTCAGGATTATTCTGGTAAAGGAAGAAGTTTGTTGAGTGGTGAGTTATTGTTGGTTTGTAAATAAATAATGATTTTATTAATTTCTTATGGTTTTTGTGTAGATGGAAATGCAACAACGTGGAGTTTAGGTGGATCGACGTGGCTGTTATGGTTCATTAATATTTTTGTGTTAGGTTTTTGTTTTGTAAAAATGTTAATGTATGGTGATCCGATTATACCGAGTAAATCTAAGGAATCGCAAACGTTTTGGTGTCACCGTAAACAAGCTGATTTCTATCTGTCAAAGGTAGGTTTAATTAGGAGTAAAGAACTATGTAGGTATGCCTTGGATGCTTTTATTTTTCTTATATTATACTTAATAACATCTTTGGTTTACTACTTTTATGAAAATTAAGTAATTAGTGCCTGCTTGTTTACTATGGTCTGTGTTACTAACAGATAGAGTCAGTGTCAGCCTTAGCCTTTTGGCACCCTCTGGCAGAGTCCTTCAGAGCTATTAACTTTAAAAAGTTAAGTGTTACCGAAAAAAAAAACTCCAAATTTTACGAAAAATTTTACCAATGAAGAAAACATAAGTTAGGGGAACTAGGTATATAGTGGGACACTTTTTTTCCAAATGTCCCCAAATTATTTATTTATAGATTTATATGTATCGTCAGCACAGCTATGAATACACAACCAAAAAAGGTTTCTGCTGTCTAATAGAAATTTTCTCGTGGCTTTTGTAAATTAAAGAAAAACTACATGTCCCTATATGCACCACTTTTTCCTTTGTACAGGGTGTATTATCGATTTTGTTACATAGGCGAATAGCATGTAAAAACAGAATTTCTCAAGTATTGGTTCCCCTAATTATTTTAGACGAAAAGTTACTGTAGCAAAGTTGTCGATCTTACTGAGTACTGTTAAAAACACCCACTTTAATGTTCTGTGTTAAATAGTTTCCAAGATATGGGCCATTCTCACAGAAAGCTATAATTTCAATTTGAAATTTCACGTCAAGTTTGGTTTCGAATTTTACCCACAAAAATCGCTTACACAATTAGTGATCCATTACAGATGTCACTAAGTTGTCAGCATCACAGGAACTAATGTCCTAAAGAAATTTAAATTTAAAAATAATGGTCTGGTGAGGAAAAGATCAATGTGGTGAGGGAGCGACGAAGCCAATGTGATTGGTCTAGGGCAGGGAATGACATTTAATCATTTCAAACAATAAAAATTTACTTAAAACTTTATTTGTGTTTCTTTTGGTAACTATAGAGTTACCATATACAGTAGCGGTCATAAAAATGTACTCACGTAATAAATATCATATCTTACCAATTATTTTCTCATGGAAACTAGATATGTTGGTAAATTTTCTATTAACTTGTTGTTTTATCCTCTTGCAATGGATTTTTAAATAAAATTTAAGCGCTCACGCTCTTTTGTGTTTTCAATGTAATAAATTGGTTTTAACGGGAATTTTAGAATTAGAAAAAATTATATTTTAAATAACACAATTACTAGGTAGAGATATATCCTTGTCTTAAACATTGGTGTAGATGCTGTAAAACTGTGCCTTGTGTGTGTATTTTCTTTCTCGTCATTACTCTTGTCTTTTGTCATCACTCTTGTCTCTTATCATCAGATTTCCTTGCCTCAAGCCACGGTTAACAAAAGATCCTTCTGAAACATGTCCATTGACCATGACTTTACTTTCTGAACCCTTCATTGTTAACTTTGTCAGCTTGTGACCAATTTGTCCAAGAGTTCTTTTCTCATCGATGTCAGCAGGCATACTTACAAATATTCCTTCCAACTAATCTTTGAAAGATGCCCGGTACAGACGCGATAATATAGAGGCATAGGTAGTGTTGTAAATGAAAGAACGTTCTGAAAATGCTGATGAGAACGTTCTCTTGGAGAGCATAATCAACTACGTTCGCGAACGTTCTCAAAATAATTCTCGAGAACTTTCAGAACAATACAGCACAAACATCACAAACCAGCACAAACAAAAACATTAAAAATCGAGAATAAAACCGAAACTAAACGATCTTAAACCACATGCCCTCTCAAAATGTACACGTGTTACTCGCAGGCTGCTGTCGGCGTCGGGTGTTCAAATATATGTTTATAAGCATATAGTTTGCACAATTTATGCTGTTGAAAGCATTGACAACAAATTTGGGTTACCGCCTGGTAGCACCTCTTTTATTTTTGATCTAGTTATAACATGAGCTTTATATTTGAATCTTTTATATTTTGTTTATACAAAAAGTGACAAATGTTTGTAAAGTTTTTAAAATTGTGTACATTTGCGGGACACTGGACCCCGGCCGTGGACACTACGACTCGCGGTTTTGGACATTTTGCCCACCGTGCACCTACGCCAATCGCAAGCCGTGGACACTTTGCCGGCCATATCCGCGGTCATCGTATTTTAATCATCGTGTCCCATTAGCAAAATTTATTTTAAGGATCGGCGTAGTGTCCGCGGTCGGCAAAATGTCCGCGGTCGGTGAATAGTCCGCGGTCAGCGTTGTGTCCGGTAGGCTTTAAGATGCATACCTAAGTTTCTAATCTAAATACCGTGATATCAAAAATTATCTTGGTCAAGGGCTGTTATGGAATATAAAACGGTTGTCTTAAGTTTGAATTTCTAAATCTTGTTCTTAAAATAATTCTGTCGTTGTCAAGCTACACTGACATCATCAATAACCTACAAATGTGTTACCTACTTAGTTCAGCTGTAAAATTTATGTCAATAATTTTTTGAGTGTCAAAATAACACATTTGTAGGTTATTGATGATGTCAGTGTAGCTTGACAACGACAGAATTATTTTAAGAACAAGATTTAGAAATTCAAACTAAGACAACCGTTTTATATTCCATAACAACCCTTGACCAAGATAATTTTTGATATCACGGTATAATGGGACGTTTTCACATGCCATGATTAAAGGTGCCTCTAATCTAATAAGATAGCTCTATCTTATTCTAATAGGTGGAAAAAGATTAGAATTGGTCACTATGGTAATTAAACACATTATTAACTTAATAGTGAGATGTGAATACGGCACAGGTTTAATATTTTCTAATTTTCTATTAACATTACTCTTCAACACAATAGATTATAATACATAGCATTATAAATGAGAAGAGGAAAATTGGAGAACATTCGAGCATTTTGAGAATATTTCAAGAACTTGAAAATATTCTTATTTTGGGTATATCTTACCAAGTTAAAGGTATATTCTCCAGTCCTGCTCACTTTTGAGGGTTTATTCTCGTTTGTGCTCTGGGAATATTCTCCAAAAATAAATGCTCCAGCATTTTCCAACACTAGGCATAGGACATATGCATAAATTGAAACAGTCCTAAATGCGCATTTATTGTAACAATATGTGATGATATATCATCTAATTTAATTTGTATATAGGTCTGATTTAATTACTAAGATATTTACATCCTGCTCAATTAAATTGCTCAAGATCTGTACAATTTTAGGGACTGCAAATATATTTAATTTTTATTAATTAAATTTGAATTGACCATAATGCAAGATCTCCGCAAATACTAATAAAGCCATAGTTTTTCACCAAAAGTGTTGCCCAATCGCTATATTCGACGGGTTTCAGGGTGCCCTCATTTAGAAGTCTTATTTATTTTATTACACACTTTTTCTTAGACCACCACTAATTGCTTGTCGCTATGCTACAATAATGAGATGTATTTGTCAACATTTGAATAACTTTCTGTTTATCTTAGGGTGACTGTGTCGGAGCTAACCAGGAATTAAGAAGATGCCTTCAAACATTTGGCCTATCATTACCTACAAGCAGAATCGAAGTATTTGTAACATTCTCATGGCAAATGATCAGACAATTTTTACATCGCATATGGATTGGTAAATGGCTTTCAAGACATTCAGGAGGCTTCTTTGCTGATGGGTAAGTTATTTACACAACCGCTCAGTTAGTTTTTAATTGAAATTCAATTTCTAAACAAATTTATCTTTTAGCATTACAAGATTTGAAGCTTTGACATCATGCAAAGACCTGGCACTTGTTTATCACAGCCTGAATCAGATACATCTAGTAAGTGGTCCTGGAGAAAGTGGCCATATATCTGGGCTTGTTTTATCATTGACTGCAATGAATTTGGCTGAAGCAGCTGGTTCTAAAATAACTCCACCTATGTTGGCTGATATCTATGTTAGTGCAGCTTTAAGGATAAAAGCCAGTTGTCCCGTATTTCTACAAGGTTTCCATCGATATTATTTAGGATTGGCTAAATTGGCTTCGACCAATTCTTGCGATCCTATGCCACAAAGATTGCAATGGTTGTTTACACCATATGGTTACAGGTTCTTTATTGCGCAGAAGTTTTCTTATGATTGCGATTCTAGCAATTTGCCGTTTAGTAATTTGGGAAATAAAGCTGATCCTATGGCTTACGTCATGAGAGTAAGTTGGGTTAGAATATTAAAAGAAAAAGTGTTTACAAAAAGTGTTTGATTTGTTTAGGTATACCGGGAGCATCTAATAGAAAAAGCTTTACAAACATTAGTAGCACCTGGTAGTAGAAGTGATGAAGATGATAAGAAGACTAAAACTTCTGATGTTCTTAACTATGTTCAGTTATTGTTTGAAAATGTCACTGCAGATATTCCTGCTGTTTTTAATTCATCCACATTACACAGTAAGTTTTTCATTTCTGATGTTGATTTCTATTAGAAATTAATGCTTTTTGTTTTAAATTAAGAATATGAAGATGAGGTAGCACATTGGTGGACAAGCATTTTGTCAGTCGCTTGCTATTGGTTGTTGGGAGAAGAAAACAATGCAGAGAGATTACACAAACATATTGAAAACTTACCTGAGCTACTTTCATCATTGAATGATCCTCTTCCTAAAGCAATTTTGGCTGCTTATACAGCTAGAAATACTTACTTCACAAACAAAAAAATTCCACAAAAGATTATTTTTCGAGAATGTGAAATAGCGGGGCAGCTTCTAGAGGATAGTTTGAATTATAGCAGCTGCAAACAGCAGAATGGATTGGGTTTGGTAAGTATCCCCTTCTCTTGTTTCAGTTTTATTAGCTATAATTATCTGACTAAAAGAACGACATGGAGAAATTTTAATTTTGTTGACTGGGGTGCATTGTAGTTGCATTGCATGTCATTTAAAACAGTGCAGTGTTGCTCCAGTGCAACTTAGTTTTCAAACATCTTCACCAGTTTACTTCTGGGTATGTATGTACAAGGTAAGCGCCAAAAATTCTCGGCTTGATATAGAAAAAATAAACTTGGTAAAATATAATAATTTTTATTTTTCAATATAATCTTCCCTAATGTCAATACACTTATTACAATGTGGAGTTAAAGGTGAAATGGTTTCGAAACAGCACAATGCGCAGAAACCGAAATACGTATGAGTGATCGAAATTGCATCGCACGCGCTTGTTTTACTTAATGCAGTAGCGTCGGTATATTTCCATTCTGTCTTGTTGAGTGTGCGTTTGGAGGTTATAGGTGTGTTTATGTTTGTTGTTGAAAGTTGAAATCAGTTCTTTTCAGAGCTTCTGCATATTTATTTGAGAAACGTAGGTAAGTTAATAACTGCTGATGCAGAAGATACGAATATCACATAAATATCTGTTGTAGTTGCCGCCACTGACTTTCGCGCATATTTTGATGAGTCATTGTGATGTTTCGAAACCTCGCGCACTCTAATAATTCAATGCCGTTCTAAAAATAATCCAAAATTTTTTCCTTCAAAATGTTCAATTACAGCTGCTGGCAACTCATTCTCGTCCTTAAAACAATGTCTCCTAAGGTCTTTCTTTAAATTGGAAAGTAAGTAATAGTCACTAGGAGCCATATCCGGACTGTACGGTGGATGATCCAATGCTTCAAAGCCGCATTCGCGAATGGCAGCTTGTGAAATAGCAGCAGTATGAACGGGTGCATTGTCGTGTAATAATTGAACACCTTTTGTCAATTTTCCTCGACGTTTTTCACGACTATTGTTTCTCAATTTATGTAATAAAGACGCATAATATGCCTGTTAACGTTGTATTGCATTCTTTAAAATCGATCAGTAAAATGCCGTCACAATCCCAGAATATTGTTGCCATAACTTTCTTTGTTGATTGAACTTTCGCCTTTTTGGGGCGAGGTTTATTGGATCGCCGCCATTTCATCGATTACCCTTTGGGTAGAGGATTATAATACAGAACTATTGTTTCATCTCCAGTGACAATGGACTCCAGAATCGGCTTTGGGTCGTCTCTACACAAGTTTAAAAAGGAGCGCGCACATTCGACGCGACGTTGACGTTGAACAGCAGAAGGAAGACGCGGTACCCATCTTGCACTAATTTGATTCATACCCAAATGGTCATGAAGAATTCGTCGAACATTTGTTTCCGAAATGTCAGACATCACTGCTAACTCCTTAACTTTCAAATGGAGATCTTCTAATACCATTTCTTCAATGATTGCAACTTTTTGAGATGTGACTGCTTCAATAGGCCGACCGATGCATTCATCATCTTCAAGAGATTCTTACCCCAAACGGAAGCATTTTGCCCACACTTTTACAGTGGAATATGAAGGAGATAAATCACCATAAACGCCGTCTAAACGTTGTTTGATTTGATTAGGCATGTGCCCTTCTTTTGTTAAAAAAATCTAATGACCATGCGGTACTCAATTTTTGTTAGCTGCGACATTTTCATGCACTCGTCACGATGCTTGAGTGGATACTAAAATCTATTACGCTTTTAGCTGTAATATATATAGTGTAGGTCTCTTACATGTTCAACTATGACGCAACCGAGCTTGAACATGTTGGCACCTGTAGAAGCCTACCGAGCCGAGAATTTATGGCGTTTACCTTGTATAATATTTATAAACAAAAAAAGGGCTATAAACAAAATTAAATGTCTTTTTTCTTCTTTTCAAATAGATGGCTCAACTTTTAGTTTGTGATTGGCTTCTTGAAACACGTGTTTTACTATGGGAAGACAGTAGTGAAAATGACTCGTTTAACAAACCTGTCTCAAATACTGTATTGACGGCATTCCAAAAGGATTTATCATCATTACGTACATTAACACAACATGTGCCTGTAAGTCCAAATGTTTAATTGAATAATTTCTTGAAATCTATTGAATCTGTTGTTTTAGTCTGCATTACCAAGAGTCTTTTTGTACGAAGCTACAGCTCGCATGATGGCCGGTGCAGCACCAGGACGCACACAACAACTTCTCGATAGAAGCCTAAGACAGAGATATTCAAAATCTTCAATTATGATTTGTGCTAAAGGTAATTGTTTTTTAAAAAACAAATAAACTTGTATAAATACTGTCGGGTTTTTCTATAGATAAAAACCAACAAGAAATTGGTGGGGAACGTCAGCATGCCACAGCTCTATACATGGCTTGTCGACATCTACCTGGCCAGTTGTTGTCTTCTCCAGGTGAACGAGCTGGCATGCTTGCCGAGGCTGCTAAAACACTAGAAAGGATAGGAGATACGAAAAGGTTGCAAGATTGTTATAAACTTATGAAAACGATTGGTCCTAATTCAGTTACAAACTGAGATCTTTTTTTTTTGTTTACTTTCTTGTTTTATTTATAAGAACTACTTTTTTGTTTATAAAAATAATGACATCATTATTAGTTTTAAGTTATTTAAAAAGTTTTAATTTTCTAATATAAGACTGTAAGTGATATTTAAGTGATTTTTGTTTATTATTTATTAGTATGTATTATTTAAGATATAAATAGTTACATTTCAAACATAATAAAACGCAAGTGTAGATTGTAAATAAAAATATATTTATTTTAATATGAGTGTACAAAATATTGTATAGTTTTTAATTTTATAAAGTACCTAACTCACATAATAAAACGTTTTTATATTTTTGTTTAAAAAAAAAAGTGATTAGTATTTAAATTAGCTGTACCCAAATATCCTAACGTATGCCAAGCACATACTTACCTATTAGACCCATATATAATGTGTGTGCTTGGCAAAAAGTGAAACAACAAGATAGCAAAGATGTGCATAACATCAGTTGCAGCTTAAAAGGTTTTTCATCACTCCAATTATCAATTATTCAACTACTATTAATATATTGGAGTGGTGAAAAACCTTTTAAACCACACTAACTTCATACACACTTTTTAGTATCAGGAGCTCGTGCATTCGAAGAGGTTATAAAAAATAAGAATTCATGTGTGAGAATAATTTTGAAAGAGTAACTGTTGTTCTCCAACAGTTTTGCTATTAGAAAGATTTATTACTAGTAGTTACATAATTAATAATTGGATTGTGAATAACCTATTAAACAGTCGCTAATTTCAAGCACCCTTTTGCTATCAGGCACTTGTGCATTCTAAGTGGTTATAAAAATAAGAATTCATGTGTGCGAATCATTTTGAAAGAGTAACTGTTGTTCTCCAGCAGGTTTGCTATTAGAAAGATATTTATTACTAGTATTTAAATAATTAACAACTGGAGTAGTGAAAAACCTTTTAAGTCATGATTTATTTCGTGCACTCTTGCTATCGGGGGCTTCTGCATTCTAAGAGGTTATAAAAATAAGAATTCTAGTGTGCATACCATTTTCGAAGAGTAACTAATGTCCTCCAACAGTTGTGCTATTAGAAAGATATTTATTACTAGTAGTTAAATAATTAACAACTGGAGTGCTGAAAAACCTTTTAAACCATAACTTATTTCGTGCACTCTTTTGCTATCAGGAACTTATGCATTCTAAGAGGTTATAAAAATAAGAATTCTAGTGTGCATACCATTTTCCAACAGTTGTGCTATTAGAAAGATATTTATTACTAGTAGTTAAATAATTAACATCTGGAGTGCTGAAAAACCTTTTAAACCATAAGTTATTTTGTGCACTCTTTTGCTATCAGGAACTTATGCATTCTAAGAGGTTATAAAAATAAGAATTCTAGTGTGCATACCATTTTCCAAGAGTAACTAATGTCCTCCAACAGTTGTGCTATTAGAAAGATATTTATTACTAGTAGTTAAATAATTAACATCTCTGGAGTGCTGAAAAACCTTTTAAACCATAAGTTATTTTGTGCACTCTTTTGCTATCAGGAACTTATGCATTCTAAGAGGTTATAAAAATAAGAATTCTAGTGTGCATACCATTTTCCAACAGTAACTAATGTCCTCCAACAGTTGTGCTATTAGAAAGATATTTACTAGTAGTTAAATAATTAACATCTGGAGTGCTGAAAAACCTTTTAAGCCATAGCTATTTTCGTGCAGTTTTTTGCTATCAGGAGCTTATGCATTCTAAGAGGTTATAAAAATAACAATTCATGTGTGTGTACCATTTTCAAACAGCAACTGTTGTTCTCCAACGGTTTTGGTATTAGAAAGATATTTATTACTAGAAGTTTAATAATTAAAAACTGGAGTGGTGAAAAACCTTTTAAGCCGCAGTTAATTTCGTGTACTTATTTGCTATTAGGAGCTTATGCATTCTAAGAGGTTACAAAAATAAGAATTCACTGGTGCGAATCATTTTGAAACAGTAACTGAAGTTCTCCAACAGTTGTGGTATTAGAAAGATATTTATTACTTGAAGTTTAATAATTCAGGGCCTTGCAGCAAGAAGGACGCAGCTCTATTTTTTATGCAAACCGGGGTTATGTGCTTGTTATATGGTTCAAAACATTTGCAATCGTTTGGTGCAAATTCGACGCAGATCCGATTATTGTTGATGCCTTATCTAAGCAATACGGAAATATGTCACAGCAAAGAGTAGTATATCACAGTGCGTTTGGCACAAGATGCAGCTCCCGGAACTACATCGTTTTTGCTCCAAACGCGCAGCACCTCTTGTTTTGACATTTGTCTAGATATTCCTCTACCTAACTTGCAGTATATTTATTGTTGCCGATAGTGATAGTTTTTACAAAGTTAATTGTGTGTCTTTAATAATCGAGACATGGAGGAGTCACATAGTGATCCCGAACTATACAGTGATAGTTCCAGTGATGAGTTTGTGCCAGATACAGACGATAATGGAACAAATAGTGAGGATGGTGATTTTGAGGTTAGAAAGAAAACCAGAAAGTTCAGAAATGAATCAAACTGGGCTAGAAATCAGAAAAAAAGCAGTTAGCTACTGGAAAAAGAGATCTTAATACATCTAATAAAATGGTTGGTCCCAGAGTTGTTGGCATAGACTGCAAATGCAAATTCAAATGTTTTGAAAAATTCAACGAACAAGAAAGAAACGCGAGTTCTAAGTAACTTTAACGACATTGGCGAGAAAGTAATGCAAGATACTTATCTTTGTGGTTTAATAACTACGTCAGACGTAACCAGAAAACGTCCAAAATCAGGAGAAGGTCGACAACGAAGCGTTTCTCATAAATACACGAACGTTTACATATTTATTTTTTGGATGAATTCCCTTTTATTCACGCATACACATTTTGCTTTTAGATTCGCATTGGCCAGAAACGTGATAGGGTCTGTAAAAGAGCCTTTTCAGTGCGATTCATGGCATATCCTCGAAGAGAATCGACCGCTTGTCGGCATATTTAAAAAGTAACAACACTACAACATGTCCTAAGGATGGTCGTGGAAAGTACCACAATAGACCTAACGCAGTCCCCTCAGAAATTATTGACCAAGTTGATTCTCACATTCAAAGTGTTCCCAAGAGAGCATCTCATTATAGCCGCCAGCAAAATAACAACAAAATGTATTTGTCATCCGAGTTGAATATAAGGAAACTATATGAATTATATCTAGAAAAGTATGAAAGAGATATGTTTGAAGTATATGGTGTAAAAGATAAAGAACGTCTGTTTCGGCCAAAAGTGTCCTATGACTTTTACTACAGATATTTCAGAGCCAATTTTAACTTGTCATTTGGAAGCCCACGGTCTGATACTTGCAAAAAGTGTGACGAATTTGAGAATAAACTTAAACTTAGGTTGCCTGACGAAGCTAAAATAATTAAAACAGACAAAGAACTTCATCTAAGAAAAGCTCAAGTATTTTTTGATGTGCTCAAAGAAAAAACTGAAGAGGCAAAAGATAATCCGGAGGTAGAAGTAATTTGTTTCGACCACCAACAAAATGCACCATTACCAAAAGTACCCTTGGGAGATGCTTTCTACCTTAGACAACTTTGGGTTTACAACTTTTGTATTTACTCGGCAAAAACGGGAATCTCTCATTTTTATATATACGATGAAATAACTGGTAAGAAAACACCAAATGAAACCATTAGCCTTCTTGACCATTATCTCAAGAACATCATATCAAAAGACGTGAAACAGCTGTATATATTTTCGGATAACTGTGCCGCTCAAAATAAAAACAGCAGCTCTGGTAAAAGCTAATCATTTCCAAACTATACTTCATCGATACCCCGAACCTGCTCATTCGTTCTTACCATGCGACAGGTCTTTCGGTGTTGTAGAAAAGGCGTTACGAAAGATTGAGCGAATCTTCACTTCTGAAGAATATATGACATATTACGGAAAATGTAGCAAAAAATACTTTAAGGTTATATCAGTATACCAAGGTATGCTTTTGATTTTGTTAATCATTTAAAACCACATTTTAAGAAAACAGTTCTCGATCAACACCGACAGAAATTCGCCATAAGTAAGTACAAGCTTATACTGTATGATCAGCAAAGTAGTGGAATACAGTGTACTCAAAGTTGTAATATGGCCCTCTATAGTACGTTTAATATTCAACGTAGTCCAGTCGATATGAATAGACAGCCAGATAGATTATATAATCAAAATTTGCCACTAAAAAAACTGAAATATGACAATGTGATGCTGCTGTCGAGAGAGTACGTTTGACAAACACAACTTACCATACTATGAAAAACTTTCCTTTCTAGAAGTCAACGATGATAGTGACGTCGAACTGACCCACGATGATGACCACGGCGATAATAATGAATAATAATAAAAGTAAAGTGTATATTTCAAATGAGTTAATAAAATGTTTCCTACAACCTCGCATTTTTTCAAAAAGAAATCATAATTTACGGTATTTTGAAGGTTTTGTTGCAAGGAGGTAGCTCCAACAAAAAATATATATTCTGAGCTTCATAAATTATTGTTATTAAATATTTTCTTGTATTTACAACTCCAAAAGTAAGTGCCTAGTTAGGTAAAATTGCAAAATTCACAAATTTTGGAGCTGTGTCCTTCTTGCTTCAAGGCCCTCAATTAAAAACTGGAGTGGTAAAAAACCTTTTAAGCCGCAGTTAATTTCGTGCACCTATTTGCTATCAGGAGCTTATGCATTCTAAGAGGTTATAAAAATCAGAATTCACACGTGCGAATCATTTTGAAACGGTAACTGATGTCCTCCAACAGTTGTGCTATTAGAAAGATATTTATTACTAGAAGTTTGATAATTAAAAACTGGAGTGATGAAAAACCTTTCAAGACGCAGCTGATTTCTTGCCCTCTTTTGCTATCAGAAACTTATGCATGCTAAGAGGTTATAAAAATAAGAATTCACGTGTGCGAACTATTTTGAAACGGTAACTGATATCCTCCAACAGTTGTGCTATTAGAAAGATATTTATTACTAGAAGTTCAATAATTAAAAACTGGAGTGGTGAAAAACCTTTCAAGCCGTAGCTGATTTGGTGCACTCTTTTGCTATCAGAAACTTATGCATTCTAATATGAGGTATTAAAAATAAGAATCCACGGGTGCGAATCATTTTGAAACAGTAACTGATGTCCTCCAACAGTTGTGCTATTAGAAAGATATTTATTACTAGAAGTTTGATAATTAAAAACTGGAGTGGTGAAAAACCTTTCAAGCCGCAGCTGATTTCGTGCACTCTTTTGCTATCACTCCTATCAGAAACTTATGCATTCTAATAAGAGGTTATGAAAATAAGAATCCACGGGTGCGAATCATTTTGAAACTGTAACTGATGTTCTCCGATAATTGTGCCATTAGAAAAATATTTACTACTAGAAGTTTAATAATTAAAAACTGGAGTGGTGAAAAACCTTTTAAGCCGCAGTTAATTTCGTGTACTTATTTGCTATGAGGAGCTTATTTTGAATGCCATTTTGAATTTTTCAATTTTCTCATTGGATTCATAATCAGCGACTCCAAGAACCCTCCCAACATAAATTTCGCTCAATTTGGTTGCGTTATTAAATTAGGGGTACAAAATGGGGTCTCAACCACCAGGGGGGCGTGCCCCCATTTTAAATATATTACATTTTATACTGGTCCAGTACTGAAGGCATTACAAAAGATTCCAAGTCTCTATCTTTAGATAGAAAAAAATAAGAACTTAGGCATGTTTTTTTGAAAAAATTGACTCTACTAAATGTAGAATTAGTAAAAAGATTAGAGTTAATTCAATTATTTGATCGTTGCACCAGTCAAAATTATTTCACTTTTAATAATATAATTTATTTACAAAAAGATGGTTTACCTATGGGTAATTCTCCGAGTCCTCTATTAGCTAACATATTTATGGATAATTTAGAAGAGCAAATATTTGAATTAGATCTTTCTAAACACATTATTTTTTGGTTTCGTTACGTTGATGACATTTTAGTTTGTTTTGACAGTTCTTTTGAGGTTATCAATGAATTTTTAATTCTTATTAACAATATTTTCACACAAACATCACGTTTACACTAGAAACAGAACAAAATATAGAGCTATTAATTTTTTGGATTTAACTATGTATTAACAAACACAAATTAGACATTTTAGAAGCTTTTGAAATATACAAACATAAACGCACAGTACCTTTAATAAATGAACAAACTGAGCTTAGTAATTCTCCTTTATTAGAAGTGTTAGATATTTAGTTTTTGTATGTATTGTATCTAGTTACATATTGTCTGTATGTATTTATCCTTAGCAACGTGTTTGTTTATAAATCTTATCTACCTTTGATAATGACATTTAATGTCGAAACAATATTGTCAGGTTAAGATACTAATAAAACTTGTGAAACTTTAACTAATCTTTATATTTATATTATATTTCATTTTTAATAAACATTGGAGTAATGAAAGATCTTTTAAGCCGCAGTTAATTTCGTGCACCTATTTGCTATCAGGAGCATATAGCATTCTAAGAGGTTATAATAATACTAATTCATGTGCGAACTATTTTGAAACGGTAACTGATGTCCGTCAACAGTTGTGCTATTAGAAAGATATTGTAACGAATAGTAAACCCACATATGACGTCATCAAACATTCTAGATGTATGAGTCATCAACTGTATGACTCATCAATAACACCTGCATGTATGACTCATCAATCAACACCTGCAAGTATGACTCATCAATCAACACCTGCAAGTATGACTCATCGTACGAAAGATACAAATTGAGATCGCGAGTAGAAGGGGGCAGTTAATGTTTCACTATGCGTGAAATGTACTCTGAATAAATAATTATTTAATAATTATTGTAATACATAAATAGTTTTTATATAAATAGTCCTCAAATAAATTTGTAAATATTTAGCATTTAAATAATAGCACGTTAAATAGTTTACAGTTATAGTGTTCTTAATTAAGTGCATTGTAAATAATCTTTTCTTGATTAATAGACGATTTAAACAGCATTTTTGTTATTATTTTAATAAGAACGTTACAATATTTATTACTAGAAGTTTAATAATTAACGATTGGTGTGCTATAAAGCCTTTTAAGCAGCAGCTAATTTTTGCACTTATCTGCATTCTAAGAGGTTATAAAATAGGAATTCATGTGTGCGAGTCATTTTGAAACGGTAACTAATATTCTCCTCCAGTTGTGCTATTAGAAAGATGTTTATTACTAGTAGTGTAATAATCAACAAATATCTTTCTAATAGGACAACTGTTGTATAACATCAGTTACAGCTTCAAAATAATTCGCACAAATGAATTTTTATTTTTATAACCTCTTTGAATACATTGTTTTCCTGATACCAAAGTATCCACGAAATCAGTTGCTGCTTATAGGTTTTTCACCACTCCAATTGTTATTTAGTTATTATTAAACTAGTAGTAATAAATATCTTTCTAATAGCACAACTGTTGTAGTACGTCAGTTACCGTTCTAAAATGATTCGCACACATGAATTCTTATTTTTATATCCTCTTTGAATACATAACTGCATGAGAGCAAAAAAGTGCAGGTAATCAGTTGCTGCTTAAAAGGTTTTTCACCACTCAAATTTTTAATTATTAAAGTAGTAGTAGTAGTAGTAAATATCTTTCTAACAGCTCAACTGTTGGAGGACTTTAGTTACTGTTTGAAATCGATTCGCACACATAAGTTGTTATTTTTATAATCTTTTAGAATGCATAAGCACCTAATAGCAAAAGTGTGCACGAAATCAGCTGTTTCTTAAGAAGTTTTCACCACTCCAATTGTTAATTATTAAATTACTAGTAATACTTATCTTTCTAATAGCACAACTGTTGGAGGACATCTGTTACTGCTTCAGAAGAATTCGCGCACATAAATTCTTATTTTTATAACCGCTTTGAATACATAACCGCCTGATAGTAAAAGAGTTCACGAAATCAGTTGCTGCTTAAAAGATTTTTCGGCACTCCAATTTTTAATTCTTAAACTACTAGTAATACTTATCTTAGGGCCGGCGGTGGACGAGTGGTGTCACTGCATCACTCGTGTTCCAAGGGTCGTGGGTTCGAATCCCACTTGGGGCGGCGAGATTCTTCTAATTGGAAAATTCCGCCACCTCAACTATGCTGTGTGTATTCGTGTTGCATGTTAGATAGATGACCTTAGATGTTGGTTCCCCCGTAGTGTAGGCGTGAAAAAAAAATACTTATCTTTCTAATAACACAACTGTGGAGAACATTAGTTACTGTTTCAAAAAAATTCGCACATATAAATTGTTTTTATAATCTATCTGAATACATAAACGCCTGATAGCATAAGAGTGCACAAGGTGTGCGCAAGAGTGCATAAAGTATCCTGTGTGTAGCAGTATGTCTTTGTTTTGTTTTCTTAAGCTGAAATAAAACTGCTTGTTTAATAGTTTGATAAAACTGGAGGTGCTTTCCAATGGACGGATCTACAGATCCAGCTTTTTACAAGAAAATATAAATTTTCCTAACATTTACAACCAGCTCATATTATTTTCCCCCCAGATCATTAAATACACTTCAAAAACTAGGTGCTTGAAAGGCAAGGGGGTAGGTAATACAGATCATATTGAATCATCACACATCAGGGTCAATGAAACAACAAATGAGTGAAGCAGATGATCCTAGGTAACACTAGTCAGTAGATCAATCCAATAGAAAGCACCTTGGGTGACAAAAAAGTTTCAACAACTTACCTATTCTTCACTGGATATTTATTTTTAAAAATAAAAATTCTTGAGCTGTGAAATAAGTTGCAGTTTCGTTGATAATTGAACCCTGTTATGTTAAATAAAATAAATTCAGATATTTAATAAAATCTATTATCATAAACGATGTGTTCGTAACTGCCATCTTCTCTTGTACGCAGATGATATAAAAATCTTTCGAGAAATAAAATCTTTATCCGATTGTGCGTTATTACAAGACGATTTAAATCGCATAGATAGGTATTGCAGTGTTAACAAGTTATTTTTAAATCTTCAGAAATGCTATACAATATCTTTTACAAGAAACTATACTGTGTTTACTTTTCCTTATCACTTCAATAGCTATAAATTACAATTAGTTGATTCAATTAAAGACTTGGGAGTTATAATAGACAATAAATTAACTTTTTCAAAACACATTACCTATATTACAAGCAAAGCTTTTAAATGTCTGGGTTTTTTAGTTAGGATTTGTCGGCCGTTTAGAAACCTTCGGGGTATTCGAAGTCTTTATTTTGCTTATGTCCGCAGTATAATTACTTGGGCTAGTGTTGTTTGGAATCCGCAATACAGCATTTATATCAATATATTAGAATCAATACAGAAAAGATTTATATCCTATATCAACAAGAAATTCCATATGCCCGCTATTAATTACAAGGAATCATGCGTAGAATTCGGTCTGCTGCCTTTGAATATAGCCAGAGAAATGTATGATGTACTTTTTCTTTTTAAATTGATTACCGGCTTGTTAGACTGTCCAAATATTTTAGAACAGATAAATTTCAACGTTCCTGTACGTGTTACTAGAAATGATCATCTTTTTGTACCCTCTTTTTCAAGAACTAATGCCTTTTATAATTCGCCTCTTATTCGTATAGTACGAACCTATAACCAAAAGTATACCTCATTAGATCTTTTTTCAACTTCTTTAATCAGATTAAAAAAGAACTTGAAAGCAATGTATCACACCTGAAACTTACGTTTCTCATATCACGTTATATTTCATTTCGTTTATTTGTATTACTTGTATTTACTATCAACATCTTAATGTTACGTAGTTATTATTATTATCATTTTCTTTTTATTGCGGGCTTTTTCCCGAGGTTTTATTATCATCATTATTAGAATACACATAATTATTTATATATATATATATATATATATATATATATATATATATATATATTTTTTTTTTTTTTAATTTTAATTTATCAATGTAGTTATTAGTTACAAGCAGTATACTAATTATAATTATTACTTAATTTTATATATACAAATATGTAGAGCTACCATTCGATCTGTAAATTCCCATGTAGGAACTGCCAGTCTTGGCAATAGGCCCCAGCTTGGCTGAATATTGGATAACCAAATGTCGTTATTTCAACATTGGTCGAAGCCTAGGCCAACCTTCACATCCCACGCCTCGGCTGCTTTGTTGTGGCCCAAGGGTCAATCAACGCCTATGTAGGTACCAATGCTGGGCTCTCTAATCTCTGACCAAGTCAGAGCCAACATTCAGCGCCCTAGTCTCGGTTTCTTACTGTTTGCCCAAGCCCCAACCAATGCTAGTGTTTTTAGACTTGGTTTCTTACCCTTGAACCAAGTTTGGGCCAATCCTCACATATTCTACCAAATCAAGCTTGTGAAGTTTTCTGTCTTTATTATATCAGCTAGCAATTAATTAAGAAAAAAATATGAGAAAAGTTAAACTAAAATACCTACATAGATTATAATTATTATTACTAAATATAAATTCAGCTTTCAAATTTTTGCGCGCTTCGTTTCTTCGAAACAAGCACAGACATGAAAAGTCAGTAACGCGGCAGCTACAAGGGGAAGCCTTTACCGACGTATTAGTCAGTGTTCACCCGCCTACCATGAGTGATGTTACGTTTAACCGTTTTGTAATATTCTTAATAAAATAATGTAGATGAAATAAAAAGTGTTTATTTAAAAACAAAGTTACGCTAATAAGAATAATAGTTATTTAATAAATTAGTTTGTTAATGAAAGCGATTAATGATCGAAACTGTTTAAAGCACGAACGAGCGATAGGGAGTGAGTGCCTTTAATAGTTGAGATCATTAGTTGCTCATTAACAAACGAATTGATTACAACAGTTTTTCGTTGACCGTAAAATTCTTCGATTTTAAGATAGAAAATTTCAAATAATACCGAATCCAAACTTGTGCGTATATCTGGTTGCCCAAAGTAAAACATCATCAAAACGTCAAAATCACAAACGGGTTTATTAATGAAAAAGAGTGTATTAATGAGGTCCATTAATGCATCCTTTTTTCACAAAACAGTTACTTAATAAAAAAGAGTGTATTAATGACGTCCATTAATACATCCTTTTTTAGAAAAAATCATTCATTAATATTGACATTAACAAACGGTCAACGAAAAATACAATTTTAAGTCACTTTTTTTTAAATTTATTTGTTAAACACCTAAAATATTATTAATTTCGTATAAAATCAGTCTCAGCCTTGTTCTTGTGTCACAATTTTTTTAAGTTACGTTGTTATGTTACTAATAATTGAACGAATTAAAATAATTGGTAATAATTTAGAATGTTTGTGTTGCTTTGTTTTCTTTATCAAAGTTATTTCATACAAGTCTTAATAAGCTATAGTACAATATTAAATATTAGGTTGGTCTCATACTCAAAGGTCAGTAATAACCCGGAGCTACCGTTGCATTCCGAACCTACACTATCAATGATTGTCAGCCATGATACCACATTAATATTAAGAGTGGCCCAATATTGGTTATATACCTTGGGCCAAGACTCAGTATTAGCGTCGGCACTATATTGGTTTTCACTATTGGGCCAAGATGTATAACCAATCTAGGGCCATGACTGATTAACAAGCTTGGCACGAAGTTATCATCCCGATTTTAGACCAGTCATGGGCCAGTCTTGGATTTCAGGCTTGTACCAGAGTTGATAAGCATCGTCCCAAGCCTGAGCCAAGCGCGTGCCCTTTGTTATTTCCTATATGGGTTGTTAACACTTTTTTTTCTTTATTATTGGGTTTTATGTTTGCGTTATTCATTTTGTTTTATTTTCTATGGCAAAAGAAGTATTGTTTTTTGGGATTCTTTCCTGTTTATACTTTTATTACTAAATAAATAAATAAATAAATAAACTGTTATACATTGCTTATAAAGTGAGGTTATGTTTATTTGTATGGACAAGTGATCAAGTGATCTTTTTCCTTTTTTGGATTTTGTGAGACAAGTGAATTTCCCTTTTTTTAAAGGATAGAATTCCGTCTTTTTACGAGCAGAATACTTGCATAACTCTTTTAATCTACATAACCACAGAGAGTTTATGTAAACAAAGAGAACTAACAAATAATAAATAATTTATTTATTTATTTGGTGCAGTCAGGGCCGTAGCTACCACTGGGGCAGTGCCCCGGGGCCCCCGAACATAGGGGGCCCCAGAAAGCGGAAGAAGTTTTTGTACGAAATTGTCTTTGAACCAAACTTAGCTTGTTTAAACATTAAATAAATCGATTTAAAAATATATCAAGTTTTAAAACATTAACAAATTAAACTTATTTATAATGTATAACAGCGCCTTTGATATTTTGCCTGCAATAGCCTACACTCCTACACTCGCTGTCTTAAAAGTCGCTGTAAAAATGACGTTGAACGCAAATACAGAATCTAAATCTGCCTTAAATTATCTTTAAAATGACATACGTAAACAATGCAAATTGAATATGGCTGTTGTGTTAAACACTTCAAAACAAAATTAGCCACAAAGTGGCAGAAACTTTTGACTCAACCTAATATTTAGAAAACTAGAAATTTTATGTTTGGTAACAACTTTTACTAAATTCAAAAGTCAAACAGAGATATGAAATTTTAAATTCAAACGTTTTTGTTGTTGGTTGTTATCAACATGAAAACAAAAGAATCCTAATAGCACACGTCATTTAAAGATAATTTTATGTAAGAAATTTCTGCAGAAGTCGGCACAAAAGCATTCTTGGATCACCCAGAAACTACGTTGCAAATGCTCATGTTGTTGTTGAGTTACAACACACTCGTACGCAAACATATAGCTTCTCGCCTAATTACTTAAATTACTATTAAACGTAAGGCCAGCCCCCAGTGGCGGATTTAGGCACAAGCGTTTGAAGCGGCCGCTTCAGGCCCCACAAGTCAGGGGGCCCCGCAGAGGCCTCCTGCCAAGGACTGCACAGGACACGCGACAAATAAAAATTATTGGCATGGGAATTCACTTTCTCGAAAAAAATGAAACAAGAAACAGATCATATCGTGCACAGGCTTGTAAAAAAGTGTACGGTGGACGCATTAGAGTTTCGTACGAAAATGCAAGCACTCAGAGCGATAGGTAAAATATTGTAACGGAGTATACTATTTCACAGCAGACCTGTTAGGAATGTATCATCTCTGTCGGTCTGAATGCTGGTCTTCTCGCACAATCAGCACGTTCATCCGACTGCTATAATGATTAATTTCTTGAATTAATGGCTTCTGATAGACATTCGATGAACAGTGGCAGATTTGCGCACAAGCCACAAACCACAAGCCCGCGGAGGACCCTTGCCGAGGAACTCACTTTGTCGAGAATAGTGAAACATGTGAGAACAACAGTTCATATCGTGTACAGGCGGATAAAAAAGGTGTACTTACATTCGGCGAAGGGGATTGTTCCATGCTTTCGAATGGGTAAAATTCCTTAATGTCATTCGTCAATTGTCACCATTTTCCAATGTTAAAACAATTTAAAAAGATTTTAACATTACCGATATATAATGCAACTGGAGAGCGATCTATCTTCGTTCTTAAACGCGTAAAAAATTATTTAAGAAATAATCTTGGACAAAGTCATTTCAAAACTTTATTAGTAATGTTTATTGAAAATGACGTTATGCAAAATTTATGTTTTGACATTGAGGATAGAGATTATAGAGGTGGCATCCTAAGACAGCTGTTTCGAGATTTTGGCTCTCCTCAGTTAGGGGCAGCTAGTCTGTGAATTCTATACACATCACCCGAGCGTATATACTTTCTCGGAAATAACATTAACACCATCAAATAGCTGTGGTGCCTCCTGTAGGTATCAAGCCGCACTAAGCAGCATAATATGATTATCCAATACAGGAATATACAAAATAAAATCCTGTCGAGCGTCCGACCGTATAATTAATATAAATAAAATATACAATGAACACAAACGTGTTTTAATAAAGTGAGATTTTAATAAATTTAAAAGTTAAACATTGTTAATGGACGACTATTTATTATACTCACAATTTCATAGTGATATGTGTATAAATCACAGACGGCACCTTAAGACAGCTGTTTCGAGCTTTTGGTTCTCCTCAGTTAGGAGCAGCTCGTCTGTGATTTATACACATACCACTATAAAATTGAGTATAATAGTCGTTCATCAACAAAACTCACTTTATTAAAACACGTTTGTGTTAATTTTATATTTTATTTATGTTAATTTATTTTGTTTAATTAATGTTTTACTTTAAGTTATATTTTGAATGCAAATCCATATAGAAGAAATTATCGCCCTGCTGGATATCAAACCTAAGGCCAATTTCTGAGCGACATCTCTACCTCTGAGCTACTGTGTCGACTACCAGCATATAAAGTTATTGTTACCATATAAAGTTATTACAAATTAACGTAAAATTGATTTAACGATATATCCTTCTCATGGCTTTAATCCATACATTTAGAATAATCGGTCTATTACATGGAAATCTAAAAATGTTTTGGGAATTTATTATTTCAAATTAGCTTCAAATGAAGCATTAGGTATTCAATGTATTTGTAAAATTGAGGTTATGATTTACTTACATTAACAAAAAAGCAGCGGCGGAACAACATGACGTCCAAAATACATTAAAAAACTGAAGACACCGGCAAAACTACCATTATTAATCTAAATAATTGTTCAAATTTCAGTATTAATTTTAAATGATAAACGATTATTATATTGAGTTATACGCATTTCTTAATTTTTACAACTAACACCTGTTTACCACAAACTGTGGGCATTGTCTACTTTTGACAATCCAACATCTCATCTCAAATCATTTTCTATGTTAAATATTTTTCCTAGTTTTTGGTGTTTTATTACGTTTTTGTGGTCGTAGATAAAGTATAGTGTGTAACACGTACTAAAACGCCAATTTCACACTCGTGTGACTGCGGCATGAGACGAAGTCGGATTATTTAAAAAATCTTGAGGAGGCAATTTCCTCCATCGTGAATACGCACCTGATATTAATAATTATATGTATTTAATTTTTGATAAAGAAATAAAAGGTATAAAAATTGTAGTAATTGATTTATACTATGGGGCCCCAAAAATTTCTTACGCTTCAGGCCCCTTAAGTGTTAAATCCGCCACTGCCAGCCCCAATCGCAAAGTAAACGCTACCACGTTGTCTAGCGTGGATACCAATGTGGCGAAGCGGACGACACGGGCGAAGCGAGCGAATAGCGAACCGGACGAAGCGAATTGAGAGTGTTCTACGTAGCACATGTTCGTAAACGCGAATTGCGCGAAAAAACAGAACTATAATCCCTAGTCTGGTAAGAATAGGCTGGTGAAACAAACGCAAAATCTGAATATGCAAGAATACATTTTTAAAGTTACGCTATCGGTGAAAAGGTCTTCAACAAATATTGTTTATTTGGAGAGGATAAAAGGACCACGCATAATCCTTATGGAAAATGGCTTTCACCATCTGGTTGATCATCAGATTGCTCTGATACAGCGCTGAAAGATAGTTTTCGAAGTGTAGATCAAAAGCCATTGGGCATCGTCCAGAAAATTATAGTTTGTGAATTATAGCCGTTTGGATTTGAATAATGCAAGAATTGTCTACTTCAAATGGGTGTAATTCGAATTCTATAATTTTTTGGTGTTTACCACCAAGTTTCAAGAATCTTGGCACAGAGCCATTCCCATAAAGATTGAGCGGGGTGTAAAAATTGCCCACTTCACACAGCTCGAAACCTATAATTTTTTGAACTTTCTGCCCAGTGACATTTTTGATCTACACATTAGGAACTACCATTTACCAAGTCTTCAAGAATTCTAGCCGGGAACCATTTTCTAAAACTATAATTTTTTGGACTTTGTGTCCCATGACACTTTTGATCTGCACATCGAAAACTATTTTTCACTAATGTTCAAGAGCAATCTGGTGAAAGCCATTTTCCATAAGGACTGTGCGGGGTCCTTTGGAAAACTTCCATTTATATAAGATATTAACAAATTGTTCAAATTTATTTTATAATTATTTCAAAATTAATCATTTTATTTATTATTAGTTTTCCTTTTTAATAAAATTAAATTTAATTCTAACGCGGTGAAGGCGGATATACCAAATAATTTGATCGCGTCAACCGCCTGAAATCCGGATCTTGCGAAGTAACGGGCGACGCGACCTCACGTAGGACACCTGCATTGTTTGCTTGGTGTTGATAAATCCGTGCCGGCCGCGTTCGCTTCCCCCGCAAGTAAGCGCTCACGCAGGACAGCGTGTAAGCGGGCATTATAAGTATATAATGTTATATATTATAAAATTTATAAGGCAAAACTGAAGAAAACACTATTTATCTTTATGTTTCAGTTGCATATTATTTGTTGTTTATACCTGTGATACTAACAATTATAATAATAATTATATTAACAAATTTGTAACAACCAGGGTATTATAAGCGGGTATATATAGTAATATATACCCGCTTATAATACCCTGGTTGTTACGAATTTGTTAATATAATTATTATTATAATTGTTAGTATCACAGGTATAAACAACAAATAATATGCAACTGAAACATAAAGATAAATAGTGTTTTCTTCAGTTTTGCCTTATAAATTTTATAATATATAACAGCGGCTTTGCCGTTTTGCCTGCAATAGCCTACACTCCTACACTCGCTGTAAAGAGGCTAGGAAACAGAATTTAATGTAATCCTGTTTTTAGTTAACTTCGTAAGTTTTATATGCATGCTTGAATGTCGTTTAACTGGCGTTACTCCGCTTAGTGCAGAAGTTTACACATCACGATATAAGGCTAACGCCTTAGCCAACTGGTTAGCAGACTTCTACAGTTTTATATTAAACTCCTTTAAAGGAGTTAAAAATTAAACTGTTTTAAATGCCCATTTTTCTATTTTAACAGAAAAAAGCACCAAATAGCAACTCTATTAAAAAAGGCTTGCTAAATAAAAGTAGTCTAGAGGTAAAGGGGAAGATAACGTGGGGCCCCATAATTATTTGTTGCCCCCGGGCCCCCAAGCCTGTAGCTACGGCCCTGGGTGCAATTACATTATATTTTGTTATGCGCTTCATTTCTTCATGAGTAGGAAAGGTTGGAGTCTCTGTGACTATGAACACGGGTTAACATTTATATTTTTATTAGTAATATAAAAGGAATTATTGGAAATTTCATTCGATTAGTAGTTTGAAAATTAAATATGGAGCTGTTCAGTAAATGTCAACAGTTTAATAGTTTCTATAATTTTCTATAAAAATTATAAAATTTGATATTAAATTACACAGAATCTAAGATTTACGATCTTAAATTAACCTTTATTAATCTTTTCCAGTTTTCCACCCCAACGAACAAGCAACCAGCTCTTTTATCTCGTTGGTCCCAGTATAACATGCTTTTGTAGCTTACATTATTTTTCTGCAAATGAGTAGAAAAGTATGTGCCCTAATTCTAGGCTAGTTCCATTTTACATCAATCCCTTTTGTAAACATATTTGCAAACACATGTAATAAAATATTAAATAAAAAAATCCTTAAAAATCGATAGCAATAACAAAATGAAGAGTTAGTGTATTTCCATTTTGGAAAGTATTTATTTTAGGGATTTATTTTTCATAAACCGAAGTAGACGGCGGTTATATCTGCTCTCAAAACCAATAAACGTGTTGACAAGACATCTCAATCGCCGTGTTTGCCGAAGAAACCCTCAATAGATTGCGAAGCTATGATATTGAGAAAACACTCCAAAGTGCGGTGGTATTTCTTTCGTGGTCTTTCAATTTCCGTTTACTCCACGATTTTCCTTAAAATAAGAAAATGTGCGTGGAAAGAACTCTTAAAATAAAAGAGGTGTAAGGACACATCCAGATATTTTTGTGCTTTAAGTGTTTGCTTTGTCGGCTTAGGTAAACAGACGTTTGAAAGTAAGCGGCGATATTAAATTAAGATTTTGCTAAACTTCTGTTAATCTTTCGTAGTTAACTGCTTTTAATTTTAGCAAGATATACAAGAAATGTCTGTAGAAAAAACATTTTGATTCATTTGAGAAATTACCATCTTTAAGGAAGTTTTTCATAATGTTAAGTACGTATATGTGTTTAACATGCATACGTACTTAATCAAAAGCGGTAAGTTTGAAACACGAGAACTTACAATATTTCATTAAAGCGCTTTACTAACTTTTCGTAACATTTTCATTTCCTGTGTGGAAATCTTAAAGCTTTAGGGTGGTGACTAAATAATTTTACAAATTAATGAACTCCTCACGTTTACGAGCAACTCCACCTGTTTTCTTAACCATGATAAACGGGCAAAAACTTAAAATGATAACCTCATTGAGGCACAATACTCTTCTGGCAGCAACAGAATCATATTTTAAGGTGAAATATCTGTAAGAGTATTACGAGAAAATTTACGACTCTGCAAAACATATATCCAAATTGCAAGCAGAATTTAAAGTCATTTATTTTCCTTTTTCTAGAGGTTATAAAATGTTCTCTCCGCAGTTAAAGATAATTGTCTTCTGGTGCTGCAGTATAAAAACGGAAACACATTAAATTCATTAATCAAAAGATCTTTGAATTGGTTTATGAGTTTGCAATATCGAATAACTGATTTTGTGAGCCTGAAAACAAAAGGCGTAAACAATACGACCCACGTAATAAAGTGCTTATTGACATTCTAAACCACCGTAAAAGTTTCAAATGCTGCTTTTATTGTTTATTTATAGTTGGTTATAACAATGGTATTATTCGATTACAACAGCTTATGATGTGAACCCTTTTGTATGACTCGAAGCAAAAACTTGCATTTATTGTACATACGTAAAACGTTATGTGCACGTACTTTAAGGAGAATTTGCAAACTTTACTTTTATTCTCAAACTTAAAACTCATCATCAGCTGAAATATAAATATACGTACTAAAACCTAGAAAAAAGGAGTAACAATGTTTGTTTCAAAATTACATAAAAAGTAACTGCAGTTGTTGACCATCAAACCAGATTAAATTAATAGTTTGGGTAGCAAAAAGTGCAAGGACTTTTAGATACTTCCAACAGTGCTTAAAACCTAAAAGCTCAACATAAACAGATATAGTTCGGTACATCAGAAGCAGAAGTAATTGCTTTTTTGCTAAATTGAGTTCCCAAGCAACATGTTTGGTCATCGCTACGTACCAGCAACTATCGGTGGAACTATTAAGTCACAAGCACGTAATTGCCACGGTTTTAGTACCGGTTTTATTGGAACCAAAATGGAGTACAATTTTTGGGTAGCAGTAACCTCACTCGAACTTGTCCAGCTACGTTTCGGTTACGTTTAGCCTACGTAGCGGGAATGTGGCGGCGTATTAATTGCTACTTTCGTGTGACTTCTTTTCTCTTTAACACATCGTGTTGCGTGGTTGCTCTCTCTTACTCTTGCAACTTAACAAATATTCTATCATTTTCTATACTAATGTTGCGATCGTGTCACAAAATGAATTATTATTTTATTTGTAATATGTATTTAATAATATAAAGAGCGATGAAATGTTTGATTGTTTTGTCATTCTCGTATACCAAAATTATAAACCATTGCAACTCTTCTGTTAAATGTGTGCTGATAAATCGAAAAATAACAATGCGCCTTCTTTAAATATATTTTTTAATCAAAAATGTCTTTAATAAAATATGACAAAAATACTTATAAGTTGATACACATGATAGAAACCATTTTTATATTATTTGTTATTTTTATTGAAGGTTATCTAGTAAAACATTTATTAAAAATCATAACAAATTGAAAATTGATTAATGGCCTCCAGCATTTTACAAGTAAATATGGAGAGGGAATAGTTTACGAAAAATCACTTTAAAGTGATCATGATCAGTGATCGTGATTCAACACTACTGTAGGTTCCGTTACTTTAAAGGGTTAAGCAATGGTTTCAGACATGTGGCAGGATCGTTCAGTACTATTTTAAAGTTTTAAAAACTTTAATACTTATAATAAGCTTATATACCATAAAATGAGAACTTTCTCCCTCTTTTGAGATTAAGAGATTAAATTAACATAGATAGATTGGAGCATCATCAAATTTATAGAGATATGGATATAAAGGCATCAGCATAATTGAATTAAATTAATAAAAGAGTTACGTTAATGCTCCACAATACGGAGTTCTAGATCTTAAAAATGAACTAGCCTCAATTATGCAAGGACCGAATTCCGCACTCTGTTATTACACAACAATAGCAAATAGTAAAAAGTAAACAAGAAATAACACAAATAATACCATTTATTTATTTATTTCACATAAAACATCATTATATAGTAAAAACAGACCATTAGTTGTTATTCAAATAATATCTTAACATGTTTTATAATAATCTTACAACTAAATTGAAAAAAATACTTTGAAAATTCGTACTATGATCGTTATTAGGTTTGAAGTTTATTAATATTACTCGGAAAAATTAAATTAAGAATCTCTTAAAAATTTACTATTTTCATATCCAAATTTTTTTAAATTGCAACATTCACATAATTATAACAATCCACTCTTAAATTTTGATAAAGTGAACCACTTAACGCTTCCACAGAAAATGGATATAAATAACCCCCTTGGTTATTTCTATAAACTTATTTGGTTTACAAACGTTACTTCAAATGATTCGTTGGAGATGATCACCAGGTTGGTATTGGAACCTTTAAGAGAAGGCTTCCAGTTAATCACTTGTTAATTACTGGAAAACCATATTCGCCATTTACATTAAAGAAACAAACAAAGGTGAAGCTCGCAGTGTTCACCATGGAGATTAAACAGCAAACTAGAATTTAAAATCTATCGATTTGCTTAAGATACCAACTTGATTGCAAGTCTGGATCAATATTTTCTTGAACTAAAGTCTATATCGGACTATCTTGAACTGAAGTGTAGATCGATTTTCTTAAATTAAATTCCGTATCGACTTTTCCTATAAATAATGATCGATATCGTAAAAAAAGTTTATTGAATACATCAATAAAACAAGAAAAAACGTTAATTAAAATAAAAAATTTTTATTACCTTTTTTAATTCTCAAAGATGGACAACGAAGCGTGACTTAAGACTCTAATTTCATTATCCTCCAAACTTTAAAACAACGATTCAATGCTTTTAATAAATCACAAAACCATTTTATCCACTAATTATACTATAATTGATCCATCAAAAGGGAATTTCACTATCAAAACCAAAAGTTTAATCAACCAGCAAACAAACGTCTTACATTGTCAATGGAATTTTACAAGACTCGCTGTATTGTAGAGTCGGTCGGACGGAGGAAATCGTTTCCCGCTACAAGAATCGTTTATAATTTTATTGCTTGTTAACGAATTGGAACGTCAGAAAACATTTGTGCCCAAATAGGGATTATTGAAAAATCGATATTTTGTAGTTGAAATACCTAGATGGCGTTGCAAATAAATATTGACAGTCAAATTTATTTTGCTATATTTTCAAAAAATAACCAATAATATTTTTGTCAATATACAAGGTGTTCTTAAAATAAAGGAAGAGACAGAAAAACTGTCTGTTACATACCGATATAAAATCTTTCATGAATATATCTGTCCTAGATAAATACGGCTCTATCTTGCGTAGCAATTTATTGAAGAGATATTCGTTCATGCGGTAGTAGGGTTAACATGATTTAACAAATACACAGCGTCATAGGTGTAACATCCACTAAATGTGCATTTTAAACACTTTTAAAGGAAGTTTAAAGAATTACTAGGTGCCAACTGCTTACCCTAATGGGTAAGCTTTACTAACTAACGCACTCTTAAATCACTGCTGTTTTTACTGATTGTTGCTTTTGTTGATATACGAAAAAAGAATTCAAGCTCGGATCCTCACCTCTCTTTTGGTCATCCAGCGCTAGGTAGCGCTGGCTGTTGAAATACGAATAAAGAATTCAAGCTCAGATCCACACCTCTCTTTTGGTCATCCAGAGCTAGGTAGCGCTGGCTGTAAAACAGCAATTTAAAAACTACCTTATAGTAGGCTGACACATTTCGAAACTTCTAAACAGTTTATCCTTCAAAGGTATTTAGTGTAAAAGAATTATTAACGGATATTAAATTATTGTTGACAGATCTAAATTTAATTGAGGAATTCCCACTGGCTAAATTGCCAAATTATTTACTTAAATATTTGCGCAGTAAACTTCATGCATCTCTCATTGTCAACATTTGTAAAGAAAATTAAACATGGCCAATGACCTACATGAACCATCTTGTCAATCTAAACTTGAACCAAAACTAAACAGCTCCTTGGAATACAAATAAGACCAATTGACAACGAAATTAGCGATATCTCTAAAATTATTCGCCCTATTGTTAACCCAATTTCTAATAATGTTCCAGTGTGCATTTTCCAGGTACATCATCAACATTTATAACTCTAAAAGATAAAGTACACGATTTTCTTTTTATTGTTAACACCGATGCATCATCTTCTATTTTACCACCAAATTTCGCTGACTTGTTCCAGAAAGATATACTTTCTGTTCTTCCAGTGACTTGATAGCAGCTGATAGTAATAAAATTCCCATATTAGGTCCTCTGTCGCTGTCAGTAGACTTTGAGATTTCTAATTTTCAACGTCAACCTTGGAAATCTTTTATAGCCAATAATTTATATAGAACACACCTTAAAGTTGAACGGAGTAGTAGACGTAGCAGTTGTACGTGAGTAGTAGAATAATCGCAAAATGAGAAAAGTCTGTTGACGTCACCTGCGTAATAAACAAAATTACGTACGGACCAGTTTATTCTTTTATGGTATACAGACTCATAAATATTTGTTTATTGAGCTCTGTTTCTATGGATAAAGATTATTTTTATGGGCTAGCCCGTTATGAAGCCGGTCATAGTAATTTACGTTATAAGTCCTGGAAATGGAATTTTACAGTCGAGTAAGATGTTACGGACAAGGCGACGAAGGAGCCGAGTTCGGAACATCGAAACGAGACTGTAAGACCATTTCCAGAACGTATGACGTAATACGTTTTATTTCATACTGCGATTATTGGAATATTGGTTTAATTTAAAAAAATATATATAAAATAAATTTCTGAATGCAAAATATGGACATCTATGAAGAACGAGTTTCCATAGTAACTGATTACGTACTGTTTGAACAACAAAAGAGAGTAAAATTTCGAAGGACCTTGAAGAGTAATTAAAATGATGGGTTTCTTCACCTACCTGAATAATTAAATGAACTGTTTCCATAGGATGTGGTCCGGGGGATTTATGAATCTCTTTGACTTGGGTCTTTACTTCTTATAGGGGACACTTCCACTAACACTTGTCGTCCAAATAACACCCAGAATTCTGTTTTTCTTAGGTATTTGAGAATAGGGTTTTTTACCCGTCAGTTTGTTCAATTTTTGTTTTGTATCTCGTATGAATTTATAATAATTTATCCAAAGGCGACTTCGGAGAAATAATAACGATCGTCGCATGCATAGCAACTATAAAGAGGGTATCTTTCGGTAATGAACAATAATGAAAGAACAAATAAAATACATAAATTAGGCTGTAACATTAGCCGCCCACCTGAAATATGGAATATTTCAAGCTATTCTGTTTCTATTGGTAAAGGACAAAGCTTTACCATGGGTCTTTTAAATAATCCTGTCGCTGTTCTTACCGTAGCGACTCTAGCCACGCCGTCATGTCCGGTATGAAATACTACTATTCGAGCAAGTTTCCAATTTAATGATTGAGTAAGTTCATTTTAATTAGAACTAAAGAACCTATTTTAATATTACTATTAGCCCTATTTACAGACCATTTAAGCCTTTGCTGTAAAGTAGTGAGATAAGTATTATGCCATCTCTTCCAGAAATCTTGCTGAATCTTTTTAATTAATTGCCACCTATTTAAACGATTGCTAGGAACAGTAGAAAAATCTGTGGCAGGCAAACATGTAGGGGGTTCAAGGTTCAAAAAATGACCCGGAGTAAGAGATGAAATGTCATTAGGATCGTTACTGAATAGACACAGTGGCCGAGAATTCAAAACGGATTCTATTTTACACATCAATGTGTACATTTCTTCGTACGTAAGAACCTGTGATCCAATGACACGAACGAGTAAAGATTTAGCAGACTTAACTGAAGCTTCGAAAAGACCACCGAAATGGAGAGCGGAAGCGGGGTTAAATAACCACTCTATTTTCTTCTGAGCAGAGGCTTCTTGAAAACATTTAGAAATCTCTTTAGATGCTCCTACAAAGTTGGTGCCTCTGTCACTAAAACTCTTTGAAACACTTCCTCTGCGAGCTATCAGCCGCTCTAAAACAGCGATGAATGCTTCAGTGGTTAAATCAGAAGCTAATTCTTACTGAATCACTTTAGTTGCAGCGCAGACAAAATCACAAAAATAAGCCTTTCGAGTCTCGTTCCGCGGGCCCTTGAAAGGGTAATGCGTACCGGTCCAGAATAGTCAACTCCAACAATAGAAAATGGTTTATCCTGATTGACACGGAACGCAGGTAAATCACCCATTATAGGTTGAATGGCTTTAGGAGCTACTCGAAAGCACTTGACATTTACTTAAAACATGGTGAATAGCTCTTCGCGCCGAGAGTATCCAGAAATTCTGGGAGATTAGAAATTGAACCGTTTGTAATCCTGGATGGAGATTATTTGCATGAACTTCTTCAATAATATTCTTTCTAGGAAGAAGACCTGGGTGTTTACAATCAAAAGACAAATTGGATAAAGCAAGACGACCGCCCACCCTGAGGATACCATCGGAACAAATAAAAGGATTTAACATTCGAAGTGGCTTAGAGATGGGTTTATTGTTCTCGAGATTATTAATATCATTTTCAAATGACTGATGTTGAACTCGTTTAACTAAAACAAGAAAAGCTGCATGTAGTTCATTATCACTGAAATGTCCAGATTTGCGATCAGATGAATTTTTTAAGTTATGAACAAACCTAAGACAATAAGCTATAACACGCTTAATCTTTGGTAAACTAGAGTATTTCTCCAGAAGAGAATCTACCGAAGAAAGTGAGACAAACACAATTAGAGAAACATTCTTTTCCTCATTAGAAATGTCAGAGAGAGTTGAAGAGTTAGAAGATGGTTCTGTGTCTGTAGGCCAATCTTCCTGAGGCAATTTGAGCCATAACGGACCTTCCCACCAAAGGGAATGATTTACCAGATCAAGTGGCAATAAACCTCGGCTGGCACAATCTGCTGGATTATCAGATGATGATGATGGTGCAATCCTATCTTGAATATAGCTTTCTCTGTTAGAGACAAATGTCTTCCAATGACGAGGTGAAGATTTTACCCAGGAAAGAACGACTGTAGAATCAGTCCAAGCATAAATTTTATCTATCTTGAGTTTTTCAGAGTATACTTTGAGAACATAATTAAAGAGTTTAGAGAGAAGGACTGCTCCTGAGAGTTCCAATCGAGGAATTGACAACTTTTTTTAAAGGAGCAACCTTAGACTTTGCAGTCAACAAAAAGACATTTATACCACCCTTTGATAGAGTCCGAAGAAATACCACTGCAGAATAGCCCTTCTCAGAGCTATCAGAAAATCCGTGAATCTCTAGAGAACAGGATTTCTGAATGTTAACGAACCGAGAGATTTGAATTTGAGAAACATTTGAAAGAACTTCTTTATATCGAAACCACTTTTCTTGAATGTATGCTGGTGGACTAGAGTCCCAGCCAAGATCTAGTACCCAAAAATGTTGAATTAAATGTTTAACAAAGAATGTCGATGGCGAAAGAAAACCTATAGGGTCGTAAATTCGAGCAAGTTCGCTTAGAATTGTACGTTTTCTACAGGGACGCTCGGACACATCTACAGAGTATGAGAAAGTATCTGAAGAGGGATTCCATTTAAGACCTAGGATCTTAAGTGTTGCATTCGCAGAGTCAAAATTGAATGTATGTTGATGATGATGAGCAATAGTTATAGGTTCCAAAATTGGATCGTTTGTAGCCCATTTTCTTAATTCAAACCCACCTTTACTCAGTAACCCAATGAGTTCCTGTTGCAGTTGAAGAGCTTTCTGGAGAGACTCAGCTCCAGAACATATGTCGTCAATATATACATCATTTGAAAGAGCTTGAGCTGCTAGAGGAAAATTTTGACCTTCATCTTCAACTAACTGAATTATGGTCCTAAGAGCTAAATATGGAGCACCGAGGTGCCATATGTTACAGTGCATAGAGAATACTCTTCTACAGGCTGCGATGGCGAGGAACGCCATAATACCTTTTGATATTTTCTTTGTGAGTCAGCTACAAGGATCTGTCTATACATCTGACGAATGTCAGAGCAAAACGCAACCAAATGACGACGGAAATTTAACAAAATACCAAGTATATCTTTCTGTAGCTTAGGACCTATCATTAAAACATCATTAAGTGATTGGCCATTTCTATATTTAGCTGATGCATCGAACACTGCTCTAACTGGAGTAGTGGAACTATCAGGTTTATATATGTCAAAGTAAGGTAAATAACAACCGTCTTCGTTATGTATTTCCGAGCTTTTGCGCATATGACCTGAACACAAATAATCGTTCATTAATTCACAAAGAAGTAAATGAACTTGTGGAGTTCGTAAAATCCGTCGTTCCATCGAAAAGAACCGTCGAAGAGCAATGTCAAATGAACCTGAAAATATGGGACCTTTAACCGTAAATGGTAAAGACACTTCATAACGCCCTGAAGAAGTACGATTGACAGTTTCTTTATAATACTTTTCAACTTGAAGGTTTTCAGGTGATATAACTTGAACTTCTGGGACTGCCTCTATTTCCCAAAATGTTTTAATATCAAAAGGTTCTTCCTTAGATACAAAGACAGAATTAGAAGACTCAATATTAGTAGGGTTACATGAAGTTCTACCTAATAGTACCCATCCAAATGCTGTTTCGAGAGCAAACGGAACAATGCCATCACCAACTATTCTACCGCTTATTAGGACAGCTGTGAAGATTTCACAACCTAACAACATATCTATACGACCCGGAATGTAAAAGGTCGGATCAGCTAAAGTCAAGCTCGAGAAATCTTTCCAATTTTTTCTTGGAATAGTAACACTAGGTAAATCTGAACTGATCTTTGGCAATACCATGGCTTCAAATTCAAAGTTAATGCATGGTTCATTGCGAGGACGAATTTGACAATTTACAACCCCTAAAACTTCAGACGGAACTTTACCCAGACCAAAAATTGAGGAACTTCGTTTAAAATACCGAAGGCCTAAAAGTTGTGCACATTTTTTAGTAATTATATTAGTTTGAGAACCGTTATCTAAAAGAACGCGAACTGATTGTATTTCGCCTTGGGAATCGAAAACTTCCACAACCTTCTGTTGACAGAAGAACAGTGGTTTGATTTTGTACTTGATTTGCTTCTAAGGAGACCTGAGCATTGCTAGAACCGACATATGCCGCGTATGTCCCAGTAGATTGATCCATTGTAGAATTCGCAGGAGATAGCGAAGTTTTAGCTGCCGAGTTGCAGTTTAAAAAAGAGGATTGTAAATCTGAGTTATCTTGCGTATTACATGGTCCAGAAGAAGTGGGAACATCAGAGTTTTGAGATAAATGTTTTGCAAAGCTAATAACATATGAGGAACCGGTTTACGAAATTCTCGAGAAACGTGTAAAAGAGAATGATGCTTACCACTACATAATCGACAAACTACCTTCGATCGACATTGATTAATACTGTGTGCTGAATGTAAACAATTCAAGCACCATTTTTTCCCTTTAGCAATTTGATATCGCTCTATCGGTGACTTTGTAATAAATGATTGACATTTATAAATTAAATGAGAGGAACCACAAAATATGCAACGATGTGATTCTTGGTTGGTTTTGTTGTTATTTGAATTAATGACAAAACTACTATGTTTAGCTTTTACATTGTCATTGTGACAACTAGGATATTGAGCAGAACCTTTAAAGGACGTCACAGCTACAGATTCTAAAGCCGTGCATTGTTTTTCAAGAAAATATTTTAATTTCTGATAAGTAGGAATCTCAGTAGTAGCATCTTGCAGCTCATATCACTTGAATGTGGAACTATCTAATTTTTGAATTAAAATATTAAACAAAACAAAGTTCCATTGATCTACAGGTAATTTGTAAGTTTTTAGAGCTGCTAGATTTTCACTGAAAATGTCTAATATTTTTCTTAAACCTACAGCTGATTCATGTGTTAGTTTTGGAGCATTTATGATTCGAGCCCAATAAGTGTTTGTTAAAACACGTGGATTTTCATATCTATCAATGAGGGCTTGATACGCTATTGCGTAATTTTGACTTGTGTATTGTTATTTTTGTGGACAAGACTGTTGAATAAATCTCTGAAGGACGGCCAGTCTTTGTATAAACCACAAAATGTTGGCAAAGTAATCTTTGGAAGTTTCGCATTTGAATCCCAGTGTATATTTCCAGACTGCAATTCCTCACTTTGATTGATTTCTACAGATGGAAATAAATCAGCATATGTACCTTGTATTGTATAATATTTCTCCAGAAAATCATATCGAATGAGCTTCTCTTCATTGTAGTTAGGGTTTTCTGAAGATGAAATTGTATTAATTATAAGTGTATGCTGCTTTTCAAAGTCAACATAAAATTCTTCTACATAACTAGCTTTAAAACGAGACACAAATACCTTGTCTACTAAAGCTTTTCGAAATAAAGAAAATATTGAATAAAGAGAATCAACAGCAAGCTCTCTAAAAGCACGATACTTTTTTAGGTTTTTGTCGGCCATTTTTTATGAAAAGAAGTGATTTATATTTATCAATTACTATTAAACTTTTCTTATATAACAGCAAGTGTATTTGCTTGTACATGAACTATACACACAAATTATACTATAAATAATTATACCACAAATAAACAAATTACATGGATTATTTTGCCAAGACCTTTTATAGAAAGAGAATACCTTGTTAATACGAGAGTCTGTACAGATTGAACACTGCACAGAGAAAAATGTATTTAAATTTCATCAACAATTGTGTGGTATTGTAAAACAAATTGGTCTTAAAAAAGTGACAGGGACAATTTGTGTACAATTATAAAACAAGATTGTGTCATTTAGTTTGTCAAGATTTTGTGGAAGTCAATAGTAATTTTGTAGAATCAAATGAATAGTTGTGTATAAGTTTCCATAACAAATTGTGTTACTTATTAAAACAGAATGTGTAATGTTATTGCATACAATTTTATACAAAATTGTACAATTGTTGCGCTAGTGTGTGCCAACAATTGCTTAATAGTATTTAACACAATTACTTGTTCACATTTATACAAATTGTGCAATACTCTGGCACAAATATTCTATACAGAAGGCTAGATATCACAAATAAAATATATATTTTTACATATATTAAAATATATGTAACTAATATGTATATAGCTATACAATGTATAGTATTTACATACTATACAACGTGTAGTATATACACGTATAACACTAAAATTTTCTTTTGCCGTCGGCTGTTTATATATAAATCTCGAATTTACATTAATAGCGACAATTACAAGTGGTGACATCTATAGGATGTCATCCATAAACTTTGCGAAACACAATAATTAGTAGCAAGCAGTTTGAACACTGGATTATGATTTCATTCAAACAAAATATTGTATTTTTCTAAACATTTTTTACAATTATACTTCAACATAATATGCTAGCTTATCCTCTACAACATTGTTCCAAAGAATGCTGAACTAAATCGGACTGTGTTAAATAATTGTCGTAAGTTCCTGTTAGACAATTCAGTAACGAAATCCTACACAACGCTGGACAATACGATTCTACAATTATAATATAAATTTCTCCAACACCGTTTTGAACAATATTGTGCAAAGCTCTTATGAAGTATTTCTCTCTGTGTGTAAGTACAAGAATAGCTTAAATACTTTGAACAATATTTAAGTATTATTAACTAGTTTTCTTTAGAAATCGATATAATAATCGATCAAAACTGACGTGAGAGAAAACGGCAAATGACAGATCTAAAATGTCACCCCCAAAAGCACCCAAATATAGACTTATTTGCTATGTATGTTATATTACACGCAAATTATAACAAAATCCGGACTCGAAGCGCCAAAAATATGTTTGAACAACAAAAGAGAGTAAAATTTCGAAGGACCTTGAAGAGTAATTAAACTGATGGGTTTCTTCACCTACCTGAATAATTAAATGAACTGTTTCCATAGGATGTGGTCCGGGGGATTTATGAATCTCTTTGACTTGGGTCTTTACTTATTATAGGGGACACTTCCACTAACACTTGTCGTCCAAATAACACCAGAGTTCTGTTTTTCTTAGGTATTTGAGAATAGGGGTTTTTACCCGTCAGTTTGTTCAATTTTTGTTTTGTATCTCGTATGAATTTATAATAATTTATCCAAAGGCGTCTTCGGAGAAATAATAACGATCGTCGCATGCATAGCAACTATAAAGAGGGTACCTTTCGGTAATGAACAATGTGAAAATGTGAATTTTCAGTCTGTTAATGTGCCTGGTTGCTATGGAGTTGAATAAACAAAAACAATTTTTGTCTCAATCCGGACGAACTTTAGAATAATAGTCAGTGGTTTTCGACTTAAATGACGAGGTACTTTATTACCGAGCCTTGGGCGGTAAGTTGAACTTACCGCCCTGAGAGCAGAGCTTGTAGGTGAACCAAGACGCCCGATCGGGCAAAAAAATTATTACGGCCTCGTTATCATCAATACCATAGCAACATACATATTTATCTAAAACGTTCATATACATCTTACGTATTGTGCTGTACTGCTTCGGTAAATGAATCAATTATTTATTAAAGATTTACGAGTCAGTATATCATAAAACGTTCTACAATGCTCGACAGTTACACGAACTCTACGTGCTCGCACGGATTACAAGCTCGCTGATCGCTCGCTTGTTAGGTACCGTGCTCACACGTAAAGTAACGGTCTTGCAATGTAAATAGCTATTATTTCCACTTGTAAATGACACTTTACATGCATTTATGGTAACTAAGTAAATGAGCAGTTACAGCTAGAGCCCTGTAAAATTTTACGGGCTCCTAAAAGAGACTTGTAAAGTTTAACAAGGCTCATCAACGAATAGCTAATGAAAACTAATTCATTGCTTAATCAGTTAATCACAATACCATGACAACGTCTAGCTTTAAATTGTCCTACCGCCTTTGATAACCAAATGTCTTTTTATGCAAAATATACAATAAATTAATAAAAACCTGGTGAAGGTAGAAATAAAACTTAGTACGGGGCATGCTTTGCAACTAATCTTTACTGGGCTCACTGGATTATGGAGGCTCGCCCGACAAACTTTCCAGCTCGCCCGTAAAGATTAATTTACAAAGCTTGTCACGTAAATAACTATTAATAGGGGGATGTTTTACTTGTCAAGTTATTAATAATTTTGATGACGTCAACAGGCTTTTCACATTTTGCGATTATTTATAAGTACATCAGATATAGACATATGGCTATGAGCTGTGTTTGCGGTAGAACATATTTTATGGGCTAATTATATTATTTAAGTATATATTTTTTAAAACACAAGACTCATTTTTATTCCACTTCGTTTACGAGTGCCGCCATAGCTCGCATTTACAAGTTTTACAAGACCGATTTGCATAATTCTTTTTTATATTGCAGCTTGATTTAACTTGAACTATAAATTTAATATATTTAATTGCATACGCTCGAGAAAACCTATTCACTTGAAGCGCCCTTTTAGTTTATAGCAAGTTAAATTTTGCAACTATTCACGTTTACAGACCACTTACATCATCCACAGGAGCGCTTGTGATTTATGATTGAGAGTCCAGCCATGTCATCATATATACTTGGATAAAAATCAAAAACTGACGTGTACACATCAGAGTCGTGTTTGTTTTTTTGCTGTTGACCATAATTAATTGTGGGTTCTGCTTACTGTTTCTACTCTACGCATCTACTCCTGAATCACGCACGGTTGTCGCAGTGCAACGACGGCATATAAGTTTCTCGCCCTTAAACGAACCTTAACCCCGCCGCGCCAATATGAATTTAGTTATTTTATTGCATATTGATGACGTGTACTTCTCATTCCTATCTCGCCATAAATAACAGGTTTATTAGCCGGTGTAAAGTATACCCGTTGGTGTAGGCAGGTCTACTACAGCGGTTGGTAAGTCGGGTGTGTTTGTTAAATAATGCGTGCAGTAGTTCGTCTGATAATACTAGACTTATCATTTTCAACTGGTTTGGTTTGGTTGCATTTATTAAAATAATAGCTCATGGAAATCCGAAGGATTGTAATCACGAACAGCGTATACAAGGAAGTCTTCACTAAATTAGCCTTTTGAACGTTATGACGGGGTTTCCCTAGTATTTAATAAACTATTATTGCAACAGCTGTTAGAGCAACTATAGCCTATAGCGCTCTATTACTAGAATAACACTTTAATCAAATATTAAATATGATAATGGGGATATGTTAATTTTAATTAAATGGGGAGATCAGTAAATAGATATGTTTTAGAATTTCATTGAATGTTTATCCTATATTGTTCATTAAGACGATTTCTGTTTAAAGAATATTAAATACTACATACATACGAGTACATATGATGTAATCTAAAAACAAATATTTGCAGTAAGTGCCGGTTAGTACATAATATGTAGTACTTATGCACTACGTTAAAAAGAATGAGCGATGATACTTCACCATTGTCTGGAAATATGACACTCTAAAAAGCAGCAATTATGCAAAAAAGCGTGAAACTTCGAACTTAATTTGCGTCCATAAGGAAGCATCTTATAAAATTTACGTTTAGAACAACAAATATAGTTCGAAATATGAACAATGCAATGGTTTTTACCTCGACTTTCTACGACCAACTGTTCTTGAGATATCAAGATTTTCGTTTACATAGAAAAGTGCAAGAAACGTCGTGCGAAACAAATATGGCTACCGTATTTAAACCAAAAGGAATAAAAATAAATTAATAGTGGCTTCGAACTACCAATACATAGATGTGATAACACACCAAAAATTATCCTGTTCTGAGATGGTCGAGCAACCGGTGCGGGACCACTTGGTTATGGTTTTAGGTTATTCGAGTTTCACCACATTTCCCGTTCTGAGCGTCAATCTCTATTTTGTAAAGGTTTTAGTATTTTATATTTACAAGACATTAAAAAAAATTATTCAAATCGAAGTAGTTTGGACCGGTTCCGAGATAAATACGTAAGGTTAGTCCACTAAAACTACCAAAATTGCTAAACTACCTCTGACCAGACCATCTTTTTAAGTCGTCTAGACTATTAACGAAACATTATGATCGCCACCAAACTCTTATTTAGTAAACAAATATTATAGAGCTACTTAATCAGCTTAAGTAGCTCTTAAGGCTAGATCGTTTTACTTAATACGCTAACTACAACTAAATTACTAAATTAAAATTCTCATTTCCTGAATAAAATACTATTTAATGCAAAAACGTGCTTTACATAGGGACTGGGAACGTGCATAGATTACAAAAAAATACTCCTAGTGGTATGTCGTTCTAATAAATACCATCCTAATTAATAATAAGAGTCTTATTAAAATAAATGCTTGACAGGGAACAAGAATTTATTATTCTGGAATCTACACGACCTAAAAGCGAAAGTTGTTAGTCTTTTCAAATAATCATTCTGCTAGAGGCTAAGTGGGGTAAGTCTAAGTCTATTTAACTAACCGTAGAAAACAATACCCAAAGGAAAAAAAAGAAAGAAACAGGCCCTAAAATAATAATATAATCTCCTTTTGCTAACCTACCACACTTCCTCAAATGCCGATTCAAAAAAATCATATTTACAAGGGCGTTAATCGTCCTATAAGAATTTTGTTCAAATGTACTTAAATTAATTATGATCTCTAAATGTTCTCTAATCGAGATTACAACAAAATTATCCAAATTCAAAAATAACCAATTACCTTTTGTTAGAACCACAAAAGCGACTAAAATCAATTAAGATTTTCCAACTAAAAAACACTAAAAGTGTTCCGGGCACTGTTTTACGTTATTCAATTACGATACAAAAAAAATCATTCCTACAACATAGGTAAAATAAAAAAAATTGTTTATAAAGTTGATACGTTTAACAAAATCTCAATCCAATCACATTTAAATACATAGGCGGGGAATACACAGGATGTACTAATGATTTCATAATGATCTAGGACAGCAGAAATTAAAATGGTTAAGCTACTACCTTTTAGAAATACCTCATAAGTGCTGCTGCAATCATACACCAAGCGTTCAATCTGAAATTCAAGATGCAGCTCTATATAAGGTACTAGTTCCAACTAAACCCATTATTTTCATATTTTAATAGCAACAAATAGTATATCATTTACTAATTCAAATACAGTTGTGTAAATCCTCATCGTACTTTTTATCTTAAGTAATTCTTAAATATTGGAATTACCTCCAAAAATTCTAAAGCAAAAAATAAGAAATTCGATTTAATTTATGAAGAAGTTTATGCTCCAAATATCCGTGCGGTGGATATCACAAAATCATCTAGTGCAAAATAAGATTATTTGGCCTCTAAAAAGTTTAAAAGCTTTCAGTATAATCGATAACGCTAATTGCATAGATAACCTAATATTTTACACATCGATTTAGCTAAAAAATTATCTTCAAATTTAAATTTTGTTTATTAAACTGGAAAAACTGAATATCATGTAAAATTATATTTTAAAAAAAGTCAAATTAAGATTACTCTTGCGATAAATATTTTAACGTTAACAAGTATTAAGTAAATGACGCTAGGGAGTAATTACAGAATTATTCTTTATTTTGTGAAACATTGCTGCCTGGAGGTTTACATTGATTATTTATTATTAACAAAGGGATGTTTTGGCATGTAGGAATTAAAAAACTCTGAGAATAATAAGTATTTACTAAAAATATAAATTATCCATATTGGTTGAGGAATTGTGACTGATTGATGTCCTGTATTTGTAAATATAATATTTGAAATATTTTGTTTGAAACCTAACTATTTTAAAATTGTAGGGAAAGATCATAATGTTAAAGAAAAATCATCTATTCTAGGGAGAGGTGTTAAACTGTGCAAAATAAAATAAACGAAAAATAAATAGAAGGGGTATTTAACTCCTCCTGATTTGATTTATCTTAAAGTTAACTTAAAAAATAAATGGGCTCTATCGAACTATTAAAGGCATTCAAATTCTAAGTACCCCTCTTATACTCACATTACATTAAAAATAATCAACAAGCTAAAAAGTTTTAAAAAATTTAAAAAAAGTGTCTTCAGTCCTCTATAATGAAATTAAGAAGAATAATACTTGCTGAAGTTAGAAAAATAGCAAATCATAAATATTGTGTTAATCTGCGTAGTAGCAACTATACAATAAATCTTCGTGTACATACAAAAGTTTGTTTGAATTAAATAGATCATCGAAACAAATATTTAAAAGGAAAAGTAACCGTCGTTAATAATTAAATATTCTACGAATATAAAAGTTAACTCTTAAATAATTTAATTTGATTTAATTACTGTTGTATTCACATTTAAAAAACTGAGCGTGTATGGTGAATAAATGGAAATTCTGTAAGGTTACAAAATCAAAGATACTGGAATTAGAAATGACGATAGTATGGAAGAAAAATTTACAAATCAACACAAACGGAAAGGACTGGGTCGACTAAGAAAAGGTAGGAAAATGCTTTTCCTTTTACTTATTTTAGAAGCTATTTATTAGTTTCAATTTTATAGTCAGTTAGTCTTATATTTATTTTTACCTCACAACCTATAGAATCCAACGTCGCCTTGCGATAATTTCTTTCTCATGAATCTTGTTACTTATTAAGTTAATTTTAGTAGGGGCTCAACTTAATTACATAATCTTAAAGTTAGATAATTTTATAGTCAGTTAGTCTTATATTTATTTTTACCTCACAACCTATAGAATCCAACGTCGCCTTGCGATAATTTCTTTCTCATGAATCTTGTTACTTATTAAGTTAGTTTTAGTAGGGGCTCAACTTAATTACATAATCTTAAAGTTAGATAATAAGCAGTGGCGTACTAAAAAACAAGTGCAGTGTTAAATAAAATTAAAAAAAGACACAAGACATCATAAAGAAAGGTTAACACTAGAAAGAATTAAAGGTGAAATAAAAAAAATGAGTGAAAGTGAGAAATAAAGATGACCTAATATTAAATGAAATTAAATTGATGAGGGTAGAAATGAAAAATGGATTTCGAGAGAATAAAAAAGAATTAGAACAATTGAAAAAGGAAACCAAAGAGTTAAAAGAAAAGGAGAAAGTATGGGAACAAGAGAAGCAACAACTCAATGATAGAATTGGAAAAATAAAAGAAATAATAGAAAAACAAGAACAAGAAAAACGAAAAAACACCATAATAATAAAAGGACTGAAACTAGGTGAAGAAAGTACCACGAAAGAGATTGAGCATTTCATAAAAGAGGAAATAAAAGTGCAAGTAAATGTAACGGAAATGTATAAAATAGGACAAGTACAAGAAAAACGAGCTATTGTAGCAAAAATCGAGACATTCAAACAAAAAAAGGACATAATGGCAAATAAACACAAACTTAAAGAAAAAAAGATCTACATAGAAAATGACTTAACAAAAAAAGAAATACAAACTAGAATAATCCAAATGGCTAAAGAAGAAATGCAAATAGGAAGCAAAGTAAAAATTGGATATCAAAAAAATAATAATTAATAATCAGCAGTACAAATGGGACAAGAAAGAAAAAACCTAAAGTACTATGAAACAACGGCTGATAGACAGCAATCAAAAAACTTATAATGCAGGAACAAGAATGGGCCAAACAGAAGACGACAAAAGCAACGAACACGGATATGAATAGGAAACAAACAAAAAAGAAAAATAAAAACAAAAATAACAAATTAAGAAAAATAGCAACATGGAATATAAAAACCCTGTTAGTACCAGGGAAAACGGAAGAAATAGCTAAATAATTAAAGAAATATAAAATAGACATCACAGCCTTGCAAGAATTGAGATGGAAGGGACAAGGGGAAATAAATAAAAAGGATTTTACAATGTTATATTCAGGAGGAATTAAACAAGGTAATTATGGTACTGGATTTATAGTAAATAATAAAATAAAAATCATAAACTTTAGCCCGATAAATGATAGACTAGCCTACCTAAGGGTAGAAGGAAAACCCATAAATATGTCCTTAATATGTGCTTATGCACCCACAGAGGTAGATAGCCAAGAAGAGAAAGATAAACTATACGACGAATTAGAAAAAGCTTATGAAGACATACCAAAACATGATGTAATAGTTATTATGGGAGACATGAATGCACAAATTGGGAAAGAGAACTTTGTAAACGAAGTTGCTGCGAAACATACAATACACAACAAGACGAATGATAATGGAAATAGGATCTGTAACTTCGCAATGAAGACGAATATGATAATTAGTAGCACAAAATACAAACAAAAAAATACACAAGGAAACATGGATGATACCAGGGACGACAAAGGGTAATCAGATAGACCACATATTAATAACTAAAAAGCATAACAGGATAATTACAGATGTAAGATCATATAGAGGTGCGAATGCTGATACAGACCATTATATGGTAGTTGCAAAAATAAAGCAAGAATATATAGAAAAAAGTAAAAGAAAAGAATATAAAACGTGCAACACTGAAAAACTCAACACAGAAGAGGGAAGTAGAGAATATATAAGAGATTTCAATAAAGAGATAGGAAAAAGAAGAGAGGAAGAATATAGAGAAAGAATGAAAGAATATCAAAGATATGATCACAGGGAGCAGTAAGAGAACAATAGGATATAAAGAAAACAAGAAAACGAAGCAATGGTATGATGACGAATGCCAAGAAATAAGTAACATAAAAACTAGACTAAACTAGAAAAAAGTGGCTGCAAACAAAAAATGATGAAGACCTAGAAAACTACAAAGAAATCAAGAGAGAAGCACAACAGACTTACAGAAAGAAAAAGAAGACATGGATGGATGAAACGATGAATGAGCTGGAACAGAACAGTAAAAACAACAATACAAAAAACTACTACAAACAAATCAAAACAGAAAGAACACAATAAAAAAAGGGGATTAACAGATACGCAAGGCAACATAGAATACGATGAAAATAAGAAAACAGAAATTTGGATAGAACATTTCAGAAATTGATTACATGAAACAGAAGAAGAAGAAGAAGGAAAACAAGAACACCAAGAAGTAGATGAAGAAAAAGAAGAGAATGAAAACGAAATAGAAAAGCCAAACTATGAGGAAACGAGTGAAATCATACACAACATTAAAAATGGGAAAGCACCAGGAAGCGACCAAATAACAGGGGAGATGCTGAAATATGGTGGAGAAAAGCTACACAAAATAATGCATGAACTAATAAACAAAATCTGGGAGCAAGAAAAGATGAAAAGATGGGAAATGGGAATAATAATAACAATACAAAAAAAAGGAGATCTAGAACAATGCCAAAATTATAGGGGAATTACACTGTTAAATACGATATATAAGATATTCACAACAATACTTCAAAGGAAACTAAACAAATATGCAGAAAAGGAAATCGGCGAATACCAGATGGGATTCAGAACGGGACGGTCAACAATAGATGCTTTACACGTTATACATCAAACCATGGAAAAATGTTACGAATTTAACATATAATTACACTTACTATTTATTGATTTTGAACAAGCATTTGACAAAGTTAAGAGAAGAAAACTATTACAAATATTAAAAAGAATGAATATACCAGGGAAACTAAGAAGATGCATACAGATGACTATGAAGAATTCAAGAGCGGCAGTAAAAACAAGGGAGGGACAAACAGAAACATTCAATATCAAAAAAGAAGTACGACAAGGAGATGCCCTGTCAGCCACACTTTATAATATGGCGTTAGAAGAGGCAATAAGAAATGCAAATATTCAAGGAAACATAAGAAATAACGAAGTGCAGATTATACCCTATGCAGATGGTATAGTCATCGTATCAAAATCGTGGAATGAAATAAAAGAAGCATTTACAAGATTAGAAATAGAAACAATCGAAGTAGGACTAGCAGTAAATGAAAAGAAAACGAAATACATGAAGTGCCAGAGAAGAAAAATAGATGAAATAAAAGAAACCAAATAAAAACGTATAGAATTGAAAAAGTAAGTTCATTCAACTACTTAGGTATACAATTAACGTATAACAATGACCGCAGTGAAGAGATAAAAGAAAGAATTCAAATGGGATATAAAACGTTCTATGCAAACCGAAATATACTGAAGAGTAAACAAATAAAAATGAAAACTAAAATACGAATATACAAGAGCTTAATTAGAACAGTGGTAGTGTACGCGGCAGAAGTAATGTGTCCAACACAAGCGGAAGAAGAACAACTGCGAGTATATGAACGGAAAATATTAAGGACGATAATGGGAGCCAAAACATTGGAGAATGGAGAAAAAAGACAATATATGAACCATGAAATATTGAAAATAATGGAAGGAGAAGATATTGTGAAGGTACTAAAAGCGCAACGGATTAAATAGCTTGGGCATATAATGCGAGCAGAAGACTCAAGAATGATAAAAACAATAACAACATGGAAACCACAAACAGACCAAGAGGAAGACCAAGAAGTAGATGGTACGAAAAAGTAACAGAAGACTTGCAAAACATGAAGATCAGGGACTGGAAAGAGAAAACAAGAAATAGACTATTGTGGAGGAAGATATTATGGGAAGCAAAATGCCACAAGAAACCCTAGAAGACTTAAACCAGAAAGGAGATCAGGGGACTAATCCACCCCAACAAAAGGATTTGATACTTCGGAAAGAAGGGGCAATATTCTATCACAAGAATGAAAGCCAGATATATAGTATATAAAGTTAGATAAAGATTTACATAAATTATTATGAGTCACACTTTACTAACCTCAAATTTATGACATTTATTCAATTTATGGTGAAATTTATCCACATTGTTTAGCAATATATTTAAAATATTTTACAAAAGTTTTTTAATTATGGTATTGTTATTAACTATCACAATTCTTGGCATATTTATTTATTCGTTAACCAACGTGGGGCGAATTTTTTCGGCGGATGAGGTTACAAACAGAAAAATCTTTTTCAGTATGCCCTTTTACGAAGAAAAATTATTCTATTATAGAAAGCTTCCAAAAATCTATTTAGAATTAACTTACCTTACAGTCAGTCATACAGGTAGTAATACATGAAGAACCTTTATTCTGCAATTAAACGCTATTTAATATTTAAAATAAATAATCAAATAATTTTATTTGTTTAATTCTTACTATTGTAACGTTCTTTTTAAAATAATAACAAAAGTGCTGTTTAAATTGTCTATTAACCAAGAAATATTTATTTCCAAACACTAATGAATACACTATAAATTAACGCTATGATTATAAACCATTAAAACTATTATTTACAGACTATGAATTTCTAATACAACATTTATCTTTACTATTTATTTCGTGATACACAGTTAATGACTCGCTGTTGACTGATCCTCTTTTATCCGCGAAGTCGATTTTATACCCTCATATAATCGTACCAGAAGCCGCTGGAACCTACTATGTATTTCTGGAAGGCGCTAGATAAACCGCGTCTGGTTTACATGCTTGGTGAGATGCGCCATTCTCTCGAATGCTGTAGAATATTCCATTTGTTGTGTGAAGAAGAGGTTCTTTCTTTTTCTCTCTTGTTACACTATTTTGTCATAGCATGTTATTTCATTGCTTTTATACTAATTGATGTATGCTTAATCAGAGCTAAAAGTACCTGTCTTAAACATCTAGAAAAATAATTTAGACAAATAATTATTGACTTTAAAATAAATTTAAGCACCTAGTATCTGTATATGAACAGTCATATCTAAATAAGTTTTTGGAAGTTTTGAAAAAGCTAGGAAAAATACAATTCTTTCACAAAGATACAAAATGGAGCTCTGTTGCATTAAAACAACAAACAGCATTAGGGAGCGCGTCGATGTTCGATCAAACATGCGCGTACAGCGATAATAGTCACCCTGTTCAGAACAACTTCACTGAATACCTTAGAAACTGTCCTCATACAGACCAAACGACTAACTAGACCAACTTTTCTGTTAAAGTTTTCTCGAAAATAACTATCTAATTTTTTTTTAAATTCCTATTTTTTAAACAACTTTAGAAGGCCATTTAGAATGAAGATCAGAGGTAACTCATTATGTTTTATTATAAACCACAAGCAAAAGCAACGCATTATAATACATTGAATAAAAATGTCTGAAAATAACATTCAACAGTATTGAAATATTGTCATAGAGGTTAGTGGGAAAAGAAAAGGAGAAAAAAATGATCTACTTTAAAACTATTCTTGTACAAAATCCTTATCGTCATCATCTTTCTTTAATGAAACACTTGAAAAAGTAAATCAGTAAGCATAGGCCACGACGTTTACTTTTTCATTTATAATACTGTTATTAGCAGCAAAATCTTAACTAAATGACTGCATGAAATATTTTTATTTTAAATCCTACTTATCATCTCTTCATTTATACTTATTTAGCTACCATGATAAAATGCTTATTTTCACACCAAAGTAAAGTGAAAATAAATCGCGTTTTGCAAGATGAAGAGCGTAATCAGCGGTCCAAATCCTCTGCATAGTTGGTAAGCCTACGCCTATTTCAAGAAGGAAATTACCTTGCCTTCAGAGACGTACAATTTACTGCATATTACGAATACCGCACACTCCATGTCGTTTCCTGCTCTCTCTATATACATTTTAACTGCACGTTAAATTGTGACGATGGTATTATTTAAATTACCGGAGTAATCGGAGCTCAGTTTATGTGTTAATCCGTTAATTTAACGTTTAGCTAGCTGCATGTGTGTGTGGGAGATATGATTTATTTTAAATAGGACCAACCAAGTTGATATATGTGATTTTCAGAAGCTCGAACCTATACAATAAATTGATTTTTTATGACAAAATTGAATACTGTTGTTTATTGCGTGTTTTATAATAATGCAACATTCAGCTTCTCTTTTTAGGAATACTTAATATTTACGACATTAACCAGTCAAAGCAAATACGTGTATGTATGCAGAGATCTAAGCAAAAATATCTATTTACTTATCTTAAAAGGCTATACCATAAACCTACTTTAAGTTTTTATTGGTCACATAACAAAACTATAAGAAGTTTCTTAGATTTTTCAGTCGTGTCAGTGATTAATTGCAATGAAAAAGGTTAGTATCATTTTTAGACCAAAGACTCGAGACTATCACACCGTTGACTGCGATAATAGAAAAGCGATTATTGTCGCTAGCTGAAACTCCGATGTGGTCAGTTGTTAACAATCTCAGAAAAAGATATGAAATTGCAGTGAATAAAAACCACCATCATCAGCGTGAACACCTGAAGCGAAGGCACAGCCAGTTTCTTAACGGTTGCTATACAATATAGCAATAGAACCTGCTGAAAGTTAGATTAATGTTAGCAATTATTTCATGTTATATTCTTACATTCGTTTTGTCAGTCAGTTATTTCTCACAACATAAATTGTTGTTGAGGTTAAGGTTGCTTATTTCTTTTAAATAAAGATATTCAAGGATATCTTTATTACTGCCTTAAATGTGGTATTGATCATTAGCATTGATTTTCATGAATATTTCACAAAAGAGGCTTTGTTCCTAAACAAATTTAGAATCTCACATTGTAACTACAAAATTCAAAATTGATTAAGAACCTGTAATACTTACTTTACAATGATGTATTGCTGTTGAATAAATTACCAAATTATTATTAAGTTTTATATATTTTATAAACAACTTAGCAACATAGTTAATTTTTATTACATTTTCGTGAATACACAACAAACTATTAATTTTCTGTTTGTTGTAAAAAGTCGCAAAACTTCGTTCGCGCACCTAAAATGCTCGTTTCTAATTATTTTAAAAGAGGTAGAACAACCGAATCCACAAGCCTTTGTTATCGTTAAAACTTTCTTGCATTACTCGTTGTCGGAAGAAGCACACATTCTTCCGACAACGAGTAATGCAAAAAAGTTGTTGTTACCTAAACCACTGATAAAAACTGAATCAATCTTTTCTTAAATTTCCTCATAAAAATTGATGAAATTTCTTTCCAGGAATCTACTTCAGGAATTTATTCTGAATGTATTCACTACTTCGGTAAGTGAATTTATTAAAATTTGCATTTAACTTAAATTAAACAGATTTAAATTTAAATTTAACAGATTTTAAACTTCAAATTTAACTAAATTGCATTAACAGGTTCATCCATCCGATGAGAAAACCGCAGGGCATCTGCCTTTAACATAAAGTTGTTTATTTAAATTTCAAAAATACTTTAAAGAATCACAACTGAATTAGATTAATAACCTTCAGACAATACGGTACGCATTTGTTTAACTTTTATCAATTATTTTAAACTTCAAACAGATTTTGAACACTCGCCGCAGAATGGACTTAAAAATCTCAAAGCGCATCACTCTGTGCCCATCCGAACAGTACGCTAAATTTCTAAGAAATTCCACCTGTCGCCTTCGCTACCAACCTCTTGATCTCTCCACGTTCTGAATTTCACAACAGAAGAAAAACACTCCTTAGTATGGATTGAATGAAGAAAAATAGATTTATCTTCGATAGATTCGAAAGATTCTGGGTCATTTGCTAATGACACGGCCCACCAATGATAAACAAACAGTTTCGCCTCCCACATTTAATATTTTTATCTTTACTTGAAGGATTCTTAGAATAAAATGTATCTTTTCTCAATATAAAAAGTATTTTATTCTCAGGTTATTAAATTTTTATCACAAGGATAACTAAGACGAAATACATTCTTTATTTGTCAAATGGGGTCATAAATAAATTCCAAAATCAGCTATAACAGGCAATGAATAAGATATATTATAAAGTATTAAATTATTTTAAGTAGTGGCAAGTTAGTTCATTCGAAATATTATAACACGAGGTTTATTTAATAATTCCCAAGCAATTTAACATCATAATTTAAGTTTGTCAACCAAGTAACGCCGTTACAATACTTGGTGGTGTTAATTTCGGTTTTAAATATCTAAAAACCTGGAGTTACTAAACTAAAAAAATAAGCATTCAGTATTTGATTATTGAGAACTAAAAAACTTGAAATCTGAGACTGAAAAAGTTAGACTTCGAATGGACTCCTGAATCTCTTTTTTGAATTGGAGAATTTTACCCAACAGGAAAACGAGCAAAAGCTTTATTGAAGTACATGAGACTTTTTCATCGTTTTTGACACTCTTTCACGAGACTTTTTTAATGGAATCTTAAAATTAATTATGAAATCTTTCCGAAACCTGAGCTATAAAGTAACTCTACCATTACTCTATGCAATACTATTTAAGTGTGGTACCACAAGATATTATATATCCTATTATGGTGCAGTTATGCATCGTGCTTTTCTACGTAAATCCACAAGAAACGATAAGTTAGGTTATGTGAAATTGGGTCAGATTGTATATTGTACTGTTTTTACTATTTTATATTCAAAATATATATATATAAAACGTATGAAGATTATCAAAATAACTATTTCGAACGCTATCCACCCAATCCATAATAAAAGCCAAGGAGATATCGGTCCTTCTAACGACTGGTGACTGAATACGTAAACTAGTACGCTACAATGGCAACAGAAAAAAAGAAGTAATAAATTGCAACTTACTAGATCTCGGTCATTTATTTATATATGTAGTTGCCAAGTTTTTATTTGGAGTAATCAGCATCATAGGCTGTAATGAATTAAAGAACCCTCTAGGAAAATATTTGCTCTTGATACAAACAAGAAGAAGAATAAGAAAGTCACTTAAAGACAGAAGTTCATGCTTTTTATGTGGCAGCAAAAACCACTAACCCATGGTCCTTGGTGTGTGTTCCACCAAAATGTTGGTTCGTGTTTAGAGAACAATGGTGTCATCAGTTGCAAGGCTTATGCAGTAAATGTACACTTTTTTTTTATAAAAAGTGAAGTTAATTAATTCTAAACCAAGTATAATTTCTCTCATATTGACATAGTTTGCAAGAGGTTTACCAATAACTTCTGATAAATAATAACTCAAAAAGAAAAAACCTACCGTAGATTTAAAAAAATATTTAATCACGACTAAATGGTTGGATTTTTGCTAAATGGATAACAAATTTGAAAGCTTTTAAATATTTGACATAAAATTCCCAAAATTTAATTTTATGAGAAATTTTGACTTACGAGGTTTTAGAATTGAGGTCAAAATATTTTTAAGTAGAATTTATTTAAATAGAATATATTAGGTATTTTTAAAAAAGATGCCCAATGCTAATGATATTAAAGGTAGATTCTATGCAGGCAGGTAGGTTTTGATGACGAAGTCAGAGATGAGAATGTCTATCTCAATGAATATAATAATATTATGTCTATAGTAGACTATGTATCTGAATGTAATAATTTTAAATAATATTGATTCTAAACTTGATTAAATATAAAAATCCCTATAGGCCTGATAATTTTAGTGATAATCCTTGTAAGATAACTCTACAGTTAAATAATTCTCCTTTTTGATAAACCTAGTTCGTCAGTACATATAGACGAGTCTAGGCTTCACATCGTCATATAAGGTAATCTTTTGCTCATACCGCTTTACAATAGGTAGTAAACAAGCTATAAACATTTCTTGGCATCAAAACCATTTGAATAGTTTTGGTTTCTTTCCAATAGTTCAAGATCATCTGTCAATCCTTTTGACTTTTTTGACTGAACACATTTCTCCATGGCTAGTTGTTTGGTTAAGGGTGTACCTTCATTTTGTAAATTCTAAAATAGTTATTTTTGTATTTATTTTATCATTAAGTGTAATGATTTAGTTAAGCACTACTTTGAGTATAATTATCGTGATGGAATTTCCGTTCTTTGAATCCACCCTTAAGCTAATGTCTAACTAATAAATCTTTTTACAAGTTGTGGAAGATATTTCTCTAGATGTTCATCTATTTTCCACGTTAGAGAAGTGTTTTAGTCAATCTTTGCTTACCTAAAAAACTAATTTAAATTCATTTATTAAAGGTTTTTCCTAGGGTTTTGTACCATGTCCCATTTAGCGTATTGGCTTTGAGACCGCCTCGTCGAGTAATTCGTAGATTCACATGATTTTCGACTTGGTATGATGGAATGAATATTTACAGCACTTGGGAAACCACATTTAAAAACTATTTATCAAGTAGCTGGAGCAATAAAAGGAATTAGTTTTTAATCTTCATTCAAACTATTATTATAATTTGTAGGAGAACACAAAACAGTTGGCAAACTTTAAGTTGTTTCAACATATTGTGCAAAGAAGGTGAAGAAGATTAATTAGTATTTGCAAGTAAATAGTTAAGTTTATGAAAAAGGAAGATTAATTTAATGTCATAAAATTTAAGGCGATTGTGTTCACTGTCAGATAAATTTTCAGTATAATTTTATTTGTAACAAATATGCCTTACTTAACATACTTATCTTCGAAGTATGGTGTTATAGATTATGGCTTTACTTACCTGATGATGATCTAATGCAAAATATTGTTTTCTCAAAAATCTCATGAAATATTTTTAATTTTTTAAGTTGCTGGTCAATTTTAGAACAAAATAAACAATAATTCGATTAATTTAAGTTTTCTATACAAACTCGACGATGAACAGGAACACAAATAGAATGCTTTCTATCTCTTTAATTTATATACAATTAAAACCTCTCAACATGAATCACTACTACGGTTTTACATTTAAGAGTCCCAATTTTTATGTTCCGACTTCTTATAGGCTACATTGTACGTGCTTTCTAACGATTTTGAAAAACCAAATAACATCATATCGAATTTTTCCCCATGTACGAAAAGGACGTGCACATTATCAGATATCATTATTATTCTTTCTTACTAGAAAGATTCTCTGAATTTTCGGTTTTAGATTTTTTCAGAAATTTCTAAGAAACGAAAATATTTAAGTGGAAGTAAAAAACAAAATTTAAACGAAAAGGCTGAACAAAAAAAAAGCAAACTACCAAAGTTGACGTTTTTTCAAAAGCCGCTGCAACCTAAAACGACAAGTCATTTGAAGAAGTAAATGTTTATGTCATTAATATAAATTAAATTTGTGAATTTAATTTAAACCTTTAAACAAACAATGCTTCTAATGTTTAATGCGTGATTATAGGTTTTTATTTAGTTTGCTTATTTCAATTTAATTCAAATAGTTTTGAGTCAAATTATGTTTTGATTAATTTTGATGTAGAAAACATTAGCACTATTTTGATTGATGCGGTATTTAAATATAATAATAATAATCTCCTAAGCACAGCCGATGTACGGCAATTAAAAGCGCGGAAAATGGGAGACTGAAACCCGAGGATCGGGGCAAACTCGAGGATTGTTTGTAACTGTGGTATCCTCTCTTTATATACATGCGCAGTAACTCCACTCGTTCATAATACTAGTTGTATATTGAAATTATATTTTGAAAACTTAAATTGCGTAAGTAGAAAGTGAATATTTAAATCTTCACTACAAAATGCCAAAAATAATATTCCTTTTGTAGAACCATGTACTGATGAAATCTTGTATGACATTTCAAGCACTTATTCTGTGTTTCATTTTAATGAGTGAAGCATTAAATCTAGATTTTAGACTTTAATTAACAATATTTATATCTAAGATTTAGTAACTGATGCCGCTGTTAAATGGCTTTTATAGTATATAAACCTAAAGAACAACAACTAAACACGGTATAACATAAATAGAATAAGTGATTTCATGCAGAACGAGTGTATTTATGGCTGTATATAATTATTTAAATTATTGTTATATTTATGGACAGCAAGCACGCGAATTTTATCAATGAAACTATATGTCAACAAAAGAAAAATGAATTTTACCACTCATGCTTTACTAACATAGGAATTTGAGCTAGTCAACAAAAACTAGGAAAATGTAAATGTACTCCTTTCCTAAAAACTCAGATTCAGCGATAATTTCTTTATAATTTATTTTTGACAAAACCTAGCAAAAGAGTAAATTCTGGTGGAATTAAATACGTTAATTTATGTTTCTCATAAATCCAAAACCTAAACAATGAAAACTGAATTTTACATTGTGTAAATTTGATATTATTATTTCAAAAATGTTTGAGTTTAAAATCCAGAATTATCCTTCAGGAATCTTTTCTCAAAAGAGAGACGTCTGACGTTAAAGACAGTTTAACAATGTTATTTCTAGTGTAACAAATTTAAATTCACTACGAAAAGGGATAAAACAAAGAGCTTGGTGTTCATATTCTAACAAAACTGGGCGCTAATGTAATTCTTTCCTGCTCGAAAAATAATTCCGCCCGCCCCTTTCTTTCACACTTCAGCGGTAGTGTATTTTATTACAATCCCTTACAACCACAGAAGTCTTTAATAACACTGATCTTTTAAAGATCAGCCGTGTGTTAGTTACAGGCGCGGGGAATAAAAAGGATCCGTCCGGAACAAAAGAAAACGATGTGCTCTCTCAAGTAGCACTAAGAAAAATTAATTCAAGAGGAACTTATTATCTCTTTGTTTTGCGGAAATAGTAGAGGTTTAACAATTCGCAGATATAGATATATATAGATATAACGCTGTTCTTTGTAGAAATCAGTAATAATCAAAAATGTCTTTGACATATCTACCTTCTTTTAAGAGTTTTCTTTTCGAATGAGATGTCTCGTTATCAAACGGAATACATTACGAATGTCAAAGAATATTTAACATGCTTTTACTCTGAAATACAGAATTTCATCTGCGTTCTGTACTTGAACACCTTTAATTAAGACCGTATTTTCTTTGTAATAATTGATGACATTACATCTTAAGAAATGTAAGCAACAGGTGGATATTACACTGTTTAATGACAACACATTTGTTTGCTGATGTTTGTGTCAATGCCAAAATACTTATTACTATTGCCAAATTATCTAATAAATATTTAGTATAGGATTTAACAGCTATGTTAGACAGGAAGAAAACAGTTGGAGGAATCGTTTATTATAAATACCAGCCAAAATATACTTACTTCAGATACAGTATAAATATCCTCACCACTCGATTTTCTGATTAAATTAGCACAACCCCTCATTGACAGAACTAGCTTGACAGAAGCATTACTCGAGTAAAATACAACAATTAAATCATTAATTATGAATTCTAACAAGAATCACAAGAATATAGTTGCGATAATTAAATCTGCACAAATGTCATAATCTGATATGACATATTTAATTTAATATGACATATTATATTGCATTAAAATTAATTGCGCCACTCGAACACATAAAAAAATAAGAATAGCTGTTCCGGTTCATGCAGAAGGAAGCATTGGGCGTGGGTCGCCAATATGATTATACGTATACAAAGCTTTCAATCAATCAAAAAATCAAATAGTACTAACATACATAATATAACATGTATTTAACATCCCATGAATTTAAATTTGAAGAAAATTAATTATCTTTATTACTTATTAAACCTAGGCATTTAGCTCAGAAAAAATATTTTTAATTAACTCAATCACATAGGCATCAGCTGACAAGATGTAGAACTTTCGGTAATATATATATAATACATAAATATCAGGACAGTATATAAGACAGAGCCGGACATTTGGGCGCGGCCGTTTCGGCGCGGGACAGTTTGGCACGAGGGCACTTCGGCGCGAGAAATTGTCTAGTATTATTGTAACGAGCAAAATCTGTAGGTACTTGCAGGTAATAAATACAGTATTCGATAAATACGGTATGATGAGAAAAAAAACTCAATATTTACCAATCACAAAAGCTTGTATGTACTGACAGATTTAAGAAAAAAAATCATTTTTCTAAGCTGCTAAAGCATTAAAACAAAACTTTTCTGCGCTATTTAATCTATCTCAAATAAACAATGTTCTTAATGTTGATAATCGGTTATTAGATTTAGTTTTCTGTAATCTCGACTGTTACGTTGAACATGATATTACGCCAATGGTGGATGAAGATTTATATCACCCTGCACTGACAGTTACTTTCAAAAGTGCAAGAGCCCGGTATAACAATTTCTGTCTTAGTAACCCTGGTAAAACCTACAATTTTAAAAACGCTGATTACCATTCATTATATAATGCAATAATGAATTGCGACTGGAATTATTTATACGAATTCCAAGCGGTAAATGATGCCGTTAATGCTTCTTATAGCAAGATTTATGAAATACTGGATAGATACGTTCCCTTATATAAAACTCACAAAAGAAGCTAATCCAAGTGTTTTACATCTGAAATAATCAATAATATCAAATTAAAATCTAAATATCTTAAGAAATATAAAACTAGTTCATCTCAATCTGATGGTGAAAATTTTAAACGTTTAAGATCTCTTGTGAAACAGCAAATTACAGAAGTTTATGATCAATATATTGCGGTGATCTTTGAATATAAAATAAAATACAATATATCCACCGTCCCAAATATAAACATGAATTATATACGGTGGATTGAAATGAGAATACACCACAGATATTCTTCTTTATTCCTCTCAGCTAGCTCAGGTTTGCTCAGTAAAGCATAAATTATTTGAATTACGAGACTCTTATTTACTTTTATGCCTGGAAAGAAAGAAAAACTTATATCGTAAGCACTAAAGCTCCTGCAAGCTGGACAACTGCTGCTAAACTCTGAATTTAAAAGAAAAAAACGCTGGATACTTGTATTAACATCAATTAAACACATATGTAAAATTGAAAACACAAACTTTATTTAACGAACAAAAATAAAAATCCAAATGGAACGTCAAAATAAAAAATATTATTCAAGATAATACAATTGGTAATAGAGAAATAAATTCTCAGGTTTGCTCAAACGTTAAAAATAATTGTAGTGACCTGACATAGGATCAGTACGGTCATTTATTTGAACAAACCAACACAAATGAAATTTGTTTGTAAATAAAAATATTTGTCAATTAAAAATAAATTTTATATAAAGAAATTTAGTTGTTTTAATTTACTTCAAATCAAATAAATTCTGAAAAGAACTTAACAAACTAACCCAAATGATTTTATATTTGAGGATGAACTTTACAAATTAATTATTATTTATGAACCTAACAAGAATCATTTATTACAACCAACCTTGTATATTACTATATATATTTCTCTTTTTAAAAGTTAATCCTTATTATTGGTAACACTGCGATAAAACCAAACAGCTGACTTCTTGTTTATAAAATCGATACATAAATCGATGAAGAGAAATAAATTCACTTGAATTTATTTAAATAATCTCTTTCACTTTTAATAATTTTTATAATTAAATCTTCTTTTAATCCTTGAAGATTGTCCACTTTTATTGTCCAGGTAACACTTTTAATTTAGTTTTAAACTTTATTTATTCAATGACATTTATGTCAAAACATATGGTTAACTATCTAACCTCAGATTTATTACAGATATTTTATCTGGAGCCGGGTATAGCTTCTGCCTTGTACGTTTTATCGACTGACTTTGTTCCAATTTGCCCCAGCTTATATAGTTTCTGCCAGAACAAAAGAAAACTATGACACATTTTCAAATCAGCAGAACATCGATCAAGCTTGTGACGTCACTAATCCGGGACAGCTGATTTGGATCATCACTAATCCTAATTCTGTTATCATAGGATTGTACTCTTAAGACGAAGATCAAAAAAGTATAATACATTTATAGTCCTAAAATGTCTCATAACGAAGATATTCGAGAAAAACGTTTGACAATGTACAAAACTCGTTACGATCTAATTACATATAAAGTTCTACAAATCAAGGTTCATCCTTTACAAACTAGTTACAGAACTACATGATACAAGTAATACAATTAATTTATCCTTAAAAACATCTTTACAATTTAGTATAAACATGATTTTTGCAGTACGAACTACAATAAATACACCAATTAATGCATATACAAGTACCAGCTTAAATATAAAATCAACATTAATCAAATTATGCTCAAAATGTCCAGCATACAGTACTCTAAACACTAGCATAAAAACAATGGTGAGGAAAAGCAGGAAAAAGTCTATAAGAGTCATATCCACACGAGCGACAAGATTCAAAACCTTCAATAATTGGAGTGACCAGAAATCTTGTAAACAAATTCAAATATTAATTGTATTGTATCAGTCATATTAAGATTGACCTAATTAATCTGTGTTCAGCTAATTAACAACATAAACTTGAGCTGGCCTTCAGGAAAATATAAAAATCTGTCTAACGCTAAACATCGTAATGTGAAAACTTTTAATATGGAAATTACTTCTTCCTAACAAGTGGAAAACCGTCCCAAATGTAACATGGGTTGCATAAACGTACCTGTGATCCTAACTGTGGTCCTATCTATAACCTTTATATTAATTATGCCCATGACATAGCATGTCCCTCTTTTAATTTAAATCAGATATAAAAATATTTGTGTTAACGTTTCTGTTCGGTCGATAAAATTTTCAATACAGTGATTTGATATCACTGCAATATTAATCATACTCAAAACCTTATATCTACAGATCCTCGGAATTTTTGGTCATTTATTAATAACAGGAAAAAACAGTCAAGGATACCGGGTAAAATGGAGTATATGGTTGAAAAATATGAGAGTCCCGATGAGATAGTGAACGCTTTTGCTAACTATTTTAATAGTGTATATGTAGATCGTGGTTCTGATGTATTTACCTTAGATAACAGCTTATCACCTCATATTAATAAATATTCTCCAGTTGTCATTGAAAATATCACAATTGACGAAATTTTAAATGCTTCGAAAAAGTTAAAAAATAAGTGTACCATGGCAGCTGATTCTATTCCATCTTTTATGATAAACGATTGCATAAATGTTCTGGTTGGGCCCTTGGAAATCATATATAATTTAAGCCTGAAAACATCAACTTTCCCGGAGAAATGGAAATATGTAAAGGTCTGTCCTGTTTTTAAAAATTGTAATTCTGCTGATGTGCGCAACTATCGTCCTATCTCAATTATTTCAAACTTTGCAAAGCTATTTGAAATAGTACTCTATGATCGTGTCTATTCACAGATAAGGAATCAGATATCGATACAACAACATGGTTTTATACCTGGTTGTTCCACACTTTCCAACCTGGCCGTTATAACTCAGTTCATATCCGAAGTTATTGATAAACGAGGACAAGTGGATGTTATCTACTTGGATTTCTCCAAGGCCTTTGAGCATGTGGATCATGATATATTACTAGGCAAAATGTTTAAATTTGGTTTTTCCAAATCTCTGATTAATTTCTTTAGATCCTACTTAAAAAATCGTCAGCAAGAGGTATCATACAATGGAGCTTCCTCGAAAGCGTACATAGCTTCCTCTGGTGTTCCTCAAGGGTCAAATTTGGGAACTCTTTTATTCCTGTTGTTTATAAATGACCTTAGTGAAATAATTAATAGCAACAACCTATGCTATGCGGACGACCTGAAGATTTACTGCAAAGTTGACTCCATCAACGATTGTCTTCTGCTTCAAGATGACTTATCAAAAATTAAAGACTGGTGTAGTGGTAATAATATCAACCTAAATATTACAAAGTGTAAAATAGTGTCCTTCACAAGGAAGATGTCAACTATCGCTTTTCAGTATAACGTCGATGGAATTTTACTTAGTCGGTGTGACACCATTAACGATCTAGGCATCATCTATGATGATAAACTTAGCTTTGAAACTCATATATCTCGTAAAATATCTGAAAGCTTGAAATCATACGGATTCATAATGAGAAACTGCCATAATTTTACTTCAGGGAAAGCTCTACAACAATTATACTGCTCCTAGTGAGATCTAAATTAGAATACGGATCCTTAATTTGGCATCCTCACTATATTAATCAGACTCTAGCTATAGAACGTGTCCAGAGGAAATTTTTGAAATTTCCGTGAAATGATACGTATTCAGAAAGAGAGACTCCTTGTGACAGCTTATTAGTAAACACAGGGTTTCATAGCCTGGAAAAGCGAAGAATGTGCATGGCAATTGCCTTCTTGTATAATATATATTACATTGTGGACTGTCCTGAACTTTTGCAAAAAATGCAGTTTTATATCCCTAGGTTACAATCTAGATCTGAAATAACATTCTTTTTCTCTCGATCGAATACAAATGTACTTTTAAAACCACCTGTTTATGTAATGTTTAAATCATTTAACAAAATCGCTCATCAATGTGATTTATTTCATAACAGCAAGAGAGAAATCCTTAACGTGGCTATTGACTCTTTGTAATATATTTCTTTTCTTCTAGTTATTTAAGTTATAGTTTTAGTTAAAATCAAAATTCTTCTGCAAATCTCTGCACAAAGGAATAATTTGTAATAAGAACTTAATTTGTTTGTTAATAAATCCCTTATTGTTTTATAAGAATATCATGTTTGATAATCATGTTAATATAATAATAATAGTCCCCTTTCACAGGCCATGAAGACCCATTGGGGTATAGCATGGTAGGCTGCTATTCTCGAGCCGTTCGGTACTCAAGGATGGTAAAGTGGCTAGCTTTACTCACCGACCGCCTATTATTACCCCAGGAAATGATTTTCCAGGTACTCATTTTCACAGGCTGAGTCGACCTGGAAGCCTTAGATATTTTTAAAATTCCAATGTATTATTCCTGGGATTCGAACCCAGGACGTTAAGATTGGTAGTCAAGTGCCATACCCACTGAGCTACCATGGCTTCATCATGTTAATATAAATTTAAAAAAATCAAAAATTTTATAAAATCAATTAAATGAGATAGGAAATTGACATTAACATTGAATATCCTACCACTGATAAATACGAGTCCCACTTCACGAATTTTGTCTCAGTAGTAAGTATCTTTATTGACAAACATGTATACATCGAGTACATTTAGTGTCACTTAATATAGTCCACAAATTCCTCTATCGTGTAAAAACGTTTATCTAATAAGAAATTTCGCGCGAAAATATTGAAATTTTAAAAAATCATATTTTTCACATTATTTAGTTTAAAATAGTTTTCAAATTTGTTGTACAGTCTGTCATCTGTTATTTGCCGATAAACAAATTCTTGAATACGGCTGTAAAATTTGATCATCGAATCTTGTATTATAATTGTGATTGTCAGAGTGTACAATAAATTTGTTGCGGTTCTTATGAATATAATTTAGGATTTCGAGTATATAGACACATGGTAGCGGCAGTATTCCATGTTTTTTAAGTAGTGGTCGACAAGTTGATCCGTACTTGGGCGCGTTCTATTGCTCTTACTGCATTTTTTTGTACTTTGAAAACATCAAAAGCTCCATGTGAATTACCCCAAAGCACTATACCGTATCTGATGTGGCTGTGAATTAATGAGTGATAGATAATTTTTAAAGTATTTTTATCTAAAAAGGAGCTCATGTATCGGAACAAATACTTGTGTTGAGAGTTTAGAACAAATATACTCCGTATGTGAAAACCAATTAAGTCTAGTGTCAAGATAAACGCCTAAAAGCTTTACTGCTTCTAATTTACAAACAAACTTGCATGCACTTAATAACATACTGTTAGACTTTGCTTCGTTAAGTTTTAGACTATTAGCTGAAAACCAATCTTTTGCTTTACTAATTACCTCTTCATTTATGGCTTCACCTCTTTGTAAGATTGTTGTGTCGTCTGCATAGAGAACACAATTACTGTTACTTATAGCTTCAGGTAGATCATTTATATATATTAAAAAGAATATCGGGCCAAGTACGAATCCCTGTGGTACGCCAATAGATGTAGGTAGTTGCTCTGACTCCACATCGTTTACACTAACATATTGAATTCTCTGTGTTAGGTATGATGTAAGTAGTTGGAGTGTTTTCCCATTATACCATAATACTCAAGTTTTTGCACCAATAGTTCTATATTGACACAATCGAAAGCCTTGCTAAGGTCACACATTATTGCTGTTGTGTCAAGACCCTCATCAAGACCCTCGACTACATTCTCCAATAAAGTATACAAAGCTGTAATAGTTGACTTATTTTTTAAAATAAGAAATTAATTTCTTTTTAATGATCTTTTCAAAAATTTTACTAATTATGGATACTATCGCAATTGGTCGGTAATTATCTAGGCAGTTCATATTTCCCTTTTTATGCATTGGAAGTACTTTGGTGATTTTTAAAAAGTCAGTCCAACTACCCTTATCCACACATTTATTGAACAAAGTGGTAAGTGGTTCAACTAATAAACTACCAATAGGAATGGAATAGGATGGTTTATATATGTTATTCAAGAAACGCGAAAGGGCATGTTATTATGCTCTATGTTTTGGACGATTTTATTAGTAGGCCAGTAAAATTAGACCCGATTGGGACCGTTGGTGGAAATAAATGTTGGAAAGCGGGAGATCGCTTTAATCGCTTCATTTGATGTCAAATATAAGTATACTAGGTTTGCACGGTCCCTCGACGCGAGCTTACCTGAGGGCATCAACAGAACCACGAAATCTTCGGATCTTTTTTAGTTTTTCGCCTATAACTTCAGACCGGTGCATTCCAACGAAAACTTCGTTATTACAAAAATTAAAGAACATTAAATTCTGCGTCGGATGAGTATCCAACACTCTAAATTTGGTACAGTAGTATGGTCGAAATCGACGGTCGAAAAACGACAATTTTACAAATTTTCGATTTTTCGTCAGACCGGACACCCAGAGGCTGTCCATAAAAAATACCCGTTGGATTCATTCTGATTGTTAATATAAGTCGAGAAATACCTAAGCTTTGATATTGTAGAGGTTGCCGGATTAAACTAATGATCATTTCTTTGTCATCCCCCATCACAGCAATTGGAATCAATCCATATGAAGTGCAGTACTGGTTGCTCGATCATTTCGAAAAAAAATTTGTTTGTGTTTTATCACAACTAACTGTAAGTATTGGTAGATCAAAACCGCTGTTATTTTATTTTTATTCCTTTTGATTGAAATATGGCAGCCATATTTGTTTCGTGGTGCAGGACGTTTCATGCAGTTTTTTAATATACGTAAATCTTGATATCTCAAGAAGGTTTGGTCCTAGAGACAAGCGGTAGAAACCATTATATTGCTCACATGCCGGACTACATCTTTTAATCTAAACATAATCTTCGTAGGATGCTTACTTATGGGTGCAATTAAACTCCGAAGTTTTTACAAAAATTTCCACTTTTTAGGGGGGCATATTTCATATATCTAGATGAAGATGAAGTCTTAGGGCTGATTTTCTTTTTAAAAGTACACAGTTAGAGGTAGTTCATGTATAAAATATTTTAAATCTGAAACTTTACTATCTTGGTATTTATGGACTTTTTAGGTTCTCGTTATGATACGTAATATCAAGATTTACGTTTACATAAAAAAAACTGCGAACACCACGAAACAAATATGGCTGCCATATTTCAATCAAAAAGAATAAAAATAAAATAACAGTGGTTTTGATCTACCAATACTTAGTTGTGATAACACAAAACAAAATCTTTTTTCGAAATGATCGAGCGATGAGTACTGCAACACTTCATATAGATTGATCCCAATTGCTGTGATGGGGGATGACCCAATGTGACAATGATTCTCGTGTTAGTTCTAGCAAAACAACACTTTCTTGTTTGTTCTGTTGAGAATTGTTTATTTTTAAAGTTTTATTTGATTTCAATTAATCTGCTGGCAATTTGAACATTTAAAAAGTTTTACTTGTAAACAGTGTCAAACTCTCCAACATCTCCCTACAATCAGCTTCATAGGAAACACCGACGAAGCTCAAAATATTAAAGTTTATGTCAAGGTATATAATTATTTACTGTTTGCGTTAACGGTTAATGCTATCGGATTTTTCGTTGCTGTTTGTAATATATCTTTCAATTCCAGCGACTACTAAATGATAGACCCTTGTTTTTTATATTAATAAACTTTTTTATGGACTCCATTATAGACGTAATGACGTTTTATTTCCTATTCACTCTGTATATGTTTTACTAAGTTAGTATGGCAAGTTAGTCCTTACCATACCTCACAATACAAACATTTTCGCTACATATGTGGCATGCTGTTTAACTCGCACACCTTGTACAATCTCGGAAACGTATTGATATTAATAGTCATTCATAAAACAGTTGCCTTGGTCGAGTGCATGCATACAAATTCGGTCTCGTATTTCTGTACGTCAAAATACTACTTTTACAAAATCCTTTATATGAGGCTGAATTATAGAGGAGATCTTTGTATTTAATAAATTAATATTTGAATAATTTCTCATTCTCTCTTTGTAAGTTATACAAGTTATTATCATATTATTCTGTATTGTTATATGTAAAGATTTAGCGGTAGTTCACTCTATCGTAGAAATTATCGATTATCTTGAGCTTGGTTATCGCATTTTTTGCAAATAAATCTTTGATGAAGATAGAATATTTTTGTTTGCACTTGTCTTTGGCGAATGGCAAATTGATAAACCTTCAGGACAGTTAGAGCTAAAATATCTATCTAACTAGTAATCTAGCTCACTTCTGCTAATCAATCAACAATTTAGTAACAATATAATTTGAATTCATTAAAGATTTTTTGACCTGGAGTTTTTGCTCCACTTCAAACTCGTTGTTTTTTAGATAGTAATCCTTGAGTAAATTATAGTTACATAGTTGGATTAACTGATTTCTCACTAATGATGATATGAAGATTTAAAGGAATTGGGAAAATCACATGTTAAAAATTATTATTATAATTAAGTAATAGAAACTACGATAAACAGGAATATGCTTAAAAAAATTATTGAATGATTGTTTCAAGCACACGTCACTTTGCACAAGGCACTAAGATCCTTGGTGTAGGGCTATTTTTTGTTCAGCATTGTTTTCACGTGGTGTAGCCGTGATGTTGATGTTCGTTGCATCAGTGCAGTTAAGTACTTAACCTTGCAAAAGCTTATTTATACATCTCGTATTCAGTATTTTCCCAACCTTATAAAGCGCATTTCATTTTAGTGTAAATGAGCTGGATAGACTATTTTAATAATTTAATTATTCGAATTTCCATTCGTGACAATATAAATGACAGTTTCGTAAGGTTACAAATTCTTCTTAATGGATGTATCTGTTAACTAACTTCATAGTTCTAGATTCATAAAAGTGTTGGTAATAGCAATAAATACTATCTTGAATACCCTTTCATGATTGATTATAGCAGGATTTGTTAAAATACAGCTCAACTTAAGGAAGTATTGATGCCAATATATAGTTACTTATCCATAGAAACTGATTTTGGCTTACAGTTCAACAGATCTTACCTTATTGGAGTAAATGATTGATAAATCATCATCAGTTGTCTCGGCTGGTTATTATTTCTAGGCTTTTCGACTTAAAAGTATTATAGACACTTTGTTTATTCTTTAAAATGAGGATATTACAGTTTTAACTGTGATACGATAACAAACGAAACACAGTTATAAGGAAAACGTAATGTAATAAAACAGGGCACTCTAATAAAACTACGACTTTAATCTAGAAAACCTGTATATGTAAGACATATCTACTTCAAGCATGCAAAAAGGCTTGCTAATATTTAATTAAATGTTCTACACTTATGCTGAAAATATCATCTTTTGAGATTACTGTTCTTCAATTTGCGACAAATCTAGTACATAAATTACAACGTAAGGTGTGTAGCAGTTTGCAACTAAACTTCTTTAGTAAACCTATTTACTATATTAATAAGCATCCATAGAACAGTCGTTCGTTCAAGTGCATACAAATCCGGTCTCGTAGTTTCTGTAAGTAACGTAGTATTTTTTATAAATGTTTTGTATGAGGCTGTATTATATAGGAAACCTATATGGAGGGTACTAGATATATGTAAGTATCAAGTTTCACATTGCAATAAATGATATTTCCTTACGAGTAGTAATTTGTATAGTTTTATTGGATATAAAAATCTTAGTGCCCAACTCACTTTGAATCCTTCCATAGGATTTACTAGTCAGGCTGACCTTTAAATGGAGAAATAAGCGAAAATAGCGAAATCCAAAGTTAATGTGTTTTAACTGCAAAAGTAAATTTTAAGTGCAATTCTGTTTTGAGAAAATAGTATATTAAGCTATTTTGCTTAAGCCTATCGCTTAACCTTTATAATACTCCCAGTGGAGTAAAATAAATGTGTTTGACTTTTATTTAGTGTTGAAACGTTAAACAATTTAATATTCGTAAATTTTAGTTTGACTGTTGCAGTATGTAACGAGCTCATTATGGCTAATATTTACCTCGTTTTGTTTAGAATTTAATTTGGTGTATCAAACATAAAATGTATTATTTTTTTGGATACGAAAGGCAGCTGTATTTAAACAAATATTTAAAAATGCAGACAGTCGCATCTAATGTAATTTTCGTGGTATCCAGTTGAAACCCAGTCAACACTTTCACGAATTAAATCTATTTCCCACGTGTTGATAGCTTACTTTAGTCACGTATTCTTTAAAAGCCTGCTTAATATTATTTAAAGAAAAAGAACAAAATGTTGGCTTGCAGGCAATGAAATGAGGTGCAAACGAAATCTAATCTATTGTATGATTTTATTTTGGATAAATAAGCTCGTATACTGCATTAAGTTCTTTAAATTAAAAAAAACAGAATCTTTCAAGCAATTATAGGTCTGTGTACTTTTTTATGAAATAAAAGAGAGGGTTTTGTCTAATTTTATTATTGCTGATGCAGGTTGTCATACTTAAGTTTGATTGGTTAAATTCATAAAGCTTCTTTTAAAACTTAAAAAAACGACTTCTTCCTCGGCGAATTTTCCCATGTTTTCCTAAAAGGATGCAGATGCGATTATCGTATTAGTTTATTTTGTCGTGAAGAAAGTTCCAATCGTACATCTAGTGAGAGACCAATTTTTGTCTAGATATTCTGTATAATAATCTACCGCGGGTTTTTCTTTTTATAGGTAATGGATCATACGACCTAGTTCATTTTAAGCAACTGGAGAATTTGTCTTAACTAGGTTAGTACCGACTTTTATTGGAAAATATCTAAATTATTAAACACTGTTAATATGTGTGAAAACTACGTGCTTAGTTATAACGAGCTAACGTCCATCATTTCATTTTTTTTTCTACAACCCATAGCCTGGAAACCAGGCCCCAGAAGCTATAAGCTTGTGCGGGAGGGAGGGGGCGATTATTATTATTACGTAGGCCCTAAGTGCGGCTGCAGCCGACTTACAGATGGAACAGCGCAAATCCCACATTTGTGTCGCAGCTAAGGAAAACTGCAGAAAACCTTAACCAGATCTGCCGGCACCGGGAATCGACCGCGGGCCGCTTGTGTGAAAGTCCAGCACTCTAGATATTACACTAACAAGGCTGTCTTTAAGCGATGGCTAATAAAAGTGCATATTAAATCAAGTTTAAACAACATTGTAGATCTTTATTTTTACAGTAGTTAAAGTTTGAAAACAAATATTACAATAATAAAATCAAGTTTAATAATGAAGTTATTGCAACGTTCGAATATGTAGTTTCTGGTTAATGAGTTTAGAATTCAGTAAGCTGCTAGTTTCCGCAACGTTATTTGGTAGTGTTAGTGATATATTTTGTATATGTGTGATCAATATGTTTTTGCCTTAGCGAGATAAGCCTTTATTTGTGAGTGTTAAGGTAGAATAAAAAAACTACAAGGCGTACTAAGATAAAAGGATTACCGCCACACATATTTATGCGAGTTACTTGTAACTTAGTTTTGTTGAAATTTCTTTTTTGATAACGAACATTTAGAATTGTAGAAGTTCCTGTTGTGAGTAATTTTCTGATACTCTTTAACTGTTCACATATTTTTGTAACCTTTGTAACAGTTGTAACCGATTTATTTTTGAAGTTAATTCAATATACAGAATCCAAATTTAATACTGCTATAAATTCGGCACAGCAAATTGTTCCATTCATAACATAAATCTTAGAAATAAAAGAGAGAATAATCACAATGAATTTATTGTAAACTAATGAGGTATTTTTTCCCAAATTGTAGATTCTTAATTTTTGCTAATAATGAATATCAAACAATTAGGGTGGTTCCTATTTATCTTTTAATTGTTCCTATGTACTATTCCTAATTAGTAAGCCTTTGCGATTAACACTCACGACATCTGAGCGCAATTTGAATCACTAAGACGTCTCTGCCGGAAGATCGGTTAAAGTAAGTATCAGTGATGTATGAGTTTATTTGGTTGAAGGTATTTTAGTAAGTTATAATTAAGCCAAAGTGTGGGATTTTTGTATGTTTAATTAGTTAAATTAGATTACAGAATTATTAATACTATTTTCAAACGAGCTGATGCTCACGACTCAATCACAATTATATTCGAATAAGCCAACCTTTCAATTTACCCATTCCCAAAAAGAATTTTAGTAAGAACTTGTCTCAACTGTACTTTAACTAGCTTAATCGTGGTAAGCAAATGCATGCATCCATTTGCATGACTTTTCAATACAAAACAGTACTATACATCTTCATGGTTATCAAAAATATCATGGATTGATCGGATTATATCAAAACATGAAATAAGAACTTAGTCTACATTAAGTATGTTTATATTAAATAAAAGTGTTCTACAATAAACTATGTAACGTTACGTTTTTTAAAACTAACAAATACTAAAGGAATCCCAGTACGTCCCTGGCAGTTTAGTAAAACTCAATTATGTTAGAACTGCAAATATTATATTAAACTAAATAATGTTTACTTCAAGTACAAAATAGTCACCTCGAAACAGATTCGTAAGCAACATTTTATATTTTAGCAGAATTTTTATTGATGCGAGTGTTTATTTTAAGGCGTTCCCACACTAAACAAATACTTATTTTCCAAGAAATAGAATATTCCAGAATAAAAATTGTTTTTAATTCCGAGCTTATAAGGGCTAAAATCTAATAGTAACTTTAACAAAAATCTCCTTATAGTTAAAACGTATGAAAGTTCGAATTCATAGCTTTAAAACATTCCCTTGTAAACAAAATAACGATAGGATGTCTACGCTACACCTGTGAGTGATATTGAGTTATCCAGAAAGTTCCTTCGAGATTGTTCTAGAATAAATGATGTAAGTGTACCTTATTGGCTGATAAAAAATCCCACTATATTTCTATTGGATTGTTTAAAATTTCGCCCTCCTCAAAAAATCATTTTACCGCGAAATATTGTTTTATTTTAGGACAGTCTACAACAGAATCTCATATAGTAAAGAAGAGTAACATACCACCGAGTGAGGCAGTTGCCTCAAGGTCGTTGGGCCTTGGGTCCCGGACCCTAAGTATTGTTTGGTCGAACGATGGTAGTTTCAGGCCAAGTTCGTGGTTTTATTTTATAGTATTATCGAATAAAGTTAATTCAATGGAGAATTATTCCGAGTTAAAGTTTTAGTTTAAAGTTGTTTAGTTGAATTGGCGTGGAAAAGAAACATTTGAAAAAGTGCGGAACTCTTATTATGTCGTACGGGGGTTGATTGCCGTTGGCACTTCCCAAATATTCAGTTGTATGTTCAATTAAAGAAGAAAGTGCAGAAATTTAAGTGATTAATTTAAAATCGCTTTTAACGAATCCAAATAATTAATTCCGTACGAGTTATCGATTATAATAAAAGTGCAGTTAATATTTGGCGGCTACATTTTAGTTGGTTGAATGATTTTGTTTGATCGAAATACAGTTATTGTAATGAACAATTATATTCATCGAATTTGACTTATCCTGAAGCAAGTTTTTACGGGATTCCGTTTTAGAATAATTTTAAATCGAAAGTTTTAAAACTAATAACTCTCAAAATGATACATTTAAGTGTGGCGTTACCTCTCTTAAAGAAGAATATTTGTAATAAACAATTAATAATTGAACTTATATGGTTGTGCTGGCTATATATTTTTATAAGAAAAGGAGAACGTTATTTAACATTAGTTCCAACAAGAAACAGTTATTGTGAGCTTTAATTCCTTGATTCGAATCCAGTAGCAGCGTTAGTGGTGTGATTTCCAGATTCTTTAAATTTCATCGAGTGGACGAGCTTGGTATGGTGTTTGTTTTGATAGGAAAAGCAATATTGTTTCAATTGCTTTGTAAGGTGAAGTTGGATTGAACTATTTGATTAAGGTGTTGTGACTTAATGGATTTTATTTTGTTAATATTGATGTAAGTTGAACCATTATTTTTTGTATTGATTATTTTTGGCCATTATTTGCATGTTTATTAATTCCCTGTCTTTAAGAATTCTTACGTTGGGTATCGTTTTTATATTTAAAACTATAATGATGTTTTAATTGGAAAATTACGATTTTTTATTTTCATTTATCAATAAAAAACTATAATAAATTTAATTAAACTGAATATTACAAGACCATATATTTATGAAAGTCTTTAAATATTTTATTCAACCTAACTCTGACATAACCGATTATGAGTAATATTTGAATTAAATTTAATAGATCTGATGTCGATTTCTGTTTGCGAGCATCATGTCATTATCTTTAAAAAATTCCTGGACTGTCCTAAACAGATGGCGCTCAACAATATGCATCTTCTTGTGTCTTTAAACCTATAACCCATTTCTTTTATAATTTGTGAGCTGTGGAAACAATACCTGCGACCTGAATTCAAATTTATAGTGTAGATATCACACGCCGAGCAGTGGCGTAACTACGTAAGATTGCGCGCCCCTGCGAGACTTACTTTGCACCCCTCATATATACAACTATACGTAGGTAGCTTTTGTTAAAATAAAATATGCAATAACTAATAGTAATTCATTACATTTTCATTTATTTACTTTTTAACGCAGGAATTTGGCTCGACTTTAGTTTAAATCCGCAACCCGCACATGCTATATAGTATATACCATTCGATGCGTCTCATCGACCCCGACTCAAAGACAATATACTTTAAATGTATTATGATTATTATATCTTACATACAATTAGGTTTACTATTTATCAGAATTGAATCTAAAAAAAGATTTACTAGTCTGTACATTTATAAGTTCGCTCCCCTTTTTAGTTTTCTTGTAATTTTCTTGCTTTCTTGCACCTTGTTTTCTCGTCCTTGTATTAACCTTAATCTCAATAATTAAACAAAGATAATCAACAATTGAACTTCAATTGAGACATCTTGTCGATTTAAATTGCTAAGGCTCACTAATTTTAGATAGAAAACAGGAAAAATAATAAAAAAGGTACTACCCAAGTTATTTGATGTTATTGCATAATATTTAAACAAGAATCTACCAATCGGGAAAATATTATTTTTGGTTTACGTTAAGTATTACTGATACTTAATTTTGAATTCTGGATATTAAATTAAATTTAAAAAAATCGTTTAAACAATACAAACATAGTGATAATTATTGATATTTGAAAACCTACATATATTATTAGCTTCTACATTATAACTTACTTTGGGATCCCATTCTAAATACATTTGCATTAAATTCCTTGTTTAACACATATAAATATATTTTGATCGTTGACAAAGAATGAAAATACAATTAATGTTGTTCAAATAACTTACAGACAAGATGCTGTATCAATAGTTCCGTTTGGTTTTAGCACCTTAGTAATCCTTTATTTCACCTTATCACCTACAGAAAAAAAATCTTAAACTTTCTATATACACACAAACTTACAAACACCAGTTAAAGTTGTAATAGAACATAGAAGTGTTAACTACCAGCAACAAATTGAATTCAGAGCGATTAGAATTAATCTCTAAATCTTCCGGCGTTGCAAGTATTTCCACTGTAATGCTTGGTGACTTCTTGATTATTTAAGAGTTTTGCAAAGTTTGGTTTTTATTATACAGTAATGGAAACCAATATCAAAACAACTCGACCCTTGATATTTTTTACAACGCTTGCTACGGAAACTATGGAACTTAATTTGTTGTAAACAAATACAGAATTTGTAACAAATTCTTATTAAGTGTTGAAGTTCTCAAAACAATATTGTAATTTTTAGCAAATGATAACTTAATAAAGACAAATTATCAAGTCGTTTCACTAGAGCATGTATTTCGTTTCTCTTAATTTAAATAACATTGTTAAAACGACAAACACACGGTAATTTATCATAGGAGTAGTGTTTATTTTCCCAAAGAAATTTAAACGATAAACGGTAACTTCGCTACTTAAAACGAAAATCGATAAAAACGGTAGATAAATTCACGCTACGAGACTGTCGCCTCGCAACTGACGTGAACTAATTCCTGTATTAGGCTAGACCGGACTAAAAGACCCCATGAAGGGAAGAAAGCTTCAATTTTCTTGACACGTGTTTTGTGGGACGTTTCAACCAATTGTATATTAACAGTGACATCATACACTACCAATAATAAATTTAGCTAAATTCTCTCTTCACATTTTAAACTTCGAAGCAACCTAACCTAACCTAACCGAATCTAACCCAACCCATCTCAAAGGAACCAAATCTAACCTAGGTTTAAGTTAGGTCTGTTTATAGTTAGGTGAGGTTAGGTTAGGCTGCAAGTGCATCAAAACATGAATTTTCAGGTAGGGTGGTGGAATTAATATGGAAGGTTATGGCTGCTCTACCAAAAAGCTTTTGGCGATTATTTCGAAAACTACTACCCCCCCAAACACTATTGTTAAGCTCAATGAAACACATCGAACGGTATTATAGGATGTGTGGCTGCGGGTGGCGGACCTAAACTGGAGAACAGTTATATATTTCTCCAAAAATTATCAATCTTTGTCGCTGATCCAACAAGTCAGCACATTTATTTTAAACAAGTTTTAAATTTACGTACATAACTTAGTACAGCACGTTCGACAAACGTGTTTGAGTTATTGTTAGCGTCGTCGTCAAAGCAAACCACTACTTAGTAATTTAATTAATCTTATTTAAACACCTAATATTATTGTAATACAATATCCTCTAATTGTTTTGAGCAATGTATATTCATAATTCTCTTTTATTGTTTTCAAAGAATGTTGTTTTACCTCCAATGTTTGTTTTTAAATTTCTATTCCTAACGAAATAAAATTTCACGAAAGCAGCGCCCTTCGGAGGGTTGCGCCCCCCCGCGTCGCAGGGTCTGCGGGGGCGGTAGTTACGCCACTGACGCCGAGCCAATCTTGAGTTGTACAGTAAGTATTAAATATTTTGTGTTGTACAGATTGCGTAAGATTTATTGAAGTTAAACTGTTTTGTTTTGTTCCGAGAAAAATAACGTTCGTTTCACTGCCACCCAATCGTGGGGCTTTGTTTTTTTTTGTGTTAAAATAACGATCGTTACACTGACGGTCCAACGTGGGTCTTGATTTTTATTTTCATTCAACTATAAAGCACGACGATCTATTATTGAATCAGTGTCAAAATATTTTCGAATATTTGCCGAGTGTTAACTTCAGTGATCTTATTTCTTCATGTTCTAAGATGAGAACTATTTCGGCAAACACATGAAAACTTTTGTACAGACCTAAATACGATAAGGCTATAACCTTCTGAAGATTTTGCGTATACCAAGTGCTCAATGCGTAAATATAAATAGATACCAAGAATGAAACTAAATGACCAAGAAGTTTTGACGCAAATATTACAAATAAATATTGTAAATAGTTGAATGTTAGTACATTCGTTATTTTAACTTCCTTTAATAGAAGCTGCGAGACAAGGAATGTACTTATGAATACCATAACATCACATTGTTTTTTGTAATAAAATCGTTACGACTTCTCATTTCTGATTCATGCTGAAAAGCGACGATATAATCTTACCTTTTTCTTTATATCATACATAAAAATATTAAACGTCGTACACAGATTTCACATAGTTGATAAACGTAGCGTGTTAACAGTGCATATGTGTACAAATTTTAATTATGACCCAGATGAAATATATTCCTTTGCTTCCATGTACACCATAAAATCGTTGGAACAGTATATTAACAGGTTAGGTAATAAAAGTATGTGGTTGTATCTGATGATTCATTTGCAAATAAAACTCTTGTGGTCCTTATTTATGGTAATAAACGTTTATTTTTGTATAATAATGGTCTATATTACAATATGACAATATACATGAACATGTGCTACCGTTAAGCATACAAATATGATGCTAATTTTATTTTTTGTTAGTATAAAGTATCGATTTCGAGGTCTGAGAATATATCGCAGTTTTATTAAAGATACCTTCCATTTTCTTATGAGACCGTAAAAATATCTTGTTATACCGTTAATAAAGTTCTTCGTTTAGACAGAAATAAAACAAATCGATATCAATTTTGAAGTTCCCGTATCCGTGGTTCAATTAACGTGGCACATAATTAAAGCGCTACCTTTGGCAATGGGAAAATAATAATGAAGGGTATAACAATTTCAAAACAGAAATATAGAGGAAACCTAGAATGCTCGCTCTTCTTGTTACTGTGGTTAATTTAGGAGGTTAAAGACGTATTTATCTTAGAGTTACTGCCAGGGGTTAGTTTGTTGATAATAGTTTAGCTGAACTCAAACAGTCGTAACAGTATAATTTCAGTTTCATAGTTTGTTTCGGATTTAGTGCAATATATTTAGTGCTGATGTTCGTGGTGAACCGTGTTATATAAATTTTGTGCCCCGTAAAAGCAACCTCCACACTTATTGTTTTTCAGAACTTTGTCAAAATGTTTGCGTGTTCCCTTGTTTAGGTCTAGTGGTGGTAGTAGGTATTTAATTTATTGTGACAGATAAAGTTTTCTCGTAAACTCTTGACACTGATTTTGGGGTTGAATTTTACACAACTAAAATAAACTTATCTGCCCACAATACGTCAAGAAAAATCTATAATCAAATATGCCTTGCTAATTCTCGAAAATAAGGAAAATACATTAACATAAAGTTAGCAACGTAGTTGCCAATATCTTGTACTTATTTTGGATCGTAGTAAGTCTTGCAAAATACCTTCCCAAGAAGCTAATGTAGTTTCAAAATATAATATGAAAGAAGTACTCGAGGAGTAAAACCTTTTACTGAACATTTCTAAAACTTAAAAAATGATAAGAGTTCTGTATTGTCTAGAGTATAGACATTTCTGATCTTCACCATCAGAATAAATTTATAGGATAGAGGGACAAGAAACTCATGGAAAAGAAAGAACTTCAAGAAAGAGAAGACGTTTTTGTTCGTAATGTCATACTTCTCATCTACTTTCAAATGGATTGTGGTAGGACTGAAAATGATATATCGATGGGGCCAAAATTATACAGTGACATAAGGAAATATTCGAAAAAAATAATTGTGAAGACGGGGAAGTGCTATAGTCACCACACTTAAACGCATCACCCTGTATATCCGATATGTTAAAAAGTGTGGACTTTAAAAACAAAATTGACATGTTTTTTTCAAAAATTTCCTTATGTAAGGTAACAAACTTATTACATTACCATTTTGACAGTTGGATGAAGTGTCAGAATATGGAATAAAAAAGTGTAAGTCGCCATTTAAAAAAATGCCAATGACGTCACCACACTTCATCTCATCACCCTGTATATTCTAATATTATGTCAAAAAGTGCGGACTTAAAAAAAATTGACGTGTCTTTGGATTTTTTCCAAAAATCAATACTTTTGCCTTTTATTGAATTTATTCCATACTTTAGAATCGCACTGTATAAAACAGACGTGAGTGGAAGCGAACAAAAGTGCATAAGTAGTATGAAAGAAAGAGATAAACATAATGTATCTAATATTGTAGTAGGTCAAGACTGTTTGTTTTGCAATTTATTATGATATTAAAATTTTCAAAATATATAGTTTCGGCCTACTACAATATTAGATACATTATATGTATCTCTTTCTTTCATACTAACTATGCACTTTGTTCGCTTCCACTCACGTCTGTTTTATACAGTGCTATTTATTTACCATGCAATATACGTAAATCGTATAATAGTGCGTGCTGTATAATTGGTTGCCTATGTGTGCATAATGCTTTGACACGATTTTTTTCAAATGCAACATAGGGAATTGAACATATTGCAATTTAATTTAATAGCGCTGTACATAATTTCGGCCCCATCGGTATAACAATGGAAGTAATGGATCTAGAACCATAACTACGAAAATAAATAATAAAAAGCACATCTGTAAAAAGCTGTTGTCAGTTTTTCTAGTAAAAAATGTTATCATTTTTTATATCAGTCAAAAGATTAGCACTTAATTTAGTGGTGAAGTCTCCGGTTAATAATGGAAAACATTTCATGATTTTGGGTTGCGTTTGTCCAGCTTTTAGACAGCCGATCTGCTTACTAGGTTTTAAACATAACGCCTACCATTATCCAAGAGTAGTTGGAGTAAATCACTACAAAAGCGACAATGTACATATTTATGTAGATGTAGAGTCGAAGCATAGGCAGTAGAAGCACCAGTTAAACTGCAAAGCTTTGCGCTACTATTACTAACATACAATAATATTTATGTTGAAAATAAAAGCATAATTATATAATATACATATAGTTACGTCTTTTGTAGTAACTGCATTGGGCTTGTAGTAACTTCTCAAACAGTATCACTCCAGATTATTATTAGTAGAAAGAATAGTATTACATCCGATCGAATACGTAGCGTGAAACTAGAGCATCAGAAGCTATCACAGCATTCTAGAAAAACCGTGATACGGGTAGGGTAGATGATCTCGACTATTTTGGATATTATTCAGTATGTGAAAAACTAAAAAAAATAATCCTCTGTATGTCTCAGTAAAGGCAACCCTCAATTGTAGTTGTTTAACGTATCTGTCGCCGAAGAAACGGGATGTAAGGACGTAAAAAGTGTAGCTAGAACTAAATAGGTTGTGTTGTTGCTTAAGAACAGAACACAAATCAAAATAGTGATATGTAAGGCTTGTGATGCCTACTAATGTTTCTAGAAATTCGAAAGAAACATTGAAGAAAAATCGAAGAAAGGCACGCGATTTGTGAGTTTTATATGAATAAGTACAACAGGTAAAATTAGATTTGCTACGCACAGTTTGGATGAATATATCAGTAAAAGCTAATTATGTGCTCTAGATACAGTAGAGAAAGTTTATTCTAAATCTTCATATTAGTAGTTTTTCGTCGTGTACTATGTGGGGGGTAATACCAATTTACTGGCAAAACCATTTTACTGAATATGACTGATTTATGATGAGCCTGCTGAACCCACTCACTCAGAGTAAATGCAATTGCTAGAAATCTAGCGTGCTTACTTTCTTAAATGTCTCATACTAACAATATCTCGCTTGTTCATCGTGCAAACCATCTTTCAACTACTCACTTGGTTATTAGATTAAGCTGACTTTTCTTCGAATCGGCACGTAAAATGCAATCTTTACCATAAATGTAGAGAATTTGGATGTAAGACAGCTTCTTGTAACCTTTTAGTTCCTTACCGAATAAAGAATGTTATCTACCTACTGCACTGCATAAAAGCATTTCTATGTTACGCAGAAATTGTTTTTTTTCCGAATAACACAGGTTTTAGGTTTGTACCTACATCAGGAGGCCCACGAGTCCCACCTCCTCATGCTTTCCGTTTCTGTGATCAGATGCAATTAAATGTTGAAGAACGACTTATAGAAAGCTAACTATCTGCTGTCTGCTTCGTATTCATCTGGTAAAGCATCTTCTTTCTTTTCAGCTTTTCCGGTTTTCCTCTCTCAATTATTTTATCTGCATCCGATTTTGTTAGTGTGCATGTGTATGCAGCATACGTTAGTAGTGGAAAAGCGAGTGGCTAGATATTTTCCTGCAGAGTTTTAGTGGTATCTCTAATTTCTAAATATATGTGAATTTTTCCAAAAACGTCCAAATCAATCTGATTCTTCAATATATTCTTTCCTTAACATTTTCCTTAATAATATGCCTGTTATGTCTTCTGATTTGTTTGACATTGATACCGTACCATCTCCGAATCACAAATTATTATTTATGGTTATAAGTGGTTTGCCAACTACATTGGCACTTTTATTGTCCCGCACTTAATTTTCGTGAAGATCTCCTCTACTGCTGCTGCGAAGAATTTTCTGCTAGTCGGCCCAACAAGGGATTGAATTCGTATCCTCGTTATAAAAAATAAAGTTTGCAATTTATTGGAACCCACAAACAGCTAGTATTACGTTGTTTAAACTTTTAGTATCACGTACAAAAAAAAAGAACAAGAGAAAGAATAATTTTACATCTTAGGGCCGGCGGTGGACGGGTGGTGTCAGTGCATCACTCGTGTTCCAAGGGTCGTGGGTTAGAATTCCACTTGGAATATATTTACATATAGAAACATATTTATTTTTATTTATTTTTGGAATCAGTACATTTTGACATACGGTCAGGGGAAATTATTAAGTGGTTACATAATGAAATTTTCAATAAAAACGAATTTTCTTTATCAAGATAAGTTTCTAGACTAGCTCTGATCTTTATACTAAATCTGATGTAGAATTTTGTGCTGATTACGAATCTGAAAACGATATTCTGATATCTTGAATATGTTTCGAAACATTCGACTTAAATTTAAAAATTAAAGGGAGATAATTTTCGAGCTACGTACGTCTTTAGGATATTCATATCCACTTCTAAAATATATCATGGTCAAATCAATGTTCTAATTATAACTTGATCAATACGGCTTTATGGCAAGGTAATTAGAGTCATGTAATACAGCCTGTGATCGAATTAACTCAAATTGAAGTTCACTATGCTAATGATTTTCAACGGAAAATTATTTTTTTCCCTAAATCTCATTACATATAACTCTTTGAAAAATTCACTTAGTAGTATGCAGAAAAATGTGTTGACTTTAAAAATACGTATGGTGCTAATCTAAGTTGGTTGTCATAACAACGAGACCATAGCAGACAAAGAAAATTCATCTAATTATGATAAAAAAAAATAGAAAACTTTTTATTTAATATTGTTTTGCATGTGACAAATATTTAAAGAGTGACGGGCATTAATCCACTATTTCCGCATATACACACAAACACCTACAAGTAATATTTAACATTTGAGCTTAATATTTGTCTGTAGTCTCTAAGCCATCCTATGATAGCAAATATTAATTAAAGTAATAATTAATGAAATCAAATTAAATGTCACATTCTAAAATGCTTTAAATAAAATTATCAAATGAACATTAGGATGGTTTAAAAATGGTTTTGGTCAAAAAAACGCAAATGTTTACGAATATGTAAAGCTATTTTTATTCATTGTATCGATCATTACAATATCAGGGCATTAATTTACTTTATGATTACTATGATTTTCATCAAACAATCTGTTTTAATTAAAATTTTATATATATGTACGTATTTGAAGAAAGGGCATTCTGTTCCAAAAGTAAAATTCTAACTAAAATCTCATATGCCTTACAACCGCCCTTGCCCTTTTCTTTTAACTAAATTAAAATATAATGATCGTTTTATTTTTCCTAAGGTTGCAATAATACACCAATTATTTTCTAAATCTCATAGTAGACGTTAAAAAGACAATTGTTTTGTCTTAACAAACAAGTGCAAAAAATGGTAAACAACTGTTCGAGTTCATGTTTTCGGATTTTTTTTTAATCCTGGAAGTTGTAGGACTGTTTATCGAGCTAAATTTCACGAGCTATTCACAGTCTTAGCGTTCCAGTATTTCTCGAGGTGAGCATTACTTTAATTAAGTACCAGCTGATGCTCGATTATTCCCAGACTTCGAAATTCATCCCTGTCCAAGCTGACACAAAGACAAGATTGAAACGAATATAAGTATTTGTTCCTGCAGCCGATTTAACTCTCATTAGCGAAATTAATTTTCTAGATATAATAAAATATTTTGTTATTAGCCTATTATTACTTAATTCTGGACACGTTTTTGTTAGTTTTCTTTATTGTTAATTAATTTTTTTTCTTAATATAATTTATTATAATTTTCCGCATACAAAATATTATTGTTAAAACTGTTTAAATAGGACGTAATGTAATAATTCTTTAATCATTATTCATTTTTCGTGTCAATAATAGTCTGTATACGGTTTTGTCAATTTATTTACCTATTCCATCAGTTTCTTTTATTAAAATGACACTTCACTTGGTCGTTATTGCCCTTATCACATGAAATTCGTCTATTTTTCAAGTTTTCAACAATAATAATATTTACAAGAGTTTTTTTAAGAATGGTGGACCCACTAACTGTCGTGAAAGGGTGAGCTCACTATTTGCGCTGCGTCATTCTTCATGATGGAAACTTCAGTGAAGCGAATATTGTAGCGAATGGTAAGAGTGGTCTTTCGTATCAGGACTCCATTTATTAGCTGTAATGGCAGGAATCCATTAGTGAAGTGCATACGTGCCGCCCCTAACATATCGCTTACCTACCTTTGTAATGCATCTCCTTGTACATCGTCGGACAATTGTTATTCTGTAACATAAAAGGACATCACTAACAGGACCATAACCTTACGTTTGTGTATACATATAACATTAACCATGAGACATCACAAAGGAAGCTGAGAGTATAACCTCAATGTATGCGGTCTATAATTGGAAAAAGGTGAATAGTATAGAGAAAATCAACAGAAAGTCAGCGAGGATTGCAAATGTTGGAACATAGGTGTTAGGTTTCTAATTTAAACCGAATCGATGCAATTGAATATATGTGTAAAGCTTAGAGTAATAGATTTTCTGATTTGGATTTTAATTCAATCTGCATTTTAGAATTACAAATTAGTTGACAGAAAAATCTAAATAGATGACCTACAAATAGCTTAAAACTTAAATACATTAAAAATTCAAAACTATTTAACTTCCTAGAGCTAAAGGGACACTTCTCTTTACTAAAGCAAACTAAATGTCAGCGATTGTCGCTCTGAACGGACATAAATATGAAAGAGAATGTCTGCAATTCCTATTCTCAAATCACAATCATCTATAAAAATAGATTGATTCACGTAAACCTCAATTTACTTAAAAGCGTCTGAGAGAATAATACACATTCATTTGGGAATTTGGGGATTATAGGGCTAGCTAAAGATATTTCTCATAATTTCTACACTCCCTATTTTGTATATTATACAAAAGGCTTTTCCTTTAGAGTATAGTTCCTAATGTTACTAGACTAAGTAGCATAACTAAGTAACTGCAAGTTTGCAATCGGGATATTGTTGTAAACATCCAAGTAAAAGTTTTTGTAGCATTCTTAAGGAATCTTTATTAAGTAGAATACCAAGACAGTTAGTAAACAAATAATAAAAATAAAATATAAACAACATAACAACTAAATAATGCTAAATCACCATTAGGTTGAAATAAAATAAAAATAAAATAGTTATTAAAAGTTTCACAAGATTTATTAGGTATTTTATAACTTGACAATTGTTTCGACATGTACTGTCATTATCGAAAGTAAATATTAGAATGATAAAAACACACTGCCAAGGTTAAATACAAGAAATAGGTAACAGACATAAAATTAGATATCTAACACTTGTAATCAGGGAATCACTGAGCCCAATTTGTTCATTCATCAAAGGTACCATGCGTTTATGTTTGTAATATTTCAAAAGCTTTTAAAATATGCAATTTGTGTAAGCTTTTACAAAGGTGTAAGGATTTTATATCGCTTTGAGGAGTCATTGTGTAGTTCTGTTCCATAAGATGTTTTGTGTAATTAATTTTGTTTTCAAACAAGAACCAGAAATAAAAATCTAATTAAGCAAAAAATCTTTTTTAGAAAAAATTTAATAAGCCTTAAAGCAAAACATTATGCAATATCACATGAAAGATAAACAAAAAACAAAATAGCAAAGCGAAATGTTTTATAAACATACAAAATCATATGGGAGAAAGTAAAAAAGAAAAATAGTTAAATAAATGAAGTGATATCTATGTCCATTTTACTGAACCTGTTTGTTAGTTCAGTGCAATATTATTGTGGATCAGAATTACAGTCTTGAAATGCAATTTATTAAAATTATGCAAAAAACAAAAATTTCTGAAAACAAAGATCGTCATTTTAAATTTTGTTTTGTAAAAAAGAATATTAAAAGAAGAAAAATACAAGAAGAAAATTCCAAAATCTACAAATTCAGACGTTTTCTAGTTACTGTTTATAAAGTTGGTACCATTGTGGCTATCAAAAGAACTCAGTTTGGATCAGGTTTAAAGTACAACCTTTGAAGGTTTAAAGTTTAAAAAGACCTATAAGGTAACCAAAGTGAGACTTCAAGAAACCTATAAACTCACCAAGATGAGACGTCGATGGTTGGAAGGGGGAGTTGTGGGAAGTGAAATGATTAGTGTGGGGGCGAAAGTTAAAAGTTAGGGTGCAGTGGGTCAGTAGAGCGGTAGTAGTATGGACGCGTTGGCGGAAGATGATAAAGACGAAAGACACTTACTGCTATTGCTTTACTTCGTTTCTGTTATTTTCGACTTATTTTATTTTTATTATACATTTAATCTCATCTTTGTCTAGTATAAGTAAATCATCGTCCCAAATCAACGTCTTTAATTAATAACAATTGCTACAACCCATTACCTGGCTAACGAGTAACCAGGCTGCATAAGCTAAAGCTTGTCCGGGAGGGAGGGGGCGATTAATATTATTACGTAGGCCCATCGTGGGACTTACAGATGGTGTGGCTCAAATTCCACATTTGTGTTACGGATAAGGAAACACTGCAGAAAAACCTTAACCAGCTTTGCCGGAGTCGAACCCGAGCCGGTCAGGTGAGATTTTTGAAAAATATATAGCGAATAAAACTAAAAGAGACAGAATAAATGAAATGAAAGACATTGGCAACAATTACAGTGTGAATCCATAAACGATAAAATAGGAGAGGGACAGACAAGATGGTGCGGATATGTGTGTCGTATGACGAAAAGAGTACGAAACGCGAATTCCAGGGAATTGCAGCTAATTCATGCAACTAATTCAGGACAGAAAAACTGGTGGGAAAATATAGAACAGGAGGATAATCTCAGCTCCAAATCGCCTGGCACCTAACGGTAAAACGGCAATAGGCTTAAATAAGAAAGTAGTATTAGAATTCTGTTATGCTTTTTAATGCAAAAACGGTCTTTCGTCTTGCGGACCACATTTGGAGAAACACTAAATATGGCGCAGCGATCCAATTCCAAATCTTCCTTAACAATGTGGGTAACATAATTTTAAATTGAAGTATTTCTTCTGAAAAAATTATGCCAGCTTTTGGCTATTCTGAATCACAGTACCTACACAATGGATATTTACCATAAATAATTCATATTTCTCACAATATATATTTAAGAGGTTAAGTGGCAGAGAAGTGCGATGCAGCCTGCACTTCGCTCCTTTAGTACGTAGAATTTACTTGTATTTTTTCTTTCCTTTTGAATAAAGACAGTTATTATAATTATTATTATTATTATGAAATAAATAAATATTAGTAAAAAGTTTCACAGTATTTATCAAAGTATAACCTGAAAAGATTGTTTAGACAGCTAAGCTGTCATTATCAAAGGTAATATAAATATAAACAAACACGTCGCTAAGGTAGATACAAAAGTAGGTAACTAGATAAAAATATAAAGTTAATAATAATCAGAATTAAATATCTAACACTTCCAGTAACGGAGAATTACTGAGCTCAAGTTGTTCATTCATTAAAGGTATATCTCAAAGGCTTCTAAAATGTCTAATTTGCTATTGTTATTACAAAAATGTAGGAATTTAAAATTATTTTGAGGAGTCATTGTGTGATTTTGTTCTAAAAGGTGTTTGGCATAATTAGATTTTTCAGGATGTTTATTTTTGTAATGACGTACGTGTTCTTTATATCTTATGTCAAAATTTCTAAGTGTTTGCACAATATATACTGAACTACAAAAAGAACAATTTAAACGGTAAATGCCCGATTTCAAGATATCATGTGTTCTCTCTTTAGCATTAAATAAAAATGAAAAAGTGTTAGTGTTGGTTTTAAATGTTATTTTATAATTGTTGGTTTTTCTTAGTATATGTGCAATTTTTTCTGATATTTTGCCAAAATATGGTATAGATATGTAATTTGTGTCTTCTGTTTGATTGTCAATGGGATATATTCTTTTGATAGCTAATCTATAATCTTTTTATTTAATTAAAGTGTCAACATGTTCGGATTGTAATGATTTGCATGTGCTAGTTGTTTAATGGTTGATATCTCTTTGTTAAAATCTGGCTTTGTTAGTGGAAAGTTAAAGCTCTGTGTACTAATGATCTGTAGGCTGCTATTTTATGTGCTTTATGGTGACAAGATTCATTTGGTATTGTTATGTCTGTTTGTGTTGGTTTTCTGTATATGAGAAATTTAAATAGATTGTGTGCGTTAATCTTGTTAGTTAAGTCTCGGAAGTTTATAGCCCTGGTTTGTTCTGTTTCTAGTGTAAATTTTATGTTAGGGTGGATATTAATAAGAATTAAAAATTCATTGATAACCTCAAAAGAACTGTCAAAACAAGCTAAAATGTCATCAACATAACGAAACCAGAAGATAATGTGTTTAGAGAGGTTTAATTCAAATATTCGATCTTCGAACTTGTCCATAAATATGTTAGCTAATAGAGGACTTAGAGAATTACCCATAAGTAAACCATCTATTTGTAAATAAATTATGTTATTAAAAGTGAAATAATTTTGACTTATACAAAGGTCAAATAATTAAATTAACTCTAACCTTTTAACTAATTCTATATTACTATTAATCAAGAAACTATCTAATAAAAGAATACATTCTTGTGGGGGTATTCTGGAGAACATGTTACAATTATCAAAACTAACCAGTTTTGAATGTGGTGGAAGATGTATGTTTTGTAGCTTATCTACTAATTCTAATGAATTTCTAACAGAGTATTTCGATTTGTATCGTGTTAAAAATCTGGTTCAGTTTTTTGGATAAAATGTGATTAAGTGCATTGCTGTATGATACAACTGGTCTTATAGGCATATTCTGCTTATGTGTTCTGACGAGTCCATATAGTTTAGGTGGTTGTGGGTTTTTATTTATGATTTGTTGCTTTTCTAATTCTGAAAAGCAGATATTGCAGTTTTCTAAATCTTGTTTTATTTCTTTTTGGAATTTTGTCGTTGGGTTTTTGTTTAAAGTTTCTAAATTTTCTTTATTAATAAATTCATTAACTTTTTGTACGTAAATATCTTTCGAAAGAATTACCATTTGATTTACACATTCATACGCTATTTATAAACTAAAAAGAAAACAGGGCTATAAACTTCCTAGACTTAACTATCAAGATTAACGCACACAATCTATTTGAATTTTCCATATACGGAAAACCAACACAAACGGACAACAATACCAAATGAATCTTGTCACCATAAAGCACATAAAATAGCAGCCTACAGATCATTAGTAATCAGAGCTTTGACTATTGCACTAACAAAGCCAGATTTTAGCAAAGAGATACCAACCATTAAACAACTAGCACATGCAAATCATTACAATCCGAACATGATTGACACTTTAATTAAACAAAAAGATTATAGATTAGCTATCAAAAGAATATATCCCATTGACAATCAAACAGAAGACACAAATTACATATCTATACCATATTTTGGCAAAATATCAGAAAAAATTGCACATATACTAAGAAAAACCAACAATTATAAAATAACATTTAAAACCAACACTAACACTTTTTCATTTTTATTTAATGCTAAAGACAGAACACATGATATCATGAAATCGGGCATTTACCGTTTAAATTGTTCTTTTTGTAGTTCGTTATATATTGGGCAAACACTTAGAAATTTTGACATAATATATAAAGAACACGTACGTCATTACAAAAATAAACATCCTGAAAAATCTAATTATGCCAAACACCTTTTAGAACAAAATCACACAATGACTCCTCAAAATAATATTAAATTCCTACATTTTTGTAATAACAAACGCAAATTAGACATTTTAGAAGCCTTTGAGATATACAAACACAAACTCAGGGTTCCTTTAACGAATGAACAACTTGAGCTCAGTAATTCTCCGTTACTGGAAGTGTTAGATATTTAATTCTGATTATTATTAATTTTATCTTTTTATCTGGTTACCTATTTTTGTATCTACCTTAGCGACGTGTTTGTTTATATTTACATTACCTTTGATAATGACAGCTTAGCTGTCGAAACAATATTGTCAGGTTATATTTTAATAAATACTGTGAAGCTTTTTACTAAACTTTATTTATTTCATGATTAAGGAGTTCCACAAAGTAAGGCTGGAAACAATAAACAAGATTATTATTATTATTAAGAAGATAAAAAATTGTCCAAGCTATTTTTTCTAGATCGCTTTTGTTGAAATTGTTGAATAATATTGAAACTAAAATATTAAAATTTGTAAAGTTTGATAATTAAATGAATTTATAATGGCTACTTCAAGTTTTGAGAAAAAATTTCAATGTATTGCTTCTATTGTTGATACTGAAGTCCAACAAAAATGTATTTCAATCCTAAATTAAACAAAATCCTTGTTTAAAACAATTAATCAAAAAATTATTAATCAAAGTCGAGTACAATAAATAAATAATTTCAATACCGAAAGGAAAAATAAAATTGAATCAATTAAAAAAGCGTTTTTTGAAAATGATAGCATCAGACAAAAATCAGCTATAAAAAAGCAGTTAATAAAATTAAACCGCCAAAAATATTTACGGAGACAATTTGTTCATTTGTCTATTAAAAGGGAATTGGGTATTATCTAAGGATCTTAAAAATAACCTCGTGAGAATAGTTCGTGCATAACGAATGCCTTAATATTTAAAAGGAAATAAGAAAATTAAAGGTTAAGCAGTTCCTCTGAGCAAAAATAATAGCCGATTTAAAAAGTCAATTGCCTATTTCCGTTTCCCTAAGATAATGCTTAAATGACCTCGTAACCAAATGACATTAACAGAACGTTTTCTCGCCTTTTGCGATGAGGCTTGAAACTTATTGGGGTTGAAGTTGGTAGTAGGAGCAGCCGCGAGCGTTTTATAATACGCCCGTTGTCGCGTAATTATCCTGTACAACTCGCAACTTTACAAGTTTTAATAAATAGTCCATGTAAGTTTAGAATTTTTAATAGGCGACTTTTGCGTGCTTCAGAATTTTATGCCACAAAATGGAATATAAATTTGTAATGTCTATTTTTGGAATTATCTCTCTAACTGCATCTCTCATGTTGACGAGAATTAACAAACTTTAATCCTCGCTAGAAAATAACGAACTGTCAATCTCCACTGTTTTAGGATTTATAGATTGGTATTTCGAACAATAAACGTACAAAAAGGTAATACAAAAGGATTAATAATTAACATCGTTGCAGTCAAAAACACGTCACGAATCTGCATACATTTTCAGGTTTCCAATTTCCTGCGTATAGTGGCGTGTATGAGTTTTAGGGATATTTAGATGTAAAGGCTGGTAATTCCGGGCAGCGTGTGTTTCTCATTTCCGGCCAGTTATACTTTACCGATCCGACTTCCGGTTTCTCGATTTTCATTCGCTCTAAGTTCCATTCTAGACACGTTTCGCATTATTGCAAGCATTAGAGTATTAAAATTCTGGGATAATACTAGGATAATCGCTAAATGAAGTAGTTTAAGTATGGGCATTTGTATTCGAATACCATGTGTAGCTTACCATCTCAATTTGTCATCTTAAGAAGAAATTTATTTAAAATTACACGGGCTTTAAAAAGACATTTTCACAATCAGGTAATTCAGGACCGGAACCACCGGTGTTCGCGCAGTAACGACGCTAGAATTTTCATTCTGAGAGAGTGGAGGTGGGGCAAAATATTATTTAGGTGGAGTGGGTGTAACCTGTACACAAACAAACTAATTTTTAAGATTTAGCGAACTATTTTCCGTATAACATACATATTGTCGTGATATTTTGAAATACAAAATAAGTAATTCACCCACTTAGTAGTTTTAAGTAAGCTTATATGAGAAATTTCAAAACGACACGTTAGATTAGTTGCATAACCTCACTGTCTAAATTATAATTTTGAGAAATTTACCTTTTAAAAACCTAGAAAATGGTTAAATTAACATAGCACACTAGGCTAACGTTAATGTAAGATCTAACCTAAAACAGACAAGGTGTGTTGTAATAGGGAGGTATACAAGTATTTACTACCGTACCTGAGCATTTAATTAGAAAGAATGTGTTTCCATGTTAACGAAATTATTCATTGGCTAAAGTTTCTTCTATTTCAAAATTTTGCAGCTCTTGGTTAAATATAATCTTGGTGGAGGGTTGTAAAGCTGCTTCGTTACTACAAAATTGATACTATCTTAAATATAGGGGGGCTGCTTTTTATAAATGATATCTATTAAACCACATAATTATCTTGCAGGGCCGGCGGTAGACGAATGGTGTCAGTGCATCACTCGTGTTTCAAGGGTCGTGGGTTCGAATCCCACTTGGGGCGACGGGATTTTTTTAATTGGAAAATTCCGCCACCTCAACTATGGGTGTGTGCATGCGTGTTGCATGTTAGGTGGGGGACAGATGACCTTAGCAGTTGGTTCCCCCGTAGTGTAAGTGTGAAATAAAAAAAACTATGTTGCGATTATGCACGGTATATTAACATAATGTAATACTAAGTGTCATATACCATTAAATAAGGAATTTGATAATCTATAACTTTATCTAATTAGTCTTAGAATTAATTAAAATTTATAAACAATAATTTGGTTATGTTATAAATCAAATGTCAGTGATCTTTTGTTTTAATGAAAATTAAGTGTAGAGTTCAATGGTTTACTAGAAAAGTTTAAAAACTCTGCCATTTTTTGTAACAAAATCTCTTTCAATTTACATCTTTAGAGAAGTGAAATTAGATTGAAGAACAATAAAATACTTTTAAGGTTATGTTTTGAATTAAATAACATGCAAACGAAACATGTCAAAATTTTTAGGGTATTGTATTTGTGAAACGTCAAAGTGTTCAAAGTTTTAAGGAAGATCCAAGTGATTTATTCTTTATATAATAAGTGCTTCGATTTATTTTAGTTATTTTTATTTCATAATAAAAATATAATTATCAAATTTTCTTTATGACTGGATTTGATACATTGAAGTGAACTCTAATTATAAGATTAATTGAGTTACCACGATTAGACAAACAATTGGATTTGGAATTCAACTTGTTAAACCCATTTTTATGGAAATATTTGAAAGAGCTCAATGACATACTTTCATGTCATTGTTCGTCCAAATGTGTTACAATACAGTTGGCAAGCTGGTGGTGCAAGAAATTTAAATATTTTTAAATTTGAGTTTCTCAACAGCAGTTATAGTTACTTATAGTAAGTAAGTAATATGTTGATGCCAGAGGTATTAATCCCCAAATAAAGAGAATTAGACTATTTTGGGATTAATATTAAATAGAGTTTTGGTATCCAAGTTTAAATTTTCTTTTTATTTCTTTATTTTGCTCTGTTAAATTTATTAAATAAATTTGTGTTGTATTGATGAAAAACTGATTTATCTTTGTTAAATATTACTGTGTTCCTAGAGTTATATATTCATTTAGTGTCCTATTGAAGCCTGAGAGTCTCAATTTGTGGAGAGTTAGATTTTTCACAACAATTTTATTTAACCAGGGAAATTATTTAAATTAAGGTTAGATATGTGTTGATACAATCCCATATTACGTATAACATTTTGTTTGTCTGTCTGCGTCCCCCCCAAATATTATAACATTATATTAGCGAGAACGTGGAATTATTTTTTGAACAATTAATTGATACCTTCAACAGTAATTTAAAATGAAATAATAATAAATAAATAATAGTAAAAGCCATTTCCATCAAACTTTCATATTGGTTGTGTACTGCTGTGGTAAGATCTACGGTTCACTGGAGTGGTGGCCTAAAGCACAAGGCAGGCCAAGCTGTAGCTATGTAAACTCCAAAGACTTGCCTATCGTGCATCACAGGAATCTTGAAAAGCACTCCAACTAGCATTGTTATACCTTCTCCGCTTCATATCTCAAAAACGATTTATTGTACGAAAAAAAGTACAGAACCCTTTTTGTAGAGAATAGTCAGATATACAATCTTCATAAGAACCTCAATCGACGTTCGAACCATAGGAAGCGAAATATTTGCGAGAAACCATTTTTCGTTACCTTTCACCATGAATATTTCAAATCACCGACACGATATGGATGTAGACGTTTGACACATTATTTAAAATGTCAAAACTAAGGTATATACAAAAATCCAGCTTGATTAGATTTATTTGCCAGATTGGCCATTTTTATACCTAAAATTACTGGGTTGTAGACATTATTATCAAGGCAGATGACACGGATGCGGTATACAGACTGAAGTATAATGGAAACTGGCAAAGCAGCTGTCTATAGGCATGCCAGAATAACGAGTACCGTCACAAATTCAAAACCTTAATAAACCCTACAATATCCAGAAATGAAGGGCCGATACAGAGATGCTGACAGTGTGGTAAAATAGTCCGGTACACAATGAATCAAAAATTGACATGGGTATCTTCCTGTTTTAAAGTATATGCATCTCTAGGTAAATATGACACGGTATTCCAAGCAGAGGCTCCTGATATTGCAGTGAATCAGAAAATGACGCCGTGTATATCAAGCAAACCAGCGGTCAGCAGTTCCATCAACGATGAGAAAGATCTAAATTAGACTGGAAAATACTTCATGAGGGATAGATAACAAGGTGACCACACGAGAAGGGCAATCGGCGATTAGAAGCGGTACAATATAAAATAAATGTATTAAGCGGAAATAAATAATAAATAATTGCTCGTTTAAAATAAATAATCTCGTAGTGTTTAAGTTCGTTTAGTGATTAGTGTTCTTGTGTTTTAGTTAGTGTAGACGTTAGTTATTGTAAATATTGTTCTGTTTTAAACAATTCACATTAAATCTGAGTTTCAATTAACGGATCGTTTAACGGATCAATTAACGCTTGTTTGCAGGGGACTATAAGAAATAACTATTAGCACAGTAATATTCTTGTTCCGGCAACCAGTCAGGCTGCCATAAAAGCCCTGATGCGCTACCGGACTAACTCGAAATTAGTCTGGAATTGTTTTTAAATTCCTATAACCCCTATAACTGATCAAAAGTTACATTTACGGCCCTGAACCAATATTTGTAAAACCATAGCTCGCAGCTGGTTAGAGGGTTGGATAAACAGACAACCCCAAAATTACTGGAACTTTTCCTAGATGCTGCACAAGGATTCGACAAGGTGTGGCAAAGGCCCCATAAATAAGAAGGAGCAAATACTACCAAAACAATATGTGCAACTTCTAGAATCGCATATAACAGATAGATTCTTCAGAGCAAAAAGGAAGAAGAATACGCGGAATAAAACAGATCAAAGCAGGACTACCACAAGGTAGTATGCTTAGGCCTGTCTTGTACATCTTCTTTACTTACGATATCCCAGAAATAGACAGTGTGAAAACTTATTGCTGATTACACTGCCTTACTAGCAGTAGGAGTAAATGTGAGAGAAGTTATTCAAGAGTTACAACGTGCCACTGAATTTGTGTTGTGTGTGTGTTGTAAATTTAGCGAAGGGCCCAAACAGTGGAGAATAAAGATTGAGGAATTAGAATCGGTAAATATAAGTTTCACAAATAAAAATATCGTATATACCGTATGGAAACATAGTTAAGTACTGTGTGGGGATGAATATAGTAATACTCTAGAGCTGTGTCAAACCAACTAATATAGATCTCATTTAAAAATCCCAAAATAAGGTAAACATCATGAAATATTGTATCCAAAAGCACGAAGTTAGACTTCACATGCGATCGTCAGAACAGAGCATCGAAAGAAGGTTAAAGAGGACAAAATCCTCGGATCGAGTGTAACAATATTAAGTGATAGTGTTTTAAAAGTAGAGCACAGTGTAAAGTTCAAGGTAGCACAAAATAAAACAGAAGAAAAAATGATAGCTATAACAGTTAGAACCTTAGAGACACCAATGGGTGATATCGTAGATTTAAGCTTTTTCAATAGAACATTTGGGTTATAACACAATTGATAATTGATCATATTCGAAAAGATAGAATAGGTTTATTAACAGCAATAAAAGAATTTTGAGCCTGGTCTAGCCTTCGTCACAGGTCTAAAAATCTGATATCTGAAAAACATCAAAAAGGTATTTATTAAGACTAGTGTAACTGTATTGTATCGATATTAGAACATTACCAAAGTCCCGTCTAAGAATCTAAGATCTCATGTGAACTCTCAACTTAAGTTTATTGAATTTTATACAAAATTTCTAAATCGAGACACGTTGACGACCACAATAGACTGCACATGCCAAAAAGAAGGTGGAATAGTTGTTTGAAAACAATCAAAAGTAATCATTAAAATTTACACTATCTTTTCCTTAAAATATTTCCTTCTTTATTTTCCATAACAGTTTCTGGATTTTTAAGAACAGATGAATTCAGAATAAATCTTTTAGATTAGAGCACATTTCTTAATGCAAAATTCTTTATTTTAGATAAATTAATCACTAGTAATCCCTATTTGACCACTTGAATCATTGCCCCTTCTGTTATTAATTTGTGAAAAGAGTTCAGTTTGCTTTTCCCTTGTTAAAAGTTTATTGTTCTTTGAAGTACTTTCGTTTACAAAATGTAAGATAATGTTTAAAAAACAAAAATACAGAGATTTACAGTTAAAAGGATATCAAAGGATACAAAAAGGAGTGGTTCAAAAATAGTGTCATATTTTTAAATTGTCGGTGCCTAGCAACTAAATACAAAGCAAGCAAATATTATTTGTAGTGCATTAAGAAGTTTTATTTGTAGCTGTAGCTCGTAGCTGCTTAGAAGGAGCTAGTTTTTATTCTTGTTTATGTAATCGCATGGCCAAACAAATAATAGTAAAATTTATTTATTTATCTTAAGAAGTAGTTTTTTAATAAAAAGATTAGAATTTACTTTAAGTTAATAAATTTAATGCAAGTCTAAGCAAAGCAAATCAAAGCTTGAACTTGTAATTACGAGTTTTTTTTAAATTATTCTAAAAAATCTGTAACAAGAATATTTCTGTTTTAAACTATTAAGGGAAAATAGCCTTTCTAAGCTGATTTTAATTAGACTAAGAATTAGCCATTACTTTAATTTTTGATATATTTCTTATTCACTAACATTTATTACTTAAATGTTAAAAATAAAAACTGAACCACTAAAAATATAATATTTTAAAGAAATATATAAATTTATAATATAAATAATATAAAATAAATACAAATTTTGTGTATTCTTTTTTCTTGATTCAGATCTAATGATCACGGAAGTGATTTTTTGCTCACTTCTGGATTAAGAGGCCATAATTCACAATTTAAGGAAATTATTTAAGGCTATTCAGTGGCGCCCGAAAACACAGCCAACTGAAATTATTGTGCCTGTGAACTCTTAAAATCTACCACTTCATATCAATTGATTTAGATTGATAATAATAATTTATTCTTTTTGGTCAAATTCCATCCTGGCCGAGAGTTAAGCATTTTTAGATATTTTTGGTAAAGCGGACTTTCTTGAACTTCAAGATATCTCTAGAACATATTAATTGGGTTAAGATATTAAGTCTACAGTATTTAGAAATCTAACATAAAGTAAAACCAACTTTCCTTCCTTCTCAAGACTAACTATTTTATATTGTTATTCAAGTTCTCAGACTTTTAATTTTTGTTACATCAAAATTAAAAACTTCCTTTATTAAGAATTCTTCGCTCAATTGCACTCTTGTTATAAAAGTAAAATATTATCGTAAATTGGGTATTAAAAACGAAAAACTAAAATATAATTAGATCCTGAATAAAAGTTCCTAATATCAACTAAAAGTGGCATAATTTAAATTCATTTGTTGATCACATACACATAGTAAAGAGAGAGCGTGAGAAGTCTTTAATAATAACATCGCCTATATACGAAGAGTGCTTTGAATTCGAAGCTACAAAGGCTGTCTAAAATTTTGGCTGCCAACACTAATAGCTAGGGACGCGTTTCACGCCACGTATCATCCCTATACCCTAAGATCAAAGACCTAGCAATGAGGTTTAATCTCTACAAAGCTCCCTGTGTTAGTACGGAGAGTAACCTATTTAAATTATAATGATATTAAGACTACATGTTTGAGAAATTCATAATCAATGTTGAGGTATTAAAGGGTAAATGCTTGTGCATTTCTCTATTTCAGATCAAGAGGAAAATTTAATAAGTTTTTGTGTTTAAATATTTATATTGTGAGCTAGGTTTTAGACTGTAGATGAAAATTGTAAAGCCTTTGTTCTAAGGTGTAATAACGGAAACAAACACAAATAAAAGTAAAAGGTTAGAAAATGTTTACAAACCTGAGCTGTAGTTTCTCCGTAAATTCTTGAAGTTGTCAGAAATTCCTGCGAAAAATTATCAGTGCAATAATAACTTATAAATGTTTTGTCCCATCTAATTTGCACTAAATAGGGTTAGATTTAGAAAATAATAATATAGCATAATATAAAGAATAATAACCATTTAAGACAATCTAATTATTAATATTTACAATCTGTAGTATAATGTGAAATATATATGCACCGAAAGAAATACAGTAGAATCGGCCCAGCTGACCTAGCGGTGAAGATATCCGTCGCATTACTCTTAGTATATTGACGCTTACAGGGCAAATCTTTCCGAACCGACATGAGACCGAGTCTGAACTCAGGGAAAACTATTCAGTTATGGGATCGATCTCATGGGGCCATATGACATAAGGTGTTGGAGACCGTAATAAAAAAAAACTCGCCGAGCAGCTCGTTACGCAAAGTAAGAATATTACGATTGGGCATTGAAATACGTGTTTTTGATACTCTTTTTCCTATTACGCATTAATTTACTTTTATTTGTTATTAGACATATAAATATTTTGTTCATAAAAAATTGAAAATAACACTGATAGGTTCAATAAACATTTGATTTTTTTACATTTATTAAATGAATAATTAATACAATTACAATTTTACAACTAAAAATGTTACTAAAAACTATTGAACACAAAGTTGAACTTTTTGGAGTTTTTGGGCAAAACAGTGTCGCAAAATTGACTTTGTAACGCATAATAGGAAAAAAACTGATATAGAGGAATATGGGTTCCAAGTACCCATTTACACCCCCACAACCTGAGCTACTAAGAAACCCCTTTCAAGGGGTTAAGAAACACACCTAATATGAAAGATATTTATAATATTACACTCGTTGTAAACTCTAAGGTGACAACTGGACCACCTAGTCTTAAAAAGGGATATTGTTCAGTGTGCTCGATACATACGAACAATGTATATTCGAAAAAATTCTGCAACAGACGCCGAATATGCATTCACTGTGCACAAACAGGCCACACTAATAACAACTGTCAAACGCATCAAGAAGTCTCAAAAAAATGTGTCTTACGCGCAGCGAAACTCCCAGCAAATTACAAAGACTGCAAAGTTTACAAAGAAGTACAGGTCAGGAAGTTTCCACGACTGCGACAAAATATGACATGAAAGACCAAAATGAACGGTTTTCTCCTAAATGTCCAACAATGCTAGGAAAAAGATATGCTCAAACAATGAGTGGACCTAGCGATGGAAACGAGAATAACAGGTAACATAAATCTTCAAGTAAAATGGATAGACTTGTCTTCGATCTTCTTGATAAAATGTGAGACATGATAAAACTCGTAATGAAATTGTTATAAAAAACGATTAATGGCACAACCGTATACATTGTTCACGGGAATGTCAACGAGTTGGCAAGGTACCACCTTGAGTTATAAAGTAACTTTATCAAATATTCATTTACTGCATGGAGTTATCGCAAATCTCATACTGTCTACCATACCACGCATCCCTCTGGTCGGACACACTCTTGGAGAATTTACTATAAATAATGAAGAGCTCGATAAAATACCATCTTAACAATAAGCATCAAATATTTCACATTCAATCAACAAGTGTAGTTGTTGAATTGGAAAGATAAATTATTGTGTCTGCGATATACTTCGTCCCTGAATAAGAGAGGAGCAGTTTACTGAATTCTTCACCACCCTCAACAATAGATCGGCAATGTTGTTCCAGGCTATCTCAACGAAAGGCTGAGAATTGGTTAAATCTATGAACAGGAACAACTATAACCACTTACCAACTGCGAAGCCAACATATTGGGCTACAGACTTATTTATCAACAAAATTCCAGATCTAATCGACTTTTTTCCAAACGCAATAGCAGCGCAAAACTTGGATCTATTCCCCGACGCTGTTGTAAATCAGCAAGCAGAAATTGCCATAATTTCAAATAAGAGGACCAACTAGAGACCATTCAAACAGACAGAAGAGGTTGACTAACCAGCCATTAGAAGCAGTAGACGACATTGATCCGTAGAGAATTATTTAACATGCACTATACATAATGTTGCCTAACAATCATATTCCACAACAAGAACATTAGAAGAATATGTATGAGAATCAGAGCACCGCAGGAGAAACCGAGATTTAATAGGATGAAAGAAATGTAAAAGAGCTACTTCGCAATAACAAACCAAGCTATCCAGAAATAGTTAAGTATAAGTCACTGATAATTTCCTACGAAAAGTTACAATGAAGCTCAAAAACAAGGCAACGAAAACATTTCCTCCCATTAGGAAGACAGACTAAAGTTGGGTTAGATATGACAACGATAAAGCAGAAACATTTGTGGAACACTTGGAAAAGGTGTCCCAGCCCTATCCACCAGAAATACCCCCGGAAATAGTCGAGGAAATACGAGCTTATCTTAATAAACCACACCAAATGTCGTTACCAATCAAACCGTTATCGTTAACTGTTAAAACATCGGAGATTAAAAACATCATTGAATTGACATCAAAAACATCAAACGTCATTGATATTTATACACATAATGGACACTTCGTTCATCTCCTGATAATAATAATAATCATCATAATAATTACTACTAGCCATTGCTTGGCCAACCAGGCCATAGAACCTTGAAACTTGCAGGAGGGAGGGGCGATTAGTATTATTACGCAGGCCCATCGTGCGGCTACAGCCGACTTACAGGTGGTATAGCACCAATTAGTCTTTTGGCGATTCCAGGTTCCGATTGAGCCAATCACCATCTCACAAAAATCATAAATAGTACCCTTAGAGCAAGAAATACCGTTCCTCTGATGTTTTGGAAATATATAGAAGTAACAGTGGTATCAGAGCCTAAAATCTAGACATAAGCTAAAATCAAACATATACTTGTACTTTACAGGAGAGAGTGACATCATTAAGAACGATACAGAACGGTGTGTCTCAAGGGAGTATTCTTGGTTCAGTGCTCTATCAGATGAATAATGCCGACAACAATATTAACATTGCCAGACAACCATTGCCACATTCACCGATGCTGTAGCACTATTAGCGACTAAGTAGTGACGGCCCTAACACCTTAAAGAGGATATAGCTGTTGCTCGAGAGGCTGCCATTCCTTCTTGGGCTGTGACGCAATATCGTTTCTTGCATCAAAGGGCAAACGATCGATGTGAAAAACGTAGACTAATAATATCACGGCAGTGTGCGACGTGCCTGTTGGCGATGTCCTCCGAGCACTTGAATGCTACGTGTACGGCTAAGAGTGTTAACTGTACTGAACTTGCCGATCATGTCAGGAAATGTTCGCGACAGAAAGCAAACGTCAATTAGATCGATTCCACCTACTCGAGCTATCCTGCACAAGCATGCTTTAAGAGCAGCATATCAGGTTGGCCAGATTTGGGATCGAGCAGAGCAGTCAGATCTTCCCCTGTTAACTGGGGATAGATTCAATTCGGTAATCGGTAGCTACCTGTGTAGTCTAAAAAAACACACGATTGGGAGGTGCGGATGCAACTCCCAGTATGATACAATGAACTTGCAGGAGAAACCCACTGCCATACGTACACTTGCATGCAAGAAATGTAAAGGATACTGCAGCAATATGAGGTAACTAAACAGATTCAAAGTATCCTACTAGTTTGCAGTGCAAGATACCAAGACACATTTTAAAGAAGCAAGGTTCTGGAAAGAAGCAAAGCCCTGCAGAATATCAAGATCCTGGAGAAAATCTCCATGAAGATATTGCCTGATATAAATCCTTGCAATTTGATTCCGCTACAAGAAGTATTTGTATATCGTTTCATTTTGTTAATTAATGAAATACGAAAGAAGCTTCTACTGTGTCAATGTTAGTATTATATAATATTTGTTGTACATATAAAAACCGGGTGTTCCAAAATCCTCTTTAGACGCAATATCTCCGTTATTTGAAAAGATAAAAAAAATCAACCAAAAACTATTGTGAATGACTCAAAATGGTCATTCAGAAAACATCCTTAAACGCTGATTGCATAGCAACGTTTAAGAGATTATGCCAAGTTGATTAATCTTTCAAATTGCTCCTTCAAATTACTTGAAGCCTATGTAGACTCCACAAGAGGGCATTTTGAACATTGGCTTTAAATTTAAGATAAGATAAGATAAAGATAGATCGTACGATATATAACAAATATGCAACATATATAACACCTAAATGCACATTAAATAATTAAGTACGGCATGCTAATGTATATAGAATAAAGTGAAAAATACATTACAGTGAAAAAAAAAAACAGAGAATGCAATATGAACAATTAATCAACTTGGCACGATCTCTTAAACATTGTTATGCAACCAGCGTTTAAGGAGGTTTTCTGAAGGACCATTTTGAGTCATCTACAACAGTTTTTGGTTGATTTCTTTATCTTTTCAAATAAGGGAGATATTGTGTGTAAAGAGCATTTTGGGACACCCGGTATATCACTAAGGGTCTAAGGGCGTGCGTCATTTTCTAAATATGTAGGGCATTCTTAAAGCCCCTACAGTTATCAGGGAGCGAAAATGCTCAGAGACGATACTCAACTCAATTGCATCCAAAATGCGCACCCTCCTTCATTAGGGCCAGAAATTTAAATACGCTGGATTCCATTGGTCTCTTCACATTTGAATTATGTAAAACAACCTTTATAATAATTTAATTTGTGCATAAATTTTGAATTTTAGGCTTCTATGCAGCAGTTTGGAAAATTGGTCTAAAATCCTAAACCTAAGAGACGAAATGTAAGGTGCTGTGAGCCAAATCCTTCCCACAGTCCTGGAATATAACTGTGCAGTGCTTCCCCGACTACCCTGTTTTCTTTTAACTATTCAAAAACTTGACCACTACTTGATGTACGATAAACCAATTTTTGCGGATGGGAATGCACTTGTGAAGCATTCAGAAACATTCCAAAAATTCTTAACTCATGCTTAATAGAAATGCAATAGCGCTGGGCATGTTTAAATTGAATGACAAAATATGAACAAAGGTTTCAGAAACTGCACTGAAAAAAGTATATAATAACACGTTTGAGTAACAATAATTTTTAATAATCAATTTGAGTTTATCGAACGAGGCGAAGTCGAGTCGACCGAACAACAAGAGGGATGCGCAAAACAGAGATCACCCAGGTTTACAAATACAAGTGTCATACATACTGAAGTTTTAATTATTGATCAAGATGGCCAATTACAGTGAAGTATTTCATTGCAAAATAAATTTAGTTTTTAAATATCAATCTAACATTTTCAAAAATTAGTGTAAATTTGATGGGACATAACTACATTTCTAAGAACAATCTATATTAATATTATTTTTAACATTTGTCCAGGTAAAATTTTTTAAAGCAGAGGATTACAGACGTTTATTCTGTGGTAATAATAATTGTTATTTTAGAAACGGAAAGTTATTGATCAATCCTCTTTCAAGGTTCTTAAAACTCACCATTATCTTATACTCTTCTTTTTATCCTATTGCTTCAAAATCAATTTTCATTTTCTATTTTGCATGCAACACATAAAGCTGATTCAAACTGACGCGAGTATTTTATTACATGCGATTTTGATGCATGCAACGATTTACATGATGTTGTCGTGCACGTAATATGCAATTTTGCATTTTATTTCTACGCAGTATTACAAGACAATTCTTGTAACTGTATGACTTCTAGGTCTTTCCTACATGTCAGTGTTTTATAATTTACACATAAACATAATATTGTTTCATTACCAAAAAATGCAAACTAAGAAAGATTCAGAATCCAAAAGTGTGAAATTATTGTGTGCTGTAATCTGTTGCACTACTGCATTATGGAAATTGCCTTAAGTTTTCACTCATTGCTCTATCAAAATACTCATGGGGGTTCACTTTTTTTAGTTATCTTTAATTAAAAGAGGAAATGACGTTATTGGAAGAATATTGCCCAACGGCTATAGAAAATTGCACTATGATACTAGATGCAAAAATTGTGTTGTGTCTCAAGGGCAGAAAGTTAGCATTTACAGCCTGCAGTTGTTTGACGCTCGAGAGAAGCGAGGGCATAAGGCAACTAAGGGCTGCAAATGCTTTTTGGTCCAAGTGACATACAAAAAGTTTTGCCTACCTTCTATTATATTTTAAAAAGGAACTATAAAGTTTAAACAGTAAGGTGATTTACCTTAAATTAAATTAAACTTATGTTAGAGGGAGTTTATCAATCTTTTTTTTTTATTAAATTAACATAAACAATAACACAAATAATAATATAAACTAACACATTAATGATAATTCTCTATCGAATCGTTCTCAGAATATGAAGTTCTGAAACATCATTAAGCTTATGGAAGAGTCCTCAGCGGATAATAACGACCAACACGGCCCGTTGTGTCACCAACTTCAGACTGGCAACACCTAACCGGGTAATCACTAAAATATTTTCCACTGCTTGATGCGAAATAAATATCGAAAAATTCTAAATGGTACTTAAGTACCGGTTACTTTGAGGAAGTTTATCAAAAATGCACTTAAAGATATTTTAGATGGTAAAAGATTGAAAAAAAGGAAAAACCAAATACAAGGAAAAATATAGTCACTGAAAAGCATCTGGTATACGTTTAATATGATACATATAAATGCAATGATGCAAGAATACAGTCATACTTTACAACAATTGTAAAATGAGGATTGAGCTCTTAGATCAAATGCTTTTATATTTTTTTGTATCGAGACGAAGTATACGTTGGTATCACAAGGTTACTTTTGATTATTATCTTTGGTATTTCTGTTGTGAATGCGATAATTTTATATCACAAAACAAATAAATCACTGGGCTTTTAGACTTCAAATTAATAAGAACACAAGCATAGTTTGACTGAGTCGTTGGGAAAAACAAATGACAAAAAAAAACTGGCGAGGAGGCTATCAAAAGCATTATTCAATTCATAAGAACAAAACAGCGAAATTAAAAAATCTACTCTTGTTCACTGTGCTTTCGAAAGTTACGCTGGACAATATATAGCATAAAGATAAAAAAAGGTTTTTTGTTAGTCTTTAGTTTAAACATATACTGCAAGAATAAAGTCCAAAATAAAAAATAACGTGAATCAACGGTGATACCCACAATAACCATCAATCCCTTAGTTCATCCCTGTATCAAGGACAAAGCTTAAAAGCAATTGAACTGTATTTTAAATTTTAGAATAGTTATAAAAATCATTGGCTTGAGATCACCAGTGATTCGTATGATACTGTATAAACCCATCAATGTGAAGCATCGGTGATGCAACATCTATATTTTCTATATTTTGTACAAAACGCATTATTTAACTCATCAAACTACGTGGGTTTTTCTCATCTGAATACTTGACATCATGATTGAGGTAGACACCATCTTTAAATCTTCGCAATTATTTTCTGGTAAGAAAAAAGTAAAATCAATCAATTTGAGATTGCGACGAAACTTATTGCAAAAGCTATAAGTCGGAAAAACATATCTAAATATTGGGATGTAAACTGAACGACCAATCTTACCAATGTACAGAAGACCAGCAGAGTAATATACGTATAGACAACATTACAACTTGTTGACTAGGCCAACTGAAAGTGAAATTATTTCTAAGACACCACTTTTTTATCCATTGGCTGTAACGGTGGAACTATTCGGATGGGCATTCTTCAGGCAGACGTAATTCCTTTATTATTATATTATATTTAATGCAGTGTGTGACTAATTCGATAATTGATGTGACAGCATGGGCGTAACTAGAAATTTTCTCTGGGGGGGGGGGGCAGGCCCCAGGTTTATGGGCAGCCCCATAGAGCGCGGCGAGTTTTAAACATCCAGGCGCTCGATTGGCTTTTTCCTGGGGGGGCCATGACCATTCTAGGGCGGGCCGGGCCCACCCTGCCCCCCCTAGTTACGCCTATGTGTGACAGAGTAAGGTATTTACAAGAATTACTGCGAAGTATTCACGAATTTGCTGAAAGCAGATCTCTTTACTGTCTGATTTTTGAATTTCCTGTTTTATTTTTTGTTTAAAACCTTTCATTAAATTCCTTGCTCTTTAGGTTAATTGAACCATGACATTTTGAGAGGCTTACAGAAAGTCGTTACAGTACGTCGTGTAAAATAATACATTCCCAAAAGATCCGATTCCAAAGGATCCAATATTAAAGCTTCAGTCCCAAAGGATTCAATGGCACAAATGGTCCAATTCTTGAAAAATTTCTCGAATAAGAAGTTAGACTTCTTTTGAGATGAAACTCTTAACGGTTCAACAACAGTTGGATCAACAAAGGTAGAAGTAGAGGCTTTGGATGGCTGCGAGTTAAACATTACGTTTAAATCTTGAGTTGCTACTTCAAATCATTATTTCATAATTTTTTTAAGAATTGGGCACTTTGGACTATTGGACACTTGGAGCCATTTAATCCTTTGGAAATGGATCCTTTAGGAATAGATCCTCTTACCTGACACGTTGTGTTCTGCCGAATAAAAACTGATTTTTAGGTGATATAACTGATTGTCAGGTATTGTGGTATTGGGTTGAACTTTCAAGAAATTATGTAACATTTTAAAATAATCTTCTGGTCTAACTGTAATGGAGCACACTGACTATCCTAAGGGAGATCATACTCTACGACACCGATAGAGCTTAATGACAACCGATCAAATCACCGCTTCATGTCAAAGTTGTGTAGGTATGTCCACAGTTCAAGTTACTGAAGTCAATCTAGATTATCAACTGCTTAATATCAAAAATTTTACTTATTCAACAATTTAAAATCAACTTCAACTAATCGAAGATTGCACTCTGAAGTCGTGGTGTTTATTACAAATCTTTTGTCGTAAAATTCTACCAAAATGTCGCTGTTGTTGGTTGCTTTCAAAGCATCCATTTTGTATGAATAGCAACCGCTTTTATTAAATGGTAGTGATCAACATATTTCCAGTTGGGAAAATACAGAGAAATATGGCCATTGTAAGGAGCAATTTAGAAAAAGGATTTAACACTACTTTTCTGCAAAATTTAAATTCAATGTCTAGATAACCTATTGTAACCAATTAACCATGTAATAAATAAAGATTATTAAAAGTTTCACAGTTTTATTAAAATATACCTGACAATATTGTTTCGACAGCTATGCTGTCATTATCAAAGGTAATATAATTATAAACAAACACGTCGCTAAGGTAGATACAAAATAGGTAACTAGATAAAATAATAATAATAATAATAAAAATTAATAATAAAAATCATAATTAAACATCTAATACTTCCAGTAACGGAGAATTACTGAGCTCAAGTTGTTCATTCATTAAAGGTACCCTGAGTTTGTGTTTGTATATCTCAAAGGCTTCTAAAATGTCTAATTTGCGTTTGTTATTACAAAAATGTAGGAATTTAATATTATTTTGAGGAGTCATTGTGTGATTTTGTTCTAAAAGGTGTTTGGCGTAAATCGATTTTTCAGGATGTTTATTTTTGTAATGACGTACGTGTTCTTTATATCTTATGTCAAAATTTCGAAGTGTTTGTCCAATATATACCGAACTACAAAAAGAACAATTTAAACGGTAAATGCCCGATTTCATGATATCATGTGTTCTGTCTTTAGCATTAAATAAAAATGAAAAAGTGTTAGTGTTGGGTCTTTTCATTTATTTTTTTTTCTCAAAAACTGAGGAAGGTTTGAATGCATGCACTTTTATTGCTGCTGAGAAATCATTTTAGTTTATGCACGTAGTTGTTTGCTTTCGACCGTTCTTAGTCTTTGTCATTGCCTTAATCTAGGCTTTTCTTTTTCCAGAATAGCCGTAGTGGTTTCGGCTGGTTCAGATGTTGCATTCCAACTCGTCGGTTGCACTGCGTCGTTGAATAACTTGACTGTTGATTCAGTGTCTTCTTCTGTTTTAAGGTGAACACTTGAAGTGAGGTTTTCGTTTACAAATCGTCTGAAATCATCCCAGAATGTATTTATTACTTATACTCGGTTGCTTTTTATGTTACTGAGCACTTTTGTGAATAGTGTGATTAAAACTGGAGAATGATCTGAAGGTAAATTTCAGCATGATTTTGCTGCAGTAAAGCCTTTAAAATACAAAAATCCACTAGGTCGGGTATTTTGTTATTTTGTTTCTATCTGTGGGACAATACGTGTGTATTGGTGTTGGCATCACCTGTAGATAGATACATGTTTTATTTTTTTCTACAGTTCTAGAGTAATTCACGTTCTTTGAACGTAATAAGTCTGGAGCACCAAACAATATGTTTAACCTTATAATTAGTCCCCTCCTGCAAGAAACCGTTACTCTAAAATGTTGTCAAGTCTTCATAACGTTCCTTTTAGTTCATAACTTATGTGTGTGCGGGGGGGGGGGGTAGATCGCCGAGATGGTTAGAAGGCCGCTGGAATCTTCTATTGCCTCATTAGTGGGTTGTAGAATATTTTTGGTATAGCTGTTCTTTGATTATTACAGCAGCAATTAAGTAGTTTTCTCCAGGTAAAATGCGTTTTAGAGCTAAGCATACTATTAAGGTTGTAGTTGTAGGTAAATACTGCAGGTCATTAGATTGCTGGTAAGGTTGATTTTAGTTTGGTATTTGCACTATATTGTTAGTAGCGTAAGATTGTTGATCTTGTCCTTTGGTGACGCATCTGGTTTTTAAGTGACACGAATGTGTCCATATCTTTGGCACTTAGCACATTGTTCGCAGCACATTTGGTTACCGTGTGGCCTAATTTCTCAAGTTTTGCTTTAATTTCATCGGTGTTGCAGGAAAGTAGTTTCTTTTCTCTGTTCTGCTTGTAGGTATGAAACTTTGTTTTTTTTTCATTCGGAGCTTTTATAATTTTCCATAGTGTCCGGCTGTTTTGGGTTGCACTTTTATCTGATCATTTGTAAGGGCTTTAATTTAGCATTGCTGTTTGGCTATGATTACCAGTAATCGCACCATAATCTTTAACACCGTTTACAAAAATTGGAGGAAGATTTTGGAGTTTTTTCAGCGCTAGCGTCGTGGTATTGATCATTTGAATTTTCTTCTGTTAGAGCTAAATATCACTTAGATAAATTGAACAAGTAATCATTTTCCTTTATATATTTGGTTTTGAGTTCAGTTATTTCAGGGGTAATCACTGTGGATCATCAACATATCGTGCTTGTCGACGAGGGTTAGGAGTTAGTTACAGTTAGTTACCTGGCATTTGTTGATACTGAGCATTGCATATTTAGTTTTGGTCAGGCATTTGAAGAAGTATTGGGAATGTCATTTGTGACGGTTGTATCTCCCACGGGGATGGTATATGCAATATCACCAGCGCAAATCATTTGACATATCACATCATAAAACACAAATGGAACGTTTTTCCTCTTTGAAAATCAAATAAGAACTGTTACAGTTCAAATAAAACAATGACAATTGAAGAAAATATGTCATTTCCGGCTTGTTTACAATACTTATATCGTTAACCCACTTTATTATTAAAAAGGCATTAAAAGATGAACTTGTTAGCAACAAAAAATGAATAGTTGAAATTCGTTATTTACAATCGTTGCTTACTTAGTTTTTATCTATTTGTGATTTATTGATACGAATTTCACCTTTTACATCGCCGTTTGAATATTCCTTCTTTAGCTTCACCTGGAGAAATGTATGTCGGTGGTGGAAACATATTACAACATGTAAACACACAAATTAAGGTATAGCAAACTTTACGTTACACATTTTTATTATCTAATACAACCTAGTATAATGTCATTAATAAATGTTTTAGGAACGTCCACAAATCCCAACAAAAAGAAATACGAAAATAGTACTTCATTTAGTTGACTCTATCTTTGATATACTTGGAGAGATTGAAATTACTCCGAAATGTTGTTAGTAAGGAGTTATGGTAGTTAAGAACTTTCTGCAACTATGTAGGATGTTACCGGAATTCAATGTGTTCTAAAAGCCGAGAACGTTACAAAAGACATCGTCCAAAGGATTTTATTTAAGTAATTTAATTTAGTTCACATTATTCCCTTTGCATTGATTTTTAAATACTTTTTATTTTATAGTAATTTTCAATAACTTTTAATTTGTTCTGTGATGTTTCATTCACATGCTGTTTGTAATAGAAGTAATTTCCGTCATAATAGTCTGGAAGGACTATTTACAAGACATATATTAATTGAAAATAACCAAGAAATGTCATTTTAGTCATAAATATTATCGAACGAAATTTGATAATGGTTTAAGAAGTTTTCGAAATTACTTTTTAGTTAAAAGTTAGTATATTCTGAAGAGCTGAAAAAATTGTAAATTTACGCGTATCAAGAGGATAATAATTGGAATTAAGTAAAACAGATTGAAGCAAAATAGCAGCAAAAAATCTATTAAGCAACTTACCGTACAAAAGTTGCAGCCACGTGCGGGGTACGCCTCTCCTTCCAAGCAGCACATCTACAGCTCCAAACTTGCACTATAAAAGTTTCTAAAACTACCAGGCAGCGTCCAAGCAAATAAAAATCTATTAAGGCGTGCAAAATATAGGCACGATGAGCAGTTTTAAAGCAGTCGGAAAAGAATATGGCGTTGGTAATGTCAAAGGTCCGATGCGTGTCAAAAAAAAGTTGCATTACCAAAAAAACATTTTAAACAAAAAAATAAAATCCAAAAATATTCAGATAAAAATTAAATAAAAATAAGTCTTAAAACTTATACATACAAAACTTCACATGGAACATACATTAAAGGACACAGTTAAGAAGTGACCAGGCGTAAAAACCCCTCGAAATCAATAGGGTCAGAACTTCTTCACGTAAGCGGCCGGGAATCTAGAGTTGCTCAGAGCAGGTAGTTAGAGTTAAGATCCTATAACATGAACTAAATGATTATTACCGATCTAACTCCCGATTTCCAGAAGCCTTTAAACTAAGGTCCTGAAGGGCAAATAAAATGCCACGTAAAAATTTTAATAATTTTAAATTTTTAGCAAGTTTTAACAATCCTTTAATAAGTTTAATAGTTTTAACAAGACCTGTTGCGTTATCTGAAAATAAGTGGGTAACATAACCTGTAATTTTGTTATCGCGTCACTACTACCGACACCCTGTATATCCGTGCTAAGTTCCTTAACGATCTCAGTCCTTGACAATCTACAAAGTAGCTTTACTTATTCGAAAACTACCACGATTATATAAAATTGCAACTATAGCCGAAGATAATAAAACTTGGGACTGCGATGAAGTAAAAGACATTGTGGCGTTTGATTACACAGGCCAACAAAAAATTTGTGATTTGGATTTGTTCATTTTTTTGAAGTTTTGGTGGCTAATCTAATAAAGAATCAACATTTTTTTGTTTCCATCACGCACAATTTTTTAATAAATTTACTAGGTGTCATATTTATGGTTTTTTAAATATTTGCGAATAAAAATTAAATGACATTCTAAAAATTGCTACGCCACTGAGATTAAATTGTGTACAAATCAATAGAATAGTATAGGGGAATTCCCGAAAGTAAAATTTCATTGCTGGGATTCCCTGATTTGCAGTCAGACCAGCGTATAGTAATAAGAAGTACGGACAGTTATTCGTTTTTCATGTACCCAATTTCAATAGCCTTCAAACGCTTTGGCGTGTAGGTTCAGCTAGCAGTAAAAGATGTCGCTGTAATCATTCGTAAAAGCAGAGCAAAATTTTACTTTTAGCTTTAAATAATGACAAATTATAAAAAAGTATTTAATTAATTTAATTATTTAAAAATTATAAATCGCGAAAAAAACATTTTTACGTGCTGAAAATTTAAATTTGCTGAAAACTAAATTGATAGAAAAAAGTAGCGAGAAAAAAGTTACAGCGACATCTTTTACTGCTAGCTGAACCTACACGCCAAAGCCTTTGAAGGCCATTGAAATTGGGTACATGAACATCAAAGACGCCGGTAGCAACTGTCCGTACTTCTTATTACTATACGCTGGTCAGACCGTCGGCGAATGAGATATAAATAGACGTCTTTGTGTAACAAGCGCATTCATTAGTCTGTTTGCGTTCGGTCTAGGCAGTCGTTGTTTAGTGAGTTTAGTGAGCTTTTTGCAGTTAAATTCGTGTTTAAAATGCCAAGACTTTGTCAAAATAATCCAGATACTTTTTGCTATGTGTGTGGTTGCTTTGTGGTCAAGAAATTTAGACGTAAAATTACATCACTGTTGAAACACCAATACTACGAGTATTTTAAAGTAAAGATTGGTGATCAAGACAAACATTGGGCACCACATGTTGTATGTAAGATATGTGAAGAGGGTTGGAGTAATGGAACAAGGAAATCCCTACCTCTTGAAATACCAATGATTTGGCGAGAGCCAACAAATCACCATGATGATTGTTATTTCTGAATGTGCCATGTACGTGGATATAACACAAAAAATTTAAAAAGCATCATTTATCCGAACCTCAAGTCTGCAATTAGGCCGGTGCCACATGGTCCAGACGTGCCAATACCTGAGAAACCAACAAATTTAGAAGATGTTACAAGCAGTTCTGAACCTGAAGTTGATGAAAACAACTTTACCAATGCCAGTGAAACATCGAGCGTTTCTAAGCAACCGCAGTTATTTTCCAAGACCGAACTTAACGACTTAGTTAGAGACTTAGGTCTTCCAAAGGATCTTTCCGAAATTTTAGCATCCAGACTTCAAAGTAAAAATTTACTGGCAGAAGACGTTAAAATCTCGTATTTTAGGAAACGCGAGTCCGAGTATTCAGGCTATTTTGAAAAAAGTGGTTGTCTAGTTTATTGCACCGACATTTCCAGTCTGATGAACAAACTTGGGAGCACATACAATCCCGATGATTAGAGGCTTTTTATTGATTCTTCCAAAAGAAGCCTTAAAGCTGTTCTCTTGCACAATGGGCATGTTTTTTCATCGGTACCGGTTGCCCATTCTGTGCAAATGACGGAAAACTACGAAAATCTTAAAGTAATGCTTGAAAAAATCAAATACAATGATCATAGTTGGAAAATTTGTGGGGATTTGAAAATTGTGGGACTTCTACTAGGACAGCAGTCAGGGTATACAAAGTACCCATGTTTTTTGTGTGAGTGGGACAGTCGAAGTAGACATCAACATTGGAAAAAAAGGACTGGATAAGAAGAGATAATTTAACTCTCGGATCAAAAAATGTTCTGCACGAAAGTCTTGTTGATCCACAAAAAAACTTGTTACCTCCACTGCATATTAAACTAGGATTAATGAAACAATACGTTAAAGCTTTAAATAAAGATGGAGACTGTTTCAAATACCTTTGTAGAAGATTTCCCGCTATCTCAGATGCAAAATTAAAGGAAGGAGTTTTTGTTGGTCCTCAAATAAGAAGATTAACGAAAGATCAAGAATTTGTTAATACCATGACCGAAACTGAGAAAGATGCATGGATTTCATTTGTTAATGTTATTGAAGCTTTTTGGGAAACAACAAGGATCCTAACTACAAGGAAATTGTGAAAAACATGCTACAGAAATTTATGGAATTGGGATGTAATATGAGCATAAAAGTTTACTTTTTACACTCGCATCTTGATTACTTCACCGAAAATCTTGGTGATGTGAGTGAGGAGCAAGGTGAGAGGTTCCACCAAGACATGAAAGAAATGGAACGCAGGTATCAAGGTCGGTGGAATGTTTCAATGATGGCTGATTACTGTTGGTCAATAAAGAGGGACAATCCGGCCCTGGAATACAGAAGAAAATCCACTAAAAGAAGTTTTTCATCCAAGAGGGAAAGATCTTCTGGAAAGAAAAGAAATTAAAGATTGTTTAAGACTTTTTTCAATTTAATCTTGTTTATTGTTTCCAGCCTTATTTTGTGGAACTCCATAATCATGAAATAAATAAAGATTATTAAAAGTTTCACAGTTTTATTAAAATATACCTGACAATATTGTTTCGACAGCTATGCTGTCATTATCAAAGGTAATATAATTATAAACAAACACGTCGCTAAGGTAGATACAAAATAGGTAACTAGATAAAATAATAATAAAAATTTATAATAAAAATCATAATTAAACATCTAATACTTCCAGTAACGGAGAATTACTGAGCTCAAGTTGTTCATTCATTAAAGGTACCCTGAGTTTTTGTTTGTATATCTCAAAGGCTTCTAAAATGTCTAATTTGCGTTTGTTATTACAAAAATGTAGGAATTTAATATTATTTTGAGGAGTCATTGTGTGATTTTGTTCTAAAAGGTGTTTGGCGTAATTCGATTTTTCAGGATGTTTATTTTTGTAATGACATACGTGTTCTTTATATCTTATGTCAAAATTTCGAAGTGTTTGTCCAATATTTACCGAACTACAAAAAGAACAATTTAAACGGTAAATGCCCGATTTCATGATATCATGTGTTCTGTCTTTAGCATTAAATAAAAATGAAAAAGTGTTAGTGTTGGTTTTAAATGTTATTTTATAATTGTTGGTTTTTCTTAGTATATGTGCAATTTTTTCTGATATTTTGCCAAAATATGGTATAGATATGTAATTTGTGTCTTCTGTTTGATTGTCAATGGGATATATTCTTTTGATAGCTAACCTATAATCTTTTTGTTTAATTAAAGTGTCAATCATGTTCGGATTATAATGATTTGCATGTGCTAGTTGTTTAATGGTTGATATCTCTTTGCTAAAATCTGATTTTGTTAGTGGAATAGTTAAAGCTCTGTGTACTAATGATCTGTATGCTGCTATTTTATGTGTATTGTGGTGACAAGATTCATTTGGTATTGTTATGTCTGTTTGTGTTGGTTTTCTGTATATGGAAAATTCAAAAAGATTGTCTGCGTTAATCTTGATATTTAAGTCTAGAAAGTTTATAGCCCTGTTTTGTTCTGTTTCTAGTGTAAATTTTATTTTAGGATGGATATTGTTTATAAGAATTAAAAATTCATTGTTTTGACAGTTCTTTTGAGGTTATCAATGAATTTTTAATTCTTATAAACAATATCCATCCTAAAATAAAATTTACACTAGAAACAGAACAAAACAGGGCTATAAACTTTCTAGACTTAAATATCAAGATTAACGCAGACAATCTTTTTGAATTTTCCATATACAGAAAACCAACACAAACAGACATAACAATACCAAATGAATCTTGTCACCACAATACACATAAAATAGCAGCATACAGATCATTAGTACACAGAGCTTTAACTATTCCACTAACAAAATCAGATTTTAGCAAAGAGATATCAACCATTAAACAACTAGCACATGCAAATCATTATAATCCGAACATGATTGACACTTTAATTAAACAAAAAGATTATAGGTTAGCTATCAAAAGAATATATCCCATTGACAATCAAACAGAAGACACAAATTACATATCTATACCATATTTTGGCAAAATATCAGAAAAAATTGCACATATACTAAGAAAAACCAACAATTATAAAATAACATTTAAAACCAACACTAACACTTTTTCATTTTTATTTAATGCTAAAGACAGAACACATGATATCATGAAATCGGGCATTTACCGTTTAAATTGTTCTTTTTGTAGTTCGGTATATATTGGACAAACACTTCGAAATTTTGACATAAGATATAAAGAACACGTACGTCATTACAAAAATAAACATCCTGAAAAATCGAATTACGCCAAACACCTTTTAGAACAAAATCACACAATGACTCCTCAAAATAATATTAAATTCCTACATTTTTGTAATAACAAACGCAAATTAGACATTTTAGAAGCCTTTGAGATATACAAACACAAACTCAGGGTACCTTTAATGAATGAACAACTTGAGCTCAGTAATTCTCCGTTACTGGAAGTATTAGATGTTTAATTATGATTTTTATTATAAATTTGTATTATTATTATTATTATTTTATCTAGTTACCTATTTTGTATCTACCTTAGCGACGTGTTTGTTTATAATTATATTACCTTTGATAATGACAGCATAGCTGTCGAAACAATATTGTCAGGTATATTTTAATAAAACTGTGAAACTTTTAATAATCTTTATTTATTTCATTTTTTCAATTTAGTTTAATATTTGTAATTTGTTTTTGTCTCTGTATCAATAAAAGTAGCGTTTATTTTGACCAAATTTTTTATGAATTTATTTAACATTGATAAACAACCTTACGTGATAGGGTAAAATGACACTCGGATTTGAATTCAGCAGATCAAAATTATACAAAATCAGATGCCAGATCGAAATCAACTTTCAAAAAGTCAAATTTGTTGGCCTGTGTTATTATTTGCCATTTATATTTAATAAGAAAAGCAGAAGTCTGCTATATATTTTGAGGGACATTTTGAGGCGTATTGTGTCGAGAAACAATAGATTGCGATGGTGACATATTTTGGTGAGAAATTAAAATAAAAATGCGTTTTCGCGTCAAAGGTATCATTTCTTTTATCAAAATGTAATACAAAAGATGTTTGCTATTACGAACGTTATAAGAAATTCTCGATCGATAATTTTTATAAGCAGTATGCACCTTACTCAAACAATTTAAGAAAATGTATCTTTTTGACGAAAGTAAAAGCCTTTAAAAGGGGGTTTAGATTTAAAGAAAGGGAGATTGTAAATAAAATGTCTATGTAAAATGTTATGTACTTACATATTAAACATTTGTTATTTCTATTTGAAAAATCATTAGTAGCGCTATCTTTAAATTATTATTTATGCGTTTTAAGCAACAGTTTTGAAAAATCCTTTTTATTTTTCGATTTAGCATGCAGCCAGGCCAACTACAGCTTACGAGTATATGCTTAACGTGTGGAGTTCGGCTGTGACGTCACGATAGTAGCCGAGGCTCGCCATAGCCTTTATTTAGAACGTTATTTTTTTGTCATTTATTTATAGGCGTTTTTGTCACTGATACTTAAATTTAGTCAATTTTTGTAACATCAGTGTGTAACATTAAAATACCCATAAGATAGGTTCCAGATAGATTTATCAAATTTAAATAGAATTTAAAGGAAAAGTATCATGTAGACTACCTCAATTTTTGCAAAAAAGGTCTTGAATTTATAGAAATGATATAAGTCAATTATGTTGTTTTATAGTAGAACATGTTGTATATAACCCAGGTTACATGCCAGGATAGTCTTTACACTTTTATAGAAGGTTTTATTTTCTGGTTAGATATAAGTTTGACGATTGCTGAACGCAGAATAGAATTTTCTTTCCCAAATAAGGCTAAGTCAGTTTCGGGTACATATTTCACTGGAAATAGTTAAATCAGATCATAACATTGATGTATCAAAGGTTATAATTAATTTACTAATTCCTGTGTGTGTGGGAGAGTTGAAGTCAAGTAAATGGAAATGTCAGCTGTGCTGATATTTTTTGGTTTTGTCAAATTTTGAGTTTATTTTAAATTTTACACAATTGTTTGGATGCAGGCACCTGAAGTACTGTATTCTGGACAAAATTAGTTTTTATGTAGTATGTTTCAATTCATTTATGTTGTTACTTTGTTTGTATTTGCTGATGCATCGGTTGCTGTCTAAAATGGAAGGTCATATTTTTAAGTTAAGTTTTTCTTCATTATTTTGTTATAATTTGTGTAAAATCCATATGTTTGGCTTACTTTGAATAATTATGTAAATAGTTGATGTACAGGGATAGCTGGAGAGTGATGAGTTTTCAATGTAATTAGTTTTTAATGAGATCGGTGACAGCTGATCGTTTTTATTGATTATCAACAAGAACTATGTTTGAGAATAATGATTTTCTTTATATTCTTATTTGTACAATCCATTTATGAATCAACAAACTTATTCCCATTCTAAAGATAGAGTTTATAATAAGATATACATTTCTTGTACCACTTAGTATCTTTGACAAAAGTGTCCATCACAATATGTACTATACGTACTATGTACTATACATATATACTACATGTCACAGATTTTATTGAATAACTCGGTAAAATAAAAAAGAACAAACGCAGTTAGCTTTGGCAAAAACAAGAAAGTTAAGTACAATAATTTTCAGTTACTAAATCTGTAGAGAATATTTATGATTTTATCAATGCCTTTCTAATTCACTAGAATGTATTGAGGTGATATTAGACCACCTCATTGAAAATTTTATTAACGATAGATCGTAAACGTGAAACAAATATTTCACATATCAGATTTAAATTTAAAGATGGACATGCTAGGTGATAGGCATAATTAACATAAAGGTTCTATATAGGGTAACAGTTAGATCAACTCATCAATATTTAAAATAGAAATCAAGAATAAAAAGTTTCATGCAAACATAACCTAAATTTATATGCATATAAAAGGTTTGATTTTTATAAAAAAAGGATATCATTCATTTAGATTGTTTTATCATAATACATGTTTATATAACCCAAGTTACATATTGGGATGGGTTTTTCACTTGTAGAGAAGAAGTAATCTTCTTGTTTAAATTTAGAGGCTACGATCTTTAACGTAGGATGAATTTTTCTACTTTCCAAGAGACCAACTTAGTTTCGCGCTGTCAGTTAACTAAAAACAGATAATTTGGGTCAATCTTGTTATGACTTATATAGTACAATTAGTTTTTAAACTCTGTTATAAAAATTCTGAGCATTTTCATTATTGAAGGGTTAAATCTTGTCGTTATGATTCAGTTTGACGATTATTAACTCTTATACTGTTTTTTCTCACCATTGATTTTATGTAAGCACTTGGAGGACTGTATGCTGGACAATTTGATCATAAATTGATTTTATTTGAATCAATATTAAAGCTGGAACTTGCATTAATTGGTTGATTCGATGGTTGTATCGGACTCTAACTTATGTTTTTCTTAAATTGTAAAGATGTTCCTGTGGAAAATTTATATGTATTAGTTGTATTGTGTGATCATGCATCTATTTTGTAAAGGATAAACCTGTTTTATTTAATTTTGTATGTAGTTAAGCTATAACGAGATTTGTACATTGTCAATCGTTTTCGCTTTATATCTTCGTTACGATGCATTTTAGGATACAAGTGTATTACATGGTTTTAATCCTTGTTTTATGTGCTACAATCCTGTCTTTACAGAATTAAGGTTTGTGAAAATTATGAACAGCTGTGAAAAAATAGTGACGTCATAAATTTTCTGTGCTTCGATTATTTTGAAAAAATGTCAGTGCAGGCAGTTGTTTTGAGTAAACCTATGTAAGTTGGCGCCAAATTTAGCAAAGGCAGTCGACAAAACGCGTTCGGCAAATCTATGCCCGACTCCGGATTGAAAATCTGTAAAAAAAAGTTGAGGTTAAGGATAATAACCATTGTGTTGATCATATGTTTGATGTCAACTGTAGAAATAAACAAGTTAGAATTAAATTAAAGTGTTTACCTGAATATTTTTAAAAGTTTAAAGAAAATTTTATTGTTGTTCCACAATTATTTGAAGTGAACGAGATTGTTTAAATAAATTCGCGAGAATTTATTTCCATTATCGATTTACGTATTGACATATTCAAACAGGAAATCAGTCTACACATACTATTGCAGTGATACCAATTTAGGATTATAAATAAAGGAAAATCTTTTTATAATATACCAGGTTGGTCGTAATAAAAGGGTTCTTAAATTTGATTGACAATATTAAATTTATAAAGTTTATCCTTAATAATTTCAAAATTATTTTGTTTAACCTTAAAGGTTCTCTTAAGAACTTATTTTCTTTCAAAAATAAAACAATTCAATTTCTTTTATTCAAATTTGTTTTTCATTAAGATAAACATTTTTATTTGTGAACATTTTTGATTTGTGTTGGTTTGTTCAAGTGAATGACTGTAATAGCCCTATTTCAGGCTATTACGATTTTTAATTACATTTGAGCAAGCTTGGGAATCCATTGTTCTCAATGGTCTTATTGTACAAATTTTAACAATTTCTCTTCTTATTTCTTTCATTTTTAACATTTCTATGTATTTTTCCTTTGAATTAAATAAAGTTTATGTGTTTTAAAATTACTTATGTGTTTAATTGATGCATATACAAGCATCCAGTTTCCTTCCTTTTTGAATTTAGAGTTTAGCAGTGGTTGTCCAGTTTGCAGGAGCCCTAGTGTCTGCAGTATAAGCTTTTCTCCTCTTTCAGGTGTAAGAGTTAATAAGAGTCTCATAATTCAAACAATTCATGCTCTATTGAATAAACCCTGAGTTGGCCGATTGGAATAAAGAAAAATATTTGGGGTATATTTTTATTTTAATCCACTTTATATAATTTATGTTTTATTTGGAACGGTATTTATTTAAGCTTTAATACACCGCAGTATGGTGTATGCTTTCTTTTATTTCTAATATAAGGGTTAGCATATGTAACTGTATTAATTCAGTCCCGTATTCCTACAAAACATTCCTATCGTTACAAAAAACCGACATTGGTAAATGCATACGAGGATATTTATCGCGTAAAAATTGTGTGCTGCGCTTACATTCCATGGGTTATCAATCCATTCCCATAGCGACTATCGTGACGTCACTGATCCTAGGCGTAGGCTCGTACACTTTAGTTGGCTCTGGTGTAGCAAATAAAATGAGTTCTCTTGGGGCGCGTCAAAGATTGACCTGCATTCTAGCGGAATTTTATTAAATCTAATTATGCGGTATAATAGGTAACAAACTGGAAGCTTTTGAAGGTTATATTCAACTAAAGCATGCATCTCATGTTGCATACATAATCCAATCCAACCTACCGCATATCGACATTACTTTGTTTAATTTTGTTAGTCACTACATCTAGTCACCTAGGCCGCGCTGGTCGATCAGGTACAGCAAAACGCCGCCATATTGGGGCAAAAGAAGCATGAAATTGTTCATTATTTTTATCTGTGTTGAATTTATCAAATCTACTTTTAGTTTAAAAAGTTCTTCTTATTCTGAAAGTTCAAATCTCTAATATGTCAAATACGTAGAATGTGGTTTTAATTTGTCCATGACTAAAGATCACCCTTCTCTGCCCCAATATGGCGGCGTTTTGCAGTACTCCTCTGATCGACGAGCGCGGCATAGGTGACTAGATGCAGTGACTCTAAATTTTGTTGCTGTACAACACCATCTATATTTATTAGTAAAAATATTTGTAGAAGGTGGCATGCGTTTCTCTTATTCAACTTATACCATATTTACTAAGGGAAAATGCGAGTCAGTATGATAATTAAGCGTTTTTAGAGTTTCTATGTTTTCAGAAAAAACATATCAAAATTGCTTAATGTTTGTGGAATCAGATTTTGAAACGTGAGTCTCAAAAATATTGCGCCAAAACCGGAGCTTATCTTCGTATCATTAATTCATCAGAAACAAATAAATAGTTACTTTGTATATTTGCTAAAATATCTAATTCATATGGAAAATTTGTCGGTATGCTGATCGTCGTTCTCCGGTGGGGTAGCTCAGATGGTAGAGATACCACCTAGACAGTGGAGGATCCTGGGTTCGATTCCCAGCCAGAGCGATATATTTTTCTATATGAATTTGCATTCAAAATATAATTTAATGTAAATCATTAATTAATTTAATAAAACTAACATTCATCTAAAATAACTAAATATTTTTAATTTAGGTAAAGTTATGTCTGCAAATTTGCATTAGAATAATATTGCGTCACCATAAGCTTAACATCGTCCGTTTCAAAACTGTATTTTAGTACATTGTTCAAATTCATTTATCTTGAATTTACTCCTTGTGTAATGCAGGTGCGCGAACGGTATCTAGAATTCGATAGCTGGGCGAATTTAACTATGAAAAATTAATAATCAAGTGCAAAAACTAAATTTAATGATTTTATATAAAATGCCTTTTAATTTTAATAATAACACTTTACAGACTTGAAAAATCGTTAAATCCGGGCGCGAAGGACCAAGAAATGGTTAGGTTTTAAACGTTTTCAAAATTGTTTCTTTGAGTTATTATTATTTTGTTATTTTAAATTATTTTGTTAAAAGTTAGCATACTATAGAGAGTTGAAAAAACCTATAAAATTTACTATAGACTTAACGTGAAAAACCGGAATCAAGCGAAAAAAGATTAAAAGAAAGCGTAACAATAAGAACTCTATTAAGCGACTTACCATGCGAAGGTTTCAGCCAGGTACACAGCAACGTACGAGATACCCTCTTCTTCCAAGCAGCACGGCCACAGCTTCAAACATGCACTATAAAAGTTTCTAAAACTACCCACAAAGCATCCAAAGCAATGCAGAAATAGACTCAATGCACAGTTTTAAAGCGGTTGAAAAATATGGCTTTATTAAATGTGATTTTTCATGCGGTACAGACAAGTTCACTGTAAATGCATTCAAAATTCCAATTCCTGTGCGTGTCCAAATGAACTCCCTTTATCAAAAGGACATTTCATTACTACTTACTAAGATAAATGTGCGAATATTTATATATTAAAGTAGTAGCAAATAATACAATACAGATTCGCGAAACACGTAAAAGCTCTGCGAAAACGAATTATTAAACACAACAAAAATAAATAAAATCCAAAATAATGTTTACAAAAAATTAAATAAGCTGAGAAACTTATTCAATAGTACTGCTATCGAATGCAAAAGTTCTGACCCCTTAGTTTGAATGCGCATACCAAAAAAACTAATCGCACAAATTAATTCAAATAAAAAAGTTAGATAGACAATTTAGTTTTGTACCAAATAGTAAATTTGTAAAATTATCTGATTTTAGGTTTCCGAATTCTTGCGAATTATGTTACAAAAAGTTCGGTTTTTTGATAGTTTTGACGTAAAGCATGTCTTTATTAATTAATATTTCAATAACTACTCGACAGAATTGAACGTAATCTATTATATACAAGTAGCTATTAGTGTTACATTTAGGTGGAATTTTTTTAATTTGATATTATTGTATTGTTTCTAAAGTTATTCTGTGATCTAGAGAGTAATGTATTCTGGTGTTCTGGTGTCTCATTCAAAATCTTTTTTTACAAAAGAAAGTATTTTTAATAAAACAACAAATACGTTAAGGAATTTTGAAAATAATTAATAGATACATAATTCTTTAAAGAATTGTTTATAATTTTATTCGTCAATATCTTCAAAATAATTTTTAAAGAATTATTTATTAATTAATTCCTGAATATTTTCAAAATTTTTGGATGTATTTGTTGTTTTATTAAAAAACACTATCTTTTGTAAAAAAAAGATTTTGATTAAGGCGCTAGCACTCCAGAATGCGTTACCATTTTCTAGAATAACTTAAGAGAGAAAACTCTAGAGAAATAATACAGTTTTAAAATTACGACAATTTCCACATACTGGGACGTTATAAACTATAAATAAATACTAATTATGATTTTATTTAAAATGCCCCACGTTCGGGCGACAATAAACTATGAGATGTTATTTGAAATAAATAAATAATCCTTATATTTATGAAAATTTGAAATGACCCACGTTCGGGCAAATAAACTTATGAGGTAATATAATAACACTCCATAGTGTTATGTTAGCTATAGCATATATTTAATCTGATTTGGCTAGCTTTACTCAAAATTAAAATATAACAACCCAATAGCTTTTCCTTTTCCCAGTAGGTTAACTCAGTTTTGATTCGATTGAGCATAAGATAAAAAATATATTGATCTTAATAATTCCTGTATCTGGAAGAAAAGAACTTACTACAGACCACACCTGGAATGCTGCATCTGGACGAGAAATAATCTTTTGATAATAATACTAATAATAATTGCTACAACCCATATCCTGGAAACCAGGCCCCAGAAGCTATAAGCTTGTGCGGGAGGGAGGGGGCGATTATTATTATTACGTAGGCCCTAAGTGTGGCTGCAGCCGACTTACAGATGGAACAGCGCAAATCCCACATTTGTGTCACAGCTAAGGAAAACTGCAGAAAACCTTAACCAGATCTGCCGGCACTGGGAATCGACCTCGGGCCGCTTGGGTGAAAGTGCAGCACTTTAGACATTACACTACCAAGGCTGTTTGATACTTGCATCACACATGAATAATATAAACAATTATTTAAAATTATGAAAACACAAGTTTTATTTATTAAAAATAAGATTAGTAAAAAGAAAAATATAGATTCCATTACAAAAATTATTGAGAAGAACGCTCTGTAATTTATTTAAATGAATTGTTAATTTGTAAATGATATGACATAGGTATCACCATAAGTTTCATTTATGTGAACTAATGTCAAAGAAATTTAAAAAAAATTAAAATTAAAAACAACAAAGAAATGCGTCTTTTAAGGAGCTTATTAAATGATAACAAATTAATGTATAAAAAAATTAATTTGTTATTGTTTCTGATCAGAGAACAAGATGTTAAATTCTTTTTATTCTTAAACTGGCTAAACAGCTGTTGTCGATCATCCATACAAAATGTTTCAATGGACATAAATAAATCTTCCTTGATTTAAACGAAATAAATCAATCACAATTTCCAGTGACTGTTATAAAGTGAAAATAAATCTTCTTTGTTCCAAATACATAAAGGTAATATCAACTTGAATAATATTGACGTTTGTTTACAAACAAAAACGTGGATTTAACCCTAGAATTTAATCTGAAGCCGACGTGGGTCCACTCTTATGCTTTTATCGACTGAACTTGTTCTTTTTCGAAAGCCCTTTTATATATTTACGGAAAAACATTAGAAGAAACAACGAAATCGCACAAAAATTCTGAACATCGAAAAAGTCATGACGTCACAAATAAAAACATATGTTAAAAATTAACACCAACCTTAATTCTAAAAAGATGAAAAGATAGCTGGTAAAAAGGCTATCAAAACAATGTAAACACACTTATAGTCTAAAGTTCATATTTACAGAGAAAATCAATAAAACCGATCAACGGTCACAAAACTCATGAAAACTTGATTACATTGGAAACTAAATAATCATACATAGTTACACAAGGTAACTCAATCATATAGAGTTTACACAAATTATACTTACATATTATAATAAACTTAACTTATAGATCTGACTATACCGTTCTTGTGATCCAAAGATGCTTCTGCAGGTTTCAACAAAATTAAAACATAAACTGAATAAAACTTCAACTATTCTCGTCCAGAATACAGTACTCCAGGTAACTTGTTCCCAACAAAAATGTAAAACATCAAATTAATACCAAAATTCCCAAAATCAATAAACATCAATACTACCGAATACCTTCATTTACATGACATGACTTCTACCAAATATAAGAATCCGTAAGTTAATTGTAACCTTGTATACATCAAGAAAATGATCTGTTTTAACTATCTCCAGTGAAATATCTACCCGAAACTGATTTCGCTTTGTGGGAGAAAAAGAAATACTAGCTGCGTTAACAGACGTCAAACTCAAATCTAGGGAGAAGTTAAAATATTCAAGTAAAGGGGATAAACTATCCTAAACATGTAACCTGTCTTACATACAACATGTTTTACTGTAAAACAACATACTTGAATTATATCTTTTTTATAAACTCCAAATCTGTATATAAAAGTGAGGTTATATTTGCATGAGCAGAATCGTGCTCCTAAATTCTGCTTTAACCTGTAACCTTTAAAATAAATAAAACTACTATCCTAGCATGTCTATCTTTCTTTTTATTGCACGAATACTTTATATAACATCAGAGTCGGATTGGGACTTAAAAATTTACCGGGGAAGTAGAGTTGGTACCGGCCTCACTGAAGGGTCTGGGAAGGACACCCCGAAGGGGGGGGGCGCGAAATTCTGAAAATTTGGTCTCCTTAAAATGCAATTTTAAGCATTTTTAAATCGAATCCGTTCAAATTTAATTATGTCTTGGAAATTAAAATCACTAGATTTCCCCTCCTTGATGCTCTATGCAACATCACGTAAATGCTGCGTTTTACTTTTTTCTGTTGATTATTGAACATGCTGTTGCAGACGCATATCATACTTTAAAAGCAAAAGGATCAGTTCTAAAAATCCCCATATTCGACGTTTTCATTTTATAAGGTGTAAGCTGCTTCAGCTTTTTCTCAGTAACTTAAACATCTTCTCCCAATGAATTTCACAATGTCAATAATTAAAATGTCAATAACAGAAACTTGGTGCTTTGTCGTGATTGAAATTTGAAAAACGAAGTTAAATCATCATTGGATCATCGTCGGTTGATCATCAAGGGAAATCTTTTCCTCAAGATTTTCTTCAGGTATTTGAGTTGTTGCAGTATATTCTTGTATAAAAGCTCTTTCTGATTCATATTCAGTAGATCATGATCATCTGAAACAGCGGCTTTGTCAGTTTCCTTTGTAGATTCAGGATCAATATCCAATTCACGTCCCTCGTCTTTAGAAGTAAGTAGATGCAGTAGGACGAGCAGAAAAGATATCGCTGATTTTCGGACATTTGGCAGCACTGCTTCTAATAATTTTCTAACGTTTCTTCTCTCTCAACTCTCCCGCTCCATCTTTGCCCTCTTTCCTTTCATTATAGGTCATTATTGTGTCAACTGAAAGGAGGGAGGGAGGGATCACAAGTTCACTCTAAAGAATCACTGCCTGTTTAGCATCGACCGCAAAAAACCGACTAAAATCAATCCTTGGCTATATATTTAAAACACAAGGCTTATTTTTGTTCCAGTTCGTTTGAGAGTTCCACCGGGCCGATCTAAGCGATTTTTTTTAAATTGAAGCTTTCGCTGTGTAGATCAGTCAATCCTATTTAATTTTTGTATTTTTTTAATGTTTATATTTTTTATTTAAACAAATATAAAATGTTTAATTTGAGACGGGCGAATCGGACATTTACTTGGGGCGACCTCTCACTTTTTACGGTGGTGAGTTTCGTAAGTACTCCCGCTTATAAATATAAATGGGTGATGCAGCAGTCCATTTCAATCATTAATAAGCGGTTAATATGCGGTTAATGTTTAAAGAATTGTTAGGTTACGCAGACAAAACCCGCATAGTTGAAAATTATGGACAACAGACGAATTATTATACAAATAATAGCTGATGGCAATTGCTTATTCAGAGCAGTTTCATATTGTGTGTATAAAACGTAGAAAATTTCCCAACACTATGTTTATGTCATGTTTTTGAAATATGTACTAATAGACGTTTTCAAGAATGTTTTAAACAAGATCGATTTTATTCTTATCATTTTGTAAAGTAGAATTTCCGTATGTATGTATGTAGAATAAACTGGCGGGGAGGGGTAAGCCAGAGAGGAATATATGTCGGAAGAGAGGAGGGTAAGCTGGGAGAGAGCATTGCTAGGCTTAAGAATTTTCAACTGGTTATGTTTGGTTGCGTTTATTTAAATAATCACTCACGAAAATCCAAAGGATTGTAATCACACATCGAAGGTTGTATATAGGGAAATCCTTCAATGCTTTTGACCGTCATGTCTTGACGAGGTTTCCCTAGTATAATAATAATTTCACATCAACATGAATATATTTCGAAAACTAATTAAATTAACTTAAGCGCACTTCATCAAAGGATGGATACAAGTAAACTTGTATGGGCTCATAAAGTAATCGCAAAACGAGGAGAGCCTGTTGACGTCACCAGCGTGCTAGACGAAAATACGTTCGTACTAGTTTATTCTTTTAATACGGGAATGGAGGAATGCAATGTCTTACTTGCCAAGTTATTCTAGAACGTTCGTCTTACGTTAGCCTTCGTCTGTAGCATAGTAGTAATTAAAAACATTCTTTGTTACGCCACTACTGTGGTGTTAGCGCGAGAATAACACGCATCTTTTATGACGTCAATAGGCTTTTCACATTTTGCTACTACTCTACATCGCGCACTGACCACGGCGTGCGGTCGGAAGTCGCGGTTGGGCCGCGGCCTTTCGTAAAAACATATAACTTTAACGCCCCGAAACGCTTATATTTTTAAAATTGGAAAAACCCTTTTATTTTTGATTTACAGTGGAACTTCTTTTTAACGAACTACGTTTTACGAAATTTTATAATTTAAATGTTTATATATTTTTTTGCAAAGGCGATCGGTCGGCCCGCTGACCCGACCGGTGCACCGGGGATTTCCCCGGTATTCCCGCTGGTCAATCCGACACTGTATAACATAATCCTGATTTAAGTATTTTCAATGAGTTCTTTAATCCGTTAAATTTACAATACTATTAGCTACTTGCATATAAAAAGTATATTGAAATCTGTCCAGTAGTTATTAAAATATTAATTATTAAAGACACGCTTTACCTTAAAACTTAAAAAAACGGACTTTTTGTAACATAACTCGCGAACATACAAATACCTAAAATTAGACAATTTTACAAAGTTGCTATTTTATAAATTGTCTATGGTTTTTTTTTTGTTTGAATTAATTTGAGCGGTTAGTTTTTTTGCTATACGGATTGAAACTCAGGGTTCAGAACTTTTGCATTCGATAGTAATATCATTTTGTTGACGAGTATTTCTAAACGTATCACATTTATTTACATCTATCTATAAAATATGCGAGGTATTAGTATTTAAATATATATAATAACTATGTGTTGTGTTTTATTCCTCTATCCACTTACTCACGTACTGTCTGGTCAGTGGGCACATTCTAAGCAAAGCTTTATAGAGTTTTAGACCGTAGAAAACATCTTTTTATGTTATTTCGATGCAAACCTATCGACTACTGTCTTAAAAGCTGCATCGGAAGAAACATGAAAATAATAGTCAATCAGAATTATATTAAAAGTTACACAGTTGCAAAAGTTTCTCCTGGGATGTGTCTACGCCGTATGTGAGTCGGCTACGTAATATGTATAACGGACACTTGGAATATGTAGTAGGTGTACGTGAGCATCATTGCTTGAGTAAAGCATAATATCTGCTGCAATATATGCAAGTGCTACGATCGTCCGGTTTTAACCAATACTACTACTATAATCCTCTTTCTGGAATTGCTATTGAGTATTATATGATATTGGGTATTATCATTATATACTTACCATAGCATTACTATTAATTATCTTTATTTATTATTCTTTCATGGTTTTAGGGGGACTTTTTTGTAAAGTGTTAGGTGCCGTTTAAGCAATTTAAACAATACACTGTTAGCATGCAAGATCTAATTTAGTTAACAAAAAAAAGAAAAACATTGCTGTTAGAAATCTGAATAATATCCATCTTGATAACGTTGCCTAATATAATATAAAAAATTGGTCGAGATTTCCCCGAAAGTTAACTTTCTCGTAGTTCATTATATATATAAAGTTGATTTAATAAGTGCAAACTTTCATCGGTGTATATTCCGGTCGCACCTCGGTTTCAATTACAAATTCCGGAGAGTCTATAGAGCCTCCATTACTTAGCCTTCCTCCGGGGACCAAGAAAGTCATCTATCACGTCTAGGGACCCTATGTTGCTGTGAAGCATGCAAAGTGCACATTAGCACCGACTAGACGCGTATATAAGCCGCGATTTATGAATTGTAACTGTGATATCGTTTTGCCTAAGTTTCGGTTCCGCCACCATTTTCATTTAAGTGTTTTTTAATGGATGGATGTATGGAATAATTTCGCTCAAGGATCGCAATTAACCTGACAATTTTAAGTCGAATGAATTGAATTTTGCATGAAGTTTAAGTGGTAGTACCTGTTGGTGGAAGTTAATATTCGTGCGAACAGTTCGGTGGTGAAGTGGTTGAAGCGGTCTGGCGTTGTTTCCTAGGGGAGCCTTCGGTGCTTCCTGTGATCCTTGCATTAATTTTCGGAGAGCGTATAGCTGTAATTAAGAAATTTATTGACATCAACTAAGATTTTAATGAAGGTTGTTGCTTGGGGATTTTACAAAAAAAAGGAAATCTAGATCTAACAAGATTATGCTATGCATAATTTTAGTCAGATTTATCAACATTCACAGGATAACCAACTTCCTTTAATCTAACCCTTCAAAGGAAGATGTTAAGCTTACATACAATGTTTTTATTAACTAGCTGCTACTCAGATAAGAAAAGTTAGTGCCGGAAAATATCACTCTATGGGGAGAAGTAATAAAACTTTATAATATTGACATAAAGGGCCTTTAATCTGACACTTTATACCAAGAATATTATATGAGTTTAACAATAAGGGGAGTTTGAGCCGAAGCCAAGAGTTAAGTCTTTAATAAAAATAACGGCGTAAAAAAGAATGATAAATTTCTAGTGTTCCTTTTTTCGATAGCGAACTTTATTTATATATCAAAATCGGCCACCTTTACGTTTCTAAAGGGATTTCGAACACAAACGTGGGTAAATTAATCTACTTTTTCATTAAAATGTTAATTTTTCAATTACATTTCTAAAAGACACTATTTTAACTACGTGGGTTTTAATACTGTTTTTTAATTAGTTATCCGCAATGACATCAAAAGTGTCACGGTTATTAGTTAGTCAGACTCGGGATAAAAGTCTCCTAGGAATTTGAGGAAAACTTTCTTATACCAAGTTTGAAAATTATTTTTCTCTCAGAGGAATTCAATGGAAATGTTTTCTTAGATTAGATTTTTAAAAATCACTAGCTTATTGTAATACCTAATGTGGTTATTGGTTAGTAGTAATTATTGTTATTAATACTAAATATTAAATAATACCAATTAATAAAATTAATTAAATGTAACTAAACAAGTGTAACATACACAGAGTGAAGCGATTTAGATGTTGTGCTCTGTATCAAGTCTACCATTTACCTTGTAACATGCTCGTTTTTCTAATTTTTGAATAAGGCAATTTAGTTTGTATAATTGATAAAAATTCTAAATGCGGCCCTGCATATTATTGTATATTTTTTCTTGATTTAAAATTACAGTTGGTATTCTGTATAAATATGAGACATGTTAAATATCAAAGGTCACTTTTAAAAAATATTCCCAGACTAATAAAATTTGCTTCTAGAAAAATCTGCAGAATTGGTTTTAAAAAAATACCGTCTTTGCAAGTGTTAATGTTTATTATTTCATGTTCTGATGGACAATAGGAATTGTTCTTGTGGAATAGAACGTTCTAGTACAAAATTGTTTTCAATATTGCATTTATTTAGGGCTAAAATTTTTAAAAGACAAAAGCTTTCTTATGGTTAAAATGCATTGAACGTCGAATATACAGCTTTAAAACACATTGGGTTGAGATATTTTCTAGTAAACAAAATACCGACAAACACAATCTTCTAGAATAAAATTGTCCAGACAGCCACCTGCAAGTATAATGTGCTTTGGATAATGTATAAATTCAAAGTGGAATTACTGAAATTCCATATCGAACACTGGAAGTTTTCGTACGATTCTATTTTGATTGGCTTGTGGAAGCCGCGTTGTTTCGTTATTGGCCAATTTAAAATACCCCTCTTAAAACTATTTTGTCACTACGTAAATCTGAAGCCTTTTTTAAGTAGGTCTAAGATAGTTAAGTAGTAAGAACGGACTGAGCGGAGGGTAACTTCTCGCGTTGATCTGGGGCTCCTACCTCGGAGGAGTCGCCAGTGGAGATTTTTGTAGTTGGTGTTTTTAAAATTATAGTTTTTAAAGTATGAAACAATGTTATAGTTTTGGAAAAAGTACAATTGAGTTGTACTAATATCGTTTTGTGTATTTAGTTCCGTTACAGTACAGAAAGTTAATATGTTTTAGTTTATTGTTGAATTGTGTAGGTTGATAAAGTTAACCAAATCATTATAGTTTTCCGTTCTTAAAAATAAAACCTCTGAAGTTCCGTTACAATAAGAAGTTATTTGCTTCGATATGTCGTTCGATTTTGGTGTTAATAAGTTAGCAGAAGTAACTTAGTTCTTCATCTTCTAAAATAAAGTGAAAGAAAATTCAATTTAGAATAAATTTAACAATATAACAATGGATGTGTCCAACTTTTGTCTGTTGTACATAAACTTTATTACGTTAATATAATATCATTTATTTAATACAGAAAAATAGTTAATAAATAAAAATTCGTCTCCAGTAAATGAATTATGGAATGTTATCGCAAGCTAAGAGTTTCTTCGTGTTATTAATGGCAGTTACTATTGAAATAATGTTTTGTAACTACAGTTCAAAAAACCTTCGTTAAGTATTCATCGTATCTTGTTCAAGATTTTCAAAGTTCTACAATTTACAGTTGTGAGGTACTTCGTACCAATGTTCAGTGATTTTTAATGGCCTTTCTCTGAGCAAGTGAAAATTTAGTGTATTTTATAAAAGTATTCTGTATTGATTTATCCAGGAATAACGAAAATATCATTTTTTAGAAGTAAGTTTACTGTTTACAATTTTATTGTTACCAATATTTTGTTTTTGCTTATCAAGGATCCTTTTGAATACTGAGTAAGGACTTACGAGTAGATGGCGCCCACATATATACAGGGTCCGCCAAGTTTTATGTTCACCCCACTTTTTGAACTTAAATGTTATAGGAAAGGAACGCAATTTACATAGTATACGCATTGGATATTAGCTTTTCAAGAGTGCATATTTGTTTTTTAATATTGTTCGTAGAAGGCAGTAAAATAAAAAAAAACCTCATTTACATTAAATTTACAAATTTTATTCTCCACGCTATGACGTCGATTTCAACTTCTAGAACTTAAGAAATGCACATTGTAGCCAAAAATAAATTTATACAAATGTTAAGTGCTCATATAAAGTGAAAACAACTCGTAATGACCTAAAAAATTATTACAAATAGATAACATTTCATGATAAGACGCTTCATAAACTTTCAATTCAGTATGTAAAATTTGGCTACCCTTACGTAATTAGAACTCTTGATTGTCGGGGTGAACATAAAACTTGGCGGACCCGGTACATTTTATTGTGTCTAATATCCCTATTTTCTCTACAAATCTGAAGGCTATGGAAACTAATACTCAGTTTTACAGCATTACAGTTTTACCGTACCGTAAGTATTTTTGAGTTTCAGTGACGTCCATTGCGCGGCGTAATTTTTTTATGTCTTTAAGTGAATTTAGAATAAAATTAGTACGATGAAATAAACTTTGTTTCACTGTCGCCCATCGCAGGGCTTTGTTTTTATGTTGTTTCACTGGTGCCCAATCGCGGAGCCTTATTTTGTTTTGATGAGAGGAATTTAGTAAGTTTCAACCTTGCCAAAGTAAATTTAACTATTTGGAAAATCTGCAATTTTATTATACCGGGTGACAATGATCGTATGTTACACCGAGACAGACATAAATATGCATCTTTCTGTAATACAACCTTTAGCTTTAGACGGAAGTGATATCAATTTTACAATCTCAAATGGAACACCTTGTATATCTATACATTTTTAGAATCTACATTAAATTGTGACTATGATGGCGTGTCATTATTTATTTGTTTTAAAGTTTTTTTTTTCTATTTGGATGTAGTTGGCTGCGGTCCATATTAAATGTCTTTTTTAGATGAGTTTATTTATTATTAGTGTACTTAGATTGGATATAAAATGCATAAGCACCTAGTAACAGGATAATTTCATAGTATATTTTAGCATAACCTTTAAATTTCCCGTGTGACGCCAATTTATTATTGTATTGAATTAATGTTCTGTTGATTCGTTGGAGAATTCTCTATTAATTCACTTAATAAAAAAAATTGGAAAGCCACACAGGAAATTTAAAGGTTAAGCTAAAAAATATAAAATTATAACGCTTAATAGGTTATAAATAGGTGTTTATGCAAATGTTATCCAATCTAAGGACATTACATAAATAACCTCATCCAAACTATTAGAAATAAATGAAAAATGGCGCTCCATCGTAGTCACAATTTAATGTATAGATATACAGGTTCCATTTGATATTTTAATGTTGATGTCACTTTAAACCAATTAAATCAAAAGTCTAAAGTTAAAGGTTGTACTTCAGAAAGATGCGTATTTATGTCATATTCACTATTCTAAATTTTATAGAAATCGGTTGAAAAATAAAGAAATTATTCGGTGGAACACATGACCATTGTCACCCGGTATAGATGATATTCGCAGTTCAAAACGAAATAACAAGGCATTTACTCGAATTTAGAAGAACTAAACCGCGCTGTCGACGTTGAATTGGTACAGTGCCTACGATTATTATTTCTTATTCGAAAAGAAAACATGTTTGTCATGAAATAATCATTGCATGTGCATGTTAGAAATAAAACATCTAACATTTTATTGTTGTCAGTGTGCTTAAAAATGTTCACGGCGTTATACGCATGCATACATTATAAAATGCATTTGATTTATTAGTTTGTACTCGTAATAAAACGAATATTATAAGATGAATAATCTAAGGGTGGTGTTACAATGAATACAGTTTAATAAAAATCTGAGTTTTTAATTTATAGCTACGTATACCACCGTTTACAACTTTTTGTAATAGCAACAGGTAAGTATTTAATCTATATTATTCAATGAGCATATAATGATGATTTATAATTTACTCTGATGATTTACAACGCTCGCATATCGCTCGTGTCGTAAGCTTCATCCTTGTGAATAACAGCCATTATAGTTGTGTTTCTTCAATTATAGTTACATATATTATTCACTAATAGCAGTGATTAATCATTAATCGCTACTAGTGGTGATTAATATATCATTATTCACTACTACCAGAATTCAATTTCTTTTTAAAATTTTATCGAGTAGGCCGATATGTTTCAAAACAATGGCTTATGGCATATAAAACTCATTAATTAAATTGAAACGTCAACATCGTTTATACATTTCTAAAAGTATTTTGAAGTACAAATCTAATCAAAAATAATTAATAGTCGTGGACAAAGTATAGTATTCTACTTGCATATAATCATTATATGCTCGTTGAATAATATACTATTATTCACAATCATATTGCAATATGTACATTTCTGTTATTCCAAAAACCTTTGAAAGTAAGCTATTGCTATAGCAACAGAAAAGTGGTTAACAATTTATTTTATTTCCCTTTCCTTTGTAAACGACACTTTACAGGCATTTATGGTAACTAAGTAAATGAGTAATTACAGCTACATCCCTGTAAAATTCTACGGGCTCCTACAGGAGACTTGTAAAGTTCTACAATGCTCTTCAACAAAAAGGTAACGGAAACTGATTTGTTTCCGTCTAGCTATAAATTTTCTTACCGCCTTTGATTATAAAATTTCTTTTTGTACAAAATATAAAATAAATTAATAAACGTTGGTGAAGATGGAAATAAAACTTTGTCTATTTCGCGTATACAAAGGTCACTTTGTGACACTGTTTTTGCAAAAAACAGTTACACAAAGTGCTACTTTGTGCAACTGGAAGTACTGATTTTTTTATATGTAAGGCTGGCAGTAAGTAAATTTTACTGCCAGCCTACTCTGTCAGTCTGTCTGTGATAGGTACTAATAGGTATTCATTAACTGGCGCCGTTTTGAAAATTTGAATGTTATGATGCTCAGAAATAACAGCAAGAATAATGAAACATACTTATTTTTATTATAAATAATTATTTTGATAAGACAATCATGTACTCAATCAAGGTTTTACTGTTTCTATTACAATAAACATTTTTTATCTTATATCAGAAGAAACAACTAAGCTGTCACCTTTTTTTAAACTTGGATTTTTTCCTGGCTACGTGATTTTTTCAAAATGACAGTGGATGTCATTGTATGCGTTATCAGTTATTACCAACATTACCACATCGAAAATACCCGCGTGTACATTTTCCCATTTCTTTAAAGTAAATTGTAAATTAAGGCGAAATAGACAAAGTAGTATGTAAAACACGTGTTACAATTCCTTTTTGTAATACTCGTATATTGCTTAACTCGCCGCCTCGCGGCTCGTTAAGCAAACTTATACTCGTATTACAAACATCGACATTGTAACACTAGTTGTACAATATACTATTGTGCGCTACACGCTTTGTAATTAATCTTTACTGGGCTCACTGGATTATGGAGACACAAACTTTCCAGTTAGCCCGTAAAGATTAATTTATTTCATACTGTATCGTATTATCCATGTTTACGGTAGCGATTACAATTCGAAAAATGCGATTTTACGGTCTAAAATGACTGTAAATTTTTTTTTCTACGCAGCTGTTAAAAAAACTGCACTATATTTCATTATTTTTGGTGTGTAAAATAACGGTTTATGGTAATAATGAAATAAACTAAAAGCGTAAAAAAAAGTGCGGTAGCGTGTCATTATTTCACTCTGGCGTTTGCAAATACATGCACCGCAATAGCCGAGTCAAAGATTGCTTTGAAAACAATTGAAGTTGTCTCGCAATCTTGGCTTTAGAAGCGTCAAATTTTCTATTTAGATTGTTTGTGTATGTTGTGAGATATTATAGTTTTTTATTTAAATTAATTTAAATATGGAAATCGAGCAAGATTCTGAACACGAAATATTAACGCCGGAAGAAATTATCGAAAAAGCAAATGTAGCAACGCTTAACTTATTGCCAAAGACATTTATGGAATGGCGTAATCAAAATGGAATTCATAGCTTTACAGAAAGAGTATTATTAGCATTTTTTGAGGAAAAATCAAAAATTTTTAAATCATCAACGTTATGGTCCTGCTATTCAAAGTTAGCGGCGACATTAATTATTAATAATAATGTGGATATAAGCAAATATTCAAAGTTAATAGCCTATTTAAAGCGGCAATCCGTTGGGTATAAACCGAAAAAATCGAACATTTTCAAGGAGCGAAATACATAAGTTCTTACTGGAAGCGCCGGATGAGAAGTATTTAATGTTTAAGGTAAAATTGTTGCTAAATTTCTTTCATTATTTAACGGCTTGTAAACTTTTAGGTTGCATTAATATTAGGCATTGCTGGGGCTTGCCGAAGAGACGAGTTGTATAAAACACTCATTGACAATATTGAAGACAAGGGGGAAGTTTTACTTGTAACAATACCAGATTCAAAGACACATACACAACGACGCTTCACTGTTATTGAAGAGACCGGAATTACTAATTTGAATTTGTTGGATATTTATAGAAAATATGTGTTAAATAGGCCGAAAAATGCAGACACCAAACATTTCTTTCTTTCATATAGAAACGGGAAATGTACTAAACAAGTTGTAGGCATAAATACGTTTTCAAAAATTCCATCATTAATTGCCAAATATCTTAATTTACCACAACCAGATACATATACAGGTCATACCTTTAGACGTACTTCGGCATCGCTTTTGGTGGATTCCGGTGGGCATATACTTAAATTAAAACAGAATGGCGGCTGGAAATCCACTACGGTTGCCGAAGGGTATGTGGACAATTCTTTTAACACTAAAATGGATTGTGCATCAAGGATTCCGCGCGGACATGAAACTATCAACCATCCACCTCAAACATAAATGATAACGAATACAACTTGAATATTCCAAACACAAGCAACAGTGTACACGAATCAATATGCCTAAATCAGTCAGAAAATAAATTGCTTGGATCAAAAATTAATATTAACAATCCCAAAAACTGTACTTTTAATATTACTATTACCAAAGAATTATAATCTGTTTCTTAATTGTTAATTTGTTGTTTCGTAATTGCTGTTCTATAATGTAATTGTTATTATACAAAAATAAAATGTAAACACTATACATCATTTTTTTTCTAACTGCCGACAGTCGTAGAAAAAATATTGTATGAAACTCATGCATAAAGTGTCTTTTTTTCACTCATGGGATTGCCGTACTCGCCTGCGGCTCGTGCTGTCAAACTTCCCATTCGTGAAAAAAGTACTACTTTATGCACTTGTTGCATAAATTACTATTACTGAACTCAAATAAAAATAAATCAACTGAATAATGCATCGGTATTCGGTTACCATGGACACTCGTTCTATGTTTTTAATTCGACTAATAGTTGCCATAGATGCTCGTTGTTCATAGATGTCCATATTTTAAATTCGGAAATTTATTTTATAAAATTGTTTTTAAATTAAACCAATAATCCAATAATTGCAGTATGAAATAAAATGCATTACGTCATACGCCCTAGAAATGTTCTTACAGTCTCGTTTCGATGTTCCGGACTCGGCTCCTTCACCGCCTTGACCGTAACATCTTACTCGACTGTAAAATTTCACTTCCAGGACTTATAACGTAAATAACTATTACAAAGCTTCCCACGTAAATCACTATTACATGTCTGTAAAACTGGACAGTAAAGTGTTGACCAGCTTTTAGTTTTAAATTATATAAAATAAGACGTTTTATCCTATTTAAACTTAGACTTTTATAAATGTATTTAATGTTAAAAATGCATTTTTTATTTAATATTAGTTTTATTTTTCTGTATTTTATAACTAATAAATAAGATAAAGGGATTAGTTAATGAATATACTGCCATCTAGCGGCGAAGAACGAAACCTTACTTAAAATTTTTTTATTCGATAGATGGCGCTGATTGGAATTTATTATTAGAGTCACTGCATCTAGTTACCTAGGCCAGCTGGTCGACCAGAGTAACGCAAACCGCCGCCATATTTGAGCAAACGAAGCACGCAATTGTTCATTATTTGTTCTGTATTGAATTTAATCAAATCCACGTTTGCTTTAAAAGGTTTTTCTTATTCTGAAAGATCAAACCTCTAATATGTCAAACACGTTAAACGTGGTTTTAATTTGCCCAGTATTAAAAATCACCCTTCTCTGCCCCAACATGGCGGCGGTCTGCGTTACTCTGATCGACCAGCTGGCCTAGGTGACTAGATGCAGTGACTCTATTTATTATGACAGTTTTCAGAAAATTTATTTTAAGATTTATAATTACTCTGTATTTTGATTGTTTAAATCTAATGATTGTCAATAAAATAGTATACATGTTTTGTTGGTAAAGTTTCAAACCCTCGCGATATTGTTCGACTTCGGTCAAACAATATAACTTGGCTTGCTAAGATGTCCTTTACCAACTCAATGTAGCATACTATTATTGTTTGAGTACTGTCTAGATAACTGCAGGTGTTTTTGAATTAAACAGTCTTAACAAGCAGTGAAATAAGTCTCGTAAGTTGTGATGTACACTGAATTATATCTAAAAAGAGCAAAGGGCATTTTGTTTAATCGTCTGTAGCTCGGCTTTATATTTCTACAACTAGTCGGACTTCATATTTTGAAAGTCCAATAGCTGTGGTACTAAAATATATTTAAAAATTAAAATGCGCATAGCCTATTATAGAGAATGTTCCGTTTAACACTCTACACTCAATCATTCAGGGAAGCAAGACCTTATTATAAAGCAAGAGGCTATCACAAAGAAATAAACGAACTTAATACATTTCAACTTTTCCTCTATGAATCCAGCATTAAAACACTTTTCAGAACGTTTATTGCAACCAGGAATGACGTCATCAAAATTTTTCTAAAGAAACCTTAAGGTTGTAAGTACCGTGAGATCATTTAAATTTAAAATTAAAGTAGGCGGGAATTTTTTTATACGTTTGGCGATCCTGCCAATTGACTCGCTGTGTAAATTAGAGGTTATGCAATTTTATGTTCTAGATTAAACATTTTGGAGCGTCACTTTGACAATTCAAATCAAACTGTGAAGTGAACAGTTAGTGTTGCCAATCTAATTTAAAAATCACAGCCAACTTTAATTATAAATTCAAATGATCTCGTGGTATGTCAATGGAGAGTAAGTTAGATTCTGAAGATAGTTCTTAGATAGTTCAACTTAACGTATAAATTCGTGGTACCCATTTGAAACAAAGTTAACACTTGTGTACACAAATCTATTTTTCACGGTGTGTCACTTAACTTTAGCCACGTACCCACTTCAATAGTGCTTAAAATTATTTAAAAAGCGAATGAAATGCAGCAATAAAATAGAGTATATCAGAAACTTAATCTATTTTACGATTGCATTCTGAACAAGGAATGCCTTAATTGCATCAAGTTTCGCTAACGGTTTCAAAGGTTTATAAAAAACGAATTGCTTTTGAAAAACATAATTTATGCATGCGAGACAGTTTTATAGTTTTGAATTTTAGTAGTTACTGAGGTCAAGAATATTGTGTGGTTGGTTGAAACCTCCAGCCCCCCTTAAATTTTCATTGAGTATGTATAATTTTTCCCTTCTTAGGTATGTTATGTTCTCAAGTACAAAATAAACAAAATAAAAAAAAGGACACGTAATTTCGACGCACGCGTTAAGTAGTCCGGAGAAGTTCATCCCTGTTAAATTTGTATTGGGGAAAATACAGTAAAGTAGAAGTAAAGTATCAATTTGCTGTATTGTCGGGTTTTAATGGTTTAAACCATTTATTTGTGAAATTAAATGTTCCAATAAATCTCCGCATGTTCGCCGTTTTAATAATGTTAATTAACTTGAAGTAAGGAAATAAATGTTCGAGTTAAACTTCCTCCAGGATTTATCTTGATTGGATTATCACCTTGGATTAATAAAGTAAAAAGGTTTTTGTGAGAACTTTTATACTTAATAAATAAAGCGAGTTTTAGTAAATTGTGGGTTTATTTACAACGAGTTAACGTCCATAATTCCAGCAATAAGAAGTGATTTTGTTTTGATATTAAGCCCGATTATAGCCCAATAATGAACTGAAACTAAGTAAAATAAAAATTTTAAACTCTATATAAAGTTTAGAACTACTACTCATTATTATAGTTTAGCACGACAAAAATCAAAGAATCACAAGTAACAAAGAATTTAACGTAATTGAAATGCGAATCTTTTCCCAAATTGTGGATTCTCATCTTGCTTTTAAACTGTAACAACAACAATTAGGGTGGCGTCCTTCTACTGTTTAATTATTCCTGGTTCCTACCTGAAATTAGTAAGCCTTTGCAAATAACACCCACGACCGCTGAAAACAATTTGAATTAATAAAACGTCCCTGCAGGGATATGTGTTTAAAGTGTAAGCAATTTTGTTTGTTTATTACACGTGGGTGCTTACATAATACCAACAAATAATGCTACAGGTTTAGGAAAAGGAAGTTTTGCGCAGAATCCTGGTGGGAAAAAGACGGGCAAGAGCTGAGAACGTAGAACCAATGAAGAGATTTATAAGCTGTATGAGAATACTGAAATAATAGAATTAATTGAAATATGTAGACTGCAATGGTTAAGGCATCTAATAAGACTAGAAGACGACAGAACAGTAAAAACGATAACTCTAGAAAGAAGTACACCTAGAAGTAGACCACGACATACTTGGTATGAGATGGCAATTGAAGATTTAAGAGAGAAGAAAGAGGTAAACTGGAGAAGCAGAGCAAGGAATGGAAAAAATTCTTAAACGATGGTCCTAAATGGCCTGTAAACTTCTATATTTCAACACCTTCTTGCTATAAATGGGTTATGGTTGAAATTTGATTTGTTGTCGAGGTCCTTTGATATTTCACTTGGTTTCTGCTAATTACTTTATTTTTCATATAGCTTGTGTCCCATTTAAAAACGTAAAAGGCTTTTAATAGGGTGTAAAATGAGTTGTCTATATAAGCATGTTTTGGTTCTATTATCTTTTAGTTTTAAAAGCCTTTTGAATTGATACTTATTTACCTATTTTTGAATTTTGTTATCTGATGTTAAGATCTTTGTCTTTTCCTGTTTGGTTAAAGACAGATGTATTTCTGAGGTTTTTGGTTAAAGCAAGTTACGAGTAGTTTTTGGATTAATCGAATTCTCGAAAATCACCTGAAACCAAATTAGTCTATCTGGAGTTTCCAGGATAACAAAGCATTCAAAGTAATTTACCGCATTTTATGGGCCGCTAGTTCAGGTATTATTCTGTGCTTCCTTTATCTTTTTAGTTTTTATACCCCTTTTTGGGACCAATTTACAAGCAATATCTACAGTACACAAGAGATCGAGGGCATCTATGTACCCAAAAACAATAAACATCCAGATACAAAATGAAAAGAGCCAAATTCAGGTTCTTATGATTAACTAATACTACTGTCATAATGTTATCAAGCAAGATCGGAATTAATGATTTTCTTTTTTTTTTATTTTATGTAATTAGTTTCACTTATTTGTCAAACAATTTTTTACAATTTAATTGTTATTTTCTTGCAGAGATGTATTCGAGAACTGCATTTAATTATTATGTAAGTTAAATGAATCGATTATAAATTTTATGGTTGACTTATGTTTTTGTTAATTATTTAGCGAAGAGACTCTAAAGGCCAAAGTTTAATTGGGCACGGTATTTGGCACAATTAAATTTATACTATTCGATTTACGCCAAGGCCTTGGCAATGTCCGATAGTTTTTATCGTGAACGTTAATTGATAGATTTGAAAGATTAAGGGGTTTCAATGGAGATTACATTTTGCTAATTTAACTTTTGGTTAATAAACATTTAATTAGGTTCATATATGTCTAAATCTGTAGATACCGGGTGGGGCAATAGTGTGGGGAAGTCCGATAGCTCCTAAACGGTAACAGCTAGAAAAATCGTTCTAATACGGATGTAAACAGTGGATAGAGGCGAATCTAGAGAAATTATTTTCAAATATACAGGGTGTTCAGAAAAGTGTGGCACGCTTAAGGTAATTTTTTTTAAATAGAATGGCCCAAATATTTTTGCATATTTAAACTTCTCTTGGCAGGTTTATTCATATCTAGAATTTTAGCGCCATATAATGACTGGTTTAAAAGTTTTTTCAAAAAAAAATTGAGTTTTACATTATCCCACTTAACAGTTTACCTGTGAAAACAAATTGAAGTAGGGATTTTGTTGCAGGGGTTTGTAGGGTGCTCTTCTTTAAAAGAAAATGGACCCACCATGTACAGGGTGTTCAAAATTAATTTTTAAATTTAGAGAACTTCAAAGTTAGAATTAACAACTTTTTCAAATGGAACACCCTGTATATTTTGTACCTTTGTGATGCAGAATTAAATAACGAACATTTTCTGTATGTACGTCCCTATAGCTATCTGTAACCACTTTTGATTTATTGAGAAAAAACTGCAAGAAGTACACAATTAAAAAATTATTTATTTAAAAAATCAAGGTTTTTCAAATAGAACAAAAGAAAAAAACTATAACAAATGCTCCATATGTTGCCCATTTGCATGGACACACATTTCGATGCGCCTTTGGAACGATCTTTGTACGTTTTTTAACATTGCCGGCGTGATATTACTAAAAGCATGTATTATTCTATCCTTCATATTTTGGATGGTGGTTGGTGTCTCTGTATAAACAATTTCTTTCACATATCCCCATAAAAAGAAATCCATTTTTGTAAGATCAAGAGATCTCGCAGGCCATTTAGTGGGTCTATTCCTTCCAATCCATTGATGTGGGTAGATGTTATTTAGGTGGTTTCTTACTGCATGTAAATAATGCGGTGGAGCACCGTCTTGCTGAAGTCACATCCCATTTAGGATCCTTTGAGGAAGGTTCGCCAATAATTGTGGCAGATAGTTCTCCAAAAAATGAAGATAAATAGCTCCAGTTAATGTACCATCAAAAAATGTGGCCCTATTACATGATCTCCAATAATTCCCCCCCCCCCCAAACGTTGTCTGAAAATGTGGGGATTTTCTGTGGCATAATAATGGAAATTGTGCCTGTTAACAAATCCATTTTTATGAAACGTTGCCTCATCAGTGAACAAAACATTGTTGAAGAATGTAGCATCGTCTTGCATTTTACCTATGGCCCAATTACAAAACTGTAAACGTTTTAGAAAATCGTCATCAGTTAATTCCTGGTGCATTTGAATGTGATATGCATGAACCTTATTTTTCTTTAAGATTCGACCAACAGAACGTCTACTTATTCCTACAGATGAACTCACTTCTCTCTGACTAACATGGGGAGCCTCAATCGTTGCCAGCACAACAGATAACTCATTTTCTTCGTTCACTTTTTCATACTGTACATTGCCGGTCCTCACAAATCTATGGAGCAGGTTTTGAAAGCTGTGAACTTTAGGGAGCCTCCGTTCAGGATGCCGTTTGGTTCTGCGGGCAAGCAAACAATTTCTTTCCGACTCGCCCAAAACAAAAGTCATCTCTTCATTACTAAAATTCATTTTGAAAAACTAAAACACCTACTAGAACTAAACACTGATGGTCGATAATTGCGAGAAATGTACGTTTTGCATACGTGCACAATAATTGCTAGATGCTTTAATGTTTTGTTGAACAAAAACAACCAACACACTTGACAACTAAATAAATAATTGTTTTTAATTGTGTACTTCTTGCAGTTTTTCCTCAATAAATCAAAAGTGGTTAGAGATAGCTATAGGGATGTACATACAAAAAATGCTCGTTATTTAATTCTGCATCACAAAGGTACAAAATATACAGGGTGCTACATTTGAAAAAGTTGTGAATTTTAGCTTTGAAGTTCTCTAAATTTAAAAATTAATTTTGAACACCCTGTACATGGTGGGGTGCATTTTCTTTTAAAGAAGAGCACTCTACAAGCCCCTGCAACAAAATCCCTACTTAAACTCGTCCTCACAGTTGCGACCGTGAAAGCGGTAAACTGTTAAGTGGGATATGTAAAACTCAATTATTTTGAAAAAATAACTTCTAAACCGGTCATTAGATGGCGCTAAAATTTTAGATATGAATAAACCTGCCAAGAGAGGTGTTAAATATGCAAAAATATTTGCGGCATTCTATTTAAAAAAAACCTTAAGCGAGCCACACTTTTCTGCAACATCCTGTATATTTGAAAATAATTTCTCTAGATGCGCCTCTATCCACTGTTTACATCCGTATTAGAACGATTTTTCTAGCTGTTACCGTTTAGGATCTATCGGACTTCCCCACACTAATGTCCCACCTGGTATACGTATTTTTACTAATTTTATTATAGATCTGCCTTTTCGTTATTACATTCGTTTATGGCTTGGCAATATTTGATATTTATGTAGTATGAATTAATTAGAATCAGTAGCGATATACTTTGTAAGTGCTTTTGGAGTTATTAGGTTCCTGGTGGCCATTTTAGCTTGATCGAAACCACTCCTGAGAGCTAGTGGAAATACTTCTACTCAAAGAAACCTGCATCATTCTAACTACTTCCAATGCTATTAGAAATAAGCATTATAACGCATACAAAAAAGTGGTAACAAGTTGTAAATAGAAAAATCGAAACACAAATGCCCCGAAAATTAAAGCTTTTAGGCGATTTTCTGCAAGAAAATTCTGACCTGAATTTACAAGAATACAAACTACATTCTGTTTCTTAATCTAGACATAATTTACAGATTCTAAATTTAATTAGTAGCCTGAAACACAAAGCGGAGATCTTCGCCAGGCCGTAACCTACTGGACAAGGCGACATGACAGACACCTTCCGCAATAGCTCCACGTCAATTGAAAATTGAACAATGAATAAAATCTTTATTGATTAATTCGAGTGTTCTAAATATACCAAATTATGAAGTACTGTGATATTTTCGATTGTTGTTTCTTATTAGGGTGTTATACCGTGATATCAAAAATTATCTTGGTCAAGGGTTGTTATGGAATATAAAACGGTTGTCTTAGTTTGAATTTCTAAATCTTGTTCTTAAAATAATTCTGTCGTTGTCAAGCTACACTGACATCATCAATAACCTACAAATGTGTTACCTACTTAGTTCAGCTGTAAAATTTATGTCAATAATTTTTTGAGTGTCAAAATAGCACATTTGTAGGTTATTGATGATGTCAGTGTAGCTTGACAACGACAGAATTATTTTAAGAAAAAGATTTAGAAATTCAAACTAAGACAACCGTTTTATATTCCATAACAACCCTTGACCAAGATAATTTTTGATATCACGGTATAATAACTTCATAAGTAAGTATTTGAAGATCTGCAAAATACTTTACTCAATGTTGACTTGAAATCTACATCGATACAGAAAGATGACCAGGGATTGTGATTTATATCAATTATGTTATTAAAAACATGGTGTTTCAATAACACAAACGTAAGAAACTTTATCTATATTTTTCAGTAGATGGTTTTTTGTTGTAGAATAGTATAATTTCTTTTAATGAAAATAGATGAAAAATGTTTTATTTCGATTGCAAATAATTTATTGACACACTTAATCTTAAATCTTTAGATATTTTTTGTTTGCATGAAGCCTGAATTGAAAAAACGATTCCAAAGTAAACCCTTAAACTACAAACTGACAAATGATAAATTATCAACTCCTACAGGAATGTGAAAAACATCCTTCGGCGTTAAGCAACAAAAACAATCAATTGAATCGATGTTTGACTGGCCAAGGGCTTTTAGGATTCCAATAAAAAGTATGATTTGGGTTTTTCAATGTCCTGATGAATTTTGAAGCTGAACAGAGCATAAAATATTACAAAAGTGCGTTGTTCACTAGTAGGTGTTAGTAGAATCAACAAAACCTATTTTTACTATATATATTTTAATTGAAAATTTGATAATGTATTAAACTTGTCAAGAGATTTCAATGCTAGATTAAGCTGCATACAAGCTCAGTAATCTATTTTTATAAATTACTTTGCTATCAAATAAAGCTTCATTAAATATCAAAATCGTCAACAAGCAGAGCTTTGGTATAATTTATTGCTTTTAATTTATAGCACGAATATAAATATTTGAGCCTTCAACTACTAGACTTATATCCCTAGTAATCAATAACTTTGTACAATAAGTTAAATACAATATATTATTTTAAGGGATAACTAAACTGACTAATCCAATAATATCATTCGCTATGAATTATAAAGGATGTCTCAATAAGAATGCACAATTTAAATTGCGCGCCATTTTCGTTCCCTTTGGTTGGCAACGTCTTGCAATTGCTCAGCTGCCATCTAGAGACACTGCGGTTAGTGAAAATGAATCGATTGACTGTCGAACAACGCATCGTGTTGTTGTCATCGTGAAAACTTTTTCAATGACCAATTTTTTTCAATTTATATATTAATGGTATAGTTAAACATGTAGAAAACTGTGAAATTACTATGTTTGCAGATGACACTATGTTATATATTGCTGGAAACGATATTGTAGCGATGTGCCAAAACTTAAACAATGAATTGGTAAAAATCCATAAATGGCTATGTGATAATAACTTATGTTTAAACCTTCAAAAATCAAAATGTATGGTGGTTTCTAAGCCATATAATTTACAAAAACTTATAAATACTGATGTCAAGGTAGTTATTAATAATCATGTTCTTGATAACGTCAGAGAAATAAAGTACTTAGGTATACAAATTGATAACAATTTAAATTTTAAGAAACATATTAATTACATTTTAAAAAAACTTTCTAAAAAGATTTATCTTTTCAGGAGAATTTATAGAAACCTCAACATGAACAATAGGATACTAATTTACAACACAATCATAAATCCACATTTTCAATACTGTGCATCTATATTATTTCACTGTAATGCAAAGCAATTCGGTATGTTACAAAAAATGCAAAATAAAGCTATGAGACTGATATTAAAATGTAATAGGTACACACCAATACAAAATATGCTTGAAGCTCTTGGTTTCATGAATGTAAAACAACTTATAACTTTCAAAATGTTAATCTTGATATTTAAAATAAAAAACAAAATTACACCGGCATATCTATGTGATAATAGTATATTAAAGTATTAGTTTCATAAGACGCGTTTTTAGCGCACGCGTCCGAGTTTAGAAAACGACCCGTGAAGCGGGGAGTTTTCTAATGGACAAGTGCGCTAAAACGCCTTATGAAACGAATACTTTATACTATTTTTTATACTTGCGTCGTTATTTCGTTAATTATTAAAAAATAAATTAGTTTTAAATAAGATTTGTTAGTGAAATTTTGTTAAGTACTTTTGACAGTTGGCTATACTGGAAATTCAACTTCAGCATTTGTTATTTAAATTGTTTTGTTTTTATAAAATTAATTTAGTTTCTGTGACAAGAAGGTAAAATGGTCTTATTAAAAATCTTATAAAAAGAATTAACTTATCTTAATTAATCTTAATCTTATTAAAATATTGGAATTTAACCATATTGATAGATTTATAACAACTGCAGAAAATAACCAACATTTAGCTATGAAAGTAAGTAAAATTTTGTACTAAATACTTTCAATTTTTAATATATTTCAATTATTTAAGGTTGCGTTAATAATGGGATTCTGTGGTGCCTGCCGAAGAGATGAATTGACCAACATGTTATTAGACGATATTGTGGTCAAAGATGATGTGTTCACTGTGACTGTAACAAAAACAAAAAATAAAGTTCGAAGAGAATTCTTAATTACAGAGAAACTGTGGATTGATTTAATTAAGCAATATTTGAGCCTAAGGCCTAAGAAAATAAACCACAGGCGGTTTTTTATAACCTACCGCAATGGAAAATGTATTTCTACTCCTATCGGTATAAACACCATGGGAAAAGTTCTTTTTATTATTGCCACTTATTTGCATTTAGCCAACCCGAAGCTTTTTACAGGTCATTGCTTTCGACGTTCAAGTGCTTCCCAATTGGCAAACAAAGGTGGCGATTTAATAACTATAAAACGGCATGGAGGTTGGAAGTCTTCAGCTGTGGCTGAGGGCTGTATTGATGCTTCAGTTAAAAAAATGGAGGTAGCTGAATTGCTATCTAATAAGCCATGTACTTCCACTTCAACGGCTTAAGTGGTAATTGACCAGTCTTCCACTGCTTCATTTTTACATGAAGAATCACACACTTTTAGCACCAACCCAATAACGAGTCAACAAAACATTGTTGAGGGGCAAAATTTACCTTCATTTAAGATTAATGCCCAGGACACTTCTGCTGTTACAATCAAAGTGTATAATAAATGTACTTTTAATACAAAAGATGTATAAAGAATAATTTGTGAATTTATTAAATAATTTTTAATTTAATTAATTTATTTTGTGTATGTTTATTTTATATTTTAAAAGTTTGGCAATCACATAGCAACATAACCGCACTTTTAAATATAATAAGTTTGACATTTAAGAACAGCTGTTAGGTGCTACCAACTTTAAAAAACAAAATTTTACTGTTTCCAGTGCTCTAATAAATCTCATTAGGACACGCAAGTATAAAAACTAAATTATGTATATAACACTCACCAACATAATACGAGAAAAAACCAAGATTTTTATGTAGAAAGAGCTGTTTCCGCATGTAGGGCTAAAACAATTTTTTGTGATGGTCTTATATTATACAATAACTTGCCCTGTACTATAAAATACTGTGATAATTATAATGATTTAAAAAAAAAGGTTAAATTCTATGTTAGTAATTGTATGTAATCGTAAATGTATTATTTTTATTCATTATGTTTTTATGATAAATGTAAATGTAAATAGCTAACTGCTAATAAAGATACGTTATTATATTATTATTATAAAACTTATTTGAAAAACGGGGAAAGTTCTTCAGACACTAAGCAAATTGCGTACAATTTCCGGTCGCCGAAACTTACCCGATTCATCTACAATTCGACGAATAATTAAGAAATTCGAGCAAAGTAGTTCAGTTACCGATGTTAAGACACTAAAGCGTCGTCGTAACCGCCGGTCTGCTGAAGATATTGCTTCAGTAAGTGAGAGTGTTGCTCGAAGTCCCCGAACCTCGATTTGCCGTCGGCGTCGTTACAACTGAACATATCGAGGAGCACTATGAAGCGAATTCTAACAAAGGATCTTTATCTACACCCTTACAAGCTTCAACTGACGCAACAATTATTGGCAACCGAACATTTGAAACGGCGTGAATTTGCCGATTGGGTGCTTGAAAATCAAACGTGGATGACAATTTTGCGAGGAACATCAGCTTCAGCAATGTGGCGCATTTCCAACTGAACGGTTACGTCAACAGCATAACTGTCGGATATGGAACAACGAGAATCCTCAAACAACACTACAATAGCGGATGCATCCACCAAGAGCCACCCACTGTATGGTGCGGATTTTGGGCGGGCGAAGTGATTGGGCCTTACTTCGCCTACGTTACCACAATATGATAAGTAAGCTTTTTGGTCCCAACTGGAGGTGATAGATCTCGCAAACAGGTGGTTCCAGCAAAACGGCGTCACATATGATACTGCGCTGAGAACCCTTGAATTGTTGCAGGAGACATTGCCGGGACGTGTCATCTCACGCCATGGAGATCAGAATTGGCCATCGAGATCGTGGGACATAACGCCGTGTGACTTTATTCTGTGGGGTTGTCCGATATTGTATTCCACACATAATCGCATTGTATACTGATTACTTTAAAATAAAAATGTTTTAATTCTTCAATTAACTAATGTGTTTTATTTAAAAATTAAATTGTGCATTCTTATTGAGACACAGAGACATAGAATTAATAGATGTCTTATTAATTTTTGCAGTTAATTTTTTAATTTACATACCTAGATTACAAAACACGAAAATAAAGTGAAAATAGATTTCGTGTGCAAATAGGAATCATACTAATGATTCCAACTAAAAAGGGATGGACATACATGACTTTTGATATTGAATTCCTTGCACTTTTTAAAATTGTGGGGGATGTAAACTAGAGAAACCTTTTATTAAATTAATCTTCCACTGATGGCTCAGAAATAAATTTTAATTATAATTATGAAAGGGAATCATGTAGAATCATATAATATTGTCACGAATGAAAATTCGCTTTATATTAGAAACTCTTACATATTAACTATTGTTGGTCTGCGTACAACAATAGACCACGGTCACTCCGCTGCCCACACAGTACCAGCGTGGGCATATTTCCACGTGCGCGATGCATGATACTGTATATGATATGTAGTCCACATGCAAGAAAGGGATCTGATTTAGATATGCGCGACCTAGCCAGGAATAGCTGAATTTCTTAAGTCAGCATACTATTAAAATAGAAATTAGGTTTAAACAGGCTCGCCACAAGCCTACAGCCTGTTCAATGCTCGAGCTAATCAAACAATAGTTTAGTGGCCAGCGTCCAGTGGTAAGCGTCTTGGATATTGTAATTGTAGTATCTTAGCAGAGTCATCAATGGCAGGTTGACATACTAAGTTATTGTGCCCTCCTCCCCTATTATTTTTGTATTTTAATTAGTTTGGCTTAATTTAGTTTGATATAGTGTAATGTTAAATTGGACTTATTTGTTATTTACTTTCTACATTTAGCTACGTTACCAGTCAAAACAATATACCGGGTGTTTCAGACACCCGTGCCCCCCCGAATATCTCGCGAAATACGAAACGGATTCAGAAAAGAAAAAATACGTGCGAAATAATTTTTGAAGCTCTATTGAATGGTAGCAAATGTAAGTCCCCCTCACCCCATGGAAGTGGGGAGGGAGGCAACTCGGTCATCTTTAATAGCAACCCCCAGTTTTTTATGCAGATTTGGATTCTGCGCTAAAAAATATGAATTTTTTTAAGTTTGCGACAGATGCCGCTGTAATCGCGAGAAAAATATTTAATTTTTCAATGACGGAAAATTTAAGGTCAGTTTCGTTAAATGAGATCAGAAATGTTAACGTTTTGTAAAAAGCGGAGGGTGGGGAGGTTTATGTAAAACCTCCTCACCCCCACGACCTTTTTCTTTAAACGTTTTCAACGTTTTAATTATGAACATTTATAAATCAATTATCAATCACAAGTTAAAGTTGATTGGAATTATAAAAAAAAAATGTTGACTTACCTTCATCCCAGATATCGAGTACCAAAGTTCGTTAGAAAAACAAGTGTCTCATTTTCAGACAACAAAACATCTTCGGTGTTTCACCTTGGTAACAATGTTCAAATAGAGCTTCAAAAAAATATTTCGCAAGTATTTTTTCTTTTGTCAATCCGTTTCTTATTTCGCGAGATATTCGTGGGGGTACGGGTGGTCTGAAACACCCAGTATAACGTGATAGTCAGAGGAGTCAGGAGTCATAGGGTATTCGTGCCTATACAAATGTAACTTACAGAAAGAGGAACTCAACTTTTACGTATTTCTGGAACCCTTAGCAATGATATTTAGGTCATTGCAAGATAAAACCTCCAAAAGAGCAACCACATGTATGAAATTCTATTTCAAGTTAGAGGAAATTGTTAAGGATAGTTTTTCGATTTTGCAATACAGTCTTAGAAAACGAGCATGAGTAGCATCAGCTCTTTAAATGGAACGCTTATTGAAAACGATCTGAAATTTACTTGGCGTTGCACGTGCATAGAAAATGATTGTATGAATTATGAGGTACGTTCTGTTATTCGTTAAAATCGTCATTCAACTGCCTGTGAAGTTGCTCGATATCTATAAAGGTTTATATTACACGATTTTAATCATACAACCAAAGAAAGATCATGGCGTTGTTAAATTTGTGGGGTTGTCTTGTGTCTGGTAATGACTAGTCAACTTCTATAATTTTCTTATAAAATTAATTAAAAAATGGGATTCAGATTAATTTTGATAGGTTTTGATCAACGTACAATAGTAACTGAATAATTAAAGTATAAGTAATAATAAAGTTGACAAGGCCATAAGTGGAAATAATTGCAACGTCCGCAGGTTTAGTTTTTATAAAAAGAGTTCAGAGTTCAACTATAGCTGTCTAGGTTCCAGCATCTTTAATAAGTGGCAGCGTTTGTTTTTTTGTTATTGTGATTAATAAATAGTCTTTACATGCGTTAGTGTCAATGTGAATTCAGGTTAAAACAAACGTATAAAAATAAATGGATTATTGGTAAACATACCTTGTGAATAATTATTTTAAAAATCCATTCGCGAAATTAATAAAGTAAATTGGTACTCGATTTAGAAAATAGCAAAAAAAAGTATTTAGAATTTGATTCCTAAATAAGTTATTGTGTGATGCTTCTAAGTGCTCTTAAGTTCCATACTGTAAGAAATAGTTTTTATGTCCGATTGTATTATAAAGTACTGTTTATTGTATTGTTTTGCGGCAGTGAACTGGCTTATTAATGTACTCGTAAAATAAAGTGGTAGTAGTAAAATAAAGTATATAGTAGTAAAATAAAGTTATGACAACTGTATATTACCTGTCACATTTTCTTCTGTCAAGAATAGATGTCAAATTTATAAACTGATTTTCTTTTGATAATTACCAAATTTTAGGAATCGAACATAAAGCATTGAACGCAACTCTCATATAATCGGACCTTATAGACTCGCCCTTTTTATAGGCCTTGCTCGCTTCGCTCGCTCGGCCATAAACTGGGCTTGTCTATAAAGCGCTACATTATGTACTTGTTACATAAATAGCTATTATAGTATAATGTATATACTATATTATTTGTGCATTGCATAGTTTGCTAACCGATTTTCATTAATTTGAATTAATACACGAAGTTGAAAATAAAAAAAATCATTCTTTATAACTTGCACGACAAACTGTTTGTGGTCCATTTAACAAAAATATAAGAAGAATAGTAAAATATAATGAACTTAACGTAACTCAGATGGAAGTCTTTTCCCGAATTGTAGATTCCCATCGGTGCTTTTAAACAATAACAAACAATTTGGGTGGCGCCCTCTAGATTGTTCAATTATTGATATGCTCTACCTAAAGTCAGTAAACCTTTGTAATTAACATCCAAATCTTTGTAATCATACAACCGCTTAAAATAATTCGAGTAAGTAGCAAGTTTGTGCTGCTGCGACTTATATTTTGCGTAAGTATAACATTTTTATGCTTTATTTGTTTATTGAAATTTCTAATGTTACAAATTGATGCGTATATGTGTGGCTTTATTTGTTGTTGAAGAGATGAGCTTGTTACAACTGGGAAACTGCAAAATGCTTGAGACGAATTTTAATAATTGTTTTGCAAAAAGTCTTCTACTAATTTCGAATGCAATAGCACCGGATAGAACAATAACGCAATCCTTTCCAATAATAGCGTCCAATACCAAAGGATCAGTCACTAATTTTCATAAATATTTTGTAGTTTTATTTAATTGAATTAACTTTAAATATAAACGTGAGTGTGCTACTCTATCTATCTATACCTTGCTCACCCAACAGAAACGGTTAAGCCACTCCTTACAAAAGTTGACTATATTTCAATAAAGTTTTTCTATTGACCGTATTTCTAAAATTCGTATAAAAACAAACATATACTTGACTATTTCAACTCCGAGTGATGGTACCCAGCTCTCAGATTGCGCGGCGGCCAAATGATTTCGTTTTAGTGGTTACAGTTGTTTGGCCATTGTGTCGCTTTGCTGTTATTACACGATCATTAGTGTTGGGTTGACTCTTCGACCGAATTACAATCGGAGTAATTAGACTTATACATATTATAATTTTTAATGTGGCAATTTGTATATTCTTTATAATAACCTTTTGTTGTTATAAATAAAACTGTACATATATATATAATACATTTTATGATTCTTGCAAATAAGTATGATTCAACGAAAATTTGATAATTTATGCTTATAAACCAAAGTTCTTGCATGAGCAGGGATGCATCGTAAATTTATTAATAACTACGCAAAAATATAAGAAATGGCTTTAGAATTTCATAGAATTAAAGCTGCTTTGCTTGACCAAATTTTGTGTTTTTTCAGGTGAGGGTATTTTTCAAGGTTTATTAATCCTGTGTCTAATTCTTTCCCAACTAAATTATCTGATAGATAAGAATTAGGTAGTTTATTTTATAATCTTTTAATCAATTTTTACTTTTTATAATAAAATATATTTTTTTTATTTCACGCCTACACTACGGGGGAACCAACATCTAAGGTCATCTGTCCCCCATCTAACATGCAACACGAATACACACATCCATAGTTGAGGTGGCGGAATTTTCCAATTAGAAAAATTCCGCCGCCCCAAGTGGGATTCGAACCCACGACCCTTGGAACACGAGTGATGCACTGACACCACTCGTCCACCGCCGGCCCTAAATATAATAAAATATTAAAATAATTGTTATAACCATTTATTAAGAGAAGATTGCTATATTTATTTACAAAGAGAAAAAGGTACACTGAATAGAAACTTGGCGCACCTTTATTAGTTTGTAGCGCGTGAAACTGATTTTTACGTTCATTGTTCTACGCAAGCATAATTTTGTGGGGAGTGGCTTACCTATTTCTGTTTGGTGAACAACATATAGAACTGTACGGAGTACTATGCGCTCCTTCACCTCTTCGTGGTTTACGTGAGACATTCAATTTCAGGACTTATTGAATTCCTCCTAACACGAACATTCCTAAGCATTTTTATTCAATTTTAAATTATATGCTTTTAAAAATGTTTCGTAATAGAATCACTTACTTCCGAATGCAACTATTCTACATTAGGAAACTATCCAGGCGTGGCTACTTTCATGAAATTTAATCATTTACTTTAAAAACTAAACAATATACCTTACAATAAATTATTAATAACTATTTTATTGTTTTTCTAGTTAATTTAAATTCCCTACATAAATCTACCAAATACCTACCATTTCCATAATACAATTATCTTCTATAAAAATTACCTGAATAACCAAATTCTCATCGATTAAATGACCAAAATTAGCCCTAATTTGATCGAACACCGAATTCCGATATTCAGCCGCATTCATCAATCGTGAAAGGGGTGAATGCGGTTGAAATTGCTCCCCGGCGACTGAATTACTCCATGCTGCAAAGGGTATGTGTTGAGCTTCACAGAGGTCCACCAGGATCTCGTATTATGTACCACAACAGCAAGGCTTGTGTATGTAATAATTTCAACTTTCTAGTTTAAATTTTGATCAGTACACGTGCGATATATAAAATAAAGTTATTAATATAATAATGAGTTACTTTAGAGTTGGTAAGGGTTCTATTTTCATCATATTAAAATTCAATTTTTAGTATAAATGAAGCGTAAATAGGGGATTTGGAGGCAAACGCTTTACTTCCATTAGGATAAAGGTAAACTATTTACCTACACTAGTAGTTCAGAGGATTTAACCCGTTTTCAGATTTTTTAATTTAAATCGAATTGGGTTCTTTTTTAAACTGAGGTTAGTAGGGAAAATAGAGAAAACGAAAATGCTTTTAGAAGGAAATGCACAAAATCGAAAAGCGCGTTCCCCTGAGAAACTATGACAGGTGAAGGTGACGGGATGTGGAACCGAACTCGCGTTTACACTTTTTCTAATGCCAATTTTTCTTAAAAGCTGAAATAGTACATGTTACTCTAAATAACAAAAAGCAAACGTAAAAGAAAATTTTATCAGAAATCTTGAAATGGCAAACGAAAGTATGTTTAAAATTCCCATTTATTACCTTCTTGTCCGTAAAATACTTCATGTCATATTTGGTATTGATAGAATTGGCAGTTTTAACAATAAATTACTTTATGGAAGCAGATTGGTTTAACCTTTTATAGGTCACTGGTCCATATATGGGCCACTGACTTTAAGATTGATATATCTATTATACAGGGTGATTCAGAAATAACTGATATCCTTTAAATGGTAAGTAGAGGGAAGGTAGTAGAGCTAATCTACCTTGACAAGTATAGGTCAAAAACGAAGTTTTCCAAACAAATAATTTTAAAGTTTTACCTACCTACCATTTAAAGGATATCAGTTATTTCTGAATCACCCTGTATATCTGAACTTATTTTGATCCTTATAAACGATGTTAGTTCAAGAAATGCTTGTTGATTTAAATAGGGCTCATATTCTGAATTACTGGAAAACTCTACAAACATAATTAACATTAACATTTTCCAGAAGGAAGACGATAATAAAGTGGTTGATGAACGTACTGCCAATAAGCCTGTACTTTTTTTGTCTAGTAAAGAGGAAACAACTGCTCCTGAATAGGTAATCGTTAAGAGTGATTCTGTACTTACAAGTAAAACTCTGCAAACAATTCCTTTGTTGAATTTACTCGACCATTTGGAATAATCGGCAAGCCATGTTTGAGGTAGAAAGGCAATACAAGTTTCTGAGTAATTAGCTCAACTTTTTCGAATTATGCTGTGGATATATTGAGTCTCTTCTTTCTCAGTCGTGTAGTGCCGTAATCTGTTGCAGAACGTTAGCGCTTCGCCCCTATATTTATGTTGTGTTTGTCCAGCAATCACAAGAATAGGGTATCTACAGCTTAAGGTGGACTCCAAACCACCACAAATACGTAGTACTTGGACTTTTCTATTAATTTAAGGAAAATTTCCTGGGTAAAGTAGACCTCGGTGGTCTGCCATTGATTTCCGAGGGAGAAGCGATTTTTAATGATTCGGTGGGTTACAATCATTTATCAGCATTTGGATTATAATTGAATTCCACAACTGCCTTTCGAATTCAATGTGGTATACGAGCCCTGTCAAACATGAACTGGTCCACTGTATGTTTGTGTAATTAATATTTATCATTCAACAAATAACTAACAGTGATTAAATGATTATGTTATTGATTGTGCGTGATAGTAGCAACAAATGAAATCACTAACTTTAGATGAAATATCAAATGTCAAACATAAATACAAAGTTTGTTGGCTTGCTTGGTCCAATTCGGCTCGTACAGAGTTTAAAACTCTTTCTAAAAATAATAATTCGTTTTCTACGTCTAAATGGCAATAGTTTATGCAAGAAAAAACTGATATGACATACGACAAGCTTTATCAAACAAAAGCATTCATATATTATTGCAATAAGAGGTTCATATCACTTTTCAAACCTCCCAGAGATCTCTCCCAGCAAAGTGGGACAAATTTACAGTAAATGGGCTACCACGGAGATTTTTATTTAAACCGTGCTGTTTCAGCCTTACTTTCGCGATAGAAGTCCTTTATGGAAATACATGATAATATGTCCTCGTGATGAGTTATTATTCTGGGTCACTTATAACCAGTTGCACCAAGAAGTTTATCTTTACTCAACCTTAAGCAGAGATCGGTTTACATTGTTGTATATGGTAAATAAGCTGTATATACTTAAGGGTAAGCAGAGGTTAGAAGCCTGTTGCAACTGGCCATTAGAGATTCTTTGTGGTCATTCACAGTGATTTTAACTACAAGTTAAATTATCACCAACTATGATAATGAAGAAAAGAAATTGGTTCGTTGACAAAATTGAAACTTGCACGTTCTTTAAAACTGTTAGTTTGCAAGTTCTCTTCGACTTCAGGCAGAATATTTGCTACAAAAAATTGATACGACACTAGAATTAAGTTCTTGACTTCTGCTGACGATTAAAGGCGACATTAGGCTACATTTTTTCCCGATAGATGATAATAATATTAAGTTGCCCAAGAATTGGTAACCGAGTACAAAATCGCCGATATTATAGTTTCCTCAACTTCAAATGTTCAACAGAGAAGGCACTGATCACCACGGAATCGCCACTTTTGGTATCTTTATTAGCTATCCGTATATCGTATGATCAAAAAGTCTTTGGATCGCAATAACCATGGAATGAAAATTAATCTATAAAATTATTTACTTCTACTACCCGTAGTTCTTGTGAACTGTACAGAGTAGCGACAATGTATCTTGAGTAGCGCTAATGAAGACACAGCCACCTGTGTCAAGAAAATACGACGCGCTGACACACACGGAGCCGCATGGTACACAGAAAATGTTAGGTTAGCATACGCCATTATTATTTCTTGTGCTTGCAGTTATTTTAAGTATTACTTTATAACATTTATAAAAAGAACACAGAATGGAATTTATTTGAACTATTTATCTATTGACATGACAGTTGTGAAGTAAATGTCAAAACTAATAGAAATAAATAATTTCATAGATAGCTTGTTAATTTCATGACAACCCTGATCCAAAGACTTTTTGATCATACTAATATAATATAACAAGCTTGTTCGCGGTATGTGTCCTACTTTGGAAATTGATCAACAGACCGCAACTACGCGGTAGTGGTCTTTATAACGATGTTACAGCAGGTGCCACTGCGCGGTGAAAAATTTAAAAGTGCATTCTAGATCCACATTATAATTAACTATCTATGATCTTGGCCTTGAAGTGGATCCTAAGGATAAGAAATGAAATTCTTAGGTATAAGGTTCCAAACATGTATTACTAGAGATGCAGGATTTCAAACACAATTACCCCTAGACAATATCGTTTCGTCTTCACCTAGACTCGTCAGCAGGTGCGGTCATATTTGAATACGTGCATCTCGTGTCAATCCAATATAGTATATTCGTTCGTGAAATTAACATTGATAGCGACAAGTGACTGATATGATGAGTCTAGGTGAAGATGACAATTGTGTCATCTTCACTTGTCTGTGTCAAAATTGACTGTGTTTAAAATCCTGCATCTCTAGTAATATATTTTTGGAACCTTATACCCAAGAATTTCACTTCTTATGTATTTATATTATACCTTTAAAAGGTTAAAGACCACGATCATAGATATTGTAGCAAGAGTGAAAACTGCAACTATTAACTATCTTATAGTACGAGGTGTGTCTAAGAAATTCGGTGAATGCTCCGATATCTCAAAGGAAACGGGTCAAACGTGCTCGCGCATTGTTATGCATATATTCTGAGTTATATTTAAAAGGTCCATGTAGTTGGGAATGCAGCTGGCAGCCAAGGTTACCAGATATTGGCGGTCTAACGTGGTCAGTGTGAGTCATACTGTCACAGTGCAATGGAGCAACGCGTTAACATGAAGTTCTACTACAAATTGGGGAGAACAACGAAGGATATGCTGAAATGTTAGCGCAAGTGTACGGGCCAGAAGCCGTGAGTAGAAACGAGTGGTTCAAATGCTTTCGCGACGGGAAAGAAACGACTAAAGATGAGCTACGTTCGGGTCGGCCGTCGACAAGCAGAAGCTCAGCAAATTCGAGTGCGGCAATTCTTAACTCAGCTTGGCGTAACTGTTCTCGAACATCCACCGTACTTCCCTGATCTGGCGTCTGAGAACTACTTTCTGTTTCCCCGTCCCAAACGTCCATGGAAGGTGCACATTTTGAGGACGTGTTGGCCATCCAAGAACGTGTGACAGCGATCCTACGATCGATTCCTAAAGATGACTTTGCTGCCAGCTTCCAGAAACTTTATGAACGTTGTTAAAAGTGTGTTGTGTTGCAAGGAGATTATTTTAAAGGCCAATCAAGATTATTTGTTTCTATCTTTTGTTTTCTTTGTTCTTTGACACCATTCACCGAACTTTTTAGACACACCTCGTATATGACAAATATAGATGGCACCGCAGACACTATCAATATTAATTCCACGAACGAATATATAGTGAATTGAGATTAGATGCACGCATTCAAATATGGCCTCCCTACTGACGAGTCTAGAAGAAAACGAAACAATACTGTCTAGGAGTAATTGTGTGAATGTTTGAACTCATACATCTCTATGTATAGTCTATGCTAGTAATATATTTTTGGAACCTTATACCTAAGAATTTTACATCTTATGTTTTTTTATTATAATTAATTTTTTAGTTTAAAGGTGTTTTTTATCTTAAAGGAATACTATTGAATTTAAAAGTTTAGAGATGTTTTTAAGCGGAGTTTGCTAGGTCTTTCTCGGGCATTAACGGAGTGTTTCAATAGTTAAAAGTAGTTAAGTGCATTTCTAGCGAAGAAAATTTGAAAACAGACTATTCAGAAGCAGATCAATAAATGTAAGTCAGCGTGAATGAACTGGGTTTGTATTGTAACTTTATTTGCTTTGTTTCACTAGTACAGTGTACGGACCCAGGCTTTAAGAAATAGACGTTTTTGACCTTTTTGCATTAGTTCTTTCTAATTTTTCTTTACCTTACTTGTTAGTTTTAAAGAATACCACTTTAGTTTCAAGCAGTGATTGAGGATGTCTCCCATAACACCTGAAGGCGTTAATTGCGGAGTCATTGAATGCCAGTGCAGGCTCGAGCAAAACAGAAACGCTAAAAAATCACAAAGCTAGAAACAAGTAAATTCATCAAGTGAGGAACAAGAGCCTTCAATCTATCCCACACACTGATCTCACAACTCCAGTACCAGTTAAACAGAAAACTGATCCCACAACCGCACTGTTGATTAAACGGAAATGCAAGATGCGACTGCAATTTTTTTAATGTAGAGTGCAGGGTTGCAGCTGCATCTAGCATTTTGTTTAATCAACAGTGCATTGTGGGATCAGTCTTCTGCTTAACTGGTACTGGTAGTTGTAGTGGTAGTTGCGAGATGAGTGAGTGGGCTGGGCCGAAGGCTCTTGTTCCTCACTTGGTGAATTTGTTTGTGCTGCTGGTTCTTGTTTCTGGCCTTGTGAACTTTCCTAGTCTTGTTCCTGAATTGGTGAATTTGCTTAGTCAAGGTTCAAAGAACCGCCCTTACTCGCTAGTTATTCTGAAGCTAAACCAATCTCTTTTTAAGCAAACGTCTAAAGAACCGCTCTATATGGAATAAGTGGTCCTGCTATTAGAACTGATCCTGTCTTTAATCTCTGTATTTCAGTTATTAATTCATATTTTCCTTTACTTTTTCACATATTCTTGTTTTATCTCTTAAAATGTCTATATATATACAGGTTGTTCAGAAATTTCTGGAACAAGAAGTATTTACAAACTTAAACCACTAGCCGAAATCTGTACGTACATTCTGGGTTGTTTATTCTTACAGAAATTATATATCCTTTTCACTTCAATGGACAATTTAATTAGTTGTGTAAAATTCTATGTAGCCCATATGTGACTGTCCATTACTCGTACTTCAAATAATTATTCATTCTGATTGGAATTTATATTATACGAATATAAAAATATTCTTTCTATTCAATTCAAGATTAGATCTTTGGTGCTTAATAGTGACTCAGACAAACTCATAAAACACAATAAGCTCAATTTGAGGATACTCAATATAAAGATAAAGTCTGGAGAATTCTGAAAAATTCTGGGGTAGTGCAGAACATTCAAAATAGGATAAATCTATTATTAATATACAGATTAGTAGAATAAATACTACTATTCCAAATGTGTTTCCTTAAATGAAAAAAAAAAACTTAATCGAATGAGTGTATTTATAAAATTTCTTAATGACATGTTTTATTGCTTGTTCAATTACCACTTTCTGTGTTTCGAGTTCCTCACATTTATTAATTAAAATTCAGTTATTTATTTTTCAGTTTATATTTTTAAAAAACATGGCGTTTAACAAACACTTTTACTACATTCGATTTGTACCATCTCACATATCTATCCCACGAACTAGAGCTATTAAAAGACAAGAGTTCAATAAATGACTCTTAATTATTGATTGTCAAGGTTTAAACGTAAAATTTGCAAAGTGTCACATCAGAGTGATCTATAAAGTACAATTACACTGCAAAACTGCAATGAAGATGATTTCAGCAGCCAGCATTAATACCCGCTGGCTCTAAATGCGACACAATTTGTTTTTAAATACAGAGCAATTAAATACATCAGCTAAAGTATAATTGACAAGGTAAATGGTAGATTGTTAAAACCTTTTCAAGCTTATTTTGCTTTTACATAATATTTTGCTAGGTGACTATTAATTAAGTACTTAAATTATCCAGAGATGTTAATAGTTATTTACGATACGAGTGCGGGAACACAATGTTCCCGCGTGAACGCAGTTTTGAAGCACGAGCGACCGAAGGGAGCGAGGGCCTTCATATGCGTGAACGCGGGAACATTGTTCACGCAAGAGAATTGTACAATACTTTTTGAAACGAACGTAGTCATTGTTATAAATGTCAAATAAAATTTTTATCTGATTTCACAACTTTTATTTAAAAAAATAAACCAAAGCAAGTCATGACTGCAATTGACAAATGTGACAGATTGTTTTTCGGCAGAAATTTTGCAGTAAAAAAGGTATTTAAATTTTGCAAGGGTTGGCAGTTGGCACCACTGAGTGTTTCCCGGTTTACTTAACCGGGAAACAAGTGTTCCCGGTTGACTAGACAGTGCGTCGAACACTGCTTTCTAGATAGTGAGTTCAAAATAGTTATTTACGATACGAGTGCGGGAACACAATGTTCCCGCGTGAACGCAGTTTTGAAGCACGAGCGACCGAAGGGAGCGAGGGCCTTCATATGCGTGAACGCGGGAACATTGTTCACGCAAGAGAATTGTACAATACTTTTTGAAACGAACGTAGTCATTGTTATAAATGTCAAATAAAATTTTTATCTGATTTCACAACTTTTATTTAAAAAAATAAACCAAAGCAAGTCATGACTGCAATTGACAAATGTGACAGATTGTTTTTCGGCAGAAATTTTGCAGTAAAAAAGGTATTTAAATTTTGCAAGGGTTGGCAGTTGGCACCACTGAGTGTTTCCCGGTTTACTTAACCGGGAAACAAGTGTTCCCGGTTGACTAGACAGTGCGTCGAACACTGCTTTCTAGATAGTGAGTTCAAAAACAATCATAACATTCAACTAAACTTCTCACAGCATTCATTGGTTTACAAAATGACATGGCATTTGTTGAGTAAACGATTTTATCTAGTTTTCGGTGTTCCAAAGCTGGTTTTTATTAAGATTCTAAACATTTCAAGAAATTGGAAGCAACACACACAGCAAGTATGGTTTGCAATCCCTAAACAATTGAGAATTTTACTATTCCTGATACAGTTTGCTGAAACTGATTTGACACTTATTAGTTAAAGTATTCAAAATTTATTTTTGGTCTTATTTAGGACTTTCAGTAACTCTAAATATAGTCGTTACTTGTTTAAATTTTAATAAAAAGTTTTTCTTTAAATTAAGTGATATTTAAAAAGCATAAATTTCTAAAAAAGAAAAATGTTTTTTTTACTTTTCCCCAAAGAATTACCAATTTGTTTAAGTGACGTGTATGTATACATATATAGCTAAAAAATACAAAAAAATTCACCTCATGTTTCGTAATGTAAATGGGTTTATTAAGTATAATCCAGACGGTGGTTTCCCAACATCCCGGATGTGTCGTGGATCCTTCATACGTCATGAATTGTTCCGTGTCTGGCAAAAGACTTCGTATGGATAAATATTTTACCGAGGTGGAAGATCCTGAAACAAGAAAAAGGTTTTATTTATTAATATGAAACAGAAGAGCAAAAAAGAAAATTGACGTTCGTGGCCCATACAATCTCTACTCTATGCAATTCACCGGAAATGCGGTGACTGAAAATTCCATCGAGAATGGACAGATGCAGAAAAGCGCAACCAGACGCAGTGGAGTGATTCAGCTCGTGATATATCGACAAGCGGGGAAATACATTGTTCTGTATACTATGCAGGTGCAAATAAAACGAGTATTTGTCATTTTAATGTTGTACAGTATATCTAAAGAGCACTCCAGGGAATAAGATGCGACCGGGAAAAATCAATTATCGTTGATGCACGAGCTTTGTAACATCTTTTCACGCTTTCAATCTCGGAAAATACGTTAAAGTTAAATTGGGACATAATTCTGAGAAATGTGAATAAAATCTTTAGTAAAGGAAAAAAAAGGTTAGTACTTACTAATTTTACTTCAAGATTAATGTTTACTTTGTTAATAGGTTTTTATTTTAAATTCTGATTTTCAGGAGGATCTGCTTTTAATTTCGTAAATGATGTACTTATCTTCTTTTCTATACGAAATTCCTTTCAACGACATACTCTTATATTCTCGCAATATCTTCGATGACTCTTGGCTGTCTGCTATGGTTATAATATTATATATGAGGGCTATTATAATATTGCAGCATGCTAAATGGCATATTTATGCAGCTATTTAATAGAGACATTAATAGTATGGAGGTTGTTGCAACTCTACTAAACTTTGATGTATAAATGCAGTGTTTAGATTTAATACGTATTCAAGATTAGTTATTTGAACACCGCTTGTAATAGTGGAATGTTTGTGCTTGATTATAGCAAACTTCAAAATTTATCAAATTATCATATCCGTGATTTGAAGGACTTAGGCCCTTCAAAGCAAATAGTGACTCGAACGTTATTCTATTGTAACGAAAATTTGCTGTTTTAGCATGTACTAAATTCAGTACTACAAACAAGAGGCTACATATTCAAATTTATTGCTGTTAATTTGATTCATTAAATAATTTAGTAATAAACATTGGAATAATTCAAGGACAAGCTTAATATAACTTCTCATATACGAATATCTAATAATAATAATTATTATAAAGGTTACAATTGCATTGTCACGCACAGTTGCCGATGCTATTGCTACTGAAACACAATTTATTCCTATAAATTAAATTAAATTACATTAAATTAAATTACCTATATCAAAGTTGCTGAGCTCAGCTAATACTTAAAAGAGAAAATGCTTCTAAATGCAATATTGTCACGAATAGATATTTAAATTATTCTAAATTATCAAAGCGTAATTTTTTAGCTAAATAGTCCAGTCAGTAGGGACAAAAAAGGCATTTGCCTTTCAAAAAGTGGAGCAGAAACAATTTGTAATATATATGTTGTTTAGGTCGGGACCCTAATGAAAATTCAAGTTTTCGACCTTGAGGAGGGAGGTGCGAGTCACCATCTTGAATAAATCGCGCCTTCCTCCCTCAAGATCGAAAACTTGCATTTTCCATCAAAATTCCGACCTAAACAACATATATCAGAATCGTGTATACTCCACGCAGAGAAAGGCATGTTGATGCAAGATCTGTAAATGAGTTGTGCTCTTTAAGTTGAAGTCTTAATTCGCTTCGTTTTGAATTTAAGCGTAGTATGAAATATACAAGATCTTCGTTTAGGGTACAGTAGGCAACTTTAAATCAGGGTTGATTTACAACCTTAAATATTTAGTTCAATTCCATACTTTTATATCATGGTATTCATTTTAACGAGGTTACCATTTGTGTAAATAAAATGTCTTTTCAGGAGATCGTATTCCTTTTTATCACATACGTCAAACAGATCTGCTTATTGTATGAGAAAATAACGAATGAATAAACAAAATATATCGCAGTTTTATGATGCTTTCTTAGGCAAACATACTGTTAGTTTGAATCAAATCTCTTCAATATTAAATCGTTCATAAAGGAATAAAACACTTTTAAAACTATAAATTAATGTTTTACGAGACATTATCATAGCTAACTGGAGTTGTATTTTGCTAAATTGGTTTTCAGTCTCAGAATTTCATAGTGTCTACATTTCTTATAAACACGCAAGAGAGATTTTCATCTAAATTTGTTATTGGAAGCAAAAAACCATGTTGAACTTGTGATTGGTTGGCTAGTTCTAGAATATGGTCGTTCCACTTAAATCTTAGAAGGATATGCACACCTTTCGCTTCTAGGGGTATGTTTTACAGGAGTGCAAATCCACATTCGCTGCGGCAACACGTCAGCTGGTGTGAGCAGGTAATTGGTAAAACATTGATCTCTTTGATTAGGTTTTAAAAAAGTTTCGATGACAGCATTATTTCGTTGAGTTTATTGCTCATACCCTTCTGTGTGAGAATTTAGAATTGCCGGCATCCGTTGTGAGTTCTGTTTAAAAATTTGAAGTAATAACGTACAAGAATTAATGGTGTAAGTCTAGGTGTGATTCTGGCCTTGGTTGATATTTATTAAAGTCTGAGTGTCCTTTGTGGGAATGTTGCAACTAATATATAACATTAAATTTTAAGATTTGTGTTCTAGTAATAAGTTAACTTCCATCATTTTCTCTCATTAGCAATTAAATATTTAAAATATAATGTCACGTGAGGTTTTCCAGACTGGAGGACGTAGTCAGAGGTAGAAAGGAAAATAAACACAAGTCATAAAAACAACTATATACTAACAATAGAACAACAGAACCCAAATGGTTACACACATTGGTTATACAGCGTGAGGACGTACATGTCCTCCTAAAAGTATCATAATCATGAGGGTGGTCGAAACCTCCCTGCTCTAGCACTAAATCTACAAACTAAGCGTAGGAGACGAACTCCTGGTGCTCTACAAACTAAGCGAGAGAGAGCCTGGGCACAACTCCCCCATAACTAAGCGAGAGAGGGCTCTAGCGCAACCCCTTCATAACTAAGTAGAACTAAGCATTAGATAAATTAAAAGGTACTCACCAGCTTGCTTGGAGATATAGTGTTGGAGTTATTTTCACTGACTGAATTGTAAACACAAAGCAAGCTGTTTATATACCATATCCTCATGAATATCGCGGAAGCCTTACTGTATAATTGAATAAATTACAGATAATGAGATGGATAATAAGATGCAAATATAAATGCATGCTGTATATATATATTTCTAATGCGATGCAGACTGCATACATTATTTCCAAGGATATGCACACTGTATAAATTAATTATAATGAGATGCAAGCGCGTGCATGTATGTGGGTAGTAGGGTGGTCCAACAAAAAAGCAAAGTCGGAAATCTTATGCTCTCACCCCCTAGGATTATTGTATATCGAAAAAAAAGATACCCCTATTTTTTATTTTGAAATCAAACGATGTTTAGGGGTGCCTCAAAGCTCTTAAAGTTTCCCATGTATTTTATATGGGAAAAAACACGTTTTCGTAGATTTGGTATAGAATCCTACAAAATCAATATTTTTCAACCGGACTACTCTGTTTCTCTTCAGAAATGTTCAGAGAATGACATCCAATAATTTATTTGTTCAATTTCTTATATTTACTATTTTCTACAGACTTTCAAAAAATCCCATAAATAGAAGAAACACGGAAAAATCGTTAAAAAATATTTATTACTATTTTTTAATATAAAAAATTTTGATAAAATAAATTGTTGGATGTCATTCTCTGAACATTTCTAAAGAGAAACAGAGTAGTTCCGTTGAAAAATATTGATTTTCTAAAATTCTATACCAAATCTATGAAAAAGTGTTTTTTCCCATATAAAATACATGGGAAACTTTTAAGGGCTTTGAGGCACCCCTAAACATCATCCGATTTCAAAATAAAAAAATAAGGGTACCTTTTTTCTCGATATACAATAGATGTCCGACTTTGCTTTTTTGTTGGACCACCCTAGTGGGTAGTCATTGAAATAACCGTGATAACATTTGTACTAAATGAATACAAGTTGAAAAGTTAGAAAAAGGATTACATTTGAAATAATTCCGTTTGTGACACTTTCCTCCTCTTCGACGGCTGTATAGATTATGCTTCGTAGAATTATTCTACTTGACTAAACTATGTAATTGCAGTATTGGTCTGGGGATGACTATTTTCAAATTGTAACCATAGATGATGGTTGGTAGGAACCAGTTGGAACTGCCATTGTTTTTATTCAGAATCCATATTTATAAGAAAGTTAACAAGTCAAAAAATTGAATAACTGCAACCTCCGAACTTTCAGTTTTCTATAAACGGGGTTCGGAAGTCAACCACCGCGGTTCACGATTCATCAACTTTAGTATAGACAGTGTTTGTTTTTTAAGTTATTGTAATTATTATCCTTTATCGGTGATAGTGCCAATGTGGATTAAGGTTAAACTAAAGATACAACGATAAACGGATTATTAGCAAAATACTCCTTCAGTGAGTTACTTTGTATGAAGTATTTTAAAATTCATTGACGATAGCAATAAAGTAAATAGGTTCTAGATTTGGAAAAGAATAAAATTGTATTTAGAATGGGATCCCTAAATAAGTTAATGTGTAAAATCTCAGACAGTACTTATTTTACATACAGTGATTAAATGTTGTTTCTATTTTATGTGCACAAGTTGTGTATTGTATATGCTGCTAACCGATTTTTACGAAGTTGAAAATCACTAATTATTTGTTGTACCTTGGTACGACAAATTGTTTGTGTCCCAGTTAACAAAAATAAAATAAAACTCAGATGGGAGTCTTTTTTGAATTGTAGATTTCCATCACTGCCTTTAAACAATAACAACAAACAATTTGGGTGGCGTCCTCTATTTGATTCAATTTTTGCGGTATCCTGTATGAAATCTGTAAGTCTTTGTGAAAACCCACGATCAGTGGAAATAATTCGAATAATTAAGAAGTCTCTGTTGGGTGCTATACATTTTGTGTCAAGATTTATTATAATTTGTTTGTTTATTGGAAGTTTGTAAAAAAGCAAATAATTTCATGTAAAAATTGCAGAGAAACTACAAATGTGACAAAAGCAAATGGAGGGGACGTTGTTGCCTATAGCATTCAAAATAGTCAAGCTGTTTAACTTTTTCAACTATGTTCTTTTTGAGAATTAGTTGATTGTGAAATTTTTAAATTTGTGTAGGTAAACGTGATTTATAAGTACTTCGTGTACAAATGATTTGTTAAAATTTCCTAACAGCAACTGTTTCGTGTAATCAAGTCTTTCTAATAAAAGCATTTGGTCCAGTTTTTGTAATTTTATTTATTTACTTGTTTGTTTTAAATATGTACTTTGAAACGCTTTGTTAGGTTTCAAATGCAAATTTTATTAAATTCCAATAGTTAAACAGGCGTAAAAACAACTATTTATGTTGTTTGGTGCCGCGTCAAACAGCCAAAGAAGGAGGATAACAGTTACATTTATAATTAATAAGAGTATTATTAACTAAAATTTACTACATATGTGTAAAGTAGATTTCAGTAATTTCAAAAAGTAATTTATCTAATAAAATCAATTTCCTTAAAAATAACAAAACTATAAAAAGATTCAACCAGGTTCCGTCTAATAAAAATTCTGCCTCATGCATTATTTCCAAAAGGAAATAGTATCCAGAAAATATAAAGCAATGGCAGCAGGTTACATGGTACGTTAGTGGTCATTAGTGAAAGTTTCGAATAACCTACTTGTAAAGTCAGGGACTGGATAATAATAAAATATAAAATAAGGAAACACAGCAATTTTCCAGGAATTAGATTTGTTATTATGAAGGATTACCATTGTTATTACCGAACGGTATCATATAAAAAAAAACAATCAGTATTCCCTACTAATAACTAACGGTGAAATGATGAACAATGCCTTCCAATTTTTTGACAGCTTGTATTCCCCACGCTTTTATTATTAGTGATAGATTTTATTCTAATTTTTTAGCTCGTTTGCTTCTTTCTTTAATATTTGTTTTTACAAAACTTTACATAATAGAATGGTTTCATTTAGTATTTCTATCAAGTAAAGGTAAGCGCACACTCATGCGGACGGCACGGAACAAAAATTGCTGTGAACGTCTTATAAGTTAAGTTAGTTAGTTAATAGTTAATAGTTAGTAATAAGTCGATCGTCATGATCGACATACGACAGACAGTAGCGTCGATAAAAGTATGACTTCATCCGGTACGAATAAGGTGATGTTGCAGCAAACCGGGTAAGTGTTAAAATATCTTACATATAAGCATGCTCTCTTTCTTGTTAATGTATTGCTTATTATCAACTTTGTCTTTAGTTGTTATTTTACCTCTCCCAATCTCCCAAATCATATTGTTTTCCTAACGTAACAGTATTTTTTGTATCTTTTTGATCTATTATGAAGCAAATATAAGAATCCTGATTCTTATACAGTATCTACAAAACCATTTTGTCAAAAACAACAAGCTTTTTTAATTTGCTTCTGCACATGTGTCCAAACATCTTTAATTTTGTAACTGGCATCATATTTAAAAACAGAACTGTCAATAAATTGAGGTCGGTAACGCAAGCACTCCCACTTCAATTACAATTAAATTTTTTAGCCTATAATTAAGTACTAACTAAAGACTAATTTGTACCAACAAAAAAAATTTGGTGCTTATCCTCGTTTAGCCGTAATTTAAACTTTAATAATAGTGGGGGCGCTGGCGGTACTTGAAGCTAGCACCCGCACTTCAATTAAATTCAACCACTTTAATTCAATTTCAACAATTTCTAGTCTATGATTTAGTACTAATTAAAGACTAATTTGTGCCAACCAAAACAAATTTGTACCTATCCCCGTTTAGCAGTAATTGAAGTTTTAAAAATGAGATGATGAAATTTTAAAGATGAAGCTAGCACCCTCACTTTAATTAAATCTAAAATTTCTAGGCAATAATTAAGCACTAATTAAAGACTAATTTGTACCAACAAAAAATTTCTACTTATCCCCGTTTAGCTGTAATTAAGTTCTAAAAATGTAGATGCTGGCAGAAGCTGAAGCTCATGCCCACTTTAATTAAAAATATCCAGCCAATAATTAAGTACTAATTAAAGATTAACTGGAACTAACAAAAAAATTGTACCTATCCCCGTTTATACGTAATTTAAGCTTGAAAACTGGAAGTGCTAGCAGAAGCTGAAACTAGCAACCCCACTTCAATTAAAAATATCCAGCTTATAATCAAGTACTAATTAAAGACTAATCTGTACCAACAAAAAATGTCTACCTATCCCGTTTAGCCGTAATTTAAGTTTTAAAAGTAGGGGTTCTGGCAGTAGTTGAAGCTAGCACCCCCCTACAACTTCAATTACAATTACCCACTTCAATTAAATCAAAGATTTCTACCCTATAATTTAGTACTAATTTGTACCAACAAAAAAAATTGTACCTATCCCCGTTTAGCCGTAATTTAAGTTTTAAAAATGAGATGATGAAATTTTAAAGATGAAGCTAGCACCCTCACTTTAATTAAATCTAAAATTTCTAGGCAATAATTAAGCACTAATTAAAGACTAATTTGTACCAACAAAAAATTTCTACTTATCCCCGTTTAGCTGTAATTAAGTTCTAAAAATGTAGATGCTGGCAGAAGCTGAAGCTCATGCCCACTTTAATTAAAAATATCCAGCCAATAATTAAGTACTAATTAAAGATTAACTGGAACTAACAAAAAAATTGTACCTATCCCCGTTTATACGTAATTTAAGCTTGAAAACTGGAAGTGCTAGCAGAAGCTGAAACTAGCAACCCCACTTCAATTAAAAATATCCAGCTTATAATCAAGTACTAATTAAAGACTAATCTGTACCAACAAAAAATGTCTACCTATCCCGTTTAGCCGTAATTTAAGTTTTAAAAGTAGGGGTTCTGGCAGTAGTTGAAGCTAGCACCCCCCTACAACTTCAATTACAATTACCCACTTCAATTAAATCAAAGATTTCTACCCTATAATTTAGTACTAATTTGTACCAACAAAAAAAATTGTACCTATCCCCGTTTAGCCGTAATTTAAGTTTTAAAAATGGGGGTGCTGACAGAAGATGCGGTTAGCACCTCCACTTCAATTAAATTTAAAAATTCTTAGCCTATAATTAAGTACTAATTAAAAACTAATTTGTACCAACAAAATGTTCATGATTATCTAAATGTAAATGTTATTAAGAACAACTGTTTGAAGCTTGTTACGTGGTAAGTGGTTTTACTAAATCTATTTAACGAAAAACTGCCTACTAATTAAACATATGACGAACTAAGAAAAACTAGGGTTCTCAAAGCTATATGACACGGGCACTATAAGTATATGAAACATCTGAAAAACTGACAGAATTGTGTAAAAACTGTACTTTTGTAAGTGTTTTTATATGATTACGTAGACGGATTCTGAAGGAAACAAAATATTGTAATGAACGAGAAAACCCATATGTCTGGCGGCGAACAAGCGAAAAGGTTTCCGTTGCATCTACAATGTTTCAGACTGTCGCGGATTGTTCTAGACTCGGCGGATTGTTCCAGAACGTGGACGTATGCATATAAACCACCACCGCGCAATAGGAGGGGTCATTAGTCAACCAGTCAATTGAATACGCGGATCGTGAATTAGTAGAATATAAATGTTGTAATTAAATAAATAGTCTAGTTTAAGTTCGTTAACAGTTTATAATTATAGTGTTTGTAATTAGTGTTGGAGTAAATATTTTTCTTTGTTAATAGACGATTAAAACACCACCTTTAGTAACAGTATTTAAAAAGAGCGTTACAATCTTAACTATTTGCAATATAAAATTATTTTATTTTTTATAACGAAAGTGTTTGTACATAAAAATCACCCCATAAACTATATTGTATAATGCGCATTGTATTTGCGCATGATTGGCAATTATGTAACTGACTCTAACATAACATCAGACTAAAATCAACGTTAAATTAACTTTGAGTTAATATCGAAGTAAGGGTGATTCAAATGTTCATTGAAACTTAACGTTGAATCAACGTTTCGTCAACTCCCTGTCAGAGTTGATTTCAGACTGATGTTGTATTGTATTGTACGGTCTAGGACATTTGGGCGCGGCCGTTTCGGCGCGAGGACAGTTTGGCGCCGTACAGTTCGGCGCAAGGACACTTCGGTGCAGGCACACTTCGGCGTCGGTACACTTAGGCGCAAGCACAGTTCGACAAAAAGACGGGGCATGTAAATTTTTGACGCGTCAAATTAGGGTAAAACTTTCGGACATCTTTAAACAAAACGTTTTTTTGATCCATTAGTGCAATTTTTTGGGACAAGCTACCCTACTATCAGAGTTACCGTTTTTTATTTTTATGTACACATATACACCTTAATTCCAAAATTTCGCTTGAATTGGTTAAATTGCGTTGTTCCAGTGCTTTTTCTCTTTAAGTACTGGACTATAAGCACTAAGCAGCATCGATTTATAAGTTTTACCTACTGAGACAAAATTGATTTTATAAAATTTTTGATTTTTTAGAAGTTATGTCAACATGATTATCAAACATGATATTCTTATAAACAATAAGGGATTTATAATAAACAAATCTGGAAGACATACGATATTTTGTGATTGACAAATATTGAGTTTTTTCTCATCATACCGTATTTATCGAATACTGCATTTCATCGATCGTATTGTACCTGTAAGAACCTACAGATTTTGTTCATTACAATACTAGATAATTTCTCGCGCCGAAGTGTCCCTGCGCCGAAGTGTCCTGCGCCGAAATGGTGGTTCTTAAACGGCCGCGCCCAAATGTCCGCTTACGTGTATTGTATGTAGGGCGATTGTGCACGTTATGCACTTATGCACGACGGCTCGTTATTACCATAAGTTAGATAAATTAATTTAGATAAATCACTCCCTGTAATAATTTGTTGGCATCTCACGCCATCTATTGAAATGTGTGAAAACTAACCAGCAAAGATATAAACGGCATATAAAGATCATTCCTGTATATTTGAAAATTATATTAAAACATTTTACAAATACATTAATGTATTTCTGTCATTAATAGAACTTATTCCCGATTGATCAGATTACTACGTCTCCCACCTTTATGGTTTTTAAAAATGTATATAGGAATCTGGTCCATCCAGGTTAATTTCCATTAATACAACAAATGAAGGTATATTAGTTTTTTAATTAGAGCATACTTGAGGAAATAGTTATGTAACAAAAAAACTAAATAAAATAAAACTTCCTAATAAAATTATAAAATATACATACGACAACACGGCAAGTACATTTTAAAATAGGCGTCTGCTATTATTTTGTGTTCGACCTTGGCAGCAGCCAAGATCAGATGTAGTGTGATACGCTCGTCAATAGAGGCCGACAATAGAGTGAACCTACTGTTTGTTTATTTTTATGCAGTACTTTGACGGAACGCACTATTTTTTAGGTTATAGTTGACTTCGCTCAGGTGTTGGAACACGCTGTAATTATAAACGTGTTTACACAGATTGTTATAAGTCGTTATAGATTTTGTAAAAACACTTACCACGTAGCAAGCTTCAATTAGTCTAAGCTTCAACAAATTAGTCTTTAATTAGTACTAAATTATAGGCTAGAAAATTTTGAATTTAATTGGATTGGTTCAACTTAATTGGAGTGGGGGTGCTGCTTCAAATACCGCCAGCATCCCCACGTTTAAAGCTTTAATTACTGCTAGGCGGGGATAGGTAAAATTTTTTTGTTGGTACAAATTAGTCCTTAATTAGTACTTAATTACAGTCTAGAAGTTTTTGAATTTAATTAAAGTAGGGGTGCTGGAGTTACGGACCTAATAAATTCGCGTCCACTGCTTATGTTCAAGTGTCCATACCATAATTTTCGTTATTTTTATATCCACAAAATGCTAAACATCGATTAGTTTAAAAATTCTTCTATGAAAAATATAACAACTACCAATGCTATCATTGAAAGGTTACATGTGCTGTTGGCAAAGGTAGTTAAAAAATCATATACAAAAATGGTATCTGCCTGCTTTAAATCGCACGCCCACAAATATCTTCGTTAACAATTGATTATAAAAACTTCAATCATTGTAATTATCGATCAATATCTTTATAAATTTAAAAGATTGTGTCACGCTCCACACGAGAATTGTCAAATATAATTTCTCAAAATCGTCTGTATAAGTGGTCTCATGTTTTTATTATAAAAATTGGAAATGGAAATGACTTTCATATTTAATTATTCCCATTGAATTATTTAATCATTTCTCTAATAAAACTTTAATTTCTTTATAAAACATTAAGTCTGAGAATTTATATGCAATCAGTATCTTTATGAGTTTGTTGATTAACCCATTACTGACTTTCCAAAGGGCACCGTATATTGTCGTTTCCTATTTAACTATCTCCAATAGCTGTGTTTCCTGTGTCCATTGAGATAAAACTTATTGTTAGTACCAACCGTAAAAGAAATTTTAATTTAGAATCTTCATATAAAAAAGCGATATTTTCAACAAAATTATTCAATTTCCAGTCGCAATTCCAGTGTTTTATATTTAGTAGTCGTGGAATTTAAAAAGCAAGTGGATAATGTACTAAATGCATCAAGTAAGTAAAGTCATTATTCAGGATGTTATCAGAGCTGTCAAGAACCTATTTTAAGAAATTAGGTTAAAACAAATTGCTTAAATAAGACATGCTGACCTCCATTGGGTAATTTATACTTAGAAATTCAAACAATAGATAAGCGATAGAATTCTTTAAAAACCTAGTATTTATCGATTAAACATTTTAAAGATTTAGTAAATAGTTATTTTAATAGGAGCTTGCAACTTGCAGCCTTTAATAAATCACACGATGAAGATTTAGAACTAAGTGAAAGATTTTCTAAAGTATCTTCCGTTAGTTTAAAAACTGTAATGGTTGTATTTACCGACATTAATTTAAACTTTTTTGTTAATCGGTTCACAAAGAATTTGTCGTGCAAAGCTATAACAAATAATTAATAATTTCAAACTTCGCTTATTAATATCAGTTAAAAAACCTTTAGTAACATTCTAATGGCTATTCGTATCATAAAACATCAACAACATTTATTTACAATATGAAACCTACACACATTACGAATTCTACACTTTAAGTTACTAGGATCCCAATCTACATACGTCTTTACTGGAGCAATTCCTAAATCTAAAACTAAATATGCTTCATTATCATCGTGTATAAATTTCCAAGCCACTTAATTACAAAATAACTTACTAAAAGAACGTTTGTCAATAATCGTTTTACCCTAATACATCTGTTTCAACTCAATCCATCTTGACACTAATACTTCATATATAACTATCATTACAACATTTCAACCCAAAAAACAACCACTGTAAAGATTTTGGAAGGTAATTGAACTCTGAACTTTTCCCATAAATAATAATTGCTACAACCCATAACCTGGAAACCAGGCCCCGAAAGCTATAAGCTTGTGCGGGAAGGAAGGGGCGGTTATTACTATTATTACGTACGCTCTACGTGCGGCTACAGCCGACTTACAGATGGAACAGCGCAAATCCCACATTTGTGTCACAGCTAAGGGAAACTGCAGAAAACCCTACCCAGATCTGCCGGTAACAGGAATCAAATCTAGACCGTTTGGGTGAAAGTCCAGCACGCTAGACATTACACTACCAAGGTTGTAAAGTATTATAAAGTACTGAAACTTCCGATAATGCAACCACTTGCACTCATTTAGCGAACCGAACACCGAACATTTATCAACTTATAGAAATGAAACTTAGAGTTTACATTTATTAATGACTCTGCTCAGAAAATTATAAAAGTTAACTCGAAACCACAAGACTGTAAAAAAGCTAATTTTATTTATTATTTTCACAAATTCCCCTAAAAGACACTCGGACCTTATTAAATATCAACAACATAATAAACTAGACGAGATAAATTATCTTATTTATCGAAAAAGTCTGAATTACACATTTACTTCTTGTACGTTTCATTGTGAACGTTTCATTCTCAGGGTGAACGAACAAGCAGTCGTTGGAGATGTCGGACTTCACTAGTATCCGAAACTAGCCCGAAGATAGAGGGAGGGCAGTGGTTAGAGGTGTCGGGAAGCACTAGGATTCGAGACTAGCCTGTGGGCAGGCCACACGGCGTTCACCCTTAGAACTGGTCGTTGTCTACCCAATTCCAGGTTTGTCTGGGTAACGGATGACGCGATCAGAATGAATTGTGTGGTAGAGTTATGCCGAGGTGTTTCTTTTACGTTTCACCGGAGTGTTTCTCGACGATGAAATCTTACCTGACGTAGAGTCTTTTATGGAGCTAAGTATCCCGCTGTCTGGCCTAGACGAATGGAGGAGATTTAAGTGAGGTTTATCTCGGTTAGGGAGTTCGCTCGTTAACCCATGAGAAACTGCAAGCCACCAGGCAGCGTTTCGGAGGTGACAGTACGGGGGTCTGACATATGCTGTCAGTTCCAGCGTCGGATTCCCAGAAATCGTCTAGAGACCTACACTTAAAGGACGTTGATGCGAAGATACATAGTCTCTCACGTACAAGACAACTTCGCCTTAACGGGTACACACCGGGACGCTACTTTGATGGGCCCTACGAAGTAGCCTCGAAACGAAGCTCTGTCGGGGGAACACCAGGCCCATAACTGGGAGATCGGGGTAGCAAACCCATTTAAAAACCAAGTCCCGCCACACTTGAGGTTGGATTCGATCGGGCAGTGGCCCCCAACTCTGACTCGGTTGTACTAACTGACCTAAGTTGGGGCAATAGTCCTATTTCTGGACGAGGTACTTAGCCCTGTGTGAAAGAGGACGGGAGGGTGCCGGCGGGTGAGCACGTGTTAAGTCAATCGCTCCAGTACTAACCTGGATAGCTAGTAGAGGGTAGATAGGTAACCTCGCTCCGACCAGTGAGTAACTGGGAGCAATTGCTGTGCAATTGCGCGCTGATTGAGCGTATCTCAATTACTTCCTCCTTTGGAAGGAACGTGGGGGTATGTTATCACGGAAACCCCACGTAAAACACTCATGTAAATCATGTACGTTTCATTGCTTTTAATTATTATTAAGCAGAACGTCTAAGGAATACTGGTAACATTGACTTTTCACACCAAGGTTTATACAATAAACGAAACTCAACGATCAATTTAGACCAAATTCTCTCTTATACTTATATTAAACTCAACAATCAGTACAAGCTTATCACAATCCAACCTCATAACAGAACTATAAAAATGTCTGGAAAAACATGAATTATGCTTTTAAAAGCAATTTGTTCCTTTGTGTGAATATTTATTAAGAAATTTTGGAATTTGTTTCAGATTAGCATGTTTGCTTAGAACGAATCATAAATTGCTATATGGTTATTGTAGCTAAAATATGTAATTCGCTTTTATTTTGCGCCTTTTTATAATACAACAGAAAATTCTTCCCAATAAACAACTTTTTCTTAGATAACACCATTTCATGATTTTCATGTGGTCTTTGGTCTGGAAAGCTTCACTGTTTCTGGTTAATCATGTATTGTTTTGAATTTTATAGCAATCATTACTCATTAGAATTTATAGGTAACATAGTCCTATATCTAAACAGTCTTAGATGCATTCAGTTAAATATATCACGCGATTATGCGAGTCAATGCTGTTCGAGCTCTGCCACATCATATTTTGTAGACTGGAACAAGAAATTATTTCCAGCTCAAAATAATATGTTATAAATATATAATATAATATATAATCAGTGGCGTGCGGTGAGAATTTAGGCTAAGGAAGCAACTACGATTTTAATTTTAATACCTACCAGGTACAATAAAAAAAGACTGTTATAATTATTAAGCCTAAAACTTTTTCACAGAAGAACTTTTACACTTTATACTTGTGGAATTTGTTGACTATTATTCTTTATTTTTAAAAAGTATTACTATTTATTTATAATAAAACTCGATTTTCCGGTCTTTTTTAGCAAAATACCTGGTGCAGGGTTTAATCTTTGTTGTTAAATTTGAAAGCTCTGGTTTTGATGTGCCTTTCTCAACAATTTGTATTTTCTCTTCAGAACTGTATACAGAAGCAGTCATGACGATAATGCAGTTTTAAATTTGCATACAGAACAAACTAAATTAAAAAGAATTATTTGTCTTAAAAAAATCTAACTTATACAAATTGAAATAATAAAATGTTTCAAAATACAGTTACATTCGCAGATTTGCATAACAAAAACTAAATCAAACAAATAATCAAATTATAATAAATAAACATTTGGGCACGGAGCACACTAAAAATAACGACCTTGTCTACCGCATCGTCCGTATACCACAACACACCCGCCCGCCAAGGCCAGGAGAAGTGCAGTAAGCAACGAAATCAGTGCTTATATGCAGTATATGTAACACATTTGAACCGGTATTACCTTTCCGCGCAAGTTTAATAAGCCTAATTTAAAATAATACTCTAAATAATTATACTTTTTACTGTTCGGAATTGATATTGAGCTTAAATTTAAATAAACGATTATCATAATTTTATAAGAAAATTTTTGTTAGCATTTGTTTTTATTTTTAATAAATCTTAAGGGAAGCATTGCTTCCATTGCTTCCATGGACCGCACGCCACAGTATATAATAATAGGTAATATATAATAATAATAATTTAATTAACATATAATCTTATCCGAGAAGATATAAAAGTCGGTATACGTCGCGTCGCTGTTAGTAAGTACAAAAAAGGAAAGCAACAACATTTGCACGAAGTACAAAATACTACCGTATACAAGCGATAGAAGCCAAGCTGTGATAGATTAATAGCTAACTGTTGTATAAATCTACTAGTTCTGTGCTAAAAAGCTAAAAAACTACAGAACTTCTCCGAATGCTGCTCAAAATGTAAGTTTCTGAACAACTATCATTATTTTGTACGCTTGCTATCAAAGAATATAATTTAGATAAGAACTGTAATATTTCCTACATTGCAATATATTTTGAATAGAAATTAAAAACTAAATTTACGTTGTTGTTGTGAGCCGAGTCACTACTCCCCGTGGTCTTATATTTGTTTTGTATCGTTTCGCATTTTTTGAATATTGGCCAAGCAATCGCAGGATCTTTAAAAGCATATTAAAGATGTTTACTTCCTGAAACTAGTTAACAATACAGTAATAAATATACATCTCTAAGTTTTACGATGTTCTTTCTGCTGCTTAACTACTAATTAGCACATTTAAGCTGTAATGTTAGCTTTTCAATTTTATTGCTCCATTTTTTACCCGTTCTTTTAGATACGCAGGCGTTCTTTTTAATTAATTTACAGATTTAGAAAATTCTGCCTTTTACTTGCTTGAATGATATTTAATCATGGCCAAGCGGGAGGAGAGTTATTCGCAATAACATGACAGTAACCACATTTTACGTTTTGGATGAAAAGTTTGTATCAGATATGCGAGGATATTGGGTAAGTTCGGCATTGTAACTCTTTTTGCTCCAAAAGCTCTATTGTCATAGTTACAATTATTTGCAATAATGGATACTATGGAAAACAAGCTCTTCGAGTCAAATAGATCTGAATGCCGAACTTACTCATTAAAGAGTTTGTCAAGCAACTCTAACTAGAATAGAGATGGGATTCATGTGGTACCAAATATAAAAAGAAAAAGTGAGTTTTTAAAAACAAAATTTAATTAATTCAATTAGATACCTATAATTTTATTAAAAATAGAAATTAGATTTGTTGTATAGATAATATTTTCAAATTTAAGTAATTTTCATAGAGATATTTCAAAACAATAATAAATGAAAAGATTACCCATTTAAATATTTTTGAATCAAAGTTTAAATTGATTTGCTAGCATTAGTAATTAATAATTTAGTTCCGTATTCTATTCAAAATGTATTTTGTATCAATTTTGTTTTTCTTGTTTCTTTTATGTGTTTAATTAAGATGTTATAAATAAATAAAAACATGTGTTCTTTATTTTGTATTATGTTATTTGTGTAATCTTATTTGTTAATAACCAGCATTTATTTATATAAGAATAATCTACATCAGCGACTCAAACCTGATAAGAGTCTCAATGTAGTGGGATTATGATACTAATACAACACAATTGTAAAGCCGGAGCATTTATAAAGATTTTTATAAGGTAAGAAGTTATATACCATGTCATCATTCTTTTACAACTCGTTTTTGACTGTATTAATTTAAATTTTATTTCAACTCCCTACATTCATAGTAATATGTATATACAAAATTAAGTAATAATAATAAATAATCTAATGAAAGCAAATATACTACGTAATTATTTATAATTCGTTATTTCAGCGTTACTGTTAAAATACAAAAATATTTTGAAAAAATACAGACGATCAATCAAGCGCTTACGAGCTATTATTTTATTGCATTTAAATTTATTAGTTTATAGTTTAACGATTTAGAGTTGTATTTTTATTTGAATTGAATTATTGAAAATTATACTTTATTACCTCTGATAGTTTATTTGATTTAGACTAATAATAGTTATTTCAATTTCCCTCTTTACATAACTTTATTTCAAGGGTGGGTTCTAATAGCCGATTACGTCGTGTTTTTGCGAAATCCTATGCTCATTCAAACAATTGTTTGAATTATCCCACTTTCAGAATTTTAAGCATTTAACTACAGCTAGAGATTAAAGATTCTGAACGAATTCTTAATCGAATTAAAAATGGTAATAATCTGTCATAATGAGAGAAAAGCTTCTGAGACATGTCGATAACAGCTGTCTGTGAGTTAGCTTTTATATCTGCAATTAGTATAGATTAGTGCAGGCACTAAACTATCGAAGTACAGATTTGGATAATCTTTTAAAACAAGTCTTTAAAATAAGTTAAAGTGTTTAGTCAATGTTTCGTGTTCACTTAACTTAGTAACAATTTAACATTGATATAATCTACAAATTAAGGTAATGTTTTTAGTTGATAGTAATCTAAGGGCTATTAAGAAAATAACAACAGGAGTTGAGCGTTCGAGCGGAATAAGAACTCTCGGATTTTCAACAGCGATTTAACCCTCGAAGAATCCTGCACAATACACAAATATGGATTCGAGGGTCGAAGGAAACAGAAGAGGGTCATATTCTTGGTATTTTATTATTCATTTTCTTGCCCTCTCAAATCGAGAACAATTTGTTAGCGAGGCCCTCACACACCGACCATATTTCTCTGGCACAGAAGAAATGAAAAAAGAGTTCAAATCATTTGTAGCTCTTAAGAAACGTACAAGGTTTATATTTTTATGTTTTTCGTTTTGTATGTGTCATTTGTGTCACGCTGAGCATTCTGTGTATGCATTGCCGATGTGAGTGAGCAGCCGTCGGATTTCTTTTATGAATTTTTCGTAGCTCTAACGTCGGCACACATACAGGAATCCGGCACTTTTCACCGTTTATGCGCATATTTACCCTCTATTTATACAGTTGCTCTAGTTGTTTAACAAAGCAAATGGCGTAAATAGATTTACGCATCTCAAAATTCAATATCCATTGTAAACACACTAAGCGAATGCCTCGTCGCCGCCGACTACGCCACCTCATACACGTAGCATGTTCATTAATTTAACGCCAACATTACCTACAGTTATGATTGTAAATAAAATCGACCTTAAGACGAATGTGGTGCGTGTTTCAAGTTTCATTTTGGAGTGGATGAACTTCCATAGGCCCCTTGGGATTTTATCAAACATAAAATGTACGTGAAAATGAGCTTTAATTTTGTGGTAGTTGAGTAGATGACGGTGTCTATCTCGTGTATGTTCACACCTTTATTTGGAATTTTCATGTATACTACCATAGCGAAAAATAAAAAAACCTGACAACTCATCTAGTCCTGACAACTATATTTGTTGACAAACTCGTAAACAAAGGCTTAAGTAATTACTAATTTACATAAACAAAACGTGAAAACACGAAACCACTAAAAAGTCAAACTGTTAAGAGATTATCTATGGAGACTACAAGGGAGACTACTTTGGTAGCATTTATGTATGCTTTTGCGTATATATCTTATTTTAAAGACATACAGAAATTATGTAAATTGAATATACACATGAATAAATGAATATACAGTAATAAGGTTACACATGTGTCCGTTATGTGTGTGTCCGTTATGTTGTGTCCGCGGGATTAATGGCAGGTTATTCCATCCACCTGAACTAAAGGCCAAGAAGAAAGCGCTATCACTCAGAATGCAGGTATGCACAAGTACAAGGAGTGTCTTTATAGTAGGATATATTATATATACTGCTTTATCTCATTGTTATTTGGCGAAACATTTTAATAGACCAGTGGAGACTTTTCTTAGCACATTAATATTTTAAGACTTAATTTTTTAGAAAGTGAAGTTAGTGAATCAAAGATGACAGACGACGACCCCCATCTTTTCAAACAACTGTATTATTATAATTAAAGCATTCCTCTACGAAACATTTTTTGATCAAACTAGTGTTATTTTAACGGGAATTTTAAAGTAAGTCCCAATATGCAAATCATTTTTGGACCAATCGCCTCAAAGTCTCCAAACTTGCGGAACAAAAGTAAAACAATATTATAAGGTATTTATTAAAATTATTAAAAGTATTAAGTTTCTATGATTGCCAAATTGTGTAATTTACAATTACACAATTTACTATTCTATAAAGATTTCATAGATATATGGCATATACTTTCTGAGAAAAAAAAATTTAACTTACTTTTAATAAAATTATCCCTAACAATGGGCACCTTTTATTACGTGTCGTCCGATGAATACAAAAATATAGTAATCAGAAATATAATATTGTACTGGTGTATGTAGAAATAAATCTACTATTTGCTCGTTTTTAAAATATTTAATTTAGTTCAGTAGTTTACGTACAATACGCTTTCAAAGTCAGAGGATTCTAGAAAAAAATGGATAGTAGTTAGGTTTAAGTTTAGGTTAGGTTAGGTTAGCTTAGGAAAAGATTTAAAAATTACAAAACGTTTCTTCTTATTCATCATCTTCTACGCTAAAAGGGGATAGGAGAGCAGTATCAAAACATACCCCCCTATTCCCGACGATATTGGCTGGTATTGTACGAAGAGGTATAAAATAAATGACTTGCCATACTTCATATAGTTAGATAAATGCAGAGATGCAATTTTAAATTTCGATGAAATTAATTTTATTTATAGGTATGAGTGGTCAAAAAAACAACTGATTGTTTTTAATATTCCTTCGCGATCATTTGTATGGCTTCCTCAGACACATGGTATACATTTAATTACAATTTGGAGATTAATTATTTTTTTTATACAGTGTGTACATAAAGTATGGAATAAATTCGATAACAAGGAAAGTATTGATTTTTGGAAAAATTAAAAAAAAAGTCGATTTTGTTTTTCAAGTCCGCATTTTTTGACATAATATTCGAATATACAGGGTGATGCAAACGCATCACGACACTTAAACATGTGTAGTGACGTCATCGACATTTTTTTTAAATAGCAACTTTCATTTTTTATTCCATATTCTGACACTTCATACCATTACCAGCATGGTAATGTAATAAGTTTGTTACCTTATATAAAAATTTTTTTTAAAAATAATTATAAAGACGGGAAAGTGCTACAGTCACCACACTTAAGCGCATCACCTTGTATATCCAATATGTCAAAAAGTGTGAACTTTAAAAATAAAATTGACATGTTTTTGGAATTTTTTCAAAAATTATTACTTTGCGTCTCGCTTTGGATTTAAGTGTGGTGACTATAGCACTTTCCCGTCTTCATAATTATTTTTTTCAATTTCTTTTATGTAAGGTAACAAACTTATTACATTACCATGTTGGTAATTGAATGAAGTGTCAGAATATAGAATAAAAAATAAAAGTTGCTATTTAAAAAAAATGCCGATGACGTCACCACACATAAACGCATCATCCTGTATATCCGAATATTATGTCAAAAAATGCGGACTTTAAAAACAAAATTGACGTGTTTTTGGAATTTTTCCAAAAATCAATACTTTCCTTTTTATCGAATTTATTCCATACTTTATGTACACACTGTATAATTCTATTCTTATATACTTACAAATTTGGAAATTAAAAGTCGTAGTTACATGTTTGATAAAATACATGGATAATGGTATTAATTGTTTACATATATTTTATAATCCTTTATTATTAATTCCTTTCTTTTTTTTGTTTAAACAATTAAATAGTTTGTAAAACACTTTACATTTGTACAAATAAAAAGGACTTTTCTTTTATTTGTGTTAGCATGTGTGGATGCAACAAGGCAGAGTTACAGAATGAGTACACCATAATGAGTGATAAAAAAGAAAATTAAAAATAAAAACAACATTTTCACAAAAACGAAAATCTGGCAACATCGTTGGATGTAATTTGACCTGTAAATCACAAAAAATGTAAAATATATGGGGGGTTCCATTTAATAAATCCAGGTCATTGACATTTCTGGAAAAACCGGAAGTTGATTGTCTCGACCTATTAGTAAATATAAAATTGTGTCTGCTATCTCTGTACCAAATCTCGCATAAATTGGTTCAAAAATAAAAAAGATGTAAGCTTGACCCTAGCTCTATTGTCATCTGGTATACTAATGTTCATTACCTCTTACGTACAACCCCAGTTGAAGTCAGCATGTGTATATTGTGTATCCTGTTAAGCAACAAATATTTAAAAAAACACTTGCAATATCTAAAATGAAATTGGCTTAATTAATACTTCCCCTTCGATAATAATAATAATAGTGCTATCTAGTTCGAACGACTTAACTACACAACTATCGATTTTTCGAGCTTCCCAATATGGTCATAACGATTTTCCGTTTTTCTGACTTGATAATAAGCCATAAAATCCTCTAGTACTAAATTGTGCGGTAAGACATATTTAGTTGCAACTAGCCTATTAAAAAGAGGGTTACTACGTGACTCCTACCTCGCTCGAGACGGCAGTAATGTTAAGTTGAAACTTTCGTTCTTGCTCGAAGTTTCGTTAAGTTAGCACCTCATATGTGTACGTTGGTTTAAATTGTGATTTTTGGTGTAAATCCTTCTCTTGATGATAAAGTTTGCGTGCATTTAAGTGCATAGAGTGTAAACCAATATTTGGAAATATTGGCTTGTTGTTGTAGAATTCAAGAACACCGAAATCTCAATTTTTCTTTGTTGTAGAGATCAAATATATATTGCCATCCCTGCAAATCTAAACCCCTGCAATCTAAAAAGGTACGTCTGTTTCATTATTAATTCCCCTGTGCTAATGATCTGATCATTAAATTTATATAGATCTTTTAGGAAAAAAATTAATTATTCTCTTTAGGGTTTTCCTGGTATAGTTTTTATCTGGTACCTGCTTTTGTGGTAGCGTTGTTTTACTGAAATTCTTCTGTTCTGGAACACGTGAAGTTCCCATTATCAGCTCGCTTAGTTACTTATTCTGTCAACTTTTGCTAGAGATTAGTGAGATTATTTTAAATTGATTCGTTTGGGCTTCTAATGTTGGCTCTGAATACGAGGCAATAATATCAATCAATCAATCAATCACAATCTTTTGGAGTGCCTGGTCGTAACAATCTCTAATCATCTTGGAAGTAATACTTGGTGACTTAGATCAACTTCCACGAGGTATTCATTTGAAATGACGCTTACAAAGTCAGGTTTATTTTGTTAAATCATTACAAGGTGGGTTATTTATACAATTTTATTTACAATTTGGGAGGGTATTCATAATTATATGCATTTTACATTGTGATGATATTTGGCATACGAAAAAAGGAATTTATATATTTTTTTGTATCTCTATAATTTATTTATGAAATTTTAAAGTGTCACATTAGATGGGTTGCATAACCTAAATTTCGAAATTATGATTTTGAGTGATTTGTCTTTTATGAAGCCGACGATATGGTTAATTATAATTAACGTGCACACTAGTACACTATAGTCATGTAAAGCTTATCTGGAAAACTAAGTTTTCCATAGAATTTATTTAATCTTCCTTGTCCATTAACGATGTGGGAGATGATGATCTAATTTTGCATTTAAATTAAGTTTAGGCCAAAATTAATGTAAGATTTAACCTAAAACAGACAACGTGTATTGTAATGGGGAGGTATACAAGTATTTACTGCCTTACCTGAGCAATTAATAGTAAGAAAATGTGTTTTAATGTTAGCGAGAGTTCTTCAGTTGCTTAAGTTTCTTGAATGTCTAAATTGTACAGCTGTTGGTTAAATAACCTTGGCGGAGAATTGTAAAGCTGCTTCATTATCACATTACTGTAACTATCTTAAATTTTGGGGCTGCTTTTTATTAATAATAAACAACATACAATTATGTTGCGATTATGAATCGAACACTGATTTACTGTAATTGACTTTTCATTGTGTTGATGTCTAAAAAACTTGCAAATAATGTTTGTTAGGTTATAATGTTTAAATTTGTGAAGATAGGAAGGTGTGAAAAGGTATTTTTAAGTAATTAAAGTTAGCTTGGGCACCACTCCATCGGTAAGGATTTTGTCCGACTTTAAAGTTCAGTGGTCGGCAGCAGAGACAGTGCGGGAGATCTTACCACCACAGATATTAAAATCCAATACCTGTTTACTTGTTTATATTTAGTATGTGATACTGATATTTTATAAAGTGCGAGGAGTATTTGGCCTTTGTATACCTCACTCAAAAAGCAAAAAATATTTGTTGAGTTTCATAAAGTTCTATTCTTGAAAGCAAAGTTTTTTTCCCATCTAACAGTAATTGTAATTTAAAATTAAAGGAAAGTCTAGTCATTTTTCTGTAGATGTAAATATTAAACGAATCCCTTCCGCAGAATATTTTAATAAGATCTTTCAAATCATTATTAAACATGAATATTATTGGAACAGTAGAAAATTAATATCAGTAGGTACAGGGAAACAAAGACAACAATTTTGCAAACTTTCAAATAACGAGAAGAAATGTTATTCAAGTGAAGAAATAAGGTCAAAAGCCACAGGTTGCTAATATTTTTGGTTTCTTGAGCTGTAATAATTGTAATAAAGGTATCACGCAAACCCAAGCAATTTACGCTGTGCTCGCCTAGAGCACATAGGTGGTAGTGGTTGTTGTTAAGTAGAGTTAAAAATATGCCTTCTCTAATGGAAGAAAAAGGTAGATGGAGTATGGGGAACATTAAGCAAAAGAAGCGGACGTATATATTATTATAGCAAGTGCGTGCGGATGCTGAAATGGGCTATAAAAGTTTTCAGCAGTAGCGCATGACCTAGCAGAATACCACATTGTTGACTTAGCACTGCGGCTCTACAACATACGCCTGTTATGTTTACCCTTCAATTTCCTTCGCTACAGACAACCTGGCAAACAAATTCATTATCTTCCTGCTAGAAAATTAATTTAGTTTTCATTAAAATCTACTATAACGGCACAAAGCTAGAAATGCAAAAACTTTTTGGGTTCAGGCGTCGTTGGTGGAAAAGTGAGCCACATTAAATTGCTTTTCAGGAATAAAAGCAAGGGGCAGTAGAAAGGGCTTAAATAATAGGAAAATGGGACTTACATGAGGTTAACGAATTTTCCAACTTTTAGTTTTCATTTGATGCTCCATGGTTTAGAAACCTTAGATTGTGAAGGCATGCAAAACTAAAATACCTTCACGAGACTGCCTTTCTCCGCAAATATTTAGCGTTTTCTACTTACTCGTTCCAGATTTGCACGCGTCGCACATCATAGTAATCACTCTATTGATAAGATATACTATTTTAGAAAACTGTAATTTTTATCAAATAAAAAATTTATACATTCACTATTGGAATATTATTTGAAAACAATTAAATAGAAGGTTTCTCACAGTTCTCAATTAAAAATCGTATATTAGTATATTCATTCTTTAAGAACGTTTCCTGATGCCTTTGAGATAATGGTAATGATATTTTTTGAATGCGTCATTAATTAATAACTACTACATGCCTTTTTTGAAAACTGAACATTTCATTTTGTACAATTACCTCATTTTCTTCTAATATTACCATTGATGATATTCACTTCGACTTCACAAAAAATCAAACCTCTAATACGTCAAACACGTAAAACATGGTTTTAATAAAAATCACCATTGTCTGCCCCAATATGGCGGCGGTTTGCGGTACTCTGATCGACCACCTGGCCTAGGAGACTAGATGCAGTGACTGTAGTGCCGATCACTGGTTTTAAAAGCGTCATTGTTCGTACAATAGTTGTGAAATTTTCAAACGGATTGGATATAAGCACACGCTGTTACTATCGATTCAAGTAAACAATTTGTGCATTTTCTTAATCATGAATAAAAATGAGTTCCGTGCAGTGATAAGACATTTCTTTCTTAAAGGCTTAAATGCTAAACAAATGAAAACGGAGTTAGATGAAGTTCATGGTGAGTTTTCGCCTTCGTATGAAACAGTTGCAAACTGGGTTGCTGAATTTAAACGCGGTAGAACAAGCATAGAGGATGCACTACGTTCTGGCAGACCAAAAACAGCAACCGATGAAAAAACAAAAGTCCATGAAATCGTGATGAAGGATCGTTGAATAAAGTTGAGAAAAATAGCAGAGAAAGTAAGCATTTCATACGACCGTGTATATTGCATCTTACATCAACATTTGGACATGAGAAAGCTTAGTGCTAGATGGGTGCCGGGTCTGCTTACAATCGACCAAAAGCGAATTCGAATGACCATTTCTCAGCAATATCTAGACATGTTCAAACGTAATGAAAAAGATTTTTTCGACGTTTTATAACTGTTGACGAAACGTGGATTATACTCCGGAGACCAAGGAGCAGTCAAAGCAATGGACAAAACGTGGTGAGCCAACTCCAAAGAAGGCAAAAACGATTCCGTCTACTCGGAAAGTCGTGGCTACCGTATTTTGGGATTCCCGAGGAATAGTTTTTATTGATTACTTGCAACACGAGAGGACAATAACGGGCGAGTATTATGCGTCGTTATTAGACAGACTGAACAAAGAAATCACAGCTAAAAGGCCTTATTTGGCAAAGAAAAACGTCTTGTAGCACCAGGATAACGCCCCATCCCAGAAGTCGGCAATTGGGATGGCGAAACTGTATGAACTACGATTCTAGTTAATTGAGCATGCACCCTATTCGCCAGACTTGGCACCGTCGGATTTCTTCTTGTTCCCAAATCTCAAGAATTGGTTGGTTGGAAAGAAATTTTCATCGAATACTGAAATAATCGAAGCTGTAAATGGATATTTTGAAGGTTTGGATAGTTCTTATTTTTGTGAAGGGTCTTGAAAAGCGTTGGACTAAATGTGTAGAGCTGAAAGGAGGCTATGTAGAAAAATAAATACGATTTTCCCCAAAAAGTTGTTTTTTCCGTCTTGTTCTAGAAATTTTCCGATCTATCCCCGAATTTCATTAACTTATAGGGAGATATTGCCTGAATGGATTTTTCTTGAGTTACATTTTTTTGTAGAAATAAAACATTTATTTAATTAACTCTAAAATAATATACAAAATACTTACATTAAACAAATAACTATACGATGATATATAACCTACAGAAACACAAAGGCTATTTTTATATAGATAAATACCTAACCTACCAAAATATAGCTGTGCTGGAAGTATCAGCTTGATCTAAATAACACTGCTTTAGTTTTTGCCGGATAACCCCAATAAGTCGGAGAGGGGCGGGGTAATACAAGATATAAAAGATAAAAACAACAAGCGCCACTTCGTTTAAAAACAATGCTTATTACTAAAGCTTCAAACTTATCAGATAAACGAAGAAATAGATCTTCTACTAAAATATGGGCAACTTCCACAATTTTGTCGTACAGTGCATATATACTTACAATTGACGAGCTGGAAAACAATATTATAATCACACAAATAAATAAATAATAAATAAATAAAACACACGTAGTGAAATGTAGAGGTAGAGCCGATGTTTCCCGGAAAACAAATCAAGTGAGAACACGCTCACAGTCAAGTCTATGAAAAAAATGTAAACTTTCTAAGTATGGCTTTATTGTAACTGTAATTATTATGCTGATCAAAAATTTTAATGGCTAATAAAAAATGAATGAATGGTGATTTGTATCACAGGTGGTTGTAACTTAAAAACTACCCTAAGACAATTTCACTACTCGAGATCTCGTGTTAACAATTTCTTAAAATTAACATGCATGAATAAATTGTATATACGTTTAATAAATATATATATAAACATAAATAGAATGACACAGAATACATACAATTTTAGACAAACATCCCACTATTCGAAGACCCACGGCTGTTTTAGTATAATTTAAAGCTTTGCTTAGGGGTTTTCGCTTCACCCTTCGATATTTTCTTGTTTTGTTACGACCCGGTACATATATAGATGCAGGTACGGATCCAAAGGGAAGGACCTTCTAATTAAACCCAGTCAACGGCAAGTAGACAAAAAGACACTGAGCAGCAAAACCCAAACGAAAAATACAAAGAAAAAAAGACCTACAAATAAGACACAGTATATGGTATTGATGATAAATATTTAAAACAGAATTTTACCTTTCTATAAACTGAAAGGTCTTTTACAATACAATTCCCTCAAGGTGATTGCTAGGGAAATATTACCTAAAATAAGAAAGACTATCAGATTTTAGCACATTGGAGGAAAAAAAAGGTTTACCTTAAATGGTTAGCACCAGAACGTAATCCGTCTAATTTGACGATTGATCGCATATAAATAATCAAGCGATCATTCTGTTGAATGCGAGATTTTCTCCGCTGAAGCGAATTATATCCAAAACCAATTTCCTAATATATCTCGCACATTCAACTTCTAATGCAAGACAGCCATTTTGTTACTCAACTCTACTATTGAGAAGGAGCTTAACCGCGCATGTACGACTTCACGATAAACAGAGGGAAAGCGGTAACTAGTGACCACCAAACTAACGGAGAAGCTTGGTTTTAAACAGCGACCGTCAAACAAACAATGGGTTGTGAATTTCAACGTTATAGATATGCCACACGTTGATACAAACAAATAAAAATTGCTGTAAAAATTGAAAATTTGTTTCTCAAAATTATTTAAAAGGTAAACTTAAAATTTGATTTACTTTAGTAAATAGTAGGTAATGTACAAAAATATAAATTGACTTTAGAAACAAATAATACAAAACATTCAAAAGACTCTAAATCAATCTAAAGATCAATTAAAAAGTTCTCGGAGATGGACCATAAAAGCTAATGCAAATCAAATAGATCCTACCATAATACTATTCCAAAACTACGTTTCTTATGCCTTATAGAATAAAACTAATCTAAATTAATAACTTAATTATGATGAATACAATAGAAATTAGTTTCGCCGATCCAGGCTCTAAATTCCCCCTATTTTTTTAGCAAAATAATATAAGTTTTACCTAATTTAGATGTCGGTTCCAGCTCCATAATGGCATCCACATTACGTGCTACATAGAATGAACCATGCCAAACTAATTATTTCTTGGTCGATCACACATTTCCGCTATATAGTTTACACAAATAAAACACTTTAAATGCTACTTATTTACTTTACTTTTACGGGTGCTAGGACATCCGGTCTAGAATTCGGCGCGGGACAGTTTGGCGAAAGGACATTTCGGCGCAGGACACTTCGACGAAGAGACAGTTCAGCGCATGTAATTTTGTTCACGGCAAATTAGGGTAAGCCTTCGGAGATATATTTAAAAAAACGTTTTCTTGGCCCATTAGTCTAATTTTTCTGGGCAAGCTGCCCTGTTACCAGTGTAACCTTTTTTTATTTTTATGTGGATACATACACCTTCTTAATTCCAGAATTTCGCTTGGATTGGTTAAATTGCGTTAGTCCAGTGCTTTTTGTTTTTAAGCACTGGACTATGAGCACTAAGCCGTATAAGTGTTATCTACTGAAACAAAATTCGTAAAGTGGAACACGTATTTATCAGTGGTACGACTTCAATGTTAACATGAATTTTCTTTTTGTCATTTAATGGTAGTAACCTGATCCTTAATTTACTGATTTTATAAAATTTTTGATTTTAAGTTGTTAACAATGATATTTTTGCGCAACGATTTAAAAAAATACATTTTTCTAAGCTACAAAAACATTAAAATCAAAATTTCTCGACAGATCTTTGCATAATGGTATACAGATTAAAAAGAAGTAAATATTTTTTTATCAAACATGATATTCTTATAAACAATAAGGGATTGATAATAAGTATTATAAATCCCTTTATTATAATAAACAAACTCAATTCCTTTACTAATAATTCCCTTATGCAGAAATTTGCCAAAAAAATTTGATTTGTAAGTTTTAGTAACTTAATAACTAATTTTTTTTAATCCTTACAGCGTATTTAATTACACTAGCATCAGTTCTGGATTATCCATTACGTAGGATATGAATACGCCCGAGCCTTTAGGAGACACTGTCCTTTGGCGACATTTATTTTCAGATGCCAAAGAATTTCTACTAGCTAATTTAACAGCACTAAGTACACTAATAATACAGAATACTCACGAAATAATTGATAAGCTTTCTGGCACTACATACGAGCTTTTGTTGATTGGCAAATATTGAGTTTTTTTCTCATCATACCTTATTTATTGAATACTGTATTTCATCGATCATACTGTATTTATTACTAAAATATTAATTTATTATTAAATAAAAGCGTAGTACTACTTATATATGCGACAGAATCTCTTCGCATGGATGCACCCTTCCGTCGAATTGAAATATCCCTGCGCCGAACTGGTTCCGCGCCGAAGTGTCCTGTGTCGAAGTGTCCCGCGCCTAAAACGCCTCACCTAAAAGCCTCGCGGAAGTGTCCCCGTTCCTACGTAGGATATGGCCTTATCGACTACCAGGTTCCATTTTCTTCGAGTCTTGTATTATGCGTGCTAAGTTATTTCTTACGTCTTGCTCCCATCTAATTAGTAGTCTTACTCTTTTTCTGGTATTGTCTCCGTTGCATTTCATCTCATGAATGTGACCAAACCTTCCTATCTATCTTGTTTTAATAATGTTAACTAGATTTAGTGTATATTTGTGATCGTGAAATTTAATTCAAAGTTTATTTTGCGTTTCCAGTATTTCGAGACCTCGTGTTTTGGCTTCTTTAAGATACCACAATTTTGTCCAATGTTTTCAAATTTCTTTACTACTAGATCATCTGCATAACCACAAATTTAAACTGACTTGGTATTTGCCCGCCCTTTTATTGCTAGATGTTGTATTATGGTTCCTACTTGAAGATTTTACAGCATTCTCAAATTATTATCTGTAGTAATTATTAAGGTATTTCTATTTTCCTGTAGAATCTTCTCCATGTATGTATATTGATAGTTTGCTGTTTATTAGGCTCGATAGTATTTCGTATGTCTAACATTCAAAACACTAATTCCTTGATAGTTAGTATACCTTGTTAGTATACTACATAGAGTTTTGTCTCTTTTTTTGTATCAAATGTATTAAACCCAAAAGCCATTCTTCTGGGATTTTCTCCACCTGCCAACACTTTTCTATTAAAGAGTCAATCTTCTCATAAAATTTATAGCCCTCGTCTGTAATTAGTTCTGAGATTATTAGTTTTATTATTTTCTATGCTCTTTATCACTGCAATTACTTCCTCTAAGGTTGCCGGTTCTATTTGTATCTCAACTGAGTGATACACATCTTTTATGAACTCAGTTTTTGTGTTCTTCAGATTCTAATAGATTATAAAGAATTTCTTTATCCATTAATAATTTATTTTTGCTCTAGACTTTTCTTTATTTTTTCTGGGTTATATCTTTTGTTTTTAACTTTTCTTTTAAATTGTTGTTGCATTATATCATTTGTTAATTTTTGTGTTTTCTATTTTCTTTACCTTTTTTTGGTTCGTTTGCGTTGTTTATTCTTCTTTCATAACTTGGTTTTGACTAAAAAATGATCGGAATCATCTTATTGAGTATCACTATATATTTAAATATTATAAACACGTATATCCCAAAGGCGATTTAACCGTTATAATTTTTTTACAGCGTTTTGTACTTGTAAAACGTTTGTAAACGAATACTACACTTATATTCTGCTCAAAAGAGACTTTACTTCACTATTGCTCATGGCAGAATGACTTTAACCAACTTCCGTTCAAGGCGAAATGGATCAACTGTAACTTTCATTTAAAATTCTGTGCTTTATAAAAGGCGACCGTCAATTTTTATAAAAATAGGCTTTTTGTGTGGCAGTCTGAGTTAAAAATTTGTTGAATAAATAACAGATGATTTTAAAATGATCGTCAAGAAATAGGGTTAATAAATAATACTCACTATGTTCTAACAAATATCGATAAATAATGAACAAAACCCTATTACCCAACAAAAATCGAGCTGAGCAAAACTAACTAAGATTCATCATACTATATAAAGTATCATTAAAGCTTTTTTTAACTGGAAGTTTAGAGTTCCAAAAATATAAATAAACGCGTATGTAGCGTATAAAAATGTATGAAATATGTAGCGCTTCTATTAATTTATTCGTTCATTAAAAACACGTTGTATTTGGGTTTCTATATATTGAAAGCTTCAAAAAATTTTTTTGTTACGAAAATGTAGGAATTTAATGTTACTTTGGGGTGTTATGGTGTATTTCTGTTTTAAAAGGTGTTTGGAGTAATAAAATCTTTATGAGTTTTCCATACTTTTATGTCGAAATTTCTAGTGTTTGTCCAATACAAGTTACAAAAAAGAACAGCTCAACTGGTAGTTACCGGATTTCATGGTATAGCGTGTTTTAAAGAGTTTTCTACTTAAATATAAACGATGAAATGAAGATTAATTTTAAAGGTTATTTTATAGTTTGTTGATAACATAACACATAACCACATTTTCATAAAAATATTGAAATATATGAAAATAATATGGGCTAATTTAGTTTATTGTATTTTGAATGCAAATTCATATAGAAAAATGTACCGCCCCGGCTGGGAATCGAACCCAAGACCCTCCGCTATCTAGGCGGTATTTTTTAAATGTAAATCATTGATTAAACATAATAAGAATTAACCAACTAATTTAGTTTATACACTTTAATTTGCTCTAAATAGCTAGATAGTTGAGCAGGTTTAGAATATAACATCAGCTGTTCATAGAGATTTTATTTTTCACATATGTGACCTTCCGCAGTTAAGAGTTTACTTGGATCCATGGGCTAATTCGTTTCAGATTGTTTTTTCTACTAAAGATGAATAAAATAAGTGATTATCTTAACCTCTGTAATGCCAGATTTAACTTACTTGTCTTTATATCAGATTTAATTTGAGTGTTTTCATTTAAAGGTAACGATTCAAGCTCATTTTAAAAATTTGTGTATTATTTAATGGTTTTGTTCATTGTTTCAATTCAGTTAGCTGGATTATTGTACAGAGAACGAGAATGGTTTGAGATCTTCATAGTTTAAGTTGTTATGAAAGCATCGGATGCCTAATTTTAGTTATTTTTCATGATGCCGTTGCGTCAAATCTATCATTGGAATCTTTTTAAGTATTCGTTTGTAATTAGTGTAAATTTATGTAAGAAAGTTGCTATGTGGTGTAAAGTAGCTGTTCCATATGGTATCACAGCTTGAATTCATGTGATTACAAAATAATTAACATTTTTAATTAACCATTTGACAGTTGTACATTTTATTGATTTCCCAGCTTAGGAAGCGGTTTAGACTACAAGTGTATTATATCAATTTGTTCGTCTTTTTACGAACTACCCCAAGTAGCACAAAATATTGGCAAATGATTGGGGCAATATAGAACCTATATTGCATAATTGGGGCAATATTAGCAAGATTTAACTAATATTGGTTTTTGAGAATATGTTTTAACAATATTGTAATAATATTGGCGGAATATCTAAATGCAATATGGCGCTTTACTATAAAAAACCAATATTGCAGGATCATTTAAATGCAATATCCCACAAATGTTTACAATAAATATTCTAACAATATTATTTTATAGCATTTATTTTTAAATTATTGAACCAATATTGGCACATTACTGGCAGAATAACTGTAGTATGTTTCTTTTAAATAGTATAGCAATATTAAACGATTATTTAAATACAACATCGCATACATATTTATAGTAAATACTCTAACAATATTGTTTTATAATATCTATTTATCTATTTATATTTATAACATTTTTTCAAATTTATTTGTCTAGTTTTCTCAGTAAACGATTTAAACTATATCGAGGACAATAACCCCTAACACAAAGCCGAAAAAATCAAAGCCTGGTTAGTTCGTAAATGTCCAAAAGTTATTGAAACTCATTTCAATAACTACCTCAAAATTCAAAGTCCGGACTTGAATGTTATTGAAAATTTATGTCAATTGAAAATTGCAATAATGATTATAAGGAATCATGAAATCTTAAACAAAGAACAACTAAAACGATCGCTTAGAGAAGAGAGGTCAAAAATTTTAAAAAGGTTTTAGAGTTAGTTTTAGTTATTTTTTCTTTTTACTGCTTTACTAGGCAGAAAACTTTATATGAGTGTTACAAGATACATATTTGTAGTTAACTAAAAAGGACAATTCGTTCCGCTACCTACCTACCCCTAATCGTTGCATTTCTAAGAAGTGCGTTCCGGGTGGATGTTCACAGGTCAAGCCACGAGAATTCACAGTATGTTTTAGGATGCAACGCAACAAGTTCAAAATAAATGAGTGTCTGTGTGTACGACTTCATTATTTTGTTTAATAAATAAATTCGTGAAAGTGTTAACATGTGTGTGATGATAATTCATGTGATTTAATTCAATTTATTCATTTTCTGTGATGATTGAACATTGGCTGCTGCGAACATTGGTCAGTGTTGAACCAGGAGGCCAGGACCAATGCCGTTATTTTGTGTAACACCATTATTGTATGCATGTATTGTAGGTAAGTTTACGTACAGTCATAAAAAGGGGTAGTTATGTATCGGTCAATACCCTACTTATTGAGACGTTTCTCATGTTGTTTATCTTTTATTACAGGAACGGACCAGTCAACCAGTTTTGGTGTGATAAGCCATCCTTACTTTTATTAGATGTTTCTTCTTATTATAAGTTCTAGATTATTGTAAGATTCATGTTCTTTCAGTTTAGCTATTTCATTTTGTTTATAATTTTATTTAAATATTTCCGTCGTTTCTTTTATTATCTATGTATTTTTAAAAATTAACATTTGATTCTTTCGAATAAACTTTTGTATTTATGTATGTAGTTTTCAATTTTATTTTTTTATGTTTTAATAATAAATATGATGCAATTAACTCCTGGTTTTTTATTTATTTTACCTTTATTTCTCTTGTTTTCTAATACAGTGACAACATTATAAAGCAATATTTACAATCAACATGTCACCAACATAGCATACTATTATTGAGCAATGTCTAAAGACCATATTGGACCAATAAAGTAGAATATTATTGAGCAATATTTAAAATCGACATTGCACCAATACAGGATACTATTATTGAGCAATGTTTAAAACCCATATTGAACCAATAGAGTAGAATATTATTGAGCAATATTTAAAATCAATAATTTCAGTCGGCGTAAATCGCGGACGTGAATCCACGTCGCTGTTGACTCCAAATTATTGTAAAAATATGGTAATATAATAAAAAGGGATACCTTATATCATTATAAACCAAGAAGATTGATGTATTACAAGGTTTATAGTTACCTTCATAAACTTTATTGGATTGAAAAAGAATTTTTATCATTTCTAGTTGGAGTTTAATAGAAAATGAATGGGACTATATTTTAAACAATCAAGAATTCAAATGAAGTTTGGCAGCTGATATTATAAAGGTTGTTGCAGTATCTACCGTGCCGTTCAGTTTCCCAACGAGTAGATTATTATAGTGTTTTTTCGCGAATGAATTTTAATTAAAAGTAAGTGCAAACATTTTTCTTTCTGATCAGAAATTAAACAAAGATATTAAAAGTCAATTAAAGAAAGCTCAATTATTAACTATAGACAGAATTTGTTTCTATAGAGATTAGTGTGTTCACATGTTGTTTGTGTAGCTAATTTAAATTTTTATTATTTATTATGTCACAGAAGGCCCTCCGTGGTCGAGGTGATCACCAAGAATATTCAAACTATTATCGCCCAGCTCTGTAATTCCAGGTGTTTTTGGAGTACTTAAGTGTTTATATAAGAATAAAGATTAGTATATTAGTACAAGTTCAGTACATGGCGCTTCATATTTGTTTCATGCTCAAACGAAATTAATAGAACTGAGTTAGAAGATATTGGGGTGTTTTTTTGTTGTCACCAACCAACGTGGGGCAAACCAACCCAAATTATACATTTTTATTAACATCTCAGTATGCACTTTTAAATTTGTTCTCTTTGTAACTTACTCATATTTCTAGTTAAAATAGACTATTCTGCAATACATATTGGAAATTGATTTTAAAACTTTTTTAGTAGATAGGTAGGATTTTTTCTGAAAATCCCGATAGGACTTGACAAGCACAGCACGATAGTTCGAAAAATTCGACAGATCCGAAAAAACATAACCCGTTCTAAATACTTAGCAACTCAAGAAAATTCTATACTAACCCGAAAAATTAATAGAAAAGTCCGGGGTCTACGCAGACTCGACTTAAGAGAGCGGTCCATGCAGGAGGATTAAAGACGCCAATCACCACTGCATAATGTAATGCAGAAGTAGACAATATTTTGCATTCGATTTTGAAAGGCTATATTAACTCATATTTAACGCTCTAAAAAATTGCATCAATTTTCGAATACTTATAATTACCACGTGGTTTTTAAAAATAGGGTTATGTTCGTTTCTATTACCTAAAAAATCCCTTGTCGAAAGAATCGGTTTCACAATCTAATCTTCATGACAGAATAAGATAAATGTCTCATTCCTTCCAAATAAATCGATTTCTAAATGTAACCGGCTCAGATGGCTCCAATGAAATCGAATTTCTACTATTAAATACTAACAGCCGTGACTTCTTATCCAGGAAACTGAGAATTCGAATGAAATCATGGGGGAAATTTTCAGCAATCAAGACTTATTATCAGAATTAGTTATAGGAAATTATTCAAACTGATTAGGAAATCGATTTATACTGATGTAGAATGAAAAGGAAACCCTTTGAGTTGATTCCCAAAACTGTAAAAATTGAATGCTATAGGTTCCTCCTATGACTTGATAGACCTTTTGATATCTATTTAAATGATTTTTAAAATTTTTAAAACTGAAATTTATAAAGACTAATTGTAGAATAACGTCACTGTAAAGCCATTTATTTTTCAATTTATTTACTTCCTTGTCATAGAAACAGGCAACAGATTTTAGTTTTAGATTTGTACAACGTACATAATAATATTCAATTAAAATCTACTGGTCGCTGACCCAAAGTTGCCTTGATAACGTTAGTTTTATCGCAACTTCTAGTAGTAATGAAAATGACATTTTCTTTTAGAGTTCATAGAACCCTGTTTTTTTAAAGATAATAGCAGTACCTCACAAATAAATCATGTATTTTGCATGTTATTAGATAATTAAGGTTTTAAACAACTTTCACATGTAGGTACCTGTAAAATCAAGCTCAAGAAAGTATCAACAACAAATCCAAATAAGGTAATAAAAGTTTTCCAATTTTTCCCATGAGCTGCATAACACAAGCGTAAGATACCTAATAACTTTCTTATTATTTCAAAAGCGTGTAACTTTTTCGATCATTGCAAAGCTGCTTGAAAATTTGAGAACACCTTGATTGAGTTTGGCAGGGGCATCATCTTATAAATTTCCCTGAAAAATTTGTAATCAGTTTGAGACCTTGCAAGTTTCAAAATAAAAACCTCATCTGCTCGTTTAATATTTACCTTTTTAAAAGTTGATATAAAGTCTTTTGAATTTAATGAACATCTTTTATATTAGGATTTGCATAATATTCGAATTCGGATTTAGAAAAAAAACATGTTCCTTTTTTCACGGGTTACGGGAAAATTACGTTTTTCAAACGCCGTTATACAAACGAAAATAAATTCATTAAAACCCAACCAGCTAGAGTGTCCGTAACTAAATTTAAAACGAACCTAATCAAGGAAAAGAGGAAAGAATTACGCAAAATTCCTTCGTCGACGTCGTCTTCGCCGCCGGGTAACTGTATAAATCTCCTCGTTCGTTTACGGTTGACAGGTAGACTAAGAGACGTGCTAACGATGAAAGTCCTTAGGGACTTTATCCCTACCGCCGCCGAGGGGTTCTAGGATATGCAAGCCAGCTCGACAATCAACGCGTGCAATTAACGAAATACAGTCACTTTATTTCTGTAATTTATCTACGTGTTCTATAACTTAACGAAGTGCAGAGCGCAAAGCGTGCGAAGTGGTCTGGGTAGTTTGTACGTGCAGAGAATTCAGTCGATTTACACGGCAGTTTGTCTAGTAACTGCAGTGTCATGGGAATCTAGTCCATTTCGAAATCAACGTTTCGCAACCACCACACGGAAAATAGTACAAATAAATGCCTATTTAAATTAACACGAATGCCTATTTGCTACCATTTCCCAACAGCGTAAATGCTTTTCTGCTTTTCCTGTCTGTTAATCATTGTGAATGGGAGGATTATAGAAATGCTACTACTACTATAGCCTGCTATATTTGAATTTTATGTTCCTAAAGAAACGTTTTCGGTAATGGAACAAAAAAGAAATGAACCTTAAAACATCTTTTTGCGATGTAAACTGCGACATCTTTTTTATCAATTCTTATTCTTCGTGCGTAATAAAGTGATAAATCCTAGAAGATCACAAATACCTAGCTCTTTATATGTATCTGGATAAAAACTTGTCCAGTTTTATCTTATTTTGATTATTATCAGTTATAAACGCGACGAAGGCGTTCTAAGCAGGTTTGAAGTACAACAAATTAAAAAAAACCTTGTTAATACAATTTAACAATAACAGCTGTTACAGATCAAGATTGCCTTGAATGCATTGCATTACCGAAAATTAATTTTATGGTTGAAAATTATCCTTAAGGTAAGCAACGTAGGCGATCTGCAAGGTTTTAACACTGAATAATGATAACACGTTATGAGCGAATACATCGGCTTTTGGTTGTATTTTGAATATTTAATAACTCTTAATTACTCTTTGCATATTTTAAGTCTTTCGCGATCCTTTTTGGTTCAATTAATTATAGTATCCGCCTTTTTGGTTAGATGAAATTTACGGGTGACAAAAATTACCTTTTTTGATTCTTCCAGTTCTGGAAATTTTCTCTTCTGCAAGAAAATTATATACCAACGAAAAATCCGCATGTGGTGTGAAAATCTTTCATTGCCTTAAGACTACTTACTGTTTTATCACTTGAAACATTTCGTAAAGTAGTGAACTAACGTCGTACCATGGCTAAGCTAGTCCAATCGGCAAGAGACAATTTTTTTCTGTGCATGGAAAAATTGAAAGGCTGGCGTATTCGAAATAATCTACGGTTTTCTATGAACGCCACCTTGATTAAGAGTAAGTTAATAGTATATTAAAGTATTAGTTTCATAAGACACGTTTTTAGCGTACGCGTCCGAGTTTAGAAAACGACCCGCGTATCGGGGAGTTTTCTAAAGAGGATAAGTGCGCTAAAACGTTTTTATGAAACGAATACTTCATACTATTTTTTCTATTTGCGTTAATTTGTTATTAAATAATTTAAAAAATTACTTAGTTTTAAAAAAAAATTGTTAGGGATATTTTGGTAAGTAGCATATCAGTTGGCAACACTGGAAATTATGAATTGTTTTTTACATAACCTCGCTTAATCCGTACGACGTACAAATTCTCATTCTTATCTCATATACACAAAGCCCGCGGGCTGCTACTAAGCAGCAGAACCTCGTTCAAATTTGCCAGGTGTATTATATGTACTGTTGAAAATTATCATAAATTCAAAGTAGAATGTATGCCAATATATTTGTGACATAAATAATTGCTACTTAATGAATTAAAAACTTGGATGAAATAAGAATAATTATATTTCACTTCATAGAATAAATACTTTATTTGTCAAAGAAATTAATGAGGTATAAATTCAATAGTATTTTCAGCAAAGAATGATTTTTGCTAACAAAAATAATTATTCATTGAATCTTTTGGATATTATAACTTATAAGGTAAAGATATATAATTTTATAAAACTGAATTTTATTAAGTTAACTTCGTTAATAATCAAGTAAAAACCGTTACGCCCTTAACAGGGCTATTTATTATTCGGCGCATTTATGTGGCCTGCAAGACTAGTTTTGCAAGCGTTACATTCCAGTTATGAGTTCACTGCGTAAATAAGATAAGTTTGACATTCTAAGAACAGCTGTCTAACAGTGATATCAGCTATAAAAAATAAAATGTTACTGTTTACAGTATTCTAAAAAATTTCATTAGGACACGCAAATATAAAAAATAATTATAAATAATTTTTTGTATTTATCAGTAGGTTTCCTGAACTCCAAACGGAGTTTCTTAATATAAATGAGGACATTTTCAATAATAACTATTAACAGCACCTAAACAATACATTAATAAAGAAACATAGAAAACAAAAAAAAATTGTTTCGCATGAAAAGGACCATAGAATTAAACAATTATAACAGTTTATTTAAATGCAGTTGGTGATAAAAACAAAATAATAAAATAAAATTTTTCAAGCAGAGGTTATATAAAAAAATTAAAAGTCGTTCGGAAGAAATATTAGAAGAGCCAAACTTAGTTTACTAACATTAAATTATTTTGCTCCTCTAGAAGTGTTAAATTATTCTAAATTCCCAACTTTCAAACGAGTCGACTTTAATTTACTCAACGGGATGATCTGCAAGACAATGTGTTAGCGGTGAAACAAATCCCAGAAAAAACCTTTAATAAACGAATTTAAATTAGATTGTATCTCAAATTTCTCAAAGTGTAAAGTAAACGAATAACTTAAAGAAATATCTTACCTTCAACCAATTATAAGAAGACTGTTCTTTAATACGGCATTCGCTTAAGAGCACGTGCAAACAAAATTTTATTTGCACCAAATAAATCTCTGATTAAACATGATTATATTCAACACTACGTTCAAATCAGACGTTACATTTAACAATAGATCACAAACCGCAAAAACGACTTCTTTTACAATTTACAAAATGGACGCACTCAAAGATGCACACTTTAGCCAAAGTCTTTTGAAGAAAAGGTCGTTGTTATCTGACGGGACGCGTCAAGTGGGAGTACCGTATCAGGCAAAAGTCAACCTGGTTGACAGATATTTTAAAGGATTAAACCTATCATAAAGCCTGTAGCGTGTTCAAATTCCCAATTTATGTATTAATAGTAAAGGAATCTACGGAGTAAGTACGGTCCTGTGTAGTTCAACATATTTCAGTTGGGTTAAAAATGCAGACGATATTTTGATTTACAAAGGGTGTTTTCTTTAATACCAAAAGTCACCCCGAAGTGTTGATACAGATGAAATTATTTCTAGAATAAAAATGCAGACTTTATCTTAAAGCAAATGACGTCTTTGTAAATATCAAAGTTCACTGCAAAAGGATTCCCACGGTTACAACTTGTTTCTCGTAGCGAAAATACAGACAAAATTTAATTTATAAAAATATCCCGAAATAATATTTCCGATGAGTGATTATTTAAAACCCTTAAAAAGAACTCAAGGGTTAGTTAAGTTTGAAAATTAAGCATTAATCTTTTCGATCCTGTTTGTCATAATAATTTGTGACACCCACAAGTGTCATTTCGATAATTTTTCATAATCGACGGAAGTTGTTGTTGAACTTAATTCATTAAGGGGTTGCTAATGAAATTGCAATTAAGAAACAATTGTTGTGGACTTCAGTTCGTTGATCTTGGGTAAAGAAAAACGGTATCAGCGATTATACTTTCCAAGTTCTTCCTGTTTTTTCATCTATAACCTGTGTGAGGTATTTTGTACCTAGTGTTAACTAAAACAAGGGCATTATTGTTCAAGTGTTGTTTGTAAAATTTTAAAGCATTATAAAATTCTACCAATGTATTCAGGACTAAAGAATAACTTGTTTGATAAGAGTAAGTTTTATGTGAAAATTATCTGAACCATTTTCTCTAATGATTGTTTCTTGTTAATTTATGTCCATATTTTCCTTTAATAAGAATTATTATCAGGTTATTACTATCAAAACTATTACTATTGTCGTGGAAGACAAGTGAATATTCTATTTAACAGTAAATGAATATTTAAATTAAATTCTATTATGAGGATGAGGTACATTACCTAGCATTAATTGAATTTATTCAATTTTCTATCTTGCTTTAACGTGAATTAAACTAATGACGTGAATTACTCGAGGGTTTAGACGAGAATTGTGATTGTGACTTAGAATAACCGGCGCCCATATCCTTTTATTATGTGTATTATTCCTTATTTTCCTTTGCAATTCGTAAGCCATGCAAGTCAGACCTACGCCTAAGTTCTAATTTATAGTAAGTATTGTTTTTATAAGCTTTGCAGTAAGTATTCAGTAATTGAATTTTTAGAGGTTACAGTAACGTCCATCGCGCGGTGTATGTTCAGTATGTTATGTTTCGATTCAGTAATTTAGAGTAACTAAAGTGTTGCGTTTCATTGGCGCCCCATCGCGGGGCTTAACTTTAGTTGTGTTTCAAGTCATATGATCAACATCTTCCTTATATAGCGATGTAAAATCTCATTTTATCTAAGACTTTCTAAGAACATAGACAGAGACATTTACAATATGTTAATAAATTCTATAATCTAAAATGCAAAATTATTCAAATAGATCACCTATCTAATATAGCCTCATATAAAGGATTTATTAAAATACGAGAACGGATTTGTAGTATTCGACCGATCAGATTTCATTTTAATAGTGAACTGGTTAAAATTAGATGGACAATGGATCATTGCTTGCAATAAAAACTGTCCAGTTACAAGGCAAATTTTATTTCAAGGCCTTTTCTGTTTCTGTTTCTATTTCTGTCTTTCTTCTTCCATTCCCTTATGTGCATCGTAATTCGCCTAAGCCCAGTCAACCCTCGGTCTGGAGCTTGTAGATACATCGACTAACACTGCAGCGGTATGGAAACTTACTTCTGAATAATGGATGTTAATCAGGTGGGTTTAAACCATACAATTTTACCTGATGAAATAGAAGCTGGTAAACGTTTAAACGTTTACCGGCTTCTTACGTTCTTGTTTACGTAAAAAATAACAATTTTGATAATTTACAAGCAATTGTGTATGAATCGTGGCTCTCACAGTATAGGATTGGAGCAATGTAAAGTTTCGATCAACTGCTGCTGTATTTTGTAAAAGGTTGGACGTCTATGGCTTCTACGACATAACTTTCTTGTTCTTGCGTGAACTATTGTTTTATAAATTAGTCTTGAGAAACTTCGGTTGCTAAAATAGCTTATAAATAACACCGTCGCTTATGCAAGTCATGACCCACAGAGGTCGTTACAAGTGCGCTAAATTTGTTTAAAGTTATACTGCAATAAGCTGTACTGCAACATTTACAGTGCAAAAAGAAAGTTTGGCTTGGTTAGGTCCTCATCAAAAAAAATGTACCAGCGGATTCATAGAATATATTTCGAAGCTATTTCCGGATATACCATATACAGATATTAACCTAAAGTCGTTCAGTTGTGTAATCAATCTACTGAAATTGATAACTAATTTTTGTCATGTATTGATAGATAGATGTATTGATCGCGTATGTGGTAATCATTCTGTAGTTCATTTTCCCCATTTTTAATAAACAAAAAGTAAATATATGGGACTAAAATAAACTGAATAAAGAGAAGTTCATATATTGTATAAACCAACTAAATATTTCAGGAAGAAAAACTATAAAAAATTCATAAAATGTTTAAACCACGGAAAAATCTTGTTACCTTAATACTTATTGTGCTATTACTATTATATGCGGATGTGAATAATAAATGCAAGCAGTCTTGGTGTATTCTTCCCTAACTGACGAGAGTATACGATAATTTTAGGATGAATCATGATGTTCAAGCACTGTAAGTAATAACAAAAAAATCAGCAGACCGTCTATATTAAATTATAGTACATTGTGATTTCCTACACTACAGAACATTTATTTAATTAATTATTATGTATTACTTACTAAGATAATAATTAGCTGTTTAACTACCCTAAAATTGTTTATCAAGGTAACTGGTTGTCAGAGTGGTATATCAATTTACTTTTCTTAGATTTTTACGTAGTACTAAAAATTCTAAACCAGTTACTAAATAATAAAGACAGAGTTTAGACCTATTTCTTATAGTCTGATTTAATTGGTTTATTTCCAAGACTTGCACGAGTTAAGGCAAGGGATGCAGAAGTAACGTTGGGGTATGAGCTAGTTGTTCGATCGGATGCTACCGGGTACGGTTTGCATTTAATCATCATCCAACGAAGTTTATTTTTGTTTTCAATCATTAAAATCCTCTTATATTTATTATTCCTTTTTATACCATTTTTTAAGAGTCCAGTCGAAATATATTGAATCTTTGTTATAATTTAAAGTGATGAGTTTAGTCTGAAATCTCCCAAATACTTGTTTAGGAAAGTATATAGGGTCATGTTGATATTTTGGCTAGAGTTTAATTTTGATTGGAAAGTCTAATTTGAGAACATGGATCGAATTTTGTTAAGTATTTGTAGTAGTTGAAAAAAGTTTGAGGCTAATGTTCACAAGGAACAAAACGCTTTCAGAATCATAATTAATGTTCGTGAGATACAATTATAGTTTAGATAGAGTTGCTTTTTGATAAGCTTATTTTAGTGTTAAAATTTTATTTCTATTTGCACCTCTGCAAAATATGAGAGGAGATTTGGTCGAATTTCGTTGTTCGTAGTACTGATGCCATAATCACTGAGTGTGAGGTTAGAATATAATTCCATCGCCCTTATTAAGACTTATAAAAAAGGGGGCTGAACATATTAGTGAAGCTTTTACTAATCTGTAAAATTTCTTAAATCTTATTTATTTCATATTAGATTAAGTCAGAGTAGTCTTCGGAGATGTGCGGAAGCACACGTTTAGACGACGTTGCCGCTTAACTTTTAGCGATATAAGTTGTTTCGTGTTTAGTCAGTGAAATTCCAGGAAAGAATCTCCTATATTTTTTGGTTTAATGTTAAGAATTTTCTACCGTATCGTACCGTAAGGGTGATTGTTTAAACCCTTGTGTGGCAATATAGTGTAGTCGTCGTCAGCTGACTGTTTTCTGTTTAATAGTTTGGGTTCATTTAACGCCAAAGAAATTAATGGTGTAACCTAGTTTTCTACAAAAAAAAAAACTTGACAACGAGAACTTGTCCGGCAGGATTATTACTTAGTAAAGTAGAATTAAATTTTTAAAGTTTGGTGTTTTATTTTATAGCGGCGAAATAATACAAATAAATGTAGACTCAAAATTGTATAGCCATCAGTTCCAAATATTATCCCGTAATAATTATAAAATAAATACTAACAAAGTTAACAAGTCAATAAGTGGAAATGATTGCTACGTTTGGAGATTCATTTTTTGTAAGAGGTTCAGAGTTCAATGATAGTGATTTTGTGTTCCAGCATCGGTAAAAAGTGAAACTGTTTTTTGGTTATTGTGATTGATGGCGTCTAAATGTGTCGCGTGTCAATGCGGATTAATCTAGAGCAAACATACAGTAAGTCACTTGTATTTATGATTATTTTCGAACTTCAACCACTACATTATTTTCTTAGCGTACTTTATTTAAATAATAGTAGAGTTGCATTTAGATAGGAGAAGTACGTAAGTTAATGTATAATGATTCGGCATTATTTTATGTTTTAAACAGCAAATAAATGTGATATCTGTTCTATATATGCAGATTATACACTTCATGTACTGCTAACAAATCTTCATGAATTTGAATTAATAAATGGAATTAAAAATCAATAATAACTTGTTATAACCACAAGTTAGCACGAGAAATTGTTTGAAATCCATTCAACATAGAAAATCAAAATAAACTTAACGTAATTCAGGTGGAACTATTTTCCTAATTTGTAGATTCCTGTCGCTGATTTTTAATTATAACAACAAATAATTTCTGTGGCGCCAAATGGCGCGTGTTAAAAAACAATATAAACTTAACGTAATCTCTAAAAGTAATATAAGATTGTCTAGAAAAGTGAGTTTCAGATACGAGATCTATTTATCCTATGTCCAGGATGTCTGCAATTCTTGCAAATGTTACAGCAATTCATTTGCATTCCATGTCATACTTTTTATTGTGTTTGGTTTCAATTTCTTTAGACATTCGTCAAATTTAGTCGTTGACTAATAAATTCTTCTTGTTTGTTAAATTTGTCAAGAATGTGTTGCAGTGTGTGGTTAATAGAAGTATTCTGCTGCTCCTTATTTAAGTTCTGATTATGATTTGCTACTTGAACATATGTTTTTGTATTTTCTGTAACTTGATGAACCGGAGTAGTTCGTTTTTCCATAGTTCTGAGTTTTTGCGATTTTCTGGACTGATTCGATATTTGACGTGTAGTTTTATTTGATCTTTTAGGGTTCAGATTTTTGTTTTCTATTTTTTTGTAATTCAACCAATGCCTACATCCTCAATAGTTGGCTGAAGATTCTCCTCCGCAGTGCACGCAATGGTGCGCGGTTGCCATTGGCAGCTTTATTGCGATATTTGTTATGCATCTCGGGTTTTTGTTGTAGCATCCCTGGTTGTGACTACAGGCTTGGCAATTTTTGCATTGGGACAGTAGTTTAGCTTTTAAGATTTTAGATTTTCATACATTTTATTAATATTTTCATCTACTCTAAATAACAAGACCAGCATATTTAGAGATTCTTTGTTTCTTCATCTTAATTCATTTACAGTTTTATTTATTGCTTTCAAACCTGTTACTGTTAGATCATCTATTAATTTTGCAAGCTTGCATGAGTAAATTTGAATAAATTCATTTTGCAAATTTCTGACAGACGCTTGCAGAAATGAAATCGTAGGTTCCATCTACTCTACTTTGTTAGAAGATTTTTGTCATTGGGTGTGGATACGAAAACACAAATCACGCTTAACACTGTGTCCTCTATCGAAAAAATGTAATGTCATGTTACATGAGTATAATGCAGTAACAAGAGACGAATAATAGAATGTTATTAATTAAAAACAGTTAAATGATTTGTTACTTTTGCAAGGTCTATTAACAGGTACATTACAGATACAGCTATTACAGGTCCTTTTGGATGTGGAAAAGGCGACTGATAGATCTCGAACGAGTTGCTTTACTCGAACGAGGACATGGGAAACAAGACCATAACTTCGATGTAGTATATAAGTATAGGATTATGTTTAGGAAGAGAAGACAGCCCAAAATGAAAGAGAAAAAAGGCTGAAATAAAAGTGCGATTCTTAATACCTCAAAATACAAAATCATTCAATCACAGAAGATCTCACCTGAGATGGAAGGTGCCTTTAAGAAGAAATCCGTTGTAAATTTGCACAAGGGCGTATTAATTTGTGAGAATTAAATATGAATGAGGTTCACGTAATAGTAAACATACAATTTGTAAATTGCCTAGCACAAGAGAACATTTTAGTTCTATGGAGAGGGTAATTTGTGCGCACTCCGTACTTAAGTGGCCTTACACACGTAACAACTGTCAATGTATATCTTTTAGTTCAAATGTAGTACACCTCGAAGTACGTTCCTGCATTAATTGAATTAAACACTATTAAAAAATCACAGTTAAAGCTAGAGCGCGGTTCGTTTTTCCTATTCTGAAAAAAGTTTAAATAATTAACCAAAACATGCAATATTTATATGGTACAGTAAGCGCCAGCAAAACCAGACCTAGATTCATTAATTTTAGATGATATTACAATTTCCTAGAAATATTTTTAGTAAAATTACTTCCCAATTACTGTCAACAGTTTTTACTTTAATAAGTAATGTTCTGGAACAATTATTCTTAAACACGCTATGCATTCTTTTTCCTGAGGCGAAATAAAGAAGGAACACAGAAATAAAAATAGTTCGAATACCTTTACGTGGTAACACAAATAATACCCTTTCCGTTAATACAATTTTAATCAACTAATAATTATTACACGTTATCATGTGAGATGTCGTGCATAAACTCCAGTAGCGTCGTCGTCGTCGTCGACGTCGAAAGAAGCATTCCAACATAACATATACGTGCATACAAAAGCGAGCGCCCACTTTACATTAGTCAGATTGCTTGGGACCTGTCTACCATATAATGGCCATCATTTTTAAGAGAGTTGAATCTGAATGCAGCCACCATTTGTAAACGACGACACGTCCCTATTTATTCACTTGACAGAACATTGGGTAATATTTGCGGTTCTAGCATTACAAACCAAGGGGGGAATATTGGAGCAATGTGTCTGATGACGGATCTGTATACGTCGGTTGACACACAGTTTAATCCTTCGGGATTAACACCTGCTCGCGGTTCGCATCGAGCTGATTAAATGTAACGCTACGGTTTATGATGTACTTAGTTGTAGGATTTACGCTGGTAAAACTGCTAGTAGTTCGTGTTTGAGTTGGCAACTCTACTGTTAATGGATTCTTGCGTGCGTAAGGGTCTCATTAATATTGCAGGACCTATTGTTACAAAGAGATTTTGTAATTACATTATTTTCTCGAAGAAGGTAGATATGCTTAGGGCCTTTGTACCGTTTCGAATAGAATGCGGAAAACTTTTATTATTGAAAGAAAGAAATCCTACAAGAAGGATTTTTAAATCCGAAGCTTGTTTTGATTTAATATAAACCCCGAAATATTGTAAATATGAGTTTTATTATCCTTTCAGAGCTCGTTTTCTCCTCGTTCTCTTCTTGTACAAGTAGTAACGCAGGTCTTGAAATAACTCGCATATCTTATTCAAATGTAAATTGGCTGGATATTGTTATTGACATTAAGATTGTGCATTTATTTACATAATAGCACGCCCTATTCTATATGAATATATCTAATGCTGTACTAAAAGCTTTCTTTGTGAGTTTTTTCCTTGCTTCTTGTTACTAGCACTTAGGTTATCTTTCACACAAAGGAATGTTATTCACTTCTGTTACGGTAGTTCAACATTACTAAAGAAAAATGCAGAATAATATTTATCGCTTAGAGTGGAATTTTCAGTAGGCACTTGAAGTAGGTTTTTCAAGCGAAAGCGGATATATTACAACGTTTACAACTGGAAATTACATATTATTAATGGAAAATTAAATACCAATCATAAAAACACGATATGATCCGCATTAATATCAGTTATATTAATTCATTTTATTAGCAACTTAATATTAACTTTAAATCGAAAACATATTAAGTTATTCACTTGAGTAGTTCAAATGAAGGGTGTTTAGCAAAAACAGCATAAGTCCAAAATTGGCGGAACGGAGATGTTTGAGAAAATATATTTATTCAACTAGCACAGTCTCTGAATTCCTCAAGAAGGACATAACTATCAGGCAATATTGCAAATCAATTCTGCAAAAACAGCACACGTCCAGATCACATCTAGGAAAAACAGCAAATGTCCCGGACGTGTGCTGTTCTTGCACTGTCGTTAATACGTGCCAGCCTAACCTCAAAAAAGCAGTAAGTTCCACTGTGTTGTGAAGTGTTTGCTACATTTCAGTGTTTTAAGTAGAAAACGGTATAAAGTGAATAATGGAAAACTTTCCAAGGAAAACAAGTGAGTGGCCGGTGAAAAAGATACCCAAAAAACGTAAATACGACGACATTAAATCAACGTTATTTGTGGATGAATATGAGCTCAATATTCTGTACAAAATTTACTGTAGCGTGTTTACAAAATACTTTAATATTAAATTTGGATTACCTGTGTTGAATGTGACAATATTAATCAAAAGTTGAATACCCAAAGCATAAGTGATAAAGAAAAACTTAAAGTTATCAACAACAAGAGAACTACATTTACGAAAAGCAGAAGCTTTCCATGCAATGAAACTGTAGTATAAATTTGCCATTGCCCCTTTCTTCTTCTTAAGTGCCGTCTCCTCTTAGAAGATCGGCTGTCATTATGGCTGTTTGTATTCTCGACGTTACTGCTCTGAACAATTCAATGGAACTGTAATTATACCATTATCTCAACTTACTCAACCAAGAGATGCGTCTTCTTCCTCTACTCCTACTATCTTGTATCTTCCCTTGCATGATATTTTGTAGGATTTCATATCTGTCTCCTCGCATCACATGACCTAGATGCAATTTCCTTATCTTAATTGTGTTTAATACTTCTTTCTCTTTCCCTATTCTTCTGAGTACTTTCCCATTCGTTACTCTGTCCATCCAGCTGATTTTCAACATTCTTCGATAGGTCCACATCTCACATGCTTCTAGTCGATCACTAATGTTTTTCTTCATCGTCCAGGTATCCATTCCATAAAATGCTACTGAAAACACGTAGCATCTCAACATTCTGATTCTCAGCTGTAGTCCCAAGTTTCTGCTGCATCATACATTTTTCATTTCATTAAATATGGTCCTGGCCTGGCCGATTCTTGATCTAATTTCCTCTGTGTATTCATTGTTTTCGTTGACAATTGTTCCCAGGTATTTGCGTTTTCGTACCTTCTCCACTTGTTCACCTCTAATCCATATATTCTCTTGTCGTTGTTGTGATTGTCATAAATTTAGTCTATTTGATATTTAGTGTCAGACCCTTTTCTTCACTACTTTCCACTTGGTCTAATATTCTCTGTAAATCCTCTAATGACTCTGCAATAAGTATAGTGTCATCTGCATATTTGATATTATTTATACATTTCCCATTAACTTTGATCCCAATTGATATTTCTTCCAGTGATTTCTTGATTATTTCGTCTGAATATAAGTTATAGAGTAAAGGCGAAAGTACACATTCTTGCCTTACTCCTCTTTGTATCTGTATTTCTTCGATGAACTCATTATCCACTTTCACACTAACAGTTTGGTTAAAATATAACTGAGTTATTATTCTAATATCTTTCATTTCTATGTTTTAATCTTTAAGTAGTCGAATGAGGTAATTATGGCGGACTTTGTCAAATGCTTTGTTGTAGTCGAGGAAGCAAACATATATTGGTTGCTTGACATCCATACATCTCTGGGTTAACACATTCAATGCGAACAGTGCCTCTCTTGTGCCCATTGCTTTCCTGAAACCAAATTGGGTTTCACTAAAGTCTAGTTCTAACCTCCTGAAAATTCTTGATGCAATATTTTTAGGAATATTTTTAGTGTGGCTGATTAAACTAATTGTCCTATGGTCATTGCATTCTCTTACGTTGGATTTTTTGGGTAAAGTGATGAATGTCGATTTAAGCCATTCTGTAGGAACTTTTCCTGTGTTATATACTGTATTATATTATATAAATCCACCAACACGCCTATTTGTTAATCCGTGATTAATTTTATTATCTCTGCTGGAATCTCATCAGGGCCAAAAGCCTTTCTGCATTTTGCCAACTTTACTGCATGTATTACCTCTGTTATATATGGTTCTGTAGTTTCTTCTATTGTTTCTTGTCGTCTTTCATCTTCACAAAGTTCTTGGATATACTCTTTCCATCTTTCTAATTTAGCTTTGATGACGGGAATTATTTTACCATTTCTGTCTAATAGGATATTATTTTTATTTGATCTTCTTATATCTGCCATTTCCTTTATTTTTTGTACAAGTTGTAATCATCATGTTTTGCTTGCAATTCTTCTATTTCTGCACATTTATTTGTGTACCACTTCTCTTGGCTTCTCTAATTTTCCTTCTTATTTCTTTATGTAAAGTTTTATACATGTCATTGTCTTCTATTCTTATGTTGTCTTCTGTTTTCCATCAATTCCAGTATCTTATCCGTCATCCATATTTTATTTGTGTTATTGGCCTTTGATTCTCCTAATATTTCTGTACTTACTGATGATTCCCATTTTTTACTTAGGTCTATCTTCAAGTTTCTATCTATTTTTCCTAGTTCTTTATTAATTTTTACCGTTAATTGATCTTTTGTTGTTTGATCTTTTAATTGTGATATCTGTAGTTGTTTTTTGTTCTGATGCGATGTTAGTTTCTTTAATCGTGTTTCGATTTTTATTATCACTGGTTTGTGGTCAGTTGCTGCATCTGCGCCCGGATATGTTTTGGCCGACTTGATGGAATTGCGATATCGTTTATTTATCAATACATAGTCTATTTGGTTTCTGACTATGTTGTTATTATTATCTGCTGGTGCTTTCCACGTATAAAGCCTTCTTTCTGATAATTTAAAGATCGTATTTGAGATTATCATTTCCTGTTCTTGGCAGAACTGTTCCAGTCTATCTCCTCTCTCATTTCTTATTCCCAGTCCGTAATTCTGTTAATCCCAGTTCATTGCCACATATTTCAACTAATCCAGTATTTTTCTCTCGACAATTGTGGTACTATATGTGTGTACACGATCTTGCTACAAACGAAGCTAGTATATACGGGTATTATGAAGGGTAATCTAAAAAAGGATCATTCGATGTAATCTCCATGCTTTTTCATTACTTGAAGAATTTAGATAGTCTCAGAAATCTAGTTTTATTAAGCGATGGGTGCCCAGGACAAAATAAGAATTACACTATTGTCCATTCCTTACACATGTTACGATTCCATTAAATACATTTTTCTTGTAAGACGGCATTCCTACTTACCTAATGATTAGGACTTTTCATTAATCAAATAATAAAAAACAAACGAAAATATGGTGTAGTGGAACTTTCAGAAGAATGGGATGAACTTATTAGAAATGCTCGTTCAAAGTCAAGCCAAGCCGTCCATTTAAGCTAGTTAAGGTGGACGCCGCAAAAGTGCATGGCATAGATAAAACTACACAGAAATACTTCTTTCGGAATCCTAAACCACAGGTAGTAATCTAAAAGGCAAGGATTTTGCAAATAGACAAGGAGCATTTCGATTTGAAAGTAAAATATTCTTACAATGATCCCTGGCGACGATGTATTATAGGAAATAAATATTGTCTACAGTCTGTCTACTATAAACAGTATAGTAATCCCCGATGACAGCCTAATATAAACTGACAACTAAAATTAAACAGAACGAGTAAGCAAGCATTTACAATTCTTGGGAAGCTCCTTTACATGTCGAAAAAATACATGCTACTTCAAGCGGTAGGTGTATAGTTACTTTGTTGTTGGTGTTTAACGAATCCAATTCGTGCACCACTACATAAAAACGATGTTACAGGTGGAGTGTAAAACTCAGTAGACACGTCAAAGTTGCTATATAAGTAAATTTGAAAGGTCTGAAACAAAACTGTTTAGCCATTATTATTTATGGGCCAATTAGTTATGGTTACCTTTACAAAATAAAAGGTAGGAAATTGCATCTAAGAAATAATTGAATACATTTTCAAAACCTACATTAAGCATTAAGACACAAATATTCGATGAATTTGTGATGGTGAGGTAAATAATCGAGATGTTGGAACTTTATATTCACTATTCGATTTATCTTAAAGTAGTAATAAACGTTTTAAAAGTAAACATTTCCGATTTGCCGTACCATCTTAAAATATTTGCAGAAACTCTTAAGACTGTAGTAACTATTTCAGAGTCAAGTGAATTAGGTTGCTGAAATCCTGTACGAAAAACAATGTATTTTTTAACTAATGTCTCTCTTCCCCCAAAGAACAGTCCAGTCTCAGAAATGCCAAATACCTCTTGGTGCAGTTCATATCCCACCTTTCAATGCCTTGCAATGCATTTCAATCCTCAATACATTTGCAATAATTCTCCTAACATCATTATGGCGCTTTATTATAGGTAATCGTCCATAAGTGCATTGTCCCAATACATGCGCAAGGGTTTCGGTCTTGCTACAGTATCTGCATCGGGTAATATTGCAACTACTGGAATTGGGGTGGGCGATTCAGACCACACGGCGTTCACCCATAGAACTGGTCTGACCTCTCCTATCCCACGGTTGTCTGGGTAATGGTTATTTAGTAACAAAAGCTTAGGTTCCCCGCCTAGGCTTCCAGGATAAAAAATGTGTGGGAGAGACACGCAAGTATTCTCGACTATTACTCATAAACATTGCGAAGAAAGCTCTGGTAACATGAGAACCGGTGTGGGTGGATTTGATTCTTACCTCGGAGAAGGTCTCTTACGTAGCCGTGAGGTACCCGCTGTTTGACCGAATCCTAATAAGAATTGGCTCAGGGGGGTATACCTGGGCCAAAATGGAAAACCGCATGCGGCTAGGTACTGTGCTCTGGCAGCTATTCGATTCACCCTATGACTCGTTACTAGTCCGGGTACTGTGATCTGAAGTAGCTCTAGAACCTTTACTCTTAAAGAGAGTTGATGCGAAAAGGGGTATCATAGCCTCTCACTCTCAAAACAACTTCACCCGAAAGGGTGCATACCGGGGTCTATAACGTATAGACTTAAAACGAAGCGTTGTCGAGGGCACACCAGGCCTATAACTGGGAGATCGGGGTGGAAAACTATAACGGTCGAACAATGATCCCCAGCTTAAGTTGGAGACTTAAATATTCAGGGTGGGCGGAGCAAACCAAACGGCGCCTGTCCATAGAACTGGTCCGAGCTCTCCTATGCTACTCTTGTCTGGGAACGGTTATTTAGTAAAAAAAGCTTAGGTTTCTTGCCTAGGCTTCCAAGTACAAACATGTGTGGGAGAAATACACGCAAGTGTTCTCGACGATTATTCATAAATGTTGCGGAGGAAGCTCTGCTAACATGAGTACCGTGGTATGGGTGGATTTGATTCTTACCTAGGTCAAGATCTCTTATGGAGCCATGAATCTCCTACTGCTTGACTGAATCCCAAGGAGGAGAATTGAAGCGAGGTTTATCCCGGCTCAGAGGGATAGATCTGTGCCAATGAGAAACTACAGGCCACCAGGTACTGTGTTCCGGTAGCTATTCGGTTCACCCTATGATACGATACTAACTACTCCGGGTACTGTGTCCTGAAGCAGCTCCAGAACCTTTACTATTAAAAGGATTGATGCGAAATGGGGTTTCATATCCTCTCACTCTCAAGACAACTTCACCCGACAAGGTACATAGAGAGAGTCTAAGACGTTTAGGCCTAAACGAAGCTCTGTGGAGGGCACACCAGGCCTATAATCTGGGAGATCGAGGTAGCAAAACCATTAGAAAAACAGGTCCTGCCACAGGGTTGGATTCGATCGGGTAGTGGTCCCCAACTTTGTAAGTTAGGGTAAAGTCCGAAGCTGGATGAGGTACCATCTCCTAGAAGGGGGTGCTGTCGAGTGAGCACGTTTATCGCTCCGATACTAGCCTGGAGAGCTAGTAGAGGATCAGGTTGATTTTTCATATTCGTTGGGAATATGCAAATTATCTAAACTAGAAGTATTATAAAGATTATTAATATAGACATTGCACCAGCAAGCATTTTAAAAATTTACTTTGTTATCTACAATCATATGGTCAGCAAGCCGAAGAGATGAACTTCGTAGGCAATAAATGCCCAACCCGACAAAACTATAACCATTATTACTGACCCCTGCCAACTGCCATTTCATATGAAGAACGAAACTATCATACAAGCGCACAAACTGCAAGTTGTGTTGTGATCTTCTTATGAGAATAAAAACAATTTCTTTGTAGCTTTATACATATATTATACAATAGCATCAGACAACCTTTTTACATGAGTGTTTCCAGCACTCTTTGTGTTTTCATCAAACTACATAAATATAATTGACTTGTCAAATAAAGGTGTGATCACACTATTAAACAAATTAAAGATTATTTTACACAACACTAGTAAATTGCATAATTGGTTTCTTTGCCATAACGTACAACTAATTAGATGAGAATATCTAATGTGCCTGAAAGGTTAAAAGCATAGAGCAAATTTAAATAACCCATACATATATCTTAGGAATAATAGTCTACATGAACAGTGAAACAAATAATCCAAAAATTGACATCAACTACAATCTAAAAATTAGGCGTGCGCAAATATTTAATGTTAAAGGATATCTCAGATAAATAAAATAATATTAATAGACAATAATATTATTAAAATGCGTATTAACTAAGACTAAACAAGAGATGTGTTTCTTTTTATTACAACGATCAGCGATATTTACAAAGAAAATTACTGCAAGTTTAAAATGCAAATTTGCGTATCTTATGGGAAATGATGGTATGGTGTACTATCTCAGAAGCTGCAGAACGTGCAGAGAATGCGCATACGTATAAAAGTAAAAACTGATGATCACTGGTATTTATATTGCTATGATTTTCAATCATGTTAGGAAGATACAACCTGTATTAAAATATTTAGCTGGCATATTTCAAGCAAGTTTTAGAGATTCCGTTCTATGAGTAACATAACCTCACTTTTTGATATAATTGGGGTAATATATTTTCTTAAAATAAATAAAACTAGTAAGTTAGGACGAACATGCACACTAAAACACTTGAAACATAAAAAGGATATAGTGAAATCCCGTATTTCTAGGTAAAAATCAGTTTTCACTGATAAATTTAACTATGTGAAGATTGTTAACATTTTGTAAGATTTAATGAAGTTTTGGTGCTTTTTCAAAGTCAAAACTTAGCTGAAACAGATAGAACAGGTTGTATTTAAGATGTATGGAGAGATGTACTATAACTACATACTTATAGCATTTATTGCTGAAATTTGTGTTTCATTTTAAGGAGGTATTTTGTTTCTGTAGCACCTTTGTGTAACATTCAAGTTTGATATTTCTAAAGCTTCTTGATACGATCTTTTCTTGGAATTGAATAGAGTAGCACTTAACCACATAATTGATACTAATTATCATATAAAGATTGGTTCGTTTTGAAATAATACGTGAAAAACATGTTTGACGGGTTACGCTTTTGTAACGTGCAGTAGTTTATGTAATTTGGACTGCATAGGGTTTTGTAGTAGCTAGAAAAATATCTAATTAAGATCATAAAAGATGCAAGGTATATACGTATAAACAAGGAACATTGGAAATTAATTGTTATTAGAAATGTATATGTTATTATTTTAGTTGAATACATTGTTATTTCGTTGACAACAAAATGTAAATGAATAATCTATTATTTATGCCAAATGTTATATCTACAAGATGGTATAAATAGTTTATCTTCAATAAAAATTTGTAAAATAGATTAGGGTTAAAGTAAAGTTGGAAATGTCACTTACTTTTGTTTAATGTTAAAAATTCAATTGTTTTATCAAAAGGTATATAAGGAAAGCCATTTTTAACAATACCGAAAGGAGAACATGCATCTCTGGAGTGCTTCAAATTAGATTTTTGTAAGGTTATATTGAAAAGAAAATAATTAAAATTTAATTTACGTTAGTTGAAAAAAATTAAGGTTTTAAACGTCAAACTAAAAAAGTGATCAAATCAATATAAATAAAATGTTAAATTTAATTGTTTAAAAGTGAAAACAAAAATAATAATTATATCGAAAATTAACTTCTCAAAGAAGAGAAGAATTAAGTAATAAATAAATGGAAATCAATGAAAGTTTGAACTTACCGATTGTTAACAAATAATATATGGAATTTGAATTCAATTATATAATAATATTTTGTATGAATTTGCATCATTGCAAACATCGATCAAGAAGTTTTGACACTTTATGTTGATGTAAATCGGAAAAAGCAGCTGACTGGAAATGGTTGTAGAGATGGTAGCATTAGGCTTCACAAAATATAGAGGTGCGACATGTTTGTGGACAAAATTTAAATAACTAAAATAATAAATAGTTACCAATAAAAAAGGAAATTATAAACAAACTATACGTTCAAAAATAACTTTTTCAAAGTTAAAATAAAAAAAAAACTATTTATGTATTATATGAATTCCCAAATTAATAGAAATCTATTAAGGAATTTAGGGATTGATAAAGTTAAAAATAAGAAGCAAAAAGATAGATTCGTATTAATGTCAATTAAATTAAATTCACAAATTTAATTTTTAATTGTATTAATATTTGTTAATTGTGTTCAATAAAAATAAAGAATTTTGTTATTATTACATGAAGATTTATTTGTGTGTTGGTATTTTAATTATCTGTATACCAAAATAAGACAAGCGACCCGACCAGAGAGAAAGAGAGAGAGTCTCAATTTTGTGGAATGTTAAAGTTTATCGTAACTGCAATAAAAATTTATAAGCCGGAGCAACAAACAATACAAGGTAAGGTGCTGTATTTATTTGTGCGTGGTTTAATGACAATTTGTCTGCATTTATTATTCACCCTATCCCCTATCGTGAAAATATAGTATGTGATTAAAAGGATATTACATTATTTCACTTTTACAATTTAATCTATACGGAAGGGAGAAAAAGCAGAATTTATTAGATATTGAATTTAATATACTACATTATCTCACATTACAACAGTAAAATAAATCAAAGAAAAATTAATTTTTATTAGTTTTCAATTTTCAGTTTTCAAAACAAACCTGAAAACGTTTTTCAGTATTCATAATAGTAGTTGGTTGTAATTGTTTTTTTAACGTTCAACCCTGAAGCGTAAAGAGAGAGATGGCATCGGTCAAAAACATGCAACACCCGGAGCGCAGCTGACTTTCCCATGGCCGTTTGTTACAGATACGTCCAGTTTGCGTAAAAATAACGAGTGGACAGACGGCAAATCGTGGCGATTCGCGCTCGTCAAACTAAAAATAAACAAAGGAAATTATAGCCGATCGCGCTTGGTCTGTTTTGTATAGCGTTGCGGTTCCTTTGGTAAACATTGCCGGACTTTTTATGTTCGCGTGTCGTTAGGACGCCATGAAAAATGGTGTCGAATTCCGGAGTGAGGTTGTTTATTGGGCAGCTAAGAGCGCCGCTATCTGCTCCTGCAATAGCATGATTTACAGCCACGATACACCACCAACAGGATATCAGACGCAATTTATTGCGGTCTCTGCTAAATAAACCACAATTTAATTATCTAAAAACATTTGAAATTAATTAAAACATTTCTGGCGCGGTATTACCTTGTGGCCTATTTTCGCATTTTTATAAAAATTTTCCTTGTACAAATAACGAGATGTGTATGTACGTGTACCTTAAACAACTTTTAAAAACATTTGAAATATTAATAATTCTTACATTATTCAGTTGTTGTATGCTTTTAGTCAATAAAGAGATTCTCTGAACTAGATTATTTACAGTACTATTATGCAGATTTGTAGTGCATTTGAGGTTTTAACAGGAATACCCCTAATGGATTTGAAACATATTAAAACCAAATATATCAATAAAATAAACTGATGATTATTAAATTACCTCAATTGAAATTAAAATAATTTAATAGCTTTTCATTAATTAAATATTTTAATTTAGATGGTTGTATCTAAGTATATCTATTTTTGTTCATAAATTTGTTCCTGTGGTTCAATAGTCATTACGGTAACTACATAAATAAATTCCGATATCATTGTTCAGTTTCTTATTCAATGTATTTCTACTCAATATTGGTTTCTAATGCTTAAATGATTTTTTCTGGAATAATTGTTTTTTCAAAAAATTAAATAGTATCTAGCATTTTTATTTTCACTTTTCATCCGGACATGTGCTTGTGTAACTGATCCAATTTATCAAGTTTTTTATTTTATGTCAGCCAAATTCAGTGCTGATGGTTTATTTGAATCATTTTATTAGTTTTTATTACCATGGTATGTTTATAATTAACAAATTTTAATAAAAAATAAATTAAAAAACAAGATTGGAAGAAGAATATTTTGTCCCATTCCATTCACAAGCTGTTCAGCTTCGTCACATCAAGGACGGAAAGTCTGCACAGCAAAAGTGGATAAAGTGGGAGGTGTAAAAGTGTGTTCAAACAAGTCGCGTTCCAAAATGCACGCGTCAGTGTCATAACATCTATTTTGTTGTCGTTCTCTCTACAAAAGTCTATTAGTGGGAAAACTTGAAGAAGAGCGTATACAGTTATTTTAAGATAAGTATACAGTTAATATCTAAATTAGTTCAATTTTCATACACAACGCAACGTTAAAGTTAAAAAAAATAATAAGACAGAAACTTTGGCTAATATTATAAAACATTTTGTTTAAAATCATTTAAGATCTAGTAGAATGTATTTCCTGCCACTACAGTTGGCCAGAATTCAGGTTTGTCTCAGAATTTAATCAAATTTGGTATCTAGAAATTTCTGGGATCGCTAAAACTAAATCAGACGATAAAGATTCAAAATGGTGCTAAAATACGAGTCAAAATTTGAAAAATTTCAATATACCTACACATTTGAAAAAAACTGGGCATGTAGGTGGGCGCTTCTGTCTTTGAGGTCGTTAAAATCGAATCTGATCGTCGGAATTTTAATTATTGCAGCCTATTTGAATCTTGGTATCTCGGGATTCTTGAAGTCACTAAAACTGAATCTGGCCTTAAAAATCCAAAATGCCTGATCTTACCATATTTGAATAACTCTTGGTATATTGGAGTTTCTGCGGTCGCTAAATCTCAATTTGATCTTATGCATATTCAATATCAAATTTTAAGAATTCCATTATATTTGAGTCTTGGTATCTTGGAGCTTTTGAGGTCGCTAAAACTGAATCTGACTATAAAAACCCAACATTTAAAATAGCGGATCCAATATGATTATGACGTCGACATTTTAAAATTCTGTAAATGAGAGCTTTCCTAACATACGAGGTGTGATCAAAAAATACGGTGAATAATTTTATTATGAACAAAATAATAAGTTTACATCAAATTTGAATTAATCGCCTTCCAAGTACTCTCCTTGGCTAGCGATACACTTATTCCAACGTTGATTCCATGATTGGAAGCATTTCTGGGAGGCTTCCTTCGCATGGGCTTTCAGCTGCACCGTCGTGGCCCTCTAAATGCCGGGAATGGTGTCAAAATGTTTTCTTTTTAGCACGGTGTTTATTTTTGGGAAGAGCCAAAAGTCGCATGGTGCTAAATCCGGAAAGTAAGGCGGATGTGGACAGACAGGAACCTTTTTTGCGGCCAAAAACTCTCGGATCAGAAGCGAGTTGTGGCACTGCGCGTTGTCATGATGAAGGAGGAAGCCATTTCACCCGTACGAGATGTTCAGTTCGTCGGTAAGCTTTCGAAAAGTCAATCGCCTGTTTGAACGAATCAGTTTTGCCACTTTTTGCACGTTCCCGTCTGTTTCGGAGGTTGAAGGACGTTCCGACCATTGCTCGTCTTCAATCAACTCATTTCCGCTTTTAAATCGCTCATACCACTTGTAAACAGTCTTCAAAGTCAGCACATTATCGCGATACACTATATACATCGGAACATTTCATGAGCTTCTTTGGCACTTTTTTGCAACTTAAAACAAAAATTAATGTTAACACGTTGTTCAAAATCCATGATGCGCGACAGACACGGTAAACACTACCTCACTCTTCGGGCTCCAGAAGCCGATTGACACGTCGCAACTTATTCAACCTCGACACTGACTAGCTGAAGGCGTGTCCTTTGAAGCGGATTAATTGAAATTTGATGTAAACTTATTACTTTGTTCGTAATAAAATTATTCACCGTATTTTTTGATCACACCTCGTATCTGCCGGAGGTATTAATGGTTTACGCTCTCAGCACTTAACTTGGAGAAGATGGAACAAAGCTTTTGTAATCATACACTCTACTTTTAAACATTATATTATCGGGGCAATTAAATTAAATATAGGTCTTCCCTTTCTGCTTTATGAAGAAAAAAATAGTGGGGTCCAACCAATGTCTGTGTGTACATCGTTCTGTAGATTAACAGCCAAATTAGCTTGAAAAATACTGCGTGGTCCAATGAAAGTTATCTTCGTCCTGGCTGGTTGAAACTAAAGGAGTGTGTGAAAATATTACACATATGTTTGTAATGCTATTGGTAAGAATAGATCAACTGATAAGCTTTACTAATAATTTATCTTCTTTATCTCAATGCTATCGAGAGTGTTTTATTTATCTTTGATATGTTAAATGCGAAGGGTGATTTTTGCTGTTTACAGTGGAATTTATACATTAGTAGAGTTCCTAAATCCATCTATAATTTCTCGGTGGCTATGTAAGTTACTTTGTCTAATTCTATTGCTACTTAATTTAGGCAGCACTCTTTTTTAAACTTTTGTTATTGACGCTCTCAATTAGTGAAATTGCTACGTTCAATATTTCAGGATACATTGGTAGTACAGATCAATCTGTATACATATATATGTTATCTAGTTTCACCTACAAAAGCTAGAAAATACAACATCGTCAAATAATTTATAGAAAACAAACGTGTCAGTCTATCCAATCCAAATCAATGCAATACAAAAAAACGAAAAATTAAATTAAAATTATGATAGTTCAAACAAAAATCAAATTGTAATTATGTATTTCACAAATAACCCCTTTAACAACAAATAAATATAAACAGTAATTATTCAATTCTTATAATTCTTATATCAATCTTTGAGGTCATTCATTCAATTAAATTGAATCAAATAAATCAGTATTTTATAACAATCAGTAGAAAGTTCTTAAATACTAAAATCAAACAGTATCAATCAATCAAATCCATTTTAGAGCTAAACAGAAAATTGTAATACTTACGCATACGATCCCTGCAGAAAAGGTATTTTTAAACTAAATTTTGCAACTGTGTAAACGCAACAAGCATAACCAAATCAAAACAATAGCAAAGTTTGTCGATTTAATGCATAACCTAAAACGTAAAAAACATTTATAACGATTAAAAAGTTTGTATAAATAATTTGTGTATAGGAGAGGGTATAGTAGTCTTCTGGTGTATGTATCTTGGACTCTATAAAAACACTTGATATTTTAGATCTTGATCCAACGGTTTTTCTGAAGAGTTAGATCAACCAAACTCAACGTTCCAGAAGGAAACTTACAATAAGGGTAACAAGGAAGCGTAACGAAGAAATGTAAAGTAAATAGCCTAAAAGAGAATTCTGCAATTAATCAACATTTGTCACCGTAAGCTAAGGCATACGGAGATAGATGGTTTCCGTTTCAAAATACATAACAGTCTGGTATTCAGACAGGTCTTCCTACAAAACAAAGAATTGAAATGCAGCGACTAAATCCCAATCTAGTTGGATGTGACGTGGACGTAAAACCAACTTGAGCTAATGCACAGAAAATAATTCAAATTTCGCCTACTTAAAAACCTCTATAGGGAAACTATCATTCAAACTTCACAAGTGAGGAAAGCGACACTACATGTTTTAAGAGAAATTATAACCAAACTGGTATAAAGGAATAATTATCTTTCGCAAAGTTAAAAAAAACCAGTGGATATTTAAAATTTACTAATGAAGAATCCTAAACCTACTTAATCTTAACCAAATATGAAATAGCCAATAAAAATGCCCAGTCAAATGCATGACCAAATTAGGAGTGACAAGGTTAGATTATAACACAATAGTAAAAAGCCTCTTAAGAAAAAGAATTTTAGGTTAAACGCTGAGGTGAAATCGAAGTGGGAAAAAGCCAAAAAATTGTAGTAAGCAATTCTCTGGTATAATATTAAAAACAATAATTTCTTAATTCCTCTGAGAACAATGTAACGAAATGATAATTGTCCTTATTTGACAACAACGTGTAGCATATTTGAAATTCAAACTGTACAAAATACTTTCATGCACTAAATTTGTAGTACAGTATTCTCAAACACAGCAAATTTCCTTTGTATTATTATTGTCAGTTTAATATCTTACTTGTTGTTAGAGTCGACTATTCTTCATTTCCGGAACTCAAATTAGAATAACATTTCATTGTTCACCTTTTCTAAATAAAATATCTACACAATCATGATTAACGGATTCCGTAAAGCACATCTATAAGCACGCTACTTGTGAATAAAAACTATAACAAAAATAGAAATAAAATAAGAATAGGTACTGAAACGATGTAGGTAAGTATACTATATAAAATAATCAGAAAATTAGGAACTATCCGACAAATCCAATTATGTATAAATTTGCCTTAATAATATCGTACGACATGCAACGGTTATTTTCAGAATATAAAAATCTACAGGCCGGTTATTATCATAAATCACAATAATCCCACAAAGTAGCTTTTACGCTTTCTTTTCATTATGTATATTTCTGTTTAATTACATTTATGTTAATATATTCACATAAGTAATTAATTAGATGGAACGTATTTTTCAAATTAGGAAATACAATACGTATTAACTGGAATTAAAAAATATAAAAAAAATGATAAATTACAACTATATATTCTTATTATTATTGTACAAATATTGTTATGTACTGAAACTAAAAATAGTAATACTTTTTACATTAATAATTTACAGTGTATAACGTATATGTAATTCCGCAACAGCTACTTAAGAACCTAAAATTAAATTTTACGTTTTTAAATTTGTAAGAGTTAATTGAGTTATTTTAATACATAATCGATATACTAAAAATAAAATCGGAGTAAGTGTTAAACTCGAAGACGTTCACGTTGTCAATGAACAAGGAAAGATTTCCGAATTTGAATTGTGTAAGATTCGGCCCAGTACGACCTGTGTACAAACACTTATCGTTTCTCTCAGTCAAATGTCTTGCATCAAATGAAAGAAGTTGCTCGTATTGCCACGAAAATGGATAAATAAGAACTGAGAAAAAGATAAAAACTTGAAAGAAATGCAAGAAGGGAAATCCTCCCAACATATCAAATGAAAGACAAATAGAGAAATTCCTTAAACACAAATCAAAAAATAACAATTGAAGATATAGAAAACAGGATGTAGAAAAAGAATAACTTAGTTATTGTAACGTTCTTTTTTAAATAATAACCAAAATGCTGTTTAAATCGTCTATTAATAAAAATATTATTTACATACACTTAATTAAAACACTGTAATTATAAACTATTTAAATGCTAGGTATTTACAAATTTATATGAGGACTATTTATATAAAAACTATTTATGTATTACAATAATTATTAACATTTATTTATTCACTAGTACATTTCACTATGCCGGTCAAACATTAACTGCCCCCTTCTACTCGCGACTCAATTTATATCTTTCATACGATGACTCATACATCTAGAATGTTCGATGACGTGTCGATGAGTCATACTTGCAGGTGTTGATTGATGAGTCATACATGCAGGTTTTATTGATGAGTCATACAGTTGATGACTCATACATCTAGAATGTTTGATGACGTCATATGTGGGTTTACTATTCGTTACATGTTTTATGTTTATTGTTTCGAGCATTGTTTGGTGAAACCCCATAATCTTGAAATAAATGAAAAAAGATTATAAAAGGTTTCATAAATTTATTTTATTCTACTTGACAATTGTTTCGACAGCTATGCTGTCATTATCAAAGATAATATAAATATAAACAAACACTTCGCTAAGGTAAAATACAAAAAGTAGATAACTAGTTAAAAACAATTTAAAAAAATAGATAAACAATCAAATAATAAAAAAATAAAAGAAAATAATAAAAAACTAAAAATTAAACAATAAATAAAGAAAGAAAATTAAAAAAAAACAAATATCTAACGCTTCCAGTACCTAACGGAGAATTACTGAGCGCAATATGTTCATTCATTAAAGGTATCTTGAGTGTGTGTTTGTATATCTCAAAACCTTGTAAAACATATAATTTGTGTTTGTTATTACAAAAATATAGGGATTTAATACTTCTATTATTTTGGGATGTCATTGTGTGATTCTGTTCAAAAGATGTTTGGCGTAATTAGGTTTTTCTGGGTGTTTGTTTCTTTAAATACATACGCACGTGCTCTTTATATCTTGTATTGCTATCGTGTATTCTGTCTTTAGTTTTAAATAAAAGTAAAAAAGTGTTAGTCTATTTTGTAGTTGTCATTGGTTTTTCGTAGTACATATATGTGCAACTTTTTCTCGTATTTTTATGCGAGTGGAATAGTTGAAGTTCTGTGTACTAAAGATCTGTAAGCTGCTAGCTGATGTGCTTTGCAGTGACATTAGAAAACCAACACATACGTACACGTATGTGTTGGTTTTCTGTATATGAAAAATTTTTAATAGTTAAGTCCAAAAAGTCAATAGTCCTCTTCCTTTTCCCCTTTTTTTAATGTAAAATCTATTCTTTGAGAGAGTATTAATAAGAATTAAAAATTCATTATAACCTCAAAACAACTGCCAAAACAAGCTCACACGTCATCAACATAATGAAACCAAAATTATAATGTGTTTAGAAAGGTTTATTTCATTTATATATTATAATACGATAAATATTTACAAGATAATTTATTTATATTATTATTATATTATAATTATTATTATTATATTTATTAGATCTTCTAACTTATCCATAAACATGTGAGTTAACAGAGGACTGGGTGAATTTCCCATAGGTAAATCACCTTTACTATTATTTCATTTTTTTATTGTCTTTTTATATATTTTTTATCTAGTTAGCTATTTCTTGTATTTACCTCATCGACATGTTTGTTTATATTTATATTACCTTTGGTAATGACAGCTTAGAGAGCGATTGTGGCTCGGTTAGTTACGTGCGGGACTACCGACCAAGAGATCTGGGTTCGAACCCCGGCCCATATATTACCGGATTTTTAAAAATCGCATCTCTCTTGGAAGGCAATGGCAAACCACCGAGGTATACTTTGCCCAGGAAATTAATAAAAAAATTAAGGAAATTAATAAAAAATCCAAGTACTATGTACTTAGGGTGGTTCAGAGTCCACCAGCATCCAGCTGTTCATATACTTGTGATCACTAAACACGCACAACACAAGTACAGGAGGGAAATGCCAACGCTCTGCAACAGAGCACGGCACGCAGAAGAAGAAGGACGAAATAATTGTCAGGTAGAATAAAATAAATTTGTGAAACCTTTTTTTAATCTTTTTCATTTATTTCAAACTTAATACTCGTATATGTATTAAGAAGTCACGGAAGAAAGTATGGAAGAATTAAGTATGGCTATTAAGCTATTGAAGAATTATAAATCTACTGGGATGCATCACCTGGGGAGCTATTCAAAGTGGGAAAAGATTACAAGACCTCACCGTTGTGGGATTCGTTTACTAATTTGAAGTAGTATAACGTAAGTACAAGAATTAATGGTGTAACCTAGCCTTCTTCGAAATATTGGGAAAATTGTCTCGGTGTAGTTATCAGCTTATTTGATACTTGTTAAAAGTCCGAGTGTCTTTTGTGGAATATTTGAAATTAACAAATCCTCTTAGATTTTGAAAGTTTCGTATTATAGGAATGAGTTAACTTCTATACTCGTTTTAGAATAGTATATTCTGTAACGAGGTTAGAAGAAATTCGATGCGAGTGGAAGATTCCGAACGCGAGCTGAAAGCGAGCGTGAGGAACCACGAGCATCGAATTTCGATTCTAACCGAGTAACAGACCGTGCTTTCTCCAAGACTACAAGAAAATTTAAACTTAGCAGTATTTACAATTTGAAAACAAGCACAATAACCTTAAAAAGTATGACATTTAATGTAAACAATGAAATCAAGGCTAACCGTTTTTTTATTATACTGTTACAGAATATCCATTCCATATGTAGTGATGGAATGAAATACATGCAAAACACATAAGTAGAGTAGTGTTTTAAAATGTTTATTCTAAAACAAGAGTTAGAATATTAAGTTTTTATTATCAAAATTTATTTCAGAATTTACAAATTCCATAGTGGTCGTGGAGAAAAGTCATTTACGTATATAAGTTCCGGTCACCGCACAGTAATAACTAAATATTTAAAATGTGAACAATAACAAAGATAACAAATCCAAAAATTGTTCTAATTAACGTCCGAAGTTTCAGCTTTTATAAAAGAGGTTCAGAGTTCAACTACAACAGTCACCCTCCAGCATCCAGTGTTTGTTTCTTGGATTACTGTGATGTTTAGTCTTTACGTGTAATAGTGTTAATGTGGTTTAAGGTTTAGTAATAATTCGAAGAAGTTAGGAGACTCTACCGGGAGCTATATTTGGCGTAAGATTTTTTATGCGTTATTCGTCGATGAAAAAATTATTATGTTACAAATGACTTCAATCGCGGGGCCTTTTGAAGTTTTGAGAGAATGTTACGGGTTGTACTTTCTACACAGTGTCAATAATCAAGGCGTCAATAAGATTCTACAGAGTTGCAGGTATATTTCTCCATTTCAAATTTCTTCAAGAAAAATGGGACCTGTTGTCAATTTCTGGAATCTCTTAATGCATAAAATATTCTCCACACACAGGCAATTACACGACAAGGCAAAGTCTATAAGGGTCTAAGGGTATATTTATTCGCTAAAATACATCTAAATTAACAAATACAAAGGAAAATACAAAGACAACTTACATTTAAGTTTATTCCAAGAAACATTAAAGTCTTAAATTAAAACAATTTGTTTTTACTATGGCGAAACAAAAACTAAAGCTAACTAACAAATAAAATCAAGGAGTTCCAGTAAACTCAACAGTATCCTACCAGCCAGCTCAACAACAGGACCTATAAGAGCATTTTTCAAAACTCTTACCAAACATTGGGTGCGTCCAACACGCCGCTGGAAATACAGCGCTGCAGCAGCTTTCACAGCCGTTATAAAACGCTTGAAGCGCTGACAAGTAACACTAGACGACTGGTTTACTGAATATCAATAATTAAAATGTTAGAACATCAATTTTGACAGTAGATAAGAGATATAATAAAAAACTAAAAGTTTTAAAAGGTGGTTTTCAAATCTAAGACGGCTGCGAAAGCTTCTGCAGCGCTGCATTTCCAGCGGTGTGTTGGACGCACCCATTGTTTTATGTGAATGCTGTAGCGCTTCAACGTTTTCTGTGTCCTAATCCTACAGTTTTGACAGCTAACTACCTCATTTAGGTAGAATGTACATTCATCACTGAAACAAATGTGTTTTTATAAAAAAGCTTCGTTTGTATTTATTCGACCAGTTATAGTTTCATAGAATTCGATTCTCTTGTCAAAGTCATTTTCAGCAAGTTCTAAAGTCATCGTCTTTTTAGTTATAAGAATAGAACATGTATTTTTTATGCAGACACTTTTCGAATTGAATTATGTGAGTCCATCGAAAGACAGTTTTATCTGCACGTCATTCATTTATCCTTCTGGCGCTTTCATTGCATCTTCCCTAAAGAATTGCTGTTTTAGTTCTCTTCGCCACAGTGTAGAACATTTTGAAAAAATGTATAATGCTACAATTGACGTGAAATGCTACAACAATGTTAATCTCTTTAATCAACACAGTCAAAAATCAAAAAGCAATAAAAAACGAAAACGAAATATTCTAAAACTTAATAATAAAGTTTTCACGTGATTCAATGGTTTTTGGTTTATAATTTTCTCAGAACCCGTCTTATTTTAAAAAGTGATACAGCTGTGTACTCAAAATGAAATAATTGACTTTAAAATGATGTATCACACGCGGAGTAGTACCATTTAAGATTTTAATGTAAGAGGGGAGAAGCATATTCACTGCTTCTTGGAAAAGAAGCATTCCCTCACAGTAGCAGTGGCGGAGCGAGACCAAAACTGAAAGTGGGCAAGATGAGTTTCGCAAGGCCCCCTTTTTGATCATACCATACCTATACGTCCCCGTCTTATGATTGGTCCTAATTTTTAATAATTTGTCTCGCGACCCGCTTTTTGGAAAGAATAGCTTTTTACCAGTTTACAGCAAAGAATTAAAACATACCTACAGGGTGTAACTAATATTAGTTGTGTAACGCGAAATTCTTTAGCGTTCTCGAGATTGTTATGCCTCGGCAGCAAGCAGCGCAATGATTTTCTTCGTACATTAAAAAGATATTATGCGGCTTGATATACAAATACCTAATTTGGTTAAATTGTAGTCGCACAACTTCACTACTATTATTCAACACTTTACGTATGTGTGTATTAACCGATTTCTAACAAACGAGTTTTTGGCATTGTGGTCGCATATTGTGCGTTGTAGTTCTATACGAGAGTTGGGCAAAGTAGTCGAGGTAGGCATTTTGTCCCTAGCAAAAAGGTGGGCGAAGTCTCTCGTGGAAAGTTGGGCAAAGTGGTCGTGTGGGGAAATGCGGTACATTTAAAAATTGGGCGAAGTGGACTCCTCTTTGTGCAATATGGTACTAAAAGACCGAAGGCGAAGCGTCGGGGTTCCAGAATAAATAGTATTTCTTATATCGCAGTGGTTCACATCGCCCACGCCACTGCGAAGCATTGCTGTCATTTTTGATTATTAGGCGTACATCGTCTTCAAATGAACACCTTGTAATCTTGTTCAAAGATCACTAGCAACTTTTGCTGAAACCACTCAAGTTAGAGTAGTCCATTGCCTAACGTGCTAATTATGTTATAAACAGCATGTAGATGATAGTCGGTAGATCATCATGGTATTGAAGAGTTTCCGCAATCCGATTCAGAGATCCATGTACAGTTTGAAAAAGGGTCTTGAAAATCTGGTTAAACAAATAAAACTTGAAATTACCTACAATGGAATTCAGAATTGAACAAACAGGAGCCTTGTATTCACTTCAGACTGCCTGAGGATGATAAAAAATTCAAATGGAAAAACTTTTTCTCTTATAAGACATTTTTTTGAAACATGTAACTATGATAGGGAGTACTGACTTCAAGAATATATAATTAACTCAATAATCTACAATTAAGATACTTTAAGTGCATCATAGTCAATTAGATAACTTTGGTACCGCTAATCTTGAAAGGGCGGAATAGGAGATTGCTATATTTTCCAGTGGAATATTAAAGGAAAAATTAAGTCGAAAAACGAACACAAGACTATAAAATTGAATTTGACGGATATGTAAAACTGGAAACCTTTGACGAATTAAAAGCTCAACTGTTCTACATTAATTGCTACCTACAATTTTTAATACCTACATAGTTAAAAAAGAAAGGATAGTTTTTTATTAATTAGTAATTTATTCTAGAAACTCATTTACCTTTTATAATTTCTTGTTTATTAAACTTTCAGTCTACTGTAGCAAAAATAAAAATTAAAATCTCTTACGCTTTTGTAAAAACAAGAATAAAAGCATATTGCAGTAAATACATTTCAAAATCATTCTTCTTCGACAATAAAATCCGTATTATTGTATAAATGTAACAAGTTTCTAAAGTTTCATTATTTTTTAAAAAGATATTCCTTCAATATCCAGATTGTTTTTACAAAGCGTAAATAACGTCATGCAAAGCCTTTTTACAAACAGAAATAAAAGTTATTCCTTTGAACGAGTTCCCATTATTTGTTGTATAAGTCGATTAAATGTTTGAGACATCGATACAGAACAAGCCGTAAGCGATAGATGTAAAAGAAAAACGAATGCATAAGCTTGCATTGTGGCGCTAGTACTAGTAGGTAGGAGTACAGAGATACATAAGCAGAAGCGTCTCGACGACCCAGCTCGAGTTGCAAAAGCTCGTAAGCTCCACAATCCGATTACCGGCTGCTTTGCACCTTGGCCCGCGTTAAGTCTAAACTGCTACCAACCCCGAGGAATCAATTTGTGCGGTTTTGTAACAATGCACGAGTGCTATAACTAAACGGTCTCCCATTTATAACAACATTAGTGGAACTTGTGTAATTATACCGGCTAGTGGCACTCAAACCTATGTAGATATTGTAACATTTCTATTCAACGGTGTTGCTTTCACAACCTGATCTCATTACAAAGTTCGCGTCAAGCTTGATGATTGAATTATGTTGCCGCACGCTCACATGTATGTATCACAATTTACAGCAACATTTGACACTATACTGCTTTGTCAAAATGTATCAAGTTTTGAACTTCAATTAAAAAACGATTCGAGATGATTTACGATGATATTTTCGCATTTTTTATCTATTACTCTTAAGATCGAGGCATTTAGTTTCCTAAGCATAAATTCCTTAGAAAACGATTCCAGAAGAAGTTTAAGCAGAAAAGAGACTAATTTTAGATTTAAAACTTGTAGTTTATCGACTTTTTCATTTTAACAATATGTTTTCTCCACTATTAGCCACACTAAAACTGCAACATTTGTAACGTGCTCCAATCTAATCAATACATAAAGAATAGCATAAGCCAACATAAACTAAACATCATAAATTTAAATGGGACCGCTTTAAGTAAACAATTCCAACCTAGATTGTCACTAATTAAACAAACAAAGAATTCCACATTTTGAGCTGCAATTGTAACAGTCTTAAAATCTCAATAAACAAATAAGCATAATAATAATAATAATAATTGCTACAACCCATAGCCTGGAAACCAGGCCCCAGAAGCTATAAGCTTGTGCGGGAGGGAGATTATTATTATTATTACGTAGGCCCTAAATGCGGCCTCAGCCGACTTACAGATGGAACAGCGCAAATCCCACATTTGTGTCACAGCTAAGGGAAACTGCAGAAAACCATAACCAGATCTGCCGGCACCGGGAATCGACCGCGGGCCGCTTGGGTGAAAGTCCAGCACTCTAGAAATTACACTACCAAGGCTGTTTTCGCCATATAATAAATCGCTTATATTTACATCTTGCATATCTCCCGACAAAAACGTCTTATTAATTCAAATTATGCTCAAGTGTCGTGGGTGTTAATCGCAAATAATATTTCTTTTAATTTTAAAAATTATGTTATGAATGGAATATCAAAAATTTGCGTGCCAAACTATAGCATTGATGATTAATTCTGATGAAATCTGTATATTGAACTAATTTGAAACATAAATTGTTTACACAATACAAAAATACACACAACAGTGAAAAACTACACGCATTATTATTTTCTACATGATACCTTAATTTGGGATCCCATTCTAAATACAATTTCCCTTTTGAATTTCTTATTTAAAATCCAATCCAAATTTTCAAACAGATATGTTTATAACTGTTTTATATAAGTATGTATAAGTTGTTTAACTTACATAAAGTGTTTGTGACATTTTTCATAATTCACTATAGCTTAATAATGAAAAACCCAATGATTACACTATACAAAATCAAACGTTGATTTACTTTAATAACGGAATCATGGAACGTTGCAATAATTTCTCTCTTTATTATTTCAAAAGGTGCAGAGGGCTACTCAATATTTGTAGCGATATAGACCGTCATCAAAATAAGAAATATTACTTGAGAGAACTTAGTTCTTTTGAAATTCTACGAAAATTAATGTAATACTTCTAATACGTGCCTAAAGCATAATTTATACCATGAAATTTATATTTCATTCCTACAAGTTTTAACTTGGTTTCTACTAAATACCACGACATTTATATTAAAAGAAACTGTCTGCATTCTTAAATGAATAAAGAAATAACAAAACTTATTATGTTTTATACGCCAATTTAAATTCTAAACAAAGTGGTATAATTCATTTTTAACCAGGGGTTAAAAATTTAAACGAGATGAACTAAATAACTTATTAAACTCGTTAAAACAGAAATTATGTAACGGAATCACTTCTTGTACCTAATAAAAGAGGACGCAAGCTATAGTGAGTATATAAGTCACCACGTTAGGTTGGTTTGCGTCATCGCTGAACCGGCCCTGTTTTAAAGCTTCTGTGACCGTCACCTTCATGGATTTGTGAAATCGAAAGATTAATAGTGTTTTATATTTAAAATTGCTTTATTTTTGTTTTTACCGGATAAACCAAAATTTTATACACTTATAGTTCCTTAAAGGAATCTGTTAACATGTAGTGATACTTTTTCAGTTTGGTAGCAAGTAAAAATGAAACTGCATTGGACAACAATTTGTAGAACAGACCTGTTTGTAGAAATCACGAATTTAACTAAGCAATGAAAGATTTGATTCAAATGAACTACTTACTATATCCATCAAGAGGAAATTTTTACATTTACATTTGATAGTAGTAAATTGTTAGTAAAGCTGTTAGTAAAATTAGTAAACAGTTGTTTTCTTTTCAATAGAATAAAAACTCTATTGTTAGTAGCGGTTTACTGCTTTGTTAACACCTACAATTATAAAAATAGCCAATTCGGCTCCTACATAAAGCTTAAGAATTCATTCAATTTTAAACTAAAGCTCAAAGATAAAACAGCTCGGGTAAGTATTTGCGCATTATTATATTATGCTCTCGATATTTAATCAAACATTTTGTAACTTTGTATTTAGTTCTTACGTTATTCTTTGCTACCTCCTGGTCATTATTAAATTATAACTTGACAATTTATTAGGGAGATTGAAGTAATTAGAAATCATAGTCAATTATTTATACATACAAAGTCCTTCAAAAACCAGTTTTGTCATATGGAAAGGTGTAAAGTAATACGATTTTGCTTTGCTATATTTGATTTATTCCTGACATATAGCCTGAAAAATTGAATATTAATAAAAATTAATATAACGCGTGGGCAATGAAATCCGAAAAACTTTTTAAATAAATATTACGAGCTCCGATGCATATTAATTCGTCTACTTTTATTTTTGTTAAAAATCACCCCGCAATCTTTACTCCGAAATTCTCTTCTGGTCTAGAAAGTGACTCTTTCTTGTTACCAGAAATGAAGTCTGCATATACACCATGTGTCGTTTCAAAAAATTTTATCATGGAGTTTTCTTATACACACGCTAGTGTGAAACACAAGACCACAAGAATCTCGGGATAAAAATGGCGGGACGTCTACTGATTTAAAATAAAAAAAATAATTTTTTTTTTGTTTGTGTTTCCTCATACCGCTTCTTTGCGCCTCAAGATTGACAAAAGTGTCCAAAAACTTTACAAGAAGTGGTGTACCCCCTGACGAATTTTATAAAACGTCGCATAGGGTAGATGCAGATGTAGTACTTCACTTCTAGCAACAAGCGTCACTTTCTAGACCAGAAGACAATTTCGGAGTAAAGATTGCAGGATGACTTTTAACAAAAATGAAAGTAGACGAATTACTATGCGTCTGGACTCGTATATCCATACATAATGCTGTAGTTACAAGTAAATATATAATACATTAGTTACAATAAGTTAATTTAGAAAAAAAATTATAAAATTATTTATTAATGAGTAATCCAGCCGGGATTGCGGTTCAAGTTTTACGAAATGTTACTTTTTCTAGTAGATTGTTATTAGCAGTCTGCTTAAGAGTTAGTAATTATTTAACTAAATTATAATAAATAAATGGAGAATATGAAATATAATATAAATACAAAGATTAGTTAAAGTTTCACAAGTTTTATTAATATCTTAACCTGACAATATTGTTTCGACAGTTTATGTCATTATCAAAGGTAGATAAGATTGATAAACAAACACGTTGCTAAGGATAAATACATACAGAAAATAGGTAACTAGATACAATAAATACAAAAACTAAATATCTAACACTTCTAATAAACGAGAATTACTAAGCTCAGTTTGTTCATTCATTAAAGGTACTGTGCGTTTATGTCTGTATATTTCAAAAGCTTCTAAAATGTCTAATTTGTGTTTGTTGTTGCAAAAATGTAAAAATTTAATGTTGTTTTGAGGTGTCATTGGGTGGTTCTGTTCCAAAATGTGTTTGGCATAATTCGATTTTTCTGGATGTTTAAGTCTATAAGAGCGTGCGTCCAGAAAAATCGAAGTAAGGCTGGAGACAGTAAATGGAGAATAGGTAACCAGATTGACGAGTTTCAAAATTCTGTAATATTGTGGAGTTAACAAACTTATCGATAGTGCATTTTCTGTCAGGTCTGTCTGGGCCCCATCATTTGCAAAATGCATATCAGGAAAGAACACTAAGTTAAAAAAAATTAGAACTGTTGAATTATCAATTGTATCAAAGTTTTTTGTAGAATGTTTTAACATTGCTTTATATTAAGTCTACCACAGCTGCAAGTTACATTTCGAAGTAGTTTATTTAATTAATCACCTTATAAGTTGTAAGTTTGTAAGCAATATACTAACTGAACTACGCCGGCTTGCGCGCGCGCTAATTTTATTTTATTTATTTTTGTTAAAAAATAAACCCTTGAACGTATTTAGATCTTGCTAGATAAATGGAACTCTTAACGATTAAATATAATGGTATAAGCTTCTTTTGATTCACGCATTGCATGTTGTATAGTATCTCCTTGTCAGTGTTTTTATTATCCATTAACGTTTTGGTAATTTAATAGATATTTCCTAAAAAACGCATTTCTATTGGGTTATTACACTCGTTTGTGAAAACATTACAAAAAATGTTGTCCTTTTCATAACTTTATTAACTCTTTCTCTAGGAAATTTCAGGAGACCTGCACAGCGCCCTTAAAATTAATATCACATTCCACTCACGTCATTATTTTCTAGTTTAAATTATACACTACACAATGCAATGATAATGACCTATGTAAATAATATGTATGCATTGTATAACCATCATTCAGCATTCAAATCCACTAAATTTAACAAAAGAAATAAGTTAGATAAATTAACATATCGTAATTAAATTGTTGATAACGTCATTTGCAAAGTGATTTATATTCAAATTATTTTTGTTTAAAATAAATTCTATTGGTTTCATTGTACACAGTGATACGTGTTACTGACGAAATAAATTTAACGTCAGTTGTAGGTAATTAACAAGCACGGTTTACAATAAAATCACATCGAAAAGCTTATTTAATAAAATATAATAAATCCTTCTCATGCATAATAATTATTTAAATTAATTAACTATAGATGAGAAAACTGAATAAATTATAATGCTGGTTCCATGAACGCCTGAAATAATTGTGTTAGTGTCAATTTGGAGATATTTTAACCAGAAAAATATAAATAAATTGGTAGCTTAGACTATTAAATAATAAATATATAGTATAATATATTAAAATATTGTATGTAACTATGTAATATAAATACGTCAATCTAATTTGCACTTCAATTAAAAGCAAATTACTGAAATGTAGAGAGAACTAACTAATAAAGTTCTTCAAGTATTGACTTCATTCACAATTTCATGGCGCTATATTAGCTGCAGCGGTTGTTTTGTTTTGTATTTTTGTGTGGAAATGCGGAATACTATAAATAATATATTAACTACGATTTTATATATAATATTTAGCCAATTTATCACGTATCTGGAGCGAAAGTATAACTTTCCTCTTCGGTATAAAAATTGTTGGGCAAGGTGCAGTAAAGCTCAAAAATTATGCAAAAGCCAATAATAGACTTTCCACTTGTATTACACACGATATTTTTTCTACGACAGCTTTAGTATGAATATAAAGAAATAACAATTTTATATCTATCTAAAAGCAGCATATTAAAAGGAATCAATAGTATTATTGCCGTTTTGCAATTATTATTTCAACTTTGATATTCTTTCATTTTTTAAGAATTTACTCTTCTGAGTATTCCAAGTCATTGTTTATTTTTGAATTAAGGTTTTTCACAGATTTTCTACATGAAATACGAGGATGGGTTGATTAATTCGCGGCCTAACAAAAAAAACAATAATTTAGAAGAATAAATTTGTTTTTATTTTTCAACATAATCTCCTTCTAGTTGAATGCACTTGATCCATCGATGTCCCAAACTCTTTATCCCATCCCTGTAGGCAGATTCTGGCAACTCTTCAAAATAACTGTTTGTCGCTTCAATCACTTCCAAGTTTGAAGCATAGTTCTTTCTCGCAAGAAATTTCTTCAAGTTGGGGAATAGGCTGAAGTCCGACGGGGCTAAATCAGAGGAGTAGGGTGTGCGTGAGGTACCAGTTCAAAGCCCAGGTCATTAATTTTAGTCATCGCGATAACCGACTTGTGGCATGGTGCATTGTCCTGACGAAACAAGATTCAGCCAACCCGGGTCTTTTTTCTTGAATTTATTGGTAAAGCTGTTCCTTTTTCAAGGTAGTCAACCAAAAGAATTCCTTTTGCGTCCCAGAAAACCGTCGCCATCGCCTTTCCGGCTGAAAGAACTGTTTTCGATTTTTTCGGAGCCGGTTCACCCTTTGCTGTCCATTGCTTGGATTACGGTTTGGTCTCTGGTGTATAATGGTGTATCGAAGTTTCATCCACTGATATGAATCCGCGCACAAAATCTGTTGGATTGCGCTGAAACAGCTCCAAACATTGCTCAGATGTGATTTTTCGAATGAGCTTTTACAGGGGTAAGAAGTCGCTGTATGCATCTAGCCGATAATTTTCTCATGACCACAACTTCATGAAGGATGTGATGTACCCGCTCTATTGAAATCCCCACAATCTCTGCTATGCCATCCAACTTGAATCTGCGATGTTGCAGTACTGTTCTGTGGACTTTCTCTCCAACTGTTCTCTCGACCATTTTAGCAGAAGTCTTTTCTGGACGTGGTGCATCTTTAATTCTTGTACGCCCACGTTTAAACTCCGCCATCCACTTTTTAACGGTGCTGAACTATGGAGAAGATTCACCTAACATAGAATCTATTTCATTTTTAACCTCTGTAGGTGTTAAACCTTTAATATAACAATATTTTATCACGGCGCGAATCTCAGTTTTCTCCTTTTTCCCAAACACCGACAACTTACAAAATTTGATAAGACACTAAATGAAAACTACTTGACAGACTCGGACAAAATTTTAATGTCAAACTGTGACAGGATGTTACTAGATGCAAACATAAAAATTAAAAAGAAAAACCATGGCCTACTATGGTAGGCCGCGAATTAATCAACCGATCCTCGTAGAAGTCAATCTGCCGCTTCTAAGACAGCTTGAAAAGGTATGATAAGCAATTCTCCGAATCTTTTCCTTTTATTTTTTTTGGATGTGTTACAAGGAAGTAATCAGGATCAGATAGCAAAAGCAAACTATTGGTTCCGGCTTTAACTTCTAAATGTCAGACCAACCTTACGTACAGCAGGTTTCAAATAAATCTAAGACAGTAAGTACCACATAGTGTAAATGTTCCTTTTTATAGTCCTTGATATTTAATAAATCTAGTTAACCATTAAAATATAATTTAAAGCTTGGTACACACGTTGTTAAAAACACAAAAACCACTCTCAAGATTTATTTGAATTCAGCTGTGCATATTGACTTTCTTAAATATTTTAACTGAACATATTACGAGTACAAAGTTTTTAAGAGTATTATTCTAAGAGGAGTCATTTCCTAATTTCACTTATTTCTATTGTCTCATTTAAAATCTATCTCACTATAAAAGTCACATCATCTGCAGTCCATAAACAATAACTGAAGAAATCATAAGTAATGACTAATGCCATATACAGGGTGTAAAGTTATATATAGACACCTCGTAATGGGGGTATTTTTCTTATCAACATGTGGTTCCTGCTAGTTTCCGAGAATATAGCATTTCAAATTTCAAGTTATACGCATTTCAAATTAAAAATACTAAAGAAGCAAAGGTATTATAAGTGACTCATTTTCACGGTAAATATTGTTTAGTGAGCACACAACACGTGTAGGCAAGGACGAAATCCGATATTGATGTTAGTATTGTTTATAGTTACGGTCATTTTCGACAGCATTGCATGTTTTACTGTTTCATTATAGGGCAGTGCACTGAAACTAATACAAAATACAAATTTATGCTGACGCAGACTTGAAAATTCTGAGACGATAATGCCTTCTTGTATTTGCTTTGTAATCATTAATCAAGCTGTAAGGTAAAAAACTATATGTAAACGTTGCTGTAGTTGGTCGTTAATGTTAATTAATAGAATAATATCACTTACAAAAACACAGAAGACCTGTCAATAACTTATAACTTGTGAATTATAATGTTATGTTTGATTGTACTTAAGTTGAATAATTCATTTTTTTACTGTTTTTGTACTTATTGCATAATTACATTATTAATCCTGTACATAATTACATAAATTTGATAAGCAATACATTTACAAACAATTATTTTAGAATGAATATGGATTACAAAAAAATGAAAAAAAAACAAATATTTTAATTAAAAAAGAATATCAGATGTATGAATTTTAAAATTATTGGAACTGCATTTCTTAACAGATGAGGTTTATGATATCACCTGGTATAGTTCCTCTTATCCTGGTTTGTTTATTGTCACAAACGGAATTATTTCAAATGGAATCCTTTTTATAACTTCTCAACTTGTATTCATTTAGTACAAATATTATCAAGGTTACTGTAACGACTACCCACATTCATACACGCGCTTGCATCTCATTGGAAGTAATTTTTACAGTCTGCATATCCTTGGAAATAATGTATGCACTTATACAGCATGCATCTCATTAGAAATAATATATACAGTATGCATTTATATTTGCATCTTATTATGCATTTATATATTCATCTCATTATCTTATTAAATTATTTATAAAAAATTTATTAAATTATACAATAAGCCTTCTGCAATATTCATGAGGATACGGCATATAACCAGCTTGCTTTGAGCTTACAATTCAGTCAGTAAAATGACTCCAACCATCCAACATCGAGAAACAAGCTTGTGAGTATATTTTTATTATTATTTACTGGGGGGTTGACTCGAATCTAGCACCCAGGGGTACCGATTACCTCTCTTCCCCTGTACTTAGTTATGAGGGGGTTGTGCTAAGGCCCTCTCTCGCTTAGTTGTAATAATCTAGGAATATCTAAAATCTAGCACCCTACTGTGCCGATTACCTGATTTCCTAGTGCTTAGTTGTAGACCTAGTTATAGTGTAGGGTGGTTCCGATTACCCTCCTTATTATGTTAGTTTTAGGAGGACATGTACGTCCTCACACTGTATAACCTATGTGTGTAACCCTTTGTATTCTATTTTATGGTTAGTATATAGTTGTTTTCATGCCTTGTGCTTTATTTCCCTTCTACCTGACTTAAGTCCTCCAGTCACGAAAACCCCACATGACGTTGTGGTGGAGGTGCCGGGCATCGAACCTGGGGCATTTCACATTTATGCCGAATGCCGAAAGATACGAGGTTTGATCAATTAATTAATATGGCGAATGAATGAATATAATGTAGTCTCATTAGAAAATAGACGAAAGTTCTCTGATGCAATATTTATCTTTAAAGTGATTAAAGTCTGGTGGATGCGCCACACATACTACAGAACTTAAGTTTCAAAATTCCCCAATATAATTCTAGAACTTCTGAGGTATTTTACACAGGCACTACAGACCTAACTACAGGATAAATTCTCCGTTAAATCGAATGTGTAGTTTGATAAACCAAATGCCCGATTGTGACAGCTTTGCTACCTGCATTAATAAATTTAAAAAATATCTTAAATGCCAATTATTTCGTCACGAGGAATTACCTCAATCACCTCAATGACTTAATTGTCAAATACTCCCAGTTTTTCTCTCCCATTTTAAACATGTTTTTAAGTTTACTTACTTTTTGAGTTTAAGTTTATTGTACCATTTCGTTGTTGGCTATCATAGTATGTTTCTAGAATAACTGCTTTATTTTTGTTATTATTATTATTATTATTACATTCTTTCTATGTTACTTAATTAATATTGAAATGTTGTATATCATAGTATGTTTCTAGGATAATTGCTTTAGTTTTGTTATTATCAACATTATTATATTCTTTCTTTATTACTTAATTATGTAATTAATATTACTTAATTTATTATTATTATTATTTTGCGTTATATCTGCGTTTCTTTAAATGTAATTTGGTCTTGTGACCTGTAAATGGAAATGTATTTCTGTTGGTTACAATAAATAAATAAATGTAAAAAAATGTATTAATTAAAATACAAATATTGTTTAATCTCCTTCAAAGTACTCCCCTTGGCTTGCCTTGTCTCAAACCATTCTCCCAACATGGTAATTTTTAGCTTTGGAAAGAGACAGAAATCGCATGGTGCCAAATCAAGCGAATATAGCAGGTTTTTCTTTTCAACAAAAACTGTTGGATAAGGAGCGATTTGTGACAGGGTGCATTGTTGTGAGTCAAAATAAAACCATTCGCCAACTTCACCGGTTTTTTTCGACGCACATCATTCCGCAAATGTTCTAATAGTCCCTTATAATATTCAGAGTTCACATTAGTACCTGTTGGTACTCCGGCCGTACAATTCATCCAAACTGAAAAAAACTATCAACATCATCTTAATGTTCATGTTGCATTGGCGGTTGTGACCTTTGAATCTTAGTTTTGACAGTTACTGCAGCTTTTTCGTAAACTATTTTTTAACATTTCACATGTTTCTGTTGAAGTTTTTCCAAGTTTGAAACAAAACTTAATGTTAGCGCGCTAACATTAAATTTTGCTAACGCTAACGTAATTTTTGCGACAAAGTGCAACAAATAGCTTTGCAAAGACAGGAATTAAAATTAACTAAATGAACTGATAGTATCGAAACGTGTCGGTTCCATGACGGAATGTTGCTAGATCGTGGTTTTAAAACAAATGCAATTTTTGATTCGCCACATCCAAAACTTTGCTTACATTTACTGTATTAAATGATCAAACCTCGTACATGCATAGCCAAAAGTTAACCTTGCCTTATCACTTTATTGTTACTATATTCTGTGTTTGAGCACGTTTAGCTTTAAATTCAATTATTGAAACAAAACGGGCCCGTATTTATTCTTATTATTTCATGCAAATTTGAACCAAAATATTAAATGTAATTAACAAAATAATTTTTTATCTGTCTTTTATTATTTACATCTGCGGATGGCTTACTTCAATTGTAATAAGCCGAAAAATATGTATATGTAGTGTTTCTCATCAAAATAAAATTGTGGGTAGACTACAAGATATTTCGTTATTATTTATCAAAATATTAAAATTTTTTGTAAACGTATAAGGGGTTTTTTTCTTGATTAATGGTAATTTCATACACTCATCTTTCATCCCTTAAAAGGTTTTAAGTGTCCATGGTTACACCCGGTATAGCTTATCAAACATTCATTGTGAGAAATTTAATCTTTGCATATTAAAGATAATGTATAAGACACCAGGAAAAGTGGTTATGATAAAATGGTATTTACTGAAATCTTCGGAAATCTATAAACGAAGAAATAGAAATAAATAAAATTATACAAGCGACTCATCTTTAAATACTGATCAAAATGCCTTAGTAACACTTTTCTTTAAATATTTAGGGACTGTGTGGGAGAATCAATACAGAAATAGTGTAAATAAGCAGAGGAGAAAAAGTAGAAGGAAGAACATAGGAGAAGAAGAAATAGTGAAGTGTTAGTATTTCAATGAAATGATAAAGTAGTAAAGTAAGTAGAGGAGATGCATTGAAATTTGGAACTTCAAGAGAATGTTTATTCCCATTGCGTCTGTGTAATATTTAATATTTTTATACGTTAACACTTTTCCCTCTTTTGTTGTGGATCGTTAATTTTATAACTTGGTAGTTCCACATCAGAGGCATACCGCCATATTCATTGCAGCTGACCGTACTGCTAATGTGGCACTCCTAAGCGTCAGTTTATATATATATCGGCATTTTTAAAATAAAAAAAATGTCTACATAGACATAAATAAATAAATAATAATCAAATCCATACATATCATTAAAATTTTTCAGAAATCTTACATTCTTTTTGATAAAAAATGAAATTTTAGCTATTTCCTTTTTTAACGTTCGTTTGATATGCTAAGAACAAACTTTACGGGCATATTAAAAAAAGATAAGCTTTGTAAAATCTGCATTAAAAGAACATCAGAAAGTTGTGGATGCAAAAGACGGATCCTAATAAAGTTTTCAAAAAGTTGGTTTATAGTTGGTTACATAGAATTCATAAAATAAAAAGAGTAACCTACAATTTTTTTCAGGATGCGTAACGCACGCATACTATATTTTGTTTTCTTCTGAAATATATGAAATTCAGCAAACTGGCAGCTGCTGACTTTACACAGCATTTCAGTTCAATTGCCTACGTTCGCTCCGTACGAATTGAATAATTCATTCAATTTGTTAAATTAACTTGCAACTTAAATTGAATTATTATTATCATTTTCGCCCTTTTTTAAATCTTTAAAAATTTTTTTTGAATAAGCATAATTTTTTTTAAATGACAATCTAAAATGTAGTATTTGAAGATGTAGAGTCGTATATAATATTAATTTTCGATTTAATTTCAAGCGGAAGTTTATTAAATAACAGTTAAATTTGAAGTACATAATCTGATTTTAATCTCATTAATTTGAATAATATTACATTTGGCCATTGTTAATTCACAATTACTTAGTGCTTTATGCAGATTAAAATTGAATCATCTAAAATAACTTAAAATAAATTGTTTGAAACTATTCCTTAAAGTTGATGACATCATTGCGTTTAGGTAACGTAAAGTGCTCGTGAGATAGAACGCTTGGATTACACACCACTTTCTATTAAGATAACAATATTGTGTTAATCAATACCACTTTAAATTGAAATATGGATACCTCATCCAAATTTGATGCTCCTGAAATTGATAAGAGAGAAGGTTTAAGTTTAAGATTTTAATACACTCAAAGAAATATCGGAAATCTAAAGTCAAGAAACGTGGTGTTTAAATCAAAATGATCCAGATAAATTTTAATTCTAGACATAAAATGCATGAAGAGAGATATTGGATTATCAATTTAAGCATTGTTTTCTGCTATTCAGAGAAGTAAGTTTAAAAGATGATTTTTAACATTTTGTATCAAAAAAAATATGCTTAATGTGAGAACAAATATGTTCTTAAAATCTAGGTATTGTTTTAAGCACTAAACCACTTGAAATAAGAATGTTTGCATTTCAAAATATACATTATTTTCTGCAATTTATACAGGTGTGTTCAAAAACAAGATTTTTAACTTTTGGTTTCAAGAAATTTTGTACTTAATGTGAGAACAAACATGTTCTTGAAAACTGTGTATTGATTCAAGCACTGCAGTACTCGAATAAGAATCAATGTAATTTGAAATAAGTATATGTTATGAATTAAGTTAGTAATATTTACATTTCTGAAATTACAACGTTAAATTCTTCATATTACAATAATTCTTCTGGAAATAAGAGACCAGAGCAGTTAAATCGAGAACGTTAGGTATTGCTTCTAGCTGCGTCGCTGTTTACACTAGTTCAATATTGCCTAGTTGCACTTTTTGTAGTTGGTTCTTTTATGTTATAATAGAAGCACGGGTGCGCGACATTTCCTATCCATTATTATTTATTTCGATATCAGAATGGTGACAAATCGAAAATTTTGGACAAAGAGATTGCCACAGTAAATTATTCGAAGAAATTTTGAGAGAATGGTTCCTTTACAAACATGCCACGTTAAGTGTGCTAATGGTAATCTTTCTATAACTTTAGTCTTAATTAATCAATTAAAGTATTAATAATTACCATTGTAGATCAATTTCGACTTCGGCATAAACTATACAGAAACAAATACAGTCTTTTCTCAACAACTGGGAGGTTTTTAAATCAAGATGTAAAAAATACGCTAGGAATATGCTATATACTGTATAGCAAGTATAAACGTACCAGCCTGGACTTTTATGGAAGTAAACGTTGTCAAGGTTCATGTATGTGATTCGAGACTGTCAAGAGTTCTATTTTGTAAAGAAATATGTGTATGTATTTTTCTAAGTAGTTGCATCTAAAATAAATCTTTCATGTGCCATTGTTTTCTGTTATTTTGAATACTAATTCCTAAAAGTCAATCACTAAATTCAAGATAATAGTGCTTAAAACAACGTTTACGAATTTCTTGAAATGAGAAAGAGAAATGCTTAAAACATCATCAAGTCATTTCTTAAAGTAAGAAACAATTCTTTATTTCAAGAATCAGACGGTTTATAATAAGAAACACGTTGATTTGAATTAAGATTTCGTTATTCTTAAATTAATATGTGACAATTTAAAAGTGGTAATGTTTCAAGTTTAAGTAAAGAAGTTGAATGTTTTAAATTAAGAAGTTTCATGTTAAAATTAAAACAAATTCATGTAAAAATAAGAACATAATTTAAATAGATTATTCTACATTCAAGTTCTCATAGTCTTGAATTGCAAACAAGAATATTATTCTTATTTATTTCTTAAATTGAAACTACAAACTTCTTAGGTTCTAAAACAGCATCAAAATTCTTAATTTAATGTACGATTTTCTTATTACAAGTATTATTTTTCTCTGAGTGTACAGTTATTTTAAAATTAAGTGTTTACAAGCTTATGATTTGGAGGAATGGATATTTTATTATGGATACTTTCTCAATATCCGATATTAATTATAATTTCGGGTTTTCTACATTAATTATTATTAATATTAAGTAAATTATGTTAGTAAATAATAAAACAAGTATCGAATTTATTTTAAAACGCTTTTAAACGCTCACTAAGACTAGACAGATTTACATTTACATAATCACAATTACATTTAAGTTCCTCACAAGAAGGTTCTTTTTTAAATTTTCAAGAGTTATTGCATACAATACAGCTTTGTTTATCCAGAAAATTCCATGGGAACAAAAGAATGTCTGCAGTACTCAAAGCATAGTCATATATATTCACACGGATAGTTATGAAAAAATGCAAGTAAGATGCTAATACGCAAATTGTTGTAAAAACGCCAATTACTCTAAAAATTATTTTATACAACGGAAAAATTTTAATTTAAATTAAAAAAATGACTTTTAATATTACAACAATATGGAGAAACTATGGCTAAACCAAGCCGATTTAAAAGGTACAGGTAAAAGGAGTTCTTTTAGATAGAATTAGTATTTAATTTGCGATAATCTAAGCAAACTCTTTACAATCTACCTGTATTAACCATTTCTGTCTCGGTGGTTATATATTGTGAAATCATATATTAAATAACGTTACATTGTGAAACCACCTTTTAAATATTATTATTTTCTGAGCTACTGCAGCTGTAAGATAGCTGCAGCAACAACTGAAAACTTTTACGGAATATTTTTTATGTGAGTATTTTGAAAAACTTCGCCTGAAAAACTTTAGTAGTAAAAATAAAATTGTTAATAATAATGAATCGTGTGTATCATAGTTATTTATTATTTTTATAAGTATAAAATAGGTTTTATTCCTGATCATTGTAATTATTTTCTTCGAAATCTAAAAATTATATGTTTCTAAACGGTGGTTCCTTGACATAATCACTAGGCCATAATAAGTAAACTTTACATAATCGTTTTCAGGTAAAACTGTCCAACAACAGATTATTTGCTATTAATTGCCAAAACAATTGATCTTTGCAAACAGAGCTTGCATGACAGAACATTAATAGAGAATAAGACAACTTGATCTTTTTGATGAATCTCAACGTTTCTTAGTCTTTTCGATAAAGGAGAAAACGCAACCGATACTTTGCTTAAAATTAATTTGGAGAAATTTAATTATGCAATCATTGCGACCAATGATCACACGGCAGGGGATGGTTTATCTTTAAAAAGTTTCTGGTGTGCCATATTCTCAAAATACTGCTGACAAGTATCAAATGATAAACTTCCTGCAGAAGATTGTATAGTAATACCCCGAAGTCACGCGATAGGTGGAACCGAAAAAGATCGCGTAAGATCGAATTCGTGTAACTCGGGGTACATTTTTGCATACAAATCCATATAAATTTTAGTTAATTGGGACTGACAATCTACAAAAACACCACTTTTTTAGAAATTGTAATTAAAATTATAGTTTTTCGTACATAATATATGTATTAAAATGAAAGTATTATACAGGGTGTTTTGGAAAATGTGCCCGTCCCGTTAAAGGGCAATAGGGAAACACGTGTACAGTAACATCTTACTAACAGTTTACTGAAATGGCAACCCCCGCTTATGAAAATAATAGGCACGCCACTGCAAAGTAGTAGATAAAATTGTATGAAAATTATGCCTATTAAATAGTACATACTTTTAAAGGTCATCAAAAAAATAAACCAGTAATAAATCCAAGCCGGATAAATGAATTCTTCGAAATTGTAAGCAAAGCAAAACATTAGGACGTGCTCTTAAAACGTTTTAGCTAAATAATAATTTGAAGCTTGTAATTTGCAGTATGCAGTTTGTTGTCAACTTTCTTTGTGTTAAGGTGGCCGTAAACTTGAGTTTCGATTACGTATTAATACACGTTTTAGAATTAATAACTTGAGTGGGGTAGTGTTTTAAGTGTTTGTTTGTTAGTGTTAAGTAGTTTAATTAATTGTAGTTAATTATGTAGTAAATTATGGCAGAACAAAACACGTCTGCTGAATGAACGAAACTTTTCAAATCAACCATTTTCAAAAAGTGCACTCCATATACCGCGAGTGCAAGTTTGCCAATGGCTATTGGAACGCAAGCAGGAAAATCCCCAGTTTGCACAAAATGTTTTACTCGGGCCGGTGTTTTTAATTCACACAACAGCCACATTTGGGCTGACGAGAATCCTCATGCTGTCCGAAGACATTATTTCCAGGAATGTGTGGGCGGGAATTTATCAGAACCGTTTACGGTGACTGGCGCCTACATTTTCTGGACAATGAAGTGTTCGACGGACTCCCTCTATTGAGCACCACTACACTTTACTCGACAGGTACGGGAATTTTTTAACACATGTTATAAAGATTGTTTGCATCTAAACGGTAAGTTTTATTCATTTTGCTAAAATGACATTCGTAAAATAAAAAACAGGCAATGAAATTTCCATCACAATTAGGTCAACGAACGTATGTTACATTTTATTTACCGACCTTAATAAATAACCAAGTCATCAAGGTAGTGAGTCACTCGGCAACCGCTGCTGAAATTCAATTCTGCTGTTTCTGTAAATTGATACGTACGTAGCGGAGGTCAGTTATTAATTTAGTAGTGCAGATGTGAGACCATTGTTTGCTTTATCAGTAATTCAGGGTTAAAATCTTACAAACAATCCATAGTCAACTCGTGTCTTGCAAAAAATACGGAAAAATCCAAAATTTCTTTTTATTTTTTATTTTTATTTTATGAGTTTTGGGGTCTCTATATGGTCACTTTTCACCCCCTTAAAGCATTGCATATTTGTCCGGAACGCCCTGTATAAATGATTGTTCTTGACATAGTTATTTTTCAAGTGATACTCTGATAAATAAACCACTAAAGGTGGACTTTCTTGTGTAAAGTGGATGGAGAAGAAAACTATATTGCTTACGATAAATTATTACAATACCTAATGATTATAGTCTTGTTATAGACTATAGACTATAATCGATTCAAGGGTGGCGTTGATAAAGCGGTCATGCCTGAAATCCATCCATTAATTGGATATAAAATGTAAAACATGGTGGTACGCATATTATATTAGCTAGTAAATGTAACACTGGCGAATTCCTACATTATATCTCTACAAAGAAAAGGTAGATGTTCTTACAAGAGTCTTTATTGTTCATAAATAACAACGATATTGATGTAACGTAATGATGCGCACGAAAATGCAGCACACGTAGGATCATAGCTACCGTTGTAGCAACTGCATCAATAATACAGGGCCTACTAGGCCCAAAAGGCCCTTTAGGCCCAAAGGAACTCAATATCTACCTGTAAAAAACATTAAATTGCAACATCAGCATTATCTTTTGTAAACTTATAGCCCGATCAAATCGTGGTTGAATCTGGAAGTGCAAGGGGCGTACTTAAGATTTAAAATGATTTTCTGGAAAGCTAGCAGGAAGCGACCGTATATTGATCAGGAAGATATATTCTAAATTACCCCCCATTACCAGGTTTGTAGTTATATTAGTTACACAATGTATGTACGTTTATGACATACGAATTTCTTCTAATTTAAAGTTACATAAAGTTACAAAAGGAAAATACATCAAAAATAACTTATATTTTTCAGTTTACACATTAAGTCAGTTTTCCTTTCATACAATGATTTGATAATGGACCCAGGCAATTTCAACGGTGAAATTCACATAGATATACATAAATAACTTGCAATCGTCATTTTTGACATAAGCTTGAAATAATTTACTGTAATGTAGGTGCATTCGTATGCTAAGATTATACGCCCCACATTGAGTACTCATGTACTCACTTCCCCTCTTTGCTACAAAATTCTAACACCAAAACAAACGAAATATTTGGTTTCGAAAGCATATTTTACATGCGTACATGAGTTAATATTAATTTATAATTAATTAATACTAATTATTAATTAATTAATATTAATCAATTAATAAGTTAATGATCTGTAGTTAGTAATATTATAAAAAAATCATTAAGAAGATGATAAATAACATTTATTAAAAAAGCAAAAGATAACAGCCAACATTGCCGAATAGAAGGCGTGATAGATTAACATTTCCATAGCGCCCATTCTGTTCCTTGATACGGTAATTTTTTTTATAAGAAAATATTTAATATGTTATATAAATAAACAATTTTTTAACAATATAATATTTATAAAAAGGAATAATTTACAACTGAATATTAATAATATTTAGTTTTATTTTTAATTAACATAAATATACATTTAAACAGTGACTATACATAAAATGAAGAGACACTTTATGTAAAAAATCCTTTTTATAAATATTATATTTAAAAAAATTGTTTATTAAAAATAGATAAAATGATCCCTTAATTTTATAGTCGTTGTTTAAACTACTTTTTAATAATTTTTTACAATTACTAATTACAGTACATTAATTTATTAATTGATTAATACTACTATTAATTAATCTATAATTAATATTAATTCATATACGCATGTAAAAAAATACCTCTGAAATCTAAAATTTCGTTCATGGCGGAGTTGGAATTGTGTAACAAAGAGGGAAAATGACTGGAAAAGAGACGCTTGGTTTTGTTTTAATTTCTGTATTTAAATTTGATTCTTATTTTTGAAATTTTGAGTTTATAGCATTCATGAACCTTATTCTGTCAACTATAATAACAATCTAAGAATCTGCCAAAAATTTATCTGGAATATTGGAATATATGTTGGTTCGATTACAATACTATACTAAATATTTCATAAAAATCCTACTAATCATACATTCACAATGAAATGTGTAGAATTATTCGGATATTTTTGTAGTTTTAAATAGTTAGTAAATATAAGAGACAGTATAAGAAAAATTAGACACATTCTAAGATATATAGTAAGAATCCTTAAATTTGACATTTTAATAGAAATAAAATTTCTGTCTTCCCAAGAGATTTCCTAAATCCTATCGGGGCTTTGTTATGGATTCTAAAACTCTAACAATCGTGCCTTAAAATTTAATAATAATAAAACCTTTTTTATGGCGGCATTGACATTTTCATTCAATTATTCTGTATTCTTTTAAGAGTTAGTTTCTGTTTTAATTTACATTTAAATGTTTGGAAATAATTTAATAGCAAAAAGGTTGCTACACGGTCTCACATTTTTATAAAAAAGGGAATAAGTAATGATGACATCGGATCCGCCTAAGGGTCGTCATCCAGACCGCCGCCGCGGATAGAGTTTAATAACCGTACCTTGAAACTGTAATGTGGTTGGATGCATTTTAATTTTCTTTTCGAATAAATTGCTTTTTTAGTAAGTTATGTGTTAATCTGTTTAATGCACTTTAATTAGTAAAATGTGTATTATATATCTTGTTTTATTTGTTTTCCGTGATATACCTTTTGATGTAAATTATTGCATTACCTGTGGCTATCATCAATCCAGCATTATGGTTATATGCATAGATACATTAATTGGAAACGTATGCTATTGGATGAATCGGTGGGAGAAGAGTTAAGGTGCTCTAGTACCATACTCCCCCACTTCATCTCACATGCAAAAAAGCGAGCTTTTTGTTGAAAAGAGAGGCTAGAACAGTGTTTCCTAAACTCGTCAGACAGTGGCCCGAAGTATTTTGTAATATACTTTCAAGACCCAGCCTAACACATGTAACAGAATATGGTTTACAAGTAATAATAATAAATTTTTAAACAGAAGTTTCCAGAATATCATAAAAGCAAAAACTAGACATTACTAGTCGAAGAGATGGCTGCCCATTATTCGTCTAACGCCGCAGGCTAAGGAGAAATGGAGAAATGTTAATTGACAAAACTAACTCCATTTCTATTTTAAAAACTAAAATGTTTCCTAAGGATGAGAATTTTCCCGGTACTGGATCGCGTACCATTGATTGAGAAACACTGGGTTAGAAATCTGGAATTTTAAGAAACGATATTGATAATTTTACTTTTGTTTTTATAGTCGGTCTGCAAACTATGCGAAGTAATAAATTAAATTGACAGCCAGATAAGCGGATTACTACAAGGTTTTTCAATTGGCATTTGCAAAATGATAATTACGCATAAATCCCAGATTTTCGTAGAATATTACCAGTAGCATAATAAGCATCCAATAAATCACTTTCTTAAAGAAATAATGCTGCAATATCTTGGGCTGCACTGGTATTACCTATAATTTGTGTTGTAAATTTTAGTTGTTACGGAAAGTATTATTACACATGAGCGGTAGGTAGTGGTGGCGATGTTTGATATGATCACTGATGAGCATTGTAGTTAGTCCTCCACAACCCAGAATAAGAGATTCTGCTCACTGTAGATGGTTTTAAAAAGTCGACTTTTACACCTTTATTCTGAAAAATTGCCTTAATATTACCAAATTTCATAGAAAGAGTCTAATATATTCAAAAAAGCAACAAATTTGAAAACAGCATCAGGCACGAAAACATCGATTGGACTAAAATTCTGACGGACTCAAAATACTTGAACGGTTGAACGGAAAGAAGAAGTATTTTAAAAATAATGCCGAAGCAGAACCAGATTTAAAAACTTGGCAGTTGGCAATAGCATTTAATGTAGAGACCTTTGGAGCCCATAAGATTAAATTAACCCGCCGCCATCGTGTTAAAAGCCTCTGACTATTTAAATCAACGGAGAAGATCGAAAAACCAGGTAGCGTTGTTGAAGGCATGTATTTGTTGCTCACGTTCGGAACACCTATACCGCGTTCGTAAATAAGGAAGAGTACATTAAAATCTTCACCTAAAACGTTCGTTCGCTCAGGGGCGGCTTAAGGCCCGGGCAACCCGGGCGACTGCCCAGGGTGCCGCGTCTGGGGGGGTGACAAATCGGAGGTGAAAAAATTAAAAGTTCAAACATGAAAAGATAGCTTTCTCATTACAACGATTATTATGTAGTATGAAGTACTGTTACAGTGTTACGGTGCTCGAAATTAATTACCGTGTGGTCGTGCGAAGAATACTGTTCGTCACTGTTTTGTTTAGGAATTTGCACTGAGCTCGCGTCATCGCCAGAAATACCTATACTCTAACAAACAAATGAAGAATCTAGGCCACCGAAATCACAAGGGCGAAATTGTAAAAAGCATCGCGAATCACGCAGTGATCACGCGGCTGGACGCCGCTATCACGTGTTCGACTCGAGTAATTTAACTGATAAGAGAAACAACAGGTGAGCTGGCATGATTCAGTAGCGTCAGAAACTGATTTTGCGGATAAAAAAGCTCGCAAATCTTTTTTGTAGTTAACAATTTTCTGATTTTTTTTTGTTTATTGTTTGTTATTTTTGGTAATAATGTATGTACGTTATAATAAAATGTTATGATTTCATTGTTATTTTTCTCTAATCTATTCTCCATCGTGGTGAATTTGGTTTTTAGGAGGGGCGCCAAATTACCTTATTCGCCCGGGTGAAGATTTTACCTTGAGCCGGCCCTGCGGGTTGACTGATTGGTTATTGAAATATAAATTGCCAGATAAACTGCTGTATTTGCAACCAGATTTCCACTACAAAATGTTTATATATGTGATAGCTGAAAGGTCATTCATTTTGATAAATCATTGCCTTCTAAATCAAATAAGGTAATCATATAAGATTAATATGATCGTTCCAATTTAAAAAATTATAAAAGGTAAGCTGGGATATACTATTGGTTTCATAATGATCTAGGACAGCAAGGCTAATATGAAGCTATTTTTTATTATTGTGTCCTATGCATTTACACTAAAAAAAGAGAATAAAATAGCATCATATTAGCCTTGCTGTCCTAGATCATTACGAAATCGATAGTACGAATGGTAGTAAAACCCTCGAAGCCTTTTGTACTATAATAACATTTACGAATATGGAGGTGACAACTTTACATATGAGAGTTTCTGGCAGATCGAAATACCATTCGTCTTGTCATTCATTTGACAATTCCAAGATTGGATCGGCCATAACAGCTCAGTACGGGTGACATAAAAAAATATTCGCTATCTTTACTAGAGTCAGTATTAGATGCAGCTTATAGACACCGAGAAGTAAATATTATTAATTTAAAAAGTAATTACTCCAGATCTAAATAAGGAATTAGAATGAAGATTCATGCCGAAGTCAAACGAGGTGAGGGGACTCACGTAAAGCAAACACCCCGTACTAAAAGGCAAAGAGACTTCACATTCACGTTACACCTGGAGTCTGTCAAAACAAATATTGCGGGGCGGAACTGACCAATCAGTTACTAGCATTTCGTCGCACACATGCTAATGTTATGTTTTTGCAGTAACCTAACATCAATTTGGTTTAGGAGAGAGATGCGAGCTCGCGGAAATCAAACAATCTATCCGTATGATACAAGGGGGGACCCACGTAAATAATGCGCCCCATACGTAAAAAACAAAAGGGCTCATAAAAATCTAGGTAGTTCTTAGAACCCGTAAACTGTTACCCAGTTCCTAATTAAAATGCATTAGTAAACTTATTTAAATCTGTTCTTCTATTTCTGCACGTTTAAATTTTCGTACTTATTACTAGTAAAGTATTTATTTATATAAAGCTGAATTATGTAGGAAATGTATATTGCATTTTAATAAATACATATTTGAATAATTCTGCATCTCTTTTTCTAATTTATAGAAGATATTATACATTTTTTCTTGGAAAATTAAAAAAGATATTTACAACGCCATCTAAGTACTTAAAATGTCAAGAGATCATATCAAGTTCCACCTAGCCATCCATATATAATCAGGCTTTGCTCATATTACTTGATGATAAGTAAAAAGGTTGCGAAAAATTGTCGCCGGTGATATCTCCATTTTGTGGCTTATGAGAAAAAGTGTATGGCAGTTTTATCCTTAAATTTAACGACTTTACATCCATTGTGATGTTTGTACCTGTACTAGGGCGAATTGTGAATTAAAACCTTCAATAGCCCTATGTTGTGCTATAGCCTTTATGTTGCGAAATGGGAATTGCATTTGCGCAGACTTATAATTAATTTTTGGTGTTAATTTCCAATTTTATTGGTAATCGGAAGGGATTTTCCGCTACTTCTTTTGGAGGTTAAAAGCACGTTTCGAGGTTCGTAGATTTTAGCTTTTCTTTACATTCAGTCTCTTATATGGCAATTCTGTTGACAGGATTCGATATATAATCGACGTTAGCCACATTTGGAAGCGGTATAACTATTTCAGAAGGTCACCTTCCATCTAAGGTATTTATTAAATGTTTGCTTGGTGCATTCTGGTAATTAATTTTGTTTGTTACAGGCCTTTTCCTCTTTTCCTTTATTTTGCCTTAACTTCACTGTATATTTGGGTTGTTAAAAGACCATTACGTTGAGCTACTTGCTCATGTACCATTACCTAGTTGTCTCCTTCGATCACGCTACGCTCAACCTGGTTGGTGACGTTCCTATCCAGATTTGAAGAACACACACCTGTATCGTAAGTCACTTATATTGTAGCAACTATTCATAACAGCAATAACGTTTGACAATCCTTTATTGTAAATATAGAACATTACTGTATATTTGTATATTATAATTTTTTGTGTTAAATGGGTTTTCCCTAGTGTGCGTGTAGCACATATATCTTAGTATCAATTTCATATATATATATATATATATATATATATATATATATATATATATATATATTGGTTTAATCGACGTTGTCGGACCCGCTATATGGTAGGGTCTTTAGTAGACCCGCATTTTTTGATTTTTAAAATGTGTATATTTTACATAATATTGATCTATTTCTGATAAGCAATATTTAAGATCCTCGAGGGGTAAAAATATATGAAAAAAAATATTAATGATATTTGACAGTCGTTCTTGAACCCGATACATATTACAGTTTTTACAGACCCATTTGTATAATTTTAAGCAAGCCTACCTACCCTACCGAACCCAGCAACGTTGCCGAATGTATCAGAGATAAAATTACGATTGACGTAATGATTTCGGGATGCTAAGCACATAAGTGATCTTTATTTTTGTTGATTTGTTCGTAAATTCCATAAATATGTTAACCTTAAACGCAGAAAAATTAACTTTTTCGGTAAAACGATGTAACTCTAAAAATTATTATTAACATGAGAAAATAGCATTGATCCTCTTTTGTTCTAAAATACATAAGGTTTATGCAAATAATTGTTTTTTAATAATTTGTTTTTAAATCATTTATTTTAACATGATTATTTTTGTTTACAAGAATACAATTAAAAGTTTCGAAGACACGTCATGTATATGTGTTTTGAGAAAATAAATGTTATAACCAAATCTTTTGACCTCCTGAACATTTTACTGTTATGTTTTTATCACAAATGAACAGTTTCTAAGATATGTATATTTTAATGCCACGGTAACAGTTCAGTCAAATTAGTAAAAATAGAGGGGAATTGAGGTAGATCCTTGGATTTTTGATAGGCCTTCTTTGTGATATGTTAAATAACCCCTTAAAAGTTACTACTCAAAAGTGGTGAACCAGAGAAGCTGATGAAGGTAAGCTATGCCCCCACATGATTTTTACTGTTTTTTCAGAAACTATTAGTTTTATCAAAATGGAGCCAGTTAGGTAAAATAGGATTTTATTTAACTTTCATACCAAAAAGCTAAGAAAACTTTGCGCATGTTGTCTTGTTTCTTGTTAATCGAAAAACGATCATATGTCAAACAGACAAATAATTTGTGTCGGTACATATTATACGAGAAGCTTCGAGCATAACTTTGTGTGATTTGATGTTCATCATGAAATAGCTATGGAAATCTCGTTGAGCATCGAACGCGATCCTGGTTCAGTCTTCTTCTATCTCAGCATCTCCAGCAAAATCTACGAGGCGATATTATCATTATTATTGGGGCTAGTCATATGGTAATTCTAGTATTGGCAAGATACATTTTAGGGGTATACCCTGTACTAATCAATCTTTTTAGTGAACCTAAAACGTACAGGGTACTTCAGGGTTTTTGGATCTTTCTTACTTCGTTCTTTATATTGATATTCGTATCGAGTAATTTTTTTCTTGAGTGGTTTTTGTTTTAGAATTCTAAGTTCACGACTTAATTCCACGCCTGCTTTAAAATGTAGCTAGATATTTAACATTAAATGAGACTTCACCCATTTTATATGTAGGATATCTCAAGCAGATGATGCCAATTCCTTAGGGTCAATGCCTTTGATCAAAATAGGCCATTAAGCACAACATATCTATGTTCAAAAATGAAATGTTACAAAGCTATAGACCTTCAAAATAAAAAAGTCCAAAATACAATTTGGATAAAATTCTGTGTTCAAGGACAGTTGTTATTAGAACATACATTAGTCTTATTTTGTGCTTGTGGTAGCTGTAGCGTACCCGCTGCCGCTAGATACGGAATTCTGTGCTAGTGATATGTTTAATGAATACACCATTGAATGCAAAATTTAATTCTTCACAAAACAGGTATACTTGACCCAAGTCGAATAGTGACAAGTCAAATAATGCTCTATAAAATGCAGAAAGAAAATAAAGGTAAAACGTCATGCAGTATGACGTACAAACGAAGTAAGAAAGATTTCAAAACAAGGTGAAATGCCCTATACAATTTGGTTTCTATAAAATAATTGTCCAGTACAGGGTATTCTCCTAAAGATATTCTTTTTACTGCAAAATTATCATAATAGTACAACCAACAATAACAACAACATCGCTTCATGAATTTTGCAGAAGTGATGCTAAGGTTGCACTGCGAACTCAACATTTTTGTTCTTAGCTAAGTACTTGATGACGAATACAAGATCGCAATAAGTTATGTTCTAAAGTTGCTCCGTCAAATGTATTGGTAGAAATTGTTGGTCTACATACAGGGTGTTTTACTCAACTTTCGTATAAATTGCATGTGTGATAGTATTCATCAATAGGAACAAAAAATTCTTTTTGTGTTTACGCAAATCGACAAAAATTTGCTAAAAATGTCAATTTTTGGGAACTGCTGGAAATTATAGTCAAAACAAACTGCGACATCACCTAGCAGCAGCTGCGTCAATGTATTAGATAGGCACATCCAGCTCCAAGTGTGATTCTTAGACCAGTGACCTGCTACCCGCTTTTCAAAAACCATTCTTTTTTCGGTTATTATGAAAGATAGACACTAATGATTTTCAGCTTTTTTGTTGCATTTTATGTGTACTACCACCTATTCAGAGGATACGAATCTTAAGTGAAACATCCTGTATGATATATATTCATGCGTCAATTAAATAAGCTTTATTTTATCTAACCCACTTAACAACCAGTCCATAAACCTAACAGTTTTTGAAAATAAAACGACAAAATCCATTTGATTAGTTTCACCTAGATTAAAAAAATAGCAGTTTCTATTTTTACTGTGCGTTTATAGTTACAAGAAAATTATGGAATGTTCGATCCCTACTTTCTGTTTAATGAATTTGAAGGTACAAAACAGTATACACTATATGGTGGTTAAGTGTCTAGCTATTTGTGAATTGGAATATGTATTATATTGTTAGTGACGAATTGTACACCAGAGATTTTCTGATTACATTTGAAATACATGTAGTTCTAAATATAACAGGCGCAAATCATATTAGTCCACCCAGTTTCATTTTTGTTAAAGAACGTCCCACAGAATTTATTCCGTTTATCTTTTGTTCTATGAGGTGGCCGTTTCTTGTTGCTATAGTGAAGTACTGCTACTGCATCTACCCCATACCAATGTTCATGAAATTCAATTGGGGGTTGCAACATACACTGCCCCTCCGAACGTTTTGAGTGCTCTGTTTCCATTAAAAGTTCCATTAAGTAATCTTACAAATTACAGACGAGAAAGTTTTCCTTCAGCGTTTTAGCAAAAAGTCACAAATGATGCTCAACTTAGTTCGCCCATTTTAATTTTTGATAAAGAACACCTCACGATTTTTACCCTGAATGGTCTACGACGTTGTTATTTATTGGTGGTATATAGTACATATCGTCGCCGTTAATGCATATGAACTTAATTCTTTGAAATGTTGTAACTAGCTATGTTGCTAGTTGCGATTTCAAAGAATTCATCATGCCATCTGTAACAAAGTTTTTATAAGCATTTAAACCGCGCTCCTGGAAAATTGCTACAAAATAGTTCCGCTAGTATGCATTAACGTCGACGATATATATGAGTGAGTACTGTGATCCAGTGATATGTATGTGTGCGTGTAGTATCCAATGCAACAAATATAAACAAGGAGTCAGAAAATAATTCAGAAACCAAATAGTTCAAGCATTCATTCTCTCATCTTAACAGTAAAAGAATAAAGCATTCATTAACCACAAACAGTCTTTCAAACAAACAAACACAGAAGATATTACATGTGGTGACCGCCGACTTTAATTGAACACGCAACAATCTGCCAAGAAACTTACTCTTGTACGCATACCATTCAAGATACCAGGATCCTATTTATGAAGCAGATGTCGAGAAATCAATTAGCATAATTCCAGTAGAGGATCAATACTCAGCACCACCACTACCAGAAGTGATAATCTATCTGAAGTCACGGTTGTATAAAGTTTTTTCTGTTCTAAATTTTTCTGCCATCAAAGCAGACTATCTACAGCATTTAAAGAAAGTATTTCAACGCCTATATCATTACGGTTTACTATCAAATTTAAAAAAAACAATTTTTAAAGCCAAAGAACTAACTTGTCTCGACCACACAGTGAACAGTGATGGAGTTACGTCGCAAATTTCAAAAGGAGAAGCTATTCATAACTTTCCAATCCTTAGAATGCAACAAGAATTATGCCATTTCGTTGGCATAGATTGTCGATTTAAACCTGAGCTAAACCTATTTATTCCAGAAAAAGTTTCAGAACCCTACAAGAAACCCACACAACAGTGTGTCGCAAAACGTATAATTACAAATCGGTTGTTGTGAACTTCAATAAACGGTCGTACCAAAAATTCGTTACTTCGTGTGATCGGGAACACAGGGAATACATAGCAGATAAGCTCGAATGCAGCCCATTACAAATCCTTATCTTTTTTTGTGCCGTTTATGTATAGAACGTTCGCAATTACTTTTTGTTACCTGTTAGACATATATGTGTACATACATTTACTATTTTCCTTTTATGTTGCATATACGATTATGATCCAACCAACAACCTACAAGTCCAACAGAATCCTCATACGTTCCTCTTAGGTTAAGTTTTGTAGTTTTTAGTTATTTGCATTTTGCAACGAGCCCTAGAATTTAGAATCTGCTGTCTTAATTTTAACCGTTTTCAATTATCTCATTCGATTCTCACGTTATTCTTATTAGCGCATTTCTATAGGTTAAGTTCTTATTATTGTAACGAACATTAACATTAAGAGCCCTGCACTAACTTTAATCAATTGTAAAACCAGCCAAAAAAACGCGGTTTTTTACGTATCTATCAAGTTGCTTTACAATCACAACCGCATCTTATGCGTACATTCACTAGTTCTTTCCAATCCTGTCCTCAAGCAAGCTGATGGAGACTTTTTCTTCTGGAAAACTTCTAAAACCCAAGGGAGCAATAAATGTGATGATCACCGTTGCCTTGGATACTTTGTACTATCCAAGGAATCGAATGTAAACGAGGGATCAGAAAATAATTCAGAAACCAAATAGTTCAAGCATTCATTCTCTCATCTTAACAGGAAAAGAATAAAGCTTTAATTAACCACAAACAATCCTTCAAACAAACGTACAAAAAAGATATTACAGCACTTTAATACTAAAAAAGTTCTTGAAATTTATCGTTTGATTACTACGGAAAATGACATATGTACTTTTCCACCTTATTTGGAAACCATCCACTTTCCCCAGAAATTAACTTTTCCGTATTATGTTGCGTTGTCTCACTTGTTCGAAAATCTTGTTAACCTTACTCTAATCATTTATATAAAAAATGAATTCAGTTATAAAGTCCTACTTAAAGATACCATTGATATGAACACATGGATTGTAGGTATTAATATATGCTTTCAATCATACATATATAACTTTATAAACTTATATCACTCTCCAAACTCTAGTGATGCTCAATTTCTAATGAAACTTGAAAATTTGTTTGATGTATATGCTAGTAGATCAGAGACCTTACTAATTATCGGAGACTTTAATAATGACCTATTAAAGGATTCATATTATGAAAATAGGCTGAGATCTTTAATTAAAGATAATGGACTACATCAGATTATCGACCAACCTACAAAAATCACTAAGGACAGTGCTACACTCATAGATCTTCTTGTATCTAATGAAAAAACCATTGTTGTCCAGGTACACCATGTTCCAAACATAACCGATCACTCAATAATAACTGTAAATGCAAAAGTGAAAGAAAAATTTGAAGAATATACAATACAACACAGAGAAATGAGCAACTTCAATGAAATGCAATTTCAATTAGATCTAATGGATCAACCATGGAATCCGGACTGTACAAACACCAATCAACTAGCAGAAACATTAGTTAAAACCATAATGGACACACTAAACAGGCATGCTCCAACTCTTAAAAAAACCATTAAATGTCAATGGAGTTGTAAGCGTTGGTGGACTCCAGAAATAGTCTTGGAAATTGAAGAAAGGGACGGATTATATAAAAGAGCAATCTTTACACAAGAAGAAAGTGATATCAATAGGTTTAGACAACAAAGAAATGGAATTACTAGTTTGATCAGGAACCACAAGAGAAATTATTATCAAAAAAAATAGATGATATGAAAAATAACTCAACAGAAATGTGTAAAACAGTTAAAGAATTAATTAAAGGAGGCCATAACAGACAAAAAAAGGAATGTATTATTTTTGACAATGAGTTAGAAAAAAAGGAAATTCAAATTGCAGAAAAATTCAATATTTACTTTATTAACAGCATGCAACAAATTATTACATTAACAAATTTAACCCAAATTGAAACTGATTTAAGCCACATTAATGTACATCAATGCAAGTTCGAAAAATTTTTACCAATAGAGTTTTTGGAGTTAAAAAAAAATTAGAAACAATTTACTAATAAGAATAGTAGTGTCGATGGTATTACAGTAAAGATTCTTAAATTAGCTTTCAATGTAATAGGACAGAGATTTTTATATATTATTTTTTAAACATTTAATAATATTTAAAATAAAAACCGAATATACCCAGAGCACATTTTAAATGAATCACTATTCGTAGAAGATGTTCATGATCATAATACTAGAAGTAGAAATAATTTTTATGTTCATACAGTAACAACAAATATAGGACAAACTAATCTGTTTCATAAAGGTTAAGTTGAATATAATTCACTTCCAGCTAATGTAAAAAACTGTACATCTTTAACATTATTTAAGAAACAGTGTAAAAAATATGTAATAAATTACATTAATATTTAAGAAATTATAATGTATTATAAGGAATTTATCTAGTTATATGCTATAAATAAAGTATATTATTAATAAATATTAAAACCTTCAATTTTTCAAAGACAGAGAATAATTTACAAATGTGAAGAGAACTCGCATACGAGCTGATGTAATTCTTACGTCACTTTTCTCCATCAAATATTAAATGCGAGCTATTATAACCAAACGTTTATAAAACAAAGCTTAACATAAGCGTCATGGCAATGTTGCCAGATCCAGGGCTTAGGAAGTCTGTAGAACATAGCGGGTTTGATAGCGTCTTGTATAAAAATATACGATATACACTTGAGAAAGGCGCGACGCCCCCTATAGTTCATTGTGATGAACTACGGTTGTATAAAACTTTTTACAGACCCTACTTTTCCAAACCCAAATTATATATTTTTTTATTGCAGTTTTAGATAAACCTTATCCTGTAGACCTCAAAAACATAGGAGAACGTTGCCAGACCCAAGCCCGGGTCTGAGAGCGGCGAAAATGGTCCGACAAGTCGGTAGAATATAGCGAAACGGGTATGTATAAGCGGTTTGACAAATATATATATATATATATATATATATATATATATATATATATATATATATATATATATATATATATAATTTCATCAGTTTACATCATTAGGAATATTTGCGAGTAAATACGTATGACTTTGCTGTGATGGAATGGTTAAATAATTAAAAACTGAGGTTAACGATTGCGCAATCTACATCGCAGGTATTCGCTTTAATTTACTGTGCCCGTTACATCTTTGAGACTTGAACTTTTAGTCAGATTTAGAGTAAATAGTCCCGCTCGCATGAATTCTCGCTCCGTTCAAATTTATATATAAGAATTAATAACTTACATTTGATTTTTGCAAAAGCTATTATGCTTGATTAAAATATAACCACACTTGATTGACTTGCTTTAATTGTTTTGCCTGATTTGTTAATTTGTCTAATAGATAATATATCTGTGCTATTTGGGGTTTATATTTTCAGCTATCGAGGAGCCAATATTGAGAAAAGTCGACCACATTGGTAGTAGTCGCAAATGTGTTGTTCTTTTCATAATTTGTCGGCTAATATTGAGCTATTTTAGACGATTCCTGGCGCCCATTACAGAAGACCTCTTATGAGACCCACGACCTCACACTAGTTAGCTAGCAGCCGACAGATTTAACTGCGATTAAAATTGCTACCGTTTCCCAATTAGCAATCCCCATTTTGTGGGTAACAAACTTGAATGAATTGTGTTATTATTATGTGCTACTTATTTATATTTTATATCAAGGGTTGCTTTCTGAAGGTTTCCTCGCTTTAATTAGGAAACAATCACTTAAGGTTATATAAGCAAGTTAAGAAAAAATAACGATAAATTAAAGATTATTTTCAAAAGAGGTGGAGCTAGTAAGGAATTTATGGTCCATTCCAAATCAGTCAACCTTTCGATTTTCCCATGCCCAAATAGATTTTTTTTGTAAACTTGACTAGCTCAGCAGTGGTAATCAAATTAAGTTTGAGTCTAGCCTAAGTATTAAACTTTAGATTTTAATCGTCAGGCAACAAACTTGTTTAGTACATAGCACCATTAAGCTGCAAAAGGTTAAAGAAAATTTGTTTTAACTATTTTTCCTTCAACGATATGAAGACTAAATGTTGTTACATGGGTTTGGTGTCCAAATTAAGGCATTTGAAGCATTTCCTAGCAGTAAATACAGTAAAACCCGTTTTAAATAAGGTTTGTACGGGTTTTTAATTTTAAATGCTGTTTTTGAATATGATTCTATATTAAACATATAATAAATCGAGCAGTGAGTTAAATAACCAAAAGGGAGTTTAATTATTTGAAAGCATTTACTGTGGAAATGTAGGATCACTGCCAATATACAATCACATGTACCGATAGAAATACAAACCTGGAATTTGGAGGACAGCAGCCTGACTGTGAAAATAATGGCTTAAAACGCAAATTAAAAGCGGGGTTTAAGGACGATGTAACCTGGCGGATAGCAGCTTCACTGTTCTAATTATATATGAGCAATATATTGACGAGTCGCCTATTTACATCCGGCTCAGAGAGCCAAGTAATTAAAGTCCTTGTGTCTTCTTAAAGAAGTGAATGCTTTTAGTATACAGACACATTTATAGCTTTAGTGACAACTTGATCTTTTAATTCCCACCATTCCATATATATCGGTAAATTAATTCGAAAACATATTATGAATACGTAATAGCAGTGAATATGTTGTTTATACCTACCCATGTCAGTTGTTAGTGAAATTACAGGTTATTAAAATTTAGATATTACATACTTGATAACAACACAGATAAATTTCCCATTGTGTTAATAAATAATGAAATTATCGGAATCCCAAATTACAACTTTTGTGTGTTAATATTAATTCAACAGGATTTGATAATTTATATCGGTCAGAAAGTCTCAATAATATTTACTGACACTATTGTTTGTATTTGTGGTAATACCACAAACTAAGTAATTGCCTCTGCGTTTATTATTAATTACTGTATCAGTTTAGCGCGTTTAGGGTCAGTGGTTTCGGGAAATTGATAGCACCGCATTGTTGGGCGTCGACGGCGGCGGGCGCCGGCAGCGTCGGAGCATCACTTGACAAATGAAACTTTGAGGCGATGTGATAATTGTTTCTAGGTGGCGCTTGTCACCGTCACGCGTTGACTTCTTAACGGAAACGGAATAACTAATGGTCTTTTAATAGGCGACGCTGGCCTCACGCACTTCAATCCCAAAACGGGCCTCGCCAGATACATTTCATTACGAACAAGAGAGCGACACGCGAATGTCTGAAAATGTCGTGTCATAAATAATACGACCGAGTTTACTGTATAAAATAGCGTGACTTTCATGATTGAGTGGACGTATAATTACCTATAACTATAAATCAGATATATTAACCATATTACCAATTATTATAGCGCTCCTCTGAAGATGGGCAGAGTGTTGAAAGGAGAGAGCGACACAATCGTTATTGTTATTATTATTCCTATTATTGTTATTATTACCTTCAGTAAAGTCCTTGAGTACAGTTTTATGAGGCTTTCAAGTTGGAATTGATCAATATACAAAGTTTTGAAAATGAAAAGGGAATGAAAGAACTACCTGGCGTTTTATGGAGTGTTTCAGACGGTATATAACGGACAAAGGGTAGTAGTGAAAATCTAAAGAAAATCAAATAGTATTTTCTCAATGCCACTGATTCCCTACGATTTTACCTACTTCAGATTCATGAATTTCGTTCCCGGTCCTTTCTTATACGTCCGGCTTTATTTTGACCCCTCCGATTCTTTGGATTCCTAGCTTTTGATTCGCGATACTTTAATAAATTCTGTCAAAACGAACGTGCTGATCAAAATTCGAGAAAATAAAATTTTAAAAAAGGAAACCTTAAGCATTTCCACGCCAATTTAATTTAAAAATACGGTGTAGTTATTTAATTGAAGTTATTGGAGTAGCAATAGCACCTTCATTCTTTAATAAAATTGCTGCATCTGCTGGTGACAACAACGTCGTTTAATAAAAGTTTCATTCGTCGGTTTTAAAGTAAGAATCTGGGTGTGAATTTAATAATATCTTAAAATCCAGAAAGTTCCGTATTCTGACGAGACATTGCACCAGACTCTAGACTCTAATCCATATAATATAATTATGGCGTTCTTGATTTTGGGTATACGTCTCATTCTGTCTTCTTCTTCTTCATTTGGACTTTATACTATCATGCATTTTAAGTTTCCGTTTCACGAACAACGTTCCCGTTTTATAATTTATTGCAATCAGGTAGGATTCATTAATATTTCTGCTGACACTGTTTGTATTGTTGGTTCAGAAACAAAGGAAACCGCGTTGGTCTGTGCCTTTAATTTAAAATTAGGATGAAATTTGAAATTTGCATTAAGTTAAGGTTGAAGATATTCCGGGGGATTGTTATATAAATGGCAAATAATTTATGAATCGTTAAATTACTTTACGATTTAATTAGCTTTAAAATTAAATATTCATTTTTATTTTCTGACACAGGAAAATTGATTTAGATCGTTTCCTTCCCGTTATCCATAATAATTTAGAAATTTAAATTAATACCTTAGCTAACTTCAATTACATTTTGTTTATCGTACATTTACGTTCATTTTATTGCTTTAAATGTGATGATGTTATATCGTATACATTTACTGATTATGGGATATCCTTCTGTGTATCATCTGCTTAGGTAACAAACAATTTCATCGAAGGATGACATTGCATGATTTTGCAGCATTTCTTTGAAGCAAAAGGTCAGCGTTAGTGTACGAGTTCTTACCATTATGTACCTACATATCTTTTAATTAATTCATCCTTATGGAAATATTCAGGTTTCTGTCTCTAGAGTTGTCCAAATCAAAAATTTGTTTATAAGTATCTTTATCCCTTATAGACTCGTCCCCTCTCAATTCCACCCACAAAACCGTCTGTATGACTGGACTGAGCATGCACCAGAGGGGTGCAACGCGTGGGTTTGGTGGGCGTGGCTTTGTGTTAGGAAATGTGGTAAATGTTTCTGTCACTCTGTTTATACTTTTTTAGATTTGATCTCTGTAAGCCCATGGTGTAGGTAAGTGAACGTAGCTTCATGTTAAATAAGCTAGATTTTCTATAACAGTGAACAATTAGAAAGCATATCATCGAAAGCATCGTTTAACCTGCCATGTAGTTTCTTATATTCGTTTAGGGAATTGCAGCTGTAACTTCTACTTTTTCTCGGTAAACAAATCGTTTTAATAATTAAAATCTTGCAACTGAAACACTCAAAATTGTCTAACAATACTTACTTTAAATCTCTCCAACAGATGCTCCGGCAGAGACATTTTATTAAATCAAATTATATGCAGGTGGCGTGGGTCACAAAAGCTTCTAATTAGAAATTATTTAGAATACAGGAACAAGTAAAAAGAGGGCGCCACTCAAACTGATTAGATGGTATCATGATTTTAAATAAAAGCCGGAAAGTCCACAATCTCAGAAAAGGCGTACCTTTAAAATGGATCTGAAGAAATTTCTAAATATCTGTATATTGAATAAAAACGCTAAAAGATATTACACATAAATCATAGTTTCTTATACTCATCAAAAATCTTTAACTACAAACATTCTTAGAAAAATGTACGTTAAATTTCGGGATCCCAAACTGAATAAGTGTTACACAAATAGCATAAATAAACATTAAACTGTCTACAATTTTCGTAAATACCAAATTCAGTCTTAAATAAACATTTTTTTAACTTTCGTAAACATACATGAGCTTGATCCTTTCAACAGTTGTCCTTAAGAATAGTTCATTTCACTAGATTTCACCAAAGAAATGACTAGTACCATTAAAACCAAAAACCGATAACCACTACACAGAATGTTACAAAAACTGATGACAGAAGTTGGAAAGTGCAGGAACACCTTTTAAAGTTTGCTCCATTATCGTTTGCAATAATGTCCATTACGGAATAAATTCATTATTGATGGTAATAACTATAACGCTACTAAAACTAACTTTAAACTGAACGGTGCGTAAAAACTATTAGTTTGAATGTTGCTGGAATTGTTATTGATAAGTCCTCGTAGAAAGTATGATGCGTAATATTTCTATTCTTAAAACACGCACTTAACGATAATGGCAATGATTAATAGCTTTAAATAATCTTTAAACAGCTACCGAGTTCAAATGGAATAGCCAAAACACTAGGCTCTATTCTCGATACATTGTACCGAAATACACGCACGGTAACATTAATAAACTATAATTTTGGTTAGACGAGACAGATACGCACAGATATACACAAATATTGGGACTAAACGAAATTCTCAATGTTAAATTTATAATTAAAATTCTCTGCGCCGAATTAATTTATCACAAAAGTACTCTGTAATACGAAGCATTCACGCTGTTAGGCTGCCTTGAAGGAGTACGAAAAACTACATAATTATTACAAATTTAGGAAAGGGGTTTTTTTAAACGGTCCAAACAGACTCGACTTGACGACATTTGTTTCCAATAAAGAAAATGCAGCATTACTCATTAGATTTTGAATTTAAGAAGTGCTTATCAAAACCTACCAAAATCTGAGATCATAAACTTAACACTTTAACGAAATTTATTATATTTCTTTCGGCTTAAATTCTCAAAATAAAATGTTTTACAGTAAAGAATATCTTGTTCGCCACTAAAATATAAAGAAATGGAAAAAAAATATTGCAGACGAATAAATTTTTTTTTCAGATAGTCCCTAAAGTAAATCATTTACAGACTCATTTGAGTCCGTAAAGTAGCATTTTTTCGAACTACTTCATTTGCATTGTTTCATATGTGTTTGACAAGTCACACACAGTTGGCTTGTTTGCCTACTATACTATTACTAAAAACATAGATTGTATTTTAAATTCTTAATTTCACAATTTCAGAAAAAATATCTTAGTATACAAATAACTATTTATATGAGATTTGTACGTGCTTTTGGACCAAACAAATCTCAATATCTTTATTATTTAACAAAATTATCATGAATTGCGTCTGCAAGAACTATTTTAACCATAAGAAACGATATGAATACTACCTATATTAATTTGAACTGTTTGCAATTTCGAAGGTTTATTAAAATGCAACCGTTCTTAAATACTTGACTAGAACACATATTGAACGTGGGAATTTCAACTTATTTATTTCAAAATATTTCCCTATACACAGGGCCGTACCAAGAAATCTTACTATGAATACTCACATTTTTAGCACGTTCCACAGCTGGAATCGATTCCAGGTACATGGAAGATGTGGAAAGGTATGTAGGAGAGTTGAACTGATAAACACGCTCAGAAATATTTATGACTACTCAATAAACCAGAAACAATAAAAGTTGTGTGTGCAATACCAGGTACTTTATTTAGACAGTAGCAAACTGGTTTATAGGGATGAATGTATTTAAAACTTTGTTTAATTTGAAACTTGAAACGAGCTATTGAAACTATACTGCTCTGATAAATTATCAGTCTCAGGAGAAATAAATTTTGTAAAAGCTGTGAATGGCTCTCAAAACTGACCTACAAACAATTAACACAGAACAGGAAAAGTCTGTTATTCCATAGAAGTTTTTGCATTTTTAAAGTCAAATATCTCAAAAAGTACTAATAATAGACTTATACAGCGTATATATTTTGAATCAGAGAAAAAGGGTTATTCGAAAATGCTTTGATATATATAGTGTTCCATTAGAAAAATATACATATATAGTATTTCGTATCACGTGAAATATATGTAAAATTGCTATTTGATCACGTTTTAAAAAATAGAGCCACCACAATACAACTTTTATATAAAACTCCTTTCTTATAGGCAATAATAACCAAGACAAATGGATGGTCAAAATTAAATGAATAATCCTGTATCTGCTGTGATCTTCATTAACTGCAGTTATTCTTCAAAGGGAATATTAGGAGGGTGTGATTAAAGGATCAATTAAAGTGATTTTAAAAAATGAAGGTAAAATTACTACCCGGGCTTCCTAGGAACTCCGGGAACGTTTCAGCCCTCAATTTTCTAACTTTTTTTTATTTCCTTTATCGGTCATTTGACCATTGTAAGCACGCGTTTATCTATTAATTAGAATTCGATGCTGTGGCGAAAATACAGATTTAACTGGCTTATAGATCATTTTGCTGCTACTCCGACCGTATAGTCGGTTTGAGGGAGACTTCAGAGGTCAAATCTATAAAGGGACAAACATGCTGACAGAAACATTTACAGTCCACGTTCATCATCCCCACCCTATATTGCACTGCTCTGGTCCATGCCAAATCCAACTATATAGTTGATATTATGGGTGGGACTCACCGGGGCCAAGTCTATAAAGGGACAAACATAATACACAAATTTTGGAATTTAGTATTTAGAAAGTTATAAGAAACAATGTTTGTAAGGAATCGACTTAATTCACAACTCCTAATTTCCAAGTCTTCCGAGACAAGTTTTTAGCTACAACAAAATATTTTGTGGCCAAACGTTGGCTAACGATGGGCACACGATAGATGGTATAGGAATTGAAAATTTCTAAACCTGGATGGCTAGCATGAAGATGGCCCCTCGAAAATTGTTTTTAAATAATTGGTGGTTAAACGAAATGTTTTGTTGAGCTTATATCGCTTGTGTTTGTATATTCCCGAATTATTGAGATATTTCAGCTTTGATAGGACTGCACTACATTTAAATAGTAAATTAACACGGTATCATATCAATAGAGCCTCAGTGATCAAGTGGTTAGCGCGGTTGGCATATCTGTTAGATTAAGTTTAAATTAGGTTAGGTTGAAGTTTAAGTTTGGTTAACTTAGGCTGGGTTCTGTGTTCTATGTTAGGTTAGGTATGTCTTCAGACCACAACCTCAATGCATCAAAAGTATTAGAACCGGTTACATACAACGTAGCTGCCATGTTACCAATAATGAAGCACTTAATAAGACATTTTGTCTACTGATGAAGCGTGGTTTCACTGTACTATTTTGAGAAACCATAAAAGAAGTGTTAAAATACTCCGAAATTTACCGCCTTTAAGAATGGTGAGCAACTAATTATTAAAGCATAGGGCTTATAGTTAATACGACCCTAATTGTCCTTTTATTGATGTTTTCAAAAATAGGTAGCAGAAAAAAGCTAAGAGGAAAAAGCTGAAAAGAAATGAAATAGACAACGTGTTTTGGCATTAGGCAGTTCCAAATAAAGCCAGATAACAATTTTCCAATACTCCTAAATGTTTTGCCGCTGAAATTCATGTTGAATTTTGTTATAGGATGTACCACTCAAGTTGACTTTTGCCTAATGACGTATGTCGGCTTGATGTTTCTCCTAAAAAGCAATGTCAATTTCTTCAGAGTTATAGCATAACACCAGCGGCCATTTTGTGAAATTTGAGTTTTCTATTGTTAAATATGAAAATTAAATGGAAATCATCTTATCGTTGTGATTATTTATTGTTTTGTTTTGTTTAAATTATCGTATTTTCTTGGAAAATTTCTTGATGAAAATAGAAAATTTTTTGTTTACCTTTGTTCTGAAGTAAATGGCGTATTAACAGGCAAAAGAAAAACGCAAACCTTCATTAATCTGCTAAAGGCTTTTTAATCTGGGCTTTCGTTCTACATTAAAAATGCTCTTTTTGGAATCATCCCCTTCGGTAAATTAAAACACCGCATCGTTTGAAGGTTGTATGTACCTGGTTTTGTTTTAACAATTGTCTGTATTAGCAAAGTGCTTGGCTACAAAAAAATTGAAGAGTTGAGCCAAAAGTGAAGTGCGATGAATTTGTCTAAACAAACTTATTCAAGTAAATATTATCATTATTGGTTGAACATAAAAAAGTAAGTGATAGTCTTTAAGCTATTTTAACTTATTGTGCAAAGAAAGTCAAGAAGATTATTTTTCACTAATTCGACACAGTTCTATTCGAATCAGCCAACATTTATACTTTTCCATCCCCAGTTGTAGGGCTAAGCATTTGTTTTGTTTTTAATATATAGCATAATCTTAACTCGTTCCACACTGACGTCCAGTCGTGAGGAATAAATTTTGTCTTGTGTAGCCCATACTTTGCTGCTACACCTGTTCAAGAAAATAGCATAAAAGTTGGAATTTGAGGATGACATGGATTTATCTGAAACGTAGTGCGTTGTGACTCAGTAATTGTGGAAACATTTTTCTTTGTACAGTATAGTTAGTATAGTACATACTATCAGTTAATCTATAAGACACAAGCTAAAAAATAGCCAAAGCACTAAACTTCAATATTTCAAATTGTTGCTTTAATTGGAACAGCTAAAATCACTAGGCAAAAATGTGTACAAAAGAGACAAGTGTGCATATTGCATCAAATCTATGTAGCGTATCCGAGTTAATCTTATTTTATTATTTAACTCAATTTTGCAATTTTAATTTTCTGTTTCGTTTTACTACATTGTAAGCTTACTAACGTGTATTGAAATGATTATCATAATATTTAGCGTGGAGGGTGCTTTTAATTTATTAAAGTAGACAAGAAGAAAATGCTAAAGTATAGTCTATTACACGCAGATTCCACTTTATTCAATTAATGTAAACATCAATGTAGACATAATACTGTAAATGCAGATCTTCCAACCATTTTGCGAAGTTATCACGAAACACATTAATCAAAGTTTTATTTACAAGTAGGTGAATTACAACCGCTAATAACAACAATGGGAATTTCCATTTGCAGTTCAAGCCAACTTTGCAAATTCATCTAAGTTGATACTTAGGTAACTTACATGACAAGTTCATATAAACTACAAATGAGCTCATATAATCTACATAGCGATTTGTCATAATTTTGTTACCAAATGTGAGAATTTGAGAGTCAACTATTTGCCAAAACCACTTAAAAATTATTAGTTTAATTTATCTTTGTCTTTTCCAGGGGTGCCACCCCTATTCTTTTGTGATTTATTCAAACATGCGAGAGAAATTATGAATTTTAAAATCAGAAGCGTTACTTACCCTTGTACTTCACTCTGTCAAAACTGCTAGTGATAAGTCGTAGCTCTGGGTTGGGAGTGTCTCCAATCTGTAACCATGACATAAAAACATTAGAAATGACACTCTCTCTCATTCTTAACCCTACCCAGTTCGAGTTCAGTCTGACCAACCCCCCTAGCGTGACTGAAATCACTTGTAGCGTTGACCTTCTCACGCTAGTTGTATTAGGATTACACAAAAAAAATGTATCAACGTATTTTTCCTGTTCTCGCATATTCATTCGGTTTAGTTAAAAAATTCGCAACGTTGCTTTTTTTTGAGGGAACCAAAAATGATGAATGTTTTAGTACGTGACACACTGGGCTGTTGTAACTGTCAGCGCATTTCATTGTTGGGTTGAGTCGGAAAAAATAGGAAGGGGTCAACGTTTTGCTTCGGTTATTTTATTGTTCTTTTTATAGGAAATTAAATGGTGGTATTAAATACATAAGATAATGGAAAGGTGTAGGGACTTTTAGTTTTATTTTTCCTCTTTTTCGCAGGTTTGTCACAAGGGATAACGTATGTGACTGTGTGTGATTAAGAGAAGTGGGTTAATTTCGTGTCAAAAGAATGAATTTACCGTTGGGGGGTGTTTGCAGGAAAGTATTTGAGAATAATAAAACGATTACGTAGTATTTTAATTTTTAATGAAAACGAGCTTTTCTCTTAGCAAAAATAGACTGAATGTGTTACTTCCTATTAAGTTCGAGAAGTATAAATCATGATGAGGGAAATAAACAGTGCAGACCTATAAATTTGCTTAGTTGGAGACACAAAGGTCATTGCATAAATTTAAACTATTTGCGTATGATGATAGAAATCCGTTTTGGTTTTAAAATACGTCAGGGCAGATAAACGTGGAAACTAAACGGAGTCGGTTTACTGTAAACGACCTAATAAAATTCCTGCTGAAAATACTGCTGCGTTAGTGTATTATAAATTGTTAAAGCTAAATGTACAAAGACTAGAGAGACCCTTTTAACGGACGGACACGTTACACTAAGCGGGCGGTAATGTCACTGAAGATTAGCATATTGTGAGCGTGCGATGTCCGTTTTCCCAGCTTTTAGACGGGTTTTATAGTGTCCGCTGCTCATGCAGGATATACACACCGAATACATTACCAACTGGACGATGGTCGCGTGCCTGTCGTTATTTGAAAATTTGTATAGTCACAACTACCCGCTGGTATGTAGTATGCACTCCTCATCCTTCTGTAACAACGGAATGCGTTGTTACAACCGCAGCAAAACGTGTGTTATGTAACATGCATTTATGTCTGCATTCCGGTTTCCCAGTTTTTCCCGTGTTGCTATGGAAAATTGAAATTGTTTTTGTAACTAGAGACCGTTGCTATAATTACAGTAACTAGAGGAAAAGTAGAATATTGCTTGGAAATGGTACAAAAATAAGCAACTTGAGAACTTCTGATTCTTTGTTGTCTTCAAAATCTTTTCTGGAGACGTAAAAACTCTAAGCTCATTTGTAGCTTCTTAAATCAATGGCGCGAAAATGTGCCTTAAAGCTTTAAAACAAACGAAAAGGAATTATTGTAGCTTTCAGAAGATGTGTATAAAGCATAGATAATTAATAGAATTGATAAAACAATGAATTAATCGTTTTAATGAAAATGAGAATATAAGCTAATGAACACATTTTATTGTCCGAACGAAAACATATATTAATCAACGAATGGGTTTAATAGTCACCATGAACGCCTATATGATAATGATGAAGTCTCCATACTCCCAACAATCGGCATTATTATCGCTATGATCTGTGTGAACCGTTGTACACCTGTTATTCTGGCGGAAAGTTTAAAGAAAACACTTGAAGGTGAATTTGTACCATTTTGCAATAAAATGTGGTTTCGATTTGACAACAACGTATAAATACGATTATATAATACACTGAGCCAATAACTCCAACTGTAAACAAGAAACCTATCAACTAGCCCCAAAATAAGATACAATAATAGGCACAATGTACATGGTTAATATCTATCATTGCTGAATTAATTGCACCTAGCCAAGGAAGGGGATCGTTGGACTGAAGCTCCCCCGAAGCATATATGCGACTTAAATGCAGAACGAATTAATTTTATTTCCTTGCATGCGCTCGTAGCAATAATTTGTTCCAAAATTCTGAATCTCTCTTACTATTAACAACTTTTAAAAAACAATGTAATTTTTTCAAAATATAGATGAAAGTTTTACTTAAGATTATACGAAATATATAAATTATTTTATATATTTAGTACTGACCTACTTTAACATATCTTCTTCACAAAATATTGATATAATACCCCCTCCCCCATGCAAATCATAATTTGTTACCTCTTTTTTCGAGATTGTAACGTGTTAAAAATTCTAGATTCCATCCTAATGCAATCTTAAATGCATTTATCGCAAATAATCTTAGGACGGCCCTGTACATTATATTTCAGTTGGGTTAAAATTTAAGACTTTATTTTAAATCAAATGGTCTTTTCGTTAATGTGAAAGGTCATCTAAAGCGTTCTCACGCCACTGAATTGTTTTTGTAGGGAAAATACGAGACAAAAATGATTTCTTGACGAAATGATATGTCTAAAAATTGATTTAATTCACATTTATGTCTCCTTCTACGTGCTTTTTTTTCGTTTTTGATGAAACGATTCTTCGAAGAATACATACAAAAAACAGTCTGGAATATTCTGTAAATATCTGGTTTCATGCTACGAAGCAAGTTTTTTGACCCTATAAATGCCCGTGGAAGGTTCTAGAACAATTTTTCTATGTGTGCAATATGTAATTTTTGATAGGGTGGTTATGTTCCCCCTCTTAAAATATTAGCGCAAAGATATTTTTGCATCCCCAAGTCAGTCAGTCTAATACAGTAAGTCTGGTAGAATCTACACCGAGAGAAGTGACATAAGTCACCTAGCGGGCTTCGGCCTACGTTATGGGGCGGCTAGCGCCAAGTTCGCCGAGTCGGACACATATAGAAGGCTGGTAGCGAGTCTCGTTCTCGTCTCGTCTACCGTAAAATATCAGCAAATTGCCTTATAATACAGTTTGGTTCTTCGAGTTAGCCAATTTAACATTTAATCTAAAGACTTTATAGTACAAAGCAGAAATTTAAAAGCTTAACGTAAAACTTAATGTTTCGCTTTAATAACAACAGAAATTAATCCAGTGTGCCGTAGTTTCTGATGTATAAAGTGAATTCAATAGTTATTTGAATCTTAAAAATAAAGAAATTATATATTTGTTTCGTATCGTATCGCAAATATTGAGAAGTGCATAAATTTGTGCCGGATTAAAAATATTACTGAAATGATAATGCAATCTTTTGAGAAATGCAGTTCTGTCAACGTAGTAACTTCTCAAAAGATAAACGTTTTTGAAATTACATGGTTTAATTTTTTATTAAGGAAAGGATATTGCAAACTTAAGTACACATAACTATCATAAACTTTAGGTACTTAATGAACAATTGTTATAACTTCAGCATCGACAACAATAGTTCACAGTTCTTCATCTATAACTTGTGAGGTACTTTGTACTAGTGTTAAGTGAATTTAAGGGCATTATTGTGCAAGTGATATTTGTGAAATTCAAAGGACTATAAAATTGCACCGCTTTATTGAGGATTAACAGATAAACTGTATAATAGAAGTTCTGTGTTTAAACTTTACTTGTACCATTCCTGTGAAAACTTTTTGTTATTTGTGCAACCATTTACTTTTCAATAAGGATCCTTATTAGAACACTATTAGGATGTTCTTATTATTGTCATTTGATACAAAATATTATTTTATCTACAAATAAATGAGTATTTAAATTAACTCTTATTGGATAATATTGGGCCGATTATTAATTGAAGTTATTCAATTTTCTAACCTGCTTTAACGTCAATTTTACTAATGTTGATTAGTTTTTTTTAATTAATTTTAATCAATATAATCTGGATCTTTTTTTATTTGGGGGTTCAGACCAGGATTGTAATGACTTCGAATAAATGGTGCCCATATTCCTTCTTATTTCAACAAACCTTATTTTTCTTTACAATCTATAAGCTATGGAAATCAGTACCTACGCCTGAGAAATAATTTGTCATTAAGAGATCTTAAGCTGGTGCATTAAAGTACAGTAAGTATCGTTTTTAGTGTGAAGTAAGCAATTGCGGTAAATATTCAGTATTTTGAATTTTATTGATGTTACAGTGAGGTCTATCGTGTGACGTTAGCTTAAGTTAGGGCTTCAAATTTTTATCGTTACAATATATACAATATTTCAATATTACACCCCCCACCGAAAGAAAATTCTGGCTACGGGCCTGACAATACATTAGATACGTTAAAAGAAAAAGAATGCAACTGTTATAGCAAAATTATTAATCAATGTGCCTTTTTGTCGTTTCAATGGACAGTGTTCTAAAATTCAATAAATTGTTATTAATTATTAAATGAACAGCCGCTGAAGCGCTAATATTATTGATAAATATCTGTTCCTAAACTCAATGAACAATATGCATCGATCAATAATTGAAAATAATAGATTAATAAACGTTCGTTGGCTTCATAAAACTGTTAGTTGGAAAAAGTTCTAATTGTTGTATTTATTTTCCCAACAAATCTTTTTCTTAATATTTTTGTTGAATGCATCAGAAGCTACCGGACACAATCTAACTTTACTGTATAAAAAGCAAAGGCATATATAGGAATAAAATCAAAACACGTAAAGGTGATCTGAATGTCGTGAATTTGAATCTGAATATAGAGACTACCATACCATAGATTAAACCTAAACCAGATATAAATACGCTCCCATACTCAAAAATAGAATTCCACATTATATGTATATGTTACGGTAAAAGTACATATTTGGACACTGTGTACATTCATCGGGGAATGTGCCATATTCCAAATTGTGGGGTATATGTAACACGTAAAATACAAATCAATGGTTGTGTACACTTCAACCGGTAAATGTGTACACTTACCACTGTACGTTGGACAGTGTGGGAATTTCCCGGTAAAAGTTCGTATCAGCAAGATTTTAGAATGTACTGTGCATATTTTAACAATAACCTAATATTAAATTCTAACAGTAACTTAAGGATATTCCAGGTTAGATTGTTGTTAGTGTAGTATTAGCATCTAACTGGTAAGATTTGTTAGTAATTGAAATTTTACTGTTAAAGGGCTCGAGAAGGGCCATCCACTTGAAGCGCCCTCTTAGTTCCCAGCGTGTTAACTTTTGGAATTACTCACGCTCATAAAAGTGTGCATTTGCCGAACGCTTCCATCAATAAAAATTGATAAATAAATAATAATAGTCGAAAATCATGGAAAACAGACGAATTATACAAATATTAGGTGATGCCAATGGTTTATTTAGTGCTGTTTCATATTGCTTGTACAAAACACAGGAACAGAACCGTGAGATACGTTTTGCAAAAGTTATAAACGACTGAGTAGTTCGGGGGTTATTGTTAAATAACGCTTTCAGAAATTCGACTGAAAATACTAGGCTTAACATTTTGTACTGGTTTTATTTGGTTGTGTTTATTTAAAAAATCCCTCCTGGATAACCGAAAAATTGTAATGACACAACGAACTATGTATATAAGAAAATACTTTAATAAATTAGCCTTCTCTCCGTCATGGTTTGGCGGGGTTTTCTAGAATTTCTTAAAGGAAGCATCAGTTATTAGACCCGTTAAACCAGTCTTACCAAGATTACCAATCGATGATTACATCTTGTATAATGAAACATTTGCTGATTTCGTTTAATTTATATCAAAACCAAAAATAAACGAAATTGGTTTTTGAACTTTCTACTGACAACGCAAGATAGACATTTTCGGAAAACTTTACCGCTTAGTGTGAAAAAGTAAAAAATCCGCACGGTATAGCCTCTAAATGTCACATACCTAACATGCAGATCAGGAATGAGTTAGCAAGCTTTAACTGATTTCGTAACATTGTGAAAATTATACTTTAAATATAGTAATTAACAATTAATATGGTTATTTTAATTGCTTATAAAAATGAGCATTCACAAAGTGTCATTGCCCATTTCAAGAGATTCTCACGCTGCTCATCAATTTCTCTATCGGTCGGCTATCTAGAGGCTCTTGAGACACTGTCTAATCTTAAATTAACCGTTTCTAGTAATTTCCAAACCTTAATGATCAACATTTCGTTAGACTCTTTCTATCATATGTAAATCAAATATGTATTATTTTGTGACGTCGCAGAATGTGTACTGAAGTCTACAAAACATCTTTTTAAAATAACTTTACAAAATCTTAATATTAAATACCATTTAGTAATTATTATTTCAAAAGTAAGAATTATTGATATTTACAAATCACATTTAAGGTTAAATATTTGATATTGTTGTAACAAATGTTGATAATGTAACTTAAGTTACTATACTTTTCTGCAGCATTTACAGTAGTACGTACAATGCAACGTGCAAATCTTCTATTCATAAATTGTATCTATGATTTTTGTCGAAATGTACTTTTTTTTCGTCCTATATATAAGGCTCTACTTTAGTCCCCCAAACGACGGAGTAAAGTAGCACTTTTACTCCCTGAGGGAGTAAAAGTGTTTCCATGACAACAACAACAAAACAGGATTGAATTAATTTGTTATTGAAAACTAAAAAATACACAACAAAATGTTGAGTTCGACAAAACCAAATGAACATGAATTCATAATTATATTTGTCTATTTCGCGTATACAAAGGTTACTTTGTGACACTGTTTTTGCGATAAACAGCTACACAAAGTGCTACTTTGTGCAACTGGAAGTAGTGATTTTTTTATTTGTAAGGCTGGCAGTAAGTAAATTTTGCTGCCAGCCTACTCTGTCAGTCTGGCTGTGATAGGTACTAATAAGTATTCATTAACTGGCGTCGTTTTGAAAATTTGAATGTTATGATGCTCAGAAATAACAGCGAGAATAATGAAACATACTTATTTTTATTATAAATAATTATTTTGATAAGACAATCATGTACTCAATCAAGGTTTTACTGTTTCTATTACAATAAACATTTTTTATCTTATATCAGAAGAAACAACTAAGCTGTCACCTTTTTTAAACTTGAATTTTTTCCTGTCTACGTGATTTTTTCAAAATGACAGTGAATGTCATTGTATGCGTTATCAGTTATTACCAACATTACCACATCGAAAATACCTGCGTGTACATTTTCCCATTTCTTTAAAGTAAATTGTAAATTAAGGCGAAATAGACAAAGTAGTATGTAAAACACGTGTTACAATTCCTTTTTGTAATACTCGTACATTGCTTAACTCGCCGCCTCGCGGCTCGTTAAGCAAACTTATACTCGTATTACAAACATCGTCATTGTAACACTAGTTGTACAATATACTATTTTCTATTTTGCGTCTATAATAAAGCTGTTAAAGCACCCAAAACAGTGCGTTAATAGCTCATTTGAGTGCTTTAATAGCCCAACTTTTTCAAAGTTGGTAGCACTGAAAAAATAAATGAAAAAAACAGAAAATTGACAAAAACTTCACTCAATTTTCTGTGTCAATCAATGAATTTTCAAATGTCACATCAGTGTTGTCAACTACCACAAAAATCCCTAAATCTTGAAATTGGGATTTTTTTATTTAAAAAGGGAATAAAAGACGCAAAATGAAAAATAGCACAAAAAACTCGTTTCATAAGTCATTATTGCACTCGTCCTTTAGAAAACTCGCCGCAAGCGGCTCGTTTTCTAAATTTGGCCTCGTGCAATAAATCTTGCCTTATGAAACTCGTTCTTTAATATACAATTATTTCATATTAATATTAACACTAATTTGGCAATCGTTGCACCCACTTATGATCAATAGTGAGTTTAATTTGACGCCATTGGAGTTTGTTGAATCTAGCGGATTTCTGATAGAATTGGAAGTTGACGCTTGAAATTTTCGGACATTTCGTGAATTTTTGCGATTAAGTCCTTTAGGACGTGCAAAAAATAGCGCATATACCACTGGACTAAAGTGCCTTTTAATCCCTCATGTGTTTATTTTCTTCGCTAACGATCGGAAAATAAACTCACATTCGCGATTAAAAGATGCACTTTAGTTCCTGGGTATATAATATACTATTATTCACCTGGTTTAGTTATTTACGTGGCATGCTTTATAAATTAATCTTCACGGGCGAGCTGGAAAGTTTGTGGGAGAGCAACGAAGGAGCAAGCCTCCATAATCCAGTAAGCTCGATAAAGATTAGTTGCAAAGTATACCGCGTACAAAGTTTTATTTCAACGTTCACTGGCGTCTTTTTATTGATTTATTGTATATTTTGCATAAAAAGACATTTTGTAATCAAAGATAGTAGGACAATTTATATGTAGTTAGACGTTGTCATGGTGTAGAAATTATGCAACAAATTAGTTTTATAAAGGTTTTTGTTAATGAGCATTGTTGAATTTCATTTGAAGTCTCTTTTAGGAACCCGTAAAATTTTACAGGGCTATAGCTGTAACTATCCATTTGCTTAGTTGCCGTAAATGCCTATAAAATGTCATTTGCATAGAAAGTGTAAATAAAAGTTATTTACATACTCGCGTATATGCGTTAAGATAGCCAGTTTAATCTTTATCTGCTAATCTAGGTGGTTTTCTTTGCATAACACGATTTGCATTTGATCCAATAAAACAGCGTTCACAGTAATGCTCAAACTGCATAAGCCCTTTCAGTTGAAGAGAGTGAGGCACTCCATTCTGAACTCACTTCGGCATATGACTCGTATCGGTAGTTAGTCAACATATCGAACACATCATCATTCAGTGCGTTTGGTCGTTGCCAATATATGGTCCTTTGAGTCAGGTAGCTCAATAACTGATTAGGCAGTAGTGCTTTGCACGTAACTGTAGTTGTAAGATAAGAAAGATAGTAATAAGGTGGTTAAACAAGGTTACTCGAGAAAGTAGCCTGCTGTAGTAGAGTGCGTGTTATAGAGTGTGTTCATCCGAAATATATTTAGAATGGCATAATTTCTTTAATCAAAATTTAAAGTATTTAATATAGGTGCATGAAGTATTTAAAATATTTCGTAATTATTTTAAATTCATTAAAATACTAACGTTCAACAGCATCTTGTCTAACGATTATTGATACTAAAGACATAACATATCAAACATAATCTACGCGACTTCATTTAGAATTTTAAATTTTTAAAGTTGTGACATGTTTTGCTAATTGTTTTTATGGATGTATCAGTATTTTTTGGGTGAGTGTACAAAATATGAAAACATCAGAATAAAATTTTTTATTATATTCGTAAAGTCTGGAGTTTTTTGAACATTTTGATACCATATATCCAAAAATAGTTTAAAACTTTGTTATCATTTTGTCACCATTAAAAATCATTTTCTTCTATTCATAAAATCTAGACCTTTCTGAACACTACATACTGATACTACCATACCATATTAGGCCAGTAAAAATAGGATTTTGCTTTGAAATAATTTATGGAAAGCCGGAAACTGATTTAATCTTTCTTGCAAATAGAAAAACTTGAAGTTTGTATCAATTTTGTATATGAGCTTTAGCCGGAGTGCACCGAAAACCTCAAGATCTTCGGACTTTTTTTTCCATTTTTTGCGAATAACTCAGAAACGACGCATTCCTCGGAAACTATTTATAAACTAAAGTACATTAAATTCTGCATCGAATGGGCACCTCAAATTTCTAATTAAGTAAAGTGGTGTACAATAGACTTGAGTTCAGAAAAATGATTTCTTCTATATTTTCGCTAAGTCACAAATTTCTGCGTTTTCACCTCAGTTTAGTAGGATACAACGCGTAGTAAAAATAGTCTCCGAAAAACAGAGCTACTATAAAAGTTTTACAGCATCTAATGGTTACTTCAAGTACCTAATTTTTGGCAAATCTTATAAATTATAGGGTGAACTACAATCACAATGCTCAATGCTCTACTGAGAATTGTTGCAGACCATATAGAATTAACTCCTGGCAAACGCTTCTTTGCTCCAACAGTGAGCATAAATTGAGCACAAGACAGAGGAATGAAGCGGATTAAGATGTCGAAAGAATGGCTAATAAGTTGTAATGCAAACATATATTGAAAAGACAATAAGTATAAGTGAAAATGGTGAAAAATTAACTTAAATTTGTGAAATTCATCTAAAAATACTGTGTGTAGAAGGAAATGTAGTTCTTATTTCTATTTAGCACGTCTGAGTGGGGGTATGGGACCATTCGCCGTCGCCGATTGGCCGTCGCCGATTAGCTGTCGCCGGTTCGCCGTAGGTCCAGTTCGCCGTCGGACCCATTCGCCGTCGGACCAATTCGCCGTCGGCAATCACTATTTTATTAAGCAATTTCTCTTTTGGGGAGCGATATAGCCATCTGCTGTATTAAGCAGAAATATTGAAAAGCTGTTCAAAAACTCTTATGCTTATGTACATAATTACAGTATAACCTTGTCCATAATAAGGACGTTAGTAATATTTGAAAATAAAATAATTACAGTTAGACTATTAAACCATAATACTCGTATTAGTGACTACTGCCCATAATCCTTTCTAAAACGAGTAAGGTAAAAACCTATTAGAAGAGGCAACTTTGGTTAATAATTCTAGAAATTCTTGACGAATAAGAATCAAAGGTAAATAAACTAATTTATTATGGATTCTCTTGTACTTACTATTTCTAAATAATAATTATGTTTAAAAATATGTAGTTGTAGGTACATTACTGTTAGTTTTAATATACAGGGTCTTCATTAAGTTTGGAACCGGCTTAATATCTTCAAAACTATTAACTGGATTAAATTGAAATTTGGGGTGTGCATTTTATAAATTAATATCTATTGTGCCTAATTTTTTCACCTGCTTTGCATCGTTACTTTACGAGATACACAGCCAACTTGATTTTTTTTAAATAGCAATGGGGGTCAAATTTGACATCATTTGAAAGCTTATTTTTTTCTGAGTACCATTATGTAATACACGTGTTGTATCATTTTGACAAAGATCGCCAAAAAAATTAAAATCAACGAAACATGTTTTATCCACAAAATTAAATTTATTACTTAAAATTTATTTTTACTTAAAATTACTTAAATATTTACTGTCAATGTGTAACTTTTGACATTTCTATGAATTTTGTAAGATCACTAGATATTTTAATTTTTAATTTATTCAACACTTTTGATTTTGTGGATAAAACATGTTTCGTTGATTTTAATTTTTTTGGCGATTTTTGTCAAAATGATACAACACGTGTATTACATAATGGTACTCAGAAAAAAATAAGCTTTCAAATGATGTCAAATTTGACCCCCATTGCTATTTAAAAAAAATCAAGTTGGCTGTGTATCTCGTAAAGTAACGATGCAAAGCAGGTGAAAAAATTAGGCACAATAGATATTAATTTATAAAATGCACACCCCAAATTTCAATTTAATCCAGTTAATAGTTTTGAAGATATTAAGCCGGTTCCAAACTTAATGAAGACTCTGTATATAATATTTAATATAGTTAGTTATATTTTATTAATAATTTAATGCAATACAAATTTAAATATGTATGTACATATTAACCTTTAATATTTTTTGACTTTCTTTTCTTTTAAATCAAATAGTTTTAAAGAAGTTATAATAATTTCAACTTTTCAAGCAAAACTTGTCCTTTCTATTAGATATACGTATCAGGCTAGGCCATTTTAGCATTAGTTTAAACAGTCTCTTTTTGAAACATATGTTTGTCATAATGATCCTTCTTTCTGCATCTTTTGTAAATTTTTGTATATACTTTTAGTTAATAGTTTTCAGACATTAGCACAATAAACAGGTTTAAAACTATAGCTAGTGAATTTTATTTAATAATTATTAACAACACCAATTACTCGGTAGCTTTTGAATCATTTAGAACCGACGATGGAAGTTTTGTAGGTGAATTTGTCGACGGCGAATGTGCCGGCGGCGAATCGTACCAACGGCGAATCGGCGATGGCGAATCGGCGACGGCTAACCGGCGACGACCAATTGTCCTAGTGGTGGGGTAGGCAGCTATATCTCCCCCAGTTTAAGTTCGTCGTCATCGTCATCATCAACGATGTCTTCGTTAGCAACAGTATCCACCTCATCATTAAAAATTAGTCCGTCATCTTTCATTGGTGAACGATGTACCCCTGCATTCGAAACAAGTTGCTGAAAACTTGATTTCCTGATTTCTACAACTCTGTACAATTTCTTCAAACGGCTCTGCACTAGATTTTGTGAACGTAATGTAGCGCATTTCGACCAGCGATCTCTGTCGACGGGAGGAACCAGCATACAAAGCTGTAATAAATTTCTTGTCAGCGATAACTATTTCATCTGCAGTAGCACAGTAGTTTCTGAGACCTGTACAGCCTGTTGTATGTCACCATTTTTTCCAAGAAGCTTTGCACATTCTATTTACAAGTAGATAGAGAGATTAAAGCAGTTTCCGGCTTTCTATGACTTATTTCAAAGCACAGCCAATTTTTATTTATATGATATCAAAAAATAAGTTTAAAAATTTGGTTTTACAAAATAATTCGATAATTTCCCAGTAGCGTCTATTAATTAAAATAGGATAGTTCATCAATGATACATAGAATTAAGAATGGTACAATTCGTAACTGGATCTACTGTTCCGATTTGAACATATTATTTAAAAAATTATAATAAAGCATCTACAGTTATGTTTTATTATTGTACAATTACTGTGAAATCGATTTTTGTCGCTCCAAATAATACCTTCAAGAGAGTCCAATAATACATCAAAAGAATTACCATTTCCTTGATACAAAACAGAATACTCAGCCGGAAAGCCTAAACGACGTTCGCAGTCTACAGATCGTAAATGGTGTACTAAATGTGCCTGATAGGGAAGGAATTTATTTCCTTTTAAATTTCTTTGGCATGACGATATGATAGAATAGGTTAGTTTGAGTTCTTATTTGTCTCAATCATGATTAAGCCATCCTCTTAGTTCTGTGAACTCTTCTGTACACGACAAAACTGTAATGCAGAAACAAGTACAGGAGAATGGAAACTTCCAATCTACGTTGACATATATATGTATAACAGAGACACTAGATTGAAAACCTAGGCTGTTTTTCTATAGTGGGTTGCGATTGGTAGCTTAACATGCAGGTTTCCTTTAGATAAACAAAGTCATCGGGGGTGTGACTTGCGGAGAGCAGAAACGTGTTTTGATATATAGCAATAGGTATTTGCATGACTGACTGCGATCAAAAGGAATAAACAAGTCTTTTCAAAACAGCAAAATTATTCTGAAAACCTGTCTTCCTTTATTGCAGCAGTGTCGTTAGTGTTAAGTTGTTAGTATGAATAGTCAGTAATATCTGATGGCAAATCTCACATATTGATAACATGAATTCGTCTATTAATGTAACAGGATGGCTTTTGGCCACCAACAGTGACAACCCCTCCCACCCAAGTCATGTAGAAATCAGTAAAAACCGGAAGAAGTTGAATAATTTATGTATAAGTAAAGTTTTGCGACTGTGAGACAGAAAGCCTGAGAATCTAATTCTGTAATGTCCATTCTAAGCTGCGTTCTTTTAAGTATTTAGCCGCGGTTCTCTATCAAAATCAGGGATTCCTTTTAGGGTTACCACAAGCGATTGGATTTGTTTTGTTAATTTTGGAAATTACATTCTTGCATATCTATCCCCTACATGGATTTTTTTTAAATTCCTAACCTTTAAATCTTATTAAATTAGACTTCATGAATAGGCGTTATAAATGGAAATCAGGGAGTTATACATGGAAGTCTGTAAATTAATTTCATGCAAGCCTAAAACAGAAATCTATAGCTTAAATGCATTCGAATTATATTATAGAACACAATCAAAATTAGAAATAAAATGCTAATGGTAGTATTTATCCTGACAGAAACTCATAAACTATTTACCAAAAAACGACAGTAATTAAGCATTGTTCAATTTAATTTAAAAATAATTTAATAAAGAAACAGCTTAAGGAATGTTACAAACAATCTACTGTGATCTCCTACTTCAGTTGCAACAACTGAAAATTTAGTCTGGTAGACAAAATAATTGGATAATGTTGACTGATAGTCAAGATCTTTTAATGTATTTTACTTTAAATATTTAAAATGAATGAATGTTACGTTTAAATGTTTATTGAAATAGAACGTTTACTTTAAAAATAATTTCCAAGTGCACCTTCAACATTAAATTAAAAACTGCTTAACTTATTGTGTAAAATTGACTACGGTAATAATAGAAAATCCCATTTAACGAGCCCTAAGCTTTTAAGTCTTTTAATTATGTTCCATTTTCACACTGGGCGGCATAGAGGAAAGGCGCCTCTGGAACAAAGTGTCGTTTATTAAACAAAAGGAATTTCGAATTCGCCCAGCTTCGCTCTCGTCTGATATTTTGTTGGACTCTGCCGGTTTGACCGTTACATAAACAACAATAAGAGTCACAATTAGAGTTAACGGTCGCTAATGCCTGGCATAAAGCTCAAACAGTCGCCAAATAAACCGTCCACGCTCTGTGGTATTTAAATATGCTGGGGGTGGAATTCACCGCAATAGAAAATATTAACACTTTTGCAAAAATGTTTATAAATTCACTTTAAAATGTGCGGAATTTTACGTGTGAATGTGCACAATTTGTAAAAGGAAGCTTAGCTGGCAGGCTATGCAGACATGATAAAAAATTAACGTCAAAAGCAAGAAATTTATTTTCTTGTCCTAATGTAGTACGAGTTTAGTGAGGAAGAATGTAACTATACATCATTATCATTTGTTTTGCCTTCACTAGACACTAGGTTTTAAGTTAGGGTAGGCAATTTTAGCGTTTATAAATTGCAATTAAGTGCAGTGACTATATGCTTACAGACTTACAGTAAATTATTTAATAAATTAGCTACTGAAAACAAAAGCTCCAAATAACCATGAACCATATTCTTCATAAGTTCTATAGTTTTGGTACAGTTACTGCAATTAAGTTATAAATTGGTCATACAAAATTAACGGTCCAAAACGTGTGGCCTTGATTCTTGGTATGATTTTATCAATTGTAGACTTGATCATAGTGTTAGGTATTAGCGTTAAGCTTATGTGTATTTTTGTACCTTGAAGCTAACTTTTTCTAAATTTGAACTAGGAATTCCAAATCCAAAGTTATGAGTGACTTATTTTATTTAAATACAATATTTTTGAGTATTTAAAGCTACTTAAGAGATCTAAGACAGTTTCAGTACATATATTGTTGTACGTACTAAGCAATACGTAGTTTAATAAGAGAATCTTCAACAGTTAATTGGTTTTTAAGAAAAATATGTGGATAGACTGAGTAAAGACAAACACATTTGCGAACTTAAGTTCGGGGCATTGACAGGAGTTTCGTCGTCGTCGACAAAGTCTTCGTAGTGCTTTAGTTTTAGAAAAAATGCTTCTATGAAACAACGCCCGCTTAGGAGAGATGCTTCTAAGAAATTATACTTGCTAGACAAAGTTAAACGAGATTAAAAGTATTTTAACAAGTTTTTCTGGTTCAACTAGTGAAATTAGAACCACTTGACTTCCGGGACATCTTTTAGAAGTGCACAGTATATAAACGGCAGCTGAAATTCTCAGGACAACCCTATAAGAGCTTCGATGCTTTTTTGGAAGAGATAGAGGAACATTCTCAGAGTAGAGGTGTAGACAAAGGGCAATTTTTAGCTTCAGCCAGTGATTTTTCTGTGGGAGATGCGTTTCGGCTGTATAGCTGGCTAAAGAAACATGTGTCGGATTGAGAGGTTTAGTTCGGTTGATGGAATATGAGCATGTTCTGTGATAAATGAGTGAAGTGTTACATCACACCTTTAAATAACTATTACCCCAGCTCCACACATGCGTTATTCGTTGACGAATGTTTGTTATTCGTACACAAATACGTGAAGTGTGGATGGAATTTTTGTATTCGTATACAAATATTTGATATTTGTGTCCACGAACACGAGCACGATCCGTTTTGTAGCGGTAAATTAGCGCGAGTCAAAGGGATCAAACATTCGTCTACCCTCCACAGGGTAGCCTCTATGCACTATACGCGAATGTTCGGTTACAGTATGCGAAGTGTGTAGGAAATTGTTCGGATACATTCGTAAACGAACATTCAGTCACGAATATTCGTGTTTGCACACGAATATTCGTATACGCATGTGTGGAGCCAGCGTTATGTGTAGTGATACACCCTACTTTTTTGTAATTAACTCAATTACGCACCTTGTCGCAAATAACTAAATGGAATTCCCAGTAATCTCTCTATAGAGACTCCAATCTGTTCTATAAAAATAACAAATATATGTATATTTGTTCTTACAGATGCAGTTTACATTTAAAATTTACAAACACACAGTTCTTATTCTGACTAAAATAATTTAATTTTTAATTGTTTTCTTTTGTTTCTTGATAAATTCTATTTTACTTTAATGAAACAAAAGAATTTAATACAATTTACATTTAAATACGTTTTGTTATCATTAACATTATTCCCTACATCTATCTTTCCTAATTCTACAAATTGTCTATTTTTTAATGTTTCTGCTACACTAAATTGTTCGTTAATTATATTTTTATCTTGCTCTAACAAACAGCCATCCTCTTTTTTATATGTTCCGCTACATTCTATTTTGTCAATTATTTCCTGTTCTATAGTTTTATTATCATTGTTCTCTATACTTAATTTCTTTCTGCACTTTTATCTTTAACTATTTCTAATGTTTCTATTTTACTATTCATCTCTTTAATAATTGTTTTTGTATATATTTTCATTTTTTCAATAAATGTCTTAGTGTTATTTTTCATTTCTTGTTTCATTTCTTCTTTATATTGTTCCCCTTTTTTTTAATTGTTTTATGATTAGTTCCATAATTTGCAAAAGCATAGGTGCTGCTGTATTACCTTCTTCATCGTTACCCTCCATTACTGAAATGGTTAAACCTTTTTTGCTCCTCAGAAACTACTAATTACACAGCCCCTCAAAAAAAAAACGTTCTGTTCTGGGATCGAGACTATGGTATTCGAATGCAGTTTTCGACGCTGAATCCGAATCCGACCTCAAAAAAGCAAATACACCCTCAAAATCTTGCGCTAGAGCCAAAAACAACCCCCAAATGGAGTAAAACACTCCTGACATATGATGACAATAAATACATGCAAAAAATGGTTGAAAACCGCAAATGTCTTGTATTTCGAAATAAACCTCTGGTATATGGTCAAGAACCCCCATCCGTGAGGGGGTTAAACCACCCCAAAGTGGGTCAAAACCACCCCTTAAATCAAAATACAATAAATACATGCAAAAAATGATTGAAAACCGCAAATGTTTTGTTTCTGGAAATAGATCGTTGGTATATGGCCAACAACCTACCTTCCTGAGGGGCTTAAACCACCCCAAAATAGGTCAAAGTCACCCCTTAGATCAAAATACATGCAAAAAATGATTGAAAACCGCAAATGTTTTGTATTTGGAAATAGACTTCTGGTATATGGCCAAGAACCCTTCTCCCTGAGGGGGTTAAACCACCCCGAAATGGGTCAAAACCACCCCTTAGATGAAAATACAATAAATACATGCAAAAGATGATTAAAAACCGCAAATGTGTTGTTTTTGGAAATAGACCTCTGGTATATGACCAACAGCCTCCTTGAAAGGGTAAAATCACCCCAATGGGGTATAACCACCCCTTACATCAGAGTTACAATAAATAAACGCACGCAAAAAATACATGCAAATAAATACATGCTACAAAATAAATTCAATAAAACCCCGTTAATCCTCTAGCCTCTCGATTTGTGATATCTCTTCCTTTTATTTTTAAACGATTGGCGTACTGGCTGCCTCTTATGTACTTCATCTATTTATTGTAACTCTGATGTATGGGGTGGTTATACCCCATTTTGGGGTGGTTTAAAGGGGTATCCTTTAAAGAGGGGTGGTGTTGGTCATATACCAGAGGTCTATTTCCAAAAAACCAAACATTTGCGGTTTTCAATCATCTTCTGCATGTATTTATTGTATTTAGATCTTAGGAGTGGTTTTAACCAATTTTGGGGTGGTTCAACTCCCTCAGGGAGGAGGGTTCTTGGCCATATACCAGAAGTCTATTTCCAAATACAAAACATTTGCGGTTTTCAATCATTTTTTGAATGTATTTATTGTATTTTGATCTAAGGGGTGGCTTTGACCTATTTTGGGGTGGTTTAACCCCCTCAGGAAGGAGGGTTGTTGGCCATATACCAACGGTCTATTTCCAAAAACAAAACATTTGCGGTTTTGAATCGTTTTTCGCATGTATTTATTGTATTTTGATTTAAGGGGTGGTTTTGACCCATTTTGGGGTAGTCTAACCCCCTTACGGATGGGGGTTCTTGGCCATATACCGGAGGTTTATTTCCAAATACAAGACATTTGCGGTTTTCAACCATTTTTTGCATGTATTTATTGTCATCATATGTCAGGAGCGTTTTACTCCATTTGGGGGTTGTTTTTGGCTCTAGCGCAAGATTTTGAGGGTGTATTAGCGTTTTTCGGTCGGATTCGGATTCAGCGTCGAAAACTGCATTCGAATACCATAGTCTCGATCCCAGAACAGAACATTTTTTTTGTGGGGCTGTGTTATTTATCTAAGTCTGTCATCTGACACCCTTTATAAAATTTTCCAAGCCCTGATTTCTTTTCAATTCCTACTTTATCTTTGTTTTTATCATTTTTATTGAGCTGTAGTATGCCATAATAATATGCTATTATAAGCCTAATATTATGCTAAAATTACTAATTCGCTACAGTATATATAAGCCAAATAAGCTATTAAGAGCATAATATACTCGTAATATAATATTAGCTCCACGTTGAGTGCCATATAAGAAAATACGGTGATATTGGCTAATAAAATGCAATGGGTTTTAACTATAGAAGGGGGAATCAAGTGGTCAGGGGAACAAAAAAGAACAGGAAGAAAAGAATTAATTTAGATCTGTCAGATGTATGAGATGTTTGATGCGGTTTTGATAAGAAAGAAATAAATATTTATGAAAAAGCTGATATTATAATTTATTGTTGTTAATAAGAAATAGTGCATACTGACTGAGCAAACCATAGTATATAAATTGGCGCCGCAACTTTTGGGCAAAGTTTAAAAGATGGAAAGAATCACACGATCCATAAATAGAAAAAGAGAATCAGAGGTAGGTGACCAAAGTGAACAAGTATGTAAAACGCCAGAATGGATGGAAGATATCTTAGTACAGTTTAAGAAATTGGAAAAAAAGATGGATACGGCTACAGAAGAAATAAAAAATGTAAATAAATCATTAAAAGAAGTAGAGGAAAAAATGGAATCAAGATATGAAGAAATACAAAAATCCCTTAAAAAGAAGCAAACAAGCTAAAACATTGGACATTTGTATGGGCATTTAATGAATAATATAATATCGAAGAAATGCAGTACAAAATATGATCGGAAGAAAAATATTAGAACAGGTTCAGAAGGAGATAGGGTTATATAAAAACTTGACAAATATGGGAAGGGTATACCAGAGCAAATGAATAAAGCAGTTGACAACAGCAGTCGCAAGAAAAAGAGAGAAAAAGTAAAAATAGTAACTTACTAACATGATAAAGAAAAACAAACAACATGGAGCAACAGAGAAGACGTAATGTTAAATGGAAATTATAAATATAGGAGAAAGAAAAGAAAAAGCAAAATAAAAATGTTTCGATGTGTTCTGAAGTTTTCACAATTTTTATTATGTGTCCCAGCTTATGTGCTGCTATGTTAAGTGTTGTGTAGTTAGTATTATAATTATTACTTTCATTATTAATATTTCAATGTTTACATTTTGTTAAATTCTAAAATTTGTAAAACATGTGTAGAGTTTACAAATTTATAAAATTTAAAGGGGGAATTTATGCAATGGGTTTTAACTATAGAAGGGGGGATCAAGTGGTCAGGGGAAAAAAAGAAGAGGAAGAAAAGAATTCATTTAGATCTGTCAGATGTATGAGATGTATGATGTGGTTTTGATAAGAAAGAAATAAATATTTATGAAAAAGCTGATATTATAATTTATTATTGTTAATAAGAAATAGTGCATACCGACTGAGCAAACCATAGCAAAAAATAATAAAATCACTTACTTTAATAATTTTTTAACATAACTTGGAAGTGCCTTAAACATGCCTTTAGACCGTAGACGTATTTAATTAATTAACTTGAGATCTTTTATTATAAGTGAACTTTGGAAATACCCTTCAACTTCCCCTTTTTACTTAATTTTTATTCGATTGTAAAGTACTTTTTAAAAGAGGTAAATAACGTTAAATAAGTTATATAAAAACATTACGTGAAGATTACATAAAATAACTTGGACGCCAATTATCACTTCAAAATAACTGAAATAAATTATTATGAAACACTCATCTCCAATGTGGATTCTTGTGGTTATAAAAGATAAATAACATAAAATGAAACTTGAATGACTATTAAATTGAATTCTAATAATTAAATTTAAATGAACGACATAGTTTAATTAATTTCTTTCCACACCACAATGGTAGTCTTCTTTTTGTCAGGTTCCAATTAAGAAAAGAGAAAAATAACTTTCCTACCTTTTGCCGTTGAGTCAGTCCTTCCCTTTTTCTATATTTGTCACAAATATCCTTCACTAATCATTGGCAGCGTATTTTACTTTAACTATGTGTAAGCAACCCACGTGGTAAACCACGTGTAAGCAATGTAAAAAACAAAAACAGAAGAATTTGTAGAGAAGAAGCGAAGCGTCAAATACTAATGGTTCAAGAAGAAACTCTCAAAGCCTAAAACTTCATACGGCGTCCAGCGACTGTTTATAAAGTTATTAGCCTTATGGCTATAGAAAGAACTCAGTTTGGACCAGGTTCAAAGTTAAGACATAAGTTTCTAGGGTCCTATAAGGTAACCAAAGCAGAAGCTCAAGGAACTTACGATGTAAGCAAGGTGTGACAACATGATGGTCCTTGGACAACATCAACCGCTGCTGAATGCATAAAACGATGGACCAGCGACGTGTTCGAAAATGCTGATCTGTCATCCGAGGCGGATGATCTGCAGCATGGCCGAATTGTGGGATGCGAAGTGATTAGTGCGGGGGTAAAAAGTATAGTTAGGGTGCAGTAGGCACTAGGCCAGAGGTAATAGTACGGTCGCGTTCACGAAAAGACATCTTAAGACGATTAAAGACAAAAAATGTTTACCTACTGTTATTTCAGATTTATATATTTTCATTTAATTTCACAAATTAATTAGTGCACAACATGTACAGATAAACACTTCGTATCGATGCAATAGTTACACATTCAGAACAAGCGTGTTTCTGCACTTCATGATGACAAACACAGTTTAAAAATTCAACATAATTAGTTATCAGTACGTGAGTTTTTCACAAAAAATGCCTTATGGTCATAAGCCGGGTTTCTTCGGAGAGGGTCACATAATATTCACATTAGTACAGGTGTAGTGAACAAACATTTAGAATTCCATAATTCATAATATGAATTGGTTTTGTAAGAGCTTTGTGTTGGCTATGTATTGCATGGAATCAACTGATTAACTAAGGGATCAATAACCTCAAAGTTAAATGAGCTGTGTGGTCTATCTGGATGTGACTATTATTTTAGAGCTAAAATTAGAAATTCGAAAATGCATTGGAGTGATGATAGCAATATTGACATTTAAATATATACACATTCTATAGCACTGATTGTCCGAGAACAGAAAAAGAACATTAATATATTCATGAATAGTATCCTCTAAGTGATGATATTTGTGCGAAAAGATATACAAATTTTTGATAAACTATCAATATTAAATTCTTTGATTAGATTACAATAAGCCTTTCCTGTTATTGTGCAGCTAAAAATATATAGGAAAGGATATCGTACTTACCTGTATCATAAGCGATATTCCTACGATTCCTTGGGTTTTATGTTGTGCTTCGGACATGTTGTGGTATAAGTCTTTATTAAATCCATAGAGTTGTATCTGAAAAGAAAAGAAAAAACAAACATCAGACGTTTGGAAAACATTTTCAAACGGTACATCATATCCTCTTTTCCTCCACGCAGAAATGAAAATATCTCCTTAGTGACCGCTTGAGGTTTTTCCACGAAGGAGTTGGGCGTATTGAAATGAATTAGTTACCAGACGGAGAGATGTGAAAGTTCACAGAGTATTAATAATTCTGGAGGTAGGTCAGTGATAAATGTGTAAGTTCAAAGTAAACGAATTATGTGCACGAAATGTTAAAATTTTTCAAAGATATGTACACTAAACATGCAAATTCTAAGAGGAAATTTATTCTCTTTAAATTTCTAAATAACCACGGGAAAATCTGATACTGCCAACGATTTAATTCTCTTTCACCAGACTGACTCCCCGAGTCAAGTATTAGTTTTTTTTCTTCAATTTTTACAATAATCCAGGATCAGGGCCAGCAGTAGGGCTTTCATATACAGATAACATCCATCTTCTTGGAATCACTTCGTTTCGAATACGCTTATTGAATTCTTTGAAAAGTCAGCGTGATGGACTGAAACATGTGCACATATTCCATTATTACTTTTATTGATTTTAACTGTTGTGCAGTCGTTCTTCAGAATTTAGTTTGGAAAGTGCTTCGTTTTTTTGAAAGTACTCGCCTACTGCGATAGTTTAACAAAGATGAAATAATATACCTACAAGGATTCTGATTGTAAGGTCCTACAAGATAAAATTATTTATTTAATCCTCTTTTACCGAATAGTTGGCAAAAATATTTATGAAATGATAATCGATAAAATGTTTGTGAAATACTTTTGTCGTAAATAAAATGGAGTCTACACTTTTACACGCCATATCGTTCTACTCATGAAAGACGACTACACATTTTTGAATGGCGGAGAAGGTAATATATATTTCCGAGTGGGGTTTATAGTAAGTATTAGTTGACTTTGGAGTAATCTCAGACAGAATATGCAGATTGAGTTTAGAAAGAAAATATAGGAAGTTAAACATAACTAACATAACCTACAGAAGAGAAATATTTAAAGTACAAGATTGAATTTTAGGAATAGGTCGGATCCTTCTATATGAGTATGATAATAGGAGAAATGAAAGCAAAATTCGGGAGAGAACATAGGTATAAATCTATGACAGGAGGCAAACTTAACAATATAAAAAGAAAATTACCAATCAAATTCGCCTCAGAGAAAAATCACGAAGATAAAGAGCGTGGGAAGTAGGACGTACACAAAACGACATGAATCTCACCGGATGGTCGAACGGAATGGAGTCGATAAAAAATGTAGAGAACTGAAACCCATGCAAAAACTGAAAACCAAACCCATGCAAAGATGCTTAGGAATGTCAAAAATAAGACAACCAAAACTGGTTTGACGAATTGTGCAGAAATATCTGATTTAGATTAAGTAAGCCGTGCAAGAATGGCTAAAAAGTAATTTAAAAAGTGATTTAAAGAAGAAAACAAAGCATACATGTTGTAAACAAAAGGAAAAAGCTTATTTAAATAAGAAGCTACAAACAGTTGAAGCACACTATGTGGACTATGGAACTACATCGATACGCTAGAAATACGGAAACTTTTACAAAAAGTGTAGAAATCAAAAGGTTATGTCTATAGAGCAACGACATACTGCAGAGATAAGATTTTTGATACAGAACACAGAAAATATGAAGATACTAGACTACAACAGAAAATTAGCTTATCAGAAGAATTTCGTGTGAAGACCAGATGCCAGAGCAGTGAAATATTGCTATTATCTACCCAATGCACAAGAAAGGAGATAGAACTTACTGTAGAATTTACCAAAAAATAAAACTACTAGAAGTAATCTACAGAGTACTAGCTCGAATTACTCGAAAGAGGATCAATGAATTTCACAATCGAAAAGTGTGAGAATACCAAGGGGCTTTAGAGGAGCAATATCAAACCAGATCTTCATCTGAAAGATGGTTCAGAGTAGCAACTCTGAGACTTACTGTTAATAACTAGATTTTAGACTAGCGTATCGAGAACCAAATTTTACGAAGCTATGTCCAGTCTGGGAATCCCCAAGAAGTTAATCGATCTGGTGAAAGTAGTACTTCTATCAATGTAGTAGTGGAAGAAAAACTCTCAAATAGCCTTACATAAAGAAAAGGTTTAATACAAGGAGATTCTCTTCAATCTGGTTCTAAAAGTAATTCTAAGAAAACCTGAACACCAAACTAAAGGTGGTATGATCTTGCACGTAACTAGCGGTTTGTGGAAAAAATCAGAATTGAAATAAATATAATATGGATATCCGGATATAATACACTTCAACAATGGGGCATAGTTGTATATCAGAAGATAGACACGCTAGAAGGACACTTACAGAAGGACGGAGAGGAAGAAGCAGCCAGCAAAAATATGACCGGGGGCGGTGAGATCTGGCATGAGGAAACTAAGCGTGACGGCACAAAATCATGGACCTACAACGCCTGTAATATTATGCTATACCGGGTATCCCAAGCCATGTTCTCGCCATTATAAATGTTTTATTAATGAATCGATTCAGATGACATTTGAAAGATAAAAACGAATTTTTGGATGCGTACTTTCCGTTTTACCAGAAGTGACATCAACTTTTCAGTTTTAAATAGAACACCCTATAGACTATTTCGAATTTACGGATCATTCTAAATTAATACAAAGATGCGTCATTTATCATCCGGTTTTGGTGCCATGTTTATCTAAAGCTGGAGTTTTTACCCATTGAATCTAGAAGGTTTTGAATTGGTTGCTGCTGGATTGATCAAGTAATACTAGAAAAATACGAATTTGTGCGTATTTTGCTTTTTACGGTATCATACGGTATTTTCATGCAGTGTAACCCATTTTTCAAATGGCACCTCATTTTCACATCTGACTACTTTTATTACGAAATCAACGATACCAAACGTTCCATAGTTTTCTTTGAAAATTCGTCTAAAACGTGTCTAAAAATTGCCTAAACATATACTCATTGTCAAAATCTCAAAAATTGATTATAAAAATGTACATTATTACTTTCTACCATAGTTAGCGATGAAAACAAAACATTTGGCTAATTTCTAAAGAGTTTTTTTAGCGAAGAGCGTTTTGGAGTTAATATCTGGTTGGGCGTCTATGCTGTGACAGCACTTTTGCACAATGCCATCTTACACCTGAGAGACATTTGGACTATCTCCGCGATGAGGCGGAGCACGAGTTGGCCCTTCTTGAAGAAGCAAATGTTCTGTAATGGCTTACCGTAAAATCTTGAGGTTCTACGGCAGAGAATTATTGCCCGAATTATTCCAACAATGTTAAGGAACGGCCGGTGATCATTTAGGAAACGCATTCGCATTCTTATATCACCCTGGAACATGAAAGGGATCCCTCAAAATTGAATGTCTTCTGTGCAGTCTTTACAACGAAACTGTACGGGCCTTTTTTCTTCAATGCAAAGACTATGGCGGGTACAAAATACCTCGATATGTTGCAGCTGTGGTGTTTTCGCAACTAATAGAGGATTCCAGCAACTTCATATGCCAACAAGATGAGGCTTCACCTCATTGGCATAATGAAGTGCGTCGCCATCTAAATGAAGAACTCCCTCATCGCTGGATTGGGCGCTGTGCTTTAGAGGACTTACAGAAGGACGGAGAGGAAGAAGCAGCCAGCAAAAATATGACCGGGGGCGGTGAGATCTGGCATGAGGAAACTAAGCGTGACGGCACAAAATCATGGACCTACAACGCCTGTAATATTATGCTATACCGGGTATCCCAAGCCATGTTCTCGCCATTATAAATGTTTTATTAATGAATCGATTCAGATGACATTTGAAAGATAAAAACGAATTTTTGGATGCGTACTTTCCGTTTTACCAGAAGTGACATCAACTTTTCAGTTTTAAATAGAACACCCTATAGACTATTTCGAATTTACGGATCATTCTAAATTAATACAAAGATGCGTCATTTATCATCCGGTTTTGGTGCCATGTTTATCTAAAGCTGGAGTTTTTACCCATTGAATCTAGAAGGTTTTGAATTGGTTGCTGCTGGATTGATCAAGTAATACTAGAAAAATACGAATTTGTGCGTATTTTGCTTTTTACGGTATCATACGGTATTTTCATGCAGTGTAACCCATTTTTCAAATGGCACCTCATTTTCACATCTGACTACTTTTATTACGAAATCAACGATACCAAACGTTCCATAGTTTTCTTTGAAAATTCGTCTAAAACGTGTCTAAAAATTGCCTAAACATATACTCATTGTCAAAATCTCAAAAATTGATTATAAAAATGTACATTATTACTTTCTACCATAGTTAGCGATGAAAACAAAACATTTGGCTAATTTCTAAAGAGTTTTTTTAGCGAAGAGCGTTTTGGAGTTAATATCTGGTTGGGCGTCTATGCTGTGACAGCACTTTTGCACAATGCCATCTTACACCTGAGAGACATTTGGACTATCTCCGCGATGAGGCGGAGCACGAGTTGGCCCTTCTTCAAGAAGCAAATGTTCTGTAATGGCTTACCGTAAAATCTTGAGGTTCTACGGCAGAGAATTATTGCCCGAATTATTCCAACAATGTTAAGGAACGGCCGGTGATCATTTAGGAAACGCATTCGCATTCTTATATCACCCTGGAACATGAAAGGGATCCCTCAAAATTGAATGTCTTCTGTGCAGTCTTTACAACGAAACTGTACGGGCCTTTTTTCTTCAATGCAAAGACTATGGCGGGTACAAAATACCTCGATATGTTGCAGCTGTGGTGTTTTCGCAACTAATAGAGGATTCCAGCAACTTCATATGCCAACAAGATGAGGCTTCACCTCATTGGCATAATGAAGTGCGTCGCCATCTAAATGAAGAACTCCCTCATCGCTGGATTGGGCGCTGTGCTTTAGAGGACTTGGTATTGTTCAGCTGGCACCCCAGGTCTCCCGATCTTACGGTTTGCGGTTTTTTCTTTGGTGGTATATTAAAGATAAGCTTTATGTGCAACCAATTCCAACAGCATTGGGTGAACTCTGAGACGTTTAGACGTGTGACGTCTGAAGTGAGGAACTCACATCGAACATTTGTGATGGTATGATTAAAAAACTTGGACATTTTTCCTTTTTTTTCATGTTTCATTTATTATTATATCTGCAATACTTTGTAATATATATCTTTATAAAACCCGATCATTCCATTGTAGTAACCTATACTGTATTTTACTCGTCTGGTGCTATTAGTTCGGGCCAGAAGCAAACAAACTGATTCATAATCTTCTAGATTTAATAGTTAAAAGGTATATCTTCAGGTAATAATACAACAAAAAATGACAAATAATATATTATATTGGTACTAATAATGGTCCGTAGATTAGAAATATGCAAAAATATACAAAGTGTTCCATTTAAAATACAACAATTGATGACAGTTCCTGTTAAACCGGAAACAGTGCGTCAATTTTTATATATACGCCCTAATATTCACTTTTATAATGTGTTTTGTCCTTTCATTATTTATTATTATTAATAGAGTCATATTATGACTACCATGTACTTTCTTTATTGTTGGGTATCTTCAAACCTCTGAATAGCATTTTGTATACGTATTTATTGTTTTGGGATTCCTGCTTGTGGTATGTTAAGCAACCTTAATAATGGCCCTAACCAAGATATAGATCCTTGAATATCCCCATATTGAATAGATATATTCTAGGGTCCATAGCTGTTGTCAAAATGCTTCACAGTAGATTATTTGACATTATCTTTGTTGAAAATGGAATAGGACGAATAGAAAAATGCACGAAAAACGTGAACTCTGAACAGTGAACAATGAAAACTTTTATAATATGCAACATTTCATTCATATAATTCACAGGTGCAAGCGCGATGGGTACACTTAAAGCTCTCTCCCTTCACTTACAACACCTGCAATGCAGGCCAGAATATATTTACGTTTCGCGGAAAAGGGGTTAGATAAAAGATAGCGCTATGCAGATATAGGTGACAGAAAAAGATGGCGCATCTTTTAACTATGTTAACTATTATATTGGTTATAGCCCTATTTTGTTTAGTATTTTTAAACCATCATTTTAAAAGTTTGCTTTGAAAAATAACACTGGTAATTGAATTGCGATTGTTTATAAAAAAAATAGTTTTTAGAGTTTTAAGTACATACGTGTAATCTTTTAGCTTTTACTTGTTTTTGAAATCTAAGATTTACCATGAGTGAATCCGATGATGGGAAAATGGAAGCTGCTCACATTACATTTCTGAATTTATTGCCAGAGATTTCACGTAAAAAATATGAATGCGAGTATAAATTCTAGGTTAAATATTTTTCTTAGCTTCTGGTGTTTTATTACTTTTTTTTGTGGTTGTAGATAAAGCATAGTGTGAAGAACGTGCAAAAACGCCAATTTCACACTCGTGTGATTGCGGCATTCGACTTTGTCTCATGCCGCAACTTCTTCACACTCGTGAAAAATTGGCACTTTTCTGTACTTGTAACACAATATACTACACTCGAAGAAAAAAAACGCACCACTTGAAAACGCATCAAAAATACCAAAATTTCAAACCGTCATAACTCGGCGGATTTTGGACGAAAATGGATGAACCTTTGTGTGGTAAAAAGTTTGAAGTGTCTAGTTTAAGGGCGGGAGCGAATGTCACGTAAAGGCCTTTCTGCCCTCCGCGACCGCCCCCAGAAAAAAAAAGTTTTTGATTAAAAAATTGTCAAACTTTAACAGCTTGTACAGTGTACCAAAAAAATCGTGGACCCTATCGACCGACCACAAGGCAATAAAGTTAAGTACTTTTTCTGTCAAGTTTTCAAAACTTCGAGTGCCTACGATTTTTTGGCGCAATGTTATGATTAATTAAAACCTAATTAATAAAAACATTTTTTTTATTAACCTTCATTTTTTTAACGTCTAACCGCCGACAACGTTACCCGATGTGCAAGTGCCTAAATTAATGTTTTGATTTTTATTTTATTAATGTTTTGAAATTAATCAGTATCAGAAAGTTATTCGAAGCGTTACAATGCAGCAATTAACGGACATTAACGAATTGTTGCTCTTTTGGAGGTAGGAGTTAGTATGCGACACACACACACGCTGTGCAAAATCCGACCGACAACCTGCTGCACCGACGGTGCACATCGGGTAACGCTGATGTCAGCGATTACACGTTAAAAAATTAAAGTTAATAAAAAAATGTTTTTATTAATTAAAAACATTTTTCAAAGTTTTTGAATTTGAGAAAAAAATGTTCAAAATCCACCGGTAATAATGTTGCTGGCAGAAGCCGAAAGACTCCCGACAAAATGCAGGGTAAATTTAAAAAATCCATAACTTCGCGCCATGTCATCGTAGGCACTCGAGATTTTGAGAACTTGACAGAAAAAGGGCTGAACTTTATTGCCCTGATGGTCGATTGGGTTCACGATTTTTTTGGTACACCGTACAAGTTGTTAAAGTTTGACATTTTTTGAATCAAAAACATTTTTTATTCTTCTGGGAATGGCGGGGAGCGGAAAGGCTTAAACAAAACATTTGCTCACATGTCCTTAAACTAGACACTTTAAACTTTTCAGCACTCAAAGGTTCATCCATTTTCGTCCAAAATCCGCCGAGTTATGACGGTTTGAAATTTTGGTATTTTTGGTGCGTTTTTTTCCTCGAGTGTATTTCTAGATCTTGTAATAGCCAGAAGAAAAATAAGAAATGAAGTTAATAAAACAGTTATGATAGAAAATTATGCAATATACTTAGGGTAGTTTCCTAATTTAATTAAATCCGTAGAAGAAAAACGGTGCACGTTATACTGTACACAACGTAGACATGGAATTTACAAAACTTTTACAAAATCAAAATGCCAATGCCTATTATATCTATCAACATATCTATAATTAAGTGAATTACATTTATTGACAAGAAGCTCATAACTAATATAAATCGGCGAATTCTGTTGACAATAACATTAGTAGAGGCAAGCACGTAACACAATTACTAACAGTTACCCCGCGAATTAACTTATATTATTTTCCCTCAAATTTTCATCCAGATACTCCATTATTACATACTTTTAATCGATTTTAACTGTTGTTCAGGCATTCTCGAGAATTTATATTGCTAAATGCTTCTTTTTTATGCGCTCGCCTTCTGCGATAGTTTAACAAAGAAAAATTAATATGCCAAGAAGGGCTTTGCTTATAAAATGCTGCGGGATAAAGTTAAGTTCTTTAAAACTAGTTAGCTCGGAGCCATAAACATTTTTATCATACCATTTAAGTATGAGTTTGACCCAATATCTAATGTTCTGCAACCAAGAAAGAAACGAGGGGACGCTACATAAATATCTATAGCTCGGCAAAGAAGACTGTCGGTAATTTATAGACTGTACATAAGTGCTGAAATATGTGGAGAGGTTACACTGAATTAAAAAAGGGTGATATATTTTATCGTCGTATGAAGACGTAATATCAACATTTTTTTTCTTTACTCAGGCGTGAAATTGCGGGCGAAGTGAAATAATTGACTATCCTCTATAAAATATCGTACGATGAAGTACTGAATTTCCTCGTTTCTGCAGTTAACAGGTCCACGAAAAATTTTTGTTTCGCTTTCCTCTAACAGGACCAAGAAAATCTAAGACAATTTATTGGTGAGGTTAAATTCATTAAACATTTTAGTTTGGAATGGTTATACCATATAAAGTGGAGTGCATTTGATGAATTATTAAAGTTTTATTCTTTTTTCTTTTCTCTTCTCATTTTACGTGGAAGTAAATTTTATAGCATCAACTAAATGTCTTGTAAAAGTCTCTTTGTAATGTTGGCTTTATGTACTTTATTGCTAATTAAGAATTCCTTTATCTTGAAATCTTAGAGAAGGATGTTTAAAACTTGTAAGTTGTAACTTTCTTATGTACATTTTATAATTTCAGTAAACTTTTATTAAACTTGTTCTTTTTAAATACTAGGCGAACAAAAAACTAATAGAATGCATTTTACTTAAAAGGGCGATTCATTAGAACAATAGTTGTTTAATTGTTATGTGTAAACCTTAGAACACCGTGACAAGCGCGAGAAAACAGCGCAAGGTAAAAAATGTGGCCTTTGGGAATGCTGTAGAATAGCGTTGGAGGTTTTCAGTGATATTTTCAGCCCGAGAAACGCTTAGAGAAGTTTTCAGTTTTAAAATTGTGTTGCAACTAGCAATTTCCAAAATAACGTCAATTCTAATTTATAGGTTATTGGTTAATCCAAATTGTTTAATTTAGGTATAAATAAATTATATATAGTAATACTATAAGCAGAATATCTGTTTTAGATGTGTCGGTCCACTTGTTTTTACATAAAATTAAGTACAGTTTTTTAATATCTGTACACAGTAAAAAAGCTCCGTGAACAATTGTTAGAGTACTGGACAAAGATTTTATAGTTAAAATTTAGAGTAGAAAAACATTTCTTTGTACTCTATTCTTATAACAAAATAATCACTACTGAAATCTCTAGTCTCTATGTAGTTAATTAACCCTATACAGATTGAATATTCAATCTAATAGTATTCTACTTTAAAAGTATTAAAAAATCCACTCTAATTTTAATTTTTAAGAGAAGAAAAGCCGTTAAAAAGTGATCTAAATTGGTAAAAACTCTTTGTTAGTGTTCATGTTACTCTAGTTAAAGTAAATAAAACGAATTGACACCAAAATACACGTGACAGTGTTTTAGATAAGAGACGCGTGTGCGCAATAACGACACTAACAAAAACTGGCAACAATCAGCCGCTACTGTATTCGACTCCGACTAGTTATAACTGTTGAAACTTTGCAATTTCAAAAATTACTTAAATTGGTGCGAATGTAGCTATGCAATTTAAAACGTAATGAACAACTAATCAAAATTTAGAGATCAAGATTATATTGACTAGACCAAAACAGGTATCTGTACATAAATAATAATACCTACATCAGGTTTAGATTTGTAAAATTTTGAAATTCCCGCTAATTTTAGTAACTTTTCAAATTGCGAAGTTTTAACGGTTATAACTAAAACACCTGTTGCAAATGTTTACGTCTTTTAACTGCGTATGAATGTGAAGCTTCGTAGTTTGTTTTAATATAATTAATATAAGGTAACTTAGAACAATTTTACATCTTAAACATTTTATTAATACCTACATGTATTATTTTATTAATTAGTGTTACTTATGATAAGTGTGACGGAAGTACTTGAAACTTATAAGACAGGACAGTAAACTATTTAATATTGGTATCCAACGGAGTTGTACTTCTTTCAATAATTCATGTTGTGTTTTATTTACAAACAATAAACAAAGATATTGAAAAATTAGGTAAGTAAAAGCAAGAATTATAATTACATATAATTCGCAGAACAAAAGAGTAATTACATCATAGTTGTAGTAATCTTGAACTTTGGCGCATTTCACGGGGTGGTGCAAGAGAATCTCCTAATAGTAATTTCATGAAAGTTGGCATTGAGCACGGGCAGTAGTTCACTCTAACAATAAACTAACAACTATACCATGGACCAAGAAAAACAATTTCGAACTAGAAGTCCCGAGGTGTACTTAAACAAAAATAGAACTGAAGTTCACTCTAAAATTTCAATCTAAGTACAAAACAAATTATACTAAAGTTTTATAACAATCCAATCTAAATAGGCAATATTTCTCTCGCAATATATGTAGAGTAAAAGATTCAAGTCAAGAGTAAAATGTTACACCAAAATGATTAGAAATTTTACTGTTTTAGTGTAAAAAAAGTTATCGTAAATGGAACGTGTTAACTTTACACTAACATTGTATTGAAGTTAACTATATAGTCTGCCCGAAGGTACAGATTAGATATTTTACTCTAAATGTATTGAACCTAAACACACACTTTTTAGAGTGGTTTAGTGTTCGAGTTTTACACTAAATTTTTTACTGTATATTTGGTCATTTACTAATTTGTCTAAGAGTATAGCAGAGAAGGAAGGACTACTAAAAGAAAAATGGAAATATTTCTTAATGCAATAAAAGGAAACATTTATTTACTGAATCTAATGATGAACTATGTAACGGGCAATGCTTAATTCTTAGTATTTATTTAAACCAGGTTACCATTTGTGTAAAAAAACTGTCTTCTATACGGTCACGTACCTAAAACATTTCTGCTTATTGTGTTGTAAAAAGACGAAAGTAATAAAAGTTAATTATTCTCGAGTACTGTACTGCATTCGTTCTAACAAATATATCGCATCTTCATGACCCCTTTTCTGTTCCCCCGGGCAAACAGACTGTTAGTTTGAGGCAAAATCTGTTCAATATTAAAATGTTCACAAAGGAACAAAACTCTTTTAGAATTATAAATTAATGTTTTACGAGTCATCATTATCGCTAAATTACACTTTGATAAACTGGTTTCGAGTTTCAGAATTTTGTCATCTTTTAAAAAGCATACAAGAAAGATTTTTTTCTAAATTTGTTATTGGTAGCAAGAATGTCATGTTTAACGGCTGATTGGTCAAATAGTTCTAAAACAACCTACCCTCTTAAATTTTAGAAAAATATGCACACTTTTCACTTCAAAGGAGGGCATATTTTTAAAGGAGTGTAAACAGACATTCGCACGCGGCAACACGTAAGCTGCAGTGTGAGCGAGTAATTTCTATGACCTTGATATCTTCGGTTAGATTTTAAGAAAGTTCCGGTTACAGTATCGTTTCGTTGGGTTCATATCTAAACCCCTGCGTTTGAGAATTTGGAGTTGCCAGCTTCGGTTGAGCGTTGCATTTAATAATTTGCAGTAATAAAACGTACAAGAATTAATGGTGTAACCTAGCCTTGTTCGAGAAAGTCTTGCATTTTAGTTATGACGAATTAACTTGCTTAATTTTCCTAGAAGAGTCATTGATAAATGTGGATTTGAATTTGTTTGTTGAATCATCGAATAGTAGTGACTAAATCATTAAAACGTAAATAAAAATTAAGTCAAGTCTAAAAGTAGAAATAGTTGCAAATTCGGTTTTTATAGAAGTGTTCAGAGTAGAACTACCGCTGTTCATGTTCCAGCATTTTTAGTTTGGACAGTGTTTGTTTTTTGGTTAGGTATTGTGATTATTAGTCTTGACAGGTGTAAGTGCCAATGTGGATTAAAAAATATACAAGGATAAACGGATTACTAGCAAAAAGCTTTTCAAGTAAGTTACTTTGTAACCAATTATTTTAAAATTCATTCACGATAGCAATAAAGTAAATTGATTATCGATTTATAAAATAATAAAATTGTGTCTAGAATGGAATTTTTTAATGTGTAAAATCTCCTAATGCTTGTAGGTTTCATAAAATAATTAAATGCTGTTTCTGTTTTATATACACAAATTATGCGTTGCTTATGTTGCTTACCGATTTTCATAAATTTGAAATAATAAACAAAGTTAAAAATCACTAGTCATTTGTTATAGATTGGCACGACAAATTTTCTAAAATTTAACAAAACTAAAAAATAACAATAAGTGACAAAGAACTTAACGTAACTCAGATGGGAGTCTTTTCCAGAATTGTAGATTCCCATCGTTGCTTTTAAACAAAAACAACAAATAATTTGGATGGCGCCCTTTATATTCATGTATCCTATCTAAAATCAGTAAGCCGTTGTGATTAACACCCGCGACCGTTAGAAAAGAATCTTATTAGTAGAAATAAAACATTTTATGATAATCAAGCGCTTCACATAATTAACACCCAAAGTATTTCTAATCTAATTTGTATCTTGTTATTAATAACCGGTGGCAGCGGTAAATTTAAAAGATTATTGTTGAACATTCAGTGAATACTTTTCATGATTACAAGTAATAATAACGTGTAAAACAAAGAACTATGAACGTAGAGGATGCCAATGACCTCACTACAGTAAATACTTCGCAACCTACAGCAAAATTATGTTTTCAGGACCTTAATACATCAATCAAATGTAAAGTACGATACGAACGCTACTTAAAGTTAAGTCAACAGTTGAATAAAGCTGATCAGAATAAAATTGATTTAATGTTGTAATTGATGGGCGGCAATGCTGATAATGTTTTCCTCACCATCAAACAGCCTAACAAGAAGATGGTACAACAAAACAATGGATCTATAACGAGTTCATCTGCGTTTGATAAACTTCAAGCTCCGTATAAATGTGGCGTTTGAGCGTTATAAATTTAACTCTCGTATCCAACAACCGCGGGAGAATACAGAAAGTTTTATCACCTCGTTGCTTGCACAGCAGACTCATGTGCATATGATCAACTTAAAGAAGAATTAATTAGAGACCGGATAATAATAGGAATAGCCAATAAAAAGATCAGCGAGCAAATGCAAATGAAAACTGAATTCATCCTACGAATGTGTAGGCAGGGGGAAATGCAAGATAATGAAACAAGGCAGGTTCGTAACCTGCAGGAGATTAGCAAGGTGCAGAGAAAAGGATACTGGAAAGGAAACACGAAACAGCCTGGAAAATACTATAGAAATTACTTGAAATCAAAATCAAAACAAGAATTAGCATCCACTCAAAACGGAAGTGCAAAAAGTTGAGAGTATTGTTTTGTTACGTTCAGCATTAGAAAAATCAGTGCCAACAATCAAGATGTAATAAACGTAACAAAATAGGCCACTTTTAGAAGGTTTGTAAAAGTAAAATGAATTTTGTAAAACTAGAGGTAGATGAAGAGCAAGTTGATGATTTAGTAATTAACAGAGTAAGTGCTAGAAATGATTTACAATACAAGGTAGCAACACTACTAAATTCTGTACTTCGATGGTGATCTTTGCAAAACGTGATAATGAAAGAATTGTGGAGACTTTACACAATTAAAATAAATTTGTAGAAAAAACCGTATTTCATGTAAATACATAAAGTAGAATATACATTGTCGCAATTGAAAGGTGTGAAGTTATGCAGTAAAATTGATGCAAAATTCATTAAAGATTTCTCATTTCATTGAGGGTATGAGAGAAATTATAAAATATGTTTTTTTTTCTCCTAATTAGACACCTGTGTGGTGCTTTGCATTAAAACTGATCAAAGCTGATCAACCATTAATTTTTATCTAATAAATCTTAAACTAAATACTTATAAGCTGGAGTTCATCCATTAATGTCCTGTAGTTTGTTCTGGTTGAAACTATACTAAACATTCTCACTCGTGCACAATGCTCTGATTTTACCCAAAACACTACACAAGCTCAAATGGTTTTGTCCTCTTCAATCGTCGGACGAGATCTTGATTGTCCAGCAGCTGAAGAGCTTCTGCATTGATATGATTATATAGCCTGGCTTCATGCCTGCTAGCAAACCTTTTAATGTCGTCTTGAACAGTTGGAATGCCAAGGTCCAGATGAAGGTCACTATTGCGGACGTACCATGGAGCCTTGACCATGTTACGCAGAACCTTGTTTTCGAAGGTCTGAATGGGCTTAATGTTACTAGCTTTGGTACAACCCCAGAGCTGTATACCATATAACCATATCGGCTTCAACATCTGGTTATAGATTAGGATTTTGTTATTTAGTGCCAACTTAGAATTTTTTCCAAGGAGCCAATAATATTGTTTATATTTTAGACCAAGTTCGGTTCTATTCTTCTTTACATGCTCTTTCCATCGGAGCTTAGCGTCTAGCGTCATGCCAAGGTACTTGGCATTGTTCGAGTATGGTACTAAAGTACCATTTATATCTAGTGGCTGTATAGTCTTTTGTTCGTAAAGATTACATGGATAGACTTGAGCTCGTTCAGCTTGATCTTCCATTGTTTTGTCCACTCTAGTACTGTATTACTAGCTGTTTGTAGTTTACTGGTGGACACATCCTGTTCCTGACCTATTGCGAGTAGTGCCGTATCATCGGTAAAAGTTGCAATTTTAACATCACCCAAATGCGGAATATCACTGGTGTATAGCAGGTAGAGGATAGGCCCTAGGACACTACCTTGAGGTACACCTGCGTTAATTTCTTTTAGTTCCGAGTATTCATCTTCTTGTTTAATTCTGAAGTTTCTATCCGCTATGTACGAGGAGAGAACTTCCACATATTGTTTTGGAAGCATTTTTTTCAGTTTGTGAATGAGCCCTTTATGCCAGACTTTATCAAAAGCCTGGGCCACATCAAGGAACACATTGCTGAGCAGACCTGCTTTTCTTCGAGAGCTTTTTCGATGACATCTGAGATTCGATGGACTTGATCTATGGTGGAATGTTTCTGTCTGAAGCCAAACTGGTAATCTGGAATCAGCCTATTGTTCTCTATTAAAGGTCTCAGTCTTTTAAGAAGTAGTTTTTCGAAGAGCTTTGAAATAACAGGAAGCAGAGAAATAGGCCTGTAAGACTTCACATCGTTGGGTGGCTTACCCAGTTTAGGCAGCATAATCACTTCTGCGACTTTCCAAATTGTGTCTAATAATAAATGTCCAAATAATATATGTCCAAATAATAATATAATATGTGTCCAAATAAAATATGTCTAGAACTTTAACAAATATGGAACGTATGTATGCACAATTCGAGGAAGAAATCTTAATGTTAACATGAGCAGTAGAAAAGTTACAAGAATACGTTTTTATATTTTCAGTAATTAAGTATTATACAAAGTATTATTATTATTTGCTAAATAATAATGGTTAAGGAAGATGGCAACCGCAATAGTCGCGTGAATTAGGTGAGAAGCTCCTATGCTGTAGGTTCGCGGTTCGATCATTGTTTTTCTTTTTTAAATTTCCACCCAACCATTCCCTCCAACTACACTGGGCAGCATTGTCGATGCCATAAGCATAGACAAACTTCGGTGTAGACCAAGCGAAGAAGTCTCAGATGATGCTATTAAATATCTAAATATCTTGTAGAGTAACAAATGCAACTATAATAATAGCACTTTTTAGTTTATATTTTTAAAAATATTGGACACGCCACGAATTTTTTTCTAGCGTAAAATAAGCAAGATAACATTTCAAATATTCCTACCCATCATATAAGTTTAGAATTCATTACTTAATCGTTTTCATGTATATAATATAAACTCCTGAAAATCAAATAACTAATTGAATTCGACTTATGGGAAGCTGAAGTTCAACGACCTCTAGAAGTTCTACAAAAACCCACTTCACTTCGTAAAGAACTTGTTCTTTAAATTAAACAAGCTCCTTGTCCGTTATAAAGTTTTTATCAGAAAGTTAATTACAACTTAATAGTACCCTTTCTTCCGTTAAAGAATACCAACTGCATATGATAACATAATTTAACTTTTATTTCAGTGATAAACTAAATATCCTACTTTGCATTTAACAAAATTACTTAACACCTAACAAGTGCTTACGATCTATTATTGTTTATTATTTTGCATTAATTTGATTAATTATTGTTAATTTATGTTTCTAATTGTTTGTTTTATTTAACTAAGTAGCCCTTAAGGATTTTCTTAAAAATGTAACTGTTATTCTAATGAGAATTAAATATACCCGCACCAGTAACCAAATCAAAATAAATATTTTTGATAATTAATGATAATAATGATTGGTGTTAATTTCCATACGCTATGTTAAAATGAAACATAAAACTAAAATAGCAAATTCTTTAGCATAATATTATAATTCCTTTAGAAAAACTTTATATTTTTAGACTAAAAGTTTTTTAATGCAATTTCCGGTAAACCTCTTAGTAATTACCATTATTAGTTTAATTACTATGACAGACTTGCGGATAAAGTCACGGTGCACCAAATCGATACAATATAATGACAAGTTCAAATTTCTCTATAGTATAATATTTAGATGCTTCGTACAACAGAATACGTTGGATACCCTATCATAAACAGTTCGATCTTACAGCTTTTATTACAATTTTCACGAAAAAAAAAGGTTAAATGCTAATTAAATCAGAAGACATGTTATAAAAAATTAACGCTTAATGTCATGAATGCAACGGTGTGTGAATATTATATAGTTGTTCACAATTTCTGGATTGAAATAAAATTGAAGGTAAATGAAAAATTAATAATGACATGGGGTAACATCTGGATGTTCCAGATGACCTCCTTTTCAAAGACGAATTATGTGTTTTATGACAGCAAGATGGTCACGCTATATATAGTTACCTATATTGCATTTATCTAACTTTTTGTATCTTTTATGATCAGCAGTAGACCAAAAATGCTTATTAAAATGATTGGGATAGAGCAAAATTTTGGAAATTTTGAGGGGACAACTGAGATCGGTGAATTGACAAACAAACATGAAACAAAATCAATTAAACCTTGGTGTCAAATGGATTTAACAACATAAGAATTAAGAGACATTCTAATTTTCTTTGTCCTTTAATTGTTATTTGATTAATCCAACAATCTTAAATTACTATTAAAAAAAATTATAAATTGAAAATTATTTTAAATTTTAAAATTATTTGCGCCACACAAAAAAAAATTAATCATCCTAACTTGAAGGTCAGCAAATTATTGTTATAGTTCGTAAAATTACCTGCTTATTTGTTGACAAGATAAGCACATTCCTTCAAATTGATTTTATTTGTGATTTATGAAGATAATTATAATTACTAAAGGTGAAACATGTATCGTCCATGACGTGAGTACATAAAATAATTCGATTATTTGCAACAAGATTTCATTACCTTTAATTCGTTCCATTCAAAATAAAATTCCAAAAAGTTCCTTCAATTTATGAGATCAGTTTGTTCACCAAATTAACACTTTACTTTTTGTTTTATTTCACTTTTAGTTCACTTTGATTATTCATTATAATTTTTAATAATTAAATTATTAAGAACTTATAAAAGAAATTAAAAACAAGATGACATTTGTCATAACCTCACTTTGTCGACAGTTAAGTGACGTGGAATTCACCAACATAACCTCGAAATTTTATCAAAATAACGTACAACGTGACATGATTTCTGCTCTGTATGGAATTTCAAGAGAGAGGAGCCAAATTTTCGTGCTATTTTTATAATAATTGGAAAACAATTGCGAATCGCTAGTGACGTTCCTAGTTAGGAACTAGATTAATTTAGTAAGTTACTAGAAACAAAAGAGTGTCTTTTACACTAAAATTTTCATAACCACATTGCTAATAATAAATTAAACTAATTATTTAAATAAATGTTATAAAACAAACGAGCAGAATTTCTACTTTTTAACAATACCCAACATTAATGTTCTGATGCAAAATTAACTCCAGGATTCAATAACAATCATCTTGAATTTCCTCACAATTCAATTACTTACTCATTACTTTACAAATTTAAATAAAAACATTTTAACGTGTTGCTACATCCTTTTCTTGTCATAAAATTAATCCTAAGATCCTATCAAACAAAAATTACATAATTTTGACACCAAAATTATAAATATAAACTAAATTTTAACATTCTAGCAGACCATGCTGAAACGTTACAATTTTGGGATTTCAAAGGCCTAAACCTTCTGTTAAAAAAGTTGACCACTTTGACCTTTTAGTGTCAAAACCATCCCAGAACTTTCTTAACAATATTGCAGTAAAACAGTTTAGTTAGAAATTCAAATAACATTTATAAACATCCATTTACTATGAAAAATCATGAATCGTCAAAGAAATAGAACATTTTCTTGAAATTCAATAATAAAAACTGTAAGTAAAGTAATAAATACTGTGACTTTCTGTTGAACCGGTTGAGGGTCTAATATTTGTCTGGTACTGTCATTGTTTGTATAACAGGATTTGAACTTGGTTCATTAAATCAGTATTTCCAATAATACTAATTTGAATAATATTTGAGAAAATGAAGTTCTTTTCTCGCATTGCCCACCACCCCAAGAATTAATTATTGACCACCGTGACGAAGACAACTCATTATGGCGTATGAGAATGTGCTTGGTGGTTGGTCTAGAAAAACAATTTATCAAGGCATCTATCAAGTTTGGTTGTCGTCGAGACATGGTACTTCGATTCGGATCAAGTAAAAAGACGATCCATCAAGATCAGTTGGTACAAGCAGTTCCACAAATTAGATAGCCAACAAGCGACCTTTAGGTACTGTAACATTTGGTCCTTTGAGCAAAATTGGAATCATCTAGATTCAACACTCTACTAAGATTAAAACATCTGTATTATCAAAAGTGATTCTTCCAGACAGCGCACCGTAAGGAATTCTAATGTCTAATCGAAAAATCAACACTTGCTATTGTGGCATTGATGTTTCAAGTACATCGAAGATTTCGAGGGCTAACCTTCAACTTGCAAGTTTTTTTAATGCTTAATTAAGTTTTAATTTTAAGTTAATGGCAATGCAACGCGAGTAACACATCATTCACCTGCATTTTATTTATTTAACCAACTTCGGATTGCGTCCTGCTAAATATATGCTGGACCACTTTACTAACTTTGCACTGCGTATAAAAAGTGGCACAGGCACAACTTATCGGCTTGAGGCAAAGCACAGAAGTTTTATCAACCTTTAATGACATTAGATAACATGAACCTCTCATCAGGGCACACAAACAACATTTCCCAAATGCGTTCTGCTAAGCAACCCGCTCTCAAAGATAGAACATGTAAGTAATTTCTAAAGGTACCCAAATCAGATATATCGTGCATAAGAATACAAGATACATAAAACCATTTATCTACGACCACTTTAGAAAATATGCCAAACTGAACGGAAATGACTGTGCGAAATGATATCGCACGATTAGTAATTCTATTAAAACGCCATAGATATCAGCACATGCAACATTATAATATTATTAATTATTTGAAATATAAAATGTTATAAATTTTAGATAAAGGTTAATTTATGTTGTTTAATTAATGAGATTTTAATGTAGACGTTTAAAAGACTGTATATAGATTAAATGAAATTTGTATCCTTCACTTTTACGTTATCACCCTCTCTCTGACAGTCGAAGTTGACTATTTGAGAACGGATTTTATGAAACAAAAATGTGGGTTCACTTAAATTAACTAAATTATTTTTAAGAAATGTTTTTTTAAATCGATTTTTTCTTTGCCTTGTTAGTATGATGTTTCTTCTGTAAATTACATATTTTTTGATAATAATTATTATTCATCTTCCTTAAAAAAACTATAAACGTAACTCGTAATTTAAAAAAAAAAATTTGACTTCCGGTTGACTTTTAAAAAAACTCCTAAGAAATCCCAGATGGAGACTGTCATATTTCGAATCCGTAACATATTTACTTTATATATTCATTTTTATCTAGTACAAATATGTGCAATTAAGAAAATTATCCATCGTTTTATCTAGTGCTGAGTACTACATTAAAAACGGTCTTTCATAGAACGCGTCTATGTTGACATCGATATTGGCAAATATAATGACTGTCTGTTATGTATTAGTTAGAAATAAAATTGTAGACATGGCTACAGGTCAATTTTAATGTTCACTTGTTTTCTAAATCCAAATTGTGATAGGGGAACCAAAATAAAAATGGTATATACCTTTACCTTCTGTGTATATAAGTAGGTTTGTTTAAGTACTTGGCTAATAGTGGCTACTTAGTACTTCTAATAGAAACCTGAAAGCATTACCATGTAAATGTAAAATATCTTTTGTTGTTATTATTGTTAATTTAGAATGTGAAGGGGTATATTTTCAGAATAGGAGGAATCGTGAATTCTCTTCTCATTGATTTATAATAGGGATTGTATATGTCCATATAACTTACGTAAGTTTTACAAGAAGCACTTAAATACATTTTTTGCCGAAAATAGATAATTTAGTTTGTTTACCGTTATTTAGTATTTTCTAACAAAGAAATATTTTAGGATTTGCTGATCTTGCAAACATCTGGAAATTCCATTCAGGGATTATTGTAGCTGTAAAACATGTACCTTTTAGGTATTTTATTCTTGTCGATAAGTTTTCAAATGTAATATTTTCATTCCGAACAGTCGGATATTATACCCTCTTTCTAGAAATTTAGGAATTTATAAATAATATATTGACACTGTACACAAAAGTAGCCGTACAAGTGTTGCCGTGTTTACTCCTTATATTCCGTACATTCAGTATAACCGGTATAACTGACCGTATCGTTTCGTTATTTTGGACGTTTTCTATTGTTTTGGCAAGATGTTAATATGGAAAATATGTATACCAACAATGTTTTATATATCATTCTTCGATCTACAAAGACAAACTTCAAAGACTGTAGCAAGTTGTATGATATCACTCCGTATAGTTTTACATATTTTGTGAAATGATATATCAGCATCATATAATTATGTAAAAAAAGCTTGTCTATAACAACTGACATAGAAAATGCATTAAATATCACAAAATAAATGCCAATGTCCATCGTTTAGCTGTTTCGACCCACTGTGCGTCGGGTCGGCAGAATGAAGCATACTTAAAACATCTTTTTTAATTAATTTTACAAAATAATTTATAATTTTTATTAATAATTTTAAAATCCTATAGCCCAGTCGGCAGTGATTTTATTACATCAATTTCCAGCAGCGATTTTATTATTGGAAATTGTTAGTAAGTCAGTCCTGAGTAAAAAACCAAGTGGCGCGGCAGGGGCGGATATGTTTTAGCCGCCATCTTGATATACGGTTTTTGCAAATGTCTCGAGAACAGCTGCACCTTTGTTGCAGAAAGATAATTTATTTACCTTTTTTAAGTATTTTTTAGTTTTTGCTACTAATTTTTTTTATTATTAGATTTTTTTGCTACGAGGTTTTACCGTTATTTTTTGTACAATTTTAGCTACCTATCAGAAAAGAAAATGAAAAAGTACATAAAACTAATAATAGTTGTAATAAAGTCCTAAAAATAACAATTAGTAAGCAATACAATTACAAAAGGTATACGAGGATGGTGTTTAAACCTGTGATTTCTGATTACGAATCTGATGCGTTAACCGCTAGGCCAATCAGCGTACAACTTCCAGCTTTTCTTTATATCTTACTAGCAAATACCCGGCGCGCTTTGCTGCGCTTTTAATTAAATTTGGAAATGATTTCAATAGTCGCACACATATTATAGTCGCACACATTAACATTAAGTGCAATTATCTATTTAAGTTGCTGTTGGTATAAATCGAGACCACGATGGCCGACAGAGTCCAATTTGGTCTTATTTTCTATTCTGGGCCAAGACCTTTCCAATGATACCAATTTCATCCAAATCGGTCCAGTGGTTGCGGAGAAAATCGCATACATATATACAATCTTTCCCTTTTATATATATAGACTAGCAAATACCCGGCGCGCTCTGCTGCGCTTTATTGAAATTACATGTTTTTACTTCCCGCTCGCAACAGCAGCTAGCTTGCTGTGCGAGATCTATATATATTTTCTTGTCACATCAATCTCAGTACCCATTTTTAACTTCCATATATGGGTTTTTCGCTGTTATTTCGGACCACGATGGCCGATCAGAGTCCAATTTGGTCTTATTTTCTATTCTGGGCCAAGACCTTTCCAATGATACCAATTTCATCCAAATCGGTCCAGTGGTTGCGGAGAAAATCGCATACATATATACAATCTTTCCCTTTTATATATACGAGGGTAGATTGAAAAGTTTCCGGAATGGGCAAGAGATGGCGCGCGTATCGTGAAATTGTTATGATGGTTGTCAAGGCTAACCTATTTTAGGAAAGCTGTCAAATTTTCAGACACGTGCGTCGTTCCGTTTATGTTTACTAGGATATCTTGTGAAGCAATTCAGGCACTTTTGCAAAAATGGATAAAAACGAATTTCGTGCAGTCATCAAACATTTCTGGATGGACGGGAAAACGGCGACGGAGATACGAGATATTTTGCAGAAAGTTCATGGCACATCCACACCTTCATTTTCGACTATTAGTTTCTGGGTGAGCGAGTTCAAACGTGGCCGTACGAGCACCAAGGATGAACCACGCAGTGGACGTCCAAAAACGACCACAAATGAAGAAATGGTCGATAAAGTCCATGATCTCGTGTTAGCCGATCGACGAGTGAAGTTGCGCGAAATAGTAGAGACCACGGGCATCTCATATGAACGTGTGCAAAATATCGTGCACGAACATTTGGGCATGAGGAAGCTCTCGGCGCGATGGGTGCCGCGTTTGCTGACTATGGACAACAAGCGAAATCGTGTGACCACTTCGAAAGAGTGTTTGGCCTTGTTAAATCGTAATCCAACGGATTTTTTTCGCCGATTCGTGACCGTGGACGAAACATGGATCCACCACTACACACCAGAAACCAAGCAGCAGTCGAAACAGTGGATTTCTCCAGGCGAATCTGCTCCGAAGAAGGCAAAGACTGTCCCATCTGCTGGAAAGGTCATGGCCACCGTTTTTTGGGATTCGCAAGGTGTGATACACATCGACTTTTTGCAGAAGGGAAGAACTATCACGGGACAATACTACAGCGATTTATTGGATCAATTCAACGGCATTTTGAAGGAGAAACGGCCTCATTTGCAGCGAAAAAAAGTGCTCTTCCACCACGACAACGCGCCGGCCCATTCATCCCGAATCGCCAATGCTAAATTGGTTGAATTGGGCTACGAGGTGGTGCCGCATCCCCCGTACTCTCCAGACCTGGCCCCGTGCGACTTCTTTTTGTTCACAAACATGAAGACTTGGCTCGGAGGCAAGCGCTTTACGTCAAATGAGGAGGTCATCGCCGCCACTAAAGCTTATTTTGCAGAGTTCCCGAAATCATATTTTTCTGAAGGCTTAAAAAAGTTGGAGCACCGCTGGGAAAAGTGTATCGCCCTGCAAGGATATTATGTTGAAAAATAAAAACAAAAACCTGTTCAATTACTGCGTTTTCTTGCCCATTCCGGAAACTTTTCAATCTACCCTCGTATAGACTAGCAAATACCCGGCGCGCTCTGCTGCGCTTTATTGAAATTACATGTTTTTACTTCCCGCTCGCAACAGCAGCTAGCTTGCTGTGCGAGATCTATATATATTTTCTTGTCACATCAATCTCAGTACCCATTTTTAACTTCCATATATGGGTTTTTCGCTGTTATTTCGGACCACGATGGCCGATCAGAGTCCAATTTGGTCTTATTTTATATTCTGGGCCAAGACCTTTCCAATGATACCAATTTCATCCAAATCGGTCCAGTGGTTGCGGAGAAAATCGCATACATACATATATACAGACAATCTTTCCCTTTTATATATATAGATAGCAGGTTTAGTTTTGGTAGAATACAAGGATCTGAATTTGGCACCACTACAAGAATTAATTCTAGACCACTGTAACCAAGTCAGAACTCATTACGACACTGAGACTGCGTATCAACAATTGGTTCAGAAAACTGCCAAAGATCGACAACCATCACGTTTGGTGGTCGTAGAGACAAGGTTGCTTGGTCGCTTTTTAATTTGATTCATCAACACAGTATTTCAGATCTACTCAATGGGTCATATAATTGATCTCTTCAATAAACTAATATGTTGTAATGCACTTAACATAAATATGAAACGGAATAATTATTAATGCCTAGATTGTTAAATATTAATTCTTAATTTAAGTATTATTTAATGATTATCTTGTTACCTATCCCTTTAGGTACTATTTATATTAATTACTTACTTAAAAGATTCATTGCCAGTGTTTTGAAAGTTGTCTCATTTATTTATGTGTGGTACTTCCCCTAGGTCCAGGTCATCTTTCTCCGTATTGATAAAGCATTCTCTTCTAGCTTCAGTTTTATTGTATATCATTGATTCTAAATCACTTCCTGACAGTTTTTCGACGTGTAATTAATTTCCTCTTTTTTCTCGAGTTTACTTTTGGCTACAATTTTATACGAATTTTAGTATTTTTTTTATTGAATCCATTTTCAGAGCATTGTATATTTCTTTTATAACACTTTTTAAAGCATTGACAGTGAAACGATTTATTTCCCAAAACAGAATTCTGTTACGGGAAAATCTATATAAGGATCCTATATATCATATACTATATTTCATTTTGCAAACCGCATGTTCACGTTAGAGCAAAAGAACTACGACTGTAAAATTTAGGTATTGTACTGATAATAAAATATTATTGTTATTCTGTCACGACACCACCTCTTACATTCTTAACTATTCTTATGCATACAACTTAATAGATAATGCTGAAAAATAAATAAGCAAAAATCCAATTTATTTAGAAACCCTATGAGGTTTTCATTTCATGAATCAAACTTTTCAGGTTTAAACATAGTATCTTCATCATAATAAAAAACTAAAAGGAACTACGAAACTGCAGTTGTGGAATAATGAAATATCATTTATTTACTTCTGGTTCATTTGTTTTATTTCGGTTTCCTGAATTCACGACCTATTTTAATGAAGTTTATATTTAAAGTTGTAATCAGTTTTCTCATTTAGGATTTATTAAAACGTTTAGAGATTCACGAAGAGAATTTTCTTAGTAAAATAAAACAGGAATTTAATGAAATTTATAAATTTTACTAGTTCCTTTCTTTTTTTTTAATTTCAGTTTGTTGGGGAGAAACATTTTTAGAAGTTTATATCACGTCACTCTAACTACCTGTTTTCTCAGTAATATTCTTTGTACTTATTTAATCCTGATCATTTAAGTATCTAGATACCGGGATAATGTTTAGTAATAATAAAATACTGACTATAAAAACTGCAAAATATAAAGTTTGAAAAGATGAAGAAATGCACTTCAAAAATAAAAGATACATTTTGCTTATGATAAAAAAAGTACTGGTCGAAAATGAACCTATCCATAAAAGATATATTTTAGTACGCTTAATCCTATGGACGAAAAGTACCCAAGCAGCATTTTTAGTCATCACTACGTACTCGCAACTACCAGTGGAACTATTAAGTTTTTGCCAATAGTCACAAGCACGTAATTGGTACGGTTTCATTACCAAAAAAAACCAAAGTGGGAAACAATTTTTGGGTAGCAGATACGTGGCGGCATAGTAATTGCTACATTCGTGGAACTTTTTTTTCTTCTCTTCTTCTCTTTGACACATCGTGCGGCGTGGTAACTCTTTCTTACTCTTGCAACTTATATTCAATATACACAATATATATTCAATATATACAAATATTCTATCATTTTCTATACTAATGCTAAAATGAATTACTATTTTATTTGTAATACGTACTTAATAATACAAAGAGCGATGAATTGTTTGATTATTTTGTCATTTCGGTAAACCAAAATTATAAACCATTGCAACTTTTCTGTTGAATGTAATGATGATAGCTCGAAAAATAACAAAGGCGTCTTCTTTAAACATTTTTTTAATAAAAAATGTTTTTAATAAAATATGACAAAAATACTAATAAGTTGATACACATGATACAAACCATTTTTATATTATTCCTGTTATGTTCTTTTATGTGTTTGAATAAAAAATAATCAATTATTGTCAGTACTTAACTTTATTAATATTGAGTATGCAGGGAGCATTACATACACAATGTATACACTGTACAAGATGTGTGTCCTCCAAGTCGACGCAAGTGGTACTGACGGACGGGCCAGGATTGGCTAGTTACATCACTACAAATAAATGTTGCTTTAAGTTAGATTCATAACAATAATTCCTAAGGAACACTTTGGTACCAATTTGTTCTTTTTATTGAAGGTTATGTAGTAAAACATCTAGCAAGAAACAATCGTCGAAATCGAAAAAGAAAACAATCGTAAGAAATTGCAAATGGATTAATGGCCTTTTATAAGTAAATATGGAGATGGAGTATGTAACGGTTTATTTTCTACCGGCCTCAAATATCTGTAATTTTGCATGTACTTTTATTGAAAAACTTAAAGTTCGGTCCTGTAAAACTATATTTTATTTGTAGCTAAAATTTTGTCGTATAAACATATTTACAACGAACATTTAAAAAAAGATTGTTCTCGAACTCTTATAAATTTAGAGGACGTGGAAGTAATAAATAATATTTTTGGAGCTTGGTTTGTTCGCCCATAGGAACGGTTGCGTTGCTAAAAATCAGAGGACCTTGATAAAATCCAATGTTGCATTTAAGTCATCTCGTTTTATAAAAATATTCCTGTCTATATTCTGGGAAAGCATTAGAGAAAAAAGAAACTTCTCTTTTGTTTGGAAGGTGACATTTACACGTGTTCAGAATTTCAATTTGGCTTCTGCGTATTTAACTTGAAAATTGCACCGTTTGCAAGTCTAGTCAGCAGATGTGGCGTGTTTAGTTTTCCGTCTTCGCGCCTGCATAAAATCTCTAACTCAGTCTATTAGGACGAGAATCTTGCCTAAAATCAAATAATATCGACTTTAAGGAGTCCACGTGTACTAAGCGTGTGTTAGCTTTGATTTTCTCTAACCAAAAAATACAGGCTTTTAATTAGTTGGTCCGATTTGCATCTTGGCGAGGGAAAAAGCATACTTCTTCCGCGCTGGCAGAAGGGGTCTAAAAAGTGTTAAAAACACTTCCGTTTGAACTTCGAGTGAAGACAGTCGACGTTGGTCGATACTATCGAACTACCGTTTATTCTTAATTATTTAGAACTAATGCAAATTCTAAATATAATTTCCGTACAGTTAATTGATATTTGTTGTGAAGTGAGTTTTTGGATGCAGTTGAATTTTGATAAATCTTGTTTGAAAGATTTGTTTATACCGTACCGCTAATAATCATATGTGGTTTGTTTTATCGTGATGAACCATTAAGAACAATTACTTCCTTCAGTTCGCGCTTTAAAAATAGTGCAGTTTTGTTATTAAAAATCACGTAGACTGACCTATAATTTAAATAATAAATTCCCGTTCTATCTGCAGACAAAGATAAATAATTATTCATTTTATGGGAAGAATCTATTGTAGCAAGTGTTATCTGGGCTAAATTTGTTTAAGTTCTTAAAAGACATTACCGTTATTCCTCGTGCTTAAATTTATAAACAATAACAGAAACAGGATTGTTTAAACTGTGTTTAACCAAGATTGTTTGTGAAATCATATGGATGATTGACTGTATTTGAAATAAAAAGTATTTCTTTGGACTTGCTACCTTCAAACAACAATTTTAAACCATTTAGAATCAACCACGGTTTTTGAAGGGGAGGCATGCTCCAATATCTAGCGGACCAGACTGGCTTGTTCTTGTCAGGCAAATAAACAAAGGTTTAATTGGATAAGATTTAAGGTACTGTACTTTAAGAACTATTTACTATTGTAATTTTTGTTTACGGATTATTTGAACTAGTAAATTTTGTAATTTTCTACAAGAAAAGAGCTCTCTAGTAGTGTTTAATTTTAGTTTGTCATTGCTTGTAAAATTCAAATTCATTAACTTTAGTAATACTTAAGTAGATTCAATTCCGTAATATTTTACAGATACTTGTGTGTTAAATTTTTTGAAGGATTTCATGTTAATAAAATCTGATATTGCTAAATCTTTTTGAATAATTTATGTTCAATAAAACCTAAATAATCTCTTGATCTTGAAATTTCTGAATGATTTTATGTTCAAGAAAATCTAATAATCTTTCTTTCTTGTTGAATAAATCTTATCTACATTTTTGAATTGTTCTGTGTTCAATAATTTCGGAGTAATTTGATAATTATTTATTGAATGACTAATTATAAGTTTAATAAATTTATGTTGTTTACATTTTTATTATATATGTGTTTGACTACTTTTTATTTTTCTTACCATCCAATAAATATGTTTTTTCAGTTTATATCAAGGATCTAAACGGAACCATATAATTATGAATGTTTTACTCATTTTCCATTTTAAAATTTTCTAAACACAACCAAAATTTTTGTTTAAAACCTAGTAGATTTAATTCATTTTCTGACTAGTGAATTTAATATCTTTTCTGGCTTAATTAAACATCATCATTAAGCTTCATAATCAGATGGCGCCGTTTTAGAGTTTGTATTTGAGTTCTGAAACCCTTATCTACTCCTTTTCATAAATAAGACAACTGCAGAACCAATACCTGCGACCTGAATATAAAAATTTGTAAGATAGAGCTAAATCTCCAGCCGTGGTAATCTTGAGCTTCTTTGCTAATGTAAGTATGATAATTTTATAATTATTATTTTGAGTGTTACAATTGGTGCCCTCCGCTGGGCCAAGTCTTTTTTGAGGTTACAAGTAAATTACTTTAAAGTGATTCTCCTAAGCAGCAAAAACGTAAGTTTTACTTTCAATACTACTGTAAGGTTCCGTTACTTTAAAGGGTTAAGCAATGGTTCCAAGCAGTTAGCAGGAACTTTTAGTACTACTTTAAAATTTTAAAAACTTTAAAGTAGCTTCGGGCAAGTTACTGCTACAATCATAATAGCACTTTGATGTTGCAACGACTTTAAAGTAATTAAACTAAGTGGCAATACCGTTCCATATACCTTCAAAGTTACTTAGAAGTAATGGAACTACATAGTTCCAATAAATAGTATAAACAACTACACAATTACTAAAATATTTCGAATTGAAGTAATTAAACCTATAAAGTCATAAATTTTGTTGGAGTGTTGTAGTAACAACTACTCAATCAAAGTTTCAATCGCAATTACTGCTACTTAGATGCTGCTTGGGTAGGCATTGTAGACACTTGTTGAAATGCAGAAGTTCTAAAACAAAATATTCTCATGCACAATTTATTTCTTCTGAGCTTAGTGCATGCATTTTTGAAAATAAATGTACACATGTTTTGTAATACATTTTAAAAATAATTACTATTAATTTTTTTATACGTTTGTAAGTATAAAATAATGTATTTTACTGTTGGAGTACTACTTAGATAACCGCAGGTGTGAAACTGAACAGCTTCACAGTTAGTAAAGTAAGTACCGTAACCTGTGATGTAAATAAAATTAAATTCTAAATCACCTAGACCTAGAGCCATATGCTTCAAGTGTCAGATTATGTTTAAATGCTTTCCTTGCATAAATACATATGAAATGACATTAAATTATTTTTCTAGATTTTTGGATGAAAAATGGCCGAAGTAAAAGTTTCTGAAAATTTAAATTTTTTTGTAAATTCATCGCACTACATCATCTAACTAAAATTGTCATAATTCCCTTATTTGTTGAGCTATTTGGCTCATCCAGATGTCAGATTAAAATTCCGACATTGCACAGTAGAGAAGTAGCAGGCTTCGAAGACAATTAAAAAAAATTCGAAACTACAAAAAAAAGTCTGGTCGGATTTGGTCGTCTTAATTTCAAAGTATGATTGTGTAACAAATGTCAGTTCAGCAATTCAGAAAGCTAACTCGTTTTATTTTAGATGATTCATAAAACAAAATCCTGTTTGCATTAAATTGTATAGCAGATGGTATTTATTAAAACCTGATATTATTTTGGTCTAGGTTAATAAAATTTTTATTTTTTGTTCTAAACAAAGAAAAGATTTTCATAAGATATAATAAAATTAAAAATCGGGGGTCCGAGCGCCTACGACGCGCGATAATTTAATTATAAAATATTGATTAAAATATGATTAAAAAATCATTTTCGATTCACCATGTTTGAGATGCCAGATTAACGCAGTTAATTTAAAAAAATTCCCAACTCTGAAAAAGGGCTGTGCGGGAGGGGAAAAAATAGTTTTTTTGACGATCATCCCAATCAGACAAAAACCATACAAAAGCCTCTAATATTAAAATAATTCTGTATCTCAGAAACCATAAAAGTAGGAACCATAATTTTGGTGTTATTTTGCTTCTCTCGTTGCCCCTAGCTTATATCTAGGTCGCCGCGTAAATTTGATCTTTCGTTCCCGAGATCAATTGGCGTTTTAATATAGTAGGATATTTCTTAGGTTAACATTTTGAGTTCACTGTAACGAAGTTACTTTGTTTTTGATTATTATTAGGGGTATGAGTAAATAAGTTTATCGTTGTTGCAATCTGTCGCCACTCGGATAAGCCTCCGACTCTAACGAGAGCACGCGTCCTTTCCCTAAGGTTTTATTTGGCGTGCGCCTGTCCGACTTACTCCTCCCCACTCTCCCAGCTCTCCACGAGTACCTATTTAATAAAGTTAGCGAGCAGATTTATACAGTTCCTTACCGGAACTCGAAACCTACTGGACCAACCAGTCAGCCACTCGACCGACAGGGAATGTAAGAGTAAGTTCTCTTACCGTAGCTCCGATTCCCCTTCCGCCGTGATCTCATCCCTTACCCCTTTCCGAGACCTCGCTCTGCGTAGCCTGGGGGTCTCATCTTATCCTTCACCCTCTTTGTCCTCCGTTACCCTTTTTACTCGGCCCCGTATTTTGAGATCCTTTGCACGCTTTCTTGTTACCGCACACTATATGCATTGCACCTCGCTTATTGTGGCTACCGTAGAATTGTATGCTTTTGAGGCTAGAGGAATCGCTTGTTGAAGCTTTCGGGAAAATAAATACTACTTATTAGGTTCACAGATTGTGTGTTTCATTTGCTAAAATTAACACCCTTTTCTTTTATGAAAGCTGTAAGGAAACAGTTAAGGTGATCCAGACGGTTGGCCTCAACAACCCCAGCAGTTCCCTGGATTACCATTTCTCTACTAGTAGCTACCCAAAGCCGTGGTGCATATCAGGTTATAATAACTGGCGCTCGAGACTTACCGCTGGTCACCGAGAACATCATCGCCCTTTGTAAGCAAGTTGGCAGGAACACCTACAATTTGGCGCCCGAGCGATTAAAAAAAGCAGGGACGCCAAGCAAACCCGCTTACAACATGCTAGAAAGTGCCCTATCATCAGCACTGACTTGCGACAATGCTGACACATGTTAGAAGCTAAAAATAGTATAATAATGGGACAGTAACTAATGATGAAATGAATTACGTTGAAAATAAAACAAGAAATGATAATTAATTAGAGTGAGATTAATCATTATCAGGGCAAACTACAAGCTTGCTGAATGGGTAGTTAAGTGCACAATTTCGTGTAATCAAATGTATAGGTATAAAATTACGGCGATGTCAGGTTTTTAAACTGTAATAAAATATAAAATTAAACCAGCTGTTCAACAATTATTTACCGTAGAATAAATTACACAAAAAATTAACGCATAAAGTTTAATATTTTCCATATCTATAATTTAAATTATATTTTTCCATCTCTTCAGCTCTTTGCACGCACATATGTGCAGGAATACTTTACGATGTATAAATTACAAAATTTAAATTAGTTTGCGAGAATAAACATTTCTGTCTACGGAATTAAAAAGTTAAAGAAAACAGGTCGCTTCATTTTGTTTTAACAAAGATGCAATAATTTAAAATACGTAATTTAGCGTTATCGTCTCGTCGACTAATGTAAAACAATATAGAACAAAGAATAAGTTGCATTATCAGCCGGTCTGGGCCGTATCGTTTACACATACGAAATGCATACCAGATAAGTTCAATATAAGTTTTAAAAATTAATTCACTAAATAATTTATATTTTTCAAAATACTGCTCTAGAATAATCATTCCGTGATTCAATTTACATAACAGTAAGTGCGAATAACAAAGTAACTAGTTTGAAGAGTTCTAATTCAAACTATTATAAATTGCAACAAAATACATACAGTTGTATCTCGCCAATTTTTCAATAGACAATTGTCTTTTTTGAGTAATTCATTCTATGATAAAGAATTGTTGAACTGCTGGTTTAGCTCTTATATTTTATTACAGTTTAAAAACCTGGAATCGCAGTAATTTTATACCCATACATTCGACTACACGAAATTGTACACTTAACTACACATTCAGCAAGCTTGTGTGTTGGCCCTGATCAATATTATAACGAATTAAACGATCCAAAAAGTATAGTCTTTTTTAATGGTAAATAATCATCTACTAGCATAATTTGAATAAATAATAGAACGGTAAGTCCTTTTTTACAACTTAATATATTTATTTTTCCTTTTAATTATACTTTCTTTTTCAATTGTAAATTTTGTTATGTTATGGCTATAATCGCAGTCTGCCGGCTGAGACTATTGGGTTGTCTTCGACTACCAACTTTACCTACTTACTACCAACAACTATTTTTTTTCTAATTTTCCCTCTAATAACTGATAGCATGAGCTTCAAAACAAAAAAAAGACATTTGGCTGATATACAATCATTTTTTATAAGCGCACGTTAAGTCGACATAAATTTACAACAAACTCGAATTTTGTTTTCGTCGGACTCGATCATCTCTTCTCTCGCTGAGTTTAAATTGCGAGATAGAGTAACGCATGCGCAGTAGCGCATAGAACAATGAATGAGTGGGAACTGCACGAAGGAGTAGATCTTGCTCGCACAGCGCCACGGCCGAGGCACAAATAAAATGCATCCAAATTTTCATTTGGCTATAATTCGAGAAAAACCACACAGAACTTTTTTGTCAGATGTTTTGTGGAGAATGAAGTTATCTGGGAGAATTTTTTTAACCCTCATTGAATGGGGTTAACCGTAATTTTTAAATTTATTAATTATTATAAAATCAAGAGAATACATGAAAAGTGTTTGGAAGATATTTTACGATTTTTTAAAGATTCCGCTGCAACCCCTAGGAGTTAGATGTCCTTAACGCTTAAACTATCAAAGGTAGGGGAAAACACAATTAGACTTTTATAAAGTTAGCAAATAAGTAACAAATGGGGTCTTTTTTTAAAGACAACAAACTAAATCAGTATAAAATGTAAAAATTCTTACAATTTCTTTATTTTATTAATCATGATGGAGTCTCGCGAAGGAAAGCACGTAAAAATCAACTCTGATATACATTGCTGGTCGTAACTCTTGACACCGATTAGCGCGATCATTAAAAAATGCCCTTGTACATGCCCTACTACAATTTAGCCAGAGCATTTATTTATTTACTTGAAATGGTAGTTTTAGCGTGACAAGCATCCTGTTGACACGGAACCTACGGCTTTACTTCCTTCTTTCCGAAAAAGGCTTGTTTTTGAAACTTTTACTAGTATATTACATATGTAAGTCAGCAATTTCGGTAATTCTTGCTTATTTACATTATTATCCAGTTTTCTCTGACTTTAATATCTGATAATTTGTAAGATTCTTCTTTAAAAAAGACGTAATGGGCAATGTAAGGACATGGCAGATATTATATAAACTTGAATAAAATACACTAAAATTATTATACAACTTATGTATTGTGATGGTTAGATATTAAGATTTTATCTAATATTGCTGTGAGAACCCTTGAGATTGTTTTAAATATATATAGTTATTGATTATATAAGATTTTCAATAATAATAATGTATTTACTGGGTTCGGTGATATTTTATAGGCAAATATTATATTTTCCGCTTATTTATATTTAAACTTATATTGTTACTGACGCCATCTACTAGTTTAATACTCAAAGTCTCTTTTTATTTTAATAACTATAAATTGTGACAGATGATATTGCGATGTCTAAAATTCATCTCATTAAAAATTTATTGAACGATATGATCGTAAACGTAAAAATAATTATTTCATGCAATAAAATAAAATAAAGGATAGACATGATAGGATGTTAGGTCTAATAATCTAAAGGCTACATGTTAGGTCACAGATAGATTTATCAATTTTTAAAATTGAAATCAAGAAGTCCCAAAACCTGGCAAGCCGCCAAACGAAGCAAGTTCCTATAGGCCCATCAGTCTTCTACCCATACTAGGCAAATTACTAGAGAAGCTGCTACTTACAAGACTAATGCCTATTGTAGAAGATCTGCACCTCATCCCAGACCATCAATTTGGCTTCAGGCAACAGCATTCTACCATCCACCAGGTCCATCGAGTGGTAGACTTTATAAATCAATCCTTCCAAGAAAAGATGTATTGTACAGCAGCCTTTCTTGACGACAGTCAGGGTTTTGATAAAGTCTGGCATGATGGTCTCCTTTACAAACTAAAAGCTAGGCTACCTCACTCATACTACATCATCCTCAAGTCCTATTTGGAAGATAGGTTTTTCCAAGTTAAATATGAACAACAGCTAACTGAAATCCATCCAATCCAATCTGGAGTGCCTCAGGGCAGCGTTTTAGGGCCACTTCTGTACATCCTCTTTACCGCTGACCTGCCCACCAATGACCTATCAATCACGGCCACTTTTTCCGATGATAAAGCAATTATGGTTAAACACAACGATCCTACCATAGCCGCTGAGATCCTGCAGACACAGTTAAATGATATAGAGAAATGGGCAAAAAGATGGAGGATAAAAATAAATGAACCCAAATCCTATCATATAACCACGAAATGCAGAGGTATCACACCGCAAGTTTTCATACATAATACACCACTACCACAAGTAGCAGAGGTGAAATACTTAGGCCTACACCTTGACAAGGGATTCACATGGAAAGACCATATTTGGAAAAAGCGGAAACAACTTGGTCTAAAATTTCGAAATCACTACAGGTTACTAGGAAGAAACTCTAGACTATCTCTTAGTAACAAACTCCTAGTCTATAAAGTAGCGTTCAAGCCCATTTGGACCTATGGTCTACAGCTCTGGGGCACTGCGTCCAAAACCAATATTCAAATTATTGAACGTTTTCAATCCAAAGTGTTACGTGCTATGTGCGACGCCCCATACTTTCTCAGAAACGCAGACATTGTGAGTGACTTAAAAATCGACTCAGTAAAAGATACTATAGTGAAACTCAGTGAAAGTTATCTAATGAAACTAGAAAATCATCCTAACTATCAAGCAGTTAATCTTCTCGACAATAGTGTAAACATACAAAGATTGAATCGGATTACACCACTTGATTTACCACATAGATTTATGTAACTGTAAATAAGTATTTTGAACTCACTATCTAGAAAGCAGTGTTCGACGCACTGTCTAGTCAACCGGGAACACTTGTTTCCCGGTTAAGTAAACCGGGAAACACTCAGTGTTGCCAACTGCCAACCCTTGCAAAATTTAAATACCTTTTTTACTGCAAAATTTCTGCCGAAAAACAATCTGTCACATTTGTCAATTGCAGTCATGACTTGCTTTGGTTTATTTTTTTAAATAAAAGTTGTGAAATCAGATAAAAATTTTATTTGACATTTATAACAATGACTACGTTCGTTTCAAAAAGTATTGTACAATTCTCTTGCGTGAACAATGTTCCCGCGTTCACGCATATGAAGGCCCTCGCTCCCTTCGGTCGCTCGTGCTTCAAAACTGCGTTCACGCGGGAACATTGTGTTCCCGCACTCGCATCGTAAATAACTATTTCAATACTACTGTAGTTTAGCATTTAAGTACACAACTTATAAGAAATCACCGTGTTAGAAACAGTGGTTCCTAACACTCATGTTTTCTCCATGTCATTCTAAATCGTTCAACATTGTTGCTTATTGTATCCATATACAGATTGCAATTAGTAAATAAATGTATTAAAAAAAAGAAATCAAGGATAAAATCTCATGCAAACATAAACTCAATTTTTATAAGTAAATAGGTCTGATTTTTAAAAAGGATATCAATTATTTAGATTGTTTCTTGATAATACATGTTTTATGCAACCCAAGTCACATATTAGGAAGGTTTTTCCATTTGTCTGGAAGTTTAAATTCAAGGTCTACGATCATTAACGTAGGAGGATTTTTCTGTTTTCCATGAGACTGACTCAGTTTCGGGCTAATATTTAACTAAAAATATGTAAATTAGGTCAATCTTGTAATGACTAATCTAACACAATAAAATTACAAATTCTTATATAATAATACTGAGTATTTATTGTAATGAAGGTTTCGGCTTTGTTGATATGCTTCGATCTTTGCAAATATTGATTCTTATACAACATTTCTCACCATTGTTTTAATGCAAACACTTGGAGGACTGTATGCTGGACAATTTGACTACAATTCGACTTCATTTAAGTTGATGTAGAAGATGGATCTTGTAGAAGCATCGTTGGGTTTATCAGATCGTAGGGAGGAATTTTATGTATGATTTTCTTCTATTATAAAGATGTCCTTGTGTAAACTCTATATGTATTAGTTATATAGTGTAATTATGTATTCATTTTGTAAAGGATGAAGCTGGATTTATTGAGTTTTGTGTATAATTAGGTCATAATGAGATTTGTTCATCGTCAATCGTTTTTGTTAATTATCTTAGTTATGGTAGACTTTGGAATATGAGTGCCTAATATTGTTTTAATCGTTATTTTGCCAGCTACAATCCTATCTTTGTAGAATTAAGATCCGTGTTAATTGTTATCAGCTGTGTTTGAATAGTAAATCGTGTATATAAAACATTCGCGTGGCGGTTGTTTGGAAAAATTGACAGAATTTGAATTTGTTTCACCAAATCATATATAAACCCCAGCTAAAATTAACAAATTCAGTCGATCAAAAGCACTTGGAGAATCCATGCTCGGCTCGATTTACTATACTATACAAGATCATCTGACAGATTTGAATGCAGTAGTGCCAATATAAAATTAATATTGGAGTGGATCTCATTTACTTTATATACAAGGTTGGTCAAAATAAAAGGTTTTGATTTAATTTTTCAATAACAAAATTATAAAGACAATATGAATAATTTCTTAATTCATTTTTCTAACCTTAAGGGTTTTTAAATAATTAAATTCTTATGAATAAAACAAATTAAATTTCTTTATTAAAATTTTAATTATCATAAATTAAATTTATTTGAACATTTGTAAATATTTTTATTTGATTACATTGATTGATGTTAGTTTGCTCAAGTGGAGAACTGTTATAGCCCTAGGTCAGGTTATTAACGATTAATTAACACACTTGAGCAAGCTCAGGAAAGAATTTCCTATTTGACTTTATTGGTCTGTTTTTAAATAATTTTCCTTTATTTTTCTTTGAATTTGATTTTCATTTATTTTCATTAATAAAATAAAGACTGTGTTTTTAACTTATCTATGTGTTTATTTGATGTGTATACAAGCATCCATTTCTTTTTCTTTTTACCTTTAGACTTTAGCTTGCTGTTGTCCAGTTGAGGAAGTCCAAGTGTCTACATTGTAAGTTTTTCTTTTCTTCCAGGTATAAGAATCAATAAGATTTTATTATTTCAACTATTTCATGCTCTATCGAATTAAACCTGAGTTTAATTCGTTTAATTCTGATTTAATTAAAGCTGATTGGGAAAAGGAGAAATATTGGGGTGTATTTTATTTTATTTTATTAGATTTCACCGTAGATATTTCAGGAGTTACCCTGATCGTGGCGCAGATTAAATATCACCTCAATATATTATTATGGCCATTATGGCATATGAATAAATCTTTATTATCTAATGTCAGATTAATTATAGTGTCTGAGTATTCTCACTTTATGTTGAATGTAAGTAGGAATGATTAATTGCATTAGGCAATATTTTATGGTGAAAACCAAAGACAATCTGCATTTATCAAATTACATGTGCTTTATACTATTTTGTATTCAGGTTTACTAACCTGTTATATATGACATTTGTTTTGTGGTTAGAAATAAGTACACACTCACAATTAACTATTCACTTCTCTTCTTTATTTGTTTCAGTTCAACCAAAAATTCTAGAGTAACATATCAGCTTTTTCGATAGATCAATAACACAATCCAAATCGCGTCATGAAGACTTAATTCCACCTGGATACAGTATATCCTCTTCTGGCCAATTTAATTTACATCCTTATTTTCGTCCATTTTAACTATACAATAAAACACTGGGACTAGTAGCTTGATGAGATTTTATATTTTATATTGTGACCATTTAATTTTTACAGTTCCACAAAGAGAGAATGTTTTATAACATAAGTTCTAACAGTTTTATTCAAATTTGCAGATTTTATACAGAATTCAACATGTTTTACATTAAACAAATCGATTATGATCACTTACTTTAACTGTTTCTGGAACTGTTGCCTCCTAATAATTTAAGTGCTTTTATAAACAAATATATTTCTTTAAACCTACCCCTAGAAGTCTAAATAATAACTAATTACTAAAGTAGAATAGAAATTATTCTAGTCTAGTTAGATACTGTTAACATGCGATATAATTTACCAAAACAGAGCTTATAACGTACTTACTTAGTATATGAAGTCATAAGACAGACTCTTGATTTATTACTAATCGATACTTTGTGTGTGGTTGGTGCCGTGACAAGGTACAGGATACCTCAATTCCACAGCTAATTATCAAGAGAACATACACTCACACACACATACAGCCTCCCTCGCTCAGTTTGCAGTGCCGCAACTTCATTGCTGTTCCCTTACAACAGTAATTCAAGTGTATCGCGAAATTTATATCAGAAATTATGAGACACAAAGGGTACACTTACTTCCATATTTAATATCAGCGAGTAGAGTTAATATTATATAGTAGTACGTCAGACTTTAATTATCCAACTTTGTATGTACATAGATACCCGAGATAGTTTTTGTATTGACTAGCTGACTACCACCTACGCCATTTTGCGTATATTATATGTACGAGAATAATTAGAGTAATTGGAAATAATGTGCGAGATAATATAGTTAAATACTCCTTTTTCTCAAATAAACGAGCCGGATGTTCTTTTTCAGGGTAACAATGAAAAGATTCTGAATTAGAATTTCCCATTAGCCCGAGATGTATAGAATTACAACAAAGCATCGGACCGAATTTAACATGCGACTCTTAATGGCTATTGTTGGTTGCAAAATAATAAATATAAGTTGCTTTAAAACAGGTTAAATTGTAATTTATTTTCTTAATTAATTTCTTAACTCGTTAATCCTTAATTAAATTAAAATTGTTGTAGTTTCCAGCTTAACTCAACTCTGAATAATTAAATTAAACGTAATTTGTATTTAATTTTCTGTTACAAGTTTGTTACTAAAACTTTCACAGATTTGCTTTTAGACTATTCGTTTTGTGGTTTCCCTTCTTGTTAAACGTAAATGAATTTTCACTTACTGTCAATACGTTAAGCGAGTGTAGGTTTTGGGATTTGGCAGCCACTCTTGAGAATCTTCTTTGTACGCGAAATTCTACAGGTTGAAAAGCACTAACGGAACGGTACAAATTGAAAATCGTATTACTGTGACAAATACCTATAAATGTTTAGTTTATTTCGACAAGAAAAATGCTGATTTGTTACGTAATTTTCTCTAATCGTGTTTTGGTAACAATTTTCGTATAACCACATTGTAAAATATCCAAAATATTTAGAATCTTTAGAGTAATGAGTAATAGGAGTAACATTCAATAAATGTCTGTATATGGGTAATTTCACAATGAACTTCCAAAATTATGCCCTCAGCATATTAAATATTTAATGTTATTAAGACTAGTTCTACTTATACAATACAAACTGTTTATCAACTTAATTGAACATATCCATCAAAACATTATTAAATCAGAAATTCGATGAATTAAGCGTAAGGAAACATACGAAATGTACGTACATACCGTGGCATGTTCTTTTCTACGAATATTGTTAAATCATGCTACAAAATAGCATTTACTGTGAAGTTATTCATCCATTAAGTGACGAAGCTTATAATTTGACTCTACACAATTAAATTTTATTTCATATTTAATATAAAAGTAAAAGCCAGGTTTTTAAGGTGAGTAAGTAGGTTTATAGTTTATCAATTTACTATAAAACTAGTTTCACTTGATAGAATATTTTACATCTCGGAAATTTTTGAAAATTTTGTGAAATTTTAAAATCTTTGTTAAAAACTAACACTTTAGAAATATTTTTATTAACTTTTCCCGTTAAAAATAAATTTAAGTTATTTAATGGTGTATCATTGATTATACAACCAATGTGTACTTTTTAATAAGGTTAAATACTACGTGTTTCTTTATTGATTATCAAACAGTTTACTCACCAAATACTTAAGAATACGTAACAACCAGTTGTGCCGAAGTTATTGTTATTATGCAATTCATTTATGAGTAATTACAAATCATTAATATCAACGGGAAATGAGATTCTTTTAAGGTTTTTGTTTATGTAAATAGATCATTATTATTGCAAATATTGTGTAATAAACTGTAATAGATTGAGTCAACTATTATAATTATGTTTTAATCTGCTATTATGTCTTGTATAGTGTACAGTCATTGCATTAGATGGTAAGGTTACGTCAAATTGTGTAATGTAATAATGTAAATAATAAGTAGTATATAAGTTATAAAATATTAATTATTAAGTAGTATATAAGCTTAGAAAAATCATATTTTAAGGCAGTTCATGATAAACGGTGTACAGATACAGTCGTCAAATTATTATAATATAAAATAACACTTCCTGATATAAAGCGACACAGTAAAGTCCTGTAAGATAATATAGTACAAATGTAAATACACTTAATTAAATAAAGCGACAGAGTAAAGTCGTGAAAAATAATATTGTAAAAATTTAAATAGTCTAGTCTTAAATAGACATGGTGAATTGAATACGGCGAAAGTGTAAAAAGTTATAAATTGTAAAAGTGTATTAAGATTATAAAGAACCTCCTTTAATTTAAATTACTAGCTAAAGTTATTGCTAGTCAATAAATCTTCGTTAAAACCATAAACTGGTGTTTTATTTATTTAAACACATAAAACAAATATTCTTCGAACAATGGAAATAGTACCCGCAATTAATTAAAACAAAAGTGTATTACCAAAAGTGTGTAATCAAGATAAAGTGTTTTGATGGTGTTATATGGGAAATCCATGCAAAGAAAAGTCAACCGGAATTGGAAACTAGCACTGGGACAACATAAAGTGACATACGCTACCAATGGTATTGGAGAAGACCAACTTTATAAAAATGTAGGAAATTATTTCCTTCTGTAAATGGTATCTGTGAAAGTAAAGACAATTTTGTGAGGTGTAGTTAAGTGAATTGAACAATTTAGTAATAGTTAAATTTAATTAAAATTTCAAGATTTCTAAAAGTGATTTTAATTTCAATTTTTTATTTTTTTTAAATACACAAGAATCCACATTCGCCCTGAGATGAGTTTTTCTTATTAATTTAATTCAGTTATTTTAGTTATTTAATTGGCGCTCAACTCTCTTGCGTAAACCTGAGTTAGTCAAGAACTCACGTAATATTATCTTTACATAACTATTGCATTATTTAAATCTATTAAAAGGTATTTTTTTTAATCATATAAGAATTTATATAAGAGGGAAGTTGAAAAGCATTTCCAAAGTTCATAGTGATTTTAAAAATCAATTAATTATAAAATAATTATCTACAATCTAACAGCAATTATTCGTTATTTGGAAGTATTTGATGAAATTGAATATACAGTGAAGCCGCGCTAATTCGGACTAATTAAAACAGGGGCAATCCGAATCACCGCGGCTTTCGGATTACCGTGTCTGTAGAGTTATAATGTTTTATTTGTAAATAAATGCATTTAAAACATTCTGTAACGCATTTATTTAAAAAAAAACTACAAAAATATTTACGAAAAAACTGTTTTAAAAACACAGGTAATAATATTCCGCATTAATATGTCGTTCACCAAAAAAAGACGGTTACTTTTTTTGTTTTTTGAACTTAATACGTAAGATAGATTAAACCTTCCGGAATCACAATTGTTTCAAATTTTCTACCGCCCATTGCAAAGCCACCGCTTTGCAACTGTTTCTTAAAGAGCTTCACTGCGTGCGAATCATTGAATATCTTTTCTCCCGCGATTTTTCACACGCAAATAGTCTTTTAAAATTAAGTATCCAATCTTTACTTGCCCTGACGTCATCGTTTTGAAACCATCTTTAATAAAGTCACAGTAGCGTGCAGAGTATACGAATCAGTGGAACCAGAGTGTACGAGCGTGATAGAGCATACGTTGTATCGCGACTGCTTCCACTGTTTCGTAGCACGCTGCTGGATAATGATGCTTTGACTTTTCGTCCAAAATTTAGGAGGTATCGGTGACATATCAAAAACCATGTAGTTAACGTTTCTTCCATATCCGGATATTCCGCAGGTTTTAAAGTTTTCTTAACGTTGTTATATGATCCTTCAGATTTTGTAACATATCTGAAAATGTATATTTAAAGTTGCAATGCGATCTTTTTAATAGTTTTTAAACTTACCAGAAAATCTTTCCATGTATGGCGAAGATAGGTACATAAAGCCATAATTCGTAAAAGAAGTATCAATTCTTTTTTAACTTATAATCCTTTGTAACTAATACGAATTGTGAAGCAATGTATCCACTTCTAGAAAATATGGTACTTTTTATAATAAGAATTTGCCAGACAAATATAACATAAACATAAATAAAATAAAATCATTTATTTTATCTACAACGGTAGTTTTGTAGCAAATTACACATCTGAATACCCATTGCATACGTTACTATAAACAAAACTTGAGGAATAAAAACAATTAATTCTAAAGTTCGGATTATCAAAACCTTTAAATCCGGATTACAATAAACCTAATGTAAATAAATTGCTGGTCCGGATTATAGTGGTTTTCGGATTAACGTAGATTCGGATCAACGAGGCTTCACGTAATTAATTTTAATTTTAATTAGCCAAACTCATCGCATATATTTATGGTTTGTCCCAAAGTGGGGCAAAAGAAATCAAAATTTTCTTTTTATATGAATTCATCGCAATATATAAATAAACAACAAATTTGCTATAATTCATTTTTAATCTAAGTTCTTAATATAAGTTTTTAATAAAAGAATATTAGTAAATAAAAGTTATACATATCTCATGTAAACACCGTGCTACTAAAAGTACTGGAATTCTTCCTGAGGCGAATTTGGTAGATAGTCGTGAAATCGCCCATATAATAATTTATAACCCACGTCTAAATATTTATCTGATTGAGTGGTCAATTATGAAATTGGTTGATTTGGGGCACCCGATTAATAGTCGATGAATTACGAAAGATTGTAGGAGGAATAATGATTCCGGTTAAGAGAAGTTAAGAAGTTTAGGTTAGATATTGTGCATGAAAATGTAAAAATCGTTCAAAATCGTCGTGGCTGTACTTGTTACGTGGCTATTATACCTTGGGATGCTATTATTGAAATTAATGAGTTTTGCTAGACACATCGTCAGATAGTTTCTACATATTTAGACAAAATTTCAGTTTGATACAGCAATCTTTGCCTTAGTTATGTGCATTCAAACAATTTTTCGAAGGCTACGAAATGGGTACGAACCATTCGAGGGCTACGAAACGTGTACGAACCTTTCGAGGGCTACGAAATGTGTACCGACACAGAATGTCCATTTTCGAAAGCACTCTAGGAATTTATTTCTAACTATTTACAATAAACTGAATACAAATCTTGTATTAAAACATTACGAATGTATTTCTTGCACAATTGTAATAAAAATAAAATTAAGGTGATCTTTGGATTTATTTATGGACCTCATTTGAAAAATAGTAAATATATTTCGTCTTAGTTATCCTTGTGATAAAAATTTAATAGTCCGAAAAAAAAACTTTTTATGCAGAGAATAACCATGTTTTATTCTGAAAATCCATATCAAATATTAAAGGCCAGAGAAGAAACTGTTTAATTATCCGACTGTTGTACTCAAGAGGTTGGTACTGAGGGCAACATGAGGAATTATATCGCGATTTACCGTATCGTTCGAACATGGACAAGGCGCTTTGCAATTTTTAGGTCCTTCTACGGCGATTGTTGAAAATCTATTTGAAGTTTAAAATTATTGTTAAAAGTTAAAACGAATTTTGTTATATCATCCGAGGATTATTAATCTACTTCAGTTATTAAGTTGTGATTAAAAGAATTGAAACCCGTAGTCTTCTACACGAAAAACTTTATTAAAAAATTATAATTGAATAAGTTCTCTTACTACAGTTTCGATTAAATGGTAGTCATTATCAAGGTAAATCAAAATAAAATGGAATGAATAAAGAAACATTTTTAATTTCTTTTCTAGGTACAATAGGAAGATTTTAAAAATTAAATTAGTATCTAAATAATGTAACTACATTTTTATTTTTGCGTTTCTTTTTCATTTTAGCAAGAAGATTTTTATAATTAGATTCTTTATATAAACAAGTATGCTCTGCATACTAAAGTTATAATTTCTTATTATGTATAAAAATAAATTATAAGTTTTTCTTTTTTTATTCGTTCGTCCACTTGGATTTGTTTACGTTTGTAGTAGTAACTGGCGGCCAAAGAAAAAGAGTGATATCAAGTTAAAAAGAGCAAGCTAAACGGAAACTAAAAAATTTGAATGAATGAAGAAAAATATAAAAACCAGATTTAAACTAAAAATTATTGGTCCATAAATGGCATACTTTTTTATTGGTACATCTATTTGTATAAAACTTTTTGAAATCGATTTACGGTTTGGAGTAGAATACCTAAAAACAAACGATGCCACATGATGTCCTTTAAAGGTAATTTTATATAATTCTGGTGTCACTAATAAATCTCATGCAACTGGAACTGTTAAATGCCAACTGTTAGACCGAATAGTATTTTGTATTTGTTTCTTCTATTTCCTCTTTCTAGCAGAAGAGAAGAAGAAGATCCCGAAGGTGCGGTTTGCACTTGAGCACCATCTATCGAAATCAAATCGAAGATTCAAAATAGGGTTTCTGTTAATGGTATTCTAGACCGTCGTGATATTAATGCTTTTAATTTTGACGGTTGTATTCTACCTGTAAGTAATTCTATTCATAAGTTTCAACATAGAGAATTACTTATGTTTTTTGACGATATTCCGTTCGGTTACCAGTAGCCTCATATGCTTTCCATTCGAAAGGCTGAACCCGATCATCTTATTTAGAACCATTTAAAATTTGTTAGAGAATTTAGGGGTAGGAACACGAAACGCGCCAGGGAATACACCAGGCCAAGGTAAGATCTTTCTAAGACAACGACGAACGCCATTTTAAAAACAACTTACGTACCAACGACACGGGTACCTATTAAACAAAAATAAATTTACATTTACCTTTCTTTTATCAAAAGGATAAGGTGATCCCTAAAATGACGCAAGGTATTGATTAAAAGAATTATATATAAATTAATAAGTAAATCATATCTAAATTGTCTTTACAGTAAGATAGGGAAGAATTTACAAGACACCTGAACAAACCGCAGTATTCTCAAGACGCATAATTATGTTCGTGATTTACATTTAAACATTTCGTCTGATTTATAAACACCCAGCCCCAAATGCCTAATAACTTATTATTAAATTCATTAAAGAGCTGCTTTATTTGGAAATGTACTTATAAAATTATGCTGGAGCTTCATTTATGTAGCTAATATTACTTTAATATTTAGTAGATTCTTTCCTGAATAAAAGGAAATCACATTCAATTTCAAAGACTTTAAATTCTGTAAAAAAGCCTTAAAAGATTACAAAAATTAAAATGAATGTTGGAATCACAAGATCTAAAATATAATTTTTATTGCTTATCAGCAGCAATGCTAAAATTGGTTTTAGGTATAAGTGAAATTCATTACTAAAGTTACAAAATTTAATTTGTTCAACAAACTAAGCAATGTAAGACATTAACTGGTTCATAAGTGGTCCTGCATTTTACTTTAAACTTTATGTATATTTAATAGTTTTTTCAAGCCTACTTGAATATTATGAGAGGTAAGTACATAATTTTAAACAAAGCACCCCTAGACTATTGTTTCGTCTTACTCTTGGACTCATCAGTAAGGGAGGTTCGGAGTTCGCTTGAAATCCTGCGGTTCTACGTATATATTGTAATGTTACATACACGCCGGAATCTGCCTACTGCTTACGTGGGCCCCGTAACTTCCTGCAGGACTTAATGTTCAGCCGAAGCTAAAATGTTGAGGTAAATTGCACCTAAATATTTTTACCTTTTAATATTGGCTCTTGAATAACGTTCAAGACTAAAATGTATGTTTCTACTTCTTTCTTTATGTCGGGTCATCTGGATACGTCTTTGAATTAAACAGCTCTCTTTGATGTGACTTCGCCTTTACTGCAGTCTGGACTATAAATGTGTCTTAATTTTCCTTTATTTATTTTCGTCTTTTAAATTCTATTATTATATTCGTTTGAAATAAGACTATTTGCACTTTTAAAACTGTTAAACTTCTTTATTCATCTTTATTTTAAAAAACTCTTTCTACATTTTATTTACTTAACTACCTCTTAGTAACTAAACATTCTTTTAGATTGTAATTATTTCTGATATATTCTTGTTGTTTATATTTCAACTCAAATTAGTCTACCTTTAGTCATTATTTTAATATCATAATTATTGTAAACTATGTAATTGTATTTCAAGACAGATATTGGTTTGTCAGTAACCGTAGTCAAGGCTATTTTGTATTATTATATAAAACGCAAATTATGTTATACCTTTAAATTGTTTTGTGGTAAATTCTTTATAAATGTTCAGTTTGCAAATATTAATGATAAACCCAAATAGTCAACACTTAACGTTTCTTTATTGGGTATCAATAAGAATTCATGAATTACAATATAAACCACGAAATAGCATTAATGTCGAAAGCTAACAGTGCTGATATCTAACTGTTAGCTTTCGACATTAATGTTATTTGCGGTTTATATGTGAGTAAGAAATTATGCAAGTCTTTATAACAAAATAACGCAGTATAAAAATGTAATATAGACCTAATGTACGGATAGTTAAAATTAAATATTATATATTGTATAATTAAAATATAAAATGTCTAACAGCAAAGGTAAATATTATAGAGGAATATTTTGTTAGAATAATAAATAATTTATTTTTTTCGCCTATCGAAATCAACCAATAAATAAATTGTTTGCATGTTATATTTTAGTATTTCTGAAAATATCTCAAGTGTCTGTCGATTTCTTGAATTAATAATAGTTTTTAAATGTAGTAATGTAGGTACTAAAGCATGTATAAAATATTTCTTTATTGGACAATATGTCACTCATCTATTTACCTTTAACCTTTAAACTTAAATCTAGTTTTTAAATGCTTGTTTTAACTTTTTTTAGAAAAAAATTTGAAGTGACTATTAATTTCTTTTAATTAATCAATGTTAATAAATAATTTCGATATGTAATGGGTAGTTAAAGTTGCTTTACAGCTAGATTTATCATAGCGATAAAGCTTTAAAAATTTAGTGCACAGGGATTTTTTGTGAAATTTTACATTCAAATACGATGCCTCATTTCAAGTTTTTCTTAAGTTTTAATTTCAAAGAATCTAAATTATAATCCAATGTTAATGTTTAAATTACTTTCCTTCAATCTACTAACACTTGTAATAGATAAGTAACGTTTGTGGTAGTATTTTTTCACAAAATAACTGTAAAAAATTACAAAAGACATGCAGCTGTTACAACGCTACTTTTAAAAACGTACGAACGGATAGTTCTTTTCCATGATGTCTTCTTTTACGTGCTCGATATTTTCATTAGATGTTGGAAACATCTTTCATACTTTCAGTTTATCTATTATTCCATATACAATTTAAGGTGGCTTTCTAGCCAGCAAGCAGTTTGGAACTTTTCTATTTGCTTTATTGTTATTAGAGGTAGATCAATAATATTTATGTTTCGCATTACTAAATTACAGATCTTTTACGCTACGTTTATTATACTTTCTTAATTTCTTAATTAATTAATTAACTGTGACAGTTATATTATCTTCGTACCGATAATGTTGTAATATTCATTTACACATTGTACAACATTTCGAATCCAAATAGAAAAGTCGTGTAACCAATTAATTAATAAAAAGTAATTAACCATGGCATAACACATCAGCATCCTACACAGTTCAGTTTCTTGTAGTGGAAGAAGGTTTACTAGGCAAGCGACAATGTCTCTCGTTCTTCACAAGATCAAAAATTATAGCTAGACTGCACCCATAAGGAAAGTTACTTTTAAGCTTAAATAATCCCGAAACTGGCACATATGTACAGTTCAACAATATAACCTTAAAGCTAACTATAAATGGAGAAAATAATATGTTTAAACTACTTACTATGGTTAAAATATTGATCTAGTCTAACATTAATAAATAAAATATAAAACATTAATTGAAACGTACATCTGTAAGTTATAGATTTAAACAAAACCATTAAAAATTAATTAAATAACACATTAAAAATATCGAATCAGATAATCAACAAAGTGCTTCTGCAAGATTTCCAAAATTATTATATTTTTTAAGTATACCATGTAACGTGTAGAAAATTTGAAGATACAATTTCTAAAAGAAAACTTAGTACGACCCTTTATAATAATGAAATATTTCGTCTGGGTTAAGTTTAAATTAACACTAATTTCAATTTCAATTATCATGGGTAAGATTGTTGTACAGACGGAAACTCATGATAACTTTGCTAAATAATAAAATAATGGGCCTCGTTTTGGCCGAAAAGCCCGTACAGATCTCATATAAAAGTATTTTATTTGCTTACGACGACTGAAATAGTGACATATCCCTTTGTAATTTATGCTACAAATAAAACTTTTAGCAGTCAACAAAATAATAAATTCCGTTTCATGTGTCAAGTTTACGACTATAGATTTCCGATAGGTTCTGATAAGCACTTTTTAAATGCAAAAATATAATAAGAACTCTACCTTTTCTTTGTTGATTAAAAATGTAGTCAAGTTTGGTTTGTTTGAACCGTTTAAAAAAAACATCTCTTAAATTTGTAAAGACCATGTAGCTTTGGCACTCTTTAAGCCAGTCCTTGTCGGCTTAATATGGCGGCGTGGATATTTATTCTTATAGCCATATCATTAATATAAAAATTGCTATGAATCTTTTTGAGTGTTCCATATTGCTGAATATGTTAATACATAATTAATTCATTGAAGAGAATTAGTTATAAATTTAACATTTTTAATCTCGTTTAGTACCAATGTGTGTGCATTTCCGACCCGTATAATTAAGATTATAGATAAATAATGTTACCGTTGATGTATTTCGATACAATTTATTGAGAATAAAGTCTAGTGTTTTGGTTATTTGTTCCTGGATCTATTATTTAATCAGAAACTTTTGTAATTAACACCCACGACGACTGAGTATAATTTGATTTAATAAGATGTCTCCGCCGTACCATTATGATCTTTACTAAGTATAGCAACGTAAGTATATGCATTTATGTAGTTGTTTGATTTTAGTTGTTGTTTTAAACTGATTTTTATTTTGAGTAAAATATTTATATAAATTATTATATAAAAATTTAAAAAGTGTATGTCACAACCACTCCACTCATTCGAGTGCATAAAAATTTTCTCTCGTATTTCTGAATGTTTAATACTCCATATATATTACTTTTAAAATAAATCCTCTATATACGGATATATTAGAGGAGAAATATCCCTTGTATTTTCAGAAATAAATGTTTACATCAGTTTGTATTCCCTTTTAATTTAATATATAATTAGAAATATTGTGTTGTTACAATTTAAAAATCTGTAAAAAAGTAAAATTAATCTAATTTCACAAAATCCAAGATTAATATGTTTTATCCGCAAGGTAGATTTTGTTTGAAGTGAAGTAGTTATTGAAGATTGAATCTTTGTAATACTCCTAGTGGAGCAAAATAAAGTTACACTAAAGAACTTAGTAAACTAAGTTTTATCTTAGCAACATTACGGCCTTCGGAACATTTTCGGGTTTATATAATCTATTTGTAATAGAATATCAGAAATTTTATTTATTCTGTATATACTGTCATCAACTGTATTTAAATAAAACTTTTTAAATAGTTTTTTTAATAAAATAAGTGTATGAAAATTATTTTGTTTTTTAATGCATTGTTAAGGGATGCATTCTAAAGATTTTCTTGTTTTAATTTAGAATCAACCGTTTAGTTAGCTCAGTCATGGTAATTAACTATGAGTCTAACGTACTAAGTTCTATGCTTTTATGTTCAGTAGTGGGGTGGGGCTTTTACTGCATTCAACATTCCAGCTTCCCGTTAGAAAATCTAACCCAACTCATTTGACTCCAGTTAAACCATCGTAGACTAAACTAACATAAGAAAGCTTTAATTTGAGATATTTTTTGGAGAGGCTAATCAATATTGCCTAAAAAAAGAGACCAAGAAGTCTTTTTAGGACATAAATTTCTAAAAAGCTGCTTAAAAGCCCGTTTTCTAAAAATAAGCGCGTTTTCCTTTTGTTAACTGAGTTACTTCAACCTAAATTAGTGTTATTACAGAAAAAAACTTTTGCCAAAACATATTTTAGAAAAACTCCGTACATTTTGTAATAGATTCCTTCCTTTCTTCAAAAAACTTACTGAAAATAGTTAGTAAAATCAAATGTTTTAAGAAAAGAATGTTCTGAGAAGAAGCTTAAAACTTTAATAAAAAATACATTTGTAAACCAACTGTTTGAAGAAACAGATAAAAAGAAGACTTAAACCAGATTTAGAAGATTTGGTTGAAGAGTTTTCAAAAATACAATTCAAGAGGTTTTCATTACAAAAATATATTTTTTTTAATACAAAACTACGGTTTTTGTATAATTCTTCATCACAGATCATTAACTATCCCATTCCTGTTTTGCTGGTATGGATATATTTCGAGTAACCATCGTGGAGGGCTCGTGGTGGAATTTCGGCAGATACTCTCTTGTTATTTCCCCTTGACAGAGTGGATAGAAAGGACACCCCATGACTTCGGCAGATGCTTCTGGAGGAAGTGGTGAGAATCAGCAATCAACATACTGATTGCAAAATACTTGGTACTTGAAGAATGTTAGTGTAAGAAGTTAGGATAGATTGATTTTCCCTCCCGTTTGCTATGTAAACTACGTATTTCCATATTTACTTGTAAAATGTTGGAGGCCATTAATCAATTTGCAATTTGTTATGATTGTTATTAGATGTTTTACTACATAACCTTCATTAAAAATAACAAATTGGTACCAAATTGTGCCTTAGGAATTGTTAGGTATGTAACTTGAAGTTGGCAACATTTATTTGTAGTGATGTAACTAGCCAATCCTGGCCCGTCCGTCAGTATCACTTGAGTCGGCTTGGAGGACACACATCTTGTACAGTGTATGCATTGCGTATGTTATGCTTCCTGTTCACTCAATATTAATAAAGTTAATTAATGACAATAATTGAGTATGTTTTATTTAAACACATAAAAGAATATAACAGGAATAATATAAAAATGGTTTCTATCATGTGCATCAATTTATAAGTATTTTTGTCATATTATGACATTTTTTATTAAAAAATATATTTAAAGAAGGCTTATTTTTCGACCTATCATCATCATCACATTCAGCAGAAAAGTTGCAATGGTTTATAATTTTGGTTTACTGGAATGACAAAATAATCAAACAATTCATCGCTCTTTGTATTATTAAGTACGTATTACAAATAAAATAATAATTCATTTTGTGACACGATCGCAGCATTAGTATAGAAAATGATGGAATATTTGTTACTTGCTATAGTAAGAGAGAGTAACCACCCAAATTTCCACATGGTCTAGCAACTATGAAGTTACAAATCAAATTATTAATATATCGTACTAAAAGATTATGGATATTCCATACATTGATTGCATTTATATGAAGTAAGGTACATTCAGAGTAATTAAAATAGTCATCATAAAAGATTGAAGCGATCTATTAAAAAGGAAAGAGATAACTTTTAATTGTTACAACTGTTAAATACTTTATTAGTGGCCATGTTTTATACTTGCATAATCCTTATCAATTTACTCCGACTCACACAAAAGGCATACTCAAAAAACTATTCTCGTGAAAAGATTTGACGACTTGTTTACCCATCCTTACCCTTAAAACGTTAATTATAAAACCCAACAATCTTTTTATTACTCCTAAAGCAAGTCCTAATTAATCTGACCTTTTAGGTCGGCTCTACGGATAAAGAACTTCCGACTTTATCAATATTTCATGTCCTTTATACGAAGATCCAGGAAAAAACAAAAAAGCTAAACTGCTATTTAAATGAAAAACTAAATGAATCTTCTTTCGTTTTTCTAGATTTGCTGATACAACAGGTTATTATTTCGCATTATAAAGACAAAATGGGAGGGGGATGTTTCTTTTTTGATGGGGTAAAACTAAAGCGAGAGAGAAAGGTAAAACTCGGAACTTTTAAATAATACCCTCTTGCTTTTCTTTGTTTGCGCTTCCCTGAATTCTTAGCAAACTTTTTTAGTGGATATAGTTTAGCCAGAAGATGGATTGGCGTCTACTCGATAACTTGGACGTCAAACTGAACCCCTTAAAATATAAATTCCGGCCGTTTCTCCTGTAGGAACGCATCTACCTGGCCAGGATACTACATCAAGCTGTCGGAGAACTTGGAAGTCTTACTTAACATTCCAAGCGTACCAGAGAAATACTATTTCGATTTTTTACTATCTTTTACTTATGCTTCCAATTTTCTTTAAAAGTTACCTCGAAAATGGGTTTTTATTGGAAAACTTCTCTCGATTTTATCGAGTACATGAGGATATCTTGTAGTGATAATTTCTTACTCTGAAGAAAAGGAAAAACCCGATTAGTTATACACTGCTTTTTTTATATATTTATATACCTATACTTCAAATTGTTCACTATGGATAAATAATAATTCAAACTATGAACACCTTCTGTGTGGGTGCAAATGATCTACATTAATAAACTATCTAAAGGTATGTATCTTAAAAAGTTTATAGTTAAGCTCAAGAAAAGTATGACTAGTTTAAAATAACCATTTAAAAAAAGAAAATGCAAAATTATATTCCTAATGATAGCAAACTAATTCTTGGATTTTTAACTGAAGGGTGTAATAAACAAAACAAAAGCTGAAAAATTAATACCCTATAAAAAGAAGTTTGTGAGAAAAACTATGTCGTAAATAACTGTATCTTACATGATATTATCAGACGTCTTAACGTCTTTATTTAGACCTGTCTAGTGTCTAGTGCTAGAAAAAAATAAGGTATTGTTTACCAGACCAGAAAACTGTTTTTGTCTTCTGACTGTATTTCATAACAATCATGGACCCCCAACACATCTTCCTATCTGCTATTACATTGTCTTATAGAAATAAGAATAGAAAGTCTTTCATAAAAACAAGAAAGACTCTTCAGGAACCTACATGCAAGAATCATTCTTCATAATTTAGAGAATTCGCGAGCCTTTCGCATGGAAAACGTCAAGTAGAAGTAAGGATTTCTTTTGGTCATGTTGGTATTGTATTATTATGCTTGCTTTTCTACCCATGCTTCTGTTTCTAGCTGGTATTGTTAGTTCAAACCACCTTTATACTGAACACATCAAGTAAGAGAAGAAGCAAATATGATGGTGATACGGACATAGTTTCGACTATAAATCGCGTACTAAGGGAAAAAAATCTATTTCTGGGCATTAAGGCATCAAAATGTATTGAATCGTATTAAAGCAAACTAGAAGTCACACTCAAACAAATGGGAATGACTGGAAATGCAATCTAGGAAAATGTTCAGTGGCGGTCGCTGCATACGTAAACCCGGGGCACTCGCAGTGCAACACAACACATGCATGATGATATACTGGTTTAATGTGTGCGTACGAACATTTTTTTTTCTTAATAGCAACATTGTGCTTGCAATTAAAACTAGTCTTTGGCAGACTAACCAATAATTTTTATCTCATAAGTCTTAAGCTAATAAATTATCTGCTAGAGTCTATCCATTGATGTTATCTAGGTTTTTCTGGACTATTTGCTCATCACTCACTCGCGCACTATGCTCTGCTTTAACACTTTACACAAGATCAGATGGTTTTCTCCGCTTCAATCTTCGGACACGGTGTTGGTAGTCCAACAGTTGAAGAGCCTCTGAGTTGACGTGGAGGTGGAGTCTAGCTTCATTCTTGCCAGCAAACCTTTTTATTTCTTCCTTAACGGTTGGAATCTGAAGATCTGTATGAATGTCTGTATTACGAACATACCAGGGGGCATTCACTATGTTTCTTAATACTTTATTCTGAAATGTTTGAATACCCTTGATGTTAGAATCACTGGCACAACCCCATAGCTGGATACCATAGAGCCATATTGGTTTCAAGATCCGATTGTAAATCAGCAATTTGTTGGAGATTGAGAGTTTGGAGTTTCTTCCAATCAACCAATAGTGTTGTCTATATTTTAATCCTAATTCCGCTCTTTTCTTCTTAACATATTCCTTCCACCTGAGTTTAGCGTCCAGATTCATGCCAAGATATTTGGCATTCATCGACTACTGTACAATTTTTCCATTAATATCTAGTAGTTGCGGTTCTGTTAGTTTTTTGTTGGTGTAATTTACCTGAATAGATTTGAGCTCGTTGAGCTTAATTTTCCACTGTCTTGTCCAATCAACTACTGCGTTGCTTGCAATTTGCAGTTTTCTAATAGAGCTTTCCTGGTCTTGATCTACTGCGAGTAGTGCAGTATCATCAGAAAATGTGGCAATGACTGCTTCTTCCATCACAGGTAAATCGCTCGTATACAATAAATATAGAATGGGTCCTAGGACACTGCCTTGGGGTACACCCGCTTTTATTTCTTTTAAGTCCGAGTACTCATCTTCTTGTTTGACTCTAAACAATCTATCAGATATATATGATGTTAGGAGGTCAGCATGTTGTTTTGGAAACATTTTGTTTAATTTATAAATTAGACCTTTGTGCCATACTTTGTCGCAGGCTTTTGCTACGTCTAAGAAGACTGAAGTGCAGACTTGCTTTTCTTCTAAAGCACATTCGATGATATCTGTTATTCTATGCACCTGATCTATTGTCGAATGCTTTTGCCTGAATCCGAACTGATAATCTGGAATTAGGTTATTAGTTTCTATTACTGGTCTCAGCCTCTTGAGGAGCAGTTTCTCAAAAAGTTTTGAGATTACTGGCAGTAAAGAGATCGGCCTATAGGATTTGACATCGTTAGGTTGTTTTCCTGGCTTTGGCAGCATGATCACTTCCGCAACTTTCCAGCACGCAGGGACATGTTGCAATCTGAAGGCTGCGTTGAATAGATAGGTGAGCATTACTATACCCTTTCTAGGCAGGTGCTTTAATATTTCTCCAGTGATCAGGTCAAATCCTGAAGCTTTCTTTGGGTTCAAATTAGTTTTTATCTTCTCAGCTACTTCTCTTGGTGTAACTGGTGTGATATTTTGGTATTTTGGATTGTCGGTGTTATTCATATCTTGATTTACCTCTCCTTGGTTGGGAGTGAATATCTCAGCCAGATATTCAGCAAATAAGTCGGCTTTTTGCTTATTCTCTCTGGTGCATGATCCATTGCTGTTTCTAATAGGGGGGATAGACGTTACGGGTCTTTTAATCTTCTTGGTTGCCTTCCAGAGCGAGTAATCGGTTTCTTCATATGCTGATAATTCTTGCAGATAGAAGCTTATAGATTCTTCTTTAAGCTTTTGTATTTCTCTTCTAAGCTTTTGTGTTTTGTTGTTAAGTATGGTTTTGTCTACTGGATCTCTCGATTGCTGCCATCTTCTTTTGGCTCTTCGCTTTTCTTTAACCAGTTCTTTAATCTCGGCTGGATAGTTTACGCCTTTGGTCATATGTACAATCTCTTTAGTATTGTTATATGCCGCTGTTTGGATAAGTCTGTTGAATCTTTCAGTTTTTTTTTCTAGTTTTTCAGCTGTTCTAAGGTTGATATTCAGGCAGATATTTTTCTGAAGGTTGATCTTGAAACTTTCCCAATCAGTAGTTTTGTTAGTAAGGCTGGCTTTAGCTGTCTTTTTTATTATCTTTTCACTTAGTGTTAATATGACGGCTGAATGATCGGAATCTAGGTCAAAGTTTTCTGCAATTTCAATGAAGTTAGGAGATACTTTTCTCGTAATGAAAAAGTCTAGTAAATCGGGGATTTTATTGGTATCAGTATGCCAGTATATAGGTTTTCCTGTTGCGTGAAAATTGCAATTCATTTCTTGGACTGTTTTCCTTAATTCTTTCCCTTTGGTTGTGGTTAACCTAGATCCCCAGTCTATGTGTTTAGAGTTGAAATCCCCCCCTACGACAAATCTTTCCCGTAGGTGCCTCAAGAGGGTTAGGTAGTCTTCTTTTTTAAGATTATGTCTTGGTAGACAGTAAACTGCACCAACTCTCACTTTTTGTTTCGTTGACTTTATTCCAATCACTGTTAGTTGAATATCCTCTCTTTGCAGTTGACATTCTTCAAAGTGGTTGATCGTTTCTCTTATAACAACAGCACTCCCACCTTTGGCTTGGTTGTCAGGGTGGATAGTGTGATATGTTTTATAACCTCTTATTTTAAAGTAAGTTTGGTTTGTCATGTGTGTCTCTGAAATGAGGCAGACATCTATATATTGAGTGTTTAGGAAGACTTCAAGGTCGTGTTTTTTCTTTAGAATGCCATTGGCATTCCAGGCAGCAATACGTAAGTCTTTTAGAGCCATATACTTATTTTGTCTTGGGTATAGTACCAGTACTTCTGGCCTCTAGTTTATCGAGTCTAGCGTTGACTCGGTCTAATGTCTTCATCATATCCTGCATAATCTGCATCATAGATGGTTCGGATGTTAATGGGACAGGTGTTGACCCCGTTGCTTTCTGTTGTGTGGCTTGTGCATAAGATACCCCGGTTCTGATTGTATTGGGGATGGCTAATTTTGGTTGAGGAATACTTTTTTTGTCGTAATCGTATTTTCTCTCCTTCTCTGGAGCTCCTTTGCAATTGTGCATCCCCTGTAGCTAGCAGGGTCAGCTTCCGAGCAATTAATGCACTTGGCTGGTGTGTCCCTAGTTTTAGTACATGCTGCAGTTAGGTGTTCTCCTGCGCATTTAACACAGTTTGGAGTTCTTCTAAGAATTTCCTGGCATATCCATATCTTTGACATCTTTTACATTGTGGAATAAGTTTGCTATTTTTTACTGCTTCTATCTTGATTTTGATGTTGTTGATGTGTTGTATATCATAGATTTTTTTGATGTCTTCCGAGTTATCAAATACTAACGTATATAATGGCAAGCGAATATAGCTCACCTTACCGTTGGAGGTCGTTCTCTTGAGTTTTTGTGTTACCTCATTGATCTTGAAGTTTCTTTCTTGTAGTTCTTTGGCAATTTCTTCCTCAGCAGTTGAGGGATGCAAGTTCTTAACCATTACTTTAATGGGTCTGGAGGTTTTGTTTTCATATGAATGCCATTCTATGTTAGTTTCGTTTATTAAATTTGTCAGGGTTCTGTACTCTTTATCAGAGCTGACATTAACTTTAATTTGCTTGTTACTCATCAAGCTAGTTTTATACGCAAAGTTACCTGAGTTTAATTTTTCTCTGATTACATTATAATCCTCTACATTACTTAAGATTATTGGCGGTGGTTTAACTATTTTAGTTACTTTATCTACTTGCTTTTTAGGGCTTTCGTATTCTTTTTCTGGGGAATTAGTAGCTTTGCGCTTTTTATTTCTATTTTTAGGTAGAAGCCAGTCTGTTTCTCTGGCAACTAAATTTTCCTCTTCATCTGAATTTTTGGGGCTGTAAGATTCCCTTTTTGCTAATTCTTTTTTATTTGATTGTGTTAATTTTATATTTTGTGCGTGCAATGTACTTACTTGTTCTTTCAGCTGACTAATTTCATTCAAGGCTTGCTGTAATTGCATTTTTAGATTACTAATAGTTTCATGTTCTGACGTTTGCATTATAGGTATTTTTATAGGTGTTGAACTAACACTAACAATATTAAATTTAACATTATTCGGATTTTTAGTAGGAGACCGGAGAGTCCTTTGACTGTTTTCAAAAGGACTTACGTCCATGTCTAATATTACGTGTTATTATCACAATCGAGCACACGCGTCATGTTTTTCTGACCCACTTAATTTATTGCACTATCAACACTCTGTTATATTGTTTACAAACGGAGTACAGTTGCAAAGAACCTTACTCGCGTACGAACCTGATAGCGATATACCACTTTGTCGTGTGCCCCGAGTTTGACGTATGCAGCAACCGCCACTGAAAATGTTTAAAGCAATTAATTGAATCCCCAAGCAGGAGTAAGAAAAAAAAAGTCGAAAATTCAATAGGAATAAAACTACATGCTGTTGATGATTCCGTATGTACAGTTCAGAGTTACAGAGTACAGTATCTGTTACTACGCCGAAATTAAGGAAAGAACAGCTGAGTTGCTGTTCAAATATTAACATGTAAACTGACACCGGTGTTTTTCAGATATCACTAATTAGATCACTAATATCTTAATGAAAGCCGTGGTTCCTGACAATGTTGGATAGTAACCCGACCCGAAAGGAAAGCTTTATATTCGGATTTATGCCAGGTAATTTCATCTAGTTTGTAGGTGTTATAATGAATTTAGTAGGTTTTAAAATAAATATGAAAGTCTTGTAATGATTTATTTACCACAAAGGCATTTATAGATTTAAAATACAAGGCTCATTTGATTTACATCACTCTTTTTTATATTGAAGCTTTCACTACGTAAAAGTAGATTAAGCACGACTACTTACATTTTCGTTTATTTTTATATTTATATTTTTAAAACCAAACTTTTAACATATTTTATACTTATTTAAAACACAAGGCTTATTTTTGTTATGTTTTACTTGATAGTTGTTCTACTAGGCCGATATACGTGATTCCAGGTTAAACAATTGCCAGCACTCCTTAGTTTCTCGTCTTTTCATCATTATTGTCGTTTGTTTTTGTAATTTTACGTGTGGATTTCGTAACACTCAGTATCGCTATGCTTTTGTACCTGCATATATAGTTGGTTAAGGAATTTTTGCTTTCTCCCTACTTCAGTTGCCGTTCTGAATTTTGTCGAAAGTCTTTCCTGTTTAAATTAGACGTTTTACTTCATTCTTGGATTTTCGTTTGATTAACTGAAAAAGAATAATCCAGTGGCATAGTCTTTGAGAATAACGTTTTCTTTTTGGTGAATTTATTGGAAACGCATTTTTGGCGGACTTAATGTGGTTCTGGCGGTGTATTTCCATTTGATTTGGATACCTTTGCGGATTTCTCAATACAGCTCTTTTGAGGTTCGAAACACGTTTTGTAAGTTTTGTAATAATTTACTACGTTGCATTTTTTATAGTTATAATTACTATGCAGGAATCATTTTTTTATCACTGACTTTTTCGGTTCCAATATTGGTTTACCAAAACTTCGAGGCCGCCCTCTACCGAAGGTATTATCTGAATGCTTGCCATGTGCATACTTGGTGATTTTGGTCTATTTGTTGCGAAACTTCTTTTTTTGTTTTTCACTTTTATCTTTTGAGTTTCATGAGATACATGTAATTAGGTTCCTGCGTACATCAAACCATAACTTCCAGAAACTGTATAAATATAATCTGTTAATTAATGTAATACGTATATAGTTTTTCTGATTTAAATGTGTTTTCCCCAGTGTGAGTTACACGCTGTAATTTGTATATAAAAACTTTATTAGAATTATTATTGCGAGTATGCCTGTATTAAAATTAGTGTTCGGTGAATTACTAAGAAACTAAGTGATTTCGTTACTTTACAAAAAACTAACTGAATACGATACCAAGTTTCAGAAAACCAAAACCAACTTAGTAGTTATCATACTGTAACTTGTACAATTCAAATTATTCTTTAGTCCACATTTTCTCTAATTCATTTTTATTAATAATTCGAGTTAAACAGAAAAACAAAGTACACGGGTCGAGTGATGAATTTAAGGTGAGTGCTGATACGGGTTTTCTTTATAAGCGTAATGAATGACTCAAATGAATTGGTATTCAATAAATAAGTATTGTTAGGTTCTTGCTTTTGTTATCCCTTTTATGTTTTAACAGTCCAAATAAATACCCAATGCTTTTATCTGCACCAACATCTTATTTGAATCATTTTCTTAGAAAATCCTCAAAGAAGAGTTTATTGCTAAACTTTCTCTTGGAAATTGAGATTTTTAATAACTAAAAGTTGTATCGACTGCAGTAAATATTCATTATTTAATAAATATGTCATTCATTAAGTTGTGTACAAAAATTACTTATTTTGGTTGTCATTTATTGATTGAGTGTTTATACTTTATATTCACATAGCTATAATACACATCTTCAATTTAAACATAAGAGTGTGTAGCTGTAAAATTTTACTGCAGATGTATGTTTGTCATCTGAAAATCTTATTTATCTGAAACTTCAACAGCTTATTACTATCTTGTGAAGTGTGAATCTAATTTTACTTACAAAACTAAAATTTTTTGAATTATTTAAAGGAAATTAAAGTAACTTTGGTACGTTACTGAAATAAAGTAACGAGTTAGTGCTACAATTATACGCTGAAAATGGAAAAGTAATTAAGTTACTCACAAGTTACTTCTACTCGGTTACTACCAAACACTGCCGGGTAAAATGCATTACCTAGTTATTATCTACTTGAGACATTACATCGATGGTACAATTAAGTTCCTGTAGTCACGTTAACATACCGTGATCTTTCGTGACCCTGATTTAACACTTGTACTAAACAAGTGCAGAGTAATTGCCCCACTCGCATAAATTCACTCCTTAATTTTTGGTTCGTTAGAGATATTGTCAGCAGACTCTATTTTAGCTATTTTAGACTACTCTTAACCCCTGTTACAGAAGAAGTCTTGCGAGATCCACGGCCTTACAGTAGTTAGCTAGCAGTCGATAGATTTAACCGAGGTTAAAGATTGTTACCGTTTCCCAATTAGCTACCCCCATTTTGTGGGTAACATTATTTATATTTTTAAAAGCATTATTTGGAAACATCCTACCTCTACCTGCTTCCTACGTCATCAATCGCTTGCTCACAAATCATACTGCAAAGGATTTTCAAGCAAGTTTCATTGTATTTGTTGTGAAGAATTTTTGTCAAAATTCGATACGTGTCTTGCGTCCGTTTTTCAGAAGTTTTAATTTTTGTCTGGATATTACGTATTTAGAATAGGAATCCTTTTTCTTAATTTGAATAAAATTGAGGAAAATCTTCAAATTTATATTTCGCCCCCAGTTTGAATAAAATAAGAATGTCTGGAGAGATTTTTTTAGGAGTATGGACAATATGACCTAAAGTTGATATATGAAGCATATGATATATGAATTCAATGTAGAATTTTATAGCGATAATGGGGGGGCGGGGCGGTAGGGAATTGTAGGAAGCAGTAATCCGGAGAGAGGTAAGTCGGAGAAGGCTGAATAAGTCTGAGAGGGACGCAGGTAAGCCGATAAAGGGAAGTGAGACGAAAGAGTGGAGGTAAGCAGGGCGGGGCTTAACTCCGGGGTGCAAGTGGGGGTATAATAGGGTTAGTCGGTGTATGTGGGTGGATAAGACAGAGGATCGGTGGGTAAGTCGGACGATCGATGGGTAAGTCGGTGATGTTTGTTAAATAATGCATCCAGGATTTCGTCTGACAATGCTAGACTTAAAATCTTCAACTGGTTATGTTTGGATGCGTTTATTTAAGTAATTACTTATTGGAACCCGAAGAACTGTAATCACACAACGAACGTTGTATATAAGAAAGCCCTTCAATAAATTACCCTTTTGACCGTTATGATTTGACGAGGTTCCCCTACTTCTTTTAAAATTTATTTACTTACTATGTGGTTCAATCTAGTTTGTATGTTTTATGATGCATTTACTTGGTTTTTTAACAGAAATATCCAGTAATTACAAATCCGATTATGGCTTATCCACCACACCCTAAATGATTTTTTTTTTCTAATTTACTCACTTACTATACATATCTTCTCCTTTAAAGAGTTGTCATTTGCAATGTCTGTAAGGACAGTTTCACACTTATATCGTTCTTAGTTTATAAAAATAAGTACAGCGGTCCTTCACTGGCCATTCAATTATATGTTTACCCTATTGAGCTTACTGCCCTTTTTTGCAAAATTAAGTTCGAGTTGACAGATTTTGCTCCATACAAAATGATATTTCTTCCTAAAGAACATTGCTTTCATCGATTACACGAAAATTACAAAGAAATATCCCTTTTCTTGTAATTTTTTTATATCGAAGAAGAGAAAAGAAAACGATTAATTATGCAGACTGCTTTATCCATTCATACAATCATTTATAACTAAAATAAATTGTTATAATTATTTAAGGTTTGCAAATCATTAGGACCTTTAGACGGTGTTTGAACAGGTGTTAATATACATAAATTTTCGTGGTGGTGTATCAATCAATTTATTGAGCGTCAAAAATTATGAACATTTCCCAACAAAACATCTGCTTTAATACGAAAACTGCTTTTGTGTAAGCAAGACGAATAATTCTTTCGATTCCTGCAACGTCATGTTTTTGATTTTATTATATAAAATATTATACCCAGAATATTCTTGAATCGTCAACCTTTGAAATTCACCGCACATCATTAAATTACTAGACATAATTATGTTCTCTCTTTTAATATTGCTATAAGGAACTTTATGGTAAAAGGCAAATTGCTCGGAAATATTAAAATTAGAAGCTATAAAGAATTCGATTTCAATGTAAAAGTTGCACAAGGGCAAGGTTGAATAGAGTAGGCATACAATTTACGAATTAGTTTTTCCTTTATATAACGGGGGCGGTTTTTCAATTTTCACCGAGCAGTATCACCGAAACTTTTACTTTAATAAAATTTCCATTTCATTGAATGAAGTTTTTTAGCAACTCAAAGAGCTACTACAATCATCACGTAGTGTGTTGAATGAAGGTTTATCAAAGAATTTAATCTTAATCTGGATGAGCACGGTTGTAAATCAGGGGGGCGAGATTCACCCTAATTAATAATAAATCAGAAGGCGTAGCGCTTGCGTGAGCAGTCATAATCAACTAACCTTTTAACGGCAAAACTAGTATAATATACTAAAATAACTTGACTTACCTCTCCAGGAAAGGAATATCCATGAATGTGATGCTCTGATCCTTGCTGATTTTCCGTTCCGTAATGGATGTAGATTTCTTCGAATTGGTATCTATAGGCTAGGGGACCACCAGATATATTTACATGGTTTTTTGTGTCTTTATCCACTCGAAACACGAGGGATTGGCCGGTGTTGTGCAGCATTCCGCTAACCTTTAACAAAATAAATAATATTAGAAATTCTTCAAAGTACTTATGAAAGGTCGAGCAAGAAAATAGATGTAGGTGTATAAATACAAGAAAAACAAACTAAAAACTCCTACTCGGTAACTTTTCCCATATTATCGTTTTATACAGTAACTAATTCTTTGAATGACCTTTTGTTCATCCTGAATGTATTTTTTTGAATAAGCACACTTTGAAGGTAACGTATCTTAGGGTCGATCTTTTCATCTCGCTCACTAAAGGCTAATAGACAAACTTATCACTCAGATGTATGAAAGCATGAAGATAGATGTGTCTAAAAATCCTAGTGTCAAATGTCCATTCACAAGATTTACTTTATAAATTTAATTTGTTTAATCTATTCTTTTCATTTTTCATATTTTCGTTTGCTGTTTTTTTTGTAATTTGTGCTATGGGAGAGAAATCAACTTCCAACTTTGTTTATTAGTGCAAGTAATGTGGTTGACTTCACTTAGAAAGAATTTGTCCATGTTTAATAACGTTAAATGAAAGATAGAATACTGCCTACTATATAAATATATAAACCGTCACCTGTTGGCGTCAAGTGATCTGTATTAGTATATGTCCAAGTGCTTGTTCATCCCGAAAACTGTACACAACATGTTCACAACACAATTAAATTTATATTTAATGCAAAAGTCAAATTAATACTAAATCATATCAGGTTGTTCGAGTTTCTCCTCTTCGCTGAAAAAAATGGTAACTGTTATAGAAGTAAACTTCCCCTTAGCCTGTTGTGGAATAATGTGAACCAATTAGAGTGGTCGAGCATAGTTCAAAACTTACATAAAACATTGAAAACATTCGGCAGTATAGTTGATATTAATGCCAATAGTGCGTTTTTAGACAGCGAGAGTCCGGAAAAATCAATAAAAAGGTACAAATACACGTGCTGCCAGCCAAAAAGAATGTTTAATTCATGCCATGTCAAGTCGTGCCATTTATAAGTGTGCTGTTATTTGTGAACAAAATTTATGAATCAGATGCCATAGCGAATTTTCTAGTATAAGTAAGTGAAGTCGGCAAGGTCAATGTTAAATCTACACATCATATGTATTTTTAATTATTTTTGGGATTATCACATTTTCCTGCTTACGACTAGGTAAAATACTCAACCAATCTTCATAACGAATTTCAATTTGACTTAATTTAGTCAAATATGAAATTACTAAATAAAGTGCCACAAAGTTCTCTGAAAATTCGGCAAAAGTTATGTTTAGAAATGGACATAATACCTTAGAAGTGGATATAGATATACTAGACATGTGCATACCTCGCATAATGATCGCCCTTTATTTTTAAACTTAAGTCTGACATTTTGAAGAGTAGTCAAAATTCATTTTTAGATTCGTAATCAGTTAAATATGTACATCGAATTTGTAAAAAATCACATAAAGAGCAAAGCTAATCTATAAACTCGCATATAAACAATACTCGCCTTGATATGGAAAGACTTCATGATGTTACCGATTATTATTAATTACACCAAGTCATATGCAAAAGGATCTACTGATTCCACAAATAAATAAAAATACTATGGTGCTATTAAGAAAACGCAGTTGATGGCCATAGCAACAAGACCCTAACATGTAAAAAATGATCACCAAGGCAAGAAAATAATAAAACACTTTTTTTTTATTTCATAGATATTTAAAAGTCACGGATACTGTTCTACGTAGTTGTATATTCGAAAAAGCACGCTCGATCAAATTATTCTCAGGTGTCGCTGTGAACGTTGTAGTGCAATATTAAATCGAATTTTGGTGTGAACATAAAATGGAAACCCATAATACATATAGCCCAAGACAGACTAGTCTGTCACTTAAAATATGCGATTTGTGCTTGAATTTTGGGTTGATATTAAAATTTTGAATTCAAAATGTTTTTATGATTCATCTATGAATAGTGTAGGGATCTCGTGATTTGCGTACAATTGCTCTAGTCATCGACACGTATTAAATGTGGCAATTTGACAAGATCAGTTCCTCACTATAGAGACGCAGTGAGCAAAGTCTAACAACATAAGGAACTTAATAATTCAACAAAAACATAAGCAGCAACATAAGCAGAATATAATATATTCCAACTCAATATAATGTGATATTTCCGACACTTTAGACACTGCGATACTTGCCTTTAGAGTGTCGTTGATTGTCTCCAGCTCTATACATCGAGCATATTTATACGTCTAACATAACAAGTTTCACCTTATGTAATGGATCGTGGAAGTCGTGGTCCTTTGTTTTTGTCCTTTCGCTGCATGTTATAAAACATTCAACATTAAGTGTTGGGATTGATTAAACTGTCTGTTGCTTTACGTTCAATGTTACTAAATGACTTTTATTTTAAACAAACCTTTTATTAGGAAAGAAAAAAATTTGCCTTTTTAGTACAATTGAATAACTGAAACAGCAATGCATCAGTTACCATTAGCAAAGAGAGATTAGTCATTTTCAAAAACAAATTTGGGAGGGGTGACATCCATTCCACCTGAAAATGATTTTGAGGTACATAATAAAAAATACGTCGTGATCTTCTGGGGCATTTTAAACTATTTGCTAATCGGACATTACATGGAATAACAGTTATCAACAGTACCTCTGGTGAGTTCTTTACAGTGATCAATCTCTAAAAGCTGATCGGTCATATGCAATGAAGTCTTATGCTTAACTAATTAATGCAGCCTATTATATCTTGTACCTATTAATGGACCATCCAATATACAAAAGATGCTAATACACAAAGATCTTGATTTTGAAATGTGAAGAAATTCTTTCATGACCAAAAGTAACATTCATTGTTCTCCGGAGGTTTAGAAACAGAGACAATGACTCAAACACGTAAGGGTAACATTAACAGAAATAGGAATTGGAATTTCCTAGAGAATATTTAGAGATTATTGAATATTCTTTACACTGAAAAAGGGCCAATTCAATGTATAATTCTGTCATGACCAAAAGTAACATTCATTGTTCTCCGGAGGTTTAGAAACAGAGCCAATGACTCAAACACGTAAGGGTAACATTAACAGAAATAGGAATTGGAATTTCCTAGAGAATATTTAGAGATTATTGAATATTCTTTACACTGAAAAAGGGCCAATTCAATGTATAATTCAAATGATATATGAAGCACAAGGTGTAATTTTTTGTACAAAGTAGCTTTAAAGGCTTCATTAGGTGAACTAAAACCGAAAATTGCAAATTTTAAACTATTATTTTCCAATTTGCTGTTAGGTGATTTGTGCGTACAGAAGTTTCGAATTTGAATTCAAATAATTTTAAAATTCCTTTGGTTGGTTTTCGTAAGGATGACACGAGTATCAAAGGAACAAACAGTTACGAGTACATTAGGCTTTTTTATTTCTGTCAGTCCTTGTGTATTCGAGTTCAACAGTTATAATTTTTATTTTTCAGTAAAAGTCTTTCTTAATATTACAATAAAATATTATGCTTTATAAGTAATAGATGTGTTTCATTGTACAGAGCCAAAATAAAATAAAAATTCTCAAAAGTAAAGCTGTAATACACATTTCTTTCTTTCTATAAAATGACAGTTTTGCACACTCTTCACTTATTATTGTATGTATGTTTTTAAATGTTTGCAAATGTAAATATATTTTACTGTTTAAGTACCGCTTGGATAATCGCAGTGGTTTTTGAGGTGAATAGTCCAACACCAAGTCAAATAAATCCCGTTAAAAACAAAAAACAAAAGAGTATTTTTCCTTGGTCGTAAACCTTTTGAGATCTTATTCAGTCTCTATTGAAAGCCTATGGTAGAAATTAAGCATCCACACGTCTATTGAAAAAATATATAGACAGCTAAAATGGTTGTCTGATATCTTTATGGGCTAAACTGTATTTTACCGTAAACTTTAGAAATCCATAACAATATTATTTGCAATTATGTGTGCAGACAGATTGACTATATGGTAAGAGTTAAATTAATTCTGTCTGGAAACTGCTGTACAGAACTAACAATAAGAAGTCATAACTAAACGATCCCTGCTCAACAAGGGTAACCACCTACACCGATGGTGATATTTCTAGAAACTATCTGCAAGTAATCTACACACTAATATACATAATGCCCGCAGCATTTATTATTATAGCAGAATTTGATTACTGGTTATTATTAAAACAGCAAATTGTTGGTAAATTGTAGAATGTTAAACCAAACACCTACACGATTCACAGTTAATTCAATTCACTTGAGATTGAGTGTTTGGTGTACTCAAACTTATTTAACTGTAGTTATTATGTATAATATCTAATTGTAGGATTTAAACTTATCCATACATTTAACAATTTAAACGTTCATAGTTAAAATTCTGCTTTCTAAACTCAGAGATTTTGATGTGTTTAAATAGCTCTAAAACTTAACTATAATTTCAAAAATCAATCTACATAGAAAATCTGGATAAAAAGAATTTCTTATAATTATTAGAAAAATCTCAGGAAAATAATCATACTAAGTATTATTTGAAAGTCTTGAATAAAGTTTTCAAAAATTATTTTGGAGTATATTTCTGTTAAAATTTTATTTATGTGTAAAATACCTCAGTTTTTCTCTACTCAACATTCGAGTCTATCTACCTTGAGACTGTGTGGTTCATAAACTCAACCTTTAGATAGACTTTTAAGTAGATTAGAGACTAGTGAAGAACAATTGCTAAAATATTTCCATTCTTTGAAAAATAAACTGTGGGGAATATTGATGGCAGTTAGAAATATTATTCATTAATACTTCCTACTGGTAGATTTATAGATATTTATTTATAGATGTGGAACTTCCAAGAATTACAGAAAAAGTTAGACGACGCTTAAAGTTTTATAAAAATTTAACTTAATTTTCTATTTTAGAGTTCGAGTTATGTAATTAATACTTTAGGATATATACAAAGTGGAAGCAGATACAACGCATTATTTTTAAGGGGTGATAGTAACATCAAAAGGAACAAGAAAAATCTTAATATATTGTTTCCATCTTAATTAGCTTTCAAGTAATTTAGAAAAACCATTGCCATGTCTGGCTTGCTTAAGTGTAATCGAATTCTACAGCTGAAGGTTTTGACCTTGTTTTAGAATTCAGATCGTTTAGTCTAAACAAACCGATCATGAAACAAGCCATTGGTTGTTTCGATGAAAAGGCTAAATGGAGCACGTTTTATTGCTGTTTATTACAAAAGGTTTTTAAAAACATTAAATGGGGATTCTATGTCAGAGTATGAGCAACACCTGTGTAAATATAAGATAAGATCAGATTAAAAGCAGCACTATTATTTTTCTGCTGTTAAAACTAAATAATCTATACTATAATTAAAAATTTCATCATTAGTCCAGTCAATTTTGAACAAGTTTTCATGAATAGCGGAAAGTTAAGGTAAGTCTGTGAATTTTTGCATAGGGCTTCCTTGTGGGTTGTTAAATAAGCCCATAAAAGTCAACACCTGTAGGTGGTGAGCTCGAAGAGATAATGAAGATAAACCACGCCCCGTAACGGTTTCTGTCGTTTTACTCAGAAACTGTTAGAATAAAGGATTGAGATAAAGGAGGTTATGTACAATAAATCTTATTTAGATCTCCACCAAAAATGCCCAAATGCTTTTTTGTACCTTTCCTTCTTTTTGTGTTATCGAAGAAAGAAGGTGTGTTATACATGTATCAGCAATTTCATTCTCAAGGAACTTTCGGGCGTAACGTTTTGTGGTTTCATAGTCGTCATGAAGTAGCTTAGAAAAATTTGTTGAAAGCCGGACGCGATCATGCTCAAGGTCATCTTCCACCTTACCATCTCTTCGGAAAAACTCATCAGGCTACATTATCGATATTTTTGGTGCAGGTCGGCTGAAAAATTCCTATTGGCAAGTTAATTCTTAGGAGAGTAAACTGCACTACTCAGTTTTTGTATCCAATCCAACACGTACAGGGTGTTTCGCCTTTTCTGAAACACTAATTTCCTTGGCATCCAGTAATTTTTTAATTATTTTTGCTGTAAAATTGAAATACACGATTTAAATCGAAGCTGTTGCCTTGTGGTGCCCATACAATTTAAAGCAAATCAGGAATTAATTTTCGCTTATATTTTATATCGATTTTAACTCTTTTGTATCATCAACGTTTTCGGGTGTCGGAAAAAAGATCGATAATTATTTTATCAACAACGAAAATATCCAAAGCAAAATATCAACAATCAAATTGATCGAAACATCATTTTACCGAAAAAACAAATTATGGAAAAATGAACCAATCGAAAAACAAATGATCATTTAACATTGTTACCGATGTAAAATAATTCGAAAACGCTTAATAAATAAGTGAATTTTATTCTAATACAGTAACAGATATCCCAAATTTAGCAAATCAAACAATACATAGTTAAACAACATATTAGCTCAAAATTAAGGTAATATGTAGGCAGCCATGTTTATAAATTCTTCTAAGTCGCTTTCAAAATCAGATATAATGCGATATAATGTTTTTGATCCGTTTCTTTACATCTGTATACCTTTTTTCCTTATGTGTCGATCTCCAGACAGTTCCTTGACAATTTCTAAATCTGTCAACGATTGTTCTCGTTTTAAAGCATTTAGAAAACGCCAAATTGTTGGTTTCTGCTTATCGATTTGCGTTTTGAAAGCATTGTGCTAACTTTTTGTAAAATTATTGGTGATAGGCATATCGACACCAGAGTCCCCTTCGCTAGATACCTCACGATAAACCTTCCACATAGAATGAGGAAATATGGGTTGTCGTCGTCCTCTTCTTCCTATCCATGTTTCTTCAAAATATTCGAGATACTGCAGCGCTTCTTCTGTCATTATTTTTGTTTCATACATTAAATTAAATACTCTATTTATTAGATTTTCTGGAACAAATGCCAGAGCATTAAGCGTTTTTAGGGCGGTAATAAATTCGGAATTGGTATCGTAATTTGACTTTAGTCCGGCTGAGATCTTTCTGTAAAGACATTACGAAAAACGAAAGCAACAGCCCTTATGCAAAACATTCGGAAAACAACTGTTATAGGCACTTATCAGTGCCATTTAAAAGTCAGGCAGAATCCTATTCACGTTAAGAGTCACCAAAAGAGATGTGATATTTTCAAAAAGTTTAACGTAAGTTGGGCTTTTCTTGTTTGGCAACATTGCAAACAGGCAAGGGACGACAGTGTGCCCAATACAAACGTGAATGGTGAAGAGTTGATAAAATATTGATGGAACTGTCTGGAATGTACCATCCATAAACCAAATCGTTGCTTCTGACAAGTGTTGCATTCATTTTGGAGTCATAAAAATTAGAATTCTGTCTTCACCTTTTGAATCGTAAATGAGGAATCTCACTCCATTTTCTGTGGTGCAGTACTCGGGCGGAGTTTGTAAATCTTGGCTGGATGTTGGTAATCCGGGATGATTGTTCTCTTTTGCGCGTACGTTTCTGATGGTTCTTTTATTGCAGCTGACTGAAGGCACCAGACTAAGACTATTTTCAGATAAATTTCCGGTTGTTTCGGAAATTATCACTTGAGGTGGTTTTGTCGACGTCACAGCTAGTTTCTTTATCTCGTTCAGCGCTTTTCTTACGGTCTCACTGGGTGGTTGTGATCCCCTTTCTTGATGAATACGGTATCTTTATCTGTTACCCTTTCACTAATCAGTAGACCTAACATAACATTAGTTTTACCGCAGGAAGAAGGACCGCTCAGAATTGTCCGACAAGACGTAGGCAATAAGTCACCGTGTTTTCTATCATTGTCAGATTGTAGAGATACATCGCTGTCTAAATTAAATATGTTTAGCGTTTTCTTTTGTTTAACAGTTTTCATTATGGTATGCGTACGTGTTTAGTCACGGTTTCAGTGAACGGGTTATATTCTATCAAGAAGTCGTGTAGGATCAAACAATATGCTTTAGTTGTATTGGTAAATGCACCGGAAGATTCAAGTTCTAATCTAATATCGACGGTGGAATCCTTAAAACTTTCTACCTGTCTTGAACAACAGTATATGTTCATAAATAAAATACTCGAATAATTCTTGTCTTGTCTTTTTTTAACATTTTGCAATAAAGCGATCAAGGTTTGTAAATGGATTGGTGACGTCAATAGAACAAAGAAAAACTCTAAATAAATATAATAAATATCTAACTAACTTGACTTTTACGACAACTACATTGTGACTAATGTCGTTAATGCTATTTCTTGCACACATTTTTGACACACCAGTTCTTTGAGCATCTCTAAAATCAAAAATCCAAACAAGTCATCTAAACGAGTATCCATTTTGTAGTCGGAAAGCAATTTTCAGCCACCTATAAGTGTACCAAACGAATAACTTTCTTTGTTAGTGTCCTGAAACACAGTGTAACAAACGGCTGTTACATTAATTTGTAGCACTGGGAAGCAATTATATACAGGGGTTTCACTTAAGATTCGTATCCTCTGGACAGGTGATAGTACACATAAAATGCAACAAAAAAAGCTTACTATCATTAGTGACTATCTTTCTAACTGCATTTTCAACGTGGTATTCGATACATTAATGCAGCTGATGATAGGTGATGTCACAGTTTGTTTTTTACTAATATTTCCAGCAGTTTCCAAAAGTTTACCTTTTAGCAAATGTTTTTCGATGTGCATAAAATAAGAAATAGCATAGGGATTTTTATTCCTATTGACGAGTACTATTTTTTTTTGTTGCATTTCATGTATACTGAAACACCCTGTAAAAAGGAATGAGCTCTAGCAGAGGCAAATTCGAGAATATGAGTGAACACGTTTTATTGAAGAAGTTTAATATAGAGGCTGTTTTGAAGAACTTTGAATTTCAAGACAAAGGAAAAAATAATAAAGAGCTGAACATTTCGAACTTCACTTGTTAAGGGCGATAAGCTCTATCGTTGTGCGAGATTGAGAATCTTTTTTCAAAATAGGTCATTGTTAAGGACAATTTAAAAAAATAACAATACGAGTTGCAATATCTTCGTGGAGGACGAACTCGGGACCGGTCGCTTCGTGAAGAATAGACAAATGTGCTTACAATATTACGACATAATTTTCAGAGCTTGCAATATCTTAAAACAATAATTTATAACAGGTATAAAGTGAACAGTTCCATCAATTCACGTAAAGTCAGCTTTTATTGTTAAGTGTTGAGAAATTCAATGTTTTTAAAAAACTTTGCACTCAAAGTTCACTGAAGTTATACTAATGTATTTTTTTCTACATAAATAATTGAAGTATACCTACACTTAGCTTTCCATTAATTTATCTTCTGCATAGCTTTGTAGGTTAACGATCAATGCTTTTTATTAAAAAAAGCGAAACGATATATACTCCTGTAATAATAACAGCCATTAAGAAGTTTATTAATAACAAGTGCTGAGAAGAAAAAAATTGATAACTGCAAAAGCATCACATGTTTACTGAAGTAGAAAACGAGAAGACCTTATGAGCTTTCATTTCTTTTTCATTTGCTCGACGTTCTTTGGCGATAGAAAGCTAGAATTTCTAAAGAAAGAGGGGGAACAAATAGCTGGTGTATAACATCAGAACTTTAAAGTAGGAGGCAAAGAGCAAGAGCATGGATAAAGAAAAATTACATTTACAATTATAATGAATCTCATAAAATTCCGACGGCGTATAAAAACAGGTTAGTGTAATGTGAGTGTATATTTTATTACGTTGCTTACATACACATTTGCAAATTTTTAGTGAGGCGCCCGTTTTTCACCATCGCCGAGAGCAAATAAAAGCATAAACCGTATGCACGTACACGTTTTGTCATTTAGACAACAAAGTGCTAAATGCGATCTGTATGACGTGAAAGGGTAAGAGAATAGGGAGCTAAAAGGGGAAGTCCCGAGTCTTGGGTCATCTATCATTCAATCACGGCGGCTGCGTTGCGGGACACCACTAATGATCAAAACCATTATACTCTCAGTTCAAACCGCTTTCGGTTTTTACACCACGTCATCTCCAAGCAGTTGGCGTTTCTATTCAAAACCCCCGGTACATTACGGTAAAAAATAATTGCCCGAAAACAATTCGTCATAACGTTTTTCCTTAATTGCAATCACAATCGCAAACTTCATTTCCCCAGCTTTTTTAGGATTCGCATGTCAAACTTCCCTAAGGAAATTACGATTAATTTTACCGCAATGAATGGCTTCGCTTTAGAAAAAATTCGTTTTATTTTTCAATCACGAAATAATAAAAATATAAAAATTGAAAAATTATACTTCGGTAAAAGAACAATAAAAATTTTATTGCTAGAGATTTGTGTAGCTTAAGAAACATTGGGGGTGGATAATTCATGTAAACTTAACTGAAATCGCTTTTAGTGGACTTCGGTTTCTTGTACTAGACAAGACATATATAAAATCATCTTTTACTTGAACGATAAACAGTAACAGAAATGAAACGAAAAGCTTATCTTAAAACGCCATTGAGAAAAGATAGCCTGAACATATACGGACGTATAATTAATTAATTGTGTTAATTTAATCCTTTAAAATCAAAATCCTCCATAGCCAAGAATCACTCTCTATTTAGTCCTTTCTGAGATAGAATGGTGCAAACAATTTCAATTTTATTAGTAAATGTTTAATATTCAATTAGGCATGTCAATAGTTTCAAATGTTTAAGAACTAACTTCCGAAATTTACTCTCCAAATAAATATTTTAAAGTTTAAGCATCCTTAATAACATTTATTAGTTACAAATATGGAATTTCAATATTTTCAGATATTTAAGAACTAACTTCCAAAATTTACTCTCCAAATAAATATTTTCAAGTTTAAGCATCCTTAATAACATTTATTAGTTACAAATATGGAATTACATAATTACATTTATAGTTATAAAATAACAAAAATTTGAAAAATTTTACTTTTTCAATTAATGGACGACTATGCTCACAACATTTCAAAATGATATGTATGTAAATCACAGACAGCACCCTAAGACAGACTGTTTCGAGCTATTGGCTCTCATCAGTTAGGGGTAGCTGCCCGTGATTCCCATACACATCATTCGAGCTTATATACCAGCTCGGAAATAACATTAACACCAACAAATAATAGTGGTGCCTCCTGTAGGACTTTTTATTGTTGTTGTATATTTTGTATATCCTGTAATGGATAATCAGAAGAAAACCGCATAGTGCGGTTTGATTCCTACAGGAGGCACCACTATTATTTGTTGGTGTTAATGTTATTTCCGAGCTGGTATATAAGCTCGAATGATGTGTATGGGAATCACGGGTAGCTACCCCTAACTGATGAGAGCCAATAGCTCGAAACAGTCTGTCTTAGGGTGCTGTCTGTGATTTACATACATATCATTTTGAAATGTTGTGAGCATAGTCGTCCATTAATTGAAAAAGTAAAATTTTTCAAATTTTTATTATTTTATAACTATGAATACTCACATTATTAAAACCATTGTGTTTTAAATTTATATTTTTGTGTATTACATTTATAGTTAGAATGCAAACTTTGTAAAAATGAAGTCCGACTTTTTTATAAATGTAAAATCATGTATAGCTATTATTACTTAAGCTTAAACTAATCAGTCAAATTTATTAAATGTTATTTATTTACTTATGAATATTTGTATTCTAAATGAATGAATCCCAAATTTATTTCCGACACTTCATGATTGTAAAGCTTGATTTTCAAAATAAGCAAAAATTAGCTCCTAAAGCCCCACGGTTGGAGCGCCATAATTTCCTTTTATAACTTTACATAAATGCTCTCTATCAAATTAATCAAGAAGTAAAGACAATTCACATAAAAATGTGATTCACTTATTAAAAAATCACAAAAAATTAAAAGCAAATTAACTTTTCTTGGCGTGGAAAGGCGTTTTAAAAAAAAATACTTTGTTTTAAAAACGCAAAATACGGAGTCCAGTTACAAAAATATACACAATTTACTGTTGAGTACAATAAGTATTTATTCGTTGTTACTATACAATATGCACTTGCATAATAACATAACACTATACAGTTTCAACTTAAATCAGTAATGTTCAGAAAGGCCGAGGTAAACGATACCCCTGGGTACTAGTTTCTACGGCTTTCTGTGGTAAGTCCTGACTTAGGTAAACGGCACCTCTGAGTGCTAACACCAAGCTGTCCCACAAAGCTCTGGTCTTTATATACTTTTTCTGTGGGCGTAAAATCCTTCAGCACACGTGGGCGTGGGATGTGTATACGTGACGATGGCATTTCGCTTCCTCTAGCATTTCGTAGAATGCATTAGATAAAGTTCTGAATACTGCAGCTGCTTCCGCTCTAGCATATGTGGGCGCTCCGCTGTGCGCACACGTGGCCGTGGATTGTGCACAGAATGCATTAGATAAAGTTCTGAATACTGCAGCTGCTTCCGTTCTAGTATATGTTGGCGCCCTGCTGCGAGGCGTTATCTTGCACGTGTTTATAATGAGGTCACACTTCTCTTTAATAATGAATAAATGTTCACTAGCATAAACAAAAATAAAAGATTAAAGAAGTTGAAGTGTTAAGTTAGTGGTATTTGTTACTACTGAATATACAAATACAAAAAAGAAATACTCCAATCTTAATTTAAATTGTGCAACTCCTTTTAAACTAATTCTTAAAGATCAACAATGCAATTATACCATAAACTTGAATAAAATCTAATATCGTTAAAGTTATTTATAAAGACCAATAAAACAATTCTTACTGGTCTAGATGTTTTCAAAGATCAATTAAACAAGTTTTACATTAACTTTACTTTTACTGTCTATAGTTAAAGAAAACAGTGTACCATTTTAGACAGCCAGATTAAATTATAGTAATAATTTCGTCCCATTTCGTATTAGTCAGAAAAGAATTAAACTTGGGTACCTGTAAAAATCTGTGTAGATGTTAATGTGCTTATAATTCCAAAACGTTAATTTGTGAAAATTAGAAGAAAAACTATACTACATATTCAATCAATACTTTTTAATTACAAAGTATAACTCACTGGATGATTTTTGATACAGATTATGTAAGGACTATCAGTTCCAAAATCACAACATTTTAAACAACCGTTTGCAACTCAACCGGAAGTACCTCAGTCTAGAAGAATAATGATGTATGAACTAATGTGTTACTTCTACTTAGAAAAAACATGAATTCTTTAGGTAGATTCGAATAGCAGTAAGTTTAGTAGACCACAAATGCTGCTGCCAATATGTTAATCTTAATATTCAATAATTAGTTCCAAAAATAATTTTCTAGACTTAAAATTAACTGAAATTAATTAGGGAAATTTTATTTTACGAAGCTGGTGATTACAAAATCAAACAAATACGATCAGCATGCGAATAATCAGAAATCTTGGCGACAATATTTGGAAATATGACTTGACATGAACAATATCAACTCATGGAAATAAGTTGTGACCTGGATGCTGTTGTCCAAAACGTAGATTGTTGTTGAGTTTTTAAATTAAGCCTTGGTATTGTCTATCTCAACTTTAGGTAATATCGTATTTTTTGATATCTCAGATATACCAGAAGTACTGGCAAGCAAACGTTTGATTTGTTTTTCCAGAAATCCATTCAGCAACATTGAGAATGTCTTTACAACAGTTTATTATCTAAACCCCTGTTTGTGAAAATAAGTAATGTAAATACAGTCCTTTCGAGAATCAAATAAAATTTGTTGTAGAAAGCTTTGTAGTGCTAATGTAGCACTGTGGGTTTATTTCAAGTCGGAAATCCTTTTTTGTTATTATTTAATAACCCATTTAGAGCTCAGAATTTAAAAACGCAATGAAGCAAAACCTTGAATATATTTTCGGCATGAAGCAATATTAATTTTGACTGAATGACTATTTAGATCACTTAATGCATATAGAACCGTTACAACTAAATACACATCTTAACACAAAAGTACAACCGTCGTTTTCCGTTCTTTCCTTAAATTCTCATTTGCAGTTTTTCATATTACCTATCATCTTGTTTTGCTTTTTTCTATCTAAACAAATCTTTCTTAGCGTCTCAGTTTTTAGGGCTTAATTTTCTTCCATCTATCGTTTAATCTTATCGTAATTAGGACACCTCGAAGATATGTTGAACTGACCCTATTAGTGACATCTTATCTACAGACTTATTCTAATTACTGGCACATTACATTAATATCTAGCAATGCCTGGAGGTTGTACCGCTTAAGCCTACGCGTGTCATTAAATTCGTTAACTAACCTTCGCACTACCCGGTTTGGATACACTGTAAGTTTTTCACTATATTTTGCACTACTTTTACGCGCTTCTTCTTTTACTGTGGACACCTGCAGGTCTCTTCTGATAGTTGTTGGTGACAAACCATGGGGCATTGACCATACTACGCAAGGCCTTTGCTTGGAACCTCTCTAGAATTTCAACATTGAAGGTTGATGCAGAACCCCACAGCTGAATGCCATAATTCCAAATTGGTTTGAGAATGGTTTTATATAAAAGTACCTTGTTCATGAAGTTGCGCTGCGATCGTCGTTCGATAAGCCAATACATTGTTTTGAATTTTATGTTCAGCTGCTTTTTTTTGCTTCAATGTGGCCCCTCCATGTCAATCTTCTATGTAATCAATTCCTAGATATTTAGCTTGGGTGGCTTGAGGTATTTGTTGATTGTTTAGGGTTATTGGCGGGCAACTACCTCTTCTCATTGTGAACGACAGATGTGTTGATTTTTGCTCATTGACTTTTATTCTCCAAGCAGTTAGCCAACTCTGGATTTAATTTACGTGATCTTGGAGAATAGCTGAGGCTCTTTCTGGATCTTTATTCGACGCCAACACAGTCGTGTCGTCTGCGAACGTTGCGATCGTTGTAAGTGGGGATATTGGTAAGTCTGCTGTAAAGATCAGGTACAAAACTGGTCCAAGGAGGCTTTCTTGCGGCACCCCGTACCGTTGTTGTACCGGAAACAAATTAGAGCATACGTCATTGTGTTTAAATAAAATTGTCTATCGCTTAGATAGGACTTTAGTAGATTATAGTATATGTTGCGCGGTAGCTGATGTTTGATTTTGTATAGCAGCCCGGGTGCCACACCTTATCGAACGCCTGGGACACATCCAAGAATACGGCTGAACAGAAACGTTTCTCTTCAAGGTCTGAATTTATTTGGCGTACTACTCTGTGAACTTGCCCTATCATCCCATGCTGCTCTCTAAAACCTCACTGGTGGTCGGGTATTAGTTTTCTTTGTTTTAGCACAAGGTTCAATCTTGTTAGTATAAGCTTCTCAAATACCTTAGACATAACTGGCAGCAAGCTAATTGGTCGGTAGGAGTTTACGTAACCTAAAGAATTACCTAAAGAAAGGCGCTTCAATAAAAATTGAGGTTATTGTGAATTACATATTTTACTTCCTTTATTTTAAACTTTTTAATTGGCATTTCCATTTGCAGGGGAGAGTCAGTATAGTTATGTATGGCGTCGTCGGCCTCCTTTAATGTCTCACTTGGAAATAGTGTGAATGTCTTTTGTAGGTGCTCTGCAAAAGTTTGTGCTTTTTCCTTATTAGTTCATGCCCAACTACCGTTGTCTAATCTTATTGGTGGATTGCGATGTTGTGGTTGTTTGAAGCTTTTTGTGGTCTTCCACAATGAGTAATCGGTGTCCTTGGTTGCTGAAAGTCCCTGTAGATATCTATTTATTGCTACGTTTCTTTCCTCCTCCAGTATTTTCTTTACTTTCTTCACAGCCTTGTTCAATTTGGCTTTATCATGTGGTGATCTGGTCAATTTCCATTGTTTTCTCAGTTTTCGTTTTTCCATTATTTTGTGTTTTGCCTTGTCGGAACAATGTTTTTGAGGTTTCTTCTATTTCTTTTTTCTGGTGGGGTAGCTGCCCATGCTGCCTCCTGGATCAGCTGATTTACTTTATCGACTCCTGCATCTAGCTCTTTCGTTGTTTTGAGTTTTGGAGCATAAAGGATATTACTTAAAGTATTATTAAACTCGTACCAATTGGTTTCTTTGGTATGCAGTTTTAGTGGTCTAGTTCTCCGTATAGCATTTGCACTCAGGGTTACAAGTACGGGTGAGTGATCATATGATAATTTAAAGCACGAATGGATAATCGGGTTAGTACTAGTCATGGACTTTAGCACACAAAAGTATTAGGTTAAGATACTAACAAAACTTGTGAAACTTTGAATTAATCTTTTAATTTGATTATATTTCATGATTATGGAGTTCCACAAAGTAAGGCTGGAGACAGTAAACGCTATTGATTTTAATTTCAGAATGTGTACAAACATTCCATTTTAGAATAATTTAATATGAAAAGGGTATAATGAACATAAACAGTAGCGTATAGATTCATGTGTGTAGAACCAAAAAATATTTCAAATGTTGACACAAAGTTGAAATAAATATTTGACATTTGTTTCTAAATAAATAAGAAAGAAAAACTATAAGCTTTTGTTTTAATTATAGTTACAGAGACACGTTTATGGACAAGGTAAGACATATTGTTGATATTACTAAATGTGCGCAGTGTTTTTCAAAAAGTTTGCAAAAGTTTTTCATCAAATACTGTGCCACTTCAAAGCTCACCTGGATTCTTTAATTACTTTAATTTCAAATAGACTGCTACTGTCATTTAGTGGAAGTCCCTTTTTAGTAAAACGTCTGAATGTGCTTTGATGGTCTAGCACCATCCTTCTAATCAACGGGTTTGCTTAAAATTTCTATTAAGGTTTATTAAAATCAGTTCAAGTTACATGCACTATGCAGTTTAGATTTATTCGAGTGTTGCATACGACCTGGTCCATTATATTTTTTATCTATAAACAAATTAGAATTTTTGTATTAACATTTAGTAATATTTTGATACGCTTTTAAATATGCTAGTCGTATGTTAACGAGGTGTAATTTTTATTATTTATAAAATTATCGATACAATTTTACTTTATTCGGAATTAAAATTTATTTGTAAGGCTATTTAAAATGAATAGGCACACTAACAACATTCCGGTCGTTCGAGTGCATTTAAATCCGCTCTCGTATTTCTGTATGTTTGTCATATAACCTCATATAAATCCTTTATATGAGGTTATATTATATAGGAAATCTTCCTTGTATTTTGAGAAATAAATATTGGAATTGATTTATGCTATTAACATTTTATTATACATTATTTTTAAAATAATATATTTATAACACCCCCTAAGTCCTTAAAAGGACTAAATGATATATTAGGTTTTAAATCGCCATATACGGTAAAATTTTTCCCAGATTACTTAGTAACAGGTAAATAAGTCTTTCAAATTGACACGTCACAGAGACCTAAATTCGCTTTCCCCGGGTAGTTTATCTTCTTTGGAAGCGTTTCGTTAAATGATAAATACACTTCTTTACGAAGAGATTGTTTTGGTTACAAGATACATTACAAACGTTCATTCTGTGAACTGTATCTCTTGAACACTGCTCTACAAAAAAATCATTGGTCTGGTGCCTGAGGTCTGAACATGGATTTTTACTAATTTTGATGTGCAGAATAGGTATGATAGTAATACCCCGTAATTTTGTGTTATTAATTGTCAAAATTATGAAATAACATATTCATTATACACATGTTACATAATATTGTGTAACAAAACAAAATATTATTTAAATAAATTGGTTTTATTTAAAAGTGTACCGAAGAAATATATCTTCAGAAAACATGTGACACTTTTTTTTGAATAGCTTTTTCATTTTTGTTCGAAGTGTGTTCTTTTACACAATGAAAACAAGTATGCCCCAATTCCAGTTGGTAAGTCTAGAAAAATGAAGGAGGAGTACTACAAGACAATAGCTGAAGTCTTGAAGAGAATCAAGTATCAAGAACATCAGTGGGTAATTTGAGTAGATCTGAAAATGATGAATTTTCTTCTTAGACAGTAAAGTGGCTACACAAAATATCATAACCATTGAGTAAAACAAATTGGTCTTAGTAAAAGAATTATAATAGGAAAACAGAATGTTATAAATGAACCTCTGGTCCATCGATGCAACATCATCTTGCCACCCTTGCATATCAAATTTGGTCGTTGAAACAATTTGCAAAAGTTTTGAATAAATGGTTCATGTTTCAATTATCTAGCAGTTACTTTTCATGGATTGAGCAAAGAAAAGTTAAAATCAGAGATTTTTGATGGACTCCAAATAAGATGGCTTCTGAAAGATCCTCATTTTATAGACTTGATAGATGAATTTGAAAGAAATGCTTGGACACCATTTGTTTTAGTTGTGAAAAACTTTCTTGGAAAAAAGCACAGAATTATGCTGAATTTGTAAAGATAGATATGCTGTCCTATTTTCAGTAGTTTGGCTGCAATATGAGCATAAAAGTATGTTAACTACTCTCCTTTGAACCATTTTCCGTAAAACCTGAGTGATGTCAGCGAAGAGCATGGAGCATCCTAATGCATAACATAAAAAAAAGTCTCATTTAAGAAGTTTTACGTAAATGATTGGTATGATTTTCTTTTTTATTATTAAATTGATAGTATACATATTATTTCATAATTTTTACAATTAATAAAACAAAATTCAGAAGAAGAAGAATTTTACGACGCGCTATAAGAGCATGATCTTATATTTCAGATGGCTATCTACTCTATCTTAAAATCCTGACCTGATTGGGCAAAACCGGTATTACCATCGTATTCTGCACATTAAAATGAGTAAAAACCCATGTTTATATTGTTTATGCCTCAGGCACCAGACCAATGAATTTTTTTTGTAGAGCAGTATAATAGTTGTTTGTTGTGAATATTTCAGCATTAATTGTAACGATTTATTTAGTTTAAGTTCACTGTATTGTGTTGGTTACCGATTCTTTTAGATAGAATCGCAGCTTTATCTAAAAAAACTCGCGAAAAACCTAATTTGAATTCGTTTATTAAAGGTTTTTCTTTGGGGTTTTGGTGTACCCCAAGCACATTAATTTTAAGATTTTCCTGTGTGTGTTTTTTCCTAAATTAAAAACATTATAAACAAAAATGTAAAATTAGTAAATTAAATTGACCTTTGTCATATTATTTCTGAATCTACATGCTTAAATCATACTTTATTATTTTATTCTGTCTACATTACCAGCATAATTTAAATAAACCGTTATAATTAGTGTCTAATTCCATGATTTTTTATGCTAAATAAATGTATAAAAATTATTTTTGTATGTTTCTTTATTAATGCGTTGTTTATTTATATGCTATTAATAGCTGTTTCTAAAAATCTCGTTTGCATTTAGAAACAACCGTTTGAAGTTGTGCTCCTATGTTGGAAAAACCTAACGGTAAATTAAAGATCTTTGTATTTAGTTAAAATTGTTTAAACTTACTGTCAAACAAAGTGGCGCTCATAAGCAACCATAATTCAAATAAAAATCAGTCACCTTTCGATTTTCCCATGCCCAAAAATAATTTTAATGAAAACTTATCTCTTGCCAACATATAAAAAGATGTTTAAAAATTTTAAATAATTATTCATTATTGTTGATAATACTAGTTGTATTGTATGTGCTGTTATAACATGTTTACTTAGAGCTGTTCGTGTCTGGATATCTCATATTCATTGTAATGTATTTACAAAGCTTTTATTCATGTATGCTAATTAAGGTGTTATGGGTGACCGCTTGTGCATAGCCGTTTGTTCACGTTAGAATAACTGGGGCCATATATTTATGAACTATTTCTCTGACTTATCCACAACAGAATCTTTTGCATTGCAGCCCTAGCTCGAACTGCGGCGAATATTATAACTGTTTGCTGTTCCTATGTTATCATCTACTTAATTATACTATTTCTGTCTGTACTTCCGTAGTACTTTTCCCTTTTATATGCTTTATGTAAGAAAGTTGCTTTTCTGCAAAATATTTTTTCTGTTTTAATACTTTGATCAATCTGATTATTTATTTATTTTTATCCATCAAAATATTTTTTGATCTTTCCTAATTAATTAGCACAAAATTCTATAAATAATAATTATCAGGTATTACTTCTGTTTGATTTTGAAAATTTTCTTTTTATCAGCGATATTCATTTCAAGGAAAAAAGATTCTTAGAAATAAATGCTTTTCTATAGGGTTCTAATTAAAACGCCAATTAAAATGTAAATGTAAAAAGACCTAATTTTCCTACCTTGTGTTTATCCAAATGTATGTGCCTTAAAAAGGGGTCAAAAAGTAATTTATCCGGCTCTACGTTGATTGGCGACTGCCTTCGTCCTTTTGAACACATATTCCACTGTGGATTCATCAATCCCCAATACCCTGGACCTGAAAATGAAATAAAAAGAAGAAAGTTATTAAATCGAAAGCATACTCGGAAATGTTTATTTATCGCCAGGTATACAAATTGACACGTATTTTAAATTAAATGCGCCGTTTCGCTTCGAGTTCTCCATCGCTATCACTTATTGATTGAAAAAGTCCATTTCCCGTCAAAGACTCAGTTTTCTTTGAACTTTGACTCTAGTGTAGAACTCGTTACGATGACGTTAGGTTTGATATACAGTAACTTATCTTAGGCAGTACTTTTAGACTCGCCGAGAGAACTCGAGGGACTTCCGCTCTTCACTACTTTGAAAGCGGGGAAAAAGATAAATAAACGAATACAAAAAACCGCCACTGATTTTGCTTTCTATTGCTGTAGCGGTTTCAGCTTTCATCTTGTTGAATTTGTAGTAGTAGTAGTCAGCCCAGTCTTCAAGTGGCAAATTAATATTCATTTTATGTGTATGCCGGCGAGAAACTTCTGACTGAAATTACACAAACATGATAGGTGACGGACCGAAACGAGACTGCGGAATAATAATATCACGGAGGTGTCGGTCCGTGTTTGAACGGCCTTTCAGTCTTTTGTGGGTGGGTAATGTACCGAAATACGTCCAGAAGTCAGCTAAACCTCCTCCCTTCGTGCAAATCCGTGTTGATGTACTATTAGCACCTTACCGGGATTCTTATGGTCGTTTTTTGGCTACAAAATTGTACGAAATTTGTAGAACGTCACTTTTTTTTCTATAGTTAAAGGGTGACATAATTTACCCGCGATAAATAGGTTTGATTCACCAAAAGGAATTTATAGAAAATGCTTGTGTGTAAACGTATTCCCTAATACTAACCTAAAAAACTGATTAAATACACTAAACTACGCCTTTTACCTTGTCGACAGGCATTGAGTATGAATGCGCCTATTAGAGAGTGCGAAGTATGTAGCTTCCCAAGCAACACAGAAGTCTGCATTATAGTTTAATATACGTGTATTCAATTATGTTTTAGTAACATTCTAGTTATGGTATATAAATTAAACGTGTACGATATACGCATATGTTTTGAAACGTGTAATATATGTACATGTATCGTTAACCATTTTGATGCAGGCACGGTAAAGATTTTGTGATTTTCATGTACTGACACCAAATTAGTGTTTCTTTGTGTCATGCTGCATTTGTAGTCAACTAAAGGGTCACCAAAAATGGTACTTATAATACATTTAAATGTTTTTCATTGAGGTATGCGATATACGTTAAGTTAAACCTATACATTCTATCATGTTTATTTCCGTCTTCGGTATTATTCGCATTTCTTCGTTTGCTTAAACCAATAGCGTTTGATGGTTTCAACACATAATGATTTCAGGCACGCGTCATCGGCGTTACAAGTTGTTGTACATGGTGTCATGGAAGTGTGGTCCTAGACCTAGACGCCGTGTAGTATTTGTTTTGTGCTTTTGTGGAGTGGGGTGGAGTATGGATAAGGTGAGTACTATTATTATTATTATAGTTATTTTATGTTGTCATAACGAATCTTTTGTTATGTGCTACCTACGCTATTATTTGCTAGTTTCCTCAACAGTGTTTACTGTAATGGACAAACTCGTTCTCTGTATTTTATACCATATTGTGATAATAAATTATTCCGGGCTCATATTACATAGCATGAGAAAAACATACGCATTGTTAACGGCCTTCACAAATTCTATAAATTTCAATAAAAAAAACATTAATGTCTAGTATCTTGACAATTTAAGATGATGAAAACATTTGACGCGACAAATTCAGGTTAAAGTTAGGTTATGTATTTATATATAAAAATTAGTCAGATTTCAGTTTGTATAATTTTTGTATAATAAAGTCAAAGTTTCGAGTAAAATATGTTCTTCTTAAGTCTAAAGAAATACCTACAATACAATAAATAATTAAAATTGATTAAGGGAATATTGAATAACATATTTTATTGGTAAATCTTCGAACCATGCTTGCTTCCTTTTCAAGACTAAAATTCTCAATAAAAATAACCAATAATACAAAAAAAACTAAGTTTTATTATTATTACCTTTTATTGAGATTTGAAGTTTATTTGAAGATTATTTGATATGTATATCCCCTCATTGTTTTTATATGTTGCAGTCAAATTTATTTAAATTTTTTTACATCCCATCCATGGCTGTTCTCCAATTACCTGCAAGAGTGAACTGTTCCTAAAAACGAATACTCTTTTATTATAACTTTTATTATAAACAGGATGGAACCGTTTTATTATTAAATATATTTTTTCATTTTCTGCAATGTTGTTTTATCTTTTCTTAATTACAGTATACAAAATAAACATATTAAACTTCCATTCTGCCTACCTGCAGTGACGTTTAAAATACGTTTAATTGGTACTGAATATAAACCTATTGCATCAACAACGATTTAGCGTGTTTCATAAACGTTATTTATTTGTATATTGTACACTATATTTTGTAACGGTATATTTTTACGAGCTCTGAATAGATGTAATTTTGTTAATACATTTACAAAAACTTTAAGTCCGGTTCTGCAAATTTACGTTCTTTTTCTAAAGTGTAAACTTGCGTTAGCATTCGACACAAACAACCCCATAAAATTTATTTTAAAAAAGGGTCATGTTTCGACTTTCTTAAAATTATAAAGAGCATTTGGGCAATAAATTATCTCTTTCTGTATGTTATTTATGTATGCATACATCGGTTAATGCAGTTTCTTTGTTAAAAATCCTGGAAAAACTACTGAATATCGTTTGTAATAAATTTAATGTGAGCCACTCCTTTCGAATTTCGTGCTTACTATGTATAAAAAAACATTTAACTCGACGCGTCCGTAGTTTTATAAACATCTGTATTGCACTTTCCGTCCGTGGGAACAGCAAACTACGTTGTATTCAGTCCACGTGGACTGCTCCGTTTTCATTCGACAAATTTAGGCTAGGCGTTTTCCGCTTGGAGCGTGGAGATTTGTAAACCCTAAACTCACTGTACTATAATTTTTAGTTCTAAAAAGGAACACATCTTGCTTTTAGGCGCGGTCCAGACAGGCACTTTTGATCCAGCTTCTACAGAAGACAGTCGACTCCGGTCGACGCTACAAAAATACCGTTTCACTTTAGTCAAATAGAATTAAAAGAAAATTCTAAATCTAGTTTTCATACAGTTTAATCGACTGTCGGTTTCGGATGCCGGCAGAGTTAACTAAAAAAACTTACAGTTAAACACTTTTCCGGATGTGTGTGCTTTTGAAGAATGGGAAATCTAGTTTTTTTCCTATTATTATAGTTATCGTATCGTACTCTCGTTTAAACAATTACCGTACCGAAATAAATTAATAATTACAGACTTTCTCTACAGTGATCGAAACTTCGATTAACAAATAAATTTGAGTTATGTGCCTTCTAAATCCAGTTCGGATTTAATTATTATGTGGGTTGTTTTAATGAAAACAACGAACCTTTGTGATGGTTATCAAAATTAGATTAATAACCAAATCTTATGGAATTTAATGGTTGCATTCAGTTAGTGTGTTTTGGGGGTGAATTTGTAAATAATGTTTCACCACATCCAGATATTATGAGGGTTGTTCCCTTACATCTTTAATTTATGAAAAGAAAAATCTACCGACCTTCCAGTTTCCATTTGCGGCGATTGCTTGATGTATGCTGTAGTCAAATTTATGCAGTTTACCGTTGATTTTGTTTTTGATTTACAGACAACTAAAGGTATTGTGACTTATGTATTTTTTAGTGTTGAACATTTTTGTAAACTCGTTTGAATCTGGTAATCATTTTTTTATAGTTTGTTTTTCATTTAAATGTATTTCAATACAATTCTTTTTTATTCATTAAATTTTTAGTAGTAAAAGAGCTCTTAGGCAGGGACTTATTATTTAAATTTTTGAATGTAAAATTTGTAATCTTTTATATTTTTATACTTTTTCTGGTGTTTTCTCAAATAAATATGATTTTAAAGTTAATTAAAACCAGTAAGATTGAACCATATAATTATGAAAGTTTGTATTCATATTTTTATTAATCAAAATTTTTAACTTTGTTGAAATTAACCAATATTTTGTACTAAATTTTTATCGGTCTGATTTTACTTTCTGATTAGTGTTTTCAGACAGATTTATTAGATTCATTTAATCTATTCGATCTACTTAATTATCATTAGGGCCTACGTAATAATAATAATTGCCCCCTCCCTCCCGCACAAGCTTATAGCTTCTGGGGCCTTGGTTTAGGTTATGGGTTGTAGCAATTATTATTATTATTATTATTATTATTAATTAAGCTTCATAATCAGATGGCGCACTTCTTGTGTATGTTTTTGTGTTTTTTGAAACCTTTATCGATTACTTTATAAATTAGACAACTGCAGAACCAATACCTACGACCTGAATTAAAAATTTGTAAGATAGAGCTAAATCTCAAGCCGTGGTAATCTTGAGCATCATTTAAAGTAAGTATAATGTTTATTGATTTTTTATCGATTTTGTCATTTAGACCGGCTAAAAACCTACGTTTCAATTTCAACGTTTATCTCGCGGACATTTTATCCTTTATAAGAAGTTGACATTCAACCATAATTATACTACTGGTATAAACAAAAATTACACGTTTATTCAACTATTGTGTGTTGCTTGGGTTATACTGGACTAACTAATTATTTTATTGTTCCAACACTTTTGAATTAAAAATAAAAAATATTTTCGCTGCTTAATAAACCACCTAATTAAGCTTTATTTTTTTACCTTACCTTTACCTCTTCAGTGTTCTTGTCTGCTGATAAATCATGATTATCTTAGCTTGAAACGTTCTTAAATTCTGATTTTTCTTATAATTACATTTTAACTTCCAGTTAAGTAAATGTGAATTTTAATCAACAAAAACAGCTTTCAGAAGATGCTCATCCTTAAAGCTTTAATAATATGTAGTAGTTAGATGTTATATTTCTCTAAATTCAATTAAGTAAATGTAAAACGTTTACGAAATAATTTTCAGTTAAATTAAACTCAAATCGATTCAAGATTATTTATGGTTAATTAGGGTTTTTATTATTCATCTAAATTAATTAAAATAGTTATTTAATTTTATTAACTTTATTATTTATTTTTATTAGTACTTCTTATGTTATTTATTTAACAAACTTTTCTCAACTTTTCTAATAACTTATAAATTTAGAGCGAATGGAAGTTATACTATAATTGTATTAATTATAATAGTATGTAATCTAATAAATTTGAATAAGTATTTTTCATCTATTATAAATATTATAAAGTCATTTTCGAAATCGTTTGTCTTTAATTAAAAAACGAGATTACTTCATACTCGTAAAATCGATTCATTCGATTTGAGACGTTATTAATTAAAGGCAGTCTGTCTTGATCAGAAAACAAATAAAGTACATTATGTTAAGGTTTGTTCTTTAATACATACAAAATTGAAGTTAAATTACAATAAAGAGTCTCGTGGATGAAGGAGGTAACTAATATTTTTAAAAATCGCTTTCTGTTCACAAATAAAAGTTGTAAGCGACAATCTTTCACTTAACATCAATTTTGGAATAAACATTAAAAATAAAGAAAAATCTAAATTAACAAAGAAGGTGTGTAACAATATTTATTATACCCTTTACAAACTTAAAATCAATTTTTATAATTTTTTAAGTTTTTGTCATATATTCTTTTTATCTACTCGACTCTTCAATTAGAACATACGATTAACTGGAATATACGAGGTCTGGCTATTAAATAACGAGCGCACAGAAGACGTCCTAAGGGAAGGGGGGGAAACGAATGCAGCGTTGGATAGCTGAAAGTGTTTACTATGCCAGTAGCTAAACACGTTTTTGTAGCTTTAGTAGTATTTTTCCTATAGAGGTTAGAAACGAATGTGTTCTTTTCTCGTGCCGATAAAAATGTGTGACGAAAAACACGAGCTACGGATCAATATGAAATTTCTCGTTAAATTAAAGTTGTTGAAAGAGGCCTATGGTGAGAATTCTCTATCTCGTGCGCGTGTTTTCGAATGGTATAAGCGGTTTTCTGAAGGCCGAGAGAGCACCGAAGATGACAAACGTCCAGGTCGACCTGTCTTTGTTTCAACTCCGCAAACAGTGACCAAACCAATGAAATTGTGCGCGATGATCGTCGTATGAGCATTCAGATGATTGCTGAGACTGTAAACGCCGATAAAGAAACTGTCAGAAAAATTTTACATGACGAGTTGAACATGAAGAAAGTTTGTGCGAAGCTGGTCCTAAAAAATTTGACCCCTGAACAAAAGCTCGTCCGTCAAAAGATCTGCTCAGATTTTCTTGAGAGGTTAGATGAAGAGCCTGAATTGATGGAAAACATCATCACTTGCGATGAAATATGGATATTCCAATACGATGTTGAAACTAAGCGGCAATCCATGCACTGGAAAACTCCTGCATCGACAAGAATGAAAAAAGCAAGGATGTCGAAATCAAAATTTAAAGCCATGCTAATCGTTTTTTTCGACATCAACGGCATCGTGATGACTGAATGGGTGCCACAGGGTCAAACTGTAAATCAAACTTACTATTTGAAAGTTTTGGCAACACTGCGAGAGCGAGTTCGTAAGAAACGGCCGGAGTTGTGGAAAAACAAGTCGTGGATCTTGCACCAGGACAACGCGCCTGCCCATAACGCGCTGTCTGTGAAGCGTTATTTAGCCGCTAGAGGCACTCCAGTGCTCGAACACGCGCCGTACTCGCCTGATTTAGCACCCTGTGATTTTTTCCTGTTTCCAAAAATCAAGTCTGCCTCAAAAGCAACCCGGTTCGAGTCGATCGAAGTGGTGAAGCGAAAATCGGCGGAGCTCCTAAATGCTCTTACAAAAGAAGACTTCCAGCATTGCTTTGACCAATGGAAAAAACGAATGGAACGGTGTGTGGCGAGGGGAGGGTGGTACATTGAAGGGGAGCATTCGATTGTAGAATAATTTTTTAAATAAAACTCTTTTTCATAAGCAGTCTCGTTATTTAATCACCAGACCTCGTATGTGACCAATGTGTGTTATCGCAAAAGAAAGAAAGAAAATGAAATCTAAACACGATTGAGTTAAAAACATTTTAAAGTATTTGTGTACTAGTAAAGAAAATATTAAAGAAAAGGTGGAAGAAGAAAGTATTTTTCTTAATTTATTTCAGATGTCTACATTTATTGCAAATATTTGAAATACTGCAATACATTACATTTATGGTAACCGGTTTGTAATGACCAATATAATGGCTGGTAATCCCAAAAATCATTAAAATTACCTAGTACGGTACGAACTTATGCCAACTGGTTTTGGAATTTTATGGAGGTTTATGTTTTCGATAAAAAGAGTATTGCTTTGGCATGGTTCATTGTATGAAGCACATAATATGGATGCCATTCTGCGTATATGTATTTATTTTATTACAAAGAAAACAGGAACTAGGAGCAAATTAATTAACATTAATTTAGTCTTTATTTAGTTTGTTTAATTAGTTCATTTCGTTTCGGTAATTTACGAATAGTATCATAGTATAATCAATATTTGATTTAGATTTATTTCTGTTACCTATAATATCTCGGAGAACATTTTTAGTCGATGCAAAATTGGTATTTTATTTATTATTAATTTTAGAGTTTTTGAATGTTTTGGTGTTTTTAAATAGTTTTGTTTGGTTATTTTGTTTTTAAGATCATTTTCATTTTTAGTATACTACATATTAACATCATAGTATTAAAGCTATACATTTATGTTTATTTAATTATACAACGTCCGTCATGCATAAATAGGGACGACAAGTTTGAAAATAACTGAAAATAAAATTTACTTATTCTTATTTATTTAATTTTATTTAATCTTGAACTATTACAAAATTTATTTAGTTGGTTTATCAGTAGTATTATATATAAATGAAACATATAATTCTCATATTATATTCTCAAACACAGAAAACGACAGATTTTCTTTATTTAATAGCATTAGATTCTTAATATTAGATAACTATTGACCTTAGAATATTGTTTAAATATGTTTTATTGTATAATTATCTGACTGAAATATACTTTAAAAAATAATACAAGAATTTTATTTTTCTTTGGTTTGTCTTTAAAAGAACTGCAAAAACATAAAAACAAAACGTTAACATTGGTTGAAATAATATGTATGATGCAATATAAAATACTGTTAAAAATGACCACCCATTCACCAACTACTCTATTTTATTGTATATCTTATTTGATTTTGCATTACACAAGCTTACCAGCAAAGAAACACCATACCATACTTTAATACGCGTAATGTAAATTCCAACACGCTAACGCCGATTGCCGAAACCGGTGGTAACTACTTTTATGAAGGACATTGTTGTATGAAAGGCTCAAGCTAAAGCAAAAAGCAGGATGCAAAATAAAATAAATTATTTCTTAGTTATATTTTGAATATAGTATGCAGTTGAAGATCAATAGAAAGTGTGGTTTTTCTAAGGTTAATTCTATACTATTGTTAATAAAAATTTAAAATTTGTATCAAAATGTTCTGTAACATTTTAATAAGGGCAATAGCCTTTTTCGTATTTTATTCTACAGATTACCGTAAAAAAAACTAAGATTTGTCAGATATGGACAAATTCGACTTTAGTTTTTATACACGAACAATTAGTTGGTGTAACTATGTATCTACGTATATGGTTTTCCTAATGTGAGAATGATACGTAGATTTTGGTTTTCGATTGATTGAAATTTTTCAGTATTTAGCAACTCTTGCAATTAAAATATTAATATTAAAAGTATTCTGAAAATTATCATAAAGTAATAGGTAAATCCTGCAAATACCTTTTCTTTCAGTCCTTTTCTTATTGTAAATAATAATTGAATAAGTTGTTTTTTATATCACCACTATACATTAAAAAACTAAACATTTTCGAGAAATCTGATACATTATTGTGATTTGTTCTGAAAATAATTTAAAATTATTTGCTTTGTTAAAGGAAGTTGTTGCAAAATAAAAATCGGCTTGCCCTTTTTTATTGGTATTTCCATTGTGCAATCGTGGAACCACTCAATTAAAAAATTACAAACATTGCGGGTTTTAAAAATACTAAATTTCACAATTTCTGAAATGCCTTATAACGAATTCATTCCATTAATTCAACTGAATCTGAAAGACCTGGCTAAACTATGGGATCTTTACAAATTTTGTAACTTGCAACGTCCGCAGTTTCAGGCAAACTGTTTAAAATTTCCTGGAAAATCGAAATTGGTGAAACTTTTAGTGTCTGGAATTGAGGATCTGTAAATTTGTAGCTTTGAAACTTGGTAGTCTCCATATCTGGAATTCTAAACCGAAGCTGCGAAATGCCAAAACTAGAAATACGAACATTAAATAAATTGAAGTCTGAAACTTAGTCATTCAGATGTTTAAACTATGAAAGTTTGTACTCGAAATTGATTTGAATATATTGAAATTGACAACTCAGAAACATTAGTAGCATCGGAATATTCTACATAGATTATTTTCTGTAATAATTTATCTATAATAATTAATCTATAATAGTAGGCTCTTTAGAAAAGGGAAAAATTTTAATAAAGTTGAAAGAATGTTTTAATGTGTTACTGTTTCTTACTTATTGTTAATAATAAAATATTCTACTAAACAGGATATGTATATTCCGTCTGCAGAGAGCCCATTACTCTCTAAGATGAAATCGTGGTAATATTAGTGTGTTTAGTTACAAAGTTATAATAGTTTAAGCTATAATAGTAGCTAAGCTTTATACGTTGCTTTTGCATCGAGTTCTACTAAAATAAATTATTAAATATTATACATACTCAGGTGATGTTTTCTGCAAACGTATTCATAATTCACTTTCTAACAGATTTAGATTTAGAAAATTTTAAATTGGTTTTTTAGTACACTTCATAACAAAAATACCGTTGCAATTAAATTTTGCATTTAATCAGCTTTGTGGGCAGAACTGCCGTTAAGTACTTTTAGTTATAACTTTATTACAATTTTTGTATACAGTGTGTGCCATAAAGTTGGATCCATATGGGAAACTTTGTAGGGCAACCACCTTTGCTTCCTAAAATACTTGAAATACACCATGTCAAAGTTAACAAGTACCAGAGGTACTTGCTTCATAGTTTTCAAAAAAATGCTTTGCTACAATGTTACCTTAAGTATAGAGAATTCAAAACAACAATTATTTTATTTTTATCCCTTTTAAATGTTTTAGCAGCCTTATTTGTGACGTAACTTTTTATTTGAAAAGCTATCAAGCTATCAAGGGCGTGTAACTTCCAAACTGGTTAAATCTCAATGATTACACAGCCACAAAAAAATGTTTTCTGGTCTGGGGATCAGACCATGTTTTCTATATGTTTTTGGGGGTCTCTGAATTCAAATCAGTTTAACCCTATCACGTCATTGTTTTGCCATAACCTCAAAAAACCCAATAATTGAGGCTTTTCAGCACTTTTTAACGCATATAAGCCTGTGACTCAAACTTTAAACACAAAAGCCAAGCTGTTAATTCCAATCCCATAACCATATAACACTATAAATTCATAACCCCATAACCTTAAAAAACGCCATAATTAAGGCTTTTCAGCGCTATTGAACGCATATTACATTGACTCAATTGTCAACAAACTATCTCGCGGATGGTTGTCCTATCTATGTCTGCATCCAGGGCACCTCCTCGCGGTGACGGCTGGAAACGGAGTTGTTCCGCTATCCGGGTGAGACCCTGGATGATAGCTTTCATGCCGTCATGGCAGACACAGGTAAAGCACCTACTACGATGCAGGGATGCAGATGAACTTCCGTAATCTATTCCGAGGAACTATTCCGCCTCTCCACATAAAACTTGGCCTCATGAAACATTTTGTTAAAGCTTTGGATAAGGTCAATGTTTTCAATATCTCCAATCGAAATTCCCAAAACTTTCTAAGGCGAAATTAAAAAAAGGAGTTTTCGACGGGCCACAGATTCGCACAATGCTCAAAGATACTGATTTCACTAGTAATATGAATCGACTTGAGAAAGCAGCCTGGTTCAGTTTTAAAGATGTGGTAAAAAAAAACTTTTTAGAGAATACGAAAAGTCCACAGTATAAAAAAATCGTCACCAAAATGGAAAGGACTTTGAAAGGTTGGGATGTTTGATGAATTTAAAATTACAGTTTTTGCACTCTCATCTCGATAAATTTCCTGATAATGTTGGAGATTTCAGTGAAAAATAGGGTGAACGCCTTCACCAAGACATAAAAGTGATGGAAACTCGCTACCAAGGAAGGTGGAATGTAAATATGATGGCAGACTTCTGTTGGAATCTTGAGAGAGATATATACCAAAAGAAAATAAAAAGTGAAAATCTTTGAATCAATCTTTTGATGAAAAGAGATATAGTTCTAAAAAAGAGAAAGACTGAAATTTTATGTACTTGTTATTCGTTGTTATTTGTTTATTAATTTAATTTAATTAATTTATTTATATATTTATTTATTTATTTACCTTCCAAACAGCCCGATTTTTTGGGTTTTTTAAGATTATGGCACGGACTCCGGATTCAAATTCAGCGACCCCCAAACCCAGAAAACATGGCCTGATCCCTAGACTAAAAAAAAACTTTTTTGTGTGGCTGTGTTATCATTAGATTTGTCATTTGTTACTATTGATTATTAAGTAACTGTATAAAAATTTCGTGTCCCTTTTGAGATATTCACACTCAAAAAACTCCATTTTTTGCAGTAACGTAGTTTAAAAAAAATATAAAATTAAGGACTTAGTTCTCAGACTTCATTTTCTAGTTACAAATTTAGGTACCAGTAGTCGTTATCTGAATAAAAATGAAGGCGAGACCTAATTCCTTCACATTTTCCTTTGTAATGTTTAAGTGACAATGTCTGCTACTAATAACACACCTAGCTAAAATGTAAAAAACAATCCTTTTTGTATGTAACAACATAGTTTTTGTTGATAGCTTGTCAAATAAAAAAGTTATAAGGTTTACCGCAAAACATGTTTTTACGCAAAAATAGCATCCAGTCACAAGTCACAAAGATGGCTGCCAACAAGAAAAACTAAAAGGGATAAAAATAAAAGAATTGCTGCTGTGTATTCTCTATACATAAGGTAACATTTTTGCAAAGTATTAATTTTTTTGAAATATGAAGTATCAAATTAATTTTCTATTGGGTGATTTCTTATGAATTGACCCGCATCTGTCAAATTCGCCATTTAAACAAAAATTGGCGAAAATTACTTTATCTACGACCACCATAGAAAGTTACACATTACGCACAATCTAGTAACCGTGAAAACGACCAATTGCAAACAATCTCCAAACTCAACTGTAAAGACAGTGAGAAATGATTCCTCACGATCAGTAGTTCTATTGAAACGCTATAGATGTCAGCACTTGCAATATTATAACACGTCCTACTAGATTCATATAAGATATGAATCTAGTAGGACGTGTATTATAATATTATTAATTATTTAAAATAAAAAATGTTATAAATTTTAGTTAAAGGTTAATTTATTTTAATTATTGTTTTACATTAAATTATATTTTGAATGCAAATCCATCTAGAAAAATTATCGCTTTCACGGGGAATCGAACTCTGGACCGTCTGATTGCTAAGCCAGGCCTCTACTGTTAAGCAACGTAGTCGTTTTGACATGAGTTGGTTATTCTCATTATAAGAAGTTATTAAAAAATTTTATTTCAATTAATATAAAATTGATTAATTTTTTACATTATTATATAATTGTTAATATCATATTATTCATTATTATTGCTAAATTACAATAAAAATCATGAAATATTTTATAATTTGCTATATAATTATTCACAAAGTGCAAGCGCCATCTAACTTTTAAAGCTACGTAGCTTTTCATCACAATACCTGGGAATGCCAGAATATTTTGACATTTCGCGGTAAAGCTGTAAACCTTGATAATTGAATTGTGATTGTTTATATAAAAATTACTTTTAGAAAAGGAGTACATACGCATGATTATTTAGCTGTAAGTACTAAATAGTGGATTGACTGAAATTATACAGATTGTAAACGTATTATTACTACTGTCTTTAAAAACTTATATTTACTTCTGTCGTTTTCGAAATTCTCGATGTATCTTAGTGAATCCGATGATGGGGAAATGGGGTGTACACTTGTACAACTCCAAACATAGTGGAAGCGGCTCACATTACATCTCTTAAATTATTGTCAGAGATTTCAAAAATATGAATGCGAATTTATAAATTCATTTATAAATATTTTTCTTAGCTTTTGGTGGTTTATTACTTTTTTTGTTGTCGTAGATAAAGTATAGTGTGTAACGTGTGCAAAAACGCCAATTTCACACTCGTGTGATTGCGGCATTCGACTTCGTCTCATGCCGCAACTTCTTCACACTCGTGAGAAATTGGCACTTTTCTGCACTTGTAGCACAATATACTATTATTTGTTAACATATGAAAAAATGTTATTAGAAAAACAATTTCTGATGACATTTTACGGTCACATACCGAATTTAAACGAGAGATTCTGACAGGAAAAAAATTGTTTTTTAGCAATTTTGATACACTCCCGTAAATGACTATTGTTTAATTGGTAGTCTCGTTGTTAAGTTGCTTAAATTATAAACTACAACAATTCTTGTATTATTCAAACGTGACTTACTAAAAAAATATTAATAAAATTAAGCGTTATTTTCTTGTAAAATGAAAAGTCGCTCAGAAAGTTCCATTTTGTTTTTTGATAATTTGAATATTCATCAAGAATACCTACAGCATCGAATATTATTAGCAAAACATATTATGCGATTGTTGCTTTTCTACTCCTTTAAATCGTTTTTAACGATTTCAAAATAGCCGGTTACGGGGGTGTATCGAAAAATGTTAAAAAGCTCGGATGTCGGAACATCTCGTTCAGACTCTGCATGTAAGTAAACGTAGAATGTCATTAAAAACATTTTTTTCTCAATAAAACTTTTCCATATCTTAACAAATGAGAACATTTTTCATCAATTCTTAAAAATGGCGAGTTGCAATGATTGCCCCGCAAAGTTTTTCTAATCAAAATATTAAAAAAATACCTTATGGATCCAACTTTACGGAACACACTGTATATCTCCCATTTGACGAGCAATTTAGTCACACACAGTCCATAGTTGAAGCGCTGAGTTTTCTAATTTAGAAAAACCCTTCTGCTCCAAGTGGGATTTGAACCCACGATTCAACTGTAATATGAGTGGCACTCTACCCCTCGTCTACGCCGCGCGCCACCGGTTCAATTCATGTTATTAACTTTGTACGTATGCATTATTGACATGTCATAATAGATTCAACCGTAAGAACACTAGAAAAGATTCGTTTCAGTACCTTTAGAATATATGAAAAAATAATCAATTTCTTTAATTTTTGTCAGCCATAAGACACAAAATATTCTTTTTCTGCTACTGTTTATTACAGTTTGGTTATTATAAGATGTAAGAAACATCGATGCATTTTATTTGATCTTTTGATGTCTAATTTCTAAAGCAATCCAGTAACTCACTATAACCAAACTTAAATAATTTAGTTATAACTTGAAATAAGTGAAATGAAAAATTATTTACGGAAAATTAAGACATTCTCGATTCAGAATTACAGCTTTATTAAATTTATTATTTGCATTCGTAGAAAATATATTTTCTTCCACACAAGAATAACGTTTTGTGGTAATCCTGATATAGAAACTGGCATTAGCAAGAATTCCATAAAATTATTATTAAACTTGTTTTTGAAAGAAACACACAAACAAAAAAATAAAAATCTCTAATAATATAAATCTTTAAATTAAATATGACAATTCTATATGTTTTTTACGTTTCCTTTAATATTATTATACTCTACCTCCTCCGATCGTTATCCTGGGTGATTAGGGATTATTAAGTTTTTCCTGAAATTCTAAACTTAAAGACTAAGACTATGATGACTAAACGTTGAAGAGGGAATATTTTGTACCATGGTCTCTTTTTGGTGTTTTTTTTTTCTTTAAAGGGTAGTCCCTGATACGATTAGACTATATGAGAAGTAACAAGATACACCTTTCTTCTATAAGGATTACAGGGCTGCTTAAGTTCCATTAAAGTTTTTTTTTTTGCATTTTTACTTACAATAAATTATACAACTATACAATTATACTTACAATAATAGTAGGTACTTTTTAATTTATAGATTATTAAATTCATTCAGATAAAACTTACAGCAAAAGTGTTGTCCTTAACTTTAAAAGAATTATTTGAATATTCCCACTGCTAATAAAAAGAAAAAAATAATGAAATTATAGTAACTTTTTTTGTTTTGAGGTCCTAAATAAAGCATCTCAAAGATTCGGTCAAGCGAGTTTGAAAGAGTTTGAATAAGGGCGCTCTAATGAAAGAATTAGGCGCGGACGGCATGTTTTACTATCAATATCCGTGACACATATTGTTTATTAACTGTAATCCAGTCTTTGTATTGTAATTATATTTCTATAGAATTAATCACACTGCTAAGAATTGCAGAAGCCCGTACCCGCTCATACCTTTGAGACTCTGGGGAGGGTGACCTAGGATGAATTCGAGATGCCCGTCGTCACGAACGGGTACGAGCGCTGCCCGCACATCTTTATTAGACTGCTGAATATTGAAACGTTGTGACGAGGTGGACGAGTTACCGCCTCATCCTGCACCTAATATTTGGAAAGATAATTGAACGTTTGCTTAATAACTGTTAAGGTTATTTGATTGATTTCTTATTATTTATCAACCTTTATTACTACCTGTTGCTAGATTATTGTATGTGAATTAATTTTTTTTTATATTCATTACATATTTTGAGTTAAAACTAGAATGTATCAACGCCCTAAATAAATAGTTACAGTTAACTGACTTAACTTCTGATTGATAGTTCCAAAAAAATACTTTAAAATTATCTGCTTTGTGAAAAATCTGTGTTAACGTTGAAAATGTTTGCAATACGCTTTAAACCTGTTACCCTCTTATTGCGTTTTCCAAGAAATCAATTCAATAATGGATATTTCAAAAGAACCTTAAGAGATTGTGGCTTTGCAGCTTTATTATAATGATTTAAAAAGGAGTATCTATTTTTGTTATTCCCTTTTTATATTTCTGCTACTGCACAGACTAAAGTTTGACTTTAAAAAGTGGTACACTTTTACTTTTAATTATATAGCTAGCAATTGACTAGCAATAAAAGACTGATAGTAATAATGTTTAGATATTGCTGAATTCGCCATTCTCATAATGAAAAGTCCAAATCCAAGCAGATCCAGTTTTCCAGCATAAGTACTACATTCTTATCGTCTGCATTCTTATCCTATTCTAGCGTTTCGAGTCTGGAGTAATATTATAGTTAGCTATTCTAAAAGTTCATTTTAGAATTTCTCTTCCTAGACTCCGACATAATCTAAAGGGACGTATAAACAATTTTCAGAGTATATTATGTACCATACAGAGATAAAACAATAACGTCTTACAAATACAGTTTTATTATAACAATGAGTGTACAATAAGACATACAAAAGTCGTCTGCCTATGATAAAAACATTTAACATTGTCATAGACGAACTAATTTAAAATTAAATTATTTATTTTTCAATTGAACTAATATTATTGCTAAGTGCTCTAAGATTGCACACATAGTTCTAATCTCATGCAAGCTTGCTGCTAAAAATAAGTCTAGCGTATCTGTACCTGAATTCAGTTTGTTAGAAAACGAGCTACTTGCGCACGTGTGACTTTAAACCTGCGCCACGAAGTCGTCTACATTACATCCCCCTTTCGCCAGTTTTCGCTGAGCTTGTTTTTATGAAATGTAGAAAAACGAGGTTTTGGTTTTAAGAGAACCAGTTTCCTTCAAGAGTTTACCACCATCATCTTGGAGCCTGGACACGGGTAAGTAACTTTAATATTCGTTTACCTGTAAGAAATCTAAGAACTGCTATAGTTCATATACTGTTCACCTGACTTTCCTACTGCTTACTTAGGAGGGTTAAAACGTACTACTGTTTATTAGGTGGTTACCTGACCGTCATTTTATGTTTATTATATTGTTAAGCTGAATCTTGTGTTTCTTTCTGTCCCTACCCTTACCCGGGTGTTCGGGAGACCACACGACGTTCACCCATAAAACTGGCTGTCTTCTACCCTATCCTTATTTCCTTGGAAACTGGGCAATGGATGAAGCTGTCAGGTCAAGTGTGTGGTAGAGAAATTCGTGAGAATTCTCGACGGTTACTCATACCGATCAGGGGGAGCCCTGGTATATGATACCGGTGTGGGCGGATTCGAATCTCGCCTTGGATAAGGTCATTTATGGTCACCAAAGGAACCCGCTATTTGACTGAATCTTAAGTGAGGAGAAGCGAAGTGAGGTTTATCCCGCTTTTGGCATATGGGAAACTGCATGCCGCCAGGTAAATGTGCTTAGGAGCTATCCCAACCACCCTATGATCCGACTGCAGCCGGGTACAGTGACTGGGAAAAGCTCTGAAAGACATTACACTTAAGGAGAGTTGAAGCGAATACATAGCCTCTCACAATTAAGACAACTGCACCTTAACGGGTGCACACTGGGAGTCTATAACGTGTAGACTTAAACGAAATTCTGTCGAGGGTCCACCAAGCCTATATATTGGTAGATCGGGGTGGCAAAACCATTAAAAAACCAAGTCCCACCACAATTGAGGTTGGATTCGATCGGGAGGTGACCCCAACTCCTGTCTCGGGGAGGAGCTTGTGAAGCTATGAAATAGGACTGGAGGGCTCTCTCTATTCAACTGAGTTAAGTTGGGGGAATAGTCCTATTGCTGGACGATGTACTTCACCCCGTATGAAAGAGGACGGGAGGGTACCGGCGGGTGAGCACGTGTTAAGTCGATCGTTCCGGTACTAGCCTGGATAGCTAGTAGAGGATGGATAGGTAACTTCGCTCCGACCAGTGAGCTGACTGGCAGCAATTGCTATGCAATTCGAGCGCTGATTGAGCGTATCTCAATTATTTCCTCATTGAAAGGAACGTGGAGGTATGTTCACACGGGGACTCCACGTAAAACATTCAGATAATCTCTGTCCCTACCCTTAACTACGTCTCTAGTCACGACAAATCTTAATCGTAGCCAAATAGTAACTACTATTAGCTAGCAGACATTACGGGCATTTCAAAACGTACGGTACATCGCATATTATCTGAAAATTTGGACATGAGAAAGCTGTGTGCAAGATGGGTGCCGCGTTTGCTCACACTCGAGCAAAAACAGTGTCGTGAAAATGTTTCAATTAAGTGTTTAGCGAAGTTTCACAGCAACAAAGCAGAATTTTTGCGCCGTTTCGTAACAATGGATGAAACATGGGTGCATCATTTCACACCCGAGACAAAAGAACAATCGAAACAATGGACTCAAAAGGGAGAACCGGCTCCAAAGAAGGCGAAGACAGTTTCATCTGCAGGCAAGGTTATGGCGTCGGTTTTTTGGGATGCGCGTGGAATAACTTTTATTGACTATCTCGAAAAAAGAAAAACTATCAACGGCCAGTATTATGCAAACTTATTGCAACGTTTGAGCGAAGAAATCAAGCAAAAACGGCCGCATTTGGCTAAAAAGAAAGTGTTGTTTCATCACGACAACGCGCCAGCTCACAAATCCGTTATTGCAATGGCCAAGATTAATCAATTAAAGTTTGAATTGCTACCTCATGCACCATATTCGCCAGATTTAGCCCCCTCGGATTATTCTCTGTTCCCAAACTTGAAAAAATGGCTCAGTGGTCAAAGATTTTTCAACGATGAAGAAGTGATGTCAGCAGTTAATGGCTATTTTGAGGAGCAAGACAGTTCTTATTATAAAAAGGGTATCGAACTTTTTGAACACCGCTGGGAAAAGTGTCTAGAGCTGAAAGGATATTACGTTGAAAAATAAATAAATCGTTTTCCAAAATTTGTGTGTTTTCTTTGTTGGGTCGGGTACTTCTGGGACCACACTCGTAATTATTAAGTAATTATTAGTAATTATTAATGTTGTCTATATAAAGATAAGCCTTCTGAAATTAAAACATATTTAAGTAAATCTAAATAAAACATTAAAAATTGGTTAAGAAATTTGCTGAGTGCTACTGTGTTAGTGGAACTTTCGATCGATGATGAAGTGAAAGTCTAATAAATAATTGATCTAATAAGATTCCCATAAAGTAAGTACTGGAAACACAAAAAGTGGAGCCTAAACAAACAATAAGATGTTCAATTAAACGAAACAGATTTTGCCATAATGAAAGTTTATCTGCGTAACGCGTAAGAGTACGTGAATAATATTTTAAGCGTACGATATTTAAGAGAAGAACTGGTCAGCACGAATAATCTCGAAATCCACTTGGTTGTACGATTCTCAAACTTGATCCATCATCACAACGAATCGGCTATAGACCATATTGAAATAAAAAAGAAAGTGAGTTCCAGCCGCCTATACATGTTTTACACTTATTTATTAGTGATCATCAGGATGGCATAGCAAATAAAATGCAATAGTTTCTCTGGAGTTATGTTTATCGGTAGTAGGCATGAGGATTGATATTGATATTGACAGTAAATCTATATTATAGAAAAAAAAATATTAACATCAGAAATATTGTAGCAACAACTAATACATATTAAAGAATAGTTTTATATACGACCAGAAACGTTAATATGTACTATTTTAAAGGTGCTTAACGAGAGGGCTCTATCTATGAACCATTAATAAATTACAAGCTCCCAGAAGCATAATGCAAGTAGATAGAGAATGTTTGATTGGATGATTGATAAAGCTCTATCCTCACCTCTTCAGGTGAGATTAAAAATTACATTAGATTATATTAAAAATTAGGTTAGATGTTATATTAGAGGATAGGTTTGAAAGTAGGTTGGATACGAGTTCAAGGTTAAGTAGTTATTATGTTAGGTTAGTCCTAACATAGATAGCAATTCTTAGGTTAGAGGTTAAGAATTAGAAGTCAGAGTAAAATTTAGGATAGAGTATATGCTAGATTCAATCTAGAACTTAGGTTTAAGATTAGGTAAATGTTAGGGGTTAGATTAAAAATTAGGTTAGAGGAAATGTTCGAAGTAAGATTAGATGTTAAATAAGAGCTAGAGTAGTAGGTTGAGTTTGAGGTTAAATTAGAGGATAGATCAGCGGTTAGGTTAGAAACTAGGTTTGAAGTTAAATTAGTGGTTAATTTGTAGTTAGGTTAGTTCGTCTTCTGTTCTGCATTTTTATATTGAGAAATCATTAAAAACTTGAAGGTGGTAGAGTGGAGAAATAGGATACAAGATGAGAGAAGGTTAAGCAAAGTGTAAAAGAATAGAAAGGGTTGAAAAAGGATGGGAAACGGTTATAGAAGGCGAGAGAGGATGATATAATGTGCAAGAGGGAGTGAGGGTTAAAGTAGGACAGAGGGAAGGGGTACCCTGTAGAAAGTGGAATACGGTAAAAAATATGATAAGAGTGTGGAAGAGAGGTGATAGTGGATAAGATAATGCGAAAGATACTGAGAAAGGTTGGGAAAGAATAGGAGAGTAAAATCGATGGTGGGAGAGCTGAGAGAAGGTGGTAGAGGGTGTGAAACAGAAGTTGGCATAACCAGAGAGTGAGAGAGGTGATTCGTTAGGAAACATAAGTGTTTCAAAGCCACATCAATATCATTGACATCTTCCATGAATCGCTGATAGGATGGAAAGGGTCATAAGGATGGAAGTGTAGATCTTTTTCAGGATACGTCTACATCGTAAGAAAGACCTAGTTTTTGTTGGAAGTATCGCACATAAGTCTGTGGACGTTCCTTTATTACTTGTCTCTCCGCTTCAATAGTTTCCTCATTTACTAACATTTACTCTGCCAATACCTTCTTTCAACTCACACCTGTCTTCCTGAACAACTGCACAAGTCGGAGAAAAGACCAGCTGAGATGGTTGTACGGAACAACTTCATCCGGAAATTCCTCCTGATAACCTTCATACGCGTTTCTTACTTTATAAACGCTTTTTAAATAAATGTCAACCATGTATCGTTTTTGGTGTTCATTAAGTGGGAAAGCCATTACTTAATGATTTTGCAAAACTACTCTCCACTTGTTAATATGATTTCTGAATGGCAGTTCACATTACCTATTTTTTAATGTCTGTGAACCCCTATAGAAATGATTTAATCTCGGACATGGCTGGTATGTCTATCTTATTCATGGCCAACTAAGAAGAAAAAGGCAGATTTTATGATTTATTAGAAGAAGTAATAGCCGAATATAGTCATAAAACAGAAAGTATAATTCTTATGGGAGATTTTAATTGAAAGATAACAAATAAATTTGCGGCAAATAATTACCAAAGACATCTCACACCAACAGCTGCCAGTATAGATGCGCTAACTTCATTAAATCTTCAGCACGTGTTCAATAAGATAGAGAGTGGAATAAGAGATGCTGTAAATCAAATACGTAAATGAAACAAAGGGCGCCAAGCAAAGCAAAGGAGTGTCAATTGATATCAGGGACACGATCAAGAAACGTGAAGAATTAAAAGAAAAAAAGACAAAAAGTGTTAATAGTGAAAGTACACGAGCTAAAATAGAATACTGCGAATACAATACATTAACTAATACAGCAATTAGAAAACATCTGCATAAATTCGAAATATCAGTCCAGTTTAACTAAAATACAGTAAATAGACTTTCGATAGGAAGAAGACCTAGAATAACAGATCATATGAGTACCAAAAATGATATAACCAAGATAGGCCTATAAGTCTAAACTCCAAACATTTATAAACTTTTTTCGAACATAATACACAGTAGAATTTACGCAATCCTAAATAATAGGTACAAACTAGTTTTAGAAAATCATATTCGACGATAGATTACCTACACAGCATGAACCAATCATTGAGAAAAGTAACGAATTTAAAATTTCCGTATTAATGGCTCTGGTCGACTACACTAAAGCCTTTGATTCCATCGAGCATTCATACTGCACTGATGTTGGATTTTAAACTCCCACACGCTGTGCATATGATTTTGCTATGTTCAGTCGTTTTTAATTATATTTTATTTTCTTATTTTGGAGAGATGTGAATGCTGGATTCGTGATTGAACACTCCCCTCGTTTGCCAGTTGTAAAAATTGGATATGTTGCTTCTTTCTTTGTATTTATCAATAGTTCGACACAATGAAAAAACTTAATTGAGATATGTTAAACTACAACTGTCATTCTCACTGAGGTTAAACCACTAGGTAAGCTTTTTCTTTATTAATGTTAAAGGATATAAAAAAATTAATTAATCCTCTTTTTCAGTTATCAAGGTGAAACGTACCAGGACTTGGTAGATCAAATCTATAACTAAGTAAGTAAGTAAATTAACTCTTGATGAATCTTCAAAATTTCTTTGTACTTGTTACGGTATTTTACCTTATAGAAGGGATGCTTGTTCCCTCTCTTTGTTTCTATTTCTACTTTTTAAACTTTCTAAAAATAGTTTTATTTTCACACACTATCTAGGTATTTACACACTCCCAAAACACACTACCTGCCTGACTGATTAGTACCTCCTCTTGATTACGAAAATTTCCTGTGTTTTCGTTCAGATTGCTTTCAGTTGATAACTCAATACCTACTCTCTTTTTCTCGTATTTTGATACAACTTAAATTTTTCCTACAGTAAGTCACTAATGTAAGTGAAAGTGAAAGACCTCTTCTGAGAAATTTCAAAAACAGTTTTAAGTCAGATGACATTGAGCGTAAATAGAAAAACAAAAAACGTCACAACATCGTAAACGAAGTTTTTAGAAATACAAGATTATATCAAACAAACAATTCAGTGTATAATGACCTACGTAATTCAGTGATGTTTAAACTTTACCAAATGTAAACACGTTAAAATCGATTTTCTATTGGACGAATTATTAAAATCTGTATTTCAATTGGTAAATTTAAATTTCCCACCTATTTTTTAAATTTAATTAAAAGAGTATTTTTGAATTCACAGATTGAAAGCAAGTGAAAGGATATACAATTAAAAACAAGATGGTTGTGATGTCAGATGGCATTGAGTGTAAACTAAGCAAAATACGTCATAAGGTCGTTAACGTCATATTCAAAAACAAACCAAACATTATATAACGACCTACATATTTTAGTGAAGCCCAAACTTGTAAACGGATTAAAATTAGATTTTCTATTGGACGAACAATCAAAATCGGTATTTCAATTGATAAATTTAAATTTCTCGCTTGTTTTTTTAAATTTAAATTAAAAACATTTTTGAAATTAGAACAGAACAGAGTGGAAGGAAAATTGAAAGGTTACGTCATGGGAAAATCTCGACCAAAACAACAACAAACAATTAAAAACCAAAAAGCTTCAGGAAATACCAATTAAATTTCCTGAAAAAGTAGTTAGAAAGTAAAAAACAGGTGACCTTGGCTACCTGGACTCTACTTAAAGGGATGCGCAACACTATCCTGCCTCTTATTTAATGCTACACTTTTTCTTCTGCTTCTTGCCGTGCTCTGTTGTAATCTATCATTATTATTATTATTTTTTTCAAAACTACAAACACATGGGGTTGCCTACACCATAGACTAATTTCAATCGTAAAAAACTAACATTAATTATCAAAATCGTTAATTACCGTAATGCATCAAAACTACCAATTTAACGTTAATATCAAAGTGTTTTAAGACGTTCAATTTCAGTTTTTAGTAGAAATATTATTAAAAAGGTCATTGTATTGAAAGTTAAAATATGAATATAAAAACGTAAGTGGAAAAGTGAATAAAAGAAAGTAAAAGTTTGTGGTAAACCGTCGAGGAAAAAACAAAATTTAATATTTTTAAAACCATAGAAAATTCACAAGAAAATATCTGAAAGTTATATGAAGTACAAAACTTTCGCTTTAAATTCTCACACAGCAGAAAAGCATTTTCGAAAGAACGAAGAAAGGAAAATACTGATTTTTACCAAATTAGAAAATGTCAAAAATCGTTATTTACACAGATTATCTTGAAATAACAAAGATGGTAAAAGAATTAATAAGTTAAAATCGAGAAAAAAGTGAGTTTTCTAAAAAGAAAAATTGAAAAGGTTTGGTGTTTGTGGTGGTATATTTCAATTTTCTTCGACAATATAAATATTTTGGTGGCAGCGCCCGAAATCTATTCTCAAAAAAAATCTTATATCCCGACTTTATAATGTCTTTTCTTTAATAAATTCGTTTATAAATTCCTTTTTTCGAGGCGGAAGGGAGGGCAAATACTTTAATATATTCGGAATGTCGATACAAAGACATTTTTTGAAACTGATGTAGCTTGGGAATTTTAAGACTTCAGATATTTACGGGAGAAACTTTTTATGTGGGGTGGCTGTTAAACCAAAGTTTTATACACGGGAAAGTTGTATATTAATATACCTTCGTGCAGGTGCGTGGTTTCGTCCTTCTTCCCTGTAAAACGACGAGAATGTGTATAAAAATAAGAAGAGTTAGATGAAAATGTAGATAGGATTCATGTCGACATAATCAGAGCCAGAGGTAAGATCTAAATGGTGCAACCACACATGCAACATAAATTATTTATTATCTAGAATGGTTATACTTTATTCAATGTAGCATTGCTGCTAGCCTCGGGTTGAATGTTGCACATTCAAGCACAATATTGTTATTTTAAATTAATATACAGTGGAAGATTGAGGACGCATTTCACATTTTTAAAGTAGCAAGAGAGGAAAAGCGTGGAAATATATTAGATATAATGCAGGCACCAGCATGAAAAATAGTTTATGCTTTGCGGAACTTAATGCTATCCATGCTAGTAAAACTAAAAGGAAAAATTCCTAAAATAAATAGACGCTTCAAAAAGATTTAAATTGAAATCATTATTTTCCATGTTACCTTTTAAAGCAGTACTTTAGAAGAAATATTTGAAGATTATAACGATATATTTTTAAAAATATGACATCCGTTATTTAAATGGGAGTATAAGCAGTGAAATATATTTGGGTTACATTATAATGACATGAACTTCGAAATAATAGTTTTAGTTTATTGATAAATAAATATTTATTGTGTTGTGGAATTTAATGTTATTTGCGTACTGAACCAATTTTCGGATAAATTGGTTTCCATTGGATTTAATCCTTTATTATTGTATGAATGATTGTCGAGTAATTATAAACAATTCACATTTAATTTTCACCACAATTATAAAATATTCAATACTAGACCGGTAGCTTGTAATGCCTGCAGTAATAATTATTAATTCCTAAAAATAAATATCGTAAAATTTTATACCAGAAAGTTCATTTTTATATTTACAAACAGTTTAAATTCAAATCTTTCAATGGTTTTTAGAAAAACTGTTTTATTTCAGTGCTTCCAAATGTTATGTAGAATTATCTTCACGCATTTCGACGTATTAGGCCTTTATCAAGAGCTCGTGCTCATAAAAACAACAAAAGAAGTTTACTACTTAAAAAGACTAGAGATGCTGCTGCCAAGAATGGTTACAAGTAAGTGTGCACACTAAGAAATAAATTACCTTTGGTAACAGATTCTCATTTACTGAATTCGTTTCTGTTATTAGAACAAAGTGTTATAATTATAGATTAATTTATGTTATAGGAACAAACTAATAAGTTTCCATGGCAAATATATGTTGTTAGCTTTTTATCACACGTGTGCGCAATCGGTGGTCAGCTCGGTTACGGTCGTGTTGGACTCGGGATATTACGTTTCTTTGTTGTCTCAGTTGCCTATTGTGAGTTGACTGCATCTGTTACATTGCATGTTATTAACTTCAATAAGAAGACACTATTCAAAAAAGACCGTACTTCCTTAATAATAAATAATTGTACTCTACAATACCATGTATTAGTGTTATTATTAGTACTATGAGAATTATAATAGCAATACATTATATGAATACAATGGAAACAGAAGTGGCAAATCTACTCGAGGAGTAGGGACTCCGTGAACTTATTCCAATAGGGTCATTCCATGCGAAATCGATCACTAAAATGGGTCGATCTCACGGATTTCAATGAAAATCAATTATGAGGTAGCAATCAACTAAAGAACATAACTTGCATTCATCAATTTGCTATAAAAAATATTTAATATTAAGAAATATTTTTTATTAAGAAATATTTAAACTGAAAAAATTATCAAAACTGCATGCACGTCTTTAAAGAAATATAAATATCTCGAAAAGTATTTATCCTAGAACAAATATTTTTTTATACGAGGGTCATTTTTTAAATTAGAACCGTTTTATAATGGAGTAAAAGAAACTTTATTTAATAACACAAATTATATCAAAAAATATGAACATTTTTTCACTTTTCAACATAGTCGCCATCAACGTTCAAGCATTTGTCAAGCCGTGGCACCAACTTTTGGATCCCTTCATCAAAGAACTTTGCCGCCTGACTATTAAACCAGTTCGTAACTGTTTCTTTAAGCATGTCATCATTGTCCAAATGCTTCCCAACGAGAAATTCCTTAAGTTTTGGAAAGAGATGAAAGTCTGATGGTGCCAAGTCTGGGCTGTAAGGCGGATGATCCAGTACTTCCCAGTGAAATTGTCCAGTTGCGTTTTGAGTTGAGTTTGAATGATGCCATTCACTGGATTGACGTTTTGTCTCTGGAGTGTAGTACGCAATCCACGTTTCATCTCCAGTCAAAATGTGACTCAAAAAATTGTCACCATCCTTGTGGTAGCGCTCCAAAAAAGACAAAGAATGTGCTATTCGCTTTTGTTTGTGTTCTTCTGTCAACATTTTTGGCACCCATCTCGTACAAATTTTTTTTGTAGTGAAGTTTGTCACTAACAATGTGATAAATTACCGACCTTGAAACTTGAGGGAATTTCTAATGAAGCTCGTCAATTGTGAAGCGCCTGTTTCGGCAGATTTCCTCATCAACGTTTTGTGTCAATTCTTCATTCATGACAGTTGGCCTTCCAGATCGTTCTTCATCATGAACATTTGTCCTCCCTTCATTGAAACGCCTACACCATTTACTCACATTACCTTCATTCATTACACCATAAACTTCAACAAGCTGCCGGTGAATTTCAGCAGGACGAACGTTTTTTGCATTCAAAAACCGAATAACGGCACGCACTTCACAATCGGCGGGATTACTGATAGACATGTCGACAAACTACGCAGTATAATCACACAACCAGCACTGGCAGATACGTGAAACGTAATGGCGGTGTAGTGGAGGACCGGCCAAGAGTTGCTGACCTTGAACTGGCGTCACCTGACTGAATGCGCAGACACGATGCGCAATCGGTTCTTACTTAAAAAATGACCCTCGTATATTGCTCGCAAGAAGACGGGCTTTTTGGACGATCTAATAATTTTTTGTTACCAAACGTATTTTTATTTTTTTCTAAACGAATTATTTGAAAGATGCAGAAAAATCGGTGTGGTCACATTTTTAAAAATCTGAAAAGGATTGTACAGATTCTTTGAACATTTCTGTATTTAAATGCAAAATGACAAGCTGGACGTTTTAATAGTTTTGGCAAGACAAATCTTCAAAGACCGCGTTGCAGGCAGCCGCCGCACTATTGTTCTATAATCGCGGCTATTCTATATTATTCTAATAAGTAATAATACGGTCCATATTACCAGCGGTTTGTCTTAACTAATGTACGTAAGCTAAATGTATATCTGTGCAGATATGATTATACCTACTAATTAGTTAATTACTTATGTATTTAAATCGATTTCTTCGGGTGTATTACATAAAACATTTTTTTGAGGCCGTCAAAGACGCTAAAATATTATAATGCAATAGCTTAAATACCATTTTTGTTTACAGAAAATTAGTTCTTTTTGACTCTAAAAAATAGATGTTTACTGGGTAGATTGGGTGCTAGTTAATGATATCATCCACTCCAAAAATTATCATAATATCTTAATTAACTCACTTGTACCATAAATAACTATTACTGATCTCTATTGTAGGTTCTGATGTTTAATAAGGTCACTTGCGGTAATTGGAGCGATGGGGTAACTGGAACTTTGCTTAATAAAAGGTAAAACCATCGTTAAATGTCTATGAGGATTACGTGAATTTTTATCGACTATACTCTATACACTCTTCCGATTTAGCTGCGATAATTCCTGAACTATTCCTACAACAGCCCTAATTTCTGGGGACATTTTAATTAATATCCTTAGAGTGTCCCAGTTACCCAGAGCATATTATAAAGCAATGTGGATATAAAATATAGACGATGGTTCCATTTACCCCAATCTATTGGGTGATTGGGATGACCTAACATGTTTTTTAAAAATAATTTTTAATACAGTAGTTGACATTAGAGTTGCTTTGTTTTTACATTTTCTTTTGGAAAATATATTAAAGATATTATTATAAAAAAAAGTCCTAAACTTATACTTCATGATAAAATGTAAAAAAAAAGAGTTTAAAGCAAGATACTTGTACAGCTATGATTCACTTACCCCAACTGACCTTAAAACTTAAATTAAAAAAGCTGTTGCATGGTTGCATTATATTCTAGGGTCTTTGACAGCCGCAAGAAAAATACTTTTTAATGTATCACACCCGAATAAATGGATTTAAATACATAAGTAATTAACTATTCACTAGATATAATCATATCCACACAGATATACATTTTTCTTATGTAAACTAGTTTTAGTTCAGACAGATCGCTAGGTTTATGGACCCTATTGTTACTAACTAGAAGGTAGCGAATGCGGGTTGCGCCGACTGACCGTGAACAATGCTGCGCCGGCTGCCTGCAACACGTTCTTTGAAAATTTGTCCTGCCAAAACTATTTAAACGTCCAGCTTGCCATTTGGCATTTAAATACAGAAATGTTCAAAGAATCTGTACAATTTTTTTCAGATTCCAAAAAATGTGACTACATAGATTTTTCTGCATTTTAAAAATATTTCGTTTAAAAAAATAAAAATACGTTTGGTAACAAAAAATTACTAGGCCGTCCAAAAAGCCCGTCTTCTTGCGAGCAATATTGTAACGTTCTTTTTAAAATAATAACAAAAGTGCTGTTTAAATCGTCTATTAATAATTAATATTTATTTACAAACACTATAAATTAACGCTATGATTATAAACCACTAAAACTATTATGAATTTCTAATACAACATTTATCTTTACATTTACTATTTATTTCGTGATACCCATTTAACTACTCGCTGTTGACTGATCCTCTTTTATCCGCGAAGTCGATTTTATACCCTCATATAATCGTACCAGAAGCCGCTAGAACCTACTATGTATTTCTGGAAGGCGCTAGATAAACCGCGTCTGGTTTACATGCTTGGTGCGATGCGTCATTCTCTCGAATGCTGTAGAATATTCCATTTGTTGTGTGAAGAAGAGGTTCTTTCTTTTTCTCTCTTGTTACACTGCCCCCCTCTTCAAGTCTGTTCTGTCCCAGAACAGGTTTTATGCTCTAGTTCCTGTAGAACGGGTCATGACGATATCGACAGTCTGCACCTCGACTACACGTTCCATTACGGTAGAAGTAACAGTCTACACTCTTCGTTGGCCTTAATGCGGGCTGTGGGTCAAAACTGCAGACGAAGATCTTGACGTCCGTACCTCTAAAGACAACTTCCGGCATGTTTCTAACGATTCTCCAATCCAGCTGGTCCCGCCCACAGCCGAGTTTGGGAACTGCCAATTTGTTAATTCCCCTGGTAAGCAACTCGATCCACAAATTCCATAATGCCCTCCACAAGTCGGCGTAACTCGGTTTCTGGTAGTAAAACTGCTTGGTTACCAAGTAGTAAATGGATCGGTCATGATCAGGCAAGCGTAAGGATTTACCAACAGAGGGATTTTGTTCTCGAAGTTCATTCAGCCGTCCAAATTTATTTCTAAACACTACTGCGATCCCCCTGGACATACGGAGATCCTCGGAGACACAGTGGGCAATGGAATAATCACCAGGGACCCGGAAGAGATCTTGTTGCATCTCAGTCGTGACTCCGAATCGCGCTTTTCTAGTTCCAGAAAACGCAGCCATAAATTCTCTGAAGGTTGGCTGATCATCTCCAGGCCTTACGGTATTGATAGCCACCTCAGCCTCATCTTCCCGATCCGGGACTGCGTCATTATTTCCCTCATAGTGCGCCAGACGATTGGAGTGTACCACCTTTGGTTTCCGTCTTGGCAATTTCTGGATGCGATAAATCAAGTCATTTATTCGTTTCTTCACCTGGTATGGGCCCTACCAATTCCGCTGTAACTTTGGAGAATAGCCACGACGTCTTTGCGGGTTGTATAACCAGACAAGCTCTCCAGGTTGAAACCCTCCTTCTTGGGCTCTCACATCGTACGTAGCCTTCATCCGGTCACTCGCGCTTCGACTATTGTTTCGGGTTCGGTCGTGAATATCCCTCAACTTCTTCTTTAAGTTGATGACATAATCATTCCCGGCTACCTCCTGCTCTATAGGTGGAGACCCAAATTCCAGATCACACGGTAACCGTAACTCGCGTCCAAACATCACAGACGCTGGTGACTGACCGGTTGTTTCGTGGACCGATGCACGATAAGCCATCAGGAACAGATGCAGGTATTGGTCCCAGTCTCGTTGATGATCGGAGACGACCTTGGCCAAATATTTGCCCATTGTACGATTCATGCGTTCTACCATTCCATCGGACTGCGGATGTAACGGTGTGGTCCGAGTCTTGCGAATGCCCAACAATCGACAGACTTCTCCAAAGAGTACAGACTCAAAATTGCGGCCTTGATCCGAATGCAGCTACATTGGCACTCCGAAGCGACTGAAGAACTCTTTGACTAGTACGTCAGCAACAGTCGCGGCTTCCTGGTTTGGTAGAGCATATGCTTCTGGCCATTTGGTAAAATAGTCCATTGCTACTAAGATGTATTTATTCCCATCGTCAGTTTCGGGAAATGGTCCGGCAATATCTATAGCTATTCTTTCCAGGGGACTACCCACATTGTACTGCCTCATAGGTGCTCTTCGTTTCCCCAAGGGTCCGTTACCAGTTCGCATTTACGGCACCACTCTTTCACGTCTTCTTTACAATTGACCCAATAAAAACGCTCTCTAACTTTCTCCAAATTCTTCTTCACACCGAAGTGTCCTCCTGAGGCACCGTCATGGAGATGTCGCAACACTGTAGCCACTCGGCTTCTTGGAACCACGAACTGAGACCTAATGGTGGTGCCATCTTCACTCTCCAGTACTCGCTTCAGGAGATCGTCTTCCACCTTCAAGGACTCCCATTGGGCCCAATATGCTTTGAGCGTTCTGTTAAAAGGGCTGACGGCCTTCGACAAAACCTTACTAAAATAGCCGATGACCTTTTCTTGTCCATCCTGTATCTGAGAAAGCACACCCCCAATGGCCAGGTTACTTGCATCTGTGTCAAGTATGAATTTCCCTTCTGTCCGTGGATAGCTCAATATTGGTGCTGTTGTCAGGGCACGCTTCAACTGTTGGAAAGCTGTTTCGCACTCTCCGCTCCAAACATACTCGCGCCCATCTTCAGTTAACCTTGTCAGGGGCTTCGCTATATTGGCAAACCCAGGAACGAAACGTCTGTAGTAGGTACATAACCCAAGAAAACTACGAACTTGGTGTTTATCTCTAGGTGTTGGCTACTCTTGAACTGCATGAATCTTATCGGGGTCGGCTGCCACTCCATTTTGTGATACGACGTGCCCGAGATATTTCACTTCCTTTCTGAATATGTAGCACTTTTTCGGACTCAGTTTCAGATTGGCTCCACGTAATCTTCGAAACACTTCCTCTAGATTTTTCAAATGTTCGTTGAATGATTTTCCGACTACAATCACATCATCTAGGTATACCAGGCAGGTCTTCCACGACAGCCCTCTCAGGATGGTCTCCATTAGACGCTCAAAGGTAGCCGGAGCGTTACATAGACCGAAAGGCATAACTGTAAACTGCCATAGTGCGGAACCAATAGTGAACGCGGTCTTCTCCCGGTCTTCAGGTTCTATTTCAACTTGCCAATAACCACTCTTCAAGTCCAAAGTCGAAAACCATCGCGAACCAGACAGGGTATCTAACGTGTCGTCGATGCGTGGTAAGGGATAGCTGTCTTTCTTGGTCACGTTATTGAGCTGCCGATAGTCCACACAAAATCTCGTTGACCCGTCCTTCTTACTGACCAGGACCACCGGTGATGCCCATGGACTGCTGGATGGCTCGATGACCCCTTGTTCTTCCATATTGGTAATAATCTTCTCGGCTTCTGCTCGCCTTGCTAGAGGTAGACGCCTCGGCTGCTGACGGACAGGCATAGAGTTGTCTGTATTGATTTTCTGTTTTACTATATCTGTTCGTCCCTTCTGGCTATCGTCAAGAGCGAAGATATCTTGGTATCGGTGAACCAAACCCTGTACCTCTTTCACTTCCGTTCTATTTAGGTCTTCGCACGAACTAACAGCCATACCAACTAATTTTTCACCATGGTTTTTGGGCACTGTTTTGGAACACCAGCCATACACCTGGCTACTCGGAATACTGTAACACACTGTCCCACAAGGGTACTCTTCTTCAATGTCACCGGATCCACATTAACGTTCATAAGCCTCACCGTTGCTGTCTTTCCAACCTTGATCAGCGCTTTTCCCACCAGTATGCCACTATGGATCTTCTTATCACAAACAGGCTCCATCATTCGCACACATCCTACCCGAAGATCTCCATCCAAACCTGCCTCGACAACCATCTCGCTTTGACCCGGCAATATCACATCTTCTTTCAGCAAAACCCTTACGACAGGATCTTCTCGTGGGTGCAACGGAAGTTCTTCATTACCAACCTTCAAAACACCCACTTTCAAGTCCAATGTAAAACCAAATTTTCTCAGGAGGTCCATTCCCAAGATGAATTCGTCAATGATGTCGGCTACCAACACCTCATGATCACGTTCTTCACTTCCAATGCCAATCCTCATCTTCACCACTCGGCGTGTTGGTATCACTTCACCTGTTGCTGTACGGAGTTGAGTAGTTGTCGGTAACAAGTTAATGCTTCTTCGTAGAACGTCAGGGCGTAAAATCGATTTTGTCGCCCCCGTATCAATGAGTAGGGGGACAGTTCGATTAGCAATCTTCCCATCTACGAACAAACTGCTGGTATTGTTCTTCGATGTTACGGCATGGATGGTGATCTCCGGGGCATCTCCACTCAAGGTCAACGTTCGCCCCCTTTCGTCGACCTGAACTTGTTTTGGTTTAGGGCAACGACGTCGTATGTACCCTTGTTCGCCGCAATTCCAACAACGAGGCCCTCGAACTTCTTGATGATTCTTCTTACGGCTTTCTTCCTTCCGAAGAACTCTCAGTACTAACTCCTCTAGGTGATCTTTAGAACCTTCTTCTTCTTCCACAACGGCCCAAACACGCCCGTGACCTCAGGACGCTTGTTTTGCAGCTTCAAATTCTAAGGCGTGAGCAAGCGCATCATCAGTTGTTCTTGGTCGTGCAAGCCTCAATGATTGTTGTGTTTCCCCGTCTCTTAACCCATCAATGAAGGTCTGCACAGCGAGTTGTCTCAGAAATGAATCTGGTGCTGTAGGGTACGCCAATCGGACAAGCCGCGCAACATCGGCTTCAAACTCCTGCAGGCTTTCTCCATTCTTCTGGATACGATTCTTCACTTGCGCGTGATACACTTGTTGAAGATGCGCGTCTCCATATCTCATCTCCAATCTAGACACTAACAATTGATAATCATTTTCCTGTCCTGCTGGGATTGTTTGTAGGACCGTCAACGCGTCTCCACGCAAAGCCACAGTTAAAGAAACGGCCTTTTCCTTGCCTGTCCATCAGTTGGCCCCAGCGGCCGCCTCAAATTGTTTGTAGTAGGTGGACCAAGGTATCTTTCCATCGAACGTGGGTGGTTTTACTTTTATCCCTACGGCAGGACCCTTTTCTTCTTTAAATTGCTTCTTTACTTCATTAAACTCAGAAGTTGAGGGAAACCGTAGTTGCATCATTCTATCTTCCAACATTTCGGTTATGTCGTCTTTCTTAGTTGTTGATGGTAATTGCATTTGGGCTATTTTCTCTTCTACCATCTTTATTACCCTATCTTGTTCCGCCAATCTACCTTCCAATAGTCCTAGCGACTGGCATTCTCCAAAAGTTCTTCGAAAACTTTTTCTTCTAACGCTTTAACATTGTCCTGCAATTCTTCTTTAAGCCTTCTAGAACTGTCTTCGGATTTCCTGGAATTCTCCAGTATTTCTTCCTTTAGCATTCTAACATTTTCTTCGGCCTTTTCTGGTAATTCTGTAAATTTTCTAGAATTCTCTTCGTGTTTTTCCAGTACTTTTTCTTCCAGTGCTTTAGTATTTTCAAGTAATTCTTCTTTAAGCATTTTAGAATTTTCATGTAAATCTTCTTTAAACATTTTAACATTTTCAAAAACTTTTTGTTCCAGCACATTAGTATTTTCCATTAGGTTTCTAGCATTCTCTTCGGACTTTCTAGCATTCTCTTCCATTTTACTTCTTCTTGCTGTTCCAAAAGCCATTCTCTTAGCCGATTTATTAACACGTTTTTAAGGCCCGTTGTGTCTAAATCTCGTTCTTCACGTTCGTGTTTTAAGTCTATTACTTTGAGATCTTTTAACAATTTCATCCCCATTTTAATTATTAGTTGTTATTGTTTTTAACACTAACAGTTTATTCTCACAGCACTTTGTTTATTACGCGATTTTATTTATTTTAAAATCCGACACCTGTACACCACTGTAACGTTCTTTTTAAAATAATAACAAAAGTGCTGTTTAAATCGTCTATTAATAATTAATATTTATTTACAAACACTAATGAATACACTATAAATTAACGCTATGATTATAAACCACTAAAACTATTATGAATTTCTAATACAACATTTATCTTTACATTTACTATTTATTTCGTGATACCCATTTAACTACTCGCTGTTGACTGATCCTCTTTTATCCGCGAAGTCGATTTTATACCCTCATATAATCGTACCAGAAGCCGCTAGAACCTACTATGTATTTCTGGAAGGCGCTAGATAAACCGCGTCTGGTTTACATGCTTGGTGCGATGCGTCATTCTCTCGAATGCTGTAGAATATTCCATTTGTTGTGTGAAGAAGAGGTTCTTTCTTTTTCTCTCTTGTTACAATATATAAAAAAAAATTTGTTCTAGGATAAATACTTTTCGAGATATTTATATTTCTTTAAAGACGTGCACGCAGTTTTGATGATTTTTTCAGTTTGAATATTTCCAAAGTTCTGCGTAACCTATCAAATTGATGAATAAAAGTTATTTTCATTAGTTGATTACTACCTCATAATTGATTTTCATTGAAATCCGTGAGATCGATCGATTTTAGTGATCGATTTCGCAAGGAATGACCCAATATTAATTAATTAAGCCAGCAAAATCATGAAATACTAATCACAAATATTCTATTAAATTCAGCAAATTATAAATTTGCTATGCCAACAAATTAATTAGTTAAGTCAGCATATTTGGTGTTAGCAAAGGTTGAAAATTTATTTGTACATTTTACAAATTTGCTGCAGTAAGAGTTTTGCACTTCCAAAAAATTAGGATAAGCTTCTTGCGCAAATTCTGATTGTAACTTCAAAAAAATAATTCTAGTATTTTCAGGAAATTAATCTATTTCTTTAGCTAAGACAATTACAGCAAAAATAATTGGTATATGTAAATGATAAATTTGCTGAAGCTATACTGACACAAAATATTTGCTGCAGTTACTGGTATTTTGTTGCTAGAGCATATTATTTTTTAGTGTGTGGTTCCGTAAAACTGATAGGTCTAAGGTATTGGTGATTAAGTCGGTGAGACATTTACAAAAATTGTAGCTTTGCGTGAAACTGCAACTTTAGTTATGTTTCTTTTTATAATTTATAAACTTATCAAAACGTTCGTGGTTTGCGAACTAAGACAAATGATTTATATGCTAACACGAGCATTAGCTTTTACTATATTATACACTGTGTCCCATTAAGACATAGTTCGACTTTTCCAGTGGTTAGATAACCATTAAAGAAAAAAAATTCCTATAACCATTTTTCTCGTATTTCTATACTTTTGGAGAAAAACTGCATTGAAGTTCAGCTGAATGTTTTCAAATTCATGACACATTTAAAAAGTTCAAGCAGATATACTACAATACTACTTGTTTTTTAGAATGTGCAAGGATAGCGTAATAAAGTAATAAACACGTCTTTATTTTGGCCATGTGTTTCGCAGAATAGCAACAGATAAACAGATTTAAATAAACAAAGCATGTTAAGCAACGACTTCTCGATGGATAATGTTTCAAAAACGGTAGTTTTGTTTTGTTGACACGCACACGTGATAGTGACACATATTCTCAGGTCAAGTTCAATGAGATACACAATACTATTTGGTTTCTCAAATAATAACCAATTGCAAACCCCTTACACTGCAGCTTTTAATAAAATAAAACGTAACAGTACTTGTACTTGACTATGTAAACAAATCCATCAATCATCAATGAGGGTCGTTGTATCAAAACATCAAAAAGAATAATAAGGTTTTACTAATGGAACTTTATAGAATTCCAATAAAAAATAACAATACATATTGATGGATAGATCAAATTAGCTAAACATGTCTTTACTTAATTAAAACTAATATCTGTTTGTTAACACATAACAAATCGAATTTAATGATATCATTAAATGGGTCAGTATTAAAATGATGCAATTTCTGTTTGCTTTTCCTATTAGAATACAGGGGAATCCCCCGGATTAATAGAACAACATCCAAAATGGAATGTGCGCCGTTTGCATCCTTGTTGTGCTTCATTAAACAGATGTCACGTTTTTACTGATGGTGTCAATTTCTAAAGATCTTGCATTTATTTCTATTCGACTTAACAACACTGATCTGCATCAATTATACGTACTTTTCTGAAAACGTCGGGAAAATTTTTCGAAATTTTCAAGTTCATTTAATCAAAAAATGTTAGTAAGGTTTTATGTTTCTAATGACCAAAGAAGCTTATCTTCAGTCCGATCATTAGGTACTGAATCACCGTGTATGTTTCATGAATACGTTTTTGGATATCGATATAGCTGATTCCGAAATGTTTCATTCCAATTACTTAGTTTATCGCCGAGATCGCTCAACTACTGCTTCTGATTCTAATTGTGGAGGAGGAGTGCTAATAACGATAAAGAAATGTATTCACTCATCACGGTTGTCGGAGTATCAACTTACTAAAGATATTAATACGCAATATTAAAAATTTAGGTGTTGTTATAGATTCTAAGTTAAAGTTTTCTAGATATATTGATTACATTGTGCGTAAAGCATTTATGAGTGTTTTTTTATAAGATTGTGTAGATAATTCATAAATCTTGCTAGTATTAAAAATGTCTACTTCGCCTACGTGTTTAGTCAGAACAACTTTGCTAGCGTTGTCTGGAATCCACCACATAATGTTCATATCAACGTCGTCAAACCTATCCAAAAAAAGCTTTGTTTAGATAAAAAAAGTTTAATTTATATCTGATTCTATTATACTGTAAATATTATTTTTATTTTTTAAGAATAATATTAGGAATTATTTTAAGTGGATCCTGTCCATTGTTCTGTAAATATTTTTTCTTAAAAATAAATAAAATAAAATAATAAAATTAAACTTAAATTAATTTTGCGGCATTTTGATACATTTTGTGAGTCCATTTTGTACGCAATACTGTACTTTTCATAAATTTTTGGGCAATGAAGTTCTATTGTTCCTTTTTTTAATTTAAAGTTTCCTCTTTGTCTAGTGTCTAGACGATTTTAACTGAATATAAATATAAGTTTAAACTTTAAGTTTCCATTACTTTGTCTAATATAAAACGCCTCTCAATATTTACAATAAACTTTATATACGCCAGATTTGTGCATATTTTCCGTTTTATCCTTGTTATTAGTTAATACTTTCCCTACCTTTCTTTGATTGGCACAAATTTTACTACAATCGACTTTCCAAATCACTAATTGAGGGAATAACTATAACTATATATTGTGTTGATACTTTTCTTAGTCCCATAAAAATAAAAAGGATACATCAAAGGTACTTATAGAAACTTGTCTATTAATATTTGATGTTTATGAAATTTTGTTCTTGTTCAAAAGGTTTTCTATTGGTATTTTGGGTAAATGTTTGGTGGGCATGGAGATTTAATCTCTTGTCGAAGCAATGAATACCTTATAAAGGTAATAAAATATTCAACTAGCTTTCAACATGATTGATTAAATATGAAAGGAAGACTCGGAAGGTAGCTGGATTATAAACGTCTCCCAGAGAGACGAGTAAAAAGACCTTTATTATTTAATTAATAACAATTATCATGCTTAGGAGATCACAATCCATATTTAGGGTTAACAGAAATTGACAAAAGATAATATGTTCAGGTTTTCTTAAGGCTTAAAAGTAATTAGCTATAAAGAGGGAATAATTGGAAACTATCTTCATCGATTCCAATTGGAACCTTTGTGTTTTTGAATTGCTAAAGCAGAATAAAGTGAAAGTGCTTGTTGAAATTTATTACAGGAGTATCAATACTTACTTACATGTACATCCTTGGAAGTTTGTTTTTATATAACTAGATAAAATCAGGTTTTTGTACAGTAAGTTGCAAACCTGTTTAATAATTAAATTATTACTTAAATAAAATTTAAGATCCAATTAATCGATAAAACAATCTATTACAAATTTCAAAACTTAACTAGTAACGTGAGGCTCGAAATTTGTTGACAATTTGATAGGTAATTCTTTTCTTGTTCAAATCAATAGAGGGTGCTCTTTTTGGCAGTAAAGCTTATTTCTGATTATTATTCTGTTTGATTGAAAATACGAAATTTTTTTAAAGGGAATAAGAACTCCGTCCTTTTACAGAAGTTTCAAACAAAATCGTTTATATTTCAATTAAACTAATAAGAATTAACAACAGGCAAAAAAGACAAAAATATTAAATTTACTTTATTGAAAATTTAAATTTACAGATTCTACATAACAAGAGGTTAGAGTCTCTAAATTTTCAGGCTATATGTTATTTTAAATTGTGCGGTATTGACTACAATAATAAACAAATTTACAAATTTCTATAACTTTAGTGTTGAGGTTATAAAAAGTTTTGTTTGCATTTTTTTTCCTTTTTCTTTGAAATCATGCTGTTAATTAATTTAAAGTTGTAACCATTTTTTAAAGCTATCTGGTTAATAATGTTTAACTTTTTCGTGTGTTTCTTTGTGTCTATGGGAAATGTTTCCAAACGGTAAATTAAACTATGAACACTAGATAATTTCATATTCCATGCTTGACTCAAACTAGCATCGATAGTAATATACATACATATTGACTTATTGGCACACTTGTATAATAATAAGCAAACTGAATTTGATAAGATTCTACAGGACATTTATCATAGCTGCCTCTGGGACTGCTAACATCTTTAAAACTTTCTTAATCATTCTTCTACGGCCAGAAGGAGAGAAGTCGTTCCTAATACTAATAGCCAACTTTCTGAAGCAGTTGATGATGTATAAAATTGTTATTAATAGAATTGTTCAATGACCTTTAATTTAATTATTTACGTAGTAATTAATAATGGGTATAGGTCAATACAAATTTTTTCTTTTTATTCTATTTTTATTTCTATGGCCGATATTTTGTAGAATGATTACCTACATTTTCAGGGTTCTAAAAAGTAGAGGATGGGCAAAATGTAAATAAAAAGAAAAACTTACTAGAAATGTACAGAATAATAAGCTTTTGCAAAAACATAAAAAACATCAACAATAACAATAAAATAGAAAAAATAATTTATATTTTAATAAAAATCAAAAGTTTAAATTTGTGACGGAATTTTGTTTTAATATTGGTTGCCAAAAATATCATAAGTTTCTAGATCTTTATTTCAGTTTTCGGTGGATTTAAGTTAAACATTTTAGGAAGAATTTTTTTATTATATTAAGTTAAAAATATTATTAGTTATTAATAATAGTTTTATAATTATGATTATTTAAAAGATTGTAAAAAATGCTTAAATTACCAATATCTGTTGTAAAATTCTTTGTATTTGTGTCACTATATATGCATGTGGCACATTTCTAAAAATAATCTTTTAGTTAAGTTATTTTCTATGTCTAAAATTTTCAAGTTTTTATAATCAATTTTATGATCCAAATTATTAACATGTACTACGCCGTAAGTGCTGTCGACTTCGGTTTTATTCGGTTGTCACTTATATCTTGGTTTAGTCTTTGTTTTGGTTTTCGACTGGTTTGCCCAACGTAGGTTTTGTCACAGTGTAAGCAGTCAAGTTTGTAAATGACGTTAGATAAGTTTGCATCCAAAATTTTATCTTTGAGTTTAGAAAGTAATTCGTTAATGGTGAAAGGTATGTTATATGATTTCAATTTTTATATTAGTGTTTTTAAAAACGTTTATTAATTTAGGTGCAAGATATTCAATATACGATAATGAAAACACTTTTATGTTATTAGTAGGTTGGGAAAGTTGATTATCATTGATAGTAGTGTGTTTATCTTCGTATAGTAACTTTTGATCAAATTTGAAGAGTCTACATCAAGCTTTTGAACAACTCCTTGTATAAACAGAGCTTTTAAAGTGAGGTTTGGTGAACTTGTACAGGACTTTATATTTCCTTAGTAACATATAAAGTATAGTTTCATCTTGTAAAAACTTGTGCTCCTCCTTTATAATAGTATATATTTGATTTACAGCTTTTAATTAAAGGGTAAGATTTTTAACTTCCTCCGTACACTATTTAGGTCAATAATCTATTGTCTATTTTTATTTATGGTGTTACTTTAGTGTATTTAAATACATAGGAATATTTAGTGACACCTTCTTTTCTAACTTGAATGAAAATTTCAATTATTTCATTAGCTAAGGATTCCGTTGTTAGACCTGGAGGACCTTAAAGTAGCTCAAGCATTTTATAAACTCCGTATATGTCGTTGAATGTTTCTGTTTATTCATTGCTGTAGAAAAGAACCTAATTTGCAATAAAACTTCAATGTTACTGGACCAAGTCCCCCCCATAAGAAAGCTTACCCTAGTTACCATAGTCGTGCGACTTACACAATTTCGTCTATCATACAACTGGCTGCATGTGTGAAGTTTTATCACTACACTACTGAGAATATTGTAATCGTTCAACTTAGAAAACTTTTAAAGATTTGAGAGCTTTCCAGATTATTACACCCCTAGTAACACACGAAAACTAAGTCTTTCCAAAAATTCTGAGCAAAGTAAAATGTCATGCACCATTACCCAGTAAACGGCATACAATTTATCGTCGGCTTCATATGAAAAGTGCGTAAGTGCCAAAATTGAAAAAATTGAGATTTTAACGTTATCTGGTTAATTATTACTTTTTCTATAAAATAAAAATGAAAAATTGCGAAAATAATTATTAGAAGTTGCTTAAATAGCAAAAATAAAATCAGGCGCAAGTGCAAAAGCATTGACAGGCAACGTGAAAAATGTTATATTTCTCGTAAACAGGTTTTTCGGACTTTTCATGTGAAGCCGACGTTATGCGACATCTGTATAGAAAGCTCACTTTTAACTTCTCGTACAAAGAATTGTAAGCATAAAGAGCATCTACAAATCATCTTCTGATGATTGGGTACAGGTCATCACCGAGAAAGGAAACACCGAGAAACCAAAACCGAGAAAACATAACCGAGAAACCACAACAGAGAAACCATAACCGAGAAACCACAACCGATAAAACCAAAGCCGAGAATGGAAACTACCGAGAATAACAAATGCCAAGAATGCGTCCATGCATATGAAGTAATAATTATTTAATTAATTAATATTAGAATATTAACACTCCCTCTGCATAGCGTGTCCTGATAGAGTTAGTCTCTCTCTCTCGCAGTCATCACGTTAACTATTGGAGTCTGTCCCTGTTAGATCTATCCAACTTACTAACTTATAACCTAACCTGCGCTGCATAGCGTTTCCTGTTAGAATTAATCTCTCTCTCAGTCGCTACGGTAACTATTGGGGTTGGTCCCTGTTAGATCTATCAAAATTACTAACTTATAACCTAACCTCCGCTTCATAGCGTTTCCTTTACGCAGTTGGTCTTTCTCTGTACTTCCCCACTCCATGTATTCTCCTCTGCCTCTTTTAGATCTATCAAAGTTACTAACTTTTAATTATTACTTCATGCATTCTTGGTATTTGTGATTCTTGGTAGTTTCCATTCTCGGCTTTGGTTTTCTCGGTTGTGGTTTCTTGGTTATGTTTGGTCGGTTGTGGTTTCTCGGTTTTGGTTTCTACGCTTTGGTTTCTCGGTAGTTCTCTTTCTCGGTGATGACGGAATATGGACTTTTCCCATTAATGTACGATTAATATTAGCTTCTAGTCAAGATGATCTAGGCAAATTAACCTCAATGGATGATAAGATTTTAAAATAACTGCACCTTTAAACCAATTTATTGCAGCTCCTGAGGTAAATAGTCCAGTTGCCTCTATTTCATCGGGTAACAGACTTAGTACTTAGATTAGAGAAACAACTAACAGAACTTACGAACTCTATCAGTAAATGAACACGCTCAAAACTGAAAAACCGATCCAGGACAAAGATTCCACAACGTCATACTATATGTTAGTAAAATTTATAAACCGTGCAAGAAAATATGTTGAACCCTGCAGTTTTAACTCCAACACGAAAGATCAATCGGCAAACTAAAAAATCCCCATTTTTGTGCCTGGAAATATGACTGGTTTCAATTCAAACAGCATATTCGTTACTGATTCCTGTAGTAGTCTACTACCATTATTAATCAATGCTGGGGCAACCTTCTTTGAGTTACCTCCTACTTGTTATCAACGCAAACAAGTTGCTGAAAGTAAATTATCGGTGCAGATTTTCTCATCAATTTTGACTTACTAGTGGACTCAAAGAACCAGCGGTTGGTTGACAGCACCACTTATTTACGCACAAAAGGTATGCTAACTGCATTCTTGTCTTCTTCCAGTAGAAGGTAAAGTTACACATATATTGAATACATGATAACTCAAATTCTCGTGTGTCTTGGCATGGCGTTTGTCACATTATAACAGTAACAGCAAAACTTAGAAGACTTTGTCATCCAGACAACTCCAGAAAAATCAGCTGCTGCCAAAATGGAACTTCTAGAGATGATAGAGATGAACCTAGGTATATGCAGACCATTTAGTAGTTGTTGGGCAAGTCCTTTACACCCTGTTCAGACAAGAAACTCTATTGGCGTTCATGCGGTGACTATAGATCACAATACTTTAATAGTCAGTTAGAAGGAAAAGTTATTTTTTCAAAAGTTGAAGAGAGCATTTCATCATATACCCGTAGCTACTGAAGATGCACCAAAGACTACGGAATTTGGTCTTTTCGAATTTACTTAATTACCATTTGGTCTACGTCATGCTGCAATATTTTAAGAGATCTAAGTTTTGTCTATGCCTACTTAGATAACTGCCTTAAAGCATTATCATCATCAACTGAAGAACACATACTCTGTTTAGAAAAATTTCTTCAACGTTTGAATGAGCTTGGCATTAATATTAATCTCTCAAAATGTATATTCCGTGTTTCAGATTTTTGGAGCTGGTAAACTTTTACCGTCGTTCACTGCCTCAAGCTAAAACTGCTAAAACACAAATTCTCTTATTTAATATGACTAAAGATGTTAGAAGAAAAATAACAAACGTCAAATACAGTGAACTGACAACACCACAGCAGTATTCAATAAATTAAAACAAGTAGTTAATGCGACCTTATTAACCCACGATGCCAATTTTTCTGTCGAATCTCCACTACAAGAAATTAAAAATAACAAATTAGAAACTTTAGATTTCTTTTCAAAGAAACTGACATCTGCTCAAGTAAATTACAGCACTTATGAGAGAACTTCTCACAATTTATCTTGCAGTAAAATATTTTCGATATATGCTGGAAAGCCGAGATTTCACAATCTACAGGAATCACAAGCCTCATCACGTCAACTACAACACATTTTATTTCACAATTCAGCACTGATATAAAATATTTGACAAGAAAAGACAACATTCCTGAGTATCAAACTCTTTTTAGATTCCTTCAAATACTTCTTTTGACGAAATTGCTAAACTTCAGGTTAAAGACGCTAATGTAACTCATTTAAAAAAATCAACAAGCTCTTCGTTAAAATTTACATCCATTCAACTACTTAATGGCACAGAACTTGTATGTGATAACTTCACAGGGAACCCAAGACCGTTAATTCTTGAAGTATTTAAAGATAATTTTTATCTTTAAGCATTCTGTAGCTCATCTAGAAATTAAAGGTACTGTATACTTAGAAATCCCTTCATCTGGGCATCTTTGAAGAGTGATGCTACTAAATGGGCTAGAGCTTACAGTTCAGCTAATCTGTCACCTATTAAGACAGACCATAATATTCTCACCCTAACAAAACGTGAGGCATCTATCCGCATTTTACCCTACTCACCTTAGCTCCAATTTAATTGTGTTGTATTGTATATTGTATTGTATAAATTTTAATTTTAATTGACATTGCCAAACCAATGAAGTAAATACACACTTGTGCGTGGTATAGGGCGGTGTTATGTTTAACAACAACTACGGAAAGATGTTCATGTGGTTGTCAAAACCGTCTGCTTAACGTGCCCATCTGACAGCACGGCGAAGTGTACTGAGGCTTTATCGACGAGACACATCTTCTCGCAGATTCCGGGGATCGAACCCGGACCGCCTAAGTAAGAATTGGACTCGTTACCGTAAAATAAAACATTGTAAAATAAAACATTGGAATGCCCGTCACTTTTCAGAGACAATGAGGCGTCCTGTACTCGTTATTTCATATCGAAGGTCAAATCGGAGTCCGTGCTTGAGCTTGTTCGTGCTCTTAGTTCCACTATGCCAAGTAGCGAAGTCTGGACTTGACCTACAACTATTGACAATTGACTCAGCAGGAACTGATCGATCACTGTGATGGTCCACTGGCAGCTCGCTGAGCAATAATATAATTTTGATAGTTACGCTCTTGTAAGGTTGCAATAAGCATTATATAGCCTTCGTAGTGTAGGGACTAGTGTGCTCTTCTCTCACCCAAGCGGTACGGATTCGATTCCCTGTACCGGAAGATCTAGTTAAGATTTCCTGCAGTTTCCCTTAGCTGTAACACACATGTAGGAGTTGTGCTAATACCATCTGTTAAGTCGGCTGCAGTCACACGTTGGGCCTGCGTAATAGTAATAATTGCCCTTCCCTCCCGCACAAGCTTCATAGCTTCTGGGGCCTGGTTCGCCAGGTAATGGGTAGCAGCTATTATTATTATTCTCTGAGATTAGCTTACTACTTTGTTTTAAACCGTTATTGGTTTTCATAGTTTATCGTCTTTGCACATTTTTTTCATTTGATTTCATGTAACTTAACTCATTCCTGTTGGTTACAAAGGACAGAACATTCCTTTGTATCAGTACTGTCATCTGATTTAAAAATTTCTTACGGGGTATCCTACCATCCTACCTTGATCTAACTCAAAGCCCTTCAATTTTATATAAAAGCACCTACATTTGCGATGGAAAGCACCAATTGAATATCTGTATTCTAATATTTCAATTTCAGCGTGTTTCCATAAAAATCGCCCTAATAAAGTAACGGTAGAGAGTTTATGGCGAAATGAGTAATATGATCTTTGATTTTTTTGCAAAGATGGTCATGTCATTTGATGTCTTCGTAATTTAACTTATTTTTATTGTTTGTGGTAATAAATTGTAATTTTGCACTGCATTGTGTATCAGGTAGTTTTTTATTGTAAGATGACATTTTTTTGAAAAACTATCATTTTAACGGCAAATTAAACCTAATTGTGTTATTTTTTCTCTTGTAGGACAATTTGATATGTTTGTTTTAGTATTGTTAAGCAATCTTTCTACTAACATATTTAATATATTAAATATATTAATATAACTAATATATTAAACTAACATTTACTGTATATTAGTTTTGATCGTGACATACTACAGTAATAGTTAGGTATAGGATTTATATGCACTTAAATATGCACTTAAAAATCATGAAATATGCGTTTATTAGAAATTTTTAATAAATATATGCACTATCATTATTAAAAACACCTGTTTAGCGTTATTTACATTTTATTTACAGAAATTATTTTAATTAAGACATCCTATGCAATAATTTAATTAATTATATTTTCTAAACATAGAGCGTTACAGTTCACAATGACGTACATTTTTAAATTTTCAAAAGTAAACATATGCCTATTATCCCTAAATATTGTTTTATATTTTGAGAAACTCCGTTCCACATCGCAAGACGTAATTGGGGTATACTTAAAATTGTTTAATTCTACAAGCGAATAATGTTTTAGCTCGTCTAAAATGTCTTGGCCAGATAATGCATCGTTTATGCTTTTAATTAAGTGAAAACCAGGATTTTTGTCTATAACGGATTTAAATTTTTGTTTTATAGTCAAACCCTTTGGCCCTTTTACTTTATTCAAAGACACACCTAACTATTTTACATGCTCAAGAGATTGATCTAATGAAATTCCCTGACTTTCTAATTTCTGAATTACTTTAGCTAAACGCACAAAATTTGTCAAAACAAACAATAATTCTGCCCTCACCTCCTTAGTATTAAAAGCATCCTGTGCGCTTTGTATGCATAGTGCATCGTGTTTATTAAGTTTATTTACAAATGCTTTAATAATATCAAAATTAAGTTGCATAATATTCTGTTGCAGAAAGCCAAGTACCCCACCTTGTTATTACAGGCTCAGGTGGGAGAGGCACTTCTTGAGCAGTTTCCCTAAATATTTGTATGCGATATGGAGCTTTACAAACAATTTTTTTTTACATCTGAAATTATAGAGTTTACGTTAGGATATATTTCCCGCAACTCTATGCATTGCATGGGCAAGACAAGTTAAGTGGATCATTTTTTCGTACAGAACCTGTAAGCCTGCTCCAGCCTTGATCATGTACGATGCCGCGTCGGTGACGAACAGGAGCACTTTGTTGTACTGTATGCCGTCCGGCCACAAAATAGCCATCGAATCATTAAACAATTTTGCCACAGAACAATGATTGGTGCTCTTGAAAACGTCCATTGCTAATAGATAGGATTTGGGATTGTTCTCCGAATTTAAAACGCCAATTATAACGTTAGCCACGTATCTGAAAACAAAAATTTGATTTTTATTTTATCGAACTACATATTTAATCGGTTACAAACAATTAGCGCAAAACAGTTATTTAAAAAAAATTATATTTTAATCAAGCAAAAATATTGTTGTGATTAAATATGTAACTAACAAAATAGAAAATAAAACATTCGTAAATTGCTCTGCTGTCTTTAATTAGTTAAATTTTACTAACAAAACGAAGGAAATGAAGTTTCTACGCACCTTCCAGTAGTGTCAGTAGATTCGTCAATGGAAACCCATATGTAGTTATTCGCTACATGTTTTCTAATTGATTTTATGGTCTCTTCGTATAAACGAGGTAAGTAATTTTTCCTGAGTGTACACTCGTCGGGTATTGGCATTTTTGATATTTCTTCCAGAAAATTACGAAATGCTGAGTGATTAATTTTACTTAACGGGATATCTGCAGCCACTAATGCACTACACAGTTTTTATTAAATTCGATCGATTTGCTGGACTCACCGCGCGGATTATTAAGGTACCCCGGTAACAATGTTTGTTTTTTTGATTTCAGGGCAACACACTTTTGATGTCGAACCGTGTTCAGATGTTGTGTAACTTGAAAGCGTTTCGTTGCAGTCACTTTATCGTCGCACACTGTACAATACAACACCTTATCGTCAGTTGTAAGAACACTGAATTCCTTAACATAACATCGAAGTGTAACAGACACAGACCGTTTTTCTTTACCCATCTTTACACTCTAACATTTCAAACTGAAATGCAGTTTGCAATTTCTGAACTGTCTTAATTGAAAGATTACAAGATTAGTAAACAAAAGTACAGGCAAATTTTTCTATGAACAGGAAGTTGTCAAAGGGTCTATGGAATTTCCTAATACCTATTTATCACAATACCGCAGGATGTAAGTATTTAAATTTTAGTTGAAAATTTTTCTTTCTTAGAAAATATTAACAAGTACACAGATGGTTAAGGCAGTAAAATATTTTAAAGCCTAGTATTTAACAATAAGCTTAAATTATGGGTTTTCCCTAAGCCGCCCTTGGTTGGTTGTCTAAAATATTAAAATTATTTAAAAAATATTAGAAATTTCATAATTAAAGCATGTAAAACGCTCAAAAAGTGGTAAAATATGCACACTCGTTCAAAAATGCTAAAATATGCATGCATTTATAAAAACACCTAAATATGCATTCATATGCACTTTCAAATTGACATATGTGATTCATATGTGGCTTAAACATGTAAAAATATAACTCTGCATATGTTTGCTATAAGCAGAAAAAACATGCAAATGCATAGAAATCCTATACCTAGTATTAGTAAACGTTTAATTGATAAGTTTTAACACTTTACGTTAATCCAGGACCTTGTACTTAATATTTACATTAAAATTAAACAGACCTTGAATACCGGAATATCCGTAACCTCAAAAAAACAACAAATATGACTATTTATTAGATACACTTATGTAGTCTCCTCTTCCATTTTATTAGAAATTAGTATAAGAGTTAAATAGCAGCATAATGCGAATAACGGAAAGTTATTCATCGGAAACTTGATTAGTGCCAACTTGATAATAAGGATTAATAGAATTAATTTTTAGCAAGGTCTATTTCATTATAGAGCAGCGCCAATCTGATAGTAATTGATAATCAAGAAGTTTCATAAATACAAACGTTCAATCTAGGAACACTAAAAAGGAAGTTCAGAAAATTGATTGTGAAAACTGAAAATAGAGCCTTAAATGCCTTATAACTTAAAAACGAATATTAAATGTGAAATTAAGTAAGATTGTGCAAAACTAAAATGAGAGTAAAGGAACACATCTCCACCTGTGTACGTAAAATCAAGAATAGAAAGCATTTGCAAACAAATTCGGTTTCAATTTTCCTTTCAGGAAGGAAAAAATCAACAACGGTTTTTACTGTACAAAAAGTCCTACGGATTATCAGATTAATAATTAAAAAAATGTATGAAAGTTAATTCACTGTTTTATAATCTCATATGTTCAATCGTAAATGTAAAATCCTTCCTCTTTCATGTTGTTCAGTGATTATCGAGTTTTACTACTAATAGCTTACAGCACGCCTTCTCTGTGTTTATCTATTTTTATCTTGAGTTCAACAATTAGCTTTTTTACTAGCTCCAATTTATTTCCATTAACTTTAAGAGAACGGCGTAAAAAAAGAATGCTTTTATTTGCCACAAAAATATTCAGATCTTGCCATTCAAACCGATTTGATGAAACACCAAAACGAAACAGTGCTGTAATTTTTATATTTACAAATATTCCATGAATATTTTCCATTGAAAATCTCCAATATAATCCGGTGTTTGGGGATCTGCCAACTTCTGAAAGCACGCGAACGCGCTTTCACAAAGCACGCGACCAAGGGCATTTGTCTCGGATCCCACCCCATCATATGAAGTTTTTTGATCTTTATTCGCGTCAACAGCCTTTTATCAACTTGTCGTCGTTCCCACTTCATTTTTCACGATCTACGTCATTTGTCAGTAAGTTGGCGAACACCGTAATGAGTTTGAAAACAAGGGACGGGCGTGACGGCAAACCATAAAGAGTGCTCGGTCCAGCTCTGCGGCGAACCGGACCGCATCTCCTCGTCTTCGTCTCATTTTTCTTCGCTCGACCTGAGCTAGTTTGGACCAGACGAAATGGGGCCGCAACTGAACCGAAGAGAATGGCCCTGGGAAGCCTACACGTTTGTCTCTGGATCATTCGTCTTTTTTCCAGACCCTCGAACAAAAGGCCGCGAGTGTCGTTTGAAGAGCGAGCTTCATTAGCGTTGTATAACGACCGAGACACTCTTCCAAGCCTGGAAGCTGCCTCGTTCTGTCATTTAACCGATTGACTTGTTTGTGAAACTCCTTCAGGCACGGGGTGGCTCCAGGGTTGGTGGCGGCTGACTGCAATCAGGAATCCACTTCATCCTGAGTTTTCTTAATACGCTAGCGCCGCATAATCGGCCTCGATTAGCGCTGTAGGTCTTCCAGTCACGACCTCGTGGTTTTGCTCCAACCTGCCTTACTAACTCGGCTTCTTAATTAGAAATTACATCCTGTGTAGATTCGATTAAAGTCAGTGGCGTGTCTCACATTATTAACGCGAGTAAGTGTTAATTTCTGTTACGTTCTCTTTACGGTTTTGGGGTTTCGAGAACAAACCGATCGTGTTGTGTACGTAGTTTTAACTCATTATAACTTGTTCGACCTATTACATGTAAAACAGTCTGTCCTTCGTGTTCGACCGCATTATACACCGTTTCGACAACCATTACTTTGCTATCAACGATGAAAATTTTACCGCTCATTCGTATAGTACACCCGTTGACTTCACCAATGAGCAAACTTGCCTCCCTTTCGGTATATTACTTTTAAGTTTAAACTTTACGAGAGTCTCATGTTTCATCTATGTAACAGCCTCGTTAAGGTACCTGTAAATTAATAAATTTCCCTTTGATTGCATTTAAAATTAAGATTGGCAATTTATAACGCTAAATTTTGTTTTTATTTCTATAAATAATTAAATCTATACTTTTAACATGTACATACATTTCATGGATTATATTCATTACGTGTACGATCTTTTGTTTTATCGTATATCAAGATGTTTAGGAGAAGAACGTGTTTATCGTTTGTTATTTAATAAATATCGTAACATGCAGTATTTATGTTAAGCAATAGGTTTATTATGAGAAATTGGAATGCTTTTTGAGAGCCACTGGTATCAATATATTGATGATAATACTAAACATGATTTGCTTGCAGAAAATTTTACGTAGACTCCTCGAAACCCTAAACGTGGAGATTAACAAGCATAGTAGTAGATCTACAATTGCAATAATATACAAAAAATAATAGATTGTAGCCGTTTATTGCATATGAAGAAGAATAAAAAAATAGGATAATACAAGAGCTTTACCTTGCGATAGATTAATTATTAACTCCAAAGTAATTTTGTTGGTCTCCAGACTGCATCTCAATCAACTAGGCTTTAGGATATGAAACTGGGATATCCAAAGTATCACCACTAATATCTCTTCCTCCGTGATTCACAAGTCCCTGGCAAAAATATTAAAAAAATAGCGTAGGGACTACATTCGTTAGTTTGCAACGTTACATTTTGTCAATTTAATAAATACCATTTTATATGTCTAACAGTCTAACAAATTTGATTGCGTCAAAACTGCAAATATTACGTTAAGCTAAATAATGCTTTCTTTTAAGTATTAGAATCACCTCTGTGTATTTATAAACAATATTTTAAAAGCAGCAAAGTTTTTGTTGGTGTGAACGATCATTTTAAGATGTTCCCAGGTTTATAATTTTTGTTTCATAGAAGAAAACATTAACAAAATCCATTTGGCCTTAATTTATGATTTCCCTGTACGTGTTCTTTAGTAGGTTTTGGATAAATAAACTCTCGATCCCAGTGTATCAAATTACTGTCAATATTGCAGACCTCAATTTCGGGTGAAGTCCCTTTATTTCAAATATCCTGTTCCGAAATAATAATTTTTGATTGGTTGTGAAAGCCACGTTGTTTCGCTATTGGCCAATATAAAATGTTCCTCTTAAATTCATTTGTCAAGATATAAAATTCAGATCCTGTTTAGTTTACAGTTTTTAACAAGACGGTCGAAGAGAACCATCAAAGAGCCTGGTGCATCGAGGCTACTTCGGGCGCTTTGCGCCCCGATGATATTTTAAAAAGATGAAATTAGTGAATTCGATAACATATTCCGTATTATTGTTTATGCCTTAATTTAAGTTTAGAGTTATATCGTACCGATTTCGTTTTTTTGGAAATTGATTCAATATAAGGATTATTTCGCAAGTTTAGTTAATTTACCGAAGAAAAGTAGTGTCGTCTCGTTATATCGGAGAATTATGTATAAATCCGTATTAATAATAATAATTCCTACAACCAATTAAGGATTTGTTAAGCAACCTTCAAGTATACAGTTTTTCAGTACAGTTACCGTTATAGTTCTTGAGAATTTGTTCCGTTTGGAAGTTATTGAAAATAAAATAATTAAGTTCGATGAATTTCGTTAAGATACTATAGTTCAAACTTCAAGATAATAATGTGTTCCCGCAATTTCCAGGTCAGCAGTTTGTTATTGTGTTTTTTGTGTATGGGATCCCGAAATTAATTAACTTGTAGGAATGATAATTTTTTGATTTTGATGTGTTTTGTATTTCTTTTTTTTGTTTACCTTTTATGATTTAAAATACAGCTTTCAAATTTAATTATCGTATGATATAGCTTGGTTCAACAAATTGCTGATGGTTTTGTCAATTAAAATTCATTAGTTATCGATTGATATGTGTTTGATTAAATTAACGTCAATTTTAAATGAGGAATCTTTCCAAATTGGGATTCCTAGATTTTGTTAATATCAATTTGGTGGCGCCCACTATTTTTTTATTTTATTGTTTGTTCCTGATTCCATTAATTAATCGGAAGCTTTCCGAGTTAACACCCACACCTGAATTTAAATTTGCATAATTAGAGATCTCAGCCGGTGCATTTAGTACAGTAAGTATCCAGTAGTTTGAATTTTAGAGTAGGTAGCAAAAAAAGTTTTGTTTTAAGTTTTAACCATCAAGAAAGCGAAATATACAATTTACATTAGTTGGGTTTTGGTTTAATTAAGAAAAAGCAAGGTTTATCTCCATTTGTAATAGTAGTAATTGTAGTGCAAACTCAGGTAAAATAACAGACTGAAGACTATCTGCAAGACACGCGCTCTCTATGTGCTCGATGAGGATAACGATAGAAACTGGGATCACAGTAGCTTGATTTTATCAAAATCATGCAAGAAATGCTGATAAAAAATGTCAACCCACGTGAAAAATTATTATTTACAAGAAAACTAGAGTAAATATGCACAAAAGCTGTTTTGTTAATAGCTTACTAACTACTTACAACACGTTTTATGTGCCATATTTTAAATGATAAAACGATTGAATAAGATTTTTCAAAAATATTTGAGTTTATATCTATGAATTGACACTTGATTCATGGATTTGGTAGATTGATAGATTAGTATATGCTGAATATAAGCACCTGTCTAGAACTTATTCGGACGATATTTCCCAATATGAGAGCCATTTTCATGTACAGAACAGGTTCTCGAATTGTACCGTGTGATTTCAATTTCTTCTTCTGAATTTAGTTACACGTTTTCAAGAATAATTCTACAAATTCACAATAAAATTCTTAATAAAAAACTGCCGCTGTTTATGGAATTTTACTGTATAAACTTGAATGTCTTTTTGAACATTTTTGTTCGCTTGCAATACCTATAACTATGTGAATCGGACAAATAAAATATTTTTATACGCACTTATAGTGAAACTATGTGTGATTGTACATCACAGCATAATAAGACAAAAGGTTTCTTCATATCGTATGTTTATTATAGTATTTTTGGCTATTTCTTGTTGATTAAAGACTTTATTATATTAAATTCGTACTATTATTATTCGTGTTATTATTCTTAACAAATCAGGGGTGGGATATATATGAACTCAGGGAGTTAAATAAGTGTAGCGAGTTGTGAATTCCTTGTTCCCCTTTGTTATTGTGACAATGCCATGACGTACCTCTCGATTTAGGACGTCCCGTGGAAGACCGTCTACTTGGGAATCGAATTCACTTGCATAACGGAGACGTCGTCGTTCTAGTAGCAGTAGATCTAGTAGCTCTAACACTACCTCTAATTATAGTTCCGATTCATCTCTTCGTAGCAGAAATCGAAGATTACAGAAAAAAATAAAACTATTAGAGGGTCAATTAAAAACCAATCAAGTCAAGGTTTGAAGGAAAAAAATCCAAGCGTTCCTGTTTTTCGTGGTCGTTCAGATCACATATCTGTTCAACAATGGTTACACACACTATAGAGTCCACCAGTGATGTTTTCCATGAATGAAAAAGCAAGAACTTTTTGCATGGCAAATAAATTGGCAGGACATGCAGGTATAATAATCAAACACACTTGAACATTTCTTGAGCTGCTTGAAAAACTAAATTACAGGATGCTTTCCCGACATCAACTACCTTATATACCAGACGCCACTGATCAAAACAAATGACTGGGTATCAGCAGTCAATGCAACTTATTAAGCAACACATCATAAATGGGGAAACCGAAAGATGATAAAGTTTACAAAATGATTGACAAACACCCAAAAATAGTAAGACCTCGTGACGTTAGATGGAGTGGGTTTCAAAGAACGTTGCAAGCCATTAAAGAAACTTACTGGTTTAATAATTTAACAGAATTTGTTAAAAAGTCCGTTAATAGTTGTCTGTCAAGTATTATGTAATAAAAGAAGAAAGGAAAATAAAGTTCAATTACATTTCATTAATAAAATTGAAGATCTTTTCACACCATCATTTGGACCATTTTGTAAGTTGCCAAATCCGAACGCCCATATTTTGACAATAATAGGTTAAACCGAACGATATTAAAAGCACTGCCCATCAGTCTTAATGATGAGCATGATGATTGGGACAAGTATTTGGTACAAATACAAAGGGGTATAAACTGTACAGTCTATGGCACCACAGGAATAGGTCCAATTAAATTGTTTTATCGTTGTTGTAATCCATTGAGCTACAAGTTGGTTATTTGTTGTCGTAGTCCAGTGTACTACTGCTTTACGGTTGGTATACCAAATATTTAGAGTGGTCTAGTGTACCCCTATTTTGGGTCTAGTGTTCCGCTATTTTTGGTCTAGTGTACCCCTATTTTAGGTCTAGTGTATCTCTATTTTGGGTCTAGTGTACCTCTATTTTGGGTCTTGCGTACCTCAACTTTGATGATTGCCTGATGTGCCATCATTTCTAGCCCTGTATATGTCAACAGACGCGATGTCGCGTGAATGTCAGGATCGCCGAATGTTCAATGAGGGGATTCCAAAGAATTAATTAATTTAAGTTAACAAAAAAATTAAAAGGCGTCAGAGCCAAGCAGGTCAAGAGGCAGTCGAGCAGTGTACAGCTCGACAGTCGTGCGTTTTGTTAATAATTCAAAATTAATTAATATTTTCTAGATGAAGGAGTTATATCAATATTCTTATTTTCAAGCGCATAAAGATATCGTTGACACGAATTTTTCCCACCAAGTTATTTTTTGAACCAATTATAGATTTTATTGAAAATATACAACATGTTTTAGTTTTAAATTGGAATGTGCCTGGATTTAATTATACAAAAAAAAAATATTAATGCAAAACTAGTAGAAAATATTTTACTATAGATAAAATAAATTTATAAATATGAATTTGTATAACTTTTAATATTTTAATCGGAATTTAATTAATGTTAGTTATCTGAAAATCTATTTAATTTATTCAAACTGTTAATACATCAAAACTAAAACTTTCAGCAGTTCCTTGTTAAAGTAACCACTTGCTAATTGTCATAGGGCATCCCTTGCGTACTAATTTTCAAAGATTAGGTGCACAATCTTACTTCCCCTTTTGCTTGGAATACGCAATTTATGTGTGTTATAAACAAATAAATTAATATTTAAAAAGTTAGGCACCACAAAGAAAACATTTGTCAAAAAAAGTTAGACACTTTTCTCAGTGATTAATATCAGTTTCTAGATGTTTTACATTTACATTTTTAGTTAATTTAGTTAAAAAAAATTTGTAATTTGTGTTAGCTATCATTATTAGGTTAATGTTGAAGGCAATATTATCCGTTTACAAAATAAGCTATCATAATCTATATATTTAAAACGCAAGGCTTATTCTTGTTCCAGTTCGTTTGAGAGTTCCACCGGGCCGATCTGAGCGATTCTTTTTTATATTAAAGCTTTCGCTGTGTCGATTAGTCAACACTACTTAATGTTTATATTTTTAATTTGAAAAACTCTAAAATGTTTAATTTCGGACGGACGAAAAGGACATTCACTTGAGAAGCCCTCTAACTTTCTCCGGTGGTGAGTTTCGTAAGTACTCTCGCTCTCCCACTTATAAATATAAAAGGGTGATGCAGTCGTCCACTTCCATCATTAATAAGCGGTTAATGTTTAAAACATTGTTAGGTTGCGTAGACAAAACCTGCATAGTTGAAAATTATGGACAACAGACAAATTAAAATAATAGCCGATGGCAATTGCTTATTCAGAGCAGTTTCATATTGTTTGTATAAAACGCAGGGAATTTGCCAACAGTATGTTTATGTCATGTTTTTGAAATATGATTTTTGATTTTATTCTTATCATTTCGTAAGGTAGAATTTTTATAGAATAAACTAGCGGGGAGGGGTAAGCCAGAGAGGAATATATGTCGGAAGAGAGGAAGATAAGCAGGGAGAGAGGAGTGCTAAGCTTAGAATTTTCAGCAGGTTATGTTTGGTTGCGTTTATTTGAATAATCACTCACGAAAATCCACAGGATTGTAATCACACATCGAATGTTGTATATAGGGAAATCCTTCAATGCTTTTGACCGTCATGTCTTTGCGAGGTTTCCCTAGTTATTTAATTAAATACCAAACTGTCAATAGTTCGGTCAAACTAAAGTTTATACGTACCAATTTTTGCTTCAAGCTTAATAGATCATATCAGAATACTTAGTAATAATTTTATACAAATTATTTATTGTAAAAGTTTTTCACCACAAGTGGAATTATTCCAAATATTCCTTTCTGCAAGTTTTTATACAACAACCGTTCCAAATAAATATCACCAAAAGTATTAAAATGTTTATTAAAATAATTATCATTTTTGTAGTAAAACCACTAAGATATTTTATCCTTATCAATTAAACATTAATTGCTTATTTCATAAACAACCATCTTCAATTGTTTCAAATGTTTTTTACTACTTGATCCTTTTTATATATAATTTATGTTATTACGGTTGCCAAAGTTAACTTGATTTAATTATTAAATGAGACTACAAAAAGGATCTGTAGCATTAAACACATTTTTTTGTACTTGAATTATTTATTTATAATCATTTTTTATTATTAAGATTATATATTACAAAAAAAAGTAGTTATGAAAATTGTTATTTTTTAGCAATAAGAATACAGAAAATTAAATGATTAAAGCATCACCATTACTATAAGGCAATATATCTTTTAATGTTTAATAAACTTTATAAAATTTACTTTAGTTTATAAAATTATTTAATTTTAGATCATCGTAAGTATAAATCTAGTACAAGTGCCTCATAACGTCATAAATTTGGTATATATCCGTAAAGCGTAATCAGTCAGAGTGAAAGATTATTAAAAGTACCAATTACTCCACAGACCATAACTTGTTAATATACAGTGTTTCCCAAAAAGATGAGAAATATTGACTTTTTAAAATAAAATTTAAAAAATGTTAGTTAACAGTCAAAAGGAGCTATTTTTTGCATTTGATTTCTTATTTCCTCCAATATACTATAATCTTTTTAATTTGACATTTTATTATATACAGTATTAGAAAAACTTCGTCTAGAGATTGAATTTTCATGTATGAGCAAAGGAAAAATAGCGAATAGCAATGCATATGAGAAAGATAGATATTATGTCCAGGGCCGTTCCTGGGGTACTTTCCGCCTAGGTGCAAAATTAAAGTGACCACCCCTACAATTTACGAATTTTGTGTTGTTTTTATCAAAAGCCCTATTAAGGTTGTATAAGTATTAAACATATTTTTGAAAAATTTTAGCATTATTTTTGAGATATTTTAAAATCGTTTTACACTAATCTAAAGTCTGGTCGCGTTAGCTATTAGGAAAGCATAAAAAAACAAATGCAAAGATATTGGTGGGGCCGCTTAATGGCTACTGATTTGCTAGTAGAAGGAATTGCCCAGTTACTGCAGAAAACTGGCAAAAATGCGTCGAGCACACTCAGCAAATAGAACAAATGTGGGATCAGGATAGCAAGGTCGATATTTTAGTAGAAAAAATAACTGTTACCGTGAACACTGTGCAGTCGTTTAGAAACGGATTATATATCAAAAGGTTCTGAAAGTGATGGATTGTAAAATGAATTACTTTGAAATTTAAATTATGAGTTATGTATTAATCTTTCTAATCTATTCACATAATGAAACTATAATTATTTTAGAGTTGACGTCTACTTCATAAAAATGTCCTTTTTAGGACAAACGCCTCTTTTAAGGAAGTTGTGGTGGGATAGTCTGAGCCAAAAGTTATGGAGCTTTGCCATTTTGACAAATAGAAATAATTACATAGTTTTGCTTCAAATAATGGCTCAAACGATACTAGTTTTATTAGAATGCATGTGAAAGCAGTTTAGTTAATATTTATATATGGCTTTAATTAATTATTAGTCTTTTTAAAGTCAGAGATTAACTTTTGACCGTCTAGTCCAAACTTAAGAACGTGAAAAAATGACGAAAAAATAATTCTTCTAACCAGAAATTTCATTCAAGTTTTCTTTTTTATTAGTAAAAATAAAGTAATATTACTATGTAAGCAGTAAGAAATAAAGAAATCTCTCTAGAATATAAATAAATTATACGCTTCTAGAGTAGTGAAAAAGTGACAACGTTGCTTTAAGTTGGCACCAGTATTTCGTTTGTTGTTCTGATTAAAACTAATTAATGCACTAAATGACGTTGACTAAAGTTTTGAGGTTATCTTTGCCAATATGTATATAAAATGATGAATGAAACAATATTTATTCAAATTCATTTAAAACATAGTAGTAAAAAATTTTAGAATTATGTATCTTTTTATTTAATACAACTGGTTTTGTTTTCGAGATGTAAATTGCGAGCGGCCAGTGGTGCTGCATGTAGCTATATAAAGCATTTAAGTTTCCTGCTCGTTTGTCGCAATGTGACGTTTTTACTTTGCGAGTTATATCAAGCGTTCAATCGACAAATTCTTCGTATTAATTTTTTTTTGCTAAAAGTATCTTTCTAACAAATTTGAAACTTTAACGGCACAATCTTATAACGTTTTTACGTAAAATGTTTTAGTGTCAATTTTTTTTATCATTCTTTATGAAGTTATTATAATAAATGTATCAACAACTTACCATTTTGCATAAGATCGCGGGTTATCCTTAAATACAATTTATGCATAAACAAACTTCCTAAACATAAAAGATTTTTCAGAAAATAATTTCCTGCATTCAAATCTATCAACTGCGCTAATTTCTTTTACATTTTCATCATTTTTCTCTACAACCACAACTTCCTTAAAGTCGGTTTTGTTATTGGCAATAATATATAACGAGTCTAATTTAATTGTAATGTTAAACATTTTCATAGCCGTTTTGGATTTCGCGCACTAGAACGCATACTCTAAACGGTAACGCATGATTATGTGAACGTAGCTTTGAGCGATCGCCTAACCACTACTTGTTTACGCTTTCCGAACAGCTAACGCGACCATTAATTGTCTGGTCTAAAATTGTCCTGTAAGTGGTATCCTGTTGGGCAATAAATAAACATTATTATTATTATTACTATTATGAAATTTAAAAAACCAGAAAATTTGGTCTAGGAAAGTAATAAGTAGCATATTATTACTAGCATAGAGTATAATATTAGTAACGTAAATAAATTCTTTGCTTTTACTACCAATAAGTTCAGTTAATCATTAATTATTTGTCAAAGATATTCGCGTAGTTTGTACTTTTTAAAACCAAAAATGGATAAGGCTTTCGCAGCGTAGGCGACGGGTCACAATGTCCTCCTAATGCTGTGTTATAACTTATAAGTTATAACTAAATCATGTATACGTGTGTGGGGCGTGTGTAATAAATATTGTTGCGGTTTTGTCGGTTCTATTTAAAAAGTCAGTTTTTCTCTTTCAGTTTTTCAAATTGTGTTTTTTTCTTCAACGATTTTAGTTAATTTTATTTGTCATCGGCCGCCCCTTATGTTTGCACGCCCTGGTGCAAGTGCACCACTAGCACCCTGTCCAGGAACGGCCCTGATTATGGCATACTTGACTCTTAAGTCTTAAAATACAGTAACTTTTTTGTAAAGGTTTGTGATACAGCTTATAATTGAGATTTGTCATTTTGACACAATAACCTGAATTGTTTGAAAGTTTTTAGTAACTAAAGATAAACAACTAATAATTCCGCTGCGGTATTAAAAATACACCTTTTTAAGGTTACTGCGGCAACATGACAAACATCAATTATATTTAAAAATTTTTAGCTATAGCACTAACTTTACAAAAAAGTTACTATATTTTAAGACTTGGCAAACATGCCATATTATCTATCTTTCTCAGATATATTGCTATTCGCTATTTTTCCTTTGCTCACACATGAAAATCTAATCTCTAGATTGGGGTCGCGCTAGCGCCTCTGACATGACCTAACGACTACGAGTATAAAACTGGTAACCGGTAGCGACGGCTTAACGTGCCCACCAAAAGCACGTCCCACCCACCCAACTCCTGACCCGGGCCAACGTAACTTAACTACAAATACTGTTTGACCCACTACTCATAGCGCTAGGCCATGCTACCGATGACATTTTATTTATGTAAGTTTGATAAGATAGGTTACTTAATCGAAATGATGTTTAGTTTTTAACAGTATTTTAGTTGCTAATATACTCTTAAAAGTGCACTATAGTGCCAAAGATTTCAAAATTATACAGAGGTTAAATTCTGCCCTGGAGACTGATAATGGTTATGAAAAAGATCTTATTACTGCGAATCTAGCGTGGTGTTTGTGCTCAATAATTCGACATTTTCTTGAAAACAAATTTAATATTATTATTAATGTGACTGGAAAGGCCATTCCGGTGAAGCTAGCCTTCTCTAGAAAGCAGCTTGATGTGAAAATAATAGAAAGCAATTTTTTTTACACCAAAGTGTTATGTAGGTATTTTGCTGAACGACAGTGCATTTGCTTTCTGGTACCTTATCTTTTCTCGTGTGGAAAACCTATTTTGTAAGCGTTGGTCACTTCCGGTTTGGCTTTGGATTAGTAAAACAGTAGTGGGAGTAATTTACAGGACCTTTTGTGTAGTGTTTATAACTTTAATGAAAGAAAGTTTTACTTACCAGAAGGATTATTCTGAAAATAGTTTGTGATCGTTAGTTAGTAATTTTGTATTTTACGTGGACTGCAATCTTACCTACTACTTCATCTACACCAGGATCATATGGTTCCAGTAACTTCAAAGCTAACCCAGCTATTTTTGCTATTTTTATGAATTGTTAGTTTTTGGATTTTATTACTTTAGCGTTCTTCTTTTGTCACGGGATCTGCAAAATTCTTGTACCCGACGAATGTGTAGATGTTAACGGCCATATGCAATTACGAAGTTTACACTTTACTACAGGCAACCAAAAGGGAAATATTATTGAAGAGAATTATTACTATTAATTACAAGGCAAGTCAACATTAAGAACTTTAAATTATCTTTAGTGTTAAATCAAGTGTTAAATTAAAGTCAGGGGGTACAGAAGGATATGGGTTATTTATTCGGAGTATTTTGGTATTCTATAAGTCGCAAAGCACGAAAGTTACTTGAGACAAAGCGCATTGGGATGAAACCCCTCGTTTTAATTACTTTTTACGATTTGCTGTAACTGTCTTAAGATTTTTAGCATAACTACAGCTCAACTTCTGGTGCGTAACTGATAATGTGTAACTGGTTTACGAGACTATTATACCATAACACATTGAAGAAATTAAAATAATTCAAGTAACTAAGAGTGTCTTGGCGTAATAATATATATTTGTTTGCTTAATTTCCTCGTAAAAGATAGAAAATTTATTAAATTTTTCAGTTATTTATAATTATTAAAATATTTTCAATGCTATCATATTAAATGAAAATACCAACCGTACTTAAACGAATTACAAATTTAAAAATAATCTTAATTATTATAATACTGATTCCTGAAATTGCGTTCTTTTAGTAATGTTTTTAAAATTAACTGATAAAAATAACGAAAGCCAAAGCCAACCATGTACTCTGAAAATTAAAAATTCCCTCTTTCAAATATTTCTTCAGATTTTTGTTATGCGCTCGTTACTTCCTGGTATTAAAACATTCTTTAGGAGCTCGCTTTAAACACGTCTTTTCCCTCCATTATCGCTATCTAGTGCGTAAAATTTTACTACTTACTACACTTACAAAGTACTCCTATTAGAGTTGCGATAGACTTTGGTTATTACTTTGATTAGGGTTTAAAATTTCTGAAAGCCTACTAGCAAGGCGGTAAGCCTGTTGTTAAGTTTGTTTCAAAATTCAAGAGATAAACCCGCGGGGCGATGCTGAAAAATCGAAAAGTATTTTTAGTTCAAACAAAACAAAACACATTTTATTTTATCACACTCGGGGCGAGTAAAATTTATTTCAATGTAACCTAACAGTTTCTTACAAGTTTCAACCACATTTTACATCCTTTCGACACCCATTATCACTATCAACGTGTAAATTTTACTCCTCGCTCGCAGCGCTTAACAGTCCTATTATCGTTTCAGTAGGCACATAATTCTTCTGACATCACCTGAATTGCTATTCTAACCTTGATATACTTACTTTCTGTGGAATACCTTTGTTGTAAATTTTTCCTAATGTTTTAAAATAGGTTAGGGAGAATTTAAAATATTGTTTCTTATACAATATTGCTCTGTGTATTCTGCACAAGGTATTAAATAAAAAGCTGCCAATCGTTTTTCTTGTCTTGACTTTCATTTGACGAGGATTTATGGTAAACGGCAAAAGTAATACAAAAGAAGTTTCAAGAAGTATTTCAAAATAATTTATCGCACTACATAAATACATAAATGACTTTACTTTTGTTATTATTGGAGATAAAAGAAGAGCTTCGTATGAAACTTGAATTGAAGAAAACAATTGCATATATAAGTCACGGAATATTCATATATTTCTTTAAATGAAACACCCTGTATATTAGGTCGTTTTCGAATAGCCCTTTCTTCCTTTATTTTAAATATAATTTATGCACAGATAGATTATAATTAGACTATTATTGCTAGACTCATCTAAACATAACCTTCCCTTTATAGCCCAAGAGCCTCTTTATAGTCCGTCGGTCAATAAAGACATGCCAATTCAATGTCAGAGCTGTTTTTCTTGTAGAACTTGATTTGTCTTGAATATAATATGTAAACCTATCATAAAAACCCATAAGAGCCTCCTTACGCCCTTAATACATAATAGTTATTTATGTATTAAGGGCATAAAGAAGCTTTTATGGCCAGAAGCGTTATTTCTAGCCCGAGGCGTTAGCCGAGGGTTAGGAAAAGGCTGTAGGTCCATAAAAGCAAGTTATGCCCGAAATACATACACTATTTTATGCACAGATTAAGTTTTTAACTCAAATGTATTATTGTGTAAAACATATAATTAAATGAGTACGTAGCCGCTCAAGCCGCTGTGCGTATACTTATGTGCTTATACGAAGTACGTTACTATAGTTACTATTCCAAAATATTTAATTTCAGCTTATTTTCATTGGTGATAAGTTTACAAATTATATTAAGAACCAATCAAGTTCTACAAATACAGCTCTGACATTTAATTGACGTTTCTTTATTGCCCGTCGGATCATAAAGAGGCCCTTGGGCCATAAAGAGACGGTTATGTTTAGACGAGTCCAGCAATAATAGCCTAATTATAATGCATCTGTGCATAAATAACTATTATAATGTTCTATCATTCTTTTTGACGTATTTGACTTTAAAAATGAAAAGATTTCTTGACGAGCATTAGATACAGTTTTGTTAGCTCTGAGCTTTGCGGTGTGATCTGTTAGCAAAAAGTGTTGCAGAGAATATCAGGCAACTCCGTTAGGTTTATGTGCCAAATTGTGTGAATGTCGGTGGGATTAGGCACTAGTTATAGTAGTTTGTTTAAAGAAAGGCAACGGATATCCACGACGAACAGCATAGCGATTCCGAGGATGATGACAAACGATTCGACGTAAAAGTTGCACAGAATCTTGAAAATTGTCGATCTACGATTGTTTCGTTATCTATCGAAATTCATGTTAAATTATCTACGGCATTGCTACTCAAGATTCGAATCGCAGAACAAAGCTTAGAGCTGGCTGGATTAGTTATTGTTCCACTCATTGTAAATCGCTCTCACGCGACATCAACCAAGAACCCGACGAACCTCATAGACCTAGAATTATACACAGTCTTGAGTATACCTTTGACAGGGAAACGTCGGTCTGTAGAGAATTCGATTAATAAAGTGTAAAAGATCTTGACTGCCGCCTCCTGTCTTGGAAGGTCCCGCTAACCGCCCATGTTTAAGGACCCGCGTGGGAGACCAATCTTACCTCATCGAGTTCGAGGGTAAAATAAAATCTAATAGTATCAGTTAAAAGAAGCTTATTTTCGCATCCTGGTAGGTTCTTCAGTTCGACCTGTCTGGATTAACATCATATTTCTTAAATTGCACATTTCAATTATAAATCTTTGTACAATAGCCATTTTCTCTTTGATGTTAACATCGTCAGGATTTCTCAAATCAGAAAATGTTTTTTTTTCTACTTTGAATTTTTAATGGTTTTATTTTTCCTTTTTCCTTGCATCGCTGCCTGTGAAGCCATAGAGACTTTCTGCTATTTTCGTGCAATTAAATGCTTTAGCTTTGGTTTCTGGTGTTAAATATATTACTTCTGCAGGGAATATGTCGATATTCCGCAATGCTACCACAAGATTATCCGTGCCGAAACCTCGAATTAATGCTTTCAATTCGGAGGCTATCCTGTTCAGGTCTTCCAAGGCGTGTATTAGCTTCTTCATGATTACAGGCTTACTTTGCCTCTTCAGTTTTCAGAACAGTTTTCTCTTCTATAGTATACGAAAAACATATTCTGTCCGCAGTTAAAATCAATTTTTTTTCAGTTATGAACGGTTCCAAATAATTTGTTTCTCAATGTTTGCTTAAAAAGTCAACTAATGTTTTTCTGAAATTAACATTATTCAAGCTTTTTATCAAATTCGCATCTCTGCTTTGTGTTCTTCCATAATTTGGTATGACGTGCGCCCTTTTTTCATGTTCTGGATCTTTTATCGACGGAGACCTAACTATATCCATATTGCCATGATTTTCAAGCATGTTAGGAAGATATAACTCGTATTAAAATATTTAGCAGGCAGACTTCATGCAAATTTTAGGAATCGCGTTCGATGAGTGACAAAACCTCACATTTTGAAATCAATAAAAAAAAATTTTCTTAATGTTTCTGAAACAGAATAGTTTGTATTTAAGATGTATGCAAGTGTATGTAACTGCTTACCTGTAAAGATTAATAAAAATTTGTTTCATTTTAAGGAGGTATTTTGTTTGTGTAGTACCCTTGAGTAACATTCAAGTTGAATATTTCAAAAGTTTTTTTATATGTTTTATTAGAAACAAGTAGAGTAGCATCTTAACCATACAATTGATACAAATTATATTGTAAAGATTGGTTCGTTCTGATACCGTATGTGAAAAACATGTTTACAGTCTGCGCTTTTGAAACGTGCAGTAGTTTTATGTAATTTGGGCTGCATAGTGTTGTATAGCATCTAGAAAAATATTTAAATAAGATTATAAAAAGTGTAACGTATAGTGTTATAAACAAAGAGCATTGGGAAATTGTGTTTCTGTAGATTTATGTTAATAAGGAAGTTAATACAATATTATATAATCTATTATTTATGCCAAATGCTATATATGGGCAGATTCTTTTGTGATCTACTAGATGGAATAAATATCTTTACTGTAAATGCAAATTTGTGAAATATAATAGGGTTAGAGGAAATTTGGAAAAATCATATTTCATTATTTCATGTTAAAAATTCAATTGTTTCTTGAAATAGTATATAAAGGAAGCCATTTTTAACAAATTAGTAGCGCTAAGTAGTTGATGGAACAAGATGCTTTCCTAGAGCGCCCCAAAACTGATTTTTATAATGTTCAATAAAAACAAACAAATGCAATACACTTCAGATAATATTTTGAGGTTGAGGTATAATTTAAACCTCAAACATAAAAAAGTGATTTAATATTTAAACAAAGTGTTTAATTTAATTGTGAAAGTGGATAAACAGAATTTGATAATCAGAACGAATGTATTTCTCAACATCGAAGGGAAATTTTCTTAATGACATCAAAATGTTTAAAGTTGAATGGAATTAATGAAAACTTAGGACTTACCTTTGGTTTATAAATAATTGATTGATATTGTAATACAAACAAATAATTATATTCTGTTTGGAGCTTCTTTAATAATTAATGAAAATAAATGTGTATAAAGATGGGTTCAATTTTTAAAGTTGGGGATGGAATTTGATTGTGACCAAAAATTTAATTCAATTAAATAATAAATCGCAAATTTTTTATATATAAATATAAACTTTTATTATTATTAAGAGCAATATACTAATATAAAAGCATAATTATAAACAAATCATAATTGAAATATTTTTTTATAGTTATAAAATTATTGATCATATGAATCCCAAAATAGAGAATTATTAACGAATTTTGGGATTGATCGACTTAACTAAGAAGCAAAAAAAACAGATTCATGTTCATATCATTAAAGACATTTCACAAATTAAGAATTCAGTTTTATTTATGAGAAAAATCAGTCTTTTTGAATCTAAAGAAAAATACTTCAGTTTGGTATCAATTTCTATTGTGTTTATTCCAAATGTGTAAGTTTGTTAATTTTAAGTATAAGGTATGTATTTAAGCAGTTTTAATGCATAATGCGTTTTCTTCTTTATTTTTCTCTCTAACCTTTAATATTTTAATAATTAATTTTCATAGATTTTAAAATTCGAATTAATTGTTTAACTTCTAATTTCGTTAGCCAATTAGTTGCTCTTCCTATTACCGTTCAGTAATATCGAGCAATTTCGACAAGAGGTTTAGCCTCGTTCAATAAATAAAATTGGACGATTGTCTATCCATTTCGTCTCATATCATTAGCATATCGATGGTAGGTTTTGTTGAAATTTATATTTTTTCCGTCCCCCATTTCCTCCTGGGAGTTATATTTTTCTACAACACTCATGAATTCTAATAACGATTGAATAGCCGATTGGTTTTCCCTAAATACAAAGTGATATCGAGTTAAATGGACCTTATAGCTTACTGTAAAGTTACCTCAAAAGGGGTAAAATGTCTAGGGATTTACTGCTATTTAACAGCAATCCTTCGTATCGCAAACAAAGTTTGTGAATATCTATTTTACAGTTCATCACCCACATCACTAAAACCCTAACTGACAGGTGCTAATTGTATTAGTAAACTAAACCGTCTCGCGCCCTCTAAACAGCACTTTGATTGACTTACTCCAAGGAATAAGCTCCCGATGTGAAGGGTTTAAATTGTTTCTAAAGGATTAATTTTATGGTAGTGTAGGTATAGTTCGTGTTGCGCAAAGCAAAATAATAATAATAAAATGCAAACACTGTAAGTTTTATGACTGGTAGTGAGCCAGATTCCACTTGATATAGCTTAAGATTAACCCCGGTAGCCGTTCGTAAAATAAGCTCGTCTCGTCGCGTTTTTCCTAAGTTACAACACGGGGGGTGTGTAATCTGATGCGGCATGTGTGTGAAATCGCTCAATTAAGGCATCAGTTCACGTGTGTATGTACTGTATTGGAAATTGTAAATTTGTGCTTTTTCAGCAAAACCAAAAATATTTGTCGTCAAAATTTTAAAAAATAATTAAACTATACAGTAATAAGGAACGAACATTGTAAGAATAAACTTTGAACTTATAAAAGCGAGTTTTTATTTACTTCAAAAATACATAGTATAATTATTTGTATGCAATAAACAATATACAGGGTGTTCCGGATAATTATGCAATGCTTTAAGAGGGTGAGAGGTGACCATATAGAAATCCCAAAACTCATAAAATAAAAATTAAAAATTAAAAAAAATTGCGGAATTTTCCGTATTTTTTGCAAGACACGAGTCGACTATGGATTGTTTGTAAGATTCTAACCATGAATTACTGATAAAGCAAACAATGATCTCACATCTGCACTACTAAATTAAAAACATTATCAATTTACAGAAACAACAGAATTGAATTTCAGCAGCAGTTGCCGGATGACTCACTACCTTGATGACTTGATCATTTATTAAGGTCAGTAAATAAAATCTAACATATGTTCATTGGCCTAATTGTGATGCAAATTTCATTGCCTGTTTTTCATTTTGCAACTGTGATTTTAACAAAATGGGTAAAACTTACCGTTTAGATGCAAACAATCTTTATAACATGTGTTCAAATAAGTCACCGTTTGTCTGTACACACACTCGCGCACGACATAAATATGATAGATTCGTTTATGTTAGCAAACATATCGGCATTTGCACGAATTTGTTCTGCGGCGATTTCAATGCGTGCGCGTAGCTCTTCCTCGGTATCCACTTCTGTCCTGTACACTAATGTTTTAAAATATCCCCAAATACAAAAATCGAGGTGAGTCAAGTCCGGTGATCTCGCAGGCCAGGCGATGGGTCCCCCACGTCCTATCCACCGTTGGGGCAAAATAAAAGGTCCTATTAAACGGTTCTGATAAATACCCGCCCACACATTTACCGAGAAACGCCTCTGGAAATAATGTCTTCGGACAGCATGAGAATTTTCGTCAACCCAAATGTGGCTGTTGTGTGAATTGAAAATCCCCGCTCGCGTAAAACAGCATTCGTCTGTCCACAGTACATTTTGTGCAAATTGAGGGTTTTCCTGGTGGCGTTCCAATAGCCAATGGCAAAATTGCACTCGCGGAATATGATCTGCAGGTTCTAATGAGTGTACTTTTTGAAAATGATGTGGGTGTAGGGAATTTTCTTTTAAAATACGACAAACGTGAGTAGAAGGTACACCAGTTTGTGCTGCTAAGGTACGGACGCTAAGAGTGGGATCCTCTTCAACTTACTCTAGGATGTTTTCTTCCTCCGCGACATCTCCGTGCTGCGGATTGCGTCCTCTCCCACCCGCTCTTGGCATAACCGATCCTGTATCGAACATTCTCTTTATAGTTTGTACGATTGTACGTGAATTTGGATGACGGCGGGTTGGGAAATCGAAGGGCATACTCTCTGGAGGTGGCAGCAGCATTGCGATGACATTCGCCGTATAAAATAATAAGTTCCGTCCATTCAGCAGGTGTGTATGGTTCTGCCATAATTTAAACAGTAACTAAATACACTTAAATAAACTACTTAACACTAACTAATGCAAGTTATTAATTCTAAAACGTGTATTAATCGAAACTCAAGTTTACCACCACCTAACACAAAGAAAGTTGACGACAAACTGCATACTGCAGATTACAAATCTCAAAGATCTGAGTCATTAACAGTTATTACAGATGTTCAGAATGAGTGTTATTATTTAGTTAAAAACGTTTTAAAAGCACGCACTGCTATTTAGCTTCGATTACAATTTTCGAAGAATTTATTTATCCGGTTACCTGCTTGGGTTTATTTTATGGTTCTTTTGTTGATGACCTTTAAAAGTATGTACTAGTCGACACAATTTTCTTTTCATACAGTTTTATCTACTATTTTACAGTGGCGTGCCTATTATTTTTATAAGGGGGGTTGTCATTTCAAAGAGGCATTTCAGGAAAATGTTAGTAAGATGTTACTCCACACATGTTTCCCTATTGCCCCTTAACGTGACAGGCATATTTTCCAAAACACTTTGTATACAGTAAAAACCTTGAATATATAACCTACCACTCCTACAATCACTGTTATAACTATTTTATCCAATTAGAGGACATTCAGAATGTTCAGAAAGGAAAAAATAAGAGCCGCAAATAAATTTAACAAATTCTTGATGTGAAATAAGTGTATCAATTTAACAGTAGGTTTCTGATTGATTCAATGTATACAAAATAAAAACAAAAACAAATTAAACTTGATACTTTATTAGTGTTGTAACAGGTAAGATCCTATTGCTTATTTAATCTACGACTAATAACAATAATAATCAGTTTATTACACCTTTCTTCTCCACCTCCTGTAGATCTATTATTAATTTTTCAGATTCAGCGATGAAAATCTGATAAAATAAGAGACCCAAATAAATCTCATAAATTGTTGAAGTAACATAAGTGGAGATATTTTTAATAAATTAATTCAATATAAAAAATAAAAAATAAACACAAACTAAACTTGATACTTTACTAGTGCTGTAGCAGGTAGGATCTCATTGTTTACTTAATAGGCTGGACAGCCGGCTAGTCGCTTGAGGTGTTAGACTTGTTTAGTATCCGAGACTAGCCTGGGTGCAGACCACACGGCGTTCACCACGTTCAACCACATTAAGGTTGTCGGGCAGTGAAGTCATACGTACGTTGTGGGAGATGTCCGCATGCTGGTCTAGAGGCCCATCTCTCTGCACAAGCAATCCGCCGGCTGAGTACGGTTATAGCTCCGGTACTAGGCTGGAGAGCTAGTAGGGGGTGGATACTGGATAGGCAACTATAACTTTTTCCTCTTGTAGATCAAATTTCATTTTTCACTTTCAACGTTGCAAGACATAAGTGAACGTATCCTTATAATTCCAATCAATACAATAATGTAGGTTACTTAAAATAATTTACTGATGTTTAATTTAAACTTATAAGTGACATTATGCAAAGAAGCGGTTATTTATAAATTAACACTTAAATTCCTTTTTAGTGTAGCACTCAGTAATAAGCAGAATGCTTTAGAAAATTTTTGACTATAATAATTATAATGCTTTATAATGATATTTGTATTCGTTTCGTAAGATACATAACAGAAAAAGCGGTAATAATATATCTAAACTCTTTATGCAGATAAAGAAGTAAAAAACATATTGTTCGATACGTCTGCGGTGTAATATTTTTCAGGCCCTTGGCCTCTTTTAAAGCACTCAGCTAACTCGTCGTGCTTTAAATTTTGGCCTCAAGCTGAAATATTGACGTAATCGCGTACTTTTAAAACAATAATCATTTTGGTTTACTTTTCATACGCAAATCTAAATAATAATAACTAATAATATATAACCTAAGCTAGCGATTATCATACAATTAGGGATTAAGTATCAAACCTTCAATTTACCTTCATTAAGTTCAGTACTTCGTGTTAGTAATCCGTTAATCAATTATTCAACTAATTACGACAGGGCTAATTACTGATGTTGTCCAAAGTATTCGTTCTATTCGAATGGAATTTATAACAGTCAGCGCTATTATGTGTTGCTTAGCAACTGTGCATTATGTAAGTGTACCATTATAAAATCAGTTTTGCCGTGATCAGTACTTGCAAACTATGAATGGCATTTCCATTAACCGAAACTGAAATCTATACTATGAACAAGGCACATCTGAAATATTAAACAATTTTGGGTATCAATTGCAACAGCGGAAATTAGCGTAGATTTTGTAAGCTAAACGTAACTACCTACCTAAAAAATAAGTGTTCACGTTAGTTGTTTACGATACATTTTTGTTAGGTATACTACGTACCATGTGACGTTTAATGGGTATAAAAATATAGTCTATTACATTAGAAACATGTACAGATTTTTCTGATTATGTTTGTAGATAAAGTTCAAGCTGCTTAGAGAACTACAGACTATTTCTAGAAGATTTAAATGAATAGTCAATATTTAAATAAATAAAAAAAGAACAATTTAAATTATTTTAAATCTATAGACTTCAGCCTTTTAATTTAGTTATAAATTTAATTTAATTATTCCGTGTATAAAATAGATAAACACCCAATAATTAGAAATTATACGTTTAATTGATAGATATTGTTATGGTTAAAAGCTTAATTATCTCCATTAACTCAATTGTTAAAGTCACGGTTGGTAATTTATCATCTTTTGGTAATTTCCTGGTTCCAGTGGCATTTTAAAGGCCAATTATTATAGTTCGGTGCCAATCAATGTTTTAGGGCAAACGTTGAAAATATTTATAAATTGTTTGAGATAAATTCTTTTAATTTTAGTATCGATTTGATGATTTAGAGAACTCTGTTCAATTTTAATTGTTTGATTATATTATGTGAAAGGCGTTATTGTTATTTTATCCAATTAAAATTACATGAGATTACGAATAATATTAATAATATTTTTTTTAGAATAGTGTATTTATGGATCATTTATAGAATGCCATTTTTACATAAGGTAACCTATGTTGTATAATCATGTGCCACCTTCCTAAATAATCTTTTGTATATTGTTGTATGAATTATAATAATTATTATGTAAATACTTTGCATATAAAGTGTCGATATTTAGTTGTAAGAGCAGTCTGAAAGTAGTCAAAGAGAGCTATTATTGTTGGTTGGAAATTCTTATAATAAGTTATTAATATTGTAATGTTTTAAGAGTCATATTTAAGTGAGTCTTGCATAAATTGAGTCTGCATCGCGCATAATTTAGTTAAAAAATGTGAGTATATCTTGTAACGGTGTTGTATTAGAAATATGTTAATTTTGGAAGGAAGGCTGTCCTCCCAGGGTGCAAACTAACTAGTAGCTTAGTTAAAAATAAAAAGTAAATTATAATTTAATACTTAGTTTTGGTTAGATGGCTTTCGATTAAATATGATTCACCTAACCATCTTGAGAACCTAACATCAGCCTGAGATAATGATTTCGTGTTTATTTAATTTCCGTTTTTGCTCAAATATTATTTTAGTAATAAATTTAATTATATTTATTTATATCAGGTTTTAACACATCAGGTTATTATTCATACTTATTTAAACGTTCCTCAACACTATCTTATAACAATAAATTTGTCAATATTTAAAAATTGAAGTTTATTTGTTTCAATTTTTGTTTAAGGCTCCAGATAGACTAAAATAAAAATTAGATTTACTTTATTAATTCATTACGCTTACGCATATTTTATTAATTTATGTATTTAAGTTTCTCCAATATAGGACATTCCTCCCGTTTATTTGGCGCCTAACATGGGGCATTCCATCGCAATATATACAGCAACCTTATGAATTTTTAATATATCTAGAAAATATGAATCTGAATTTTTAATACGCTATGTCAAGTCGGTAGAATTGCTGAGACAGCAATGGATAGTCAAGTGACTAGAAGTGGTCAAAATCGCCGAAATGGTATGTCCTGAGCCTGGGGACCATACGGATATCATATCAAAATTTAGATTCGACGGGATCTAAGGTTATGAAGAAAAACATCTTTATTGATATTGGATTTGCATCTTTCGCCGCAGTTCTGCACCAGTGTAGTTGTTCAAAAGAATGCTTAAAAAAAATTTTATAATTAAAGTCGTTTACAACGTACATGCTTACTAAGTTATTCTCAACAACGTGGTTTTAAGTTAACCCTACAACCACAAGCACCCATTATTTCTACAAATTTTGGTACTAACTATCCAGCACTTTTAATGAACAATTACTACAATGCAACTCCAAGAAATAGTTGTTGTAATTTTATAGGTACTTACGGAAGGGACTAGTTTACACATTGCTTAGTAATCATTTTATAAATTTACAGAATCCTTCAGTTTTGTAGGTCTTATCATTATTTGTAAACCGGCAAGTAATGTTCTACCCATATCTTGTTCCGGGAAAAATACCTGCATTTTTAGTACAAATCTAAAAATGGACAAAAATGAATTTTGTACCTAGTTATATTAATTTCAAGTGTTTATATTTCTTACATTATTAATATATTAAAAAAATATTCAATACGCAAAAACGTTCAATTTGTTGAATATAAATATTAATCAAACGTATATAAATCATTCAAGCTTATTTAATTATACCAGTATTATTCTGCAATAATACGAAAGATAAAAGGAATCTAATTGCACGTTTGTGAACTTCATCTAAAGGTTGCAGATGCAAGTTGGATCCCAATTTATTAGTCCTCATCAATAAGTCGTAACTACCTCCAAACTTGGTATTATTTCGGCTTAGTTTCAAATACGTATGAATGCACCGACCTATTAATAATGTTTTAGTCCGAAAAGCCATTTTAACTTATCTCTTATTTAACGTAAAACTCGACTTTAGGATAAAATATTGTACCTGTGTAATGTCTGCCTTGTTTATTGAGTAGACGTAATACTCATTCGAATGAATTCTCATCAAAAACATTTACAAGCTAACTTTTGTTTAAATCGTTTATAATCAAAAAGCAATAGGTGTTTAATATGTTTATAATAATTAATATACCAGCAAATATTTTGGTAGGCTAAACAAGGGCTTTCTCACATTTTACAGATGCTTATTCACACCACTAATTTACTAGAACATCCTTAGCTTTGGTAGTGTATTGTCTAGCGTGTTGGACTTTCTCCCAAGCGACCCAGTACGACTCCTGGTACCCGCAGATCTGGTTAAGGTATTCTACAGTTTTTCCTTAGCTGCGACACAAATGTGGGATTTGCGTGTAAGTCGGCTGCAGAGGCACGTTGGGCCTGCGTAATGATAATAATCGCCCCCTTCCTCCCGCACAAGCCTAATAGCTTCTGGGGCGTAGTTCACAGGTGATAGGTTGTAGCAATTCTTATTATTGATTATTATTGTTATCCCGATGCCGGCAGATGTGGTTAAGATTTTCTGCAGTTTTCCTTAGCTGTAATACAAATGAAGTATTTGTGCTATACCATCTGTAAGTCGGCTGCAGCCGCACGATTGGTATGTGTAATAATGATAATCGCTTCTCCTTTCCGCACAAGTTTCATAGCTTCTGGGACCTGGTACGCCAGGCAATTATTATTACTTTATATCATTATCCACAGTTATTATCATCATTATCATCAAGGGTTGGCCAAGAAACCACTTCGGAACGGCTTCCTTTATCGTTTATATCTCCAAGACCACCACCATTCTTGCTTCCTCCAACGCGAGAAGAAAAGGAGGGAAAACGGTAAAAACCTTGCGGTTGGTTTGCGAAGATTTTGCCAAAATAATATTGAATGGCGCCATTAGAAGACACATGGGATTATTTTTAAAGCTATCAAAATCAGATTTTCTAGAAATTTACCTTTGTTTCTATAAGATTTCCTCGCCAGAGGCCGCAGCATTATAAAAGATTAGACAGTTACGTCGAACAATTATTCCAAAATATTTTGACGATCACTTATTTGCCAACCGAACTGAAAATTAGTTGAAGTTTAATTTATGTTGACTGTTTCGTAAAACAAGACACGATAACATTGTTCCTACGCTTCAATGTACTCAACTAATCCCGAGATGCAGCTTTCAGTGTTATCACTGTACTATTACATACCAACATCAATAAGAAAGAAGTCACCAAAATGCTACCAGAATATATCATAAAGGCCATTCTTGATCGCTAAAGACTTTTGTTTTATGGCAATACTATATTCACATTCCTTGTAATTTCTAGAAAATTCCCCACAATTCCTCGGATGATTCCTTGGCGGTATTCCTCTTTATGCAAGGCGAGCCACAGGCGCCGTTAAGCAAATAGTTCTAAGCAAAAGTCTAGGAAAAATAACATTAAGTGTCTATATGTTTTTAATTCTTTGGAATCACCCGCATCTATATTAGTTATGGGTAGGTGTATCTATTTCATTTTATACTAAATAGACTAAAAGAAAAAATCTATATGCTTACTTTCGCCACCTATGAGATCGACTCGATTAGAATAGATCTAAGCAAGCTTATTCCATATTAAAGTTGTGATAACATTGAATGAAAAGGCACGCACTTTACTTAAACGAAGCGTAGCACAACTTCCAATTGAGCTTCCTGCGAAAAAAGGGAATGACCAGAGAAGAGCAACCTATAAGTCGTCATCCAATCCACCAGATCAAAATTAGTCATCGCTACTATTTCATCGTAATCCATCCATGGCAAAATGTAGCGACTAGCAAAAAATTAAAAAGGGGGTTATAATGAAAATCAAGGATTTTACAACATAACGTCTAAATCCCTAACGATAAAGAACAAGGAAAACCCCAAACACTTGCCATCTACCGCAGTGGAAGATTGACACGATCAATAATTCTGACGATAGGACGGAACAGTCATAAGTGAGTGATTTTTCCTATTAAGAAAAAAATCCTACTCTATTCTAGATTATCTTATTCCACCATTAACACTCTCCATCCTCGACTATTTTCACAATAATAGCGACTGCTCTACATCATGGCATTCTATACCTAGCTACTAACTATTACTCAGTTTAATTATCTTCTCCTTGTACAACAACCTCAATCATACACAGAATTTACAAAACAAAATCATTAACAGCAAGTCTCAAAACGTTTTACTGAGAGATTTTCGGGAAATTATATAACCGCACTTGGGTGCAATTACCGTCTTGTCTACAAAAAAAAACTCGTCTTAAATAAAAAGGACAGATTGTATACTAATATTTTACACTTTGCAAATACACTTTGCAAGCGCGTTTACTATGCTAAACGCCAACTGGCTAAAATAATCGGAGGCTGCGATGATAGCTAAGCCACATCCACCGCTTCTTAATCGTCGGAGTCAACCATAAAAGTCATTCCATAAACTTGGCGGTACTCTTTGTTGCAAACAAGGAAGTTCGTGTAGCGGCGTTGGTACAGCATTGTCCTAACTGGAAGTCTTGTCTGTTTCTTTCTAGTAAATACTCATTTTTATCAATTTTTGCTTCGTCATCGGTTCTCAAACTGGGTGTTAATCTAAAACTTCTACTAATCATGATAACTAAAAGGTTATGTGTGATAAATTACGCTACTTTCTTCATCAATGGTTTTTATGTTACTTGGAGTTTTCATCTAAACTTTCTAAAAAGTTAAGAGGTTTAAACAGTTTGAAATTTATATATTTAATATTTATTCTATTTGTACAAAGTACGAGGTAAATGTTTTTCTAAAGTATCCAATTGAAAATGGTTTCAGTAAACTTCGTATCCTCGAGGCATGTTTTATGTAACATTTAAGTTAAAAGGGTTCTAGTATAATTTTTTTATATTTTTGTTTAATAACACTAAAACATTTTGCAAAAGCTGTTAAACAGTTTGTTTTAATTTGTTTCGTTTTCTAAGTCTACAAATATGTAGGCATCTGGGATAACACTTTTAATTAGGTTATCTAAATATAAAGAAAACCCATCCTTTTTTTATAACCTATAAAATTCACCTATGTACTACGTGTTATCATGTAAAAGAAAAAAGGTTTTATGGTAATCAGGATGAAGGTATGAATCTAGTTATATGTAAACATCTAGTTAGAGCCAACCCGAGTTCGAAATTTGGGTTTTGCGATAGCAAATCTTTGCAATGCGTTCAGCAAACATTTGATTTTCGTCGCTTTTATCAAATTTATGTTACATCCGAGGCAATTATGGGGCAAAACAAACTGACGATGATATTTAATTGCCGTTTAATATCCTAAAGGAGAGAGAGAAGAAATAAAATTGCAAGATCGGCCGGCTGCATTTCATTCGGTGCGGTAATTAAAATGTTATTGCAAATGCAATACGGACAATAAAAACGAATAAGTTTAAAGGAGTCGGGGTCGTTGCGGTATTGTCTTCAGTTTGCGGCTTTAAAACGTTCAATCTCCGTCTCTTCTTCGATCTTAGCGCGGCTCATCTCGCTCACCCAGCTATGGAGCTTTATCTCTCTGCAAATCACACAATCCTCGCCTCCAAATAGCTTTATTTACTTACCGGAATATCTATACTGCCGAGAGAGTTTTTCCGCCAAGGGTGTTTATGTGGAAGCAAATTAGAGGGACGAAGTGCTCGTTGTTACTATTATTTGCGAGTTTGCTGTTAAAGAGGGGAAGAGTAGTAAGCACGCGGCCCCTTCTCCGACGAGTGCTAGTTGTAGTTACGAGTCGCCGAGCACGAGGGCATTACATAAATGTCTTCACGGGTTATCAGGCAAACTATGTGCCGTTTGAGTAGCTCGTTTTCCTCCTCGCATTTTCCGATAAAATCAGCACAAGGACTTACACTTTCAGCGACACTCTTGGCGTCCGCTTTTGGCTCCCGGCGTCCGTGAGTCCATTTTGCATCCTGCCTCGGTTATCTTAACGACGTTTTGTGCATGAGGGAAAAACATTCAAGCCGGGATGTGGGTTAAGTAAATTGAGCTTATCGTTCGTTCTTGCATATACAAATAAACACCCTCAGAAACATTCAGGTTTTGCACATTATCGATTTCGAGGACAAAACTTGGAAACGGTCGCAAGCGTTAAACGATGCAGCACCTTAGGAAGAAAAGGACTTAGGGATTCCGATGGCGAGTTGGTCGGAGCTTCCGCGATAAAGAGAGAGCACACCAAACAATGGTCTCAAAGTTGAATTAGTTACGTTCGAGCAGAGAATTTTGAACGATAACCCAACTAAAGAAGTTAAAGAAGAAGATAGACAAACACGGAGGTAATAGCGACGCTGCATGAATACAGAACTAGCCTACGCCGACCGTCGTGCCTAAACTTCTGCAATAAAATGTTGGAACTTATAGGGACACCAGAAACGGGCGTACGCTCATGTTGCTCGGTGTTAACCCTATTTGGATAACGAAATAACAGTGATAAAACTTTAAATAATTACAACGAACATCATTATTTGCAGCAGAAAAAGGGGAATTTCATTCGAAACGTTCTTTTTCTCTCTCTGTTAAAACCTGTATTTAAATGATAACAAAATAAAGAACGACGGCAATATGTTTGATGTAATAATTTAGAACTTGCCGTTTTGTTATTGGGTAGCTAAGGTAAAGTGGAGAAAAGTCAAAGTTGCTAGCTACATATTCTAGACAGTAATAAAAGAAAGCACCTAGTGTAACAAAATCGAATTATTAACAGAGAACTATATCTACAGCGCGAATGTTATATCTAACGTCAAATTTATATGACAGCTTACTAAATGGCCCTGCGTTTAATTTTTAAATGCTCGCAAGTGAAGTTGCTGTGTGTTACACAACGATACAAATTAAGTGTTTTATTAATAATAATTCGTGCAGTATTTTATCAATAATAATAATAAATGGTCGGGGTAAACAAGTGGTGTGGGAGCACCGTTCCTGTATCAAAAGTTGTGGGTTCAAATCCCACTTGAGGCTGCAGAATTTTTCTAAATTGGAAACTTTGGTCTCCTCAACTATCGGTGTTGTGTGTATGTTGCATGTTATGGCCTTAGATGTTGGTGGTAAAAAATAATGATTATTTTATTTATATATGATTTTATAAACTAACACAATATTAATTAATATGAATAACAGTCCCGAACGAAGTCCAAATGAATAAAGAGGTATTCAAAATGTCCTCCTTTTTGTTTTAAACAAACCAGACAAACTATTGAGCTATCAGGATATTTAGCAGCATCGGTATAAATCTTTCACATTTATCAAATTATTTTTGTCAAAATGCCAATGTAAAATTTTTAATCTTTTTCTTATCTTTTTTTAAGGCTTTTCACCAGTTTAATTTCACTTAATGTTTAACCTAAAATTTTCCTTCTTAAAAGGTTTTTCTCCAGTGTGTTTATCATATTTTTGTCATTCCAAATACGAAAGTGTTTGTGGACACACCGTTTATTGGTTACTCCTTATTTGGTAATGTTTCTGTTCAGGCTACCTCACTGGTGAATTCAGCTTTATCTCTGTTTTCTAGAACATTTTGATAAGATAATCACCTTTGCTCCTTTTAAAAAGGGAGTTCTAATTTGACTTGCAGTTTTAGGAAATTTTGATGATTTCCCTCTTTATGAGTATAATGTGGAATAAAGTACATTAAATTCCTGGTGATCAGTTATTTTACAGTGGTGACTGTATCGCAGGAATTCAATTTGTTGGTCTTTTAAGCTCTGCTGCAAGGTGCGCCTTTTAGTTACTCTATCATTATGGTTATCTCTAACAATTCCTTGTTTTGTAGGAATACCTTTAACACAATTATATCAAGAGGTGATAATCCGCCCATTGCCTATTGTATTAAAGCCTATTAAAACATCTTTTCCGGTAGGCTTTTGGTTATGTTGGTAAACCGTAATTTATGTAGCATTTCCTTCTAGGCTCTTTCTACTTCTTCCGGCTTCTTTTTTTACCCCATTCTTTCTTACCATCCTGGCTTTAGCTGCGTTCTCCTACTTTATTCCACCGTCCAAGACGTTGAGTATTATTGGCCACCAGTCGAGCTGCTTTCGGAGCCGCAACTAAAAGTAATAAAGTAGTACCAGCAATCAACAACAACAGAAAGAAGACTAAACCACAACATTTTCCAACACAGAAATACCATCTCTAACTGCATCTATAATTTTTTTCTTTCTTCCGGTTCTAGGTTATGTAAAAGTAATAACTTAATTATTCAACTGTAGTTAAGTATATTAAAAAGGCGCTGTTGCCACTTGTAAACGAATTACCTTTTCTGCAGAAAGGGTAAGTGTTTTTTTTTCTAATATTCATTTTAACGTTAGGGGTTATTTGATCTATAATTCCTTTTGTTTTATGGTAAATATTGAGTGTGGTATAAATCCTCACTGTTCATATTTGTGTTTTCTTTTTAAAATAAATTACTTTCTATTTCTTTTGTATCTGTGTCTTTTATTTCTAACCACGCTTGTGTTGAGTTCAAACGGCGGCTGCTATCTTAGAGCAGACGTTTGCCGGACCCAAAGATTCAGTTAGATTAAGGTTAATGTTTTTTGGGTAGTGCAGTGTTGCAGACTTTTAATTGTATTTTTTTATTGTCTTACTAATCTGCACCTACATAAAATATTAATGTATATAACGTCTATCTCAGTCATTTTATTAACTGCTCTTGTAGATTATTCGAGAACCTTTTAATTATTTTAGCCCTCTTTTATGAGACGAACGGTTCTTTATTGAAAATTAACGCTTTTATTAAAAAAAGGATTTGAATTAACGGTATGATTATCTATTTTTGCTTTTGTGATAGTTTGTTTAAACGGGAAATCTCTAATTTCTTTGAAACGTAAACTTTGTCATTTGGTTCTTAACATAACCCCACAATTTGGATAATTCGCTCATGTAAGTTTCGATTTCTTTTATTGTATTTAAAAATTATAATTAACTTTTATTATTTTTTTAGGTTATGTGGCTTATCGCTTGCAGGTTTACAAAAAATCTTATAAGAAATTATGGGGAGCTATTTCAACTTCAAATAAAACATATCTTAAAAATTATTTCAATTTTCTCTTTCTTTAGAATAACACCAACTCTACTTTTATTTATCACTCTTTGATTAATCACAAACTTGATGTCTTGATTTATCGATGTTCCTTTGTGCAGCTTGGTATACTGGAAGAGCACCACGCAGGAATCTGTTTACTGTTTATGTGATTCTGGAACTTCCCTCAGGATAGGATGCACAGCCGAAGCTAATACGTTGAGGTAAATCGCATCTTTTTAATTTTACCTTTTAATGCCGACTGTTGAATAGCGTTCAAGAATATTTTTTAAATGTTTTTCTTTTTATCGAACTAGCTGGATACGTCGCTGGGTCTATCAGCTCTCGTTGAATAGGTCTCGGTCTTTACTGCACTATAGTCTACTGGTAATTTTTAAATTTTCTTCTTTTAAATTATTTTCTTTGAGCTGTTGAAATAAATGTATACCTTTTTAGACTCTTGTTAAACTTTTTATTTATCTTTCTTTTAATTCAATTCTTTACAGGAGACATACATTTTACAACCTTTCTGTTTCAATACATTATTCTCTTTTTTTGTTTACCTAATTACTTCTTAGAAACTCTCTTTCTTTTATATTGCAATTATTTCTACTATCTTATTGTTCTTCATATTTTATTCCAAATTAGCCTACCTTTGGTCTACATTATATCAAGATAATTGTAATTTAGTTCGAAACTATGTACTTGCATTTCAATACGGAAATTGGTTTGTGAGTAACCGTAGTCAAGGTAATTCTTGGATTCTTAAATCAAAACCAAATTATGTTATACCATTGTTAATAACATATAGAATGTTTTATATTTTTTTAAACTTATTTATATTTTCTTTTTCAGAAGTAGCTATGATTGAAAATCCTCTGACCCCAAATAATTCCCGTAACCAAATCATTATTATGTACATATAACATATCAATAAAGTCAAGTCAAACTTGAATTGTTTTGTGGTAAATTCCTTATAATTGTACAAATGATACTTATTATTAATGATTAGAAATAGAATCGAGAAAATGATGAAACCATTATATTGTAAGTTTTGTCTTTTAGCCATCTTTGTTATTATTTTCGAACTGCAATTAGAATAATATAATTTCATTGTTTCGTTTGTTTTAACATCCATAATATTACAATATATTAGATATACAAAGAAAACCAGCAAGGAACCAAGCGGAGATGTTGAACCGTATTCGTTATACTAACCCCATTTAGATAGGGACACAATAATGATAAAACTTGAAGTAATTAGAACGAATGTCATTATTTGCTACCCAAGAACAAAAAGTAAATTCCGTTCGAATTATTCTCTCTGAGCACAAGCAATTTCTGTAGACAAGCGGATAAACATAAAAATAGTTAAACTTACTACTTCCATTAAGTTTCGTAGTAACTAACCTTTCGAGCGGAAAACATGCTTTTGTATACGATTGTATAGTTTTCACAAACTTAATTTAAATTTAATAAGGAAAGTTTCCTTCCAATGCAAATGTTTAAGTTTGTATCTAAAATATGTTTGTTGGTTTCACTGTTTCAAACGGTAATTGAAAGTATACAGGTGTATAAAAGAAGAAGGAAGGTCGGTTTCTGATTTCAGTAGAAATTTTTCTAATATAGTTAACAATAATGAAATCTTACTTTAAAAAGTCAATTCAATGATTCCAAAGTCAGCTTTTAGTTACATCATACCTATTCATATTCAAAGCGCAAACCGTTGCAGGTGGAAGTTAATAAGCTAAATGTTTTATATCCTATTAATCATTGAGGCTAAATCAATCCGGAATCTCGAATTATCTGTTATATAAAAAATGAACCAAAACTTTTACGTTTTTAAATCTTTTCTAATTTATTAGGTTATCTAAATAAACAAACACCTAGCCTCTCGGGTGTAAAACATGCTTTTGTATACGATTGCGTGGTTCTCACAAACTTAATTTAAATTTAATAAGGAAAGTTTCCTTCTCAATGCAAATGTTTAAGTTTTGTGTATAAAATATATCTCGTAAGTTTATGCACTTAAAATTAAGTATTCAACAAATATTAAAAATATTAAAAACTTATCAGAAAGAAAAAAGCCAAAACAATTTAGAAACTTTCTGATAACAATGTAATAAAAGTTAAATATTTTTAATTTCTTTAAAACTTTCAAACTCCGAAAAGTTAGAACTGCAAGTATTAATTTCGTAATAATTTCAAGATTGTTAGAATAAACTTCTTCCCGACTCATCACTAAAATAAAAATAAAACAAGATATCCAGCCAAGTTGAAACTAGAAATATTTCAAAGAAATTTCTTCTTTTACGGTTTTCTCTACATTTAAGTGGAGGATAGAAAAGCAAATAAGTGATGGAAGCGTTACTCTTACTTGAGTTTCCAAACCTTGACAGGTTGTTGTCTGTCATTGTACTTTACACATTCGTGGTTTATATCTTACAATAATGGTAGCGATTTAACTTTCATGAAGACATATAAAAAAGAGAAAAATTAGCTCTGTCTTACTTTAGAAAAGCTTTCTGTAAAGATTTGAAATATTTGAATTACAACGGTATTTCCTCTTTTTTTTTTGTTTGTGCTAAATCTCGGTGTATATAGAGATCTTAAGAATGATTCTTATATTATTGGACTGCATAGAGTGAAATCTACCAAAAAATTTTTTAATTACAAAACTAATTTACACTACAAGTTCTTTCACTCGGAAATTAGAAAACGAGCTGACTCTATCCTAGATTGTACTAATTTATACCACTAGGTCTTTCAATTATGTTATATGTTGTAGATATTCCAGTAGTAGATTACGATCTACCTTAGCAATTATGTTAGAGAAAGACAGAATTCAAAAAATTGTCTGGGTTAATGAAAACAGTAAGGCAACCAAAATTCAAAAATCAAGCGGAAAAAATACTCATCATATATATCACATATATAACAGCCACAAATATAATACAAGATGCTTTATTACAGAAGAAGGAAAGTCTTAAGTAGAGCAAGAACTTCAGTGATGCTGAGCGTGAGTGATTTCCGAACCCAAAAATAACAAAACAATTAGGATCTTCAATTGGTTAGCAAAGTAGTTATAATTCAACATAAACTTTGAAATTATAAGACCATTAACTGTTAATTAATTAATGCGAGAGCAATTGATTACCCAAAAAGGAACATCAACTTGTTTATCAATAATAAATGAATCGGTCAAATTAGAGAATCGCAGTCAATGCTAACGCCACTACTGATGGTTATTCTTACACATTGTCATGCTATTTAATCATACTAGGGAAAATTTACTCTCACGATAAAATTTAATAGGCAAATTTTATGCAATTCTATAACTAACCGATTGAATGGTTGCATAACCTCCCTTTTAAAATAATAAATTTTAAAAAATTTTTCTTAATAAAAATAAATTTAGTTAATTAAGCCTAATATGCACACAAAAACTCTTTAAGCAGATAAAGGATATGTGGGAATCCAGATTTTCATAGAAAATAGATAATTTTTCTCATAACTTAACGATTTAGGAATCGTTGATGCATTTTGTTCAACTTAATAAAGTTTAGGTTAATTTTAATGTTATAATTCATTTGGAACAACCAAGATATGTTGTATTGAAGGTGTATGCTAATTTATAGCAACCTATCTATTGAAATATAGTTGTAACATAAAATCCAGATATGTTAATTTTGTAGTCTTTGTAAATTCTCATAATTTTAAAGCTGTTTGCTTTAATGGAACTAAGTAGAGTAATAGTATAACTACAGAATTGATACACTTTTTAATGTAAAAGTTGGATCTTGTTGATGGAATCACAAAAAAACATGTTTGACAAGCTGGGCCTATCTAATATTCAATTGAATTATGCAATTTGGCTTGTATATCAAACTTTTTGGCATCTAAAAACATTTACATAAAATTTGTAATGATTTAATGTTTAGATTTGGAGAGAAAGAAATGCGTATAAAGGTGTTTTTTGGAATTTAAGCAATTTATTAGTACTAATAAATATTGTTTCGTCGATATTAAAATTAAGGGTATTATTCTGGTTTTCAATCCAAGTGTTATATATGTTATGTTTGAATTCAGAATTTTATTAAACTATTAAAGTAATTATAATAATAGAAATTGTATAGAATTTATATTTGATGTGATAAATGTTATTGCTAATGTATGGAGACGTCTGAATAATCTTTGACAGAATTGTTTGGAATAGAGATATTAAAAAGTTTGTAAAGCAACTCGAACCTGAATAGAGATAGGATTCATGTGGAGCCAAATATAAAAAGAAAAAGTAAGTTTTGAAATCAATATTTAATTAATTTAATTTAGATACCTACAATTTTATTAAAAATAGAAATTAGATTTATTGTATAGATAATATTTTCAAATTTAAGTAATTTTCTTAGTGATATTTCAAAACAATAATAAATGAAAAGATTATTCATTTAATTAATTTTTTTTAATTTGTTTTTAATCATAGTTTAATTTGATTTGCTATCATTAGTAATTAATAATTTAGTTCTGAATTATTTTTAGAATTTGTATTGTGTTTAATTAAGATTTTATAAATAAACAAAAAACTTGCATTCTTTATTTTGTATTTTGTTATTTATGTAATCTTTTGTTAATAACCAGCATTTATTTATACAGTGCTACTAAATTAAAATGCAATATACTTTACATTGCATTTTAAAATAATCATCTCAAACTATTGCATTTAGTGTATGTTTAAGTTTATGCAACCAACAATACATGAAAGCTCAGAATGAGCTAGCCGTTTAACCTCTTTCATTTCACTGGGGGATAATGTAACACTAATTGGGTTTATTAAAAATACAAACGTAAATGAAACTAACATTTATTGTAAAATAAAAAAATGCAAAAGTGTATTTTTTTATAACAAACCACGCCTGTTCTTAGTAAAATGCATACGTACTTGCAACTACCAACCAATTTAATTCAAGGCTTTTACTTGATTATTTTCAAATGAAATATAGTAAGTATATAGCGTTTTAATTTAATAGCACTGTCTAAGAATAATCTACATCAGCGCCTCAAACCTGAGAGAGTCTCAATGTAGTGCGATTATCTTACCCTACAACACAATTGTAAAGCAGGAGCATTATATAAAAAGTTTTAGTCCATGTCTCGTTTTGAAAATCGTCTTTTGTCTGTGTATTTAATGTATAAATACAATGTAATTATAAATATAATGTATTTTTATTTTATACAAAATCCCATATACTATTCATAGGAATATGTAGTATATGAAAATGACATAATCGGAAGAAAGATAATATTAAATTAATTTTAATTACAACTCTACTAATTATATCTTAAACCAAAAGTTAACCAAAAGTTAATGCCAAAGTTAACCAAAAATAGGAAAAAGGAGATTTTCAAAAGCCCCTAAATACCAAAATAGTAAAGTTTTAGATTTGAAATATTGTGTACATAATCTTCCACTAACTGTGTGCCATTAACAAAAAAATCATCCCTAAGACTTTATCTTTATCTGGAAATATGACCCCCTAAAAAGTGGAAATTTTGCAAAAACGTTATTAAACTTCGGAGTTAAATTACACCCATAAATAAGCATTCTACGAAAATTATATTTGAATTGATAAATGTAGTCCGACATGTATGCAGTACAATGGTCTTTACTACGGGTCTTTAGGTCTAACCGTTCTTGAGATATCAAGATTTGGATACTACGCTCACCGTTAAACGCCCCCTTGTTTGGGACACCACTTTGATATCACAAATTAAAGTGTTAAATGTGCATGAAACATTACCAAACTTACAAAGTCGTGGGCCCTGGAAAACCTTAATTGATTATCGGCAAAAATACAATAAATAATTTTATTCAACACCTCCTAATAATATGGTATTAATATGGTGATTTTGCTTAAGTACTAACTAGTGAAAGATTAGTCAACAAGTCCCTACTTAAAGAATTCTCGTCCATCACTTCCATGGCCGTCCTAATGCAATTATAATGCTTTTTGACAAATACAAAATGAATTTGTCAAATTGAAGAGATTATTATTCGGATAAAAACTCATTAAAAAGAGATGTACTGCACACTTGTGTAATTCGTTGAGTGTAACCACTCGACCTGACGGTCTCGTGACTTTGCTTTCATGACTAATGTACATTATTATACATTAGTACAATAAATAACTAGTAATACTCGTAGTAGACAGGAATAAGTAACCAATTTTTCTTCTTCCGAAAAGCATTTGGCGCCAAGAAAACACGTGGATAAATCTGAAAGGGTATAAAAGGCCCTGATGAGTAAATATACAAATACTTATACATACTTATTAATATATTTATAAAAACAACAAATGGTAGATGAGCAAATGTTGAAGGCTCGCTATCTGTATCCCTCGATAACTATGCATCCATTTGTCTTCCAAATCTTTATCTCCTCAAAGAGTATTGGGTCATATTCCGGTATCCCATCGTGATGGTCAATTAATTGGTCGAAAAAGTGTTTAAGGTGATCGGTATCCTAACAGTAGCAGGGTGTTGGATGTGCAGCAACCGATGTTCGATTCTCATTTTTGCATATGTAGTAATACTCGATTATAGCTTTAATTCCATATTTATTCTTCATTAAAAAAAATAAAAATGCAATATTCTGTACAGTTAGACTGGCGTGATCTGGCCTTAGAGAGTATGAGACAAGAATCAATCGCAACAGAACAATCGTTTTTTTCTGGATGCCTATAGAAATCGCTCTCATACTTTCTAGTGCTAGTAACGTAATCATTTGTAATTCGGCTTGTTCGCGAGATGTTTTATCTCAGCGTAACCTGAGAGATTCAATAGCATTTGAATCTAAATTACATCTTCTGAATTTGAGTGGCTTCAAATGACAATGTAACCTCATTCAACCCTGAACCTATCGAGACAATTTGGATTTGCACCAGACTAGAGTGATTAGTGGATGAGCTGTAGTTTTGCTTATCAGTTCGATCTATGGTTGTGGTTTTTAGATTCTCTAAAAGAAATTTCGCTTCAGTTGAGGTCGTTGCTACGAATCATGTTAAAGGATATAAAGGATGCAAACTCAAGTCAGTTCAAAGTAAATTTTTATGGTGAAATTACATATGCTTATATTCTGTATCAGAACTGGTAATGTAATTACGTAACTCAAAAGCTGTTGGACTCGGCGTAAATATGTGCATTTACGTTAATCCTGCATTTATGTAACCATTTTGATTAGGATGATGATGCCACAGAATATACGATCCGACATTTCACAATAGTTAGCACAAATTTGACTAAATTTAACAACAGCACACTTCTTTGAGTAAAGTTATCTCAAAAAGGAGATGCAACAAGATACATATACGTATTGTACGTATACAAATAGAAGAAACAGAAAAAACATTAAGCAGAAAAGGCAAGTAGAGAAGCTAGAATTAATAAGAAGTTATGTTTAAAAATTGCTACAATAAATAAGAAACAACAAAGAAACATAAAAATATATTTCAAAGAACAATCCATTGCGTTCCATTCAGAGAAGTTATAAAAATCTTTAATGATTCGACACATAAACTTAATAAATCCAAGTTTGATCTGCTGCTTCTCAATTATTGTACATAGTGGTGTCCCAGAATTCGAGTTCAATATCCCCAGTCACTTGCATCTCTACTGCAATTAAGAAATCGGCGACTGTCACACAAACCATATTTCCTTCTTATTACGGTCAACAGCGACCAGTAGACGCTTCCAAGCCATTAAGCATTCATTCTGTGATATTTACAGAACTCTGTACAGTACAGTTAATCAGTAAGTCGTCAAGTAAGTAGGCAGCCTGCAACGCGTCTCAACCACCTGCGAAACCACTTCAGAAAAAAAACATATTCATCTTAGGAAATGACCATAACGTTGGAAATGTATCATAAGTACACAGACAAAATCCGTCAGAAGCGATTCACTTCTCCATACTGTGTTTTATGCTTTCTTCTCTTGTGATCCTTTCTGAGCAGATTAACATCTCATGATTGCAGTTATTTCTTATCATTTACTATTCTTCTAGATCGTTAACCCCCTGTTCCCAAGGTACTGTTGTGAACGACTCACAACTCATATATTTTTGCATAGATACGAAATGGTACTAGGCAATAGTACACTGTGGTTGGGGTGTTAGGGCTATATTTATTAATTCTTGTAGAAGGAAATAAAACGCAGATTTACTTCTATGAATTATTTATTTGACTCTTAAAGTTTTATTGATACGCGTTGCCTAGTACCATTTCGTATCTATGCAAAAATATATGAGTTGTGAGTCGTTCACAACAGTACTTTGACTACATTGAAGATTAATTGTCATTGTTTTTGTAATGGCTAGTCATAGAGTAGTTTGCATGTAATTTTTATTTATTTAATTTTAACCATTGCCATGATGATCGAGACAATTGATGTTTCTTGTTATAAAATATATGGTAATAGACACTGATAAAATTCAGAAATCAATAGAATAGATAACAATTATAGCTTACAGAAAAGAATATTAAACTTACTTTCATGTTTATCTATGCAAGTTTGTTACAACTAAAAGCGGTTGTGTTATTATTGGCAAAAGTTTCAGCAAAAGTTGAGCTGAAGTAAAATTTATATTTTGTAATTTCGACTGTACATAAACTGTGATCAAACAAGATTGAATCAAAGGTTGCCATGAGAAACAGGGGTAGATATACAATTCATTTCTTAGATTCATCTAGAGAATTAGTTCATTTAACTTTTTAACCTTCAATTGAATGTATCTGTTAGAAAATTAAGTATTAAATAGTTCAAATGAAAGTAGTTGTTCTGTATCTCAAGTTATTAATGCGTTTTCCAATTAAACTTGAAGAACGGCCAAGGGCAAACTTACAAATAACTTGAACTAATCCGATATAGATTTTTTCAATTCTTGCCAGTTTAAACCTACGAAATATACAAAGCTGGTATTCGTCGGTGCGTCGGCGTCGTACCACTTATTCTTATCACACGTTATCTTATGACCTTCTCAACCATATTCGTTGACAAACTCCGACACATTATTTATAATAAAAAATATCAAGAAACAAAAAAGTTAGACAAAAAAATCAAAAAGTGGAAGTTGTTACTTCTAGAAGGAGAAGTCAAATATTATGACCAATTTCTTTAATGGGATACTTTGCTTAAAATAAATGGGCTTAAGCAAACTATGAATATAAAGCATGATTAATTATTACGTCTTATTTCAAAAATGACTAACTACACCTGGTTTTTCCAGAATATGTTCCTTGTCGCAAGCTTTCTATTGCGGATATTTATCCCGTTTTGTTTAGAATTTAATTTGGCATAAAATAGAAAAGCTTTTTTGCGTGCAACAGGCAGCTGTACTTCATAACTGCAGATAGCTCAACCTAATGTATAAATTCGTGGCATCTATTTGAAACCAAGTTAATACTTGTGTAAACAAAAACTATTTCCTACGAGATAATATTTTGTTTTAGTCATATGCCTACTTCAATTCCGTTTAAAATCATTTGCATGCAATAAATTTGAGCTCAACAGAAATATCAAGTCAAGTGTAGTTCAAATATTTATAAAGGAACGAATTGCTTTAGAAACCATAATTCATATTTTGCAAGATAATTTTATAGTTTTCTAATTGGATTGGTTTTTGATAAACTTGTTCTGAATCTGAGTTTAATAGCTTTGTACACCTTTTATAAAATATAAAGAAATTTTGTTTAAATTAATCATTGATAGTTATTGACGTTAAGAATATTGTGAAGTTGGTTGGTATCAACAGCCACTCTTAAATATTAGTATGATATGACAGTTTTTTCCTTATCGGGAATGGTCAGTACATGATAGGTAGTACGGTCAAGTAGTGCCATTCGATCAACGCGACCAGAGTTCAGAACGGTTCGTAAATCTACTACTTAGATTACTTAAATATGTATTAGAGGAGAATACGGTTAGGTAGTGAAAGAAGTAGCGTTTTACGAAAGTAAACGTTGCAATAATCTGCGTGTGCTTGCCGTTTTTAATGTTAGTTAAATTGAAGAAGGGAATAAATGCTCTAGTGCGTTTAAGCCTTTATTGTCTATTAGTATAAAAGGATTACTGGCATACACATTTTTTAAGTTATTTGTAACTATACTATCTGAGACTTAATTTTTCAATAACAAATAATATACCTCGGCTTTGAATTATAGAATTTAATGAAAATGCATTTAAAACGGGATCCCAAATTAAGGTAAAATGTAGAAATTCGTAATGCGAGTAGGTCAGATGATCATTAACTGTTGTGTTTGTTTTAAAACACGAAGTATGGTTCGAAATATTGTATATTTTCTTTAAATTTAAATTAACAAACAAAGTTTAAAACTATTAGTCATTGCTATAGTTTGGCAAGACATATTATTGGTGTTACATTCAACAAAATAAATCCTAGAAATAAAATAATAACAATGAGATAAAGAATTTAACGAAAATTAAATGGGAGTCTTTTCCCAAATTGCGGATTCCCACCTTTGCTTTTAAACCACGATAACAACATTTTGGTTGGCGCCCTTCTATTGTTTAATAATTCCTGTTATATGTCTGAAATTAGTCATTGCAATTAACACATACGACCGCTAAAAACCATTTAAATCAATAAGTATAAGATGTCTATGATTTATTTGTTTATCGTTTACTTTGAATGTTTTTCAGGCAAAATATTAATAATAAAAAGGTGGCCAATAGAACAATCGTGGGATTTATAAGCAATGTAATTTAATAAAAATCGATTTTAATTTGGCTGACGTTTTGACCATTTAGCGTGGTCCTTTTTAAAGCTTGCAATGTATATGTACATTTTGAAAAATTAGAAATAAAATCGTTATAATCATCATACCTTATTTAATAAATAAAATAAATAACATTTTTAATAGTTTATCAATTTAAAAACAATACAAATCTGTGTCACGTCAAACAAAACATACAACAGTCATTAACAATTATTATATGTTTTGCTTCTTGCTTTAAGAATATGTTCAAGTTTTTTTTTTATCAATTTAACTTACTGGCATTTCGGATTTACTTGTGTTTAGAAATCCGCCCAAATAAATTCGGCTCATTTACATCCCTAGATCTACTCGAGAAAGCGTTCTACGATAGTTGAATGTTATTTCAGGTTTGTAACCATCCTAACAAGCGTTATGGGAATTTATGTTAAAAGTAAGGTTAGGTTTCCGGATTAAGCCCTGCAATAACATATTCGTAAATTGTAATTCAATCAAATGTGTTTCGAACAATTGTGGTTTCGATAAATTGCCTTCGATAGATTTTTCTAGACCCAACATTAAATGGTATTGAGGTGACAAAAATTACGTTTTACTTTGTCTAAAATTTGTTTTATGTTTTGTGTTTAACATTAACGTTTTTGTAAATTTCCTTCATTAATGTTTAAATAAAACGGCCCCACCAGTTCGATGCCGACTGACACCGCTGGTCCGGAATAGCTTTATCGAAAGCATTTTTGCTTGAAGAGACTATAGCAACTTTTATTCAGTGAAACCTATATTTAAAAGGTACCTGCAGGGTATGCTCGTATATCTTCAAAATAAACCACGGAGGGAAAAAACAAACCTTTATAATTTTCAAGGTAAGACGTAAAATATGTATCTTACCAACCAAGATTTCGGCGGTATTTTCTTGTAGAAACTCACCTGAAACAAATAAGTAAAATTAATTTTCATGCCAAAAATATGTAAAATTTGGTTTTATACAATTTAGTTAGTTTTATCTAAGAAACTCGTAGTTTTATGTTGAAAATCAATCAATGTAGTTAAGCTCAAATTTCTTCGTTCATTTGACTGCTATTAATCCAAATATATCTACAAAAGTCAGGATCTTGTTATTAGTTTAAACTAACTTTTCCCAAATTATTTTTATTTATAAAAGTTCCTACTGTCAAACTGTTAAAAATTAAAACAGTTCACTCTTTCATAAATTAAATTAGTTTTCTGTACGTGACATTCATTTAAAAATGTTGTTATTTCATTTTATTGCTTCCTTTATTCTAATAAACTCGTGATTTATTGTCCCGTATGTAATAATAAAGCATTTATTGGTTCATTTTTCTGTTAATTCCGTAATTCTACTAGCTGTACAATATTCATAGTGTGCTAATCATTAAATTAAGTTACTGATATATTACTGATTTTTGTAGTAGAAGTATTTCTTATGTAGTAACCAGCTAATTAGGTTGTTATTATTCCACTTTGTTTAGAATCTAATTTAGTGTATAAAACACAAAATATCTCATTTTTTGGATATGAAAGGCAGCTGCATGTAAAGAAATATTTAAAAAGCGTAAATTTCGTGGTATCCAGTTAACACCAAGTCATCATTTGTACGAACAAAATCTATTTCTCGCTTTAGGCACGTATTCTTTAAAATTCCCTCTTATTATTTTTTATTAAGAAAATAAACAAATTATTAGCTTGCAGGCAATAAAATGCGGAATAAACGAAACCTAACGTATTTTATGATTTTATTTTGAAAAGTAATCTCGTAGATTGCATCGGGTTTCTTTGATTTTCAAACGAACAGAGTGCCTTCAAGTCATTACTTTTATTTGGTCAGGCAGTTTTATTCCTTCAAATGTTGGATTTAATTGTGCTGTGTACCTTTTAATAAAATAACAAAGAGAATTTAATCTAATTTTATTATTGGTAATGCAGGTTGTCATATTTAAGTTTGATTGGCTAAATTTCCCTTTCTAAAACCTTTAATAGACGAATGCAGAATTAACCTTTTTTCGAAGTGTGGGGAAAATAGTCTAGCTTAGCCTAGCCTAGAGAGGCGAGCGATTTTCCTAGCCCTAGGGGTAGCCTCGCGCTGTTTAGCATTCGCGGTGAATTTGTCCGTGTCTTTCTAGACAGATTCAGATGCCGTTAGCGTGTTAATTTGGTTTGTTGCGAAAAGAGTTTTTTTAAGATTTATCGTAGGTTTAGCGCGAGAACGTGTTTTGAGGAGACATTCTGTAGAATAATCTGCTGTGGGTTTTCACTTCTATAGGAGATGAATATTATGAAGATCATGAGTTGTACGACCTGGTTCGCTTTAAGGAACTGGAGAAATTGTCCTAACTAGATTGGTATCGACTAAAGGTATTGTCCTTTATTAGAAATTACCTAAATTAAAACAAATTAATAATAAGGTTAATAATGAAGATTATTGCAACGTTCAAAGATGTAGTTTTTGGATAAAGATTTTATAATTCAATAAGCTGCTTGTTCATGTCTCGTTATTTGGATAGTGTTGTATTTTTTTGTGTGGTTATTGGACTTTTGTTTTAATCAGTTAAACCTCTATTTGTAAGATTATAGTAAAATACAAAAATACTAGGTGTACTAGACATAATGGATTACTGTCACACATGTCCTCGTTTAAATTTCATTTTTGATGCAACGGCAATTGATATTGGTTTTGATTTATAAAATTTAAATAAAAACGTATTTAGAATGGGATCCCAAATTAAGCTAATGTAGGTTTCCTGCTGTGTGTAGGTTTCCCCTCACTATTAACTGTGATAAATTGTTGTATTGTTATAACCGATTTATTAACTTATTTCAATATACAGAATTCAACTTTAATACTCATTGCTATAGTTTGGTACGATAAATAGTTGAAGTTCTATTCACAAAATAAATCAAGTAAAAGAAAAACTAGACACAATTAATTTAACGTAAATTAATGGGGAATCTTTTCCCGAATTGTCGATTCTCTACTTTTGCTATTAAACAGTAACATCAAAAATTGGCTGGCGGCCTCTATATTTTCAATTATTCTTGTGTTCTATTAGTAAACCTTAGCGATTAACACCCACGATTCCTGAGCGTAATTTGAATCAATAAGGTGTGCTGAAAGATATGTTAACGTATGTAAGTATAAGTAATTTATGTGTTTATTCGATTTGTTGGAATTTTAGTCAGTCAATTGAAGCCCATGTGTGATTTTGTGTTTAACTGTGTAATTAATAGCTGGTTACAATTGACGAGTCCAGTCATGGAGCTTTTTGATTGTATTTTTCTTTTACGAGATCGATAATAAAGTAAGCATACTTGACAGGTTCAAACTCTTCAAAATGGGATGGCTGACTTCGGCTATCAAAGCATTTAAATAAAATACATGCTTTATATCGTCATAAGTCATGTTTTTCTTGGGTTTGAATTGTAAGTTGCTGCCGCGTTAGCAATTTTATTAGTCTAATAACTTCATTTCTAAAATGAGGAAATTGTTTGAACGTCAGACCTCTATAATAAAAGAAACAATAACTTTACAAAAAGAAACATTATTTTGCAAACCGTCACTCGCCCTGTTTGGTTTTGTATAGACAGGACTTTTACAAGCACAGGGTCCGTGTGTCACAAACACAGGTAGTCCGGCAATAATAATTGGAGTATTATTTCACTATTTGTACAAATAAAAAATATTTAAAATAACTAAATTAATTTCCAACTAGACAATAATTGCATATTATTCTTACACACTTTTATAAGTTTGATAATTATTTGTAAAGCAGATAATCTGTAATAAGTGCTTACATTACAATCTTACATATCTTCGGTTATAATATGGTAAGCTTACCTTCTCAATAGGGAATTACGTTTAGTTATAACTAGGTATAGGATTTCTATGCATTTGCATGTTTTTTTCTGCTTATAGCAAACATATGCAGAGTTATATTGCTACATGTTTAAGCCACATATATATAATAATAATAATAATAATGGCTACAACCCATAGCCTGGAAACCAGGCCCCAGAAGCTTTAAGCTTGTGCGGGAGGGAGGGGGCGATTATTATTATTACGTAGGCCCTAAGTGCGGCTGCAGCCGACTTACAGATAGAACAGCGCAAATCCCACATTTGTGTCACAGCTAAGGAAAACTGCAGAAAACCTTAACCAGATCTGCCGGCATCGGGAATCGACCTCGGGCCGCTTGGGTGAAAGTCCAGCACTTTAGACATTACACTACCAAGGCTGTTTAAATGAATGACATATGAACCACATATGTCAATTTGAAAGTGCATATACATGCATATTTAGGTGTTTTTTATAAATGCATGCATATTTTAGCATTTTTGAACGAGTGTGCATATTTTACCACTTTTTGAGCGTTTTACATGCTTTAATTATGAAATTTCTAATATTTTTAAATAATTTTAGCATTTTAGACAACCAACCAAGGGCGGCTTAGTTGAGTCTAGGAGAAACCCATAATTTAAGCTTATTGTTAAATACTAGGCTTTAAAATATTTTACTGCCTTAACCATCTGTGTACTTGTTAATATTTTCTAAGAAAGAAAAAGTTTCGACTAAAATTTAAATACTTACATCCTGCGGTATTGTGATAAATAGGTATTAGGAAATTCCAAAGACCCTTTGACAACTTCCTGTTCATAGAAAAATTTGCCTGTACTTTTGTTTACTAATCTTGTAATCTTTCAATTAAGACAATTCAGAAATTGCAAACTGCATTTCAGTTTGAAATGTTAGAGTGTAAAGATGGGTAAAGAAAAACGGTCTGTGTCTGTTACACTTCGAAGTTATGTTAAGGAATTCAGTGTTCTTACAACTGACGATAAGGTGTTGTATTGTACAGTGTGCGACGATAAAGTGACTACAACGAAACACTTTCAAGTTACACAACATCTGAACACGGTTCTACATCAAAAGTGTGTTACCCTGAAATCAAAAAAAACAAACATTGTTACCGGGGTACCATAATAATTAGCGCAGTGAGTCCAGCAAATCGGTGGAATTTAATAAAAAACTATGTAGTGCATTAGTGGCTGCAGATATCCCGTTAAGTAAAATTAATCACTCAGCATTTCGTAATTTTCTGAAAGAAATTTCAAAAATGCCAATACCCGACGAGTCTACACTCAGGAAAAATTATTTACCTCGTTTATACGAAGAGACCATAAAATCAATTAGAAAACATAACTACATATGGGTTTCCAATGACGAATCTACTGACATTACTGGAAGGTGCGTAGAAACTTCATTTCCTTCGTTTTGTTAGTAAAATTTAACTAATTAAAGACAGCAGAGCAATTTACGGATGTTCTATTTTCTATTTTGTTAGTTATATATTTAATTACAACAATATTTTTGCTTGATTAAAATATAATTTTTTTTAAATAACTGTTTTGCGCTAATTGTTTGTAACCGACTAATTATGTAGTTCGATAAAATAAAAATCAAATTTTTGTTTAATTATTGGATGGCTATTTTGTGGCCGGACGGCATACAGTACAACAAAGTACTCCTGTTCGTTACCGTACATGATCAAGGCTGGAGCAGGTTTACAAGTTCTGTACGAAAAAATGATCCACTTAACTTGTCTTGCCCATGCAATACATAGAGTTGCGGAAAAAGTGTGGGAAATAATCCTAACGTAAACTCTATAATTTCAGATGTAAAAAAAATTGTTTGTAAAGCTCCATATCGCATATAAATATTTAGGGAAACTGCTCAAGAAGTGCCTCTCCCACCTGAGCCTGTAATAACAAGGTGGGGTACTTGGCTTTCTGCAGCAGAATATTATGCAACTTATTTTGATATTATTAAAGCATTTGTAAATAAACTTAATAAACACGATGCACTATGCATACAAAGCGCACAGAATGCTTTTAATACTAAGGAGGTGAGGGCAGAATTATTGTTTGTTTTGACAAATTTTGTGCGTTTAGCTAAAGTAATTCAGAAATTAGAAAGTCATGGAAATTCATTAGATGAATCTCTTGAGCATGTAAAATTGTTAGGTGTTTCTTTGAATAAAGTAAAAGGGCCAAAGGGTTTGACTATAAAACAAAAATTTAAATCCGTTATAGACAAGAATCCTGGTTTACACTTAATTAAAAGCATAAACGATGCATTATCTGGCTAAGACATTTTAGACCAGCTAAAACATTATTTGCTTGTAGAATTAAACAATTTTAAGTATGCCCCAATTACGTCTTGCGATGTGGAACGGAGTTTCTCAAAATATAAAACTATATTTAGGGATAATAGGCATAAGTTTACTTTTGAAAATTTAAAAATGTACGTCATTGTGAACTGTAACGCTCTATGTTTAGAAAATATAATTAATTAAATTATTGCATAGGATGTCTTAATTAAAATAATTTCTGTAAATAACGCTAAACAGGTGTTTTTTTAATAATGAAAGTGAATATATTTATTAAAAATTTCTAATAAACGCATATTTCATGATTTTTAAGTGCATATTTAAGTGCATATTTCACGTTTTTATAGTGCATAAGTGCATGCATATTTCAGCAGTTTTAAGTGCATACAAATCCTATACCTAGTTATAACTGTTAACAAATAATTCAGTTTTAGGGAGGAATTAAGTAATTTCGAATAATTTACAAAAGTACTTTCCAAAGTTTGACTAGGTATTTATTCTTTTTTAAATTTATATTATAAAAATTTTGCAATTAAAAATGAAACTTTAATCATATTTATGTAAAATGTGATGATTTATAAAAATTGATAAAACATATCAGAAGAACGTAAACACATAATATAGTGTTTACTGTCTCTAGCCTTACTTTGTGGAACTACATAATCATGAAATATAATATAAATACAAAGATATGTTAAATTTCACAAGTTTTATTATAAAGAAATTTCAATCATCAAACAATTAGCACATGCAAACCATTATAACCATAACATGATTGACACTTTAATTCAACAAAAAGATTATAGGTTAGCTATCAAAAGAATATTTCCAATTGACACTCAAATACAAGACACAAACTACATATCAATACCATACTTTGGCAAGATATCAGAACAAATTGCAACTATACTAAGAAAAACCACCAGTTACAAAATAACTTATAAAACTAACACCAGCACCTTTTCATTTTTATTCAATGCTAAAGACAAAACACAAGATATCATGAAATTCGGCATTTACCGTTTGAATTGTTCTTTTTGTAACTCGGTTTATATTGGACAAACACTTAAGAAATTTCGACATAAGATACAAAGAACACGTACGCTCTTATAGACTTAAACATCCAGAAAAATCGAATTATGCCAAACACATTTTGGAACAGAACCACCCAATGACACCTCAAAACAACATTAAATTCTTACATTTTTGCAACAACAAACACAAATTAGACATTTTAGAAGCTTTTGAAATATACAAACATAAACGCACAGTACCTTTAATGAATGAACATACTGAGCTTAGTAATTCTCCTTTATTAGAACTGTTAGATATTTAGTTTTTGTATGTATTGTATCTAGTTACCTATTTTATGTATGTATTTATCCTTAGCAACGTGTTTGTTTATAAATCTTATCTACCTTTGATAATGACATAAAGTGTCGAAACAATATTGTCACGTTAAGATATTAATAAAACTTGTGAAATTTAACTAATCTTTGTATTTATATTATACTTATTACATAATATAGTAATTGCATTAGTGGGTAAATATAGAATTTTGCTACCTGTTTTCCATATGTCAATTTTCCACAAAAAAACAGGAAAAACCAAATTAATGGGAATTTATTAATCGATTTTAAATTAATTAGAGATAAAAGAAATAAATCAGAAAAGTCTATTATATTTTATCAAAAGAGGAGCGTTAAAAATATTGATTATGCGGATTTGTGCGTACGGAATTATCGGAATGCCTCATGATTTATTATGCACCTGTGCCGGAACATTCGTCACGGGGTCAGTTGCCAGCGATCGCCGTAACACAAATAATCTTCAAACCGGATGATACAAACCAAAATCCGGCCCAATCGTTGGGAGGTAATCCCGGATCGATATACGAAATACTATTCCCCGTTAATTAAAAGTCTGTGCTGATGATATTAGTCACCTGCAAAAATGTCATACGAGTACACCCTGTAGTGCCCGTGTATTCAGATTATGTGTATTGCACCGTTGTTGATGAGATCTTCTACGGATGATCTGTATTGTATTTAGAATAACACGTTTTGATTAAAACAGATATGCACGTATGCGTGTATGTATTTACAAGTGAACCACGATTAAAGTAAACAAAACAGGTCGAACGTGCTTTGCCGTAACGAATATGTAATCGCGTGCATTTACTCCCTATGATCGCTTTTACACCTATAAATCTCATGTTCAATTATAGAAACCCTTTTCGAGTATTTTTTTTGTTTGAAAATGAAGAAATTAAAACTTCCCTTCATTATCCGATCGAAACCTATCTCGAATTCGTTTTCTGTAATGTGTTTGATTAATTAGCAATTTGCGTTTACGAGATTTTTATCCTCTTGGTTTTCTGCTTTAATAACTTGTTGGGAAGCTATAATTTGTTGAATAAAAAAGTACCCTTTAATTTAAATCATCCTTTAATGCTACAAAAATCAATTTTATATTTCTGAAGTGTTTATATGACTATAGCTAGAAAGTATAATGATGCTAGAAATGTAGCAAATTACTATTTTATTGAACCGTAACTTTATTCAGTGTTCGAGAAAGCTGCTTAGTTTTGTTTCTATCTATTTTTGCTTATTTATTTAAATTGTTTTAATGCTAAGAAATGTAAATATGTACACCTTATTTTGTAATCTTCAATTTGTAATCACCCACTAGATGATCACGGACCAAGTTACTCTACCCGCGTAAAATTCAAATATTTAACAAAATGGAAGTTAGCACAGCACTACCAATCTTACAAATGACAAATTTTATGATGGTAAATATGACAAAAAGAACAAACTGGATCATACGTTGGGATTACTTTTTATAACATGTGACCATACGTAGTTGATAACGATTAATCTACTTCATACGGATGGAAGAAGAGAGATAAACACAAATAAAAGAACAGTTAAAAATGATTGTGAGAAGTGTTCTATTCAATTATTTTTAATCTTGAGCGAGAAGGGACGGATTTAAACTGACACAAAATAAAAAGCTAGTTCTGTAAAAACCTCCTAGGAAATATGCTAGCCCAGCTTAAATACGTCAACGCTTCAAGTTCAGTAGGTGAGCAAATTATTAAGATCGTTTACAATAAGTTTTTGATTATAATGAACAATACAGATCAATAAATCAATTTATCAAGTCGATACAGTTGTGTATTTATAAATAGATAAAACGTAAACCTCTCATTGACATAAATCATGAAAAGTAAGTGAAACTGAGTCAATCATATGGAGTTACTGATAAACTAGAAAAGGTGAACGTGCCAGTTTAAAATGAATACACAGGTACTACTGAACAAAAGTTATATCATATTTGGCATGATACGTTGTGACCATACATTTATGTATATTTCGGAGATATCAAATCACCCATTGAAAATTTTATTACGATAGTTCATAGACGTCAAAACAAACACTTCATATATCAGATTTAAATCAAAAGAGAGACATGCTATGTCATAGGCATAATTAATATAAAGGCTATATATAGGACCACAGTTAGGTTCATTAATATTTAAATTAAAAATTAAGAATAAAAATTTCATGCAAACATAACCTAAGTTTCATATGCATATAATAGGTTTCATTCTTAGAAAAAGGATGTCATTCAATTAGATTGCTTGATCATAAATATGTTTATGCAACCCAAGTTACACATTGGGATGAGTTTTCAGTTTGTAAGGAAGAAGTAATTTCCTTATTCAATTTTAGAGTTTACGATTTTCAACGTTAGGTAAATTTTTCTACTTTCCAGGAGACCAGCTCTGTTTCGCGCGGTTAATTAACTGAAAACAGATAAATTAGGTCAATCTTGTTATGATTTATATAATACAATTAATTGTTGAATTTGGTTATAAAATTTCTGACCATTTTAATTACTGAAGGTTTAAATCGTGTCGTTTTGTTACATTGTTACTCTTATTGACTTTTATCCTATTTTTGTTTGTAGTAAATTGTAAAGATGCTCCTATGGAGAATTTATTTGTATTACTTGTATTGTGTATTCATGTTACTAGTTTGTAAAGGATGAACCTTGATTCGTTGAATTTCATATGTATTTAGATCGTAACGAGATTTGTATATTGTCAATCGTTTTTCTCTTATACCTTCGTTACGATACATTTTTGGACAAGGGATGTATTATACTTTTTTGATCCTTGTTTTAAGGGCTACAATCCTGTACTCATAGAATTAAGATTAGTGATGATTAAGAACAGCTGTTTCCGTTAGTGACGTCATCAAGCTTACATGATGGGCTTTTGTTTTGAAAATATGTCATCGCCGGTTTTTGTTCTGGCATAAACTATATAAGCTGGAACAAACTGTAACAAAATCAGTCGACAAAACGTTCAAGGCAAAACCTATGCCCGACTCCGGATGAAAATATCTGTAATTAATTTGAGGTTAGATGTTTTAACCACATGTGTTTGACGTAAATGTCATGTACGAATAAAGTTTAAAATAAACTAGTGTTACCTGAACATTTTTAAAAGTTGAAAGAAGATTTAATTATTGTGCCACAATTATATAAAGTGAACGTGATTGTTTAAATAAATTCTGGTTGAATTTATTTTTTGACATCGATCTACGTATTGATGTTTTGAAGACAGGAAATCAGCTGATGTGTATGATAGCAGTGTTACCACTAAAGAATTATTATTTAAAAGGAAACTATTTTGTAATATACCAGGTTGGTCATAATAAATGGATTTTTTAATCTCATTAATAACAATTAACTTACAAAGTTATCCTCAATAATACAAATTTATTTTGTTTAGTTTACAAAGTTTCCTTTGAGAACTTATCTGTTTTCGATTAAATAAAACAATTTAATTTCTTTTATTACCGTATTGGCCCATGTCAGGCCATTACAAACTATTAATAACATTTGAGCAAGCCTGGGGATTTATTTCTCAATTATTAATTGTATTAATTTGAATAACATTTTTTTACATTGACCTTCCATTCCATTATTTGGTTCTTTAAATAAAGTTTATGTGTTTTTAAATTTACATATGTGTTTAATTGATGCAAATACAAGCATCCAGTGTTCTTTTCTTTTGAATTTAGAGTTTAGCAGTGGTTGTCCAGCTTGCAGGAGCTTTAGCGTTTACAACATAAGTTTTCTTCCTTTCCAGGCATAAAAGTAAATAAGAGTCTCGTAATTCAAATAATTTATGCTTTACTGAGTAAACCTGAGCTAGCTGAGTGGATTAAAGAAAAATATCTGTGGTGTATTCTCATTTTAATCCACCGTATATAATTTATGTTTATATTTGGAACGGTGGACATATTGTATTTTATTTTATGTTTATAGATCACCGCATATATTTTATGCTTGTCCCGAACGTGTGGCTTTTCTTATTAGTTAAATACATCGCAATATACATAAAAGATACGTATGAAATAAGAAATATTAGTAAACAAAATAATGGTTTGAGGGTTCTCTTACATGGCCTATTATGGATTTTTTACCACCGTGGAGATTAATAAAGCAGTTTGTACCTAGGAAAATAACCTCTTAGTCACAAAGTATATCATTTAGTTCAGAATTAAGTTAGAAAACAACCAAAAATCAATAAGTACCGCCAGTGAAACACATAAGACACATAAAACAGTAGTCGGATTTACGGCACGAATAACATGTCCAGTTAACAATAACTGTAAATATAGTATAAACGTTAATACATCATTGTTTTCTGGTAATATTTCCACAATTAATTAACCAAACAGTTGTTATTTTTAAAATCAATTATATCTTTTACCTGAACCTGCATGTAATAACACAACTAGGTAAATTGATTATTATGCAATTTGTTTTGTGATTAAATGACTTGCTACAACTACTTTGATAATTTTGGTTGACTGTAGGTCTGACCATTACTAATTCTTCAATCATAAAAATGTTAATAATACACGATGGTATATTTAATCTTCTATCTTTCTTTTTTTCTTTTTGTCTTTGAAAAAATCTTCTTTCTTCTTCGTCGGAAAATTAATTTTTCTTGACCTAATAGTACAAGCCGACTCTATTAACAAATGCTTAAGTTTTATAAAAAATCTACAAAAAACGTACATGCGCCAGTTACACTAGTGATATTTTTTTAATTAAAAAAGCAAATAGCTTCATTAAGAAATTAAATTACAAAAAAATTAAACAGGTTAGTACTTATCACACAAAACCAACAGAAAGGAAAAAATGTTTTACTTAATACAATTTTAATTTTTATAAAAAAAATTTTATAAGACTTTTATAGTTACATCATTTACATAATTGTTTTTGACCCTCAAAACTTTTATTCAAATAAGTTTAACTGCTTTTATTCTTAATTACATTAGTTTTTAAAGTTACATTAAAATCGATAGTTAAGGCTAACATATTTCTAATAATAAGTATTTTTGTAGTTAATATTTCTTTGAATCAAACTGAGTAGTCGAAGGATTTAACGATAAGAAATTGTTTAATTATGTAAAAAGTCCATGATCTCAACCAAATAAATTTCAAAATTACAAAACAGATTTCATATTTGGATTAAGCAATTCGAAATCTATCAAAAAAACGCCCAAAACAGCTCTAAAGAGAAGAGAGCTTTAGAATGCAGAACATAATATACCAAGTAGTTACTTAAAAGGAAACATTTCTTACCGTGACCTCTTTGTGGATATATTTTCCTCTAAATTACAGTCCCTGATATTACTAGATTATATGAGAAGGTGTAAGATGCACCTCTATCTCTTAAGGTAAAGGTTACAGAGTGTTTAACACTTCTGGGATATTCGTTTATCTTTCTTTTCCACCTACAATCTTATACAGTATGTTTCACTTCACAGCTTGACACCCCTGCATTTTTGTTATTTATAGTCCAATCAATTACAAATTTTTATCAGGTATAATCGCCTTAAATTAAATTTGTGGGTAATTAAAAACCCCATTTACTATCAACCCCAGCCTACTACGATCGAAGATAATGCAAAAAATTTAAAAAATATATTAGGCATTGTTTAATCGGAAACGACGTTACCAACCAACGAAACCAAATTTTGGTTAAAATCCCAAAAAATTAAATAATTTAAATTTAATTTTAATAATTTATTTCAAATAATTATTTTTCAAGATTTTTTTAACCAAGATTTTGGTTTATGGTTTTCAGATGGTCCAGAACAAATTCGAGTAACGACTTTTACGATTAATCAAGGCCTAAACTATGTTTCTTTTAAATTTTTGCATTTATTTTTGATCGTAGTATGCTGTTGGTTTCTAATAAATAGTATTTTTAATTACACACAAATTTTTTTGAAGGGGTTCTATATCTAATAAAAATTTGGAATTGTTTGGATTATAAATACCAAAGATACAGGGATATCAAGCTGAATTAGAAATTTTAATACAATTCTAATAATGTATTAAAATAAGTATTATTGAAGATTTTTTAATCAAAATTTGGTTTTAGAATTATCAATTGGTGCAGAAGGAAATTTCCTAACAACTTTTACGATTAAACAACGCCTACTATGTTTCTTGGATTATCGGTAGTTATCTTCGATCGTAGCAGGCTGGTGGTTTGTAATAAATGGGATTTTTAATTACACACAAATCTCTTTTAACGAGTTTTATACCTGATACAAATATGGATTGATTCGTTTATAAATTAAAAAAATGCAGGGCTGTAGAGCTGAAATTTAAAATAATAATTAATAATCAAGATTTTTTTTAACCAAAATTTGGTTTTAGGGTTTTCAAGTGGCTCAGAACAAATTTCTGTAACGACTTTTCCGCTTAAGGTTGGAAATTGAGAAACTCCGGAAAAATTGCCGTTGGCGTCGCTACTGGTACAAAACATTAATTCATTTAGTTCAGTTTCAGACCTTTAAGATTATACTACAAAACCATAGGTGGCCCTCGCGTCGGAAAGTATAATGATTTGTAAGGATAATAATATTTTTGTATAAATATTACAGAATTCATATTAAAACGTAGGTATCGCCTCAATTTTAGAATAAATTACAAGGTCGATCGTTATAATTTTTACATATTTAGTTAGAATTTATGAAAAAAAATACTAGATATATTATTATGTTTTGCATTACATAATTGATTTATAATTGCAGTTGTTCATTCCTTTTAATTTACAGAAATTATTGATTATCAAAGTAATTTAAATAGAATTCACAGCAAAAGTGTTGTCATTAACTTTCAATGACTGATTTGACTGTTTTGCTATTGCTATTGAAAAATGGACATACTCTAATAAGATAACCAAAGAGAGGTATATATTTATATTTAAGCACACAGTTCCATGGAGCCGCTCCCATAATCTCGAATCAATTCTCGCAATTGCCTTCATGACAAGTATGTCACGTAAATCCCCAATGAGATGTAATTGCATGTACAGTCTGGGACATTTGGCTGAATCGAACCATAAGAAACGCATTTTACAAATTCAGACGAAATGCATAATTATTATTATTGTATAATTGTTTTATTGTATGTACAGCACTTTAATTAATTGCATAAATAAGCAAAATACACTTCATAAATTTGTTTTTCCTCAACTTTTGATACGCTGTTTATATTATTCTAATGGCCAGTTTGAATTTAATGAACAATGTAGTATGTAATAAAAAAAGTTAATTTAGCCCTAATTACCTTGCCTGGAAGGACACGGCATACTTAATTATAATAGCTAGAATTTAATTCTCGCTTTGTAATAAACTAAACACAAATCTTGTATTACAATATTTCGAATTTATTCATTGCCGTTTATAATAAATTAAGTTAAGATAAGTTTTAAATTTATTTACGACTCCATTGGATAAATAAAGAATGTATTTCATCTTAGTTACTCTTGTAATAAAGATTTAAAAAAATTTGCAACGTGCAATCCATGCTGAAGGATATTTATTTTTTTTTCTTATAAAATTTAGAATGTGAAGAAATCAAGTGGCTGGTAGTGATGATGCAGCCTTACATCTTGTTTAAGTCAATTTTGTGAAAATGGTTAACACTTTGATGCTTAGAGTCGCTAAGTTTAAAACAAATTTGAATTAAATAAGGATCCCACTGAGCTTTACTGTACTGTTCGGACATCCATGCACTGTGATGATCTTCGAGATTTTTATATACATTTTGCTGCGATTATTTAAAATCTGTTTCAGGCATAAAATAATTGTTAAATGTTAAACGAGTTCTTGCATACAGTCTGTGCGTTATTAATGTAATAAATGTTGTTCTTACAAATATTTTTGGAGGTTAAACAGTATTTAATTTGTAACTTCAATAGGGCCGACTTTCTGAAACTTTCCTGTCGTATCTAGTGAATTTGCTTAATCTGACTTTTGTATTGTGTTATTGGAGTTTTAAGCTTTTAATATTTTAAGTTTATAATATAGTCTTGGTAGTGTAGGGACTAGCGAGCTCGTCTTTCACCCAAGCGATCCGAGATCGAGTCCCGGTACCGAGATCTGGTTAAGGTGTAGGATTTATGCTATATCATCTGTTAAGTCGTCTTCAGCCGCACATTGGGCCTGCGTAATAAGTAGTAATAGTCGCTTGGTTCGCCAAGTAATGCGTAGTAGTAATTATTATTAAGTTAATTCAGTTCAGGATTATACAAATTTAATAGTGTCAATAACTTTTGTGGTTAAGAAAAGTCCGGGAAAAGCGTTCTATCTTTATCCATCATTATCATTTTTGTCTTGTTTTGGATAACAATGTCAATACGAAAAAAATCAATTAGCCAGGGAACGTTGGATTTGGATGTTACCATGCTTATAACAAACTAAGTACATTTTAGATGAGCAAACGAAGTTTTTATTGAAACATTTCAAGTTCCATCTAAATATTGAACCGCTTTAGTGTTCACTTCCTATTCTGTTTTGTGACAAGAAATCAAATTATGTTACCAAATTTTCACAGTGTAAGTCAGTGGCGTGCGGTCCATGGAAGCATTGGAAGCAACGCTTCCCTTGAGAATTTATTAAAAATAAAAACCAATGCTAACAAAAATATTTTTATAAAATTATGGTTATCGTTTATTTAAATTTGTAATATTTAATATCAATTAATATTAATATCCCTTCCGTACAGCAAAAAGTATAATTATTGAGAGTACTATTTTAAATTAGGCTCATTAAACTTGCACAGAAAGGTAATACCGATTCAAATGTGTTACATACACTGCATATAAGCACTGATTACAACTGCTCTTCTCTTAGCCTTGGCGTGATTCAGCAGGCGTGGTCATATAGTAGACGATGCTTTTAGCATTGTTTGGCCGTTATTATTAGTGTGCTTCATGCCCAAATGTTTATTTATTATAACTTGGTTCTTTGTTCGATTTAGTGTTTGTTAAATTTAATGTTACTTAAGTAATGTAAATCTGCGAATGAGACTGTATTTTGTCGCATTTTATTATTTCAATTTATATAAGTTGGATTTTTTTAAAGACAAATAATTCTATTTAGTTTTCCTGTATCCAAATTTAAAATTGCATGATCGTCACGACTGCAAATTCAGCTGCTTCGGTGAAGGGCTCGAGTACCTTCGATACATCCGAATCGGGTCGATTTTTTTTGTTCAGTTTGTAAATTATTAATAAAGAATTTTCCGCATACAGTTTTGGGGAGAAATTACAAATTATTAAGAAAGGCAGATTAAAACCAGAACTTTCAAATTTAACAACAAAGATTAAAACCTGCACTGGTATTTTGCTAAGAAAGACCGGAAAATCGAGTTGCAGTATAAATACATAGTAGTAGTTTTTTTAAAATAAAGAATAATAGTCAACAAATTCCATAAGTATAAAGTGTAAAAGTTCTTCTTTGAAAAACTTTTAAGCTTAATAATTGTAACAGTTTTTTTATTGTACCTAGCAGGGGCGGATCCAGAAAAGTATTTTGAGGGGAAAATTTTTGGAAAAATAATTGTTTTAATAAATAATAATTAAACAAACATTATTTGTTTCTATTCTATGTGTACTTATTTTTAAATTGAGGAGGGGGGAATTATTCCCTCACCGTTAATCCGCGCCTGTACCTAGGTGTATTATAATTAAAATCGTGGTTGCTTCCCTTGCCTAAATTCTCACTGCACGCCACTGGTGTAAGTTTCATAAATTTTAAGGAAATATTTTGAGATATTGTTTGTGAAATGAAAAAAAAAGTTTCTTATGTTAATAATATCAGCAAGAGTTAAAGCTTAATTAGGTGTGTTTTTTTGTAACATTGTGACGTGTGGGAACATCAAATTGTAGCATAACCTCTGAGTTGTTCTTAGAATATTTTCTTGTCCTATATTGATGGAATTTAAAAGTGATGGTTATCAACTATTTCCAAATTGTAAACGCATGTGAATGTAACATCATTTTAATTACAATCAATTACATAGGTTGGTAGCGCACGCTACATTTTTTTTGAAATAAATAGTATTCCTTCTTAAATCTGAAATCAGTAAGCTTTTCAGCAGCTCCTACAACCTAAAAGTAATTTGTTTAAAAGCAATAAAGGTATCTTTTTTGAACATAGGCCGTTTTGGCAATTGCACTTTTCTTATTTTATTCTTTAATTTTTGAGGTGTTAAATCTTGTGCAGACTTGCTTAATCTCACAGTCATTTTAACATTTAAGATCGAAACTTTTGGTTCTTTATATGAATATATACAATTTAAAAATTATCTGCTATTAACTCCTTCGCGCCCAGGCTTATTTACAGGTCCGCAATATAATACCAGATTTAGTAAAAAAATCGACTTTTTCTTTGTCTCTGTTTTTATACGTATTATTGTTCCACTAGACTAAGAGGTCAATTTCCACGGAAAAATAAAAAAAATACTCCATAGGCGTCGCTATAGGCGTCAAAAAAGGTATTTTATTTAGTGAAAAAAAAGTTGACCTTTTTTTGTGTTTTTATACTTCTTATTGCCCCACTACACTAAGAGGTCAATTGTTGTAAAAAAATAAAATACTCCATAGGCGTCGTTATAGGAGTCAAAAAAGGTACCTATTTAGTGAAAAAAGTTGAATTTTTGTTTGTTTGTGTTTTTATACTTATTATTGTCCCACTACACTAAGAGGTCAATTTTTTTCCAAAAAAATTAAGTACTCCATAGGCCTAGGCTTAATAGTAAATGTTTAACATTTGTTGCCACATACGACAATCTGGGCTGTGGGCGTGTGATAGGTTTGTTGCCACATATGGCAACCTGGGCGAGAAGGGGTTAAAAGTAAAAAAGCAAAAACCTTCGAATCTGATATTCGATCTGATCGATTCGACTCAACAGTTTAAGCGCTCTATAGGTTAGAATCTTTACCATTATTTTATGCATGCGCACTGCTAAATCAATGGTCTTCAAAACCAGAAATGTTAATGTAAGTAGGACGGCCGTTTAAAATATAATAAAATAATTACATAAAATATAATATGTAATTTTAAATATCGATTTCATGTATAATTACAAATATTCATATCATATCACCTTCTCTAATTGTAAATACTGACTTTAGTTGTCTATGAATTTATATTAGACAGAAATGTACAAAGATTTTAAATACAACAATCAAGTAAAATATTTTTAGCACGGGTATAAGGTACTTTAGGGTAATAAGGCCCGGGCGAAAATAGAGCCCACCCTGTTTTTCTTGGACATGAGGCGTCATCTATCAACCAGTGGCCTAAGCTTAGTGTTTTAATAGGTGTAGATTACTTCCTGCTAGTTTCGCTGACTGTTGTTCAGTTAATCAGGCGAGACAAAGCGTAACGGATTTTTCGCGGTCTTTCTTATAAAATATTGCATTTTTGTTTCAGTGTTTGTAGGGAAAAACCGGTGAGTACATATACAGCTTTGAACTTTCTAGTTATAGATAGAATTTCACCATATAAAACCTAAATATTGTTTTCCGGTTTTTGATATATAACCTCAAATCTGCAAATATGGCCCAGTCTTTTTTATAGGTGGGCCATATTTCCGCCCAAGTTTTAATTTCGTTCTAAATTCGTATTACGATTTTTTTTGTTTATTTTTCAGACTATGGGAAAGAAAAATAGGGGATTGCGTGCCAATTGGACGGAAGATATGATGAGTGAAGCTCTTATGTTAATTAAAAAAGGTCACTCACAAAGAGATGTTGAAAAACAATGCGGAATTCCTAGAACCACTCTTCGCAACCATATTAAATCTGGAACTTGTAAGAGAAAACTAGGTCGACGTAGTATTTTGTCTGAACAGCAGGAGCAAGCACTTGTTATTAGAACTCTACGACTGGCTGATATGGGTGTCCCTATAACTCCAAAATCGTTGAGAAGAATTGTATTTCGATTCTGTGGTGATAATGGTATTCCTCATAAATTTAGTAATGAAAAGGAAATGGCAGGATACGATTGGTACAAATCACTCCTAAGAAGGGACAAGAACCTATCTCAGAGAAAAGCTCAAAATTTAAATCCAGCGCGAGCTCAAAAATTAAATCCTGCAATTGCTAAAGATCACTTCACCAAGTTGGAATCAATTCTAAATGAGCTTGGCATAACACAGTCGCCAGAACGTATCTTTAATATTGACGAGAAGGGCTGCAGGCTAACCCTCCATCATAATCAAGTAGTTCTCGTTGAAAAGGGATCACGTCGTGTCCATCTAATTTCTAACGAACACGCAGAAAACTGTACTGTAGTAGCATGTGTTAGTGCGTTGGGTTATGCTGTTCCACCAATGATCATATTTAAGTGGTTAAGGTTAAAGGAAAGCTACAAGAATAATCTTCCTCATGGTTCAATAGTTGAAATGGCCAATAAAGGTAGCATGACCAGAGAAATCTGTACGATGGTTGCATCATTCTTCAAAATTTAAGCCGGCTGGTCGAGTTTTATTAATTTTAGATGGAGCCTCCTGCCACTTGGACATTGCAGTTGTGGATACTGCTGAACAATACGAAATTTCCCTCTACTACTTACCATCCAATACTACCCACGAATTTCAACCTTTGGATAAAGCCGTTTTCAGAGCTTTTGAACATTACTGGGACGCCGAACTGTTACGTTATTGGGATAAAAACTCAACTGCTCCAAGAACCTTGAAGAAAGACAATTTTGGAAAAGTTTTAGATCCAGTCTGGAAGCAATGTATGAGCATTACAAACATTCAAAGTGGGTTTAGGTCAACGGGAATATTCCCATTTGACCCCTCAGTAATTCCGGAAGTGGCATTTGCCCCATCCATGCTTACATTTAAAGAGCTTGATCAAACAGTCATGGAACAAAATAACAATGATTCGTCGGATGATGAATTACCATTAAGTCTTTTAGCTAAAAAGATAAGGAAAACAAGTAGTCCTAAGCCGGGGTGCTCATATGTTCCAGAGAGTCCAAAAATAAAAATTTTGGACATGAAAATCATGAAGCCTGCCTCACATGAAGCAAATTCTCACACACAAAAAATTCGTCAACTTTTGCCCACACCTGATCTTGTCACACGAAAACAAGTCACTCCTAGGCGAAAAGCAATCAATTATAAAGCACAACTTCTCAAACGAGGCCTCTTTTCTGAAAAAGCTTCACCAAAAATCATAAAAGCCAAACGAAAACTCACTGAAAGTAAAGAAAAATCTCAAAATTCCAAGGAAGACAGCGATACCAGTAATTGGATGTGCTCTATCTGTGCGGAGGAGCGGGTTGAGGACATGAGACAATGTGCAGCCTGTCAAACATGGGTCCACGAAGACTGTGTCGGACTCACCGCGGAGGATGATGAGGAGTTTGTGTGTCCAAATTGCTCATCATAAACTTAGGCCATATTTTCGCCCTCCTATTTTTTACCGGGCCATATTAACCCTAATGTCGGAAATATGGCCCATATTTAATGTTTTTTAAAAATTCGTGTTTTTGTTTTTTTGTTATGAGAAACCTTCATTCAGAATGTATTTTTAATTTTGTTATTAGTTTATAAAGATTTGTGCAAAAAATCAGTAGTTTTAATTATTAAATAATTCTTTTACGGGCAACATAGTTGAAGGTGGGCCTTATTACCCCAATATACCTTAGTGCACCTAAAATTACATTCAAAATTCCCTCGGCTTTCCGGACAATTATTGTTTATATCTATATATTTAAATCTTTTTGTTACAATTCAGCACAACCATTTAATGTAAATAATCACTTTTTGCAAATATTTCTAGGTCAGTCTACTTTTGTGTTATTTAAATAATCATAGCTTTTAAATTTAGAACTAAAAATGCTATTTAGAATTTTTTAACCGTGGATGTGTGGAATAATTAAATAATAATAACTATGTATTTTACTTTAACTATAAGATCACTCAATTTACTTTAGTAATTATCTGTTAAAAACATTTAAAAAACACAGTGGCGCACAACAAACATTTAAACCAGTATTAAACACGCAACTTAATAATTCTGACATTCTAGTTGAATTAGTTGATTTGCTTTATCTTTCTAGTGATGTGGCATAGTAGTAACTGTAAACTTTTTATTAGGTCTTAAACAAGTTATATGGTCCTAAAAATGTATCTGTATGTAATGAATTAGAAACTGGAACTTTTACTGAGGAAAAACTCATTTTCAAAAAAGTCATTTATCGAAGAAAGATATTGACATGAAATTGAAAAAAATATCTAGATGTAAATTAGAAACCGCTAAACTACTAAGATAGACGAACATTCGATTACTCATAACAAATTGACCGTGAACGTATTTTATTACAAAACTTCTATAAATGGGTACTGATAAATGATGAATGTTATACAAATTTTACATAATTATGCAGAATATTTATTAGTCGTGTAAATTAAATATATGTAGTAATAAAATGGATATGGGCAATGGGTATGTCTCTCTTGTTTTACAGATTAAAGAGTCATTTGAACAGTTTGACCATTTCAGTATTTTATTAATTTATTATTAAAAGAATTAACACGCTTTTATTGATAATCACTTGCTGCTGTTTGTGCTGTAATATGATTTGTGTGATTTTGTCCCTTTAAAGTTTACTTATTGACTTCCCGTAATTGTATCGCCAACATTATTTATAATTAAACCCCGATACACGAAACACTGTATTTAAGATTTATCACTGAAAAGCTCCTATGTATGTCATGTTAAATTTAAAACATTTGTAACATTCTAGCTTGACAATGATTGCTTAATTTGCAAATGCATCCACATCGAGAATGCAAGAACATGTATAATATTTCCATATGCGGTTAACCTATTTCAAGTTAATATTGTTTTAAATAGTATATGTAGTATGTAACTACAGTTATAAAATTTTATAAAATTAGATGTAATTACAGGTCATAAATTTGGAATCACTATAAGTAAATCCATAATCGCTAAAATTATATGTACCGCTTCTACAAGAGCCTGTTCTAATGATTAGAGAATTAATGAAGTTATGCGAATGTCAAATTTTTTGTTATATTTACACATACAATGCAGCGCATTGCATTTATTTCCTAAATTTAATTATTTCTGACGTAACGAAGCCGAAAACACATTATGAGATAGATGTTTGGTAATAGGAAATAGTATTTATATCTTCACCAAGTTACCGTGTGTCTCGAACCCAAAACCTTTGGAATACGAGTGAGTGAGGATACGCACAGTGTGGTCTTTTCAGAATCTAGCGATACGATAAGTGCTTCAGTGGCAATTTCCGCAAATTCTTTAGAAACTGTCAAATTCAAGTAAAACGGACACAAGTGAGAATTGTTGAAGGTTTAGGTTCTAAAACTGCTTTTTCAATAAGGTTTTTTGATCAACAAAGTTTTATGGTAAAAACATGCACTTAATAATTTCCTTCTATTGCACATGGAAAGCCATTTACTTCTAGGGAAAGTATGTGAGATATGGTCATATTTTCTTACACCAAAGATGAATTCGTTGTGCTCGATCGTATGTCAAAGATGGACCATATATTTGGCAGCAATGTGCAAATTGAGATAGGACTAACGTTAAGGCTTCACATAAATTAGACTTCATTTTAGTAGATAAAGATTATCTGTGAGGATAAATTAACTTTAAGTTAATACATGCCTTCTTTACGCAATTAGTTACATGCGAATTAAGCCTGGAGCTATTATTTACAATAATCCCAAAATTACGGGTTTCTTTGACTAAAGGCAAGTCAGAACCATCAACAGGTAATTTGAAATTATGTTCTAATAGTGATTAGTGATAGATGAGTACTGTTACCAAATAGTAGTGCTACGGATTTAAGTGGATTGAGCTTAAGACAGTGTTCCTTAGATAAAGTTGAAAAATTGTTCAGATCTTGAGTGAAGCATACCAAAGCATGCTCTATAGCTAGGTTGGTCATCCCATAAACGCCGTGGAACATCAAAATGCTTCACGACGTTTATGGGATGACCACCCTAGCTGAACGTAAAACGAGTCGCAATAATAATAGATTTTTATCAAGGCATGTTTCGTGGCTCAAGAGTTCGTTCATGATACCGATGATTCACAGGATGTCCTTCGTATTAACCAACCTGAACTTACTACTTCTAAAGCTATTGGACGATCTCAAAAATTGTTCGAAGAATGTACGCCAAAAGTTCAGAAACGGAAAGTAAAAGAATTAATACAATCAGAGTATTATTTTGAAAAATGTAGCAGTTATAAATAACTAGATAAAACTATATCTGTTCCGCAGGTTCTGCTAGAACTGAAATTTTATGTTATTTTCATATACTTACTTAAGGATTGTATATTTAACAGGGTCGATACTGTCTCTATTATGGCACTTAACGCTTAAACAGAGGTTTCACATGCTATAAAATGTGTTTAGCAATTCATTTTTCGTTTGCTTTACGATGAAACTGTGCAATTACCATTTCGTCATGAAAAAATCATGCATATTTACAACAACAAAAGATAAATAACTTTAAAGTAACCTCAAAGTCAGTTTAGATGTTAATACCAAAGTTTGATATCAATTATTCTTGATATACTGTAAAAATATAAAATTATAACATAACTGCATATATGGACATTTATATGGCAATTATTAATTAAGTTCCACTAGATTATGAACAGGTCACCCTGTATACCGGCCCAACACGTGCATTATTGTTAATGCACGACCACTACAGAAAATTACACATTTTGCACAATTTAGTAACTATGAAAACGACTTATTTCTCACAATCTCTAAACTAAACGGAAATGACCGTGAAAAATGATATCGCACGATCAGTAGTTCTATTAAGATAAAACGCCATGGATGTCAGCACATGCAATAACAAAATATTATTAATTATTTGAAGTATAAAAGTTATAAATTTTAGACAAAGGTTAATTTATTTTGTTTAATTAATGTTTTACATTAAATTATATTTTGAGTACAAGTCCATCTAGAAAAATTATCACTTCGGCGGGGAATCGAACCCTAGGCCGTCTGCTTGCTAAGTGAGATCTTCTACTGTTGATCTATTGAAGCAACTTACCATAATTTAATTATTGCTACTATGTAAAGTTATTATAAAATTGTTATTGTATTAACGTAAAATTAATAACTTTTTTACATTATTATATAACTGTTAATATAATGTGATTCATTATTATTGCTAAATTACAATAAAGACAGTGAAAGCCTTTATAACTTGCTACATAATTTACAAGTGTAAGCGCAATGGGTACACTTAAAGCTCTATTAACTAACGTATGATTACCTTGTCTTTAAAAATTTAATATTTATTTTTGTTGTTTTCGAAATCCTAGATTTATCATGAGTCAATCCATTGATGGGAAAATGCAGTGTACACTTGTACACCTCCAAACATCGTAGAGGCTGCTCACATTACATCTCTTAATTTGAATGCGAATATAAATTCTACGTTAAATAGTTTTGTTAGCTTTTGGTGTTTTATTATTTTTTGTGCTCGCAGATAAAGTATAGTGTGTAACACGTAATTTCACACTTGTGAAAAATTGACACTTTGCTGCACTTGTAACACAATATACTATTAGGCAAGTATTTTCTGAATGATTTTTAAATGTTTAATTAATAATAATAATTATTATTTAATTATTAATATAAATAAATAATGTAAATGTTATAATATTGTGCTGCTGTAGTTATTTAATGCAATTATTTCTCTTTTGCGAGCTACTATTGTGAACAATCAGTGTTTACTACTGAATTATTTTCTGAAATCTTCTGAATTTTTTTATATGCTATAATTTTTACAAAGTTTAATTGTAACTTTTGCGATTTTTCATTACTTCTTATTAAAAAAAAGTTTGGGCATTGCATTTGAACCAACTGAAGCTAAGACTGCGCTCGTAGCAACAATAGGCAAAGCGACACAATAAAACGAACGGTTACCGGTTAAACCAACTGAGCTATGGCGACATACACTCGCGTACCCGCAGACAGTGTAATATGCAACTTTTACATTATTTTTTTGCTAGAAGAAATTCCCTATGGTCGTATTTAGGACTTTCTAGTTCGAAATATGACTAGTTGAATTGAAACTTTCAACAATTATAAGTTATAACGCTATAAAAGTGGGTTTATTATTAGCGCGTTGTTGCATCTTGTTATATCTCGTTGGAAGTGATCGTGTCAAGTAATTAGTTTTTAAAATTTATAAATAAACTAATTAACTATCATAAATTATTTATAAATACGAGTATAACTTGAACTTCAAGTAGATTTAATATAAAGCAATATTAAAAAAATCTAAATAATTTTCAACAATAAGCAAGTTATTTATTTTTAAAACTTGGGTTGCATATTTTTTTCTTGTTTATTTTAATGTAATTAAAAAATTACTTACTTTAAACAAATTGATAGGAACTGCTTACTAGAAAAAGTAACATTTTAGAATAACGAACTTAAACCACAATCCTATATTACCTGTTGACAAAAAGCGTTAATCAAGTTTGCAACTTACTTTACGGTGACCTGATATTAATTAACTATAAAAACAACTTCTAATAATGTACAGGTAAGTAATGTAAACTCTCATTTTCTTATACCAATTTTCAACTAAATTACCAGTAACTTTCGAATATGATAATGCTTGGAAAAAGTTCAACTCCTCCCCTATCTTGAAAACAAGCTGATCTTTCTTATCGGCACCTTTCTTATCGAGATTGTATCAAGTATGGGTGCAGATTGCAGTGTCCTTTCAATTAAAATGTAAAAGATAAATATACCACAAAATATATAAATAAATTAACACTTAACAGTAATACCGGATGGTTTATACACACAGGGTTGTAATATAAGAGGTCCTGTATTACAAGATGTGTTAATTTGTTTATATATTTTGTAGTATGTTCATCTTTTAGTTTATATGGAAATTAAAAGATATATTTATGTATTAAATCCTATTTTACAAAATGTGTTAATTTATTTATATATTTTCTGGTATATTCATCTTTTACTTTTTATATGAAAGAACACTCTGCGATCTTTACTCACCCCAAAATGTTTTTTGTACACTCGGTGACTGTTTCTGGATGTTAGTGTGAGGTAATGCTCCTTCACCTACTGCCTGTCAAGTTTCATTTAATTCTATTGGTGAGTTCCCTCACACCGATTCATGTCGTGTTCACACAGATCATCAGAGTGTCAAAAAACTTTGAAGGGGTGGTGCGAGGGCGCCTTCTTATAAGATTTCATGAAACTTGGCATGGAATATGAGTAGAGACAGTATTTCACTCTAGCAACAAAAATCAGTCATATCTTGAATCAAAAGAAAATATTTTCGAAGTAAAGGTTCCGGGTGTCCTTCAACAAAAATAGAAGTGTCTGACCTATTACGTGACGGAGTTCGTATAAGAAATATGGAATACAACTATTGTTTTCTATTAACAGTTCAATCCCATGTATAACTTGTACACCTTTTATGGTAAACACTTATATTCAATAATTTTCTTCAATTTTACAGTATTTTAAAATAATATAATGTAATGTTGCTTTGCACTTTGTAAGAATGAAATTGAATATTTTATAAACTTTTTTATCATTACGAAATTATTTATGTTTAGTTTGTTTTACAACATGTTTTAATCTAATTATAATGGGAGACGATTATTACCAAACTTACCTTTCAAGACTACACCTTAATTTCATTTTAAATGATGTAATTACCTTATATTTCATAATATTTATGTCGAATTAAGTATGGAAAAATGCAACAAAAATTTACAACCTTAAGACAAATTTATTACAATAGGTATAAGAAAATCTCAAGTAAGTCCAAACGTTTGGCCTGCACTGTATGTACAGTACTATTAAATTAAATTGCAATATACTCTAGATTGCATTTTAAAATAATCATCTCAAACCGTTGCATTTACTGTATGCTTATGCAATCAACAGTACATCATAACTCAAAATGCGCTAGCCATTTAACCTCTTTTATTTCACTTGGGGACAATTAAACCTAATTGAGTTTATTAAAATTACAGACTTAAATGAATATATCATTTATTATAAAATAAAAGTTGTAAATATGTAATTGCTATAACATACCACGTCTGTTCGTGGTAAAATGCATACATACTTGCAACAACCAAGCAATTTAACCTAAGGCTTTTACTGATTCTCAAATGCAATATAGAGTAATAGAGATGTTGTATTTCAATTTAATAGCACTGTGTTTATTTAGAATACATTAAACAATGTAACAAAATAAATTGGTATATAATAAAATCAATAAAAACGTACTCCTTTGTAGTTTCAGTTCAGTAAATCTGTTAGAAAATTGTAGAACAAAAATAAAATAGAGAGAAGTTTATCTGAAATGTTTAATTTGAAGTTCGAATAAATGAAATGCCTTAAGTGATATTACATGGCCAAATAAATCTCGTTTTCCTTTTAAATTATAAATAAGAGTTCGAAGTAATTTCCTAAAACCCTCTCACTGCCTTCTTCCTGTTTTCCCCAACATCCAGCACAAAACAATGAAAGTCAAAACAAGCTAAAATAATTATTGACGGAAAAGTTAACTCTAATCTTATAAAGCTCTTCCAGATTCAAGGAACCAGCGATAAAGTTCTGACAAGAGTGAAACAATAAAAAATGTAGTACAGGCAAGCTTGTATATCGGGATAGGAGTCTCGGATATCCCTAGGGAACCGACGTTCTTTAACGGCGGCCCTCAGTATCGGTCACTGCAGTGGACTGCGGTTTTTGCTGCCTCGGATAGTAGAGCTTTTTACTGAAATACCGATTCCTTAAATCTCGAAGAATTTTTCTTGTCTACAATTTTTTTTATTTCTTCTTAATCGTATCGTCTAAGCACAATTCATTAAAATTTCATGTTGTTAACGACTTGTATAAGGAAGTTAAATGGTCCGAAAACAAAAATAAAACATTTAATTGCAAGGAACAAGATTCCGCGACATGCTTAACTTGAACTGTAACATTTTCTCTATTTTCTTCTTGGAAAATTCGCCTGAAAGTTTACTTAAGAAAATGCTATTAGCATATTGCATCTTGGTGAACTAAAGTACAAGGAAACTTTCCTTTATTTACTTATGACTTGTACATGTCTTTGTATTGTGAAAAAGTTGCTTGCTTGCGTGCTGCATTCCATTTTTGCATTATTTTACTAGAAAATATCTCTACAAACAAGAAACGATATTCACTTAAAAAGTTTTACACAGAAATGCACTTGCTTCTTTGGTAACGTTGATGCAATTAGACAAATTACCCCGGAAGAAGAGCTTGTGTAACCGTAGAGTGTATCAACCTTTTTAATTACATTCTTAAATTTAGACAAGGATTTAAAGCTGCTTTTAATAATAATGAAACTTCCACCGAAACAATTAGCTTAGGAATCTAGAATGTTCTGTATTTTAAACACAACTCTAATTCCATACAAGTGGTTTTCTTCTATGTAGGGAACTAACTATTCAACGATTCATTTTAATTTTAATTATATTAACTGGCAATAAGAATTGTATTTTTAATTTTAATAAAACAATCATCATCTAATATTATTCCAATTAAATTAAATGAGCGTCCATCATATAAAAACATCATGCATACTGCTATAATGACAATGATTGCAAATTTGTGAAAAGCCCCACGTTTGGGTGACAATAATTGCTATAAAATATGGGGGGAGAGGGGCTATGTAAAATATGATACGCCTTGACCGTTGTTCGTTGAAGGTTAAGTGTTGATAAATTAATTTAAATTGATTGTATAATTGAGAGTACGCACATGTATGAAACATACTTTGGTAAAAGCACAATGAAGACATATACAAAATATAAACCACTTAGCTTTACCATAAAAGAAAAATGCTCCGGATATTATTAACTTAATTGAGAACCTACTCTAGTCACAAATGAGACTCAACCATGCGGATCGCTTCAATAGGGCAATGAATAAATATGGATCCATAAAATATTATTAACTACACACACACAAATAAATAATAAACCAGAGGTTACTTTTAAAAATATTTAAATGACAAAATTTATTTGGCACCAAAATACAAAATAAACAAACAAAATTAAAATTGAAACGCTAAAAATTAGAAATAATTTGGATATCTCCAATAAAAGAAAAATTAATTCTAAGACAGTACGAGTATAATTCTTTTTATCTTTAAAATTAATATTTCAATTATTGGTAATACTGTCTTAAAATAAAAACCTTACATTATTTACAAAGATCAAATTTTTGGCGCCTTTAAAATTACCGGCTGAAATTAGTAGTAACCTGTAAATGCTCTTGCTGTCAAATGATTGAATGTAAAAATGGTTGAAATGTCTTTCCAAATTTTCACCTCTTTTCATGAAAAAGTTTGTATTAGGTACTGGATAAAATTGAAATTATAAACAACAACTGTATTTCAAACATAAGGTAAATCCATTTCAATCTATACAATGATAAATTTCCATATTCCATCCAAGTTCCAAATGACCAATATTAATCTGAAAATCTAGAGCAAAAAATGACTTTCCACAAAATAACATTTAGTCACTATTAAATCCACAGCACTGTTTATTCTATTAAATTGAATTGTTTATTATTAAAATCACCTACTAAATTCAAAAAATTCATAAATAATAATCTTGTTGACGTAACATCAAAATAAACCTCAAAATTTTGACGTTTAGTTATCGCGAACATTTCTAATTCACCACATAACCTTATTTTTTAATATTATGCTCTGCACATAAACGCGTAGTTTGTACAAGTAAATTTACGGAGAGTTTGTCACTAAATTGCTTCCTATATTTATATGTTTTCAAAAAACAAAAGGAAGAATTGGTTATTTTTGTAGGGTAACACACTAGTTTAGTAGTTTTTTTAGTGGAAAACAATTGCAAAAATGTAACTAAATTTACTTAAACCAAATTATTGTTTATAATTATTATTAATTGTTTAAACATATTATATAATAAGATGAAATTCTTCTATTCAATGGTATACAATACTTATGCTAAAACCCAATAACAAGATGGCCATTAAATGTCGATTGTATCAATCTTCAAATTCACACAATTATACATTAAAATATGAATTAAATAATTAATATCCTTGGTTTAACTCTTTTTATGATTACAAAAACCTTTATTACATCATATAGATCAATATTTACACAAATTTAGATATCCAAACTACAAAATAACAACTAAATAACATTATTTCAGATTATCAAGATAAAACACGGAAATATGTGTTTTTAAACCCACATATATTATATAAGAAATTATCCCCATATTTGCATTTATGTCTCAGTTGTACCCAAGAAACTATTTAACAACATAATACTAAAGTATTTAAGCCACAGACTTTTTACTTTTGAAAACAATAAAATTTTGATAAAACTGCCCAAATCGTTAACTGTCAATAAAATCTTTACAAATTTTATAAACTAAACCAGCAGGTGAGCTGATAAACACTTGCATACTACATCTCCACTAACATGCACCTTATCTGTTTCAGGTCAAAATATGCCTTGAAACGGCTGCAATATGTATCTTATTTTATATTATTATTTATCTTCCAAAATCAAGTAACGATAGTAAATCGTCAGCTGACCAAGAAAATTTACCAAAATTAAGAGAAAAATCTACTTTTTTTTTTTTCTATTTAGTCTCTGTTATAGAGTGTTTCTTTAACAACATGAAACATAATTATTTTATTTTAACTAAAATTTGTCTTATAAAAAATCATTTCCCTTGGAGATTATGCAACCCAACTAGCATGTTTGTAAGTCGTGATGCCTATATTTGTAATTATGTCATAAAAAGTATGACAATACATACTTAGTATAGATTTACTAGTCTTCTGTAGTGTCCCGAGTCTCGGCAATTTTCTTCCGGGACTCAAGACATAATTTTACTGAGTAACCTACAAAAAATCCAAATGCCTCTCTCCTAAAATTACTCTAACTAATCCTCTTAATCACTTGGCAAATATCTCTTTAATAAAAAGAACAACGAGTAATAAATTCATAAACAAAATTAATTCTCCTTCCCTCTGTTGTATTGAGTATACTGTTAATTGTTTGTCACGGCGTTAATTGCGTGGCAAGATATAAGCAATTCATAACATTTTGCACGCGCAGATTTTAAATGAATACCATGGTTCAACTAGTAGGTATACTCGTTTGAAGCTTCAAAATAAATAAAGTTTTAAATACTTTCATCCCTGTAAACTACTTTTCTATTTACTAGAAACAGCTTCCTGGTCTTGCACCCACAACTAAATTTTTTATTATAAAAAAATAATAAAAATAATATAACTAACACTTGTATAGTGTTAGGAATCTGCATTACCGACAGAAACGTCAATTACACTCAATATTATTTTGTTCTAATGACGTCTAGAATTATAAACCACCTCCGCACCTTGTAATTTTAATTTTTTGATATTAATGTACCTGTTAATAAGTAATAACGTAATTATTAATAGCATATTCTATCCAACATTTTACCTAATTTGGAAAATCTACCATTTTCTGCATTTTTACTGTTGATGTTCTTGTTTAACATTAACATAGTATCTATCAGGTTGTTTACTTTAACAATTCAACATTAAATGGATATTTTCTACTTTGCTTTAGCAATAGGCTTATACTATCTGTTTGTAAAATCGGTAACCTTTCTTTCCTACTGTTTATAACATATTTAAGCAGCGCTAATTTTTAAACCGATTGTCGAACAATCTTTAATTCCTTTCTTGAATGTGCGTCATTAATATCATAGACTATTGATCATACTCTCCCAAATACCCCCTTTTCTGAACTGCTGATGTGCTACGGTACCTAAAGCAGTAGTAAACTTTCCGACATGCTTCTAAAACTAGTGATGTAGCTTAATAACATTTCAAGGTGGAGGTTCCTAGGGTGACTGTAATAACTAGCCCTTTTAATAACGCAAATTTTAGAAAGAAAAATCAATGACAATCGGAGTAGAAGTTAGTGATTCACAACGCAAAGTAAATTGTGAAAAACTAGCTTGCCATAATCTCCAATTTTCCACTGGATGGAAACATCCCATATTCTAATGATAACTTTAATATATTGAATCTATATGAATAATTCTTGAAACCTAAATAGACTAAGGTTTCTGGGAATCTAAACTTGAAAATAGTAAATCTTGAAATCTTTCAAATTTAAGGCTATCGAGTCAACTCAAGAAATCAAAATTTTAAATATGGTCTTTAGAATTGAAAACTAGTGTCGCTGATCTGAGTTATTCAATTAAAATTCTTGCTTTAGAATTAGGTTTTATTTTTTTCTTAAGAAAATCATTATAGTTACAAAAGGTTCCGAGCAAAGGTGTCGCATTACGCAGCTGATTTCCTTACCCAGTTTGTTTAAAGAAACAACGAAACAGCCATTTAAAATTCATACAGATTATTAACAACATGTCTATGAACAATCGTTAAGTAAACTTGTACTTTCTATTCAATTGTATTCAAAAAAAAGTTTCCATTGGAAATTTCCCATCTTCTTTATATAACAGGTACTACTAACTATTTTTAAACAGAATGTTTTTACTTAAAGATTCATATTGAAGTATGGTCTTGATCACGGCAACAAGCTCATTTTCAAGAGGTAAAGGATTCCAAAAAAGTTTTGTAAAGACAATAAAGTGCTTTTACGGTTTTGTATAGTGTGTTTTATTATATTTCTGAATTTGTTTCATATGAATTAGAGAAAGATATTTATAACCACTCAACAAACCAGAAATAATAAAAAGTTGTGGGTGCAATACCAGGTATTATTTTCTGGGAAATAGCAAATGGTTTACAAGAATGATTGTGTTTAAAACTTTCTTTATTTTGAAACTTGAAATAAATTTTTGAAATAATACTTGCTTATAAACGAAACTTTATAACTTAAATGTTATTATATATCCTTGCAATTCTTAATCTAAGAAACTATAACTTTTCACATGTTTATTAAAACTTTAATTATACCTTGCTAGTTAAAATTATACAAGTGCTACACTACCGTATTATCTTTAAAATTTTACTCGCATGATAACATTTCATTAGTCTTGTCAGTTTACAATTGATTTTAGTAGTTTAAGCTCGTTAACAAGATTTATTTTGAAATCCTGAGTCTAGTAGTTAATACATTTAATTATTATTATTAGGAAATCAATAGCAATTCAGTCGTAACGTATTGATTATAATTAGATGTATATAGATGGATTACAGACTAATCTTGGTATTGTTAAAGTTGGATTGCCCATTATATGCATCTGAGTATTTAGTATCATATTTTACTGAAAACAAATAAAATGATATTAGACGCAAAGGAATGCATGATATCTTACGAATATGAATCCACAAGTGATCATAAAATATTTTCTTTTGATATTGTCATTTTTGAAACCCTTACACGTATCAATTCAAAATGTATTTTACGACAAAAATTCAACGAAAAATAAAAATATGTTCCGAGCTACGAAATTCTGAAATGGCTTCCCATTGCACTGTCCAAATGCATGCGGTTACATTTCGCCACATTGCAGACTCTCCGGAAATTGATTTTCCCCACGAAGTGCGGTCATACGAGAGCGAGCCACATGTGCAGTGTCCATGATGTAGTGCCTCGGCTCAATAAACAACCGTAGAACAGCCGTGTGTATGTGTGCATTACGTATGCAAGCAGCGACGGTAGTATCTACAACACGTATACAAGAGAGCAAACGGTGCTGGCAAATCGGGATGTATTTTTAAAAAGCAAATATGTAAAAGTATTCCTCTTCGGATAACTCGCAAGGAGATTTGTTTCAATCGCTCCGGTTTAGGGCTAAGCGAAGGATAACCCGTACGAACGAGATTCCTCAGAGCACGGGCGAAGCCATGAAACTCTTAAGATTGAATTGGAAAGTAGAGCTGGCATTCCGCGAGTGCGAATTGGCCATAAGATATTTACAAGGGCAATCTCCAACCGGAGGATGCACGTCAGAGGTGATTTCGGCTCGCGCTTATGGCCGTATGGATTATGTAGGGTTCGCTGCATGTATATCTCAAATGCGGAAACGGGATTAGCTCAACGTACAATCTGAATCGCGCTAATTTCCATGATAGAGGCCTCTGCAGATGGTGAGCTTTCTCTTGTCTCGATGGAATAATGCATGAAGTCCGCGACCGCTGGACCGTCCGCTCGCCGTTTATGCATATTGGATGGGTAGCACGCGTTGACGAGGCCACGTGCTCCTGACATGCTTGGGATCGTGTCCTCCTTCCTGCTGCCTACTGTCCATGTATTACTCACTCTCCTGCTACTCTCGATGCTTTATTTGATTTCCTCGTCACAACTTCTACCGAACTTGTGCCGTTGATATTCTAGACGGGTACATCGAAATAGTCTCTATCAACAACAACTAGGGCTCGTCTTGCTTAACTCACTTCGATCCCTTCGTAAGGGGCGAAACATGAACAACTCAGACAGGTGTGCCCTGCTCTGGACAGGTTTACTAATTAGTTCAACAGATGCAGCACAACTACACGCTTTATTTTATTTCTACGTCCTTTTCAGCTAATTAAAATATCTCAACCCTTCCTGTTTAATTGTAAATGTCGACGTTTGAATATCAGAAAAATTCATACAGCAAATTGATTTCCTGTCACGTTTATCAATTCACATTACCACTATTATGCATGGGTGGGCAGAATGCAAAGGGCTCCCTTGTATGTGAAGCATATGAAAGGGGTTATGTTAAGGAATCCTGAAGGAACGCGAGGCACGAGCAGAACTCTGTCACAACCCACTTTTCATTTTCCAACTAAGCGACTTCACCGCGAGCGAGCAACGTCACCGTGGATTCTTTAAGTACAGTAACGACTTTTCTTGCTCTTCATTTTATCCCATCTAGTTCGCTACAGCAGCAGAGTTACTAAAAACCCGGTCGCGAAACCCTAATACTATCGGGCGGACGAAAGAAAATCAAATAAAGCGACGTCCCGATTCAATAATTCGAGTAAAGGCTATAAGAGATATCAGCGTTAGAAGAGGATCGATGGTAGCCAACTGATGGCAGAAAATACATGTGAACCGCGACTGGAAAGCCGTATGCAAACACGGACAATGCCAGAAGGGTTTCCGAAAATGTATTTGATTTATGGCACCTGGTTCTCAACAGTGCGATTGGTATTTGCTAGACGTAACAAAGAAACTGAATTAAAAACTCCCAGCTCTCCAGCCGTGTTGCCTCGCAACGTTTAAACTTCGCGAACGATCAAAGAATGTTTCCTTATACGAACGATATCATAAAAGTGTCACTTCGATTATTACTCGAGACAAACAACAAAATGGCAAATCTTGCCATTTTACAGCTACATGTTTATTATCCTTGCCTTCGGTGTGCGCGTATAAAATATAGATTTGAAATATCACTTCTACATTACCTACATTATACTTTTACAATTTTTCATGACCAGATGACACGAGGGAATTTTTATTTGATATAATAAAAACAATGGAACTATTTATTTTTCCTTCTCGAAAATTGCTTAATACAACCCTATCCATATAATTAATAGTTATGTATGCACCAAGGGGCTCAACTTCAATTACATATGTGGATGTGGGGTCAGGTAATGAAGTTCATTATATCACTAGTGAGGTAATGAATTCATTATATAATTGAAGTTACGTAATGAATTCATCATCTAACTCAAATGAATGACATAATGAGACAGTCGTTTAATAGCACACATGTGATTTCACGACTCGGCCTTACGACCTCGTCGTGAAAGTCTCACTCACTCACTCTCACTCACTCTATGTGAATAAAATGTAGCAAAAGCTCTTACTACTACTATTAATAAAAGGTAACAGATATGATTTATAATTAATGAGAATGAAATAGATGTATGATAAAAGCTTTTATCTACTACCACTATAGAAAGTTACACATTTCGCGCAATCTAGTAACCGTGAAAATAACTCATTGCTCACAATCTATAACTGAACGGTAATGACCGTGGGAAATGATTTCCCACAATCAGTAGTTCTAGTAAAAAGGCCATAGATGTCAGCACATGCAATATTATAATATTATTAATTATTTTAAATATAAAATGTTATAAATTTTAGATAAAGGTAAATTTATTTTATTCGCAATCCTATTGCAATATGTCCATTTCTATCATTGTAAAAACCTTGGAAAGTAAGCTATTGCTATAGTGACAGCAAACTGTTTAACAAGTTCCTTTACATGTCTGTAAAACTGACCAATAAAATCTTTATCAACTTTTATTTGTAAATAATTTAAAACAAGACATTTTATCCGATTTAAATTTATGTTTTTATAAATGTATTTAACGGTACAAAATCTTTTTATTTAATATTAGTCTTATCTTGCTTATCTTATCTTAGATCTTAGATGCAATTAATTAATTTCCAATTTTAAAATACTGAGAGCATCTACCAACAAACAATGAAACTTTACTTAAAATTTCTTTTGGTCGATAGATGCTGATTGGAATTTGTTGACAGTTTACAGAAATTTGATTTTAAAATTTAAAATTATTTTTTATTTTGATTATTAAGGTCTAATGATTGTGAATAAAATAAAGTACATTTTGTTTTGTTGGTTAAATTCAAAGCCTCGCGAGATTGTTTGATCTCGACGTACCGTCTCGGTCAAATAATATCGCTTGGCTTGTAAAGATGCCCTCTATGAACTCAACATATAATATACTATTGTTTAATTAATGTTTTACATTAAATTATATTTTGAATGCAAATCCATCTAAAGAAATTATCGCTTCGGCGGGGGGGAATCGAACCCCTGACTGTCTACTTGCTAAGCCAGCCCTCATACCGTTCTAATACCTATCTAGGAGACCTAACATAATTTATTTATAATTAGATTAAAATTGATTAATGCTTTACATTATTATATAATTGTTAATATAATATTATTGATTATTATTGCTAAATTACAATAAATACAATGAAAGCTTTTATAATTTGCTACCTAATTCACAAGTACGAGCGCGATGGTTACTCCTTCCTTGTCATCGCAATACCTGCAATGCCAGAATATGTTTACATTTCCCAGGAAAGGGTTTAATAACCTTGACAATTGAATTGTGATTGTTTATAAAAAATTACTTTTTGAAAACGAGTACATACGTATGATTGTTTAGCTCTAAGTATTAAATAGTAGATTGACTGAAATTATACATATTGTAAACGTATTATTATTATTGTAATTAAAAATTTAATATTTACTTTTGTCGTTTTTAAAATTCTAGATTTATCGTGAGTGAATCCGATGATGGGAAAATGGAAGGTACACTTGCACACCTCCAAACATCGTGGTAGCTGCTCACATTACATCTCTTAATTTATTGTCAGAGATTTCACATACAAAATATGAATGCGAGTATAAATTCTAGGTTAAACATTTTTCTTAGCTTTTGGTGGTTTATTACATTTTTTGTGGTCGTAGATAAAAGTATAGTGCTTAACGCGTGCAAAAACGCCAATTTCACACTCGTGTGATTGCATCATTTGACTTCGTCTCATGCCGCAACTTCTTCACACTCGTGAGAAATTGGCACTTTTCTGCACTTGTAACACAATATACTATTACTACATTTTATTCACATGACCCAATATATCACTAGTTAGGCAATGAATGACAGAATTAGGCAGTCGTAGATCAAGTTTGGTATGATACACTTGGAATAAAAGCATTCTACTAGAGCACTTATATAATGATGCCTTTATCCCACTAGTAACATAAATAACTAGTTTCTAATTCCGTTACATAATAACGACTTTTTGGTTGTCTTTTTTAATGTTAAACTGACATGTAATTGTATAAATTCTTAAACAACATTTAATTTTTAGGTTAGGTGCACTTCACATAAATAATTAATAATAAATAAATATACCAAGGTTTATAATTATAAACATATTGCTTATCAATATTTATTGTAATTGAACACTTTTATTTGTTTAAAGTATTAATTAACTCTAGGTTAGAGTTCGTTAGTGCACAAAAATTCAGTAGTGGATTTCTTCACTAACGATTTCAGAAAAAAATCTTTATGGAAATAATATCACGAATATCTCCTGAAGAATACCCATCAAAATTTTACAATAAATAAATGCAATTGTATGCATGTTCACTCTTTTGATTTATTTATAGTATTCGATTACCGAACTCGAGGAAACTGGAGCTACTATTTACCTTCGTGAAGTAATAAATAATTCACGCTAGCAAAAGCTTTAGTTGCAGTTTGATGAAGTATGAACTTTTGGCCTTTAAGAAGAGTATAATAAAGGAGTCAACCTTGTTATCTTGTTAGGAGCGAATATATGCGTAACTAATTCATGTAATGGTAGCAATAAATAATTTTAAGTTAGAAACAAAAAATTAGCTACTTAATAACTAATAACAGACATTAGTTTAAAGAAATAAATTATGTTTATGTATACGACGCAATAGTTTACTATAATTCAAGTAGATGAACTGAAAAATGGGAGCTGCAAGGCTGAAAACAAGCAATATCATTTAAACACAATAAACCAATCAAAACATTTGTACAATCTTCACTAAAAAGTTTATCGGTCGTTTAGCTTTCTCAGATAAGAGCTAATTAACTAAATTTATTCCAATACAGGTGTAAAGTAGGTAAAAATAAAACTATTATACCGGTTGGAAACGCGTGGGCTTGGTATACGGATATAAAAGCGTTCATAAAAATTGCAAAACGTTGCGATAAAGAAGAGGAATATCCACTACATTCAATACTCCAATACTGACGTGACGAGAGGTGAAAAGCATTTAAATGTGTAATTTATTTACTGACTTGCTTGAAATTCTTCGGCATTACAATTTTGTGTGGGTTTTAACCCCTTTCACTGTCGGCACCATTGCTTACAATATTTTGTTTTGGCGACTAGTTTGCGACTTTCATGATTTTCAAATCTTATTGAACTGCACCCCACCACCTTCCTCGCAATCTTCCTCTCATTCTGCCATAAGCTGCAGTCAATTCTATTATTCTTTTAGCACCTTTTTGGTGTTCCATTCGCAATTTGTAGCTTAGCCATCTAAGTTTCTGTGATTTCTGCTATCTTTCTTTCTTCTTCAATCATCTTAACTTTTTCCACTGATTCGCTGTTAAGACTTAAATTTCGCATGCCTAAGTTATGACTGCACTTATCATAGCAATATATTGTAACAATAAGCTAGACTCAGCCTTGAGACTTTTGTAGCTTATTTAGAACAAATATCAATGCGGATTGAATTTCTTCCTGTATGAGCCATTGAGAATTGGACGTCCCAAAAATGCGTCTTGTGTTCAGTTTAACACTTTGGCAAATGAAGTATCAAATATTTCCTTGTGATACGTCAACATTAAATTAGATTAACCAGCTGAATCATATGAGGGGGTAAGAATTTACTGAAATAAGATGAAAGAATACTTGTTGGTGATAATTTTTAATAATCACTCGCCACCAACTTCACAAATTATATTTATAGACGGGTAAGTAATTTTATTATTTATAATCTTTTTTTAGCTGTACTAATGTACTGTCAGTGTGTAACATCCATTCACTGATACAATTAGTGAAATTTTACACAGAATACTTTTTTTATTTAACTTTTTGATTCTTTAAGATGTTACTTCACTTCACCTACTTATAACACGCACCTTCATTTCGTTTACTCAAACCTAGCTGCGATGATTTTTGATTGATAATTTTCTTTCAGATATAGCTCGAGATAAACGATGATAATTGCCTTTTGAATGTTGTTGAAACAACTTAAAACTTTATAGGAATAGTATAGTCAAAACAAAATTTCACAATCCTAGGCGGTTCCTCTGCGTTCTAGTAGGAAACGCGGACAGAAATAAAATCATTCTGATATTGACCGATTTAATTATTATTATGGTTTGATTTGTTATTCGTTAATAAATAGTTAATTAAGTAAAAACATGTTGGAGATCATTTAAGCTATTCATCAATAGGTGTTGTTATTTTTTATTGAAATTCTAAATGCAGCAGTACAAACTTTGCTTTAGTAAAACCTTTATTTATTTTTTATGTTTTGGTAGAACGACCATGATCACTGATGGATGGTAACTTGTTTACATAGAAAATAACTTCATAGTATAAAATAGAATACAGAACGGATGCATAAGAAGTAAGTACTGTTACTGTTTTACTAAAAACTACAGTGTAAGTAGTTTGCAATTTGTTAGACCCTAACCTTGACCTAACGTTTAAAAACGTAGTATGTCGGGTTGTTTTGGTTATCTTACTATAATGCAGTTGTGCCCAATTGTTAGTCACAATTATTATGAATACTTAGCAGTAGGTGTGTTCGTTATGAAAATAAATCTTATCTAATTGTAACTAACTACGATAGTGCAACGATGAGTTGGAAAAAGGCTTTTTGTTGTTTATGGTTGAAGAAATTCGTATGGATTATAAATAATACAGGAGTAAAGACTAAACTTTAAATTCCAGGAAATTGTAACTGAAAGATTGGAAACATATCAGATATCACAAAGAAGGTTCGCAGCTATATTTGTGTTCATTGCAATAATAATAACCAAACGATACGTAGAGTAATTATTACTGATTTATCTTTTATTGCCTTCTACTATGCACATTCTATGAAGTTTAATAGATTGTTTATCTCCTTGAACTTCAAAATATGTGTCATGTACATTCTTACTATTCAATTTGATAACATTAAGCTGAACTTTGATGCCGTTTTTCTTCAGAAATTTAGAAGTACGAGAAAAAGGATATGTAGGAATTTTCTTTCTTTAATACTCTAACCACTAGCAAAGTCTGATTATTGCGTATGCGTTGTCGATTAATAGAAGCTCGTAACCAGTAATGTCAAATTTTTGACAGTGGCAATTTACGGTTTAAAGTATACAAGAAATCTCATATTATGAGAATTTATGTATTCAGATAAATGGAACCAAGCTTCACCTCTTGCTTATCCATAGATCTGATAGGCTCATAGAGAAAATCTGGTGCACAATACAACCGTATTTATTTTTTATTTTTTCAACTAAACTTATAGTGCGGGTCTATTTGCAGTAAACCCGCCTGAACAAAGCTGAATGTTTAACATTTGGTACTTTCAATAACTATTTCAGCATTAGGCAGCTCTAATGAATATATGATAACATCATATAAATGTTTACATTGAACAACTACCTCTGGGAATTAATTGAGGCAATCCTGGATGGACGACTACCTTTATTTCCAGTTGTGTATTATACAATCCTGAAAATATGATTTTAATATTAATGCTTAATTAAGTATGAAATACTATACGCAAGGTATATTTGAAAAATAAATCTCCAAGCACACAGGGGAGAGGTATCAATTATTAATTCAATTTTTAGTAGTTCTTGTGGAAACCGTTTCTGTAAATTTTCTTGAAGCCAACCATGCAAGCTGAAATACACTTTTTATTTATTCTTAATTATCGAGCGCACAGGATATCTAAGTATTCAGTATTCTTGTTTAATGAATGCAATGAAAATCTCCATTTATTTAAAAAAGAAACAATAGAAATTAGTCTAGACAAGTTTACAATTCCACTAACAATAAATTGTAAGGAGATGCAGATATAATGAATAGAAGTCAAGTACAGTTTCATTGAGTTAAGCTTTTACTGTAGGCCTCGGCGACAGAAGCAAATACAACCGCATTTCTTTTAGTTAAGCAAAGCTGTTTGTGCAAACGTCATTAATGTTAATTGCAGAAAGCAATGCTTTGAAGTTTAATGTCTGAAATATTATACAAATACAGCTGCTACAAGGTGAGTTGATTTTATACACAAGACATTCAAAACTCCCAACTCTCTGAAATCTGAAAGTGTTAAACTTGATTATTTTTCCATTAAATTAACATTTAGTTAAATGTAGACACTGAAAGAGTAGAGAACCCCTATAATTGTTGAATAGTTACAGTATTTACTGAAAGTTATAGATATGAAGTAAACACTTTCAGTTTTCAGGATTCTGTAAATCAAATGAGAATTCCGGTTTTGTATAAATGAAAATTGAAAGGAATTCTTAATTCTTATGATTTGCCTATCAAATCGGCACATTCAATGTTGTTTTTATAGATAACCTAACCCAGCAGCGCCCTCTTTTCCAATGGAGGCTTCCTCGAGCTTACAGTTAGAAAATATTCGACCGTTAAATCTGTTAAGTTAATATTTAACGTTTTCACCCTTAAATCGGTATTCTGAATCCATTTTATATTACGGTTTCGCTGAATACTTATGACCTCATCTTTAAATTACCCACACATTCAACAAAATACTTTCTGCGTTTTAGAAACTATCGAAGAAATTTTTCATTACGTCACAATCAAACATTTTTTTCATGCTTTTTATATTAACTAGTTAAGTTATAGATATTAAATTAAGAATGGTCAGCCTTTTTTAAAGAAAAGTAGCTAACGTCACAGTTAGGTAAATTATTATTTATCGACCGTGGAGTTAATTGAAAAGCTTCCTGATTTCAGATTTAAGAAAGAATAAAAATTATTTATTTAAAAAATGTATTGGGCGCTACTAAATTGTATGTAAAAGATCGTAATTAAAATGATGTTAAATTCATATCGATTTACAATTTGGAAAGAGTTGATATCGATATTATATTAATTTAAATTAAATCAATACAAGACAAAAACTATTCTAAAAGTGGTTTTTACGACAAACAATTTGTTGTTTCCCAATCGTTACAATGTTATTTTTAAAAACCTTTATAAAAATTTAAAACTTATTGATCTAGTTTAAGGATAAGACACGGCACCAAGTGCAACAAAGATTTGTAAACTATATTAGTTTGTTTTCGTACAGCAGTTTTGAATAATTACTGCTAAGAAAAAATAGAGTTCAATCAATACATTGAATTCAATAAAAATAATAACTATAAAACTACATAAATGATTACATTTTACAAATTGTTTGAACAAAAGTAATAATAATTGACATTGCCTTCTATCTAACTTACCTTTACAAAAATGTTAAGTTTTCAACATTTCACAAATAAGTGCGCAAAATATTCAACTAAGTTTTATAAAAGTTACACGGTGAAAATTCAATATAATCAAAATTCATTTTCTTGTCATAAAAAATAGTATCTTATATACTAATGCATGAAGTCAAAGCTACCGGTCCCTTTTTCTCGGACCCCAGACCACTTCGAAAGTTGTAGGTGATGTTATTTTGAAGACCCGCCTGGCGTCACGAAATGGTGTTTTTGTCGTTTTTTTAATTCATGACTGGGAGGAGGAGGCGGAAGAGGACATTAAAGGTTTTGCTCTTTCAGGCACAGTTTGGTGCCGCGAGTTAGTCATCGCTAGTGTAACAAACCCGCCCAGTCGGTCTTCATGGGTCAGTGGGTAGAAATGACCTGTAGAGACCGAAGTGAGTGTGGTTGACCCAATCGAAAAAAGGTGTGTCGACCGAAGCTAGAGACGGCGGCGCAGGAAAATAAGACGGAGAGCTACAACATAAGAAAGCGCCACCGTCTCTAGCTTCGGTCGACCCACCTTTTTTCGGTTGGGTCAACCACACTCACTTCGGTCTCTACGGGTCATTTCTACCTACTGACCCATGGAGACCGACTGGGCGAGCTTGTTACGCTAGTGTGTACTAAATACTAAACACTAACACTAAACACTACACTAAAATGCTTCAATATACAACTTAGCTGATAGGTTACTCCTTGTTTATATTGAAAAGGGGAACAAAAAACTTCGTTCACTCACCTAAAATGCTCTTAATTTGTTGTGCGTACGAAAGCAGATTTCCTTTGTATTAACACGCGCTGGCTTTGTTATTACCAAAAAAGAGCAAATATTAGATAAAGTGGCTTTCCCAATTTTTTTCCTTAACCAGGAAACTGATCTATTAAACGTGTTCAATAATAACAAGAACTAAATGAACTTAAACTACAATTACACTTTGAAAGTAAAGAAGGATTTAAAATATTTTTAACCGCGAATTTAATAAACACCACCAAGTAGGATTAAAAACCTTAACTAGATACGGCACTACATTGAAGTTCAAATTTAACATTTAAACTTCAAGACAGGTTTTAAATAATCGCCACAGAGTGAATTTAAAAATCTCATAGTGCACAACAGTGCATATATATTTGAACAGTACGGTCAATTTCAGTGGAATCCTCACTTAACTCAATTAGTGAAAAACTTAACAAATCTCTAAACTATAAAGTTTAACCAGTCACGTAAAATCTAGTTTAGTGGAGTTGATTCAGTGTACAGAGTAAACCAATTATAGGCCATTCAATCGAAATGGTGCTTAAAACGGAGGAAAGTAGAGCTTGTTAGGTTATTCGAGGTGGTCTATTAATTGAATTCAAAGTAGTCGGTGAATTTACAAACTTTGAATCTATAGTATTAATAATATTATTACTGTGTTTAATATTTAATTGTTGTAAAAACTTTGTTTTAGTTTTCAATGAAAGGTTAATTCTCGCTTATTTTTTTAAGCTCAAAAAGGATCTTCTAGTCATTTCCACTAAAACAACTTGTAACATGATAACAAATCCTGGCTACTCTATTTGTCTAGTAAGTGCTAGTTCATGTTTAATATTCATCTCATATTTGTACCAGTTCCTAAAACAGTCAAAAGCTTTTATTATCAAACAGTCAAAGCTCTAATGTATTTTGCTACGTACATACACTGCATGTCATGAATTAATTCCCTTTGAAATTTGTACAACAAAAGTAAAATTTGAAATGCTATTCTAATTTTAGAAAGATCTTCCTGATATTTATAGTTACTGGTATACAATATCTATATTCCATACTCTTAATATTAAATTTTAAATATCATAATTTATGTTCATCAGGGATGGGTTCAGTTAGTAAGTATTTCTTGTGCATTGTTGAAAATTGTGTGTTTATTAAGACACGAAAAAAAATATGTTGCGTTCGTAAACCTATTAATGACCTTTTACACAATTTTGAATCTTGTTTATTACAAGCTTTTATGTAATTGAAACGTAAGTCACTTTATTGGCAGTCGCATGATGTCTGATGTTTTCAGTAAGTTACTGATTATTATGAATTTTTTTAAATAGTCATATTTTTAAATTCTAACATCAGAAGAAGAATTGGTGCACGAAAGTAGTTTAGTGCCAAATAATAGAGTGTTGGCCTTTTTTGCCGATATTGTAAAAGCTATCCAATCGTCAAAGGCAACACCAGCGCACAAGATGCTGATAGTTCACGAGGAACCCATACATGCCAAGAAATGGTTTGTGTAGGTCGATGATACTAATAAAAAATTTCAGTGAGGAAACCAGCAAATCCTTACAAGATAGTATCGAGTTATCCTGAGATATCAAGATTGAAACGACTGAGAGACACGGAAACATTAAAAAATAGTCTAGAAGTTTTTCCGCCAAGAAGAAACCTTGGACGTTTGCTTTTCAAAGCTACCATATATTTAACAATAATAGCTGCAACACTCACCAAGCAATGTTTACGGAAAAACTGCTTTGCTATGAAATTTACAAGCTTAATGAAATGAAAGCTTCTCAATCAGTCGAACTCAGTACTCATGCAATGCATGTTCAGATAACCGCGCATTATCATTATTTTAAGAATATATCTGAATTATTGTTATCCCTTGGGTCCCTCTCTGGTCAACAAGTACACATTTTGAGCTCAAGAAGCGTAATAAAACAAGACATTTATTTGCGGACAAATTTGGTCATATTCATAGGCATTGGCATTGAAAAGAACGCAAGTGCCCATATCCTTACACTGACAATAAGCAAATGGCAAGTT